>CM028129.1:437035000-438288333 GCA_016271365.2 Neoceratodus forsteri | reverse complement strand
CTGCCCAGTCCTTTGCCCATGGCTCATCTTTCTGGCACCCCTAATGGGCAGACTAGGTGGGCCAAGCGGTCCTTATCTGCCATCAAATTCTATGTTTCTATGTTACACAACATTGGCTTCCACCTACTACTCCTCTCCCATTCACTGTAGTTCACCTGTCCTCCCCCCTATTCATCTTCCAGCTGTCATCTTCCAACACCACCCACCAAGTCAAGTTACATTCCTCTCCTTCCCTACCCTCATCTCCCTGACCAGTCCTTGCTCATGCGGCACCTCTGTTAAGAAGCATCTTGCCAATGCCAGCAGGCAGCGAGTTCTGGCCCTCCTCAGAATCTTTGCTCTACTGCTTCTAATTTCAGGCAATGTGCATCCCAATCTGGGTCCCATCTCACACAATCCTAGCGCCTCACACCATGGGCTAAGAATGGCTGCAATGAATATATTTAATTTTTTTTTATTTTAACCAGGAGTAGCACACTGAGCTGAAAGCTTTTTTACAGGTGCGACCTGGGAGCACAGGGAAGTTAAGTAACGTGCTGAGAGTCACAAAGTATGTACGTGGAAGCTGTGGGATTCAAACCCAGGTCTGGTCTGCTGGATGTCACCAGATTTGCAGCTCAGAACCTTAAACCACTGCACTATACTTCCTCCCTTATCTGCAGCTTGCCCAAAAAGATGGCGCCACTACAGTGCTGGATGCTACAGCATCAACTGGACGTGCTAGCCCTCAGAGAAACCTGGCTGTCAAAGAAGACCCCTGACTCCTTTGTCGCACCCCCAGGCCTCACCCTTTATAGAGCCGACAGAATTGGCAAACGGGGAGGGGGGTGTGCATTTTACATCTGATACTCCCTGTTATGCCAAAACCTACCGGCTCCCTCCCTGGATCACAGGGCACAAGCCCTGACAATAAAACTCACACCAGACCCCTCCAGAGCCCCTGTAACTATTACTGTGGCTTACATCCCACCAAGAAACCAGGTTACAGCCATTCAATCCCTGGCCAACTATATCTCCAGCTTCCCCCCCAAAACCGAGCACATAATATAGAGGGTTTTAATGTAAACTGGCTATCGAGCTCGGCCTCCCCTATAAAAGACACCCTCTCTGCGCTAGACCTGGCCCAGTTAGTTAATCAGCCAACCAGGGTGAATCCCAGAAATGGATATAGCACCCTGATCGACCTACTGCTCACCAATCGTCCAAACAGAATTTCAAACCTAACTGTACTCCCAGATTCATTAAGCGATCACTCCCCCATCCTCTTCACCAGGTCATGTCAGTGGCAAATACCCCAACCAAAACAGTTTTACCTGATGCCATTTTCTACCTAGAGGCCTCACTAAACTAAGGAGACATCTAGCCCAGTGTGATTGGTCCCCTATCAGCTACACCCCTTCCATTGATGAAGCCCTTGACTACTTCACCCGCACGTTCAACAATGCGTGTGATAGATTTGTCCCCCTCACAAAGGTGCAGTCCAAAAAACGTAATGTCCCCTGGGTCTCACCAGCACTGCTTCAGCAACTAAAGAACCGTGACGATCTCTGGCACAGATAGGGTTGCCACCTACCTGGTATTTTTCCGGATCATCCGGTAATCAGGGCTTTTCTCCGGTTACCCGGTTTTCTCCTTTCCCAGCTTTCCCAGTCCGGTAATGCGGCTAGGCAGACCATGTGGTGGCAGCTGGCATTTTTTTTTCCCCCCGCTGCCATTGGAAGCAACCGTCGGGGATGTAAGTGACCCCGATCTCGGTAGTGTCCCTACACCTAACATGGCTGGGCAGTAAGGCAGCTACACATAGTACCAAAATAAAAATAAAAATATACATTAGTAGCAAGATTTGATCGACTACCTGTCTGATAAGTGAAGTTCAGTGAACACAGTCTCTTAATCTCGTCTCTTACGGTCTCTGCTGTAAACTTCTTCCAGATGACTGGACCAACTCCCGTGCTGTGACTCTGACCACAATTTCACCTTGCCGCTCTGTCCCCGACTGCCAACCACCATGCCACCAGTTCAGCGTTTCCCCAGCCCTAACATTGTCTGCCCACGTGGAATGCACACACACTCCCCAGTCTCCCCCCCAGCCTCGACTGAGCTCCACTGCCGACGACAGTCGTAAGCTCGACATGAATGATTCAGGCGCAGCCAAGCATTAAAGCAGTTAAAGGCTTAGGAAAGCAGCCAATCGGATGCTGTATTTGCTGGCTAGCATTTAGTGGCCAATCAGCAGTGGGCACAGTCAGTGAGTGCTGATTGGTGCACTAGTGACCAGCGATTGGTCCGTTAGGAGGACCAATCATAATAAACATTTTACGTAGTGTTGCGGCGGGAAAAATAAACAAAACAATCAAAGGGAGCTTTGCCCTGTATTAACCTATGGCTGCTAGGGTAGGGTACAGTGTTGGAGCCGGAGGTGTTATTGGCAGAATCAGAGAAGAGACATGTTGGAGCCTAGTACAGGCGAGGCGAGAGGCGAGAGAGAGGCGAGAGAGAGAGAGAGAGAGAGAGAGAGAGAGAGAGAGAGAGAGAGAGAGAGAGAGAGAGAACTTCAAGTCTTGAAAGCAGCCAGGGTTCAAGTTCAGGAGCCGATTGCCAAATGACTCGGACTTCCACCAGAGAGGGAGTGGACAGAGAGACCATACCCAGGCAGTATAGGTGGCTGTGCCTGAAATGTTTTGACAGGCCATGTGAGTGTGACACGAACGAGAAAAGGGGCATGGCCAGCAACAACTGGGTGGGGCTTCGGGCCATTCGGGTCGGAGCTTGTCAGTCCGGTATTGGCCTGATTCAAAGGTGGCAACCCTAGGCACAGAGTAGTTGCCTCTGGTGTGCAGGCGGACAGGCTTGCCTACAAGGCGGCTCACAACAGGTGTACCTGGGCCATAAGGATGGCCAAATCTGACTACTATAAAACTACCCTTGCCTCCTCCTGGGGGAATGCTAGGTTGTTCTGGGACAACCTAAAGGAACTGAATGGAAAATCCAGGATGCCACCCCCCTCCCAGCTAACTGTCAACAATGATACTACCTCAGACCCACTTACCATCACCAATTGCCTAAATGCTGCATTCTCTGATCTGAGTGCAGTTCTTCCAAACAACTTCTTTGATCCCACCCCTGAGACCCCTGAGCCAAACAATGCCTACCCCCCCCTTCCACCTCAGGGTTATTACAATGAGTGAAGCGAGGCCATACCTTGCAAATGCCCTCGGGGGCTCAAACTACTGCAGAGACTCCTTTGATATGAAAATCCTTAACTTGGTACTAGACCCTGAGCTCTCCCCCCTGACTGATCTCTTTAACCACTCTCTATGTCTAGGGCAGTTTCCAACTGACTGGAAGATGGCTACTATCACCCCAATACTGAAGAGTGGGGACCCCAACTCACCCAGTAATTACCGGCCCATCTCCATTCTTCCACAACTCTCAAAAGCCCTGGAAAAAATCGTTGAGACCCAACTCACAGACTACCTGGTTGAGCACAACATACTATGTAGGGAACAACATGGCTTTAGAGCTGGACATAGCACAACAACCACCTTCACAGAGTTCTCTAACTTGCTGCATAGTGCCCTAGATAAGAAACACCTAGCAGGAGCTGTATTTGTAGACCTGTCGAAAGCTTTCGATGCTGTCTCACACACCCTGCTCCTAAGTACTCTCCGCCTCACTGGTCTGTTCCCTGGACCCATCACGTGGTTTACAAGTTATCTCTCAGATAGGTCCCTATGTGTGAAGATAAACAGCACTCTCTTGTCTACTCTGCTAGTCCACTCTGGGGCCCCCCAGGGCTCCATTCTCGGTCCATTATTATTCAGCATCTTCCTGAACACCCTGCCTAAATCCTGCCCAAGTAATCTTCTGCTCTATGCAGATGACACAGTACTGTTTGCCTCCCGCTCAGATCCCACAATCCTACAGTCCACCCTACAACTTGCCTTCAACCACAACGAAAGCTGTTTCACTGACCACAGACTGGTGGTCAATATAAAAAAGACTAAGTTAATGCTCTTTGCCCACCGACAGAGCAAGGACTGTGATGCCCAACTAACAATCTTTTCCAAAGCACTCCTCCCGCTGGAACAGGTCCATACCTATAAATACCTGGGCCTTACATTTGATCCCAGCCTCTCATTCCACCCACATATCAATAATCTTTCTTTAGCCATAAATATTCGCACAGGGCTACTGTATCGGCACAGAGCCTGCCTACCACCAGAGGCCCTTAAACTTGCTGTTACCTCTTCTGTTCTCTCTTTAGTAGACTATGGGCTAACCGTCTACTCGGCCGCTGACCACACTGCTCTAAATAAAATCCACTTAGCCATCAACAAAGCATGTAGACTCCTCGTTACAGTAGATAGGCATACCCACAGCTGCACCCTGTATGCCCTAACAAATATCCTCACTCTAGACAAAAGGGTATGCTACCAAACAAGTCTCCTCACCAAAAAAATTCAACTAGACCTTACTCCCATTGGAGTTTCTGCCTCCCTCCGCACTGCTCATGCCTCAGCAAACACCCGCTCTGCAAATAAACTGATGTGGGCTGTTCCCAGGGTCGCGACCTCACTAGCCCAAAGGTCTTTTTCCCACAGAGCACTGTTATGGTACAATGAACTCACCCCAGCCATTACCTCTGTCTCCAGACTAGGCCCCTTCAAAATAGTCCTCAAAGACCACATACTCTCCACCCGCCGCAGCCAGTGCACCGGCTAAGTATGGGCTGCTGCTCAGCACCACCAATACTTGGCTACCGGGACCTGGCAAGGTCTGCCCGGTCCTGTCTCAGTAGTGGAGCTGGGATGGAGATGCCATCAGGTGCATATAAACGTTCAGTACCACATGGAGAAAATGTGGGCTAAAGTTCTATTTATTCTACTGCTGCTAATGTTTCCGTCTCTCTGCACAAGATTGACTGTGTTAATGACAATGTTGGTATCTCGACTGCTTGCATCATGGCAGTTACAAGCTCCTTAGCTGGACCTGTATAGCTACTTAATTGTATAGGCCTCACCCTTCTTATTGATTGTACTGTTCATTGACAATTACAAGCTCCTTAGTCGGACTTGTATACCTACCCAGTTGTATAGGCTTCATCCTCCTTATTGAATGTACTGTTCATACCCTGTTTTTTCCTTTCTTTTTTTCCCTTTTGGTATTACAGTTGAAGCCACTTAAAGGGGACGCCTCCGTGGATGGCTAATCATCCCCTTTAAGCGACCGTCTCCTATATCAGAAGAGGCGAAAAAGGAGTAACGATAAATAAATACAACGGAACCAAAACGGTGCTAGAGTACAGATACAGACAGAGGCATACAACTACAGCACACATAGTGATTACAGCTCTTTCTAGAAGTTGTGCTGTTAGTCTAAGTTTCAGTCTGTCATTTTTAATTTAATTTTATTTCAATCAACAATTAGAATGTTAAAAACCATACTGTACAGTACACTGTAGCACACTTATCTGTCTGGTGCCTGGTGAAGTCCTCATTCGAAGAAGTCGGTAATTTTCTTTTGCCGTGACTCTGTTGCCATCTGCTGGATAATCACACCCTCCAGATTGAAGATATGCTCCCATTCTTCCATTCTTCCATGCTGTAGGCACCAATCCCTCAGATGGCTGCAGTGAATCTGTGCATCCTTGCTGCTGACTGATTCCTGTTCAGGGTTGTTTTCCAATTCCTCTTTCTCTTCATCATCAGATCCTGGGTTCAAACTTTGTGACGCCTCGCATACTGTTGCCACAGTGAGATCACTTTCTGTCGTCTCATTAGTGTCAATGTCGAGGAAAGACAGAAATTCCTCTTCAGTAAGATTTTGAGGCAGGGGAACATCCGCGAGGGGATTATCAGTGTTAAGGAGTGCAGCAGTGCCCTCTTCTGCTCCCTCAGTGTCCACACTATCCACAGTTTCCACCCCATTAATCCAAAAACCACCCTTTCTGAAGCAATTGACAATCGTTGTGGGCTTTACAGCAGCCCACGCCTTGTGCAGCATGTAAATGGTATCCAGTAAATTGACCTGTCTGGCAATCTAAGGTGCCAAGGCTGTGGTGCCTCTGTCAATAATGCCCACAATGCGCTCTGAGAACAGCGAGCAGTAATGCCCTTTCAAATTCCTGATTACCCCCATATCAAGGGGTTGAATCAAACTGGTTATGTTAGGGGGGAGAAACTGGACAACAATGTTGCTAAATCTTCAAGCTATGTAAGCGCGATGGGCAGAACAGTTGTCCACAAACAGAATTATTTTTCGGCGCCTCCTACGCAGCTTGCTGTTCCATGCCTCAAGCCAGTCGTGGAAAACAGCACTGGTCATCCAGGCATTTGCTGAGCTGACATACTGGACTGGCAGTGTAGACTGATCTTTCGGCAGGCACCTCGGCCGCTTGCTCTTGCCGATGACTAAAAGCAGCAGTTTCTCGGTGCCCAGCATGTTGGCACAACATAGCAAGGAGACTCAGTCTTTAGCCTTTTTTCCACCGATCAGCTCCATATCCTTCTGGATATGCCCTCGGTCCAGGTATCCACGGAAGAAAAATGTCGGTCTCGTCGGCATTGAATATATCAGCGGGTGCGTAGTCTGCGATTAAGGTTGGCAGAACTGTTTGAACCCATTCAGATGCTGATTGCTGATCAGCGTCTAACCTTTCTCCCCGTTCTTTCTTGCAGACAATATTTGTGCGGCATTTCCAACGAGATAGCCACCCATCAGTTGCATCAAAATCAACATGATTTAGATGGGTGGCTATCTCAGAGGCTTTCATTTTGAGGACTGGCCCTGAAATTCGTGTACCCTTACTGATGGCATTGGCAAACCACAGGTGAAGAGCATCATCTACTGTACCTGTGTGTCCTTGCCATCTCGCTTCCTTTTTTGATCCGGGTTGCTGTTTGACTGCCATTCGGACAACAGTTCATTCTTCTTAATGCTAATGCGCCCGACTTTACTTTGAGAGATGTTAAAAAGTGTCACTACCTTGGCTATTGAAGCACCAGGCTCCTGCAGTGCTTCTAACACCTTAATTTTGTTGGTCAAAGGTAGATCAATTCTTTTGGATGCCATCAGACAGATAAACGAGTACAGGTACTGTAGCAACAAAGACACAGCCCATGAATGCTGAATGCTTGAACTGCTTTTTGTAGTGCAGGTGTCAATTGCTTAATTGCTAACAGTTCAGCTGCACCTGATCACCTGTTTACTGAGGCAGCCACAAATCGTCCCCAATAACAGGCTTATAATGTCCCCTTTAAAGGTGTGAGAGGTCCATTGAATTACTTAGCCACTTAATCGATGCCTGGATGATCGTCCCCTTTAAGCGAACGCCCCCATTAAGCGCATCCCGATTAAGTGGCTTCAATTGTATTGTATACTGCCTGCTTATTGATCTGTATTATACTCTTGACGAGGAGCCTTTGTAAATGAGTCTATGACTCAAAGGTTGTAAATCCGATATATTTAATAAATAAAATAAATAAATAAGTGTTGTTTTGCAAGTTGCCTCACCCTGGCCCCAACTTTCTCCAGGAACTGATCTTCCCCACCTTAGTTTCCCCAGTCCAGGGCCAGGCTGTTCAAACTGACTAGAAACTTGGCTGTTTTTTCATTATACAGAGAAGTTGGGATAGATACTTTCTAGTTGATGAGAAGAGACATAGCTAAACTGGAAGAATGGCCTAGAGTGTGGCAACTAAGATTCAATGCGAAAAAGTGCAAAATCATGTACTTGGGGCGCAGGAACCCAGTGGAGGATTACATGATGGGGGGAGAGTTGCTAGAAACTACACAACAGGAAAGGGATCTAGGGGTGATCATATGGGATGACCTAAAGGTGGCTAAACAATGTGCCAAGGCGGTGGGAGAGCCAGTTGGTTGCTAGGGTACATAGGGAGAGATATCACCAGCAGAACAAAGGAGGTGGTAATGCCACTGTACAGGTCATTGGTGAGGCCTCATTTGGAATACTGTGTCCAGTTCTGGAGGCCGCATCTCTGAAACGACATAGACAGGGTAGAGGCAGTTCAAAGAAGGGCAACAAAAATGATGCAGGGCCTACACCAGAGGTCATACAAGAAGAGATTGGAGGAACTCGATATGTATACCATGGAAGAGAGAGAGAGAGAGAGAGAGAAGGGAGACCTGACTGTGATCTTTAAATATCTGAAGGGAATAAATAAAGTAAAGGAGTGCAGCATATTTCAGATGAAAAGATGCTCTAGAACAAGGGAACATACGAAAACACCAGCAGAAACAGGCCTAATGGTCTATCAGGTCTGCTCAATTGTGCAGCTAGCTCCTCAGCTTACAGCTGCTCCAACCTCCCTCCCACTCTGCTTAATTACCCCTCCTCTCACTCTGTCCCACCCCCTCTTAAAACACCCCACCATATTACTGGCTACCACCTCTTCAGGCAGGGCATTCCACTTATCCACCACCCATGCAGTGAAAAAATGTCTCCTGATTTCCCTCATGAATCTTCCCCTAGGGTTACCACCTTTTAAGAAGCCCAAAGTTGAACATTTCTTACTGAAACATGGTTTTTCGCAGGACAGTACGTAACCTCAACCAATGCAACCATTTTGTTTTCGACATTTAATCAGAATTACGGCTAAGTATTGTATTTTCTTAGTTACGTCTATTGTTTCTTATCATTTTAAGGTATGGAACAATTTTCAGAAGGACAGTCTTACAGGATTTAGGACACTGTCCTACATGTTGGGCCTTTGGAGATCTTAGGGCTCAGCTCTGGGCAGCATGGGCAGAGCTTGCACGCCTCAAATTTCATATTCAAGAGGAAATACATTATAAGAACCACCCGCCATTTCCCCAGCATCCAACAGAAAAACCTCGACCGCAGAGGGTAGTTGGCCCAGGAGGTTGGCAGGTGGTTAGGAGGGGCAAATCGGGTGCCCCATCACTCTCTGCTCTCCAACATGTTACCTCCAAAACCCATATAAACACTACAAACAGGTATCTGCCTCTATCTCTGAAATCAAACAAAGAGGCAGAAGACACTGCAGAGCAGGACACTGCAGCACAGGAGCTAGCACAACAAAACTCACCCAAATCAGGAACCAAAACAAAAAAAGCAAAAAGGAAATCCAAAAAACTTTTGATCATAGGAGACTCCATGATTCGGGGAGTTGATACCCATCTCCAGCCAGGGGTAATGGTCAGATGTTTCCCAGGTACATCAGCATGGAGAGACACTGACCGCATTGCTAAAATTGTTCACAAAGCAGGAGAAAACCTTGATGTCCTAGTACACATAGGGACTATCGATCCAGCCGGGTCAGTTGTGGAGACCAAGGAACACCTGACCAGGCTGGGTGACAAACTATCATCTGTTTCATCCGGCATCTCCTTCTCTGAGATCCTGCCTGTCTGGGAGAGGGGAGCAGATGGACGGAAGGTCAGAGAAGGGGAGATAGGGGAGCTAAACACGTGGCTTAAGGGCTGGTGCCAGGAAAAAGGACACAGATTTGTAGGGAACTGGCAACAGTTCTGGGAGCGAAAGTTCTTTAAATTTGATGGACTGCATCTGACTAAGGAGGGAGTCAGTGCATTTGGGCAGAAGTTTGACGTCTTTGCAGAATATTTAAACTAGCAAATGGGGAGAGGGGTGCAGCACCCCATACGTCAAATGGGAAGAACACCCCTCCCCTTCAGCTAGTGGTCAAACAGGGATTCAGCATGTTTGCAGTTCATTTGCATCACCAGGTAAGAAAAAAGGTTTGTCTCCCCATACGACACACAGGGGTAATGCCAAACCTCACCCAACAACTATCACACCAAAATCTGGCCAATGGAAAATCATGTACACAAATGCTCACAGCCTGGGAAATAAGATACCAGACCTGCAGGCAATAATGTCAGAGGCTAAACTGGACATAGTAGCAATTAGTGAGACGTGGTTTACCAGTAAGCACACTTGGGAGACTTCAGTACCTGGCTAAGTATTGTTCAGAAGAGACCGAGGTGCAAAAGGGGGGAGGAGTGGCCCTGTATGTCAATGAAAATATCAAGGCTACAGAAATTCAGAATACACATAAGAAGCCAGAAGAACTGTGGGTCACCCTGGAAACAGGAAATGGGACAGCCATAAGAACTGGGGTTGTCTACAGGCCCCCAGACCAGGGGGAGGACATAGACACATTACTGTTAGAAGATATACAAAACATCACAGCTAAAGGGGAGGTTCTGATAATGGGAGACTTCAACATGCCAGATACAGATTGGTCAATCCCAGCAGGAACATCTGCTAGAACTAGACACATAGTGGATTCCCTGCAGGGGGAGGGCCTCAAACAACTGGTACAGCAACCCACGAGAAACAGGGCTATCCTAGATCTAGTACTGACTAACAAGGAAGGGATCACAGATCTCTAGGTAGAAGGTCACCTGGGGGCCAGTGACCATCACATGGTATGGTTCAATTTGGCTACTACATCTAAATCATCTCATTCCAAGGCAAAAATATGGGACTTCAGAGGAGCTGACTTTGATAAGATGACCAACAGAGTTAAGCTAGCCCTGGCAAAAAGAAACACAGGTGAGGGGTACAGGCAAGTGAGCAAGCATTAAGGATGCAATACTTGAAGCAACATCCCATTGTGTTAGACAGAAAAGGAAGTGCAAAAGAAGAAGGAAACCACTTTGGTTCTCAAATACAGTAGCAGAAAAGGTCAGAGCCAAAAGGCTGGCCTTCAGGAAATATAAAGGAACACAACGGGATGAAGATAGGGAGGCATACCAAACTGCCCTAAGGGAAGCAGGGAAGGCAGTAAGGCAGGCAAAGTCCCAGACTGAGGAAACACTAGCACGAACAGTAAAAGAAGGTGACAAGACTTTCTATAGATACATTAGTGAAAGGAGAAAGTCCAGAGGGGGTATTGCTAAGCTTAATGGAGAAAAGGGAGCATGTGAGGAGGAGGACCCTGTAAAGGCATCTATCCTAAATAGATACTTTTGCTCAGTATTTACTGAAGAGAAGGTAGGGCAGGGCCCACAGCTCAGCATCATGGACACAGGGGGGAAGGAGGTGAGCACTACTCCCTTCACAAAAGAAAGGGTCCTACAAAAGCTTGCTAAGCTCAGGGTGGATAAGGCAATGGGACCTGATGGCATACATCCCAGGGTACTTAAGGAGCTAAAGGTGGAACTAGCAGAGCCATTAGCAGAACTGTTTAGTGAGTCTCTGAGCACAGGAGAGGTCCCAGAAGACTGGAGAAGGGCTCATGTGATCCCGCTCCACAAGAGCGGTAGCAGGGAGGAGGCGGGGAACTACAGACCAGTCAGTCTTACCTCAGTAGTGGGCAAGATTATGGAGGCACTCCTTAAGGAAAGGATAGTGCAACACCTGGAATCCATAGGGCACAGGATCCAAGACAGCATGGGTTTACAAAAGGAAGGTCCTGTCAAACTAATCTCATAGATTTCTTTGACTGGGTAACCAGAGTGGTGGACCAAGGGGGAGCATTTGATGTCGCCTACCTTGACTTCAGCAAAGCTTTTGACACTGTTCCACATAGAAGGTTGATAAATAAGCTGGGTTGGCTTGGGGTGGGTCAGAAGTTGGTCAACTGGGTGGCAAACTGGTTGACGGGCAGAAAACAGAGAGTGGTGGTAAATGGTATACAGTCAGAAGAGATGCAAGTCACAAGTGGGGTACCTCAGGGATCAGTCCTGGGGCCAGTCCTCTTCAACATCTTCATTAGTGACCTTCCAGATGGACTAGAGGGTAAGGCTTGTCTGTTTGCAGATGATAGCAAGATCTGCAACAGAGTAGATGATCCAGATGGGGTGGGCAGAATGAGAAGAGATCTGGATAAACTAGCAAAATGGTCAGAAGAGTGGCAACTGGGATTTAATGCAAAGAAGTGCAAAATCATGCACATAGGGAAGAGAAACCCTGAAGCCACCTATAGGCTGGGAGGAGTTGCTAGCAGTCACAAAGGAAGAAAGAGACTTGGGCATCATCATCACTGATGACCTGAAATCATCCAAGCAGACCCTCTAAAGCAGTAGGTAAGGCTAGGGGTGTTAGGGTGTATTAGTAGGTATCACAAGTCGTAAGAGGAGGTAATAACTCTCTTACAAGACACTGGTTAGGCCCCATCTGGAGTACTGCGTGCAGTATTGGAGGCCACACCTTCACAAGGACATTAACCAAATTGAGGCAGTCCAGAGAAGGGCAACCAAAATGGTGCAGGGACTGCATCAGAAGACATATGAGGACAGATTAACAGAGCTCAATATGTATACCCTTGAGCAAAGGAGGGAGAGAGGTGATATGATCGAGGCATTCAAACACCTTAAGGGCATTAACAAGGTGAAAGAGTCTAACGTGTTTAAATATAAGAAAATTAGCAGGACAAGAGGACATAGCATGAGATTAGAGGGGGGCCGAATAAGGGGGAATGTGAGGAAATTCTTTTTCACAGAAAGGGTGGTGGATGCTTGGAATGGCTTACCACAAGAAGTGTTGGCTATGAATACAGTGCAGGGCTTCAAACAGGCATGGGATAGGCATAAGGGAGCAATACAAATGACTATGAATAGATAGGCCACTGACAGAGCAAAGGCCAATGGCACATTTATAAGGTAGAAAAAGAAATGGGCAGATTGGATGGGTCTTGTGGTCCTTATCTGCCGTCAACTTCTATGTTTCTATGTTTAGTTAAGGTATTATAGTTTTCTGTAACATTTAGTGGAAAGTTAGAAAATATTTTTAATACTGTAAAGTCAGGACATGTAGTATTTTTCATGTTTTTTTGCAGGACGCAGCTGCCCAAATCAGGACTGTCCTGCGAAAATCAGGACATGTGGTAACCCTGTCTCCCCCCCCCCACCAATCTCAATTTATGCCCTCTTGTGTCCCTCCCACTTCTAATCTGGAGGATCCTCTCTGTGTCCGTTTGTTAATCCTTTAAGTATTTAAAAGTTTCAATCATATCCCCCATTCCTCCTCTTCTCCAGTGAATACATGTTCAGCTCGCCCAGCCTTTCCTCGTGGGACATACCTCCTGACTGCACTCTCCACGCCTGCCAGCTGTGCCCCCTCTAATAATCTGATGTCTTTCTTCAGGAGTGGGCGCCAGTACTGCACACAGTATTCCAGGTGTTGTCTGACCAGTGAGTGTGACCTGTACCGGGGAAGGATCACCTCCATATTCCTGGAACATATACCTCTTGCTATACACCCCAGCATCTTGCTGGCTTTTGCTGCCACCTTCCTGCACTGTGCTGAGTTGTTCATATTCCTCGTTATAATCACCCCGAGATCTTTTTCCTCCCAGGTATATTCCAACTGAATCCCTCCGAGCTGATAGCTCCTCCCCTGGTTCCAAAGTGCAGTACTTTGCACTTCTTGGTGATGAACCCCAGCTGCATGTTTCCAACCATTCCTGTAGTTTGGTCAGGTTGTCCTGCAGCCCTTTCCACCCATCTACGTCATCTACCACAGCACCCATTTTAGTATCGTCTACGAACAGACTGATCTTATTCCGGATTCCGTGTGAGATATCTGCTATGACATGACATGAGACTGGAAGGGGGTAGACTATGGAGCAACATGAGAAAGTACTTCTTCACAAAAAGGGTGGTGGAGGCATGGAACGACCTTCCAGCAGAGGTGGTAGGGGCAAAGTCAGTGGGGGAATTGAAGACTGCATAGGATAGACATGTGGGAACCCTAGCGGTTCAAAAGAGTAGGTGATACCATAGGTCAAGTAGGATGTGTGGCATTGTTTGTATGTATGGAAAAAGGGGCACACTAGATGGGCCTGGGAGTCCTTATCTGCTGTTAGATTCTGTGTTTCGATGTTCCTAAATGCATCAAATGGTGACACAACTATGATATTCTCTGTCATTTTGCATTGCAATAATTTAGTAGCATTAAAACTCTTAGTTTTATATAGACAATTTCATTTTTTGTAGAGAAAATTAAGTTAGTTTTCCATTCATAATGTTGTGCAGACAGAGTTTATTAGTAGTTCCACTCTGAGTTAATTCATTGTCATTCTTGTCATTGCAGTGTGGGGAGGGGGGCCTAGGCTAAACTAAACAACCTGAGGACTTCTTCAGTGCATCACCTAAGTCAGCAGCACTTTCATGAGAGTAGCACCACTTGCTCAACAGGTTCTTACGCACTGTCCTCCTTGCAGCCAACAGAAAGCTAGCAAATGCATTACAGCTGCAAGGAGCAATAATAGCAGGCACAACACTCTCTCACTGACAGCCATAACAAGAATTTGTCATGTTGAAAGTTTACTTGTTTGTATTTGCTGTGCAGTTGTTGGGCATATATAGCACAGTGGGTAAAATTAACAAATTAACAGGAGTTATAATAGTGAAATTGTCCTGACTGGGAAAATGAAGAGGTTCCAACATTATAGTGTTTCTGAAAACCAACATACTTTTTTGCCCATCTGGATCTCATTCTTGCTATGGTGTCAGCAGCAAATAAATTAAATTACCTTAAAATTAAGAATGCTACTATCTTTTTTAGGAATGTAATGTAAAAAATGAATTTTGAAAGATGTTTTGATAATAGCATGGTCTTCCAGCTCATTATGGCAATCAACATATAACACTCCCACAGGGAGATCATGGTCCAGATATCCAAAACTTAGCCCATGCTGTAAGGGGTGTGTGCCTGCACTAACTGGGTTTTGCACCCGATTTTTTTGGGAGGTCTAAATTCAGACATCCCTCCCCCCCCCAGCATGGGCAAAACCCCTTAGCACCTGAGTGCTAAGATACCTCTGTGCCCAAGCAAATGAGGGGGTTATCCCCTCCATATGGGCGCAGTGGCATATTCAGAGGTTTGCACAGGCGGTAACTGCCACCCAAATGGGAGCAAGTTACCGCCTTTGCAAACTCTGACATAACAGGGCACAAGGCCCTGGTGGCGGGAGCTGACCACCCCCCTCACCCCCGATCCAAGCCCATTTCACCTAAGCATACACTGGTGTCCAGTGGTACCCCATGCCCTCCAATCCCCATCCCTATACATTATATGTTGTTCCCTTGTGTCTAGTGGCATCCCCTGCCCACCAATCCTTGTTCCCGTAAACGTTTAAGTATTTCCTGGCATCTGGTGACAGCCCCTGCCCTCTGATCCCCATCCATATACTCTGATCAATAGTCACTGGTGTCTGGTGGCACCCCCCACCCTCAGATCCCCATCCCCATTCAAGAGTATACAGTCCCTTGCATCTAGCCACCCCTGCATTGTTGGCACTGAGCAGATCACCCTGACAACTCCCCCTTACCTCCGTTGCTAGTGCTGTGGATCTGATACGGTAACTGGCACAGCCCTCCTCTCACCACCTCAGCCGGCTGCGTTATGGAGTGTCAAGTAGTGTGCATCCTGTGCACTGTACAGGGAAGTGTATACTGCTTCACAGTACACATTGCACATGCTCCCTGTCACTCCATATGGTGAGGTGGTGAGAGGAGGGCTGTGCTGATCACCATATCAGATCCACAGCACTGGTAACAGAGGTAAGAGGGGGTTGGCAGGGTGGTTTGCTCAGTGTGGGGTTGGGGGAGACACTGAACACCAGGGACTGCATACCCTTTTATGAGGATGGGGATCAGAGGGTGCGGGGTGCCACTAGACAACAGGGGATATTATTCTTTGACAGGGATGGGGATTGAAGGGTGGGGGGATGCCACTGGACACCAGGGAATATTATTCTTTGACAAGGATGTGGATCGGAGGGTGAGGGGTGCCATTGGAGAGATAGGGAATATTCAGCTTTTACAGGGACAAGGACTGGAATGTAGGGGGTGCCACTAGATACCAGGGAATAGTATGTAACCCCTAGGTGGCGCTATCCCAAGGGCTACTACCCTTGCCTGCTTGGCTAATAGCAGGTTAAGGGGCCTAAGTTCTGAAACGGGTGCCTCCACTCGGAGGTCAGGGTTGGTAGTGGTCAAGCTAACCTGGGCACAGCCCTCCGGGACACTGTAACCCCCCTCTTTTCACTAGTGGCCGGAACAATACACAGTAATCACTTTCACAATAGCCCTGATACACCACACAAGTACCCACACTGTTTGCACTTACCACCAGGGCTTTCCTCTGGCCCGGCCCTGGGGACTTCCTGTAAAACAAGGTTATACACAGCAAATAACAGCAGTACAGTACTCTTGCACAAACTGGAACCACAGTCAGGGTAAATGCAAAAAAGAGTTAGATCTGATTTATTTAAGGGGCTTGAACAAGGGAGGGGCGTATTCAGGTTAATTTGCTTAAAGGCTCTATCAATCAAACAGTTATGCATGCACTTCATGGTCCATAAACAGTCACACACTCTGGGTACCCAGATGGAGAATGGTGGGCTAGCCAGGAACATTGCAGCTGGGTGGGGCCCTGTGATGGAAGAAAACAACATGCACAACACACACTATTTGTAATCCAGAGCCGGAGGGCTCAGTTTGTGAAAAGAAAACAAGACAATCAGATGACACACTTTTAGATTAGGCTGTTGTTGCAGGGAGCTACCCTGATGATTACTCATGATACCCAAGACTGGACATAGGCTGGACAAAAATCGAGACAGCAGGTGGTTAATCTGGAGTGTCAGGAGAAGCAGGGCCACACGATTCACCAAGGCGTCATTCCTGTTCAGGCATGGAGCAGGGGGCTGATCCTTAGGCAGGTCTCTCGTCGGTGGCTTTCTCTGTGCAGTGGGGTAGTCTGGCAGGGCCAGTGTGGCATGGCCCAGGCCGAATGGAGATGAATGCGGATTCAGTCCAGTTAGGCTGGATAAAGCTTCCAGCAAGCAGAACACAGTTCACACAGTGGGGAACCAAATCACGACCCACTTTCAATACACAGCACATTTACATGTAAAGGATTCTACGGTACCAGTGAGCAGAACACAGTTCATACAGTGGGGAACCAAATCACGACCTACTTTCAATACACAGCACATTTACATGTAAGGAAATTCTACTGTACCAGGCAAACTGCTCTCTGGTCACGATCGCAAAGCCTCTGCACACAGCGGAGATTCAAAAGCAGCTGGAAATCCTGACAGGCCGATTGTATTCAGCAAATCTTCGGTCTTCTTCAGGTTAAAGCCTGGTCACAGTCCAGTGGCTTAAATAGTCCTCACAACTCGGATTCAGTCTGAATAAACTCTATTTTCCCTCTCAGGGGCAGCAGGCAAACAGGCAGGACAAAACTCAGCCCTTTCACAATTCTCCCATGCAAAACTACACAGAACTGCTGCTCAAAATCACTTGAGCTGTTACTTCTTCACTTCTCAGCTCAAAACTGAAACTAACTGCAGCAGCCTGGGAAATTCCCCAAGATCCAAAAGGTTCAGTTGGCTGATCCTCCTGTCAGTCACAACAAAGGCTCCCTCTTCAGGTGCAAAAAGGCGCAAAAAGCCCAAAACTACAATTCCTACAGATTTTGACTCCAGACAGCTCCTGTAGTCCGGCTCCATTTTAGGTCCCTCCAGTACTGATTGTTCCAATTCGCAGTCCAGGACCAAGATTGTGGAGATAAACAAAACAGTCCTTGCTGCAAAGAAGGCAGGATAAACAAACTGCATTATCATTATCACTCTAAATGATTTTCAGCAAATAGTTACATCTTTCAACAGAGCTCCCTCTCAGATTACTTATGACTGCAATCCAGGCAGCTCTTAAAGAAACAGTACACAGAGGCTACACAGGCATTCTCTGGCAATCATATTTAAACTGCTAAAACAACGCAGGACACCAGCCTGGCAGTGAGCATTTAGGCAAGCTTGAGGAAGACTTTTCGGGAACCCCCATTTGTAGGGGTGTTACAATTATTCTTTGACAGAGAAGTGGATTGGAGGGGGGAGGTGCCACTAGACACCAGGGAATACAATGTACTATGCGAGGATGGGCATTTGGGGTGTGGGGGTGTTTGCTTGTGGCCATGCTGCTATGGGAGGGGGTGCAGACCTGCTGCCGCTTGCTATGCAAATGAGCCCATAATGGTCATGCACATGGCCCCTTAGCACCTTGCATGCCCAATGGGTTCATTTGCATGGTGCTAGCTGAATATCACGCTGGGGGCTCCCTGTGCTCGAGTTTGGGTGCACTGTTCCCTACACTTCCCAGATCTATGTCAGAGCAGCACCACTCAACTTGGCGCTGTGCTGACAGGCCCTTATATTCACTCAGATAGCTCCAGTGTACTATCTGACTGAATCTGGCATCCTCGGGGTCATGGCCAAGTGCAGTGCAAACCTTTGCGCTTCTCTTTTGTCCATGTTCCAATATTGGGCCCCATGTCTACTGTGTGAAGTCTTGCAAAGCTGTGGCTTACAACCACTATGGTATGCTACCTGTGTTGTAGTACAGTACTGCCCTCACACATCATTGTGGCTGTATTAAACTCATGTTTATCAGTCAGAGAGACAACAACCAGAAGACGGAACACCAGAAAAAATACGTGACAACATGACATGGGTAACTTATTTGGATGCAGATGGCAGGAGATAGGTGAAGGGAAGAGAATGAATTTATGAACCTTAGGTCAAACTGCTTATAATTTGTACACCGCAGAAAGGTGTCATCGAGAGGGTAACTTCTACAATGGTATAGGCTTAGACTGATTTTAAATATCCATAATAAACCACAAAAAAAGTAAATCTGATAAAACTTTGCATCACATTCATCATCCAGCAGGTGGGGTGGGGGAGTGGCAGTGGTATTGAACTGGGCGAGTGGAAGAGAATGGCAGTGATATTGAAGCTGGTGGGAAGGAAGCTGTGGAAAGTGGCAGTGATACTGATCTGGGTGAGCATGAGGGACACTGCAGGGAGCAGCAATGATATTGAATGCGGGTGGCTGGGAGGGAAGCCTCAAAGAGAGGCAGTGGTATTAAACCAGGCTGGTGGGAGGGAATCCACAGGTAGCAGCAGTGGTATTGAAGAGGGGGCAGGAGGGAAGTCACAGGAAGTGGCAGTGGTACTGAACAGGGTGGGTGGGAAGGAAGCCTCAGGGAGTGGCAGTGGTATTGAACCAGGCAGGTGACAAGGAAGCCATAGGGGGTGGCAGTGGTATCGAACTGTGTGGGTGGGAGGGAAGCTGCAAGGAGCAGCAATGGTATTGAATGGGGCAGGTGGAAAGTCACAGGTAACAGCAATAATATTGAACCTGGTGGGTGTGAGGAATGCCACAGGGAGCAGCAAATGTATTGAACCGGGCAAGCAGGAGGGAAGCGGCAAGAAGTGGCAATGGTAGAGAACAGGCCAGGCAGAAAGCTGCAGGGAGCAGTAATGGTATTGAACCAGGCAGGTGGGAGGGAAGCCACAATGGTATTAAACGGGGTGGGCAGGAGGGAAACCGAAGGGAGCAGCAGTGGTATTGAATGGGGGTGGGGAAAAGGAGCACGCAGGTGGAGAGGCTATTCAGCTGGCTGCTGGGTAGTGTCTTATAGATGAAAGGATGATGCTTGCACTCTGATAGGTGTGGCCACCTCCTTTCAACTACAAAGAGTTTCCGCCCATCAGTCAGGCAGAACATTATCATTATCAGCCTGCCCCTTATTGGGTGGTCACTGGTGAGCCTCATGCAGCCTCAGCTGCTCTGGATGCTGCAGTGACGCATCTCTGCAGACTCTGTTCTCCTGAGTAGTCACAGCAAGAATGCTTCGCACATGAGTGTGCAGACAAACATAAAAAGGTGTATCCCAATTCCACAGTGAATTTCAATGGGACATGTGCAAAACACTTCCTGACTTTGATCCCAATAGGAACTGATCTGCTATGCAGACCAGCCCTAAAAAGAAATTGTTTCATGACAACAGTAAGGTACAGTACTTTGAGTGGTAATTATTTTTTGGGAATCACAAATAACCCATTCCCCACCCAGCAAAGCGTATGTGACCTAAAACAGTATCATTTTTCATGTTAGTATAATGTGCTCACTGGCTGAATCACTAGAAAATTGTGGAAAATGTTACTCAAAAAGTGCGGAGACTTTTTGCAGAAATCGTATGGAAATTGCAGGGGTTCACTATACATCCCCAGTGCTCCTTAAGAAATATTTTATTGTTTGCTTTATTGTTGATCACATAAATTGTTGGATAGACATATTTCCACTTATATGTGCTTTCAAGATGAAGAAAGGTTTGTGTTTTTGAAATGAATTGCGAATCAGTCATTATGCGTGTAACCCCTAGATGGCGCTATCCCAGGGGCTACTACCCTGCCTGATTTGCCACCAACAGGTTGAGGGGCCTGGATCCAATGGCGGTGCCTCCACCCAGAGGTCAGGGTTTGCAATAGTTAAACTAACTTGGTCACAGCCCTCTGGGACACTGCAACCCCTTTCTTCCCACTAGTGGCCCACACAATATATCAGAATTACCTTCACAGTATACACTTACCCCCAGGTCTGGTTCGGCACTGGGACCTCCTGTGAAATGAGATACAGTGCAACAATCACAGTACAGTACTTTAACATAGACAAATACCTCAGGCAGTATAACTTTGCTGAAACAAGCAGCTCTGATTTATTTAGGGGATATAACAAGGACAGGGAAATCAGGTTAATTAGCTTATCACTCTAATAATCTACCTATGGCTCTGTGCTTTGAGCCTATCCCTATCAGTTACTGTCCCTGTTACCCAAGCCCTAGTGGCTAGTCCAAACCGTGGCAGCTGGTAGGGGCCCTTTCACAGAGAAAAGGAGAATTAAACAGTCAGCAGTACAGTAATTTCATTTGGATTTAATGTGGCAATTCAACAGGAGCGACCCTGAATTAGTACTCACGACCTCCAAATAAGATAGGGTCCTTCAATGTCAGCAGGGCTCACTTGAGGTACACAAACCTCTTCACACATCCATATAAAGAAAGCACTATACCAGGCAGGCTGCATCTGTATCCCGATCGCAATTACTGCACAATACCCGGAGAACACACAGCAGATTCAGTTCCTGACAGACCAAGTGTAATTTTCAGCAATTCCTCCAGTCTTCTACAGGGTGAGCCTGGTTTCTACTCTTCAGAGATCCTCTGATTCTTTTCAGGACGGATTCAGTCCTAACAAGCTGTTACACAAGCTGCAGACCGAACTCTGGGCCTTACACACGCTTTTGACTAAAACTGCACACTGAAAAAGCACAGGGCTCCTTCCTTCTACTGCCAAAGCTCAACTGACACTCCAACTGACGAAACTGGCACTTCCTTTGAGTTCCTCCCAGTTCTTGACTGGATTGGCTGTCACTCTACAATAGACTGCTGCTGTTGGTCCAAAAAGGCACTGAAGTCTAAACTACATCTCCCAGAGTCACTGCCCATACAATCCTCTTGTGGCTGGCTCAGATTATGAGTCCAAGTTCTGATTCGTCCAAGGCATCATTTTAGAGCTAGCTTACCCCACACTGATTGGTCCAGTTCAGCAGTTCAAAACTAGAATGGGGAACTAGCAGACACAGTTCTGACTGCAAAGAAAGCAGGTTAGACAAACTGTAATTTCATTATTACTCTAAATAATTTCTGGCAAACAGTTGCATCTTTTCAGATAGGTTCCCTTGCACTCCTAGTGACTGCAAAAATGAAGTGAATTGGCAGCAGCTCGAGTGGTACTCAGAGAAGCACAGTCCCCATACAAACTAATTATGTCTGCAAGCAGACAGCTCTTAAAGAGACAGTACCAGAGGCTCTAAAACACTCACTGATAAATGGCTTAAATGCCAAACACCATTCAGGCTTGGAGCATTCAAGCAAGCTCCTGGAAGTCTTTTGGAACTCATTTGCAGGGGTTACACCCTTTTCCTGGTTTGGGAAAGCTTGACGTCCGCTGGCCAAGCAAGTACTCTATAAGTTTCAACTGCAACCATATACATTTGCATTAGGCTCGCATATGTAATCATCAGTCAATATATCATTTTACCAAGAACACATTTCTGAAACATTGCAGTACGTCACTTTACACAGTATTACATACATTGTACCATAACCAGTTATTACCTCTTGTACATGAAACCTGAAGAGAGGGGCCCTTCCTATCAGTTACCTTGGGGCTGGATGGGGCAAGGCACCATACTTAGAGGGCAACACAAGTAACTTGGAGTTAGCACTGATGCTCAGTTTGGGCAATGAGCTCGGGGACACATACACTCTTTATGGACAACATTGAGAGGCAAGTCCACAGGCCTCCCAAGTGAATCATAACTGAGGTGCACCACAGGCTTTACAGCTCGACCAGTCTTTCTAGGGGGAACTGTTATAGTCTCTGCACTCTGAGCCTCATTTTCAGCATTGTCCTCACTTGTCAGGAGTCTCCATGGGGGTAGAGAGGCTAGAACTTGGGGCACTTTCAGCTCCAGGAGTTACAGTTTCTGAGTCCACAACATTTGGCTCATGTATGGAGCTTACTGACACTGGCAGTGGACTGTCAGGGCACTCAAAATACTCTTCTTGTTCGGTGTATCACCAGTCTGCCCTAATCTATCATTTTCCTCCCTGAAAGCTCAAACAGTTCAACCATGCACAATGATTCCATTTCATCTGATCTGATGCTTTGCACTTCACTTTCTGGGAGCATTGGCTCCAGGGATGAAGCTGGGGGCTTAGACAGTCCAGAAGGCCCAGCTTTGTCTCCAGTATTGACTAGGGATTGCCCCAAACAATTGACTCAGTTCGTAAGAAGGATAGTATTCAAAGTCACTCTCACTTTCTTCCGATATGGACTGACAGTCATGCTCAACTGGGACTTGTGGAGGAACACTTTAACTTTACTTCTGTAGGTGCAGACTTTCTTGATCTTTTCTTAGCAGCAGCTCTAGTCACTGGTCCAGAGGGCATCTTCTAGGGCTCAGACTCAATTAAGATTTGTCCAATGGGCAGTAAATGATTTCTATGCATTGTTTTACATCTTTGAATTATTCTCAGGCCTTACTTTGTACACTGGCAGATCATCTAGTTTGCCCACTACAATGTGAGGGAGATGGTGCCATCTGTCAGCAATCTTGTGCTTGCCATGCAGTCCCAGATTTCTTAGCAATACCGATCTCCCTCCTGGAGTTCCTGTGCTTTCACCTTTTATCATACTTTCTTTGTTGGCCAGATTTCTTTGGCAGCCATGGTTTGAGCCAGTTGGTACGCATGAGTTAGCTGGGCCTTTAACTTTGCACATACTGTAAATAGTTGTCAGCTTGAACCCCATCAGGAGAGACCCCAAAACACACATCTACTGGTAGTCGAGCTTCTTCCAAACATCAGGCGGTAGGGGGAGAATCCAGTGGCATCACTTTTGTGCAGTTATAAGCATGTACCAGGGTGCTAATTTGTTGGCTCCATCTAGGCTTGTCCTTTGGGTGCAGGGTGCCCTAGCATATCTAGCAAAGTCGGTTGAAAAAGCATTCAGGCTGTGGGTCCCCTGGGGTGGTAGGAGTGGTTCTGGACTTTCGCACTCCCCACAGAGAAAGCATCTCTTTGATCAGACGACTCTCAAAGTCTCCCTTGATCAGAATGGATTCTTTGTGGAGCCCCATAGTGAACAAAAAGTTTTCTACAAGTACTTTGGC
Source organism: Neoceratodus forsteri (assembly GCA_016271365.2). Lineage (NCBI taxonomy): Eukaryota > Metazoa > Chordata > Ceratodontiformes > Ceratodontidae > Neoceratodus > Neoceratodus forsteri. The sequence goes on along the minus strand of CM028129.1, from coordinate 438,264,789 downwards.
TACAGTGGATGCTTTCTGGTCTTTGGTGGGAAAGCTTGGGCATATCTCGTGAAATGGTCAGTGACCACCAGCATTACTGATATTTCTTTGATCTGACTCCAAACTTAGAAAATCAATACAGACCAGCTCCATGGGTGCACTGGTGGTTATGTTAACAAGGGGGCAGCCCTTGGGGCAAGCTTTCTCTGTAAGCAGCGACTACAAGTTCGAATGTGTTGCTCCACATCAGCCCCCATCTTAGGCCAATAGAATCTGGATCTCACCAAGTCAAGTGTTCTGTCTATACCAAGGTGCCCCATGTGGTTGTGCAAGGACCTCAATACTGAGTCTCGAAAGGCAGTGGGCAGCACTAGTTGTTGTTTGTCTACTTGTCCCCCTCTGTCTACTGTTTCTCTGTATAACAGTTTATTGATCAGTTTCAACTTAGGACCTTCTTTGTATAACAGTGCAGTTCTCAAATCAGTGGAGCGTAATTTGGACACATCTTTTCCTGCATAGAGGGCTTCTAAAGCTGCTTTGATCATGGGATCGCTGGATTGAGCCCGCCGAATACTGTCATTGTCCAGCTGAGGCAGTGCACCAATGTCTATTGCAGAAAAGTGGCAATCAAGCAGCAGGTATGCAATTCTCAGAGGCTCCCAAGCAATCCACCATGCAGTCCATCAGGTCCGCGGGACATTTGTTCCTCCCTGTCAAACTTCCGCAGAGTGCCCGAATGTCAGGTTCTGCCAGTCGGACCCAATCATTCTGGGGAACAGGCCTCCGCAAGCTAGCATCAGCATCTATGTGGTTCAGACCTGCTCGGTATTCGAGAGCATAGTCATATGTAGATAATGCAGAAAGCCACCTATGGCCAGTGGCATCCAACTTAGCTGAGGTCTGCACATAGGTCAAAGGATTATTGTCAGTTTTTACTAGTATTTTAGCCCCATCTTAAGTACTCATGGAATTGGTCAACAATAGCCCACTTCAAAGCTAGGAACTCTAACTTATGTACAGGATAGTTCTTTTCGGATGGGGTCAGGCTTCTACTGGCAAAGGCCACTGGTCTCAGGCCATTCTCGTGCTCTTGGTACAACACAGCCCCCAACCCTTGCAAGCTAGCATCAGTGTGCAGGACGTAAGGTTTTCTTGGATCGGCATAGGCCAGCACTGGAGCATGGTGAAGTTGATATATGATCTCATGAAAAGCAGTCTCACAATCAGAGTCCAGCTGGGCCCCAAATACTTTCATTCTGGATGAAAATACACTCTTTCAGTCTTGAGGATGCTGACTTTTGGTATTTTTGTGGGTTGGGGATACCCTTGAGTAAGGTTAAGTAAAGGCGGATCACTCTTGAATAGTCCTTGATGAGCGCCGATAATAACCACAGAATCCCAGGAATCTTTGCAGTTCTTTTAGATTTTGGCTGTGGCCAGGTGGTCAAGGCCTCAACTTACTTGGGTCGGTCTCTATTCCTCGGTGGATACTATGTGTCCCACATACTTTTACTGATGTTTGAAAAATTGACATATCAATGGACAGTTTAAGGCCAAAGTCCTCCAGTCGGTCCAATACCTTAAATAATCTGCTCTCATGTTCCTCCAGTGAGCTGCCAAACACAATAACATCATCTAGGTATACCAGGCACTCTAGTAAGTTCATGTCCCCCACTGCACGCCCATCAATCGCTGAAAAGTGGCTGGGGCACCTGAAATCCTTGAGGCATCCTCATGAATTCATAGAAGCTGCTGGACAGATAAAGGCTGTCTTTTTCACGGTCCTCTGGGGCCATCGGGATCTGATAGTACCCATTGGAGATCCAGCACAGAGAACCACTTGCCCTGCTTAGGCAGTCCAAAGCATCCTGAATGCGGGGCATTGTGTACCGATCAGGATAGTCCGCCGTTTATGTGCGATAATCCACACACATCCTTACTGTTCCATTCTTTTCACTACCACAATGGGGAAGCATAAGGGCTTCTGATTCTTGTATTACACCAGCAGCTAACATCTTGCAGATGCCGTCTCACATCATCTATGTCAGCAGGTGCCAGGCGTCGAGACCTCTCACGAAATGGTCTTTTCGTCATGCAGCCGGATATTGTGCTCAGCTCCTTCACGCATCCTACATCCCATTCTTTAAAGAAAACACCTGGTCTCTCTGGGCAAGTCACATGATCTTCACTTTCCATTCAGCTGGCAGCGGGAGTCACGAATCAAACAAGTCAGGGCGTTACTCTGTCATTCTTCCTTGAACTTGCTGCTGGGTAGCACTGCAGTGTCTGCACAATGCACATTAGCCAGGATGCAACCTCTGTTTACCTCGAATGTCTCTTTCAGACACATTATGAACTTGGACCATTACCCTCCTGGCATAAGTATGGGCTCTAGCGGCAAAATACTAGGCTTGACTAGCAGTCCCTCTGGCAATTTTCCATCGCCTGGTGCATCCAACATTAATATTTTATTCTTAACATCCTTTCTGATACGGACCTCTCCCTGTAAGGTACACTGGGCATTTGGCGCCAGGATCAGAGACTCAGGATCCTTCTTCCATACAATTCCGACCGGTTCCTCTGGTTCTGTTTTTTCAGCATCTCTCTGTGCCTCATAGGCCTTCTTAATTAAAGCGGAACTCTTAAAGCTCTACTAGTCTTTGACCCTGTTTTCATAACACAACTGTGCCAGCCTTCCAACATATGAGCATTTGTTCCAATCAACAAAGGGACACCATCATACAGTCCAGTGGGGGGACACAAGGCTAGGGTCTCTACTTGTTCGCTACTCCAGCCACGGAGGTGGGGAAAGACAGCCAAATTCGGATATACCTGGAATAGGGGTAGGCCTTCTCACTTAACCCCATACATGCAGTCCTTCTAATGGTTGTAAGGGTACGCCTGACAAATGCTTCTGATACCAATCTTGGAACATAATTGTCACTTGGGAGCCACTGTCTAATATAGCTCTTGTAGACACTCCGTTCACCTTTTACAGTGGTCTCCATGGAGGGACCCACTATTCTGGACCAGTCTGGAGAGGCGGTAGTGGGGCTGGGCAACTGACCTTGCCACAAAGGACGTGAACTAGCATTTTGGTGCCCTCACTGGGATCATGCCGTGCACCTCTTAACCACTGATTTCTTCTCCGAGCTCTCCTTGTAGCCTATGATGCAACTTTGTCAGTGTCTTTTGGGGACTGGCATTCCCTTCATGTGCTTCTTTTCCCACAATTATAGCAAAACATACTTTCTGGAGTTTGAGTTGGCCGAGGCGCCACACTGGGAGCCAGGGCGAGGGTATTACTAACTGGAAACCTTGAGCCATCTCTGTCTGCCGGTGTGATAAGCATTTGGAGACATCTCTTCAGTTTCTCCACTTCCATGGTCAAGGAATCGAGTTCGGGAGCTGTTATCAGTAGGAGATACATGGGTGGGTACCCCACCCCCATAACTAAAAGATGCAGTCGGATATAGGTCAGGGCCCGTACTTGCAGGCGTGGCCTTCATAAAGGGACTGTTTTGGAATCCTGGATCTCTCTCAACAGTTCGCCTCTATTGGACATATCTTTTTCCTTGTCAGAGCACTCCATTGACTGCCAACCTCTGCCCCTGAACTTCACTTGATGGGTCACCCTCAGTCACTCGGGTCGTAGCCGCAGCTATTGGTGCAGGTCCCTCCCGAGGTCGCTCTTTCTCAACTCCTCGAATTTCTCTCATTAACTCATCATAGGAGGGTGGGGATTCCAGTCGATCTGCCAGGTGTAACTGAGCAACAGCAGTTCTGAGAAGGGGCAGACTTAAGGATCCTGTCCAGCCTGGTTCGGTCCAGTTCAATCGCTGGCAAACTACCTTTCTGAGGCATTCTTGCAACAATTTTTCCAGCCGAGATACATACACAGACAACAACCCCTTGGTACTGTTGTGCATCTCTTACTCTCCACCATAGGTCCTCATCAGAATCTGGGCTCCCATATACATTCTCCAAGGCCTCAAGATAGGCCTGTGCAGTCGCTTCAGGGTTACTGGCCCGCTTAGCACGGATGGTAGCCAGGGCAGGACCTCGGAGGCTCTCACTAACCCTCTTCGCTTTCACCTTCCGGCATTGCCATTCTAGCACTTGGGGGCAACATAGTCTATCCAGGTCTCCCAGTCATCCTCCCTTGGGGGTGGGAGGTGCCAGAGAAGATCCTCAACCTTGGTAAGAGTCGTGACTAATGGCAGGTGCAGAAATAGGAGTCTGCATTGGTTCAGCCACCATTACGGGCACTGGAGCAGGAGAGGGTGTTGGGGGAGGAACACCCCCAGGTGGCAAGAATAGTTTCTTCAAGTCCTCCACAGTTTTCCCCTCTCCCAGCAACCATTCAGCAAATTTCTCCTCAAAAGTTTCAGATAGTGGTGGGGCTGATTCCTCTCGGTCTCTTACTGTCCTTAGTTATCACTCTCCAAGCAGTGAGGGCTCTCTCTGGGGTAATGGTCTGTGGCACTTTGGAGCTATCTATGGGATCCTTAAACTCTACTAGGGCCAGGAAAGTGTGGGTGAGCAGATTAGCATGCCGACCCACCACCACAGGGTTTTGTAAACCTTCCACCTTGGAAAGTACTCCCTGCACAGTGTCCGTGTTGATACCCAGGGGGATGTCCAGGATAAGCATAGCATTTTGGGGGTCGATCTCCTCCCCAGTACACCACCTCCACCAGCCGGTGCACAGCCACTTCTGTCGGGTACCCATTTTTTTCTTAACAGTGGTTCAGAAATATGGCCACTAGAGGACACACAATCCCAAGGTGAGCCTCCAAGATGTAACCCCTAGATGGCGCTATCCCAGGGGCTACTACCCCGCCTGATTTGCCACTAACAGGTTGAGGGCCTGGATCCAATGGCGGTGCCTCCACCCAGAGGTCAGGGTTTGCAATAGTTAAACTAACTTGGTCACAGCCCTCTGGGACACTGCAACCCCTTTCTTCCCACTAGTGGCCCCACAATATATCAGAATTACCTTCAAGTATACACTTACCCCAGGTCTGGTTCCGGCACTGGGACCTCCTGTGAAATGAGATACAGTGCAACAATCACAGTACAGTACTTTAACATAGACAAATACCTCAGGCAGTATAACTTTGCTGAAACAAGCAGCTCTGATTTATTTAGGGGATATAAAATGACAGGGGGAAATCAGGTTAATTAGCTTATCACTCTAATAATCTATTTCCATGGCTCTGTGCACAGGCCTATCCCTATCAGTTACTGTCCCTGGTACCCAAGCCCTAGTGCCAGTCCAAACCGGTGGCAGCTGGTAGGGCCCTTTCCACAGAGAAAAGGAGAATTAAACAGTCAGCAGTACAGTAATTTCATTTGGATTTAATGTGGCAATTCAACAGGAGCCACCTGAATTAGTACTCACGACCTCCAAATAAGATAGGTCCTTCAATGTCAGAGGGCTCACTTGAGGTACACAAACCTCTTCACACATCCATATAAAAGAAAGCACTATACCAGGCAGGCTGCATCTGTATCCCGATCGCAATTACTGCACAATACCCGGAGAACACACAGCAGATTCAGTTCCTGACAGACCAAGTGTAATTTTCAGCAATTCCTCCAGTCTTCTACAGGGTGAGCCTGGTTTCTACTCTTCAGAGATCCTCTGATTCTTTTCACAGGACTGATTCAGTCCTAACAAGCTGTTACACAAGCTGCAGACCGGAACTCTGGGCCTTACACACGTTTTTTGACTAAACTGCACACTGAAAAGCACAGGCCTTCCTTCTTCACTGCCAAAGCTCAACTGACACTCCAACTGACGAACCGGCACTTCCTTTGAGTTCCTCCCAGTTCTTGACTGGATTGGCTGTCACTCACAATAGACTGCTGCTGTTGGTCCAAAAGGCACTGAAGTCTAAACTACATCTCCCAGAGTCACTGCCCATACAATCCTCTTGTGGCTGGCTCAGATTATGAGTCCAAGTTCTGATTCGTCCAAGGCATCATTTTAGAGCTAGCTTACCCACACTGATTGGTCCAGTTCAGCAGTTCAAAACTAGAATGGGGAACTAGCAGACACAGTTCTGACTGCAAAGAAAGCAGGTTAGACAAACTGTAATTTCATTATTACTCTAAATAATTTCTGGCAAACAGTTACATCTTTCAGATAGGTTCCTTTGCACTCCTAGTGACTGCAAAATGAAGTGAATTGGCAGCAGCTCGAGTGGTACTCAGAGAAGCACACAGTCCCCATACAACTAATTATGTCTGCAAGCAGACAGCTCTTAAAGAGACAGTACCAGAGGCTCTAAAAACACTCACTGATAAATGGCTTAAATGCCAAACACCATTCAGGCTTGGAGCATTCAAGCAAGCTCCTGGAAGTCTTTTGGGAACCCCCATTTGCAGGGGGGTTACATGCGCAAATCAATCATTATGCACCATATCTTCTAAAATCTGAAAACACCCACCTCATGCAGTGCTAACTAGATTTTATTTAGTAACTCAGTCAGTCTTTAGATGTAAAATAATGAAGTCTGTTTACACAACTACTTACTTTGGTGCAAGAACAAATAAGCAGATAATCGGGATGCCTAATTAAATTCCAGTAAAAAAAAAAAAAACTGTTTATGTTGTTAAAATAATTGCTGTTCATAATCAGCGTTGTAAGAGCAAAACTTTAAAATTACATGATAAAAGCATTAAATCATATCAATAGGCTTAGTTTTTCACTACATAATTCAATAGTTTGTAATATATAGCACTTTTGTTTTACTTTGGTTGCAATGATTTTTGTCTATTTGAAGGTAACTTTTAATATACGTCACCTGTTTTATCAGCATGTTTCAGAAATATTAGGTTTTTTTGTAGGCTTCATATGTATGTGGTTGTGGCAGATTATGACGTAAGAGATCACTGTCACCAGTTTCTTCAGAAGCACATTCAAATTTATAATCAGCAGGGCCATGCAAACTCCTGACACATTTGACTTTGATAAGATGGTCAACAGAGTTAAGCTGGCCCTGGCAAAAAGAAAAACAGGTGAGTGGGTACAGGCAAAGAGGGCAAGCATTAAGGATGCAATACTTGAAGCAACATCCCATTGTGTTAGAGAGAAAAGGAAGTGCAAAAGAAGAAGGAAACTACTTTGGTTCTCAAAAACAGTAGCAGAAAAGGTCAGAGCCAAAAGGCTGGCCTTCAGGAAATATAAGGTAACGCAGTGGGATGAAGATGGGGAGGCATACCAAACTTCCCTAAGGGAAGCAGGGAAGGCAGTAAGGCAGGCAAAGGCCCAAACAGAGGAAACACTAGCACAAACAGTAAAAGAAGGTGTCAAAACTTTCTATAGATACATTAGTGAAAGGAGAAAGTCCAGAGGGTATCCCGGGAGGTGGGCACATGTGGAAGGGCGCCGTCCGTAACGGAAAGTCGTTCCCCATGAAATCCTTCATGGCGACGGGAGGGTAGGGCAGCCGGATGGGGGTGGCGAAATGGGCAACAGGATAACGGCTATGTATGTGCATGGGGGGAAGCGAGCATGGCGAGCGTGGGCTGGGAGGGCAGAGGAGCTGTAGGGGTGGCGCTGCAGTGGGTTGCTGTGTTGTGTCATGGCATCGGGGTTGGCCTGTGGTTGGGGTGGGTGAGATATTGGTTCGGTCCTGGCACTGGTGCAATTTTATTGCGCCGCCCGAACCTTTAATTTTATAAGTTTTCACCCCTGACATGCACCCCGGAGTTAAAAATCCTTTAGTAGGGGTGCGGGGGTGGGGGTGCAGCCCTCCCAACAGAAAGCATTGAATATATGTCCCCGCACTGTTGTCCTGTGCGCCAAGTCAGAGTGCCGAAAATTTTTTCGGCACTCTGACTGTGCGATAATGGCGATCGCCTTTAGGCTTTTACCGTTATCACATAGAACCAGTCCAGAGGGGGTGTTGCTAAGATCAAAGGGGATAAGAGGGTGTGTGAGGAGGAGGTCATGTAAAAGCATCTATCCTAAATAGATACTTCTGCTCAGTATTTACTGAAGAGAAGATAGGGCAGGGCCCACAGCTCAGCACCATGGACATAGGGGGGAGGGAGGTGTACACTAGTCCCTTCACAAAAGAAAGGATCCTACAAGAGCTCGATAAACTCAGGGTGGACAAGGCAATGGGACCTGATAGCATACATCCCAGGGCACTAAAGGAGTAAAGGGTGGAACTAGCACAGCCATTATTATAACTGTTTAGTGAGTCTCTGAGCACAGGAGAGGTCCCAGAAAACTGCAGAAGGGTGCATGTGATCCTGCTCCACAAGAGTGATAGCAGGGAGGAGGCAGGGAACTGAACTACAGACCAGTCAGTCTTACCTCAGTAGTGGGCAAGATTATGGAGGCACTCCTTAAGGAAAGGATAGTGCAACACCTGGAATCCATAGGAGCACAGAATCCAAGACAGCATGGGTTTACGACAGGAAGGTCCTGTCAAACCAATCTCGTAGATTTCTTTGACTGGGTAACCAGAGTGGTGGACCAAGCGGGAGCAGTTGATGTTGCCTACCTTGACTTCAGCAAAGCTTTCGATACTGTTCCACATAGTAGATTGATCAATAAGCTGGGTAGGCACGGGTTGGGTCAGAAGTTGGTCAACTGGGTGGCAAACTGGTTGATGGACAGAAAACAGAATATGGTGGTAAACGGTATACAGTCAGAAGAGATGCAAGTCACAGGTAGGGTACCTCATGGATCAGTCCTGGGGCCAGTCCTCTTCAATATCTTCATCAGTGACATTGCAGATGGACTGGAGGGTAAGGTTTGTCTGTTTGCAGATGACACCAAGATCTGCAACAGAGTAGATAATCCAGATGGGGTGGGCAGCATGAGAAGAGATCTGGATAAACTGGCAAAATGGTCAGAAGAGTGGCAACTGGGGTTTAATGCAAATAAGTGCAAGATCATGCACATATGGACGAGAAACCCTGAAGCCACCTATAGGCTGGAAGGGGAGATGCTGGCAGTCACAAGGGAAGAAAGAGACTTGGGCATCATCATCATCGATGACCTGAAATCATCCAAGCAGGCCACTAAAGAAGTAGGTAAGGCTAGGGGGATGTTGGGATGTATTAGTAGGGGTATCACAAGTCATAAGAGAGAGTTAATAATCCCTCTTTACAAGACACTGGTTAGGCCCCATCTGGAGTACTGCGTGCAGTACTGGAGGCCACACCTTCACAAGGATATGAACCAAATTGAGGAAGTCCAGAGAAGGGCAACCAAAATGGTGCAGGGACTGCATCAGATAACATATGAGGACAGATTAGCAGAGCTCAATATGTATACTCTAGAGCAAAGGAGGGAGAGAGGTGATGTGATTGAAACATTCAAACACCTTAAGGGCATTAACATGGCGAAAGAGTGTAACATGTTTCAATATGAGAAAAATAGCAGGACACGAGGACACAGCATGAGATTACAGGGAGGCCGATTAAGGGGTAATGTGAGGAAGCTCTTTTTCAGAGAAAGGGTGGTGAATGCATGGAACTGCCTACCTCAGGAAGTGGTGGCTATGAATACAGTGCAGGGCTTCAAACAGGCATGGGATAGGTATAAGGGAGCAATACGGATGAGTATGAATAGATAGGCCATTGACAGAGCAAAGGCCGATGGCACATTCATGAGGTAGAAAAAGAAATGAGCAGACTGGATGGGCCTTGCTGTCCTTATCTGCTGTCAACTTCTATATTTCTATGTTTCTATGAATCAAAATACATTAAAAATGAAAGCATGCGCACAAAGAAAACCTACACTGTACCTTTTCTCACACCTATCATTTCAGTGTCTGTGGCAGCGAAAAGTTTTGTGATAGTCTGCTTCAATGCAGATTTTAAAGAGCAGCTTCCTACTAGTAATGTTTAACCCAACCCCCCCACAGCGTGGTCGATAACTGACCTTTACAGTAGTCCTCTGACGAAATTTGGTAAGTTAATTCCATGTCTATGAAAAGTTATTCCCTCCATAAAATTGTATTTTGGCATACTCTTGAAAAAAGGACTGACTTGCCGGTCTGAAAACTACACCCCACGCTGTCCCACGTAGCCCTGTTTTGTGATGTCACAAAAAGAAAGCTGTGTGAGTGCACCCCATTGACTTCCATGGGGGTGATAGTTTCATAGATTTTTATATCTATTAATGTTGTGATTTTAAAGGTGATGTGCAAATAAACCGGGTAGCCTGCTTCCATTCCCACATACCTTGTAATGCTACTGTGGGAGTCAAGGGCTGCCACGATCTTAATTTTTAAGGGCATGGTTATATTTTAATAAAAAGTCAAAAGTTACGGCCAAAAGTGGAAGCGCCACGTTTGTCCAGAATGAGCGGGTGCAAGTGCTCATGGGTATTATACCCTTTTAGTGACGTCACTAACACCATTAGTCTTATTGCTGCAGTGGTGGTGGAATATTATACTTATATTAATGTTTCCACGGCGGTCTCAGTACTTGAAATATTATTTAGCGCAACACCTGGACAGGCTGTTGCTGTAAGTAATATTTCAAGTATTGAGACCCCCGTGGAAGCATTAAAATACTTTCATGCATTTTACTGTCTGTTAATAAACTGTACTGAAATGTTTAAAGTGTAAGCGTATAAAGTATTCATAAAAGGGCTGTGATTACAGTTCTCTTGTGAATTGGTGCAGCTCCACTTGCCCAGACATTTTGGCGCCCAACAACTGCTCCTTTTGTGGTGCAAATTGGCTACCCTGCTGTGCTGACTGCGCCTCCTTGCATCAGCCAGCCTACTTAACCTCTCTCCTCTCTTCTTTCTTCAGCTGGGACCCCTGGCTGGAACTGCAGGCTCTCCACCGCCGAACCGCTCGGCCCCCGACTGCTGCCGTTCACCAAGCCGCCACCCGAGTCCTCATGCCCGGCTTCAGCTGTCTTCCAGGTACGGCACTTGCCACCAGCCAACCAGATTGCGAACGCCTTTTCCCGGGCTCACTCCGATTGGCAAGAAGCTCTCCCGGTCTCTGGTCCTACAATACCAGCTTTTTTCAAAGTATTTTCATGCATTTTACTGTCTGTTAATGAATTGTACTGAAATGTTTAAAGTGTAAGCGTATAAAGTATTCATAAAAGGGCTGTGATTACAGTTCTCTTGTGAATTGGTGCAGCTCCATTTGCCCAGACGTTTTGGCATCCAACAACTGCTCCTTTTGTGGTGCAAACTGGCTCCCCTGCTGTGCTGACTGTGCCTCCTTGCATCAGCCTTGCATCTCTTCAGCTGGAACCACTGGCTGGAACCGCAGGCTCTCCACCGCCGAACCGCTCGGCCCCCCGACCGCCGGCACTCACCAAGCCACCACCCAAGTCCTCCTGCCCGGTTTCAGCTGCCTTCCAGGTACGGCACTCGCAGCCAGCCTACTGGATTACAAGCACCTTTTCCCGGGCTCACACTGATTGGCCAGAAGCTCTCCCGGTCTCTGCTCCTACAATACCAGCTTTTTTCAAAGTATTTTCATGCATTTTACTGTCTGTTAATGAACTGTACTGAAATGTTTAAAGTGTAAGCATATAAAGTATTCATAAAAGGGCTGTGATTACAGTTCTCTTGTGAATTGGTGCAACTCCACTTGCCATGACATTTTGATGCCAAACAACTGCTCCTTTTGTGGTGCAAATTGGCTCCCCTGCTGTGCTGACTGTGCCTCCTTGCATCAGCCTGCCTACTTAACCTTTCTCCTCTCTTCTCTCTTCAGCTGGGACCCCTGGCTGAAACCATGAGCTCTCCACTTCTTCTAGACATGCGGCCCCCCGACCGCTGTGCACTCACTAAACCGCCGCCGAGTCCTCCTGCCCAAATTCAGCTGCCTTCCAGGTATGGCACCGGGCCGCCAGCCTTTTTCCCCACCTGCACTTCGCACTGGCTCCCCACCCACCTATGGTCGACACTTTTACTTATACTTACTACTGACCACCTGATTTGCTCTTTTTCTATCTCCCCATTGGCTCCTTATATTCCTATACCACTAGAGGCATCTGTCCGTGGCTCCCCTCATAACAGCTGCAGCACCCTAACCTTAAATTTTATTATTTCCTCCAGTGTTTTCTTGCCCTGACAGCGCAAACCATGGACTGTCTACTCTCACCTGATGTTACCCACCCTCCTCCTGCCCCTCTACCAGCCGGTGCCCTCCCAGCCACAAATCCTCTTTCTCTACTCAGTGGCCTTAAATCATTCACCTAAACATCCGCAGTCTCATTCCCAAACTATCCCTTTTACAACCCCAGGCCCAGGCCTACGCCCCTGACATCATTGTGATCACTGAGACCTGGCTATTCAAATCCATTCCTGACCATTCTATCTCTATCCCTGGCTTCACTATAAGTAGGCAGGACAGGACCAGGCGTGGTGGCGGTGTGGCTATCTATACCTCCTCTGCCCTCCAGTTCACTCCCTCCTTCTCTTCTACTGTCCAGTCCTCTCATGAGGCTCTCCTCTTAAAAATCTTTCCCCACACAGTCCCCTTATTCATCACTGGTGTCTACTGTCACCCTGGTCTGCCTCACTCCACTGCCACTGATTTGGTCTCTAACCTCTCCTCCCTTGCCAGTGGTGGTGAACTATACATACTGGGGGACCTAAATCTAAATTGGCTAGCCCCACCGATGGCTAACACATGCTCTACTATTGCAGCCTTAAACCTCCATCAGTTGATTCTGGAACCCACCCGCCTAAACCTAAAAACACTAAATCACTCCCTGCTGGACCTGATCCACACCTCCCATCCCCATTGAGTAGTGGCATCAGGGCTATTACCTGATTCTATCAGCCACCACCATATGACCTATCTTGTGAGGAAAATACACAGGCCTAAACTCCCAGCTAAAATGATTCTCACTAGACCCTTTCTTTCGCTAGACCTGCAATCCCTGCTCCATGACCTTGCGCATACTGATTGGGCCCTCCTTATCACTGCACTTTCAGCTGATTCTTCACCTCACACTTTCTTCAGGTCTGGAACTCCCGCGCTCCGCCTCGTAAAACCAGGGTCCGTGGTGGGCATCTCGCCTGGGTCACTCCTGAACTCCTGGCCTGCCAACATGCTCGCAACCTTGCCTGGTGCAGAGCCAAAGCTTCCAACTGCCCTGGTGATCACCAATGGTACCATGAACTCTGGAATGGCTGCACCAAAGCTATCAGACTTGCCAAAGCAGAACATTTCAGGGCAAATTTCCAAACAAACACTAACAGCCCCTCTAAATTTTGGAAAGTTGTTCACTCCGTCTTCTCGCTATCCTCAGACACAACCTTTCTGCCCTATCTGATCCTACCGCCATTGCGGAATGCTTCAATTCCCACTTCGCCACCTGCGCCTTGTCTCTGCTAAGCACCCTCCCTAGCTCATCCCCTGCGGCCCTCTCTCCCACTCCTTACTCTGCTATATCTCCCTCTGTTCCCCCTCTCGCCCCCTTGTTGCCTCCTCAGTGTGAACCTTCCCTCCTCTAAACTACCCCACCCCTCCCTCCAAACCCCTTACACCTCCCTCCCTGTTCTGCTTCTCTCCCGTCTCTCCTGACACTACCTATCAAGCACTCCTAGCTCTCAAGCCTTCCAAAGGCTCCTCACCTGATGGCCTTGACCCAAGGCTCCTCTACCTTTCTGCTCCTGCCATAGCCTTTCCATTCTCCACATTACTGAACCACTCCTTTGCGACTGCCCTTGTGCCCTCTGTCTGGAAACATGCTGTTGTCCTCCCCCTCACTAAGGGTGGTGACCCCTCCTCTCCTGCCAACCTTAGCTAAGCTGCAAGAGCACCTAGTCCTTGACCAACTCTCCTCGTTTCTTGCTGAATCTGCATTTTTCACCCCCTTCCAGTCTGGCTTTAGGAAATTCCACTCTACTACCACCTCTCTCCTAAGGTTAACTGATTTCATCTCCTCAGGCTTTGCGAAAGGGCACATTACTTCTGTGATCTTTATTGAGCTGGCCAAAGCCTTTGACACTGTCTCTCACTCCCTCCTCCCTCTCAGCCTCTGTGCTGCTGGGCTTTCCCCCCTCTGCTACAGGATGGTTCAGTGCCTACCTGTCCGGCAGGTTGCAATCAGTAAAATAGCTGATGCTATCTCCACCCCCCGCCCTTAACCACTGGAGTCCCACAAGGCTCAGTGCTCAGCCCCATTCTGTTCTCCAGCTTTTTAAATGATCTCCCCCGGTTTGCACTGCATCCAACTTACACATGTATGCTGATGATACAGTCCTATTTTCCTCCAGCAACACAGTTACTGATGTCACTACCAGCCTGCAGTCTGACTTCACTAAAGTCCAACTCTGGTTTAGTACTCATCAACTCTTTCTAAATGCCAAGAAGACAGTCTCCATGTCCTTTGGTACTAGGCAGAGACCTGCTAGGCTAAGTCACCTCCCCATCTTTCACACCCTCGATGGGACTGCTCTGGAGGACTCCTCCTCCTTCAGGTATCTTGGCATTTGGCTAGACAGACGCCCTGACTTCTCTGTACACATTGATGCCGTTCAGAAAAAGCTAAAGCCCAAGCTTGGGGCACTTTACAGAAACCGCAATTGCATCCTACTCGCTGCCAGGCGCGAGCTGCTACAGAAGATGATTATGCCCAGTTTTGACTACTGCGAAATAGTCTACGATGCTGCCCCTCAGTCCCACCTAGCTAGACTGGACACTCTCTTCAATTCCTTCTGTTGCTTTGCTCTTGATGCCCCCTCCCCCGCACCCATCACTGCGATCTCTACCACTCTCTTAACCTCCTCCCCCTACCCTCCTGGCGCAAACTACATGGTGCCAAATTAATTTCTAAATTTTGGCTTGGATCCCTCCCCTCCTATATCTCCTCCTCCCTTAACACACCCACCCCCTTCCTCTATTCCCTGCAATCCCAGGCAGACACTTGTACCCTCTCAGTTCCCTGCAGATCTACTGCTTCAGGCTAAAAAGCCTTCTCTTATCATTTGCCTGAAATGTGGAATGCACTCCCTCCTCAAATCTGTCACTCCTCCTCCCTTTATTATCTTACCTCCGCTCTGCATAACTACCTTACCCTTTCCTGCACCTGCTCCTGACACCCTTCATGCTACCCTGTATCTCTTTCACGCCTTTTCTCCTCTTCCCCTCCTCCATCCTCCCTTCCTTTCCCCCACTACCCCTATTGCACTTATCTACCAATCTTCAGCCCAGCTCCTACTAAGGTGGTAGGATCCTTGTGTTCCCTGCCTGCAGCACTTTGATCCCCCTTTTATGTTTGCTTGCTTTATATGACATCCCTGTACTTACGATATAAGTATGCTCCTCTGTCCTACCTATACTGTAAATATGGTTCTAGCAAATTATGTACCCAACTTCCATGTAGGTGTTGTAACTGTATGTATGCTTCCCCCATCCTTATTGTATGTTCCCAACCCTCTTCTGTACATCTCTTTCCCATTCCCCCAGGACATACCGTGAGACGAGCGTTAAGTTGCTCAGTGTATCTTTCCTGGTGAATCAATTCAATAAATAAATAAATAAATTAGGAGGTATAAAAATCTATGAAATTATCTCCCCCATAGAAGTCAGTGGGGCATGCTCACGTAGCCTTTGTTTTGTGACATCACAAAACAGGGCTGCATGGGCCAGCGAGGCATGGTTTCGACCGGAAGTCAATCTTTTGGGAGTATGCCAAAATACAATTTTACAGAGGGAATATCTTTTCACAGACATAGAAGTAACTTGCCAAATTTCATCAGAGGACTGCTGCAAAGGTCAGTTATTGACCACACTGGATGGGGGAACCTTAGTAGGAAGCTGCTCTTTAAGTGCTTATGCTTACATATGCATGGCCAGAGGATTTTGAAAGCAAATCAGGGAAGTGAATCAGATGAAAGTAGGATCACAATGGACCCCTCCTCACCTCACCTCACGCTGTATTGTTTTGGCCAAATCCAAGTGTACATATGAAATTGTTATCATGTTGAGTGTCTTTCCTTGAGAATTTTAAATATGCCTCTACAGTGTCAGTCGGAAATTCAGTAAATTGCAAGAAATTGCAGATTTTGTGCAGAGACTGGTAAAAATTGTGGATATTGCAGTAAAATTGCTGGTGCAATTTTCCAGTGCCCCTGCCCATTGGTGTCACTCTTCCATTGGCCCTTACTTCAGATTTTAGCAATACGTTGGACTTTTATGTTTTTTGTGCTCCTGCTTCCTAGTACATCACACCTTTGGACCTTGCCATGGTCTTGTGTTACTTGGTCACACCTCCGGAACTCCTTGTTCTGGTACCCCAGTTCTTCCAAACACCAGTGGATTCCAGTCTGTTCTATCATGGGGCCTCCCACTGCCACCAGGAGGAAGATGATTGGTTGGGGAAGGACCTGGAGCAGTAACATACATGTAGACCTGGTGGGGTTGACTTTTATCCAATGTATCAGGAGCTGCCTACTCATTATCTCCTAAGCCCAGACCATCTCCCTGTGATGCAGGACCCAATGCTACTCCCATGCTGTAGGTGTGCCCCCCAGCCATCAGTGCAAGAGGACCCACATTGCCAAGGCCATGGCAGCAGTCGGCTTAGGAGGTGCTTTGTCTGGGGGCATCTTCCCCTCCCTTTTCGGAATTTTAGAATGCTGGCTCTGGGCATAGCACATCACGATTATATACATTAGTTGACTGAAAAAAAAATCAGGTTTTGAGTGGGAGTAGCTGAAAGAAAACAAAGAACACCCTACAGTCTTTCAGTTGATAAATTTAGAAGTAAGAAAACTCTCACATTTACTGGGACCAACTGGGGGCTAATCACGTTATAAAGGTGAGATGATTGCCCCCCAGGGTGGGGCAGGGGGTATTCCACCCATTAATTGTGCTCCTCCTGCTAGCCGACCAAGGCGTGGCATTAACATTAGAAATGAAGGCAGTCCACTTACATGTCCTTCCAGAGGAAAGGTGCTGCCATGGCAACCCCAATCGGTGTGGTGAATGGCAAACAAAATAGTAAAAAAAAACTTTTAGTGATTTGAAATGTAAAACATAGATATATGCAGCTTGCTGGGTTCGAAAAAGAGGTTTGAACATCTGAATCTTTGGACCGCCAGATGGTCCTGTGGAAACACACCATGCTTTCATGGTGGTGATTGGGATTTGGCAGCAGACTGGAATCAGCTGCTTCCCATACTGGGGGAGTGTAGCTGCCCACAGCATAAGCCAACCCAGGGAGGAAGACATCAGCACCCTATCTATCACAGCAGCAAATCGCAATGGGCCAGGGAACCTGCTTCATTGTGAGGGGTTACACGTGAGTAAACAGCCAATGCCAGGGGTGGAGGGGGCAGAGAGAAATCTATGGGAGAAAATCCTGCTTGCACTCTCCATGATGGCTAGTGCACTCAGATGCCACACCATGCAGCCCTGCATCCACACATGGTTCCTTGGCTGGGGTAGGACAGCCCTGCATTGTCACACCCACAGGGGGTAAACTGGGGAATGGCGGCAGTGGAGAGGATAGTGGCAGATGGGCTGCATGGTTCCTTGGCTGCAAGTGGAACCCCATTCTGCAGTTAGCAGTGAGAAAAACCTTGACTGAAAATTTAGAATAATTAGAACTGATTCTATACAGAACCAAAAATGTCCTCTCCTCTTCCTACTTTTGTTACACTACATTTCTTTTGCAAGTACTACCACCTGTATCCCAACAGATGTAAGACCTCCCACAAGATTTGGTTTCATTAGTCAGTTGTAAATACTAAAGGCATTTGTTTTTTAGTTAGGTGTATTGTATAATTGTCTGTTGAACCAATGAAAATGTGTCACTGTGACTTGTTTTCCCAGATTCAACAGAACCATGTGTGTGTGTGTGTGTGTGTGTACTGGTCCCATTTTGTTCTACTTGTAGCAGAAACCTGAATGTAAAAGAACTGCAAGGGTTATGCAACAGCTATATTGGTAGGAAAGCCATGTATTAAAGAAGTACAAATTACATGTACTGTATAGCCTTAATGCAAGTGTAATCCCCTCCCAAAAGGGAGTGCATACCTTTAGGTTCCCATCTGGAGCACTGCAGCTGTCTCTCCGATAGTGCTGTGCTTCACTCTTGGTCCATTCCCTGACTGCCACTGTGGGACCAAGGGCAGAACAGCACTGCCAGTTATGAAGGAGCTGATAGCTGTGCCATGTTTTTGTAGCTTCTTAATAAATGTTTGGTGATCTAATGCATAAGCTTTGTCCATTGTTGTGCAATTAATCTGTTTTTTTATTTTGGAGGTCAGTTCTGAACTATGCGGCTGGCAAACTGCATGCTTCTGCTACTCAGGCCTCAAAGACTAGCATCATGATCAAGGAGTATGTTTGGAGTCAGCATTCGTTCTTCAGCCTCTCTCAGGGCCTCTTAGCCATAAACTTGAAGCCACTTTCTGTAGGGAGCACCACTTAGAGAGCACCCGACTGCATTCATCTGCCACTGAGCCACTCCAACTCTTTCTCTGGACAGTACGGTGGTCCATGAGGTGCCAATCCAGGCTGCCCACAGCTGCACTGAGGGACACAAGCATGTTTAAACTACAGGGTAGAGTGTTGGGCTGCAAGGGCAGCCATGTTTATAGTTTATCATGTCCCAGAATTGTTGGGTAAAGGTCAGAGGGTACACAGCCAGCCCAGAAAAATCAACCAGTCCTGACCTCAACTGTGCAGAGCTGCAGCCTGCAATCTGTATCAGAATTCAAAGCACTTGATGTGGATACTTTATCCACAAAACTGACAACCACTGAGAGAATGGGCTTGCCCCATGGCACTGTGAAAGGGACATGTGCTTCTGTGTTGGTGACCTGGGTTTGGGAGCAGAGTTGGGGAGCCAAATCTGCCAGCCGGGGGCTGGGTAGTGCTGTTCCTGACACACAGCAGCGCTTCAAGCCAGGAGAGGTAGGTGCTTCAGTTCTGGTGCAGCATGGACCCCTGCAGTGGGCCAATGGAGCTTATCTACCCTGCAGGACATCACTGCATTCCTTCGAGGGGAGTATGTGGGGATGCACGTCCTGCAGCAAGTATTGGGGAGGGGCACACAGGAGAAAATATAGAAAATAATTTATGCAGACTCATTGCCTTATATAATGCTGCCAGTTCTCTCAGGTTTCACCCTATGTGGATCCCCACAGCCTGATAATGGAAGTGGCAGTTGGGGAAGGGTGGGACTGAAAATCACCTGAAGCAGGAATGATGACATTCGAGAGCCAAAATAATCAATCGCAAAACAAAGGAAAAAAAATCATTTGTAAAGCTCTATGTACCAGGAGTTCAGTAACCTATAGAAGCAGGGCTTTGGGAAAGAAGGAGGAGCAAGGATCACCTTGCTTGCACTCCAGTGAATCAGGAGCCAGGGTTGCCTTGCTTAGAGCTTCAGGCCTCAGACAGCATGGTAGACAACTACTTTTCTGGGGTTGCTGTCAGGATTCATCCTGACAGGGGGCCTTACCACCCATGGACCACTAGTGACTGTTCACTCCTTGGCACAGGTGAAGCAAAGTCCCCTTTGGGGTAAAGAGGAAGTCAAGGATCTTCATGGCCCACACCCATCTGCAGCCAGAACATATTGGGTCCACTACATCTGTAGCCCAGCATGCATTTGAGGAACCTGAGAGAGACTTCCCGAGGAGCCATCATGCTGTAGAGTCTGGGAGAGGTTGAGAGCACAGGCCCATGATACCCCACCTTTGTTGTAAATATTAGTAGGGGAAAGTCAGTCATACAACTTGGGCAAGCCTGCAAAGTCTTAATTCCACCATTAGCGAGGTTGTAACAGCAAGAGCAACCTGTGTTGGTTTAAATAAAACATTTGTTTTAGGATACCCAACATCTGCTTTCTAATGGTACCACACCAAGGTTCAACATCAAGCCTGAGACTGCCTGTTGCATGCATGCATGTGGGAGCTGTGTGGGAGCACCCAAGGGACTTTAGGTAACTTGTGCACAAGTGGGGTATAAAGAAGAGACTGTGGGTACTCACTGGAGGGCTGTGGATATTGCTGGAGAGTGTCAGACATTGTTTATGTTGCATTTATCCACCTCCTTTTCCCTATTTAGAGCCTGCTGCTGTCCCCTAATAAATCTCCTTTGGATTTTGATTGCATTTACTGTGTATGGTGCTCTCATTGCATATTGATTTATTTGCATGCTTAGAGTGAGAGGTTGGGATGTGAGTTTGTTGGCCGGGTGTCTCTGTCGCTGTGCACGAGTTGTAGTTAAATTTCCTGCTGGCCAACACCCAGGCTGCTAACTTGGCAAAAGGATCCCCACGGATGGAGGCATACACCACATACCAACTATCCCAAAACTAACCAAACTGTGGCACCACCCACTGGATAGCAGCTATCATGGGTAATAGATGCCATGACAGTCGAGTTTCATGATAAATTTCACTGACGGTACTGATATCACATCTGTTTTCCTATTTTGAGATAACCCTTTTTCACCCCATATAGTTTAAAATAGAATTTTTTAGTATATTACTCCATTTCCATTTTCCCCAAATTTAGGATGTAGAAGGTCCCTCCCACAAAACCTAAACCATATGCCATAATGTAGTAATAGTATGATACCCGTGGCAATTTTTTCAAGGTCATCATACCATGACAATTTTCGTATTGTGACACCACTATAATATATGCAAGCCGCCATTCAGGAATGTCGGTATTTTGTTTAGCTTTAAAAGGACTGTCAAAGTGTCAAAAAGCCTCATAAGCAGTCTGCAGGGTTGAAAATAGCAAATCACAGATGAGTTTCCTGTTTAGGACTCATCTGTGTGATACAGTCACTGTCTCAGTTCAGCACAAGAGGTCAGCCAGCCATCTAGCCTTAGGTTAAATAGAAACATAAATATAGAATCTTTCAGAAGATAAAGGTCCATTGGCCCATCGTGTCTGCAGATTCCTACCAAATGTTGAATGAGAAACGCCTAGAGGCTCTTCACTAGAGATGTTGTGAAGTTAAACTTTGCCTGCGAATTTCATGCTAAGCGCCAAAACTTCACACTTTGTGGAATTTGCAGAGTTTTGTCTGACCTTCAAAACTTCGATTCGCGTAATATGTGTGAAATTTACACCGAAATTCAGTTTTTTTACCATGAAGTACGAATTTCACGTGCAAAACTTCATGTTTCATGGCATAATCCACTAAATTTGCGGTCGTGAATTTTGTGTAATCGCACTGCGAAATCCGCAAATTACCTCACAGAGAGGAATTCACACATCTCTACTCATCACTCTCTCCCCTTTCCCTTTCAAGTGTGGTCTTTAGCATGCTTTTGTACCCATCCTCCCCACCCATTTTGAATCCCTCTACAGATTTTGCACAGATCTCTACCTCCAGTAGCCTGATCCACCCTTCCACCACCCTCCCTGTGAAAAGTACTCCACTGGTGTCTCCCCCAGTTTTTGGCCTAGTTAACCCAAGACAGAAAATTCATTTCAAAGACAAACTGCTCCCTGCAGACACCTTGAAGCAAAGGTCACACAAGAAGCATATTGGCAATAATGCACTATGTTTAGCAATGGACCTCTGCACCTCACGCTATTCTGGGTGCTGGTGATTTAATCAACTTTCTGTTTTCAGTGTGGCAGTCAGATTGTAACCACAGTTATAGTCAGGACCTTTTTTCTTGTATCTTTTTTGTTTAGCAAGGTTGTGGCCCAGACTCCCACCGTGAACATCGGCTCATCACAGTGTTCAATTGCTGTTCTGCTCTGGTCAGTTGGCCATGAATCACACCAGATGTTATTTTATTTTACTGATATCTTGGATTAACACCTGTGAGCTGGGAGCTCATTACATAGGTTCCACGTCGAAGGAGTAATATACAAGGGTAACAATACAGATAAGGGGTGCAATCAAAGCAACACAATACAGAAATTGTATCTACAGAAGGACGTTTACAGTACTACAACAGTGGATAAGAAGACAATTACACTGCAAATAACCAGTTCATTAAGCTTACATAATAAGTTGGTGAACACTGGGCACATGCTAAGTCTCTTTTATGCCACCCTTCTCATCTTCCCTTAGCATGCCAGCATGCCAAACAAGGGTATGGTAAATTGTCTGGCCTGCCCTTTTTGTTATGATGTACTTTTGGTAGACTGTTATTTTCACTTTGCATAATCACGACTGAGGAGGGAAGGGGGTGCTGCTGCCTCTTCACCCTGTTAACAGATACACTGCACCTTAATAGCTTATGTAGGAGTTGCTATAACAACAAGAACTCCTGCAGAAATGGTAAACATTAATGATGAACTGGAAGTTAATGAGACTTGTCAAATTGTGCTTTTGCACTGAATAAACTCCCTTGTCAACAAGATCAATTCAGCAGGGTTAAGCAGAGATTTTCTGAGGCAGCATTTTACAAAGAGCCCAGGTCATTCCTTCCCAATTATTTTACAAAGAGCCCATGTCATAACTTCCCAATTATCAGAGGTCTGAGATTCACGAGTCTCTTTTCAGCTGATTTCTGCATGCTTACAATGACTGAGGACTAGAAATGCAGTTAACAAGGCTATGATTAAACAAGCATTTCTCACTGCCGAATATTTGCATGTATGGTGTGTGTGGCAGGCACATGTAGTGAGATGAGTAATTTGTGGTGGATCCTGACTTCCTACTAACTGCAGGTCTGTGCCTGCACTGTAATTTAAAACTGTAGGCTAACCTACTTGTCCAGATGCAGTGCTTGGGCCCATCAGGCCTCAACACGTGCATCAACCCCATGTCAGGGAAGGTTCCCTGGTCAGCTACAAGGTGTCATGTGTGCATCAGAACAGTACCCTGTCCCTCCCCAGGCTGGGACCAGTGTCACATGCTGCAGTGCCCTTCCCCCAGTCTCGGCCCATTCAGCCAGCTCACTGAGCTTGCAGCCGAACTCTGGTCAGCGGCACGGGAAGGTAACGTGGTCCCACTGGGTCAGTGGCCATCCTGGAAACAATGTTACTTTATCTTTTTTTTTTTTGTTTTAGTAACAGTTTTGACCCCAAAATTTCAACATGGTCTTTGTATGACCCTTCTGTTCTGAACGTGACAGGTGTCATTTATGAAATATTGGATGAAATGTCATTTTGCACCACAAGTGTGAAATCACATTTTGGCCAGGATTCAAAAAATGACAGCTGTCAAGTTCATGAAGTGGTTTCCTCAGTTCCCAGTCCGGCGCTGATGAGTGAAGATGTGTTTCTGGTCCAGAGAGGATTATGGCGTTGGACCCCCGGTAGATACGTTAGGGGAGTGGGGTCTGGGGTGCTGAGTGGGAAGTTAACAGTGGCAGCAACAGACATCAATGGACCATTTTCCTCTTTATAGTGATTTAAAAAAAAGACTGAGAGAGGATTTTCTTTATTTGAGGTGCTGACACTGGAGATTGGGCACCCCAGTGTCAGTGTCATATTTACGGCACCACTGTGGGCTCCCCTGTGTCGCACAGTGGAAATGGACCAGCTGGGTGGTACTAGCTGGCACTGAGGATTGGGCACTCTGGTGTCAGAACAGGGGTTTAAAGAAATATAAAAAGACTAGGAGAGATGGTTTTCTTTATTTGAGGTACTGACACCGGGCACCCCATTGTCAGTGTCATACATAGGAAAATATGAAGAAGCCAGCAAAAGAAGGCCATTTGGTCTATCTAGTCTGCTCGTATTGCAGGGTTCACAGCTTGAGCTACTGTCCCTGCCCCCCCCACTTCTCCCATCCTCCCTACTCATGATCCTTACTTTTCCCCCATGCCTATCCGCGTCTCTCTTAAAGCTGCTCACTGTCTTCAATGAGACCACCTGTTCTGGCAGCACATTCCAAGTGTCCACCACCCTCTCTGTGAAGAAGTGTTTCCTGACCACCCTTCTAACCCCCCAGCTTAAGACTGTGCCCCCTTGTGTTATGGTTGCCATTCAGCTTAAAGAGACCCTTCTTATCACCTTATTTATCCTTTTCAAGTACTTGAAAGTCCCAGTCATGACCCTTCTCTCTTTTCTTTCCTCCAGGGAGTACATGTTCAGTGCTCTCAACCTCTCCTCATATGCCTTACCCGGTATCATCTGTGTAGTCCTCCTCTGGACCTTCTCCAGCAGGTTAATGTCCTTCTTGAGGTGTGGGCATCAGTACTGAACTCCATACTCTAGATGTGGCTCACCAGTGACCTGTACAAGGGTAGTATAACCTCCTCTATCCTACTACTGATCCCCCAAGCTATGCATCCCAGCATTGTGTTTGCCCTTGCTGCTGCTTTCTTGCACTGCGTGTAGTGCTTCCGGTCACTAGTGATCATCACTCCCAGGTCCTTCTCCTCCTTGCCAGGGCTTAGCCCCCAGCTCAGAAGTGAGCCCCGGTAACTCATGCATCATTGCCATTGACTTATAATGGCAAGCAGGCCTCAACTTAAAGATAGGGCTTTTGTGTATCCCCCTAGCTCCCAAAGCTCATAAAGTGCAATTCCAACACTGGTCTACACTGACTAACAATCATATTTTAAACCACCTCATAGAATATCCTTTGTATACTATGGAATTGAAATAACAGTGCTACTAATAAAGTAACACTGAAAGCTTTCTGTAAACTGGCATGATATGTTTCAGTGGTATTTTCCCATAGTTACAGTATGTTGACAGGTGAAACAACATATACTATTCTGCAAATGTATTTGCCCCCCATGAAATACATGACATTATAAAGAAACATAGAATAAGGTGGCAATAAAAAGCCCATCGGCCCATCCAATTTGCCCAGCTTTGCCTAATACATATGTGATGGCTGTGTTGACTATCCACCCCCTTGTTTCCTTCCCCTGGTGTACTAGCCCCTGTTCTAATAAATACCCTGTACCTGTTCCACACTTATCTGAATTCCCCTACAGTTTTACCATATTCTGCCTCACTCTACAGTCTTTTACATCTGTTCACCACTCTTTCTGTGAAAAAAGTACTTTTGGACATTTCCTCTGAATTGTCTCCCAGCCAGCTTCAGTGGGTTACTCCTTGGGCTTGTATTTGCACTCAGGATGAAAACCCCATTCCAGTTTACCCTGTTTATCCTACAGAGATATTTATAGTTTCTGTCATGTCCCCCTCTTCATCTCCTGGGCATACATGTTGAAGTCCATAACCTTTCCTCATATGTTTTCTCCTGTTGCCCCTAGATAGTTTTGATCCTCTTCTCTGCATTGCTTCTACCCTGTTACACTCCTTTCATGGATGTGTGCTCTAGAACCATGGGCAGTACTCCAGGTGTTGGGGGAACCAGGGACATATACAGTGGAGGGATTACCTTCCTGTTTCTGCTGCTGGTTTTCCTCTTCCGGTATACCCCAGAATCCTGTTAGCCCTCCCCACTGCTCTGTTGCACTGGACTGACACTTTCAGTCTGTCCGAGATTATTACACCCAGATCTCTTTTCTTAGCCATTCTCTCAACTGCAACCCCTCTCATCAAGTATTATGTATTAGGGATTTTGCTCCAGATGTCCATTACTTTTCACTTTTTGGGGTTGCATTTCAACTGTCATGTCCTGGACCATCTTTCTAGCCTTTCCAAGTCCTCCATCATTGTTCTGACCCCTTCCCCTCTGTGTACCCTACCACATATCTTAGTGTCATCTGTGAAGAGACAGATCTTTCCCTGAACCCCTATCCTCGTGTCACAAATGAATACAGTATGTTAGCATATAGGCTCAAGGACTGAACCCTATAGCACTGCTCTTGTCACCTCCCTAACTGTTGAGTATTCCCTGTTTATAACCACCCTCTGCATCCTTTCCCCCAGAAAGTTTTCTACCCATCTAATTACCCTTTTGTCCACCCCAGCATCTCTTAGTTTATTGACCAGACCCCATTGGGTGACTGGTGCTAATTTCATCCTGTGAAACTGGGTGCAGGATAAGCCACAAGCCCAAAGGGTAATTAGCTTTTACAGCCCCCAACCTCATGGGATGAAATGACTGCCAAGTTCTTTATCAGCACTATTATAATTTGTTTTATAAAATGAGTGATGAAATCATAGCAATCCGAATGGCTGAGAGCATCACCTGATTGTCAGATTATCAGAACATGCCCAAACAGTTCAATACTAAATCACTGTTTACACTTCACAAATCAGTTTAGGACCTGTATTGGAATAACACCCATTGAGGTGTCCACGTGTGCTGATATATGGACTTTTTTGGGTGGCTGAAGGCACTTAGCATATGTCTCATGCATTTGCGTCTGTATATCAGAGCATGCCAGGACACCTTGCATATGGTAAAAAACTGGGCATGTATTTATATAGCTTTCCAAGTGGCAATGAGGTTGGGAGTGTTAGTTGAGTGTGAATGAAGTGTTCCCTAGTAGTAGGCATGTGTAGTGGTGGCATTGTTTTGTAATCGAGTATTGTTATGTGCTGGTAGTAGTGTGTAATGGAATCTTTGTTTTTGTTTTGAGATGTTAGTCAACTCTCCGTTATTCACAGTTTATTTAGTCTATTATTCACAGTCTGTTATTCACACTCAGTTATTCTTAGCCACTGAAAATCAGTGGATAATAGGGAGCAGCCATTTTATATAATATGTTTATGAAGTACCAGGAATTGTGCAAAGTCATTACACACATACGAATAACACCAGCGGATACAGACCCTAAGGTGTATTGAATCTGCTCGAGTGTGCAGCTATCAGATTTTACTCTGCAGCTGCCCCCCTCCCTTTCCAGTAATAACCCTCCCCCTGATCCTGTCCCACCCCCCCTTAAAACTTGCCCAAGGTTCATTTTCAGTGGTGCCCTGCAGCATATATTGAAGTACATTCAGTTACAGTATGATTATAGCATAGCTATTTTTCATCTCTAAGATGGAGATGTTTTTTTTCAGTAAACTTACAAGGGACTGGGTGGCTTAATAGATAAAACACTCACTTTTCATTGCTACAGACCTCACTTCAATCATGGCTCAGGTCACAATAAAAATATGTGGTCTCAGTCCTGTTCCTCGTGAACAGTACTTCACACCACAAAATATAATTTCTAGGGATATGGATATGTTGTTTATCTACACTTATTGGCAGGTTCCTTGCCGCTTTAATTGTTGCCAGAAGGTCTTCAAGCTGGCTCCTCCCACCCACCCGGGTGGTAAAACTCTCTGCTCCGCCCCATGACGCCAGATCTTCCTTACCGCTTGGAAGCTCAGGTTCCCTCCTTAGCGCTCTGCGTTTTAGACTGGATCCTAACTCTTCGGTTCGTCCGAAACTGGTTTTGAGATTTTTCTAAACTTCGGTGCTTCATCGTCCCTGGCGGCTGCGATGGACAAATCTATTCGGCTTTGAGTGCCCTTGTGGGCGAAATGTCAGGATGGATCCGCACTCCGCGTCGTCTACTGCCTAAGTCTAGATCACGACCCGCAGGCCCTGCGAGTTGTGCCGCTTTTTCTCGGCCAATGTCCTGGATGATCGAACTGCCTGATTGAAGCTCGGTCGCCCCGAGAAGCGTTTCCCACCGATAAAATCAAAAGAGGCTCGTTGGGCGGTGTCCGTGGCAGCTGGCTCGGCTAAGCAGCTTGAGCAGATGATAGCCCCTCGAGGAGGCGGCCCCAGGCGCTCTCCTCCTCCGCCGCTGCATTTATCCCGCTCTCTCTGAGTTCCTCGTACTCGGCTTCATTCAAGGAGCTTTGTCAGTCCCTTTCCATGAAGGGAGAGGGGCCATTGGGACATTCTTCTTGGCCCAAGAAGAAAGAGTCAAAGGGTAAGTCCAACCGTCGGCGTTCGTGGGAGCGGGAGAGGTCTCCTTCCCTGGACAGCTGACCGTCGACTTCGGTTGAAGTTGTGGCTCAGGCCGCTGGCTTCATGGTGTCCCCATCAGGCCAGCCTGCCGAGACTCCCGTCGACGCAGTCGAGATTTTTCTTGACCCGTCGGACGGGCTGTCGACTGATGAAGCCGACAACCCACCTTCACTGGTTCCCCCGGTGGAGATCGAGGATCTACCTGTGCCTTCGGGGCCACAGTCCCCGGATAAAGTGCCGAGCCGAGGGAAGAGTGGGTGTCCCCACCCTTCCCAGACCAGCCTCGGTCTCCCGAGGTCTCGGTCTCGGACTTCATCTCGGTCGAAGCCGTTCCCCGACATCGGCGTCTCAGTCTCGGTATCGAGTAAGCGGCGACATCGTTCCTCCTCGTCCTCTTCCTTGGATGAGGGGAGGCTTCGACGTAAATTACTTCGACATTATGAGGAGCTTATGTGACAGCAGTTACTTTTGTCTGGGACTAAACCGACTCCGGTTCAACCCCCGGCCATCAAGTGGCTGTTGCCCGAATGACCGAAGCAACTGCTCGCCCCAGCTGAGATGCCCGTTACAGGGCCGGTTGTTCGGCTGAAACTGGCTGCTCCACCGATTGTGGTGGAACCTCTGCCTCCACAACTGAAGTCTGGGGCACCGACCAAGGATTCTCGGTCAGGTCACGGCCTGCCCCACAGGTTGTCAGTCACCCTCACTCCCGACCGTCCTCGGCAGGTAGATGGTGGCTTAGGGCCGAGGCAGCTCTTCGCAGACTCTTCGGAATCCGACGACGACTCCTCCCTGTTCTCCAGACAGGATGACCTGGAGTCCTCCGGGGGCCAGTCATTGGACGATAGCCCATCATCCTTCTTGGGTCTGCTTTGACTCATCTCAGAGTCCACCGGGATGCAGCTCGAGCACGTGTCCAAATGGGCCAAGTATCCCCTGACAGAGATACTGGACTGAGGGGATTCCCCCATGGAGGCCTTTCCGGTGGCTGAGGCCGTTGTCGGCCCAGCCTTGGAGCTCTGGCAGTGGCCTGCTTCCTGTTCTGCGCCCTCGGCCAGGATGGCCAGGAAGTATGCAGTCCCTACTGGCTCTTTGCCCGGTTTCTCGGAGCACCCCTCCGCCAACAGCATCTTCCGGCGTTCAGTGGCAGCTGGGAAGTGGATAAGCCCCGACAAGAGTCCAAAAAGCTGGACTTTGCCGGGTGGAAGGTGTACGCTGCGTCCTCCCTCGGCCTCCGACAGGCCAGCTTGGCCATGCTGATGGCACACTTCTCCCACGCCCTCTTGGGCTCCCTGGATGAGGTTGTCCCTCATCTCCCGGCCGATCTGCAGACCACGGTCCATCAGGTGCGGGATCAGGGTAGGGCGGTGGCGAAAGCAGCAGCTTCAGACTGCTCTGGACATAGGTGATTCCTGTGCCAGGTCAGTAGCGGCCACGGTGGCCATGCGCCGCAGGGTGTGGCTGAGGATATCCACCTTCACGGCGGATACCCAGCACAAGTTGGCGGACGTCCCCTTCTTGGGGACTGACCTCTTCGGCCCTGGAGTGGAGGGACATCTCCAGTGGATCGAAAAGTCCAGTGCCACTCTGGACTCAGTCACCTCCACCCAGAGGGACAAAGGCCGCCATCAGCAACAGCATAAGGCCTTTTGTCCTTCGGCCCCTGCAGCTCGACCGGCCCAACAGCACCAGCAACAGGGCCAGCAGGCTCGCGATTGGCATTCCAAATACAAGCCGGCGGCTTCCTCCAACAGGAAGCAATGAGGTAAAGGCCCAGGAGGTCCCTTGGCCGGTTCCTCCTCCAAGCCTGCCCAGTGACGGGTTGAGGGGTGCCGCCCCCAGCCTCATCACTCCCCCCTGGGTTCCCCCCGTGGGGGGACGGCTCCGCCACTTCCTTTCCGCCTGGTCCGCTATCACCACGGACCGCTGGGTGTTGGAGGTGGTAGGAAAAGGCCTGCCTCTGGAGTTCGAGCAGGCTCCTCCCTTTCGAGCCGTTGCCCCTCGGGGGGCCACGGGGTCCGCAGCTTTGCTGTCGGCCCGCCGAGCCGATATTGCCCTGCTCCTCGAAAAAGAGGTGATCAGGAAGGTGGCGGATCCTCCTCCAGACCCGGGGTTTGTGTCCAGGTATTTCCTGGTCCTCAAACAGACGGGGGGCTGGCGCCCCATCCTCGACCTGCACAACCTGAACAGGTTCCTAAGGTCTCGGACCTTCAGGATGGTCACTCTGGCTCAGATAATACCATCCTTGGAACGAGGCTTGTGGTTCTGTTCCCTGGACCTCCAGGATGCGTTCTTTCACGTCCCGATCCATCTGTCTCATCAGAGTTTCCTCCACTTCAGAGCGGAGGGGTCCCTTTACGAGTTCCGGGCCATGCCCTTCGGCCTCTCTCTAGCTCCCAGGGTCTTCACCAAATGCATGGCAGTGGTGACAGCATTCCTGCGTGCCGAAGGGTCCGGGTGTACCCCTACCTGGACGACTGGCTGATTGCAGCCCCCTCCAGAGCGGAGGTGGAGCGGTCCAGAGATCTGGCCCTCCAGGTTTGCTCTCAGATTGGTCTCCTCATCAATGAGGCCAAGTCGGAACTCGTGCCGAAGCAGGTGATACTCTTCATCGGGGCAGAGCTCGACTCTCTTTGAGCCAGAGCTCGGCTCCTGGCGGACAGGGCCGAGGTTCTTTTCTCCTTTGCTCAATCATTTCTGGTTGGGTAATCGCATCCTGCCCGGGACTTCCTGCGCCTCCTGGGCCTCATGGCGGCCTGCACCAGCGTGGTCCATTGGGCCCGTTGGTACATGCATCCCTTTCAATGGGGACTGGACAGCCAGTGGTCACAGCACTGCGATCCGTTGGACCAGCCTGTGACAGTGACCCAGGAGATGTGGAATGTTCTCCAGTGGTGGACCGTTCCAGCACATCTGCAGGAGGGCATCCCGTTCATCCGCCCTGAGCCAACGGTCTCTCTATCGACCGATGCATCTCTGATGGGTTGGGGTGCCCATCTGGGGGAGCACAGAGCGCATGGTCTCTGGTCCCCTCGGGAGTCCCGATGCCATATCAACCTGCTGGAGCTCCAAGCGGTCCGCCTAGCTCTCACCACCTTCGCTCCGTTTCTACGGGGTCAAGTGGTTCAGGTCCAGTCGGACAATACCACGACCATGTACTGTCTGAACCGCCAGGGTGTGATGCGTTCCAAGGAATGTTATGCAAGGAAGCTCTCCGCATATGGTCCCTCGTGCGCAGCCTGGAGGCGGATCTCCTAGCCATTCACATGGCAGGAGCCTCCAACACCCTGGCCGATGCCCTAAGCCGGATAGAGGCTGCATCTCACTAGTGGTCTCTCCTGCCGGAGGTAGTACAAGATCTGTTCTCCCACTGGGGCACGCCTCAGATGGACCTGTTTGTCTCCAGGGAGAATGCGAAGCTGAGTCTGTTCCATGCCGGCCCCCCTCAGCAGGGCTCGCTGCAGGGGGATGCCTTCTCGAGGCCGTGGACCCCGGGCCTCTTCTACACCTTTCCCCCATTTCCTTTGATCCACAAGGTGCTTCTAAAGGCGAGGAGGGAAAAGGCACAGGTGATTCTGGTAGCCCCAGACTGGCCCCACCAGTTCTGGTATCCAGATCTCCTCAGCCTCAGCTGCAGGCTCCCGAGGCGGCTTCCAGCCCGCCCGGACCTGATCTCAGTCAACCAGGGGAAGGTATTCCATCCGGACCTTCAATCCCTGCACCTGACGGCCTGGTTCCTGAGCTGCTAGAATTCCAGGCCTTGAGTCTTTCTGACGAGGTCCTCAATGTCGTTGAGGCATCCCGTAAGGAGTCGACCAGGAAATGCTATGCCTTCAAATGGAAGAGATTCTCCATTTGGTGTCAGGGGAAGGGCTTGGACCCTTCCGCCTGTCCCTTGGCAAGCATTCTGGACTATCTGTGGTCCCTTTCTCAGCAAGGGCTTCGGTCAACGACCCTTAAGGTGCACCTGGCAGCCATCTCTGCTTACCGGGCATGGGCCGGGAAGCAGTCGGTGGCGAGGAGAAGGTGGTCGGCACTTTTTCAAAGGCCTTGACTACATTTCCCCTCCGGTGCGAGAACCTCCACCTCCATGGGATCTACTGCTGGTATTGGCCAAGCTCATGGGCAAGCCATTCGAACCGATGTACAGGTGCGATATTTCCCACCTGTCGTGGAAGACCACCTTCTTGGTGGCTATCACGTCAGCCGGAAGGATGGAAGCGCTCCAGGCACTTTCCATCGAGTCTCCTTATCTGGTCTTCCACAGGGACAAGGTTGTCCCGCGCCCCACCTGAAATTCCTTCCAAGGTGGTGTCGGAGTTTCACCTTAACCAGGTGTTGACTTCACGGTGTTCTACCCTAATCACACCGGATGCCGCATTATAGGCTCCATACTTTGGACCTTGGACGAGCTGCTTATTATAAGGAGCGGACAGCTGAAGTTCGGGGAGAGGTTCGCCAGCTGTTTGTCACCTATGCTGAAGCCGCACCTGGCAGACCGCAGCTAAGCGGATGATAAGCAGGTGGGTCACCTCCTGCATAGAGCTCTGCTATAGGTTGGCGGGCATGGAGCCTCCCAGAGGGATAAGAGCTCATTCTACCCGCCATACCGCTACATTGGTAGCTGCTTCCAAGGACGTCCCTATCCAGGATATCTGTAGGATTGCTACCTGGAAGTCGGCACATACCTTTATTACCCACTACCACATCGACCTTGAGTCACGCCGGGATGCTGGTTTTGGGACCTCGGTTCTCCAGTCCTTATTTCCCAAGTAAGTATCAGGGGTGTGCGCCTTGCCTTCCTCCTCCCGGAGAACTGCTAGGAGTCTGCCAATAAGTGTGGATTGAACAACATATCCATGTCCCTAGAAATACAGGTGACTCACATGTAACAGGAGTTCTAGGAATGGTATATGTTGTTCATCCACATGACCCACCCAACCTCCCCAGCTTCGATGCACAACCTGGCTTCCAGCGGGTTAAATCTGGCGCCATAGGGTGGAGCCGAGAGTTTTACCACCCGGGTGGGTGGGAGGAGCCAGCTTGAAGACCTTCCGGCAACAATTAAAGCGGCAAGGAACCTGCCAATAAGTGTGGATGAACAACATATACCATTCCTAGAACTCCTGTTACAGGTGAGTAACCTGTATTTACAGCTGTCTAGATGTGGTGGAATTGGCAGTCTTTTCTTGACCCAAACCCTGGATTAAGAGTCGAGTTGCTTGGAATTTAATTACTGCAATCAGATTCATGTATTCCATTCTGTTTTTAGGATTTAGGATTTCTGGAATTGAAGTCCAAACATCATGAATACTAAAAATGATCAAACTGGACTCAGAATTCAAATCAGATTTTGAAATCTGATTCTGGAATCTGAAGTCTGAACAAAAAGTGCTACTTGTTTGCTAGAATTTTTAGAATTTCTGTTCAGAATCAGATGTTCTGAAATTCTAAAACATCCTATCAGAGTGGATTTTGGCAAATTGGAGTACCTCCAAATTAAGAGTGTGGAATCTGAATTGGGCTGGCATCCCATAAGAAGGGATCTTACCAGGTCAGCAGCTGAAGTGCTTTAGTAAAAGTGTGGAGGGGAAAGGAATTTAATTCTATACCAACTTTCGTGCAAGCTGAATCCCTTTCCAAATCACTTTACAACCCAGGAGAGGGTGAGGAGAGGAATTTGCTGCCATTATGTACAGAGAGGTTTAAACAGGAGAGAAATAGACTGGACAGAAATGGCAAATGTCCTCATATTCAAATGGTTAGTGTGGCAGTAACTAGGTTAGTGTTGTGCTAGCTGGGATTAGTGCTGGTGCTCTGGGCAGGTCCATATTCAGAGGCCTCTGGAATGTCTCCCAAGCCTGGCAGCACGATTGCGCAAAATATACCAAGGGGGCTGGCTGCGGGGAACAGGATTGAGCATCCCACACGATGGTCTGTTTCGGAGAGGGAGAGTTGTGAGCTCTGCTATGCTACTGCCTCGTGGGTGCTACTAGCTGGAGCAAAAATGGGAGGGTGGGCCCCATCAGACAATGGCATGAACATGCTTGCTTGTTCATGTCACTGCTTTCTAAAGCCCACAAGGCACCTAGGGGTTTGGGGGAGGGGAGGGGAGGATTAAGCACCTCCCAAATGAGATGGATGATGCAGGCGTCCATCTGCAGATCCCCCACTGCCTGCTGGCCACCCTGTCTCCACCAAACTGAAACATCCAAAGTGGCTGGAGAACCATGAGTGCTCTGCCATAGGGGGAAAGCTGTGGTGGAGTGGAAGTAAGCAGTTAGGTCCCAGACACAGTGTGAGATGGGGTTGTGGGTGCTTGAAGGTGGGCCAATTTGACGAAGAGGGAGCAAAAAAAATAAAAAACCAAACCCTTGAACACCAGAAGTATATGTGATATGCTACAATTTGCAAAGTGCAGGAATAAGTATTAAAGAAAATGTTTCCTCAAGTGTCTAAAAGATTGTGGCTATAGAAATGCCACAAACCGCAGCCAGTAACCAGTGAATTGTGGGGTACCTCTCAGCCTTTTGTCACTCAAATGCAGATTGCTGGTCCTTAAAACACATCATCAAACATGAAATTTCTGTCCCAAACCCCTGTACAAACTAATGATCTAGTTTCAGTATAGTTTACTTTTGTTAAGTAACATCAGCATCAGTTACATTTATTTCAAGAAAAAAATGTTTCAAAAAGAACAGTGAGCCTGGGCACATTTTCTTTTTTATACTGTTTATTTATTCTGGTGTTACACAGGTATACAATCAGACATACCGTACAGTAACACAACAGAGCTGCAGTATAGTTCTTATTACATTGCACACATAGTTGATGACTAATGGAACATTAGAAAATATGAGCAGATGAATCAGTCTATAGCGTGAATTCCAAGTAAGGTGCATACATATTATCCCCACCACATGCAATTAGCCCCCTCAATTTCTCCAGTACAACCAAGGAACAAAGTCATCAGTGCGCAGCATAATGTATACCACATACCTCCTCCAGAGAAGCTCAAATTTTGATATGGGTTGATTGATTCTGGCTCTTTTCCATTCTCTATATATCACCTGGGCACATTTTCAGGGATTTTTTTAAAATTTTATTATAATTTTCATTGAGCTAATTTATTGAGTTAATGTTCCATCTTTACAGAGATACAGAAGAGGAGCAGAACATTTGAAGAGAAAAGAACATTGCCTTTATGTGTCACAGCAAAAATGTTACAAATTACACTGATAGTAGCTATTACAGTTCATTAGAGTACAGAGTAAAAGATTGTGAATTAAACAGCATCATCTTTGGTGTCTGCGTCTTCATTATTGTCAGAAGGCAGTTATTGTAGTCACATTAGTTAGCATAAGATATAAAGTTTGCTTTGTACAGTGGGGTTTTTATATATTTCAGAGGTTAAGAACTAAGAGGAAGGAGTTCCTCATGAAGTCTCAAGAGGGAAATGGAGTGGAGGCAAAGATGTGTAAAGAAGAACACCCAGAAACAAACCAACCACTAGATAAAAGCACGATTTATGAATTTTTAGATGAGAGAAATGAAGGGAAGGGGACAGCTATAGTAAAGAAGAAAGGAGAGCCGGGAGGGGCCCTTCATCAAGAAATAAAGTTGGGGGAGTGGTCGAATTGGTAGATGATGCACCTGCGCCAACGCTCATCAAAGAGGGACTCCTTATTCAAAGTAGAGTAGACATTAATTTTTCTAACCCATAGATACACAGAATAGTATTCTGCCAGTGAATCAAGGTTGGGGATTTTCTGGTCTGCCATATGTGTATGGTTGTTGTCTTTGCAGCTAATGTACAGATTAATAGGAGTTTTAGGATTTGTCCCCAGGGGGAGCTTCCCTAGGGATGAATGGCAAGCAGAACTAAGGATGGAGTCACGTCTCCAGGACGACTAAAAATGTCCTCCAATTCCTCAACTGCATCCCGCCAAAAGGGCTGGAGCGCAAGTCAGTACAAAAAAAAGTGTGTTTGGTTTGCCAGACACTCTCCACTTTCCCTCCAAAACCCTCTCCTCTCATAGTCTGTGTAGTTAGTCACAATTTCTGGGGAGTGAAAAAATCTGGAATTACATTTCCATGAGAATTCTTGCCAGCAGATAGCTGCTGTGAAACGATATGCTGAAGAGGCAAATTTCAGCCATTCTGCTAAGGTATGAGCAGTTCTTAATTTGGCGGTTCCACCACCAGAGGTTAGACTCCGTGGTGTCTGGAGAGATCTCCAACACAGCTCTATAGAGCTATAGAACTGCCCAGTAAGGTGCAACCACCTATCCCCTTTGATGTGACTCTTTAATAAATGGAGAGCTGTGGGCATTTCTTGGAGAGGGAGGTAACTGCTGGCCCAAAAGTTAATATGCAGGAATGCAACTGTAGATGACGGTAACCGGGAGGTGAAAGGCAGTTTGTAAGAATGTAAAGGGTGTGTCCTGTAGAGTGTAGTAACTGGTAAACATATCAAAGCCCTAGATGGCTCCACTTCTGCATGGCTGTGTCAAGTGCTTTAGGGGGAAAATTTATGTCATAAGATAATGACTGAAGGTATTTTAAGGAGGGAGCCAAAAAGAAAATTTTCCGGCATATGACTATCAGGATAATGTAATAGCTGTATAACTTGAAAATGTTGATAGTCGCTTGTAGCCTGGGGGTGGATTACCAAAGAGGTACAAATCTATGTTAAATAACTTCGATCTGCTTCCAGTATGCCTGAAGAGTAGGGAAATCCACAGGCAAATGGTGTGGAGTTGACAGACAGGCCTAGTATACAGTGTCAGGTTGGGTAGATTGACTCTACCCTGCTCTCTGGACAGGTGAAGAATAGAAATCCGGATTCATGGAGGTGCCCCATGTGATATAAAATGCAAAATTAATTTATTCCAAAGAGTAAAATAAATGGGATAAATGGGATCAGGCATGGGGGGGGGGGGATTTAGAGAAAATAGAGAATACAGGGCAAAGTATTTTGTCTGACAACTCTAACCAATGGAAAACACCAAGGATTAACTGATCTGATTGTGTCAGGTCTTCTGTTACCTGTTGGGTCAGTGGTTCACAGTTCAGAAGTTCCTGATGGGATAACTGCTTGGTAAGTTTTATTCCCAGGTAGTTAATGGCCATTTTCTGCTATCGAAAAGGACACTGTCATTTCAAGACAGGTGAGGGAACATAGTTGTACAACAGGACTTCTGTCTTTTGTACATTGAGCGTATACCCTGATACCTTGGCAGAAGAGGAAAGCACTTCTCACACAGCAGGGAGCGAAATTTCGGGGGTCATCAGGTAAATAAGGATGTCATCTGCAAATAGCGCAAAGAGGAGGGGGAAGGGGACTCCTCTGCCTCGTGCCCCTCTGCAGCGGAAAATATGAGGCGAGTGAGCCATTGACCTGGAAGAATACCTTGGGGGAGGCGTAAATACCCTGGAGTATCTCCCAAAACTCCTGCCGGAAACCCGAAGGTCAACAGGCGACCCACAAAAAGGGCCAGGCCACACCCATGAAAGTGTTCTCTGCATGTAGGCTTAGTAAAGCCATTGGGATCTTACGGGAGTCAACAAAGTCCAGCAGGTAGAGGGTGCGGTAGATGCTGTCGTGAGCTTGTCGATCACATTTTCAATTGTATCTTCTCCAAGTGCAGTAAGAATATCATAAAAGCATTTATGATATAATAAAAGCATTTAGTATATTAATGTACAGTACCAAAAATATAATTACTTCAGTTACATACAAAAATATCTACATATAAACAGTTTAAGAAATGTATGTGAACTCAAGACAGTTCAAGTGACACTACTAATGCAACCCTATACTTAGTCATAGTTTCACGTTGTAACTATTTAATATTTTTTAGGGCAGGCAGTTTTCCCATATAAGGCTTCCATTTGGTAGGAAAGGAATTCCGTATCTTGGGGGCTAACATACATAAAAGCATGTCTCTCTACTGCATTTTTATCCCTAGGGGCTCACATTCATGGCACTCCTCAGCACAGAGAACAGCATGAATAATTTTATGGATTTCTGTTTAAAACCTAAGTGAACAGCACCTCATTCGTCTCTGATGCAAGTTTTTCAAGTGGTAAAATGAGGGACATTCCTCCTAATATGGGATGTTGATAGGTATGCAGAGGAGTTCTAAATGATAAAATGAGGGCGTTCATCCTAGTGAAGGACGGTTGACAGGTGCGCAGCGAGGTTCTGAACTGGTCAATTGAGGAACGTCCAAAAAATGAGGGACAGTTTGCAGGTTTGCAGATGGTTTCTAAGTGAAAAAAAGAGGGGCCTCCGCCTAGTGAGGGACACCTGAGAGGTATGCAAAGGGATGCTGAGTGGTAAAATCAGTGCCCAATGCAGTGTGGGACAGAGCAGTATTCTGTAGGCCTTTTCATGGTCCTTGGAGGTCTAGTTCCAGGGCTGGTAATACTGTGTGCTAACAGGGTTAATGAATTTAACCCCTACCACAGTCACTGGCTGACGGTGTGACCTTGAGCAGTTCTGTTGACCTCCCTGTGCCTCTGCCGCTCCCAGCTGTAAAACTGGGGCAGAAGCAAGACTCCACTGAAAACAAGTGCATCTCTGTCAGGCTATCCTCAGTAAATAAGTTGCACAAATAAATAACTGATCAAACAAACGTTTGTTGCAGCAATTCTTACAATACGCAGTTAGCATGTTTTTTTCCAGTGACTTCAAAAAGTTATTCTTGACATGTTAAGAACAACTTTTTCAGAATGTCAAGATCAAACACTGAGCGTGAGCTCAGCCACGATTGCAGCTGTGCTTCTTAGAATGGCTGGCGCAAACTGAGTTTTCATTTTTGAAAGCAGTCACCCGCCAGTACCTTTTCCCATAAACACCGCAGCAAGAAAAGAACACATTTCTCAACATATTTCTTAAAGCATTCTTAAAAACATGCGAACAGTTGTACTATAAAATTAAAAAACACCAAAATGTGAAGAGCTCACAGGTTCACACACCTTGTGGGTGCTGTGACATTGCTGAGGCACTTGAGTTTCACTCCTGTGTCCAGTGTTGTCACAGCACCTACCAAGTGAACGACCCAGCTTGCGCTTCACATTGTGATGTTAATTATACTCTATATGGCCTCATTAAACTGCTGCCTGTGAGCTCATTGTAAGCTGCTGTGTGCATTTCTTCCCATAAAACTGGTTTATTTCAAAGCAAAATTGCACTTATACTCAGGAAGCGTCAGAAATAGTATTCTTCCTGAATGCCAGGAAGGGAGTACACCACCTTGTACGCACAATGAAATGTTACTTTCATCGGATTTCATTACACATGTAGTAAAACTGTGCTGGATTTGCTGGTAGTTGAAAAAACAAAAAAGCTTGAAAAGTTTTTTTTTTTGTTTGAAAGAAATGGTGTCCTGTAAATAAAACAGTGGAATCCAAGCTTTAACTCCATTTTAAAATAGAACAAAAGCTGAGAAAAATAAGATTTGTGTCATAGGGCAATCCCTACAAACAAAACAGAAAATAATCTATGCTTTACTTTATTAACTGAAGCTAAGTATTTATTGCTTGAACATAACAGCAGATATTATAACTGTTGTGTGTATTAAATGGGCAGCAGTGTTGACAGAACTGAAAGCAGTGTGGCACAGTGGTTAGAGCACAGGTCTGTGAACCAGGAGATCAGTTGTTCCCACAAGAGCCTCATATGGCCTAAGATTGTGAACAAGTCACCTCCCTGTGTATTTGTACCTCTAATCTGTAACATTGCTTAAGAACAGCATTCCTCAGGCACCGAGTGGTAAGATACCCAAATGATAAGATGAGGATCAGTCCTCCTCAGAGAGGGTGGGATTGCTCCCCTCACTATGTGGCTGCTTCCTAAGGTCTGGTAGGAGATAGCACGCAAGGCAAAACATCAGCTGTACTAGGGTCAGTGAGAGGATGTGATGAGTGGGGCCCAGATATTTGGAGGAGCATGATTATGTCACAACCACAGTACAACAGGCGAGGGAGGAAATGCTGAAAAATGTCTGCATTCAGTTGAATGATGACCTCCTGCCCTTTCTCAAAGATGGCCCTTCCTCTCGAAGTACCACTTCTACTCCTGGGGTAACACA
The DNA here is from genome assembly GCA_016271365.2 of Neoceratodus forsteri. Classification (NCBI taxonomy): domain Eukaryota; kingdom Metazoa; phylum Chordata; order Ceratodontiformes; family Ceratodontidae; genus Neoceratodus; species Neoceratodus forsteri. Next base: position 438,224,981 of record CM028129.1, on the reverse strand, counting down.
GGTATTTGCTTCTTCAAACCTGGGGTGTGTTCCCTCCATTGTCAGGAATAGCCATGTATGCCAGTGGGATGACTGTAAGACCTCTCAAGGCTCAGAATAGCTAGTCCAGGAAGTAGTGCCACAGTAGGAGACTGGAACTTGGTGGCACCTGAAAGACGATTGGTTTAAAGGTAGGAGCAAAAAAAAGTTTGTATTAGATAATTAACCCTCCAGTGATTTTTTTTTTCTCGAACTTTATGTGTGACCGTTTAAAGTGCCCCTAATGGTTCAGGAGAAACTTTAAAGACCATATGGGCCCAGTCAGCAGCAGGGCTGGCATTCACCCTTTTTCTGCATCGCTGCATGCTCCCCTCTGCACCCTGAGTGTATTCCACACAGTGTGAAATCCCACAGCCACTGGCCACCCCAAGCTGTGACTGTGAGCATGGAGGACTATGCAGGGGCTTGGGTGCATTCCAGGAGTGGAGTGGGGCTGGACACCGGGCATCCAATCAGATGCGGGACTCAGTTGAAAAGTGGATCCCAATCTCCGAGCAGAGCAGGGAACTGTGGGATGTAAGAGCCAAAAATCCAGGCACACACTGAGGGCAATACAAAGTGCAAATTTATTTACAAAGTGAACAAGAGAATAAAATGTACTCCCTGGTGTAGCACAGATCCCCGGTGCATCGAGGAGGAAGCCTCTTCATCAGGAGGCAGGTCCCAGCTGCAGTCTGGTCAGATTGTGGGTTACAGTAGGCCTTGGTACCCTCTGTGAATATGGACATTTTTTAAATAAATAAAATGCTTGTGCTTGCCTCCCCTTCATGGCAGTCTGAGAGGGATGGTTCTGTGTCTCTGGATATCCAACTGGGGCCAAAATTGCCAAGAAGGCATGGGGTCCCCCTCATGTATTCTGCATGCCCTCCTAGGATTCTATATGGCTCATAGCATGCCCTGAGGATGTTATGGTGGGATAATACACCCCCCCTGGTGCCCTTCTAACTCTATCACCTGTTCTGCCACAGACTAGGTTGTGTCCCCCTCAGTATGGTGGGGGGGGGCAAGTAGCTGGAGTGTGCAGAGTCTGTCACATATACCAAGGGGGCCACTAAGTTTCCAGGTTCATCCATCAAAGGGTGCATAGGGCTTTGGGAGCCTTTTGTGCATTCAGCCCCAAATCATCACTACTGTTCCATCCTTATGGTTTTGGTAGCTAGTGAAAACTATTTGTTAGTTATCTGTAGTAATCTACATTGTGGTCCCCTTTACTTAGCAGCTACAAGTTTTTCTTTTCATGCTTCCAAGACTGGAACTGAGAAGTTTGGAATCTTCTGAGGTTCAAAGTTATATCTAAACTTTCTATCTATTGTATATATTTCTGGAGACTGAATTTGTCTAATTCTTATAAAACATTTCTTTTTTTCTTTGTCATAGGAGTCAATGTAAGAGGCTGCAGAGCGTGGACCTTTCAGTCTAGTGTCACATACTACTAAGCCCTATGTAATTTTGCCATCGTACACAGATCATTGGTGAGACCGCACTTGGGAGTATTGTGTGCAGTTCCAGTGCCCTTATCTAAAAAAGGACATCAAATTACTGGAGGGGGTACAGCATAGGGTGACCAAGACGAGCCAGGGCCGGGGGACAAACCCTATGAGGAGAGGTTGTGGGAGTTCTGTATGTACTCCCTGGAGGACAGAAGAGAGAGAGGAGGGACATGACTGAAACCTTCAAGTACATTAAAGGTATGAACAAGGTTAGAACGGAGGGCATTTTCAAGTTAAGGGGGAATGGGTCCACTAGGGGACATAGTCTGAAATTAGTGGGGGGAAGATTCAAAAAGGAAATGAGAAGGCACTTTTCACAGAAAGAGTGGCATCCAAGTGGAACAAACTGCCAGAGAATGTGGTTTCATTGAAAACAGTGGGCAGCTTTAAAAGGGGGTGGGACAGGGTGAAAGGGATAGTCAAAACAGGTGGGATGATGGGTAGAGGGGAAGAGTGTGAGAGATGAACACTCCATGTGGAAAAGGGAGGGGGCAGATACAGTAAACTTAACTGACAGCTGCACACTCAAGCAGACTTGATAGACAAAAATGTGCCTGTTTCTGCCGGCATTTTCAAATGTTCGTATAGGCATGTAACAAAGGCATTAACCTCAGGCATATAGAAAAGGCATTTAACTGACTGGAATGGAATACTGGGTGAGTGCAAAGGTAGTTAGCTATAGGGATTAAGGCACACTTGTCTCCAAGGTTATGCATTGGAGATGGGGACGCTGCCCTATTTCCATGACCTTCAGGGAGCTCCACGCTCATCAGTTGGGAGCAGCTAGAGTTGAAATAGTCTGACTGCAACTCCAACTAAGTCTGCGGCCACCCCCGCACCCTCACTTCCTCAGAAGCCCGCTGTCCCACAGTGGTGATGGGAAGGGGGAGGAGATTGGGTGGCAGGGATGGTCACACAGTAGTCAAATCTTCCCATGAGGTACTAGTGGCAATCCACTTTTCACCCCTGGAAGAGGCACAGGTGTCTGACCATGGGTCATTTGGTGCTGACGGGAAGGGAGACATAGTGATACCTGGGGGCAAGGGGTGCAAAAGTTAGTAAGGAGGATTCTAGTGATAGGTGACTGTATTGTAAAAGTGGTGGAGTTAGTGGTAGGTAAGGGGGCATTAGCGGGGAGTGATTAGATGCCTGCCTGGAGCATCAGCTATCTTACAATGGGATAAGATAGGGAGGATAACAGAGGAAGGGGAGAGCAGCTAGTGGTGGTACACCTTGGTACCAGTGATCTGGCAAACAGGCCTGTGAAAGTAGTGAAGAAGAACTTCCAGAGGCTGGGAGACAGACTGAAGAAGCACTTGGCTTCCTTAGCCTTTTCTGAGGTTTTTCCTGTCTGGGATGGGGAGAATGGTAAGAACAGAGAAAGGGGGTAGAGATCAAGGAGTTCAATGGGTGGTTGAAGTGGTGGTGTCAGGAACAGGGCATAACTTTACAGGGGATTTGGGGGGCTTCTGGGACAGAAGGTTCTTCAAAGGTGATTGCCTTGACCTGACAAGAGAAGAGACTAGTGTGTTAGGCCAGAAGTTTGACATCTATATTGGCAGATGATTGAACTTGCTTCAGGGAAGGCTGGGGCTAGGGATTGAACAGCAGATTGAGGAACATTGAGAAACCTATACAGGACTCCCCTGGGGATGGGGGGGTTAAGGTGTTTAGGGAATAATAGATGGGAGGAAAGAGTCCAGGGGACAGGACAGGGTAGACACAGTACACATGAAAGGAAGGGGAAACACAGTTCGCCAAGATTATTAGAGAAGGGTGATAGGGAGGAGAAGTAAGAACCAACAGAGGTGCTGCAGGTTGGAGGATGGTCTGCGTCAATTCCAGGAGTCTGGGTAATAGGATTAGTGAGCAGGCTTTGGCGTCAGACTATGGACTGGATCTAGTGGCTGTTACAGAAACTTGGAACAGCATGAACAATGACTGGGACACAGCAATCCCAGACTGCACCTTATATAGGTGTGATAGAGGAACAAGTAGAAGCAGAGGGTGAGCATCTACATCAGAGAAGGAATTGAGGAGGTAGAGAATGCTAACATTGTGGGGAAAGGGGAGGTAGAATCACTGTGGGTTCAGTTCAGAAAGTTGTCAGGTAGGAAGACTCAGATAGAGGTGGTTTACTGGCTACTGGAGCAGGGAGAAGAGAGAGAGAGAGAGAGATAAAGTAATGGGTGCTGAAGTAGGGAGGGGGTTTGGCAAGGGGGAAGGTTGTAATAGTGGGAGAGCACAACGTACCAGACATCAGCTGGGACATCCCAGTGGCTGGAAGCGCCAGGAGACAGGGCCTGCTTCACATCTTACAGGACTGCATGTTGGTACAACAGGTCAGGGATACCACTAGACAGTTAGCCATTCTAAACGTACTTACTAACTCAGGAGAGTAGGCAGGGGATGGGTTGGGGAACCACTGGGAGCCAATGACCACAATACTGCATGGTTAGAGGTGGCACTGGGCAGATGCAAGCTCTTGTTGGAGACTGATGTGCTAGACTTCAGGAGTTCATTTTTTAACCATATGAGGGGAATTGTGACAAACAGGTTAGCTGGGGTAGACAGCATCGGGGGTGGAGGAAAGATGCTGGCTATAAAAGTGGCCATTCTCAAGGCAACAAAAACATGCACAAGAGCAGTTATCAAGAGAAACGTACAAGAGACCAGTTTGGTTTTCTGAATGGGCAGGGAGGCAGTGAGGGCTAAAAGGAGGGCTTTGTAAGGTACCAAGAAAGGCATGGTGATAAAGAATGAGACAAGCACTGGGAAAAGCTAGAGAGGCTACGAGGGCAGTCAGGTTCGCAAAGGCAGACACAGAGCTGTGTATTACAGGGGGTTCAAGGGAGGGGGAAAACAGTTCTTTAGATAGATAAAAGAAAAATGAAAGATGGGGGGACTTTTTTATTTTTATAATTCTTTAGTAACTTGGTAAGGCCCACTAGTGCTTGTTTTCAGGGGTGAACCAGAAGCACTGGAGAGGTTAAGTGACGTGCTCAGAGTCACATAGCATGCAAAGTGGAGGTTGTGGTAATCAAACCCAGATAAACTGGATGTACCAAGCTCATTCACAGCTCATTACTCTAACCTCTAGGATATACTGCCAACCCCAGCATGTCGGGTCAATGGATGGGGGCATAGTAACAGAAGAGGACAAGCAGAAAGCAACTGTGCTAAACAGCTACTTCTGTTCAGTATTCACTAGGGAGAATAGCGGGCCCTTACTGGCATAAAGGCAGCTGATAGACAGGTCCCAGAAATTAAGCTGCAGAAATTTACTGGCGAAAGAGTTGAAAAGGGGCTGGCAACACTGAAGGCAAACAAGGCCCTGGATCAGGATGGAATGCATCTGAGGGTGCAAAGGAATGAGCATCAGTGTTAGCCAGACCCCTGATGGGGCTGTTTAGTACCTCTGTGCAGTAAGAGGTGGTTTCCAGGGATTGGAGGATGGTGGATGTGGTTCTGCTGCACAAAAGAGGGGACGGAGCAGCCGGGAAACTGTAGAATCATCAGCCTTGCCTCTGTGATAGGAAAACTGATGGAGACCCTAGTCAAAGTAGATCTAGTGAAATACCTGGAGAAAGGCTGACTTCAGAATAGTAAGCAGCACAGATTTGTGATAGGGAGGTCTCGTTTGACCAGCCTGATAGTACTGTTTGATTGGGTAACCAAGGTAGTTGATAAGGATCTTGCTGTAAATTTCCTCTACTTTGAGGTAAGAAAACTGGTGCTACTCACCAAATCCCTGGACAGAAGACATTATACAGAAGCTACTAGTACATCTCTTTGAAGTATAAGTACGGGCATTGTTGGGATTATTTATCGCATGTGAAATGGTTCTTGATATCAGTGTCTGTGACTGTGATTAACTGACTGTCTGTTATGTAACTTTGCATCAGTATCGGGCAGTTTTGATGTTAAGCACTGTTTAGTCTTACAAAATGCATAGTAAATGTCCACTGCACAGACTCTCACCGAGTAACAGGCTTAGTGAGTACTTCATGGTCTGTCACCGACAATTGGCTATCAGATTGTTCGATTGGACTACTTTAACAAAATCTTATTTTGAGTTTAGCAAATGAATTACGCACTGCCTGTTAGTGATGCGTTATCAGTTTTTCATTTAAACTGTTATCATTTTGCAGTTTGCACATATTTTGGCTCTGTCTCAGGATTGCTTCTATCACTTTAAGAACTACGGATAAATTTGACAGTGTTGGGTGGCCTGTCAGTCTCTTGACAAAGTGCAGGTGCGCATAATGTGGAGATGTCATTGCACACCCCTTGCTTTTGCCTGGTCACTGGTTGCTGTGTTACCCAAAAATAAAGAGAAGCTCTGGTAGCTTTTGTGTAGCATCTTCTGGCCAAATGTTTGATGAATAGTGTCACTTAACATACTAACATGCTAATTGCCAGCAGATTAGGCCTTACGGCCTATCGAGTCTGCTCGAACCTCAGATCCCTAGTTGGGTGCTGAGGCCCTCCCCCCCCTGTGTTCCAGAAACCCCTATCATCCATCCCCACCTCCCTGGGCCAGGCCATCATCTGATACATCTGCTTTCTGTGTCTGTCCCACCCTCTCTTGAAGCCCTCCACTGTGGATCTCTGAACCAGCTCGCCAGGCAGCGCATTCCAAGGGTCCATCACCCTCTCAGTGAAAAAACTCCTTCTCTTTTCCCCCCGCTCCCTTCCACCTTCTAACTTCAAGCCATGCCCTCTGGTGATGCCTCCCTGCAGATACCCTCCATGTTTACCCTATTTATTCCCTTGAGGTACTTGAAGACCTCAATCATGTCCCCCCTGTCTCTCCTCTCCTCTCCTCCTGTGAAAACAGGCAGAGCTCCTCAAGTCTGTCCTCATACGTCAAATCCCCTAGTCCTTGTATCATCTTAGTTGCCCTCCTCTGTACCCTCTCCAGGAGCTGTATGTCTCTCTTCAAGTGTGGTCTCCAGTACTGTACACAGTACTCAAGGGGTGGTCTAACCAGTCCATTGTACAGCGGCAGAATCACTTCCCTGCTCCTAGAGGTGATCCCCCTTATGATGTATCCCAACATCCTGTTTGCTTTGCTAGCCGCTCTCCTGCACTGCTCAGAGTTCTTCATACATGCATCCACCATGACCCTAGGTCTTTTTCCCCTGTTGATGCCTCCAGTGCCTCCCCTCCCAGGGTGTACCTTTGTTTAGGGTTTCCCAGCCCAAGATGTAACACCTTGCACTTGGTGATACTTAAATTTAATTTCCATGTGTGAGCCCAGCTTTCCAGGGTGTCCAGGTCCCCTTGCAGTGTCAACCTCCCCTCTTCCCCCTCAACTACTGCTCACATCTTGGAGTCATCAGTGAAGAGACTCATTTCACACCCTATGCCCTCCCTGATGTCCGATATGTATGCAATAAATAGGATCGGACCCAGGACCGAGCCCTGCGGTACCCCCCTACTGACCTCTCTAGGGTTCGAGAGCTCCCCACCGATCACTACTCTCTGGGTGCATCCAGTTAGCCAGTTTTCAATCCATCTGACCATCAAACCTACTCCCAACCCCGTCGGTTTCTCCACCAGACCATTGTGGGGGACAAAGTCAAACACCTTGCTGAAGTCCAAAAATAATACATACACAGGCTTTCCCCTGTCCAGTTCTGATGTTACCCATTTGTAGAACTCCACAAGATTGGTTTGACATGATCTACCTGGCACAAACCCATGTTGCCGACTATTCAGACCTCCCACCTCTTCCGAGTACACCCCCAATCATGCCTTTAGTATACTCTCCATTAATTTCCCACCTCCGAGGTCAAACTGATGGGTCTATAGTTACCTGGTACTTCCCTCGACTCCCCTTTATGGATTGGCACCACATGTGCCTCTCGCCAATCCCGAGGTACCCTCCCTGTCTCAAGCAACTTGTTGAAGAGCTCCGCCAGGAGTGCAGCCAGTATGTCCACCAATTCCCATAGTACTCTCCGATGAATGCCATCCAGCCCCGGAGATTTATCTTTCTTCAGGGCCTTGAGGGCTAACCACACCCTTTCGGTGGAGATAGCATCATCTGTCTCCTGCACCTTACTGGCCTTTTTATCCTTATCCTGATGTGACACCCCTGGGGTACCTCTCCTTCCCTCTTGCTCCATTTGTGTTGCTCCCCTGATCCCACTCACTACCGCTTCTATCCCTATTGTGCCTTGTTTTGTAGCTATCCCATCCCCCTCCCTAGTGAACACAGAGGCGAAGTACTCATTTAATACCTCTGCCTGGTCCCTCGCCTCTTCCACCCACCCACCCTCCTTCTGATCTCAATCTGCCGAGATGGCCCTTAGTTTTTCTCCGTTCCCCAATGTACTGGAAGAACCCCGTTTCCCCTCCATGTATCCCCTGTGCCAGCCGCTGCTCTTTACTGGACTTGGCCCACCTCACCATCTGGGTGACTTTTCTAGATGCAAGATGGTACATTTCCTTTTCCCTATCCCCTCTTGTTGTTTTATATTTTTTGTAGGCCACCTTCTTTTCTCTGACCGCTACCTGAACCTCACTAGACCACCAGCATGGTTTATGTGACCTTGCTCCCTTACGTTTCACCTTAGCGCAGGTCCAGACTGCCTCATCAAGTCTCCATTTTATGACCTCCCATCTCTTTTCCACATTTGTCATTGATGTAATCCCCCTTCAAGTGATCCTTGAGAATATTTCCCATGCCCACAAAGTCTGCCCCCCTGAAGTCCACTGCCAGTGTCCCAGATATCTCCCCCCCTCCCCCCGTGCTTATTTGAAACCAGACAGTATTGTGGTCACTCCCAGTCAGGGATCCTATACAACCAGGTCCTTACTAGATCCCCATCTGCCAGAACCACGTCCAGGACATGCCCTCCCTTGTGGGCTCCATCACATGCTGTGTTAAGATGCATCCTGGAAGCCGTCCAGCAGCCTCTGTTCCTTGGCCACCTTAGAGGACATGGTTCCCCAGTTTGTACCTGGCATATTAAGGTCCCCCATCAACACCACTCCTTCCCCTTTTGATCCACACTAGGCAAAGATGTTGTCCAGCAAACCATCCTCCAGAACATCACCCATCCTGGGGGGCCTGTATACTACACCCAGCTTGACCTTACCTCCTGCTGGGGTTCGTGAGGTGACCCATAAGGCCTCCACGTTTCCCCTCTGCCTCTTCTACCCTAGCAGTTTCTATGTCATCTCTAATTAACATAGCCACTCCACCCCCTCTGCCCTCCTTTCTGTCCTTCCTAAGCACAGTGTACCCCTGCACGTTTAGGTCCCAGTCATGGTTTTTGTTGGCCCACATTTCCGGGACCGCCGCCACATCCACCCCCCCCCCCCCAAACAGCATGGCCTGAAACTCTGCCAACTTGTTTCCCAAGCTCCTGGCATTTACTAACCACCACCCCACCCCTTATCCCTGATCCCCTTTGTTTGAACCCACCCAGGTTCCTTTTACTTCCATCCTCCTCTGCTCCTCCTGAAACCTCCTCCCCAGTCTGTCCCTCTTGGGTTTGAAGGCTACTCCCCTCATCTGGAGGAGAGGCTTCTGGTCAGCCCCTCCCTTACCTCACTGTTGCAACTGTACTGTGCTGCACCACCTGCACCCTGCAGCAACCCTTTCTGTCTTTTACTGTACTGTTACTGTAGCAAGGCATTCAATTCTGCACTGCATCGAAGGCTGCTGAAGAACATGGGGATCTGGGAAGAGCTAAGGAAATAGTAAGGTGGATAGCGAGTTGGTTGGAGGGGAGGCAGCAGAATGGGGAATGGGGTCAGGTCAGAGGAAGTAGAGCTCACTAGTGGAGTACCACAGGGATCTGTTCTGGGCAAAGTCTTCTTCGATATGTTTATCAGCGATATGGGAGAGGGAATTCGGAGAAGGTTGTGTCTGTTCGCAGATGACAGTAAACTATGTCATCTCTAATGAACATAGCCACTCTGTGTTAGGGTTGACAGCATGGAGGAGATAAAGGAGTTGCAGAATGACCTGCAAAGGCAAAATTGGTCCAAAATCTAGCAGCTGAAATGCAATGCCAGAAAGTGCAAAGTTATACACTTAGGGAACAGAGCCCCCCACAAAGTGTACTGAATGTCAGGGGAGGGGGATTAAGTTGGACAGAGAGGAAAGGGACCAAGGAGTCCTCATTGGTGACTACCTTAAACAATCCAACCAATGTAACAAGGCCTTCAGCAAGACTAACAGGATGCTGGGCTGTACCGAGGGAGTGTTCAATAGCAGAAGACAGGAGGTACTGTTATGACTGAATGGGTAACTGTTGAGGCCACACCTGGAGTACTTTTTCCAGTTCTGTAGTCCCCACCTAAAAAAGGACAGGGACAGTTACATAGTTACATGGTAGTTATTGGCAGAAAAAGACCTCCTGATCCATCCAGTCTGCCCTTGTTACAGTTTAGTTCCTATATGTTTACTTCAGATCCTGTCTCCCCGTGACCCTGTTTCCCCCATTTCCCAACTTAACTAGTCCTCTGTGCCTATCCCATGCGTGTTTGAATGTATCTACGATGGTTGATCCCACCACTTCTGCTGGTAACTTGTTGGGTTCTACCACTGTTTCTGTGAAGAAGTACTTCCTCACCTTCCCCCTTAATCTGCCCATTCCAGCCTCATATCATGCCCCCTTGTCCTTGTGCATTTCCTTTTCTGTAGTAAGCTGCCGTCCCCTTGACGTACTTGAATGCTTCTGTCATGCCGTTCCTCTCCCTTCTAACCTCCAGTGAGTACATATTTTACTCCCTAAGCCTCTCCTTATAGCTCTTCTGATGCATGCCCTGGACCATTTTGGTAGCTGTTCTCTGTACTGCCTCCACCTGTTCAATGTCCTTTTTGAAATGGGGCCTCCAGAATTGAACACTGTAGTCAAGGAGAGGTCTCATCAGTGTCCTATACAGAGGCAATAGTACCTCTCTCTTCCTGTTCATTATTCCCCTCCCTATGCAACCCAGCATCTTAGTTGCCCTTCCCCTGCCCTTCCACACTGACTTGCCACTTTGAGGTCATCTGTTATGATGACTCCCAGGTCCCTCTGCTGATTAGTTGTTTCCAGCTTCTTTCCCCCCAGTTGGTACATTGCCCTTGGATTCGTATGCTCTATATGCATAATTTTACATTATTTATTAAATTTTGGAAACCGGGTGAGCCCACTGGGCCCCGGAGGTCCCTTTTTCAGGGGCGACCCGGGATTTACATAACATAAAATACATCACAATACAGTACGTGTAGAGAATACATTCATGATACAGGATATACATAGATGTCCAGTCAGCTGGCTACATATGCTGAATTCGGCATTAGGTTAGTGCATTCGTTATTGATGCTACCATAGCTGGGGGGTATAAGCCGGAAATGCGGAGGCAGGTTTTGGGCTGTGAGGTTCTGGCGTCTGACTAGGTGGACCCGTCCCTTTAGCAATTGCACTTGGAGGTAGCCATTATATGTGCCTTGAGCCTTGTGCGGAAACTTTTGCTAGAGGGAGCTTCCTGGACTCCTGGAGGAAGGGAGTTCAATAGGGTGGGTGCGGTTTGGGTGAACGACTTACCTCCCACCTTGGTTCTGACCCTTGGGACAGCTAGGAGCATGCGATCCATTGTGCAGAGGAGCCGAGGGTTATTCTTTAGTGCTGTAAGTCCCAAGAGGCTGGGGGTTGGGCTGATTAACTTAAAGGCTTGGCAGAGCAAAGGGTACTGGAGGTGGGCTACCCAGGGCTACCCAGGAGGGCCAGTTTAGTTGGGATAGAGTGTCACAGTGATGGTTCCTAGGGTTAGATTGGGCGGCGAACTGAGCCACCTTATTGTATAGAACTTGGAGTCTATTCATCTCTTGTCTAGCTACTCCCTGGATCACTGGGGCCACATAGGTAATTGTTGGGAGGAGGACGCTGGTGGCTATGGAAACCCTAGCTTCCGGTATCAACTGGTCTTTCAACCGGTATAGGATGCCTAGTTTCGCATGTACGTTTTTAGTTACCTGATCCACATGGTCCTTGAGGGTGAAGCCCTGGTCCAGGGTGAGGACAAGATATTTTAGTGATACCACAACCTCTAACCTACTGCCCGACACAGAGGCCAGTTGCAGGTGTTGGCTTCTGTCGTGACCGAGGGATCTTGGGCCAAACAGCATGGCCTTGGTCTTGTTTATGTTGAGGACCATTCTGTTAAGGACAAGCGATTGCTCAAGGGATCTCAGATCATCTTGTAGCCAGGAGCTGCGGACTCCTAGATTAGTGGAGGGACAATAGAGGACGGCATCGTTCGCATAGTGGACCACAGAGCTCCCGCCATAGTGTTCGCTGAGTTCATTGGTGAAGAGGGAGAAGAGTAGGGGGCTAAGGATAGACCCTTGGGGCACCCCCTCTGTTAATGAGAGTGGCTCAGGTATGGAGTCTTTCCATTTTGCTCTCTGTGAGCGCCCAGTTAAGTAGCTATTGAACCACATAAGGGAGTGGCTGTCAAGGCCTACATTGCTTAGCTTGGTCAGTAGCAGATTATGGTTGACCAGGTCGAATGCCTTGGATAGGTCGATAAAGACCACTCCAGTGGGGGTCCCCTTATCCAATTCTCTGAGCACATCAGTGGAGAATTTGGTAAGGGCAGTATCCGTCCTATGCCTAGTTCTGAAGCCATGCTGGGAGGGTGCCAGGAGTTGATGGAGCTCTACGTATTTACGGAGTTGCCCATAGATCAACCTCTCTGGAATCTTTGCCAGGCTGCAGAGTAGGGAGATTGGTCTGTAATTGCTAGTAGACTCTCTCTGGCCTCCCTTGTGGATAGGGACCACGTAGGCCTGGTTCCATAGTTCAGGGATAGCGCCTTCTATTAGGGATCGGTTAAGGAGCCAGATCAAGGGTCTGACTAGGGACGGGGCCCCTTCCTTCAGTATCCTGGGGTGAATCCCATCTGGTCCCCCAGATCCAGAGGTTTTGAGGGTCATAAGCAATGGGAGAACTTCTTTAGGTTTTACCAGTCTGATGTGGAAGGTTGGGCGGTCCAGGTTAGGGAGTGACCACCCATTAGGGACCGGGTGAAGGGGAGGCAGTCCAGCCTTGTAATGGTCGAGGTTCGTGAAGTGGCAGTTGAGTGCCATGGCAATGCTTGGGTCGTCATTTGTTAGTTGACCATTTACCTCGATGGGGCCGTGTTCGGTCTTGCTGTTCCTCTTTAGTAACCTATTTATGTACGCCCAGAAAAGTCTAGGGTTTCCTAGATTCTTTTTCTGTAATTGTGTGACATATTCCCTTTTGGCCACTTTAATGGCCAGCTTACTCCTGTTTCTGAGGGTTTTGTAGCTCAGCAGGTCAGCAGGTAGTGTGGAGATCTTGTATTTCCTCCAAGCTTTGTCCCGTTTTTTTATTAGGGATTTCAGTGGGGGGTGATCCACTTGTAGCAGCTACCCTTGGTATGGAGTTTCTTCATGGGGGTGAATCAGTCGGCTGCCATGAGGATTGTTCGCTGAAAGAAAGCGACCGCTTCATCCAGTGAGGGGAGGAATTTGATTGGGCTCCAGTCAATGCTGTTTAGGTAGTCTGATAGATGTTTGGGTAGTAGAAGGGTGAAGTCCCTTACAGCCAGGATTTGTCGATGGAACCTGAGTGCCCTGTTTTTCCAGGTGCAGAATATTGGGGAGTGGTCACTCAGGGCATCCGCTAAGGTGCCTGCCGCCTGTATGTTAACAGGTTTGCTCGTCAGCACCTAATCAAGTGTGGAATGGTTCCCTGTTTTGTGGTTCATTTGTGTAGGCCCAGCGATGACCTGCACAAGGTTTGCTTTCTGTACCAAACCTTTAAGGGAGTGGTTTTCATTTGAGGCCCAATTTAGATTAAAGTCCCCCAGAGTGAATATCTCAGAAGCTACTTCTTCGGAGATGTCCTTTAGGACTGCCTCGAGTGAAGTACGAGCATTCTTTGGGGGGTGGTATATGCATCCAATGTTGAGATGCTTGCAAGGGCCAAGGGTGATGCGTACAAAGACTGAGTCACCGTCCGTGCTGGTAGAGTGTTGCAGGTTAATCTGCACAGCGTTAAGGGTATCTTTTGTGTAGATTAGGACCTCTCCTCCTCTTTATTCACTCTGTCTTTTCTGTGGGAGTGGTACCCGAGGGCTGCGACCTCATGTGAGAGTACTTGAGGTTTGAGCTAGGTTTCTGATACGGCAAGGACATCTGGATTGTACCGGTCCAGCCCGGCTTGTACTTCATGCATCTCAGAGTGTAATCTGCATATATACATATGTGCGATCCGCAGGCCCTTTATGGACACCCAGTGAGGGTCCTGAGGGGGGGGAGATCAAGAGGTTGTTTGGAGGGGGTCCAGGGTTAGGCTGGATGTCACCTGCCATTAGCTGAAAGGCAGCAAGGAGGCCGAGTGAAGGGAGGTTACTGAGGGGAAGTAGATTAGTGCATAGTCTTCGCTTGGCAAATAGTAAGGTAGGGTACCAAATTCCTTTCCTGCAGAATTCATGGGCAATCAGGAGTGACTGCGTACTGTTGTGTGTGTGTGTGGGGGGTAGCATTGCCAGTAGGAGCGTGGCAGGGTCTCACGTGGTGGAGGACTTCCAGAGTCCGAGTCTCCTGTGCTAATTATCCTATCAACCCAGAGTAGGGACAGGATGTACATGGTGGCCAGGAGTAGCCCTCTGTTTGGGCAGCTAAGGTAGGGTGGTCCTTGCTTTATGAGCATCCTTGTAGGAAAGGGAAACTGTCTGCCACGGAAGGAAAGTTCAAATAAGGGTAAGGTTTTATGCCTTAGCATTGTCGCCCTATGCCTCATAGGAACACTGAGTCCCAAGTGTGACTAATCAGGGGAGAGATAGGGGCCAATGGGATCACCTCCTAACGTAGGACTGGTATATGCCGCTAACCCCCTATGGTAGATAGGTCAGTTCGTGAGCAGCAAATAAGACATGCAGTAACTTCTAAGGTGCTGAACTCTGATCTGTAATTTCATGCCACCAGAACTCTGGCAGGCTGGTAGGCTTAAATGCAGTCTATAACACAGGGGTCACCATAAGCAAGTGTCTCCTCACTATTTTAGCAGATATCAGGTCGGTGTCAACCTGTTACTATCAATGCCCCTGTAATCAAGCTGTCACATTAATGTCAGTAGAAGTAGGCAATCAGGCAGGCTATCCAGTATTTATGAGTTAAATAATCTTGCATATGCAGTCCAAAAAAATTAATAGTTCTAGTCTCAGCATATACTGTACTTCACCCTAGGAGAGGAAATTGCAGGCGCCCTATTAGTGCCACTATTGTGACTGGAAGAGTAACAGTATTAACAAGGAGCAATACTAAATTCCTGTACAGATTCAGTTTGACACTGTTAGCTTATGTTCAGCAAGGGTGAGGGTTTAAACTGACCAGCACTCCAACTAAGGAGTTAGCATGTTTGCAGACAGTGTATCGATTTTAATCAGCAGAGTAAAATCACAAGGGGCGGTGAGAAAAGGGGTGTGCACTTGTTCATGCTGCCTCTGCCTTGATTGGCTCCCTATGATTGGCATTAAATCCCAGCTGCCATACTCTTGACCAATCCCCTAGTCTTTCTAAGTCCCTTCTCATTTTAACTACCCCCTTTGGTGTGTCGACCCTGTTGCAGATCTTTGTGTCATCTGTGAACAGGCATACTTTCCCTTGCAGACCCTCTGCTATGTCACTAATGAATATATTGAACAGTAGTAGCCCCAGAACTGACCCCTGTGGTACTCCACTCATCACCTCTCCTATCTCTGATCTAACCCCATGTACTACTACCCACTGGTTCCTGCTGTTCAGCCAGTTTTGCACCCAGTCTACCACTTTTGCCCCCACCCCTAGGCTGTTAAACTTGTTTACTAATCTCCTGTGTGGGACAGTGTCAAAGACCTTCTTAAAATCCAGGTAGACCACATCCACCCCCCCCCATCCACAACCCTTGTCACCCAGTTGAAGAACTCGATCAGGTTTGTCTGACATGATCATTCTCCTGTGAACCAATGCTGTCTTGGATCCTGTAACCCATTCCCAGACAAGTACTTAGTCATCCCTTTTTTTGTTAATGTCTCCATAGGTTTCCCCACCATGGACGTTAGGCTTACCAGTTTGTAGTTCCCTGCCTCCTCCCTATTCCCACTCTTGTGAATTGGCACCACATCTGCCCTCCTCCAGTCCCCCTGAACCACCCCCATTTCTAAGGACTGATTGAACAGGGCTGCCAGGGGAGCAGATAGTTGTCTCCTTAGTTATTTTAGAATTATTGGGAGGACCCCATCATGTCCCATTGTTTTATCCACTTTTAATTTCTCCGGTTCTTGGAGTACCCTCTCCTCTGTAAATGGACTTGTGTCTACTTAACAAAAATGCCTTTTGGTCTTCCTCCACACTTTCACCTCCCTTCTCCTTAATTCTAACGCTTCCTGCTTTGCTTTTTCTTCACTAAAGAAGGTACAACATATGGTGACCAAGATGATTTAGGGCCAGAAGGACAGATCCCGTGAGGATCAACTAACGGCGCTGAGCATGTATTCACTCAAAACCAGAAGGGGGGGGAGGGATATGATAGATATCTTCATGTTCCTGAAAGGAATTAACAAGGTGAACTGTGAGGAACTGTTTACCAGGAACAGCAAAGATAGGACAAAGGTTCATAAGTGGAGGTTAATGGAGGAAGGTTTAGATGTGAGGAAGTATTATTTTACAGAAAGAGTGGTTGAGCCATGGAATGGTCTGCTGGCACAGGTGGTGGGTGCCAAAACCATAAATGGCTATTGCCACGGCTGGGATAGAGTCAAGGGGATATTAACTACTCAGCAGAAAGTGGGGGATGGAAAAACTATTAACAGAAGGGGAACAGTGTAATCAGAGACCCCACAGAGACAATAGATCCTGGGGCATGGTAAGGTAATATGGGCAGAATGAATGGACCGTTGGTCTTTTTCTGTCATCATCTTCTATGTTTCTGTATTTCTATGTTAAGACATTCCATGACATCAGTTATACAGTTCCATGCTGTTCATTCATAGTGGAGGCAACCAAAACCTGCTGCAAAGCCCAGAGCAAGAAGGCTAGGGCTAAGAAACCGATCTGGTTGAGCAAGGAGGTCATGGAAAAGGTAAGGAGGAAAAGAGCTACCTTTAGGAAGTACAAGAAAATAGGGAGGGGGAGGACAGGGAGGAGTACTTGACAGAATCGAAGGAGGTGACAAGGGCAGTAAGGGGAGCCAAAGCACCTACGGAACTCAGGCTGGCACAAGGCATTAAGAAGGGGGAGAAGGACTTCTTTAAGTACATCAGGGAGAAAAGGAGCTGTAAGGACCACATAGTAAGGATTAGGAAGGAGGGGGGTTGGGTGGAAGCAGGGTGCGATAAGGCAGAAGCACTAAATGAGTACTTCTGCTCAGTATTTACTAAAGAGAAGAGGGGGGTGACACCCAAGGTGGGAGAAATGGCAGAAGCAGGGGGGAAGTGGTGACAGATGGGGAAATCATGGAGAGCAGAGTTCGAGAGGGTTTGAAGGCACTGAGGGTGAACAAGGCGCCAGGCCCAGATGGCATCCACCCCAGGGTCCTGAAGGAGCTGGCAGAGGTCCTTGCAGGACCTTTGGCAGACTTATTTAATGCCTCACTAAATTCAGGGTGTGTACCTCAGGACTGGAGGATGGCTCGTGTGGTGCCCCTCCACAAGAGTGGCCCCAAGGATGAACCGGGAAACTACAGACCAGTGAGCCTCACATCCATCGTGGGTAAGCTAATGGAGACTATCCTGAAGGAGAGGCTGGTGGCCCTCCTAGAGGCCAAAGAACTACAGGACAGCAGACAGCATGGCTTCATATGTGGCAGATCCTGCCAAACCAACCTGGTCGAGTTCTATGACTGGGTAACTAGGCAACTGGACAGGGGCCATGCAGTGGATGTCCTGTATCTGGACTTCAGTAAGGCATTCAACTCAGTGCCACATGGAAGACTGGGAAGGAAGTTAATAGGCACAGGGGCGGGTGCAAAGCTGGTGAGATGGGTAGGAAACTGGCTGCAGGGAAGGCAACAGAGGGTGGTGGTGGTGGGTGGGGAGCTCTCACCCAAGGGCAGTGACGAGTGGTGTTCCACAGGGCTCAGTGTTGGGACCAGTGTTGTTTGGGATATTCATTGCAGACATATCATGGGACATCAAGAGCAAGATCAGTCTGTTTGCTGATGATACCAAGGTAGGCGGTGGTGGATGACCTAGGGGATGGTAGGGGTTGCAGGATGATCTGGCAAAGCTTGAAGCATGGTCAGACACCTGGCAACTGGACTTTAATGCCAAAAAGTGCAAGGTGCTGCATTTTGGGATGAAGAACCCAAGGAGGAGTTACCAGCTAGGGGGGAGTGCAGCTAGCCCAGACAGAGGAGGAGGAGAAGGATCTGGGTGCGCTCATTACAGGGTCAATGAACAACTCGGCACAATGTAGGAAGGCAGCTACAAAGGCCAACAAAATGCTGGGTTGTATTGCAAGGGGTATATCCTCGAGGAGGGAGGAGGTGATTCTGCCACTGTATAGGTCATTAGTTAGACCACACCTGGGTACTGCGTGCAGTACTGGCGTCCGTATCTGAAGAGGGACATTAAGTTACTGGAGGGGGTGCAGCGCGGAGCGACAAAGATGATCAAGGGGCTGGTGGACTTATCATACGAGAGGAGGTTGAAGGAGTTGAACATGTACTCACTGAAGTAGAGGAGAGACAGGGGTGACATGATTGAAACCTTTAAATACATGAAAGGAATAAACAAGATGAGTACAGAGGGGCTGTTCAAAGTAAGGGAGGGAAGGGCCAGCAGGGGCCATGATATGAGACTGGAGCAAGGAAGGTTCAGGAGGGAGATGAGAGACACTTTTTACAGAGAGGGTGGTGGCTGGGTGGAATCGTTACCAGCTGAAGTGGTATGCAGTAGAACAGTGGACTGCTTCAAACGAGGATGGGACAGGACAAGGGGGAGGGTTAATGAAGGGGAAGGGTGGAAGGGAGGGGCAGCTGCAGAATAAGGGGTGCTAGCTGCACATTCGAGCAGACTTGATAGACCTCTAGGCCTTTATCTGCTGGCAAATTTCGTATGTTCGTATGTTCCTATCTGAAGGGCTCAGAATGGTGTTACTTTGTCATAGAATGTTCAGGTCATATGAAAAGTGAAAGCAGTTGGTGCTGAGGAGAGAGGTATTCAAAGCAGGCACAGAGGGGGAAAAAAGTGATTGTTTAAAAAAATTCAAAACATTTCAGAGTATAGGACTGACACCGAAAGGAAAACAGAAGGGCATCTAAAGGTAATATGTTTCATATCACCCTTAAAGAGGAACATCCACGCTCCTTAGACCCACATGTGAGTGTGAGGCTTCCCCTGATTTGCACAGAGTGTATAAATACATTTTTGGATTAATGTTTGGGATTCAGTTACAAGCGTGGTAGGGCCCATGTATTCGGGGATCTTACCTGCATGGGCCAGAGTTGTACACAGGTTATGCTCCATACATTTGGAGATATCCACACATCCCCAGCCCTGGCTGCACACCCTACATTGCACCCTACCCGTGCTGTGTGAACTGCTACTAGGCTGGCTAGGTCCTGATGGGCAAGGGGGCGGGGGCATGCATGCACCAGATTCCTGACACAAATTTAGGATATACAGTTTGGGGTTGTGCCTGTGTCATTCAAAATGCGCCAAAACATTAGAATACTATTTTCATATGTTTTGACACATTTACAACAGTTTCCCTGATTTATGGCAGTTTGTTTCAAGATTCCTGCATCATTTTATTTGCACAAATTGTGTCAATTGCAACAAAAAGTTAGACAACATTTAATGTGTTCTAACGTTTTGTCACAAGTTTCGCAATTGCGCTAAAAATATACCACAAATCCTGAACATCCCTTGTAAAATCTAACCCATTTTCATTAATGAAAGTTCTGCCTATTTGGGGATTTTAACTTTTAGCCTTCACACAAAGCCCAACTCCATACTGTTGTGCTACAGAAGAGTTACTGAAGTAGCAATGAATATTGCAGTGTTTATTACAAAAGTCATGTGTTACAAAGCCATGCCACATCCTAATCAGTGGCATATAATAGAAACTGAAAAAAACATTTATTAAAATTTTCCCTAAGGGCATGGCCGGGTGATGCAGATGGCTGAGGCACTTCAAGCCCCTTACCTCTCCCACAACGATGATCTGGGTTCAGGAATGAGCTCGGGCTTCCAGGGGTCAGCTGGAGGGAGGGCTGAGAGAGGACTGAGCGGCCAATAGGCTGCTCTCCTCTCCATGATTGGGAGGTAAGCTCCTCCAGGCTTTTGACTGTCACTGAGTGGAGGCTGAGGGTTAGTGACGGGCAAATAGAGGGCTGACGCTTGGCTGGGTGGGTGGATGGGGTCACTAGATCTGGAGCACATGCACGTCCATATTGTTGAAGCCCTTGGATGTAAGGGGAGAAAATGGGAAAAATGGCAGGCACAGGCTTCATGAAGCCCTGCCTGCCCGCCCTTGCTTCGCTGTGCTGCCGGTCTACTGACCCACAAATCTGGATACTGGGTCTTTTGGTGCACAGAGAAAGGCCCTCCCCTTCCTGGTCTTGCTGTGGAGGGCAATCCATGGGGGATATGGGGCTTGGTTGATTGGTGAAGCAAGACACTGGGCGAGGGGAGCAGCGATGGGGCTGAGAAGCTGCATGTGATGTGCCTGAGGATAAAATCCTTGAAGGAAAAAAAAATGTTCCCTAAGGGCTACAGCATTCACAGTGTTCATTTCCTAGTTCATATCCAACTCAGGCACTATGCTGATATTTTAAAAAATTGGGCTTCATTCACTATGGTTTTGCTTCCTCAACAAGAACAATATTCGTTCCACTATTTGTTTCACTCCCTGAAAGTAGAATACCTCTGGAGAGTAGAACTGGGGAAGGGAGGGAAAAGGGAGGTAAGGTGCCTGTCCGGCACCATGGCTTGGAGGGACATGAAAAGAATCCTCAGGATCATGGGAGCAGCTGCAAGGGGGAGTGAGCTGGATGTCATTATCCACCTAGGGACAAATTACCTGGCTGAGAATGGGATCAGAGCAGTGCAACAGGAGTTTGTGGAGTTGGGGAGAGCCTTAGACAAGTAGCACACACAGTAAGTTTCTTGAAAGTGCTACCTGTCTATAGCATGGATGAGGCTAGGGTATTCCACACCATGGGATTTAATGAATGGTTGAAAAACCTGGTGCAGAGCTCAGGAATTTGGCTTCATTGGGGACTGGGGCTCCACCTGGAGGGATGCAGGCCTATACAGGCGCAATGGTCTGCATCTATCCAGGAGGGGAACCAGGATCCTAGGTGATAGGTTTAAATGCTTCATTGGCAAGCATTTAAACTAGCCAAGGGGGGAGGCACTGAAAAGGAGAAGGGGAAATCCTAGCCCCCAAAAAATCAGGGTAGTTAGTGAGGTAAACACCAAGATAGAGCAGTTGATAGGGAGAAGGGCAGGGGTAAATGGAGAAAAAGGCAAAGGCAGTAAGGACAGGGATGGGACAAAAAGAAATAAAGTCATAAAAAAATGGCGAGCAATGAGTACTAATGCCCCGTAGTCTAGGTAAAAAGCTCCCTGAAATGGTGGCCTTGATGGAAGAGGAATGCCTGGATATCATGGCAGTCACAGAAACATGGTACACAGAGAACCATGACTGGGATGTCAACATACCAGGGTACACAATCTACAGGAGGGACAGGGAGGGAAGAAGAGGAGGAGGAGGAGGAGCTCTCTATGTAAGGGAAGGGATCAAAGCAACAGAACTAAAGGGTAAACAGGGAGGAGAAGAGGCACTGTGGGTCACCCTGGAGACTGGAAATGGCACCACAATCTGCACAGGGGTTGTATACAGACTCCTGTCTCAGGGGGAGGAAATGGACAAGGAAATGATAGAAGGCATCCTTCGGATGGCAGAGAAAGGGGACATATTGCTGATGGGGGACCTGAATATGCCAGATGTTAACTGGAGCACCTTTGCTGCAGCCACATCCATGAGCAGAGCCATTCTCAATGCCTTACAGGGGGCATGCCTCAGACAGCTAGTTTTGGAACCCACTCGGGAGGGAGCAATCTTAGACCTTGTACTCTCAAATGGGGACAGAGAGATGATCTCCGATCTTGAAGTGGTTAACTATCTGGGAACAAGTGACCACCAAACAGTGTGGTTCACGATACACTTAGCTGTAGAGTCAAGCCATACAAAAGTGAAGGTACTGGACTTCAGGAGGGCAAATTTTGTCAGAATCGGAGAGTGCCTCAGAAAAGCACTAGCAAACAGGCAAGAGGGTGGGGTGGAGCAACAATGGGGAAACATCAAAACCGCTATCACAGAGGCAACAAGCCTTTGTGTGAAGCAAATAAATCAAAATGAAAGAAAAAAACACTATGGTTCTCAAAAGAAGTGGCAGGGAAGGTAAGGGAGAAAAAGACAGCATTCAGGAAGTATAAGAAAACACAGAAGGAGCAGGACAGAGAACTGTACCAGTTAAAGAAGAAGGAAGTGGGGAAGGTAGTCAGAATAGCAAAGACCCAAACCAAGGAAAAGATAGCCAACTCGGTTAAGAAGGGGGATAAAACCTTTTATAGGTACATTAGGGAGCAAAGAAAGACTAAGGCAGGGATACTCGGACTGAACAAAGAGGAAGGTGGTTGGGCAGAGAGCGACAGTGAAAAAGCAGGAAAACTGAATGAATACTTCTGCTCAGTATTCACAATAGAAAGGCAGGGGGAGATGCCTAATCCAGTCAATAGAAGCACTCTGGATAGGGGGATTGATATTAGTCCTTTCACAGAAGAAAGGGTTCTGCAAGAACTCCTAAAACTGAAGGTGGACAAAGCAATGGGGCCTGATGGGATTCACCCCAGAATTCTAAAAGAACTAAGAGAAGAACTAGTAACACCACTGACTACCCTTTTTAATAAATCATGGGAGGATGGTGTGGTACCTGAGGACTGGAGGAGGGTGGATGTGATTCCCTTTCACAAAAGTGGGAGCAAGACAGAGGCAGGAAACTACAGACCTGTCAGTTTGACCTCAGTGGTAGGGAAAATGATGGAATCACTTCTGAAGGAAAGAATTATTGAGTACCTAGAGGCCAACTGGGCACAGGACCCAAGGCAGCATGGATTCTCAGCAGGAAGGTCATGTCAGACAAATCTAATTGATTTTTTTGACTGAGTGACCAAAGTAGTAGACCAGGGAGGGGCTGTGAACATGGCCTACCTAGACTTTAGCAAGGAATTTTACACAGTCCTGCACAAAAAATGAATAAACAAATTAGCCAGCCTGGGAGTGGGTCCAAGGGTGGTAGCCTGGGTAAAACACTGGCTGGACAACAGGACACAGTGGGTAATAGTAAATGGAGTCCACAGTGAAGAAAGGGGGGTTACTAGTGGGGTACCACAGGGTTCAGTACTGAGGCCATTCCTTTTTAATGTCTTTAGAAGTGACATTGCAGAGGGACTGGAAGGAAAAGTATGTCTCTTTGCAGATGACACAAAGATATGCAACAGGTTTGATACACAAGGTGGGGTGGAAAGGATGAAAAGGACTTGGCAAGGTTGGAGGAATGGTCATATGTATGGCAGCTTCGATTCAAAGCAAAGAAGTGCAAAGTAATGCACCTGGAAAACAAAAACCCAGGAGAAGACTACACAGTGGGGGGTGAGACACTGACAACAACAAAAATGGAAAGAGACCTGGGGGGTAGTCATATCAGATGACCTAAAAGTGGGCCAACAATGTGAGAAGGCAGTAAGGAAGGCTAGGGGGATACTGGGATGCATAGGGACAGGCATCACCAGTAGAAAACAGGAAGTTGTTGGCCCTCTATACAGACAGTTGGTAAGACCATATCTGGAGTACTGTGTACAGTTCTGGAGACCCCATCTCTTGCAAAGACATAGGGTGGAGGCTGTCCAGAGGAGGGCAACCAAAATGATGCAGGGTCTGCACCAGAAGACATATGAAGGAAGACTAAAGGAGCTTAAGATGTATAGCCTTGAGGAAAGGAGGAAGAGGGGGACATGATAGAAACTTTCAAAAACCTCAAGGGAATCAACAAAGTCCAAGAGGGTAGCTTCTTTCAGAAAAAGAGATGTGCGAGAACAAGGGGGCACAATTTGAAGACAGAGGCGGGACAGCTCAGAGGTAATGTGAAGAAGTATTTCTTCACAGAGAGGGTTATAGACGCATGGAATGGCCTTCTTGAGGAGGTCGTAGAGTCAAAAACAGTGGGGGAATTCAAGAATGCATGGGAAAGACATAAGGCAGTTCTAGTGGGGGGGTAGGAGGAAGTAGGCTGTTGGTTAACTAGTATCTGCAGCTTATCTGTTAGGTAGGTAAATGGGCAGACTAGGTGGGCCAACAGGTCCTTATCTGCCATCAAATTCTATGTTTCTATGCAAATGTTTTTTTTTTTGTGTGTCTTATGTTAGAATGACTAGCTTGATGCAGAAACATTAACAGAGTAAGGTTTGAGCACCAAGATTTGCCTTGGCAGTACTCTGATTTCCCAGCAAGTTCAGTCCTGAGTACTGTAGATGGTCACCGTAGTTCTGCCTCCAGCACGTTTTTTTCTTACGTGGCTTGATTCACTACCATGACTCTCATGTAAAATCTTAATTGACCCTTTACCTGGATAAATAAAGGCTATCTAGCTATCTTGGATAAATAATATATAGCAGTGGGGCATTACATTTGTTCCCACTGGTGAGAGAAATGACGTCTGTACCAAACCTCCCTGAGTTTTCCTAAACCACGTTTCTCATTTATATTACCTACTGTGTGTATGCTAGATGGTTGGTACTACTGCTCATGTCTTAAAAATACTTTGGGATTCAGTCTGTATGAAATGCACTATATTAAATCAAACTAATTTCCTAAGATTTAATTGCATTTCCAGACCAACAACATAACATATCTACACATACCATGTGTCTCTGAAAGATGTCATAATGCGACCCAGGAGGATTTTTTTCAAACTTGGCTGAACTGTGAACTTTGGTAAATATGAAAAATTAAAGTACATACTGCATATGTTTTAGGGAAAGTGCCTCACAATGGCAGTCATTTTGCTGTTCTGCACCCTGACTCTGCTCGGGACACTTAACTTCACCAGTGGTCATTATGAAGCAGCACTTCTTCCGTGTCAGGAAGTATTGCTTAATTAAAGCTCATTACAGATGAAAGTCTTATGTTGACAGTGAGGTTAATGAGTCACACGTTATCCTATTCTTAAAATCTTGCAATGCATAGGAAGTGGGGGTTTGATAGATTTGCCTCAGAATTCCTCATTGGAGATGGGGGAAGTTCCAGAGCACTGGAGGAGGGTCAATGTGGTCCCTCTGCACACAAGCGGCAGTAGGGAGGATGCTGGGAACTGCAGGCCAGTCAGTCTCCCATCGGTGGTGGGGAAGTTAAAGAGCTGGTGACACGTTCAGGTGAACTTTAGCAAAACATAATATTTAGAGACATTCCAGCTTGTATTTCCCATTACTTCTGTATTTCTCCTTCCAATCAGTTATTACTGAGGTCATTTGTATGAAAACAGGATTTCTGCTCCTGAAGAGTTCATCTATTCCGGCTGCTTTCTTCCTACCTGAAGTCATAGAACACTGCTTGTGACCTTACAGTTACTCCCATAGCAACATACTGTGATGTCACAACAGAGGATTATGACTTGGAGTAGGGAGTAAGCTTTATAGGCAGATGAGCTCAAAATAAACTCTAAGGGGCAATGATCATATATTCATACACATTTCCTTAGTAATGCATTATGGGGAGGAGAAACATATTAAATATAAATGGAATGCAAGCAGAATTATACCTAATTATTATGTCTTAAGTTTTCTTTGAGGCGTCAGTAGCTCTTTAATGGAGATACTGCTGAAAGGGGGGGGAGCACCTGGAGGCAAAAGGGCTGCAGTTCACCAGCAGCATGTTTTCACAGGAGGGAGGTCACATCAAACTAATGTCATAGTTTTCTGTGACTGGGTTACCAGGGAGGTGGATCAAAGGAGAGCAGTGGATGTGGCCTATCTGGACGTCAGTAAGGCTTTTGACACTGAGTCACACGGTAGGCTTGTCAAGAAACTAAACAGCATGGGGTGGGGGAGAAAGTGACATGCTGGGTATCAAACTGGTTAAGGGATAGGAGGCAGAGGGTGGTGGTAAATGGTTGCAACTCAGGTGATAGGACACTTACTGGTGGGGTACCACAAGGTTTGATGCTGGGACCAGTCCTCCTCAGTATCCTCATAAGCGACATTGCAGAGGAGCTTTAGGATAAGGTGTGTCTCTTTGTGGATGATACAAAAATCTGCAACAGAGTTGACACTCAGGAAGGGGTGGAAATAATGCAAAGTGATCTGAGGAGACTAGAGTAATGGTCTAGGGGATAGCAGCTGGGTTTCAATGCCATTAAGTGGAAAGTTATGCAGTTAGGGCTGCGGATCCCAAGAGCGGTGCATAAGATTGGGGGAGTGGGACTTACAGTCACCAAGGAAGAAAGAAAACTAGGGCTCAGCATATCCAATGACCTCAAAGTAGCTAGGCAGTGTGACAAAGCAGTGGGAAAGGATAACAGAGTGCTGGGGTGCATTGGGAGAGGGATTTCTAGCAGGAAGAGGAAGACGGTGCTGCTGTTGTATCGCTCACTGGTGAGGCCCCACCTGGAGTACTTTGTTCAGTTCTGGAGGCCACACCTTTTCAAGGACATTGAAATAGTGGAGGTTGTACAGAGGAGGGCAGCCAAAATGATGAGGGGGTTGCATGAGAAGCCATACAAAGAAAGGATGCAGAAACTCAACATGTACTCCATGGAAGAGAGGAGAGTAAGATGGAACATGATTGTAACCTAAAAGTATCTTACAGGAGTAAACAAGCTGCAAGTGGAAGGTCTGTTTCAGTGAAAGGAAGTCACTAGAACAATGAAGTTAAGAGAGGGATGCATGGGATAGACACAAGGGCATATTGGGTAGAGGACGGGGGAGGGAGTGACACCTATGACTAACTAGGGTTAGTGGTGCTGGGATAGACAGGGACAAGGGACAGACTGGATTGGCGTAAACATCCCCTTCTGCTGACACAAAGTCTATGTTTCTATGTTTTTATCTCTTTAACAATAATAAAACAAGGGCAGAGCTAGCAGCTGACAGGGAGCAGACCATGTTAACACAACTCCTCTTCAATGACCAAACTACTGTATCATAACATGTAATACTTTTAGCCCTGATCTTACAAGATTATTTGGCCTCAGGTGAAAGAGTACTACTTCAGCTGTCAGTCAGTGTAATTTTTGTCAAGATCGGTGATGGGGAACCAGAAAAAGCAACAACAACAAGATCCTGGGTCATTGAAAGTAGCTAAGCCGTAGACTGGAGTGGAGAAAGGGGGAGTGGCTTCATTGCTTCCTGAAGGACTACCGCCTTCCAATGTGGCCCTACTAGCCGAAGTCCAGGAGCTTAAGTTTGAACTTAAACAATTTATCAGGGATATAAATGAAAAATTGGACACCTTCAATACTAGAGTGTTAACTGTGGAGACCTATTTGGATGCTTTGCAGTCGGATGTGAAGGAAGCCACAGATACGGTGGGGAAATCATCAGTGGTCACTTTGGGAATTGTCCAGGAAAATAAACTACTCCACACCTTGAACATTTAGAAAACAGTGCACAATCAGCTAATCTATGGCATCTGGGTGTCATAGAAGGAGTAGAAAGCACAGGTCTCTTGGCATATGTGTTAAACTTTAAATATATTCAAAACAAACAGGAGGAGTTCGCACTAGGAAAGTGGTGCTTCCAGACTGAAAAACTTCAAAACACAAAACCAAAAAGTCAAGCACTCACCAACCTCAAATGAACAAGGGCACAGGTCTCTTGAAAAAAAGTTCGGATTTGATTACATTTTATAAATATGTGGCATAAAAAACGCCTGATGCATTTTGGACAGACAATACTATCCTTTCTCAAAGGCTAACATGTGTAAGTGTAGCAGCAGTTTATATAGTGCATTCAAAAAATATACAAACATACGAAGAAGCCAGCAGAAGAAGGCCATTTGATCTATCAAGTCTGCTGGTATTGCAGGGTCCACAGCTTGAGCTAATATCCCTGCCCTCCCTCCCTCCCACTCCTCGAATCCTCCCTACCCATGATCCTTACTTTCCCCTCTGCCTATCCCAGCCTCTCTTAAAGCTGACCACTGTCTTCAATGAGATGACCTCTTCCGGCAGTGCATTCCAAGTGTCCACCACCCTCTCTGTGAAGAAATGCTTCCTGACCACCCTCCAGCTTAAGACTGTGCCCCTTAGTGTGATGATTG
This sequence comes from Neoceratodus forsteri, assembly GCA_016271365.2. NCBI lineage: Eukaryota > Metazoa > Chordata > Ceratodontiformes > Ceratodontidae > Neoceratodus > Neoceratodus forsteri. The sequence continues at coordinate 438,197,111 of CM028129.1, read as the reverse complement.
CCACTCAGCTTATAAAGACTCTCCTTATTAACCTTATTTATCCCTTTCAAGTACTTGAAGGTCCCAATCATGTCCCCCCTCTCTCTCCTGTCTTCCAGGGAGTACATGTTCAGTGCCCTCAACCTTTCTTTGTATGTCTTACCCTGCTGACCAGCTATCATCTTTGTAGCTCTCCTCTGGACCTTCTCCAGCAGGTTAATGTCCTTTTTGAGGGGTGGGCACTAGCACTGAACTCCATACTCTAGATGTGGCCTTACCAGTGACCTGTACAAGGGCAGTATAACCTCCTCTCTCCTACTACTGATCCCCCTAGATATACATCCCAGCATCTTGTTTACCTTTGCTGCTGCTTTCTTGCACTGTGTGGAGTGTTTCAGGTCACTAGTGATCATCACTCCCAGGTCCTTCTCCTCTGATGCAGATACTCAGACTCCACCCAGGTAGCACTCTGTCCTGGGATTCTTGGTTCCAATATGCATAACTTTGCATTTCTTGGCATTGAAGCCAAGATACCAGATCCTGGACAACCTCCCCAGCTTTTCCAGATCTTCTTGTAGGTCCTGTACCCCTTCAGCTGTGTCCACTCTCCTGCAGAGCTTGGTGTAATCCGCGAATAGGCACATTTTGCCCTTAATGCCATCCCCAATGTCATTGATTAATACATTGAACAGCACTGGCCCCAGCACCGAGCCCTGTGGGACAATGCTTATGTCTATAGAGTAACTAGATACGAGTATTAACTGATTTGGCAATACTGTATTGTCTATGTGGAGAACATAAGACAAGGTACTGTCAATAGTGACCCCCAGGTACTTAAACTGAGGGACTAGCTCCGGTGGAGAACCCATGGTGTTGAGGGTAAGAGGATATTTTGTTAATTGTTCTCTTGTATTTTTCTGTGTCCTTTAGCCTGGTGTTACTCAGTTGATGACATATGACACCTCAGAACTGCCTCTAGTAGAGAAGTAGGGAGGAGAGGGTTTTGTACTCATTTCCACAGTGCTTTTCCTGTCTATAGATTGAGCCCTGTTAGGGTTTGATGCTGCGATTGAGGGACAGATGATGCGAAACATTTTTTTTTTTTTTACTTTTTCTAGCCTTTTATTTATTTAGTTTTTGTTGACTGAGTAGGGTGCAGTAACCATACATTTGCCTATTTTCAGGCAAGACCCAGGAGGTTACGATACAAGTTCATAGAGAGATTACAGAGTCACAATAGTAACACAGAGAACTGTACACAGAACACGTTGATGATTAAAAACTAACAGGTACAAGCGGTACAGGAATACATTCTAGGTAAGAAGCGAAAAACATCAAAGCGTTGAGGCAAAAATTACATGATATGCATTATCAATGACAGATGTCTAGCGGGTTGGAGATGTGGGCAGGGCACAGAGGTTGAAGGCACAAGGTTCGAGTTAGGATGGGATGATTTTATTGGCCTGATAGTGCTTAGGCTGTCTTGTGATGGAGACTCTTTTTTTCTTTCGGCTCGAGAAGGCTGCTGCCTCATGGTGGAAGCACTACGGGCCGGGCGCGGGGAGTGCTAAAAGCACACTTTCCGCACGTAGCCATTGCCATTGGGACCACTCGGTTCTGGACAGTACTTCCTCTTACCTCCAGTGAGTTAGTCTCTGAACTGTTCAGTTTACATACCTGTATATTACTGATAGATTTATTATGCCAATCATTTGTATTGCTAGCATTATAAATTGATATTAATAACTTGGAACATGTCTACTCAGTTTATTCTGTTGTCCTATGCTTTGTTGATGGGCATCAAAGTTTTATTGAGAGCCTGCATTTGTGGAGGGGTACTTACCCCACCATTTCTGGTATTGTGTAGTTTTGTGCGATCATTGTCACTGGCATATTACTGAAACGTGTGACATGGAAACAGTGGAACACGTTGTTTGACCTGAGTGTTTCACTCTAGATTAACATCTCTTAAAAATCATGAACCTGTCCATGGTCTTGCTGCAGTTAGCTCATGTTGGGACATTCCTTATCTTATGGACTAAACTTTGAACATTTAAGTGATTCCCACACACTGCTGTAGCAACAGATGCAAGGTTTAACCACTGTTTATAGTATTTCTTACTTTTTATATTTCTGGACATTCAAACCAAGGCATTTTTTCAAAGTAGTTGATTATTTTGAAAAACAAAATAGAAAGTAAAAAAAAAAAACCCATCATTGAAGCAACAACAGTAAACAGAGAAAACGGCACAAAGGGAACACACCTCAAGGAAGGACTGGTCCACTTGCTTTTCTAACAAGACTGCTGAAGCACAGTGGCATACCAAGGGCCACATTACAAATGTTTTTTTTTTTTTTTATTATTTACTCTCTGAGGATATCCCTACTAAGATGTGTCATCTTGTTTCTGTGGGGTCCTGCTTCTGCCTAGGTCTACATCTGGGAGGAACAGAATCACAGGGAGGTTATGAGATTCGAACCAGGAGACCTTCTGGTTCATAGCTCTGTGTTCTGACCACCTAAGTGATTTTCCCATTTCCAACAAAATGCATTATAACTGGCACTGGTGGTATTCTCACAGGGCTGTCATTGATGCAGACTTCATGTTCTTGATACACTAGAACTCATAGGACATGCTTCCAACTGTGGGTAGGGTCCCCAGGACCCACTGCTGGCTTCTCTGAATGCACAGGCTGCTGCCGGGTAACCACCTGTACTGTAACAGGATGCTATAAAGCAGTTCCAGTAGAACACTGTGGATTTCCAGAATTCAGTGAGGGACAATCAATTTTTTTCAGTTTGGGAGTCCTGGACCCATCCCCCCACCCACAAGAGGCAAATGCTACCAAGAACCTGTTCCAATCTCATAAGAATCCACAAAACATAGGACTTTGGGACGTTCCATTCTCTATCACTAAAGACATTGGCATGAAAACAGGCTTTTTGTCCTTAGACGTCATCTATTCCTGCTACTTACACCTGTGCTGAGGTCATGATCCCATCCTCTTGTTTGTGACATCACATTAATTTTTGTGGAAATGGGTTGTGATGTCATAAGCAGACGATTATGACTCTGTGGCAGGTACAGGCAATGTGAACAGATGAAGTGTAATGGAAGAAGATCCAGTTTTAATGAAAGTATCTTCAGCAATAACAAACAGAAGGCCCTCAGAATTCATATTTGGGCTGGGGGATGCTGTGTAGCTGAGTTCTGCTAATGCCAGCTGTGACTACAAATGATGCTCTGCTGTGGTACTGTTGTATGTTTATGTGTACAGATTACTGTGTCTCACATGGATTAGAATATTTTTCCAACTGAAGCAGAAGAGTAAAGAAGCATTTCTTCTCTCCTTATGATTGCTTTGGGAAAATATGTTGCTGGAAATTATACATTTTGAAAACATGTTTAATTTATAGTTTTGCAACCCATGAGTAATGGGTCATACCACTCAGTAATGTAGATGAATGTGTTATTCTGCTGCAACCCATTATGTATTCTCTCAGTGTTTCGCCTAGAAAAATTTGACAGGATCACTGCATTTGTCAAGCTACATGGGCTATTTGCAGTCTTCTAATCTGATCTTTAATTTTCTCCCCATTTTTTTCTTTGTCCTTTTACTTTTTCGGTTTCTGCATGTTTTTTTTTTGTGCTTCTATGCCACCTTTCCTGTTCTACTTTCCTCTTTGGGGTCCCCCAATGCTGTAGCTGTAACAATGTTGAGGACCAGGGCTCTGCTTTAAACATGAGGGGAAGCATGGGGTGTTGTGAAAAGATGGGGGCTCAAAATGAAAGGATGGGAGAACTCCATTGCATAGATGCTTTAGAGGAACCCTTATTCCCTGTGTACTCACTGTGGGAAAATTGATGTATTCTGGAATACATGACAAGCTGCTATGGCTAACTTTATTTTTTGATTTTTAACGGTTGTGCTTTTGTCAACTTAGTTCCATTGATTATTGAGTTGCATGCTTAAGATGTGTTACTTTTTTTACCTTGTAATACTTCCTGTCTGTAATCCGGTTGTTGCCTTTGTAGAAGCATTCAGTATGACGTGTTTACTTTAGAAATACTAATATAAATGGGAGAATAGAAACATAAAAGGTGACGGCAGAAGGGGACCTGTGATCCATTGAGTCTGCCCATGCGAGGTATCCCGAGACCTATTAACCTGTTGTGTTCTGTCCTCCTAGACACCCAGTGTAGCCCTTGTCAGTGCCATGCGTTTGTTCCCAATCTTTGTCCCACTCATGCTTAAAACTTGATACTGACTTTGCAGCCACCTCCTCAGGAGGTAATCCATTCCATGATTCCACCTCCCTATCTGAGAAGTAATACTTTCTGATGTCCTTCTTGAACATTTCACCCTTCAATTTCCACTCGTCCCCTCTTGTAGTAGAATTGACGTTCCTGGTAAAAAGCTATACTTCTGGCACCTTGTTGATGCCATTAAGGAACTTGAAAAATAGAAACATAGAAGTTGATGGCAGATGAGGACAGCAAGGCCCATCTAGTCTGCCCATTTCTTTTTCTACCTTATGAATGTGCCATCACCCTTTGCTCTATCAATGGCCTATCTATTCTTACTCATCTGTATTGCTGCCTTATGCCTATCCCATGCCTGTTTGAAGCCCTGCACTGTATTCATATCCACCACTTCCTGAGGTAGGCTGTTCCATGCATCCGCCATCCTGTCTGTGATAAAGAACTTACTCACATTACACCTTAATCGGCCTCCCTCTTATGTCAGGCTGTGTCCTCTTGTCCTGCTATTTTTCTTATACTGAAACATGTTAGACTCTTTCACCTTGTTAATGCCCTTAAGGTGTTTGAATGTTTTAATCATATCACTTCTCTCCCTCCTTTGCTTTAGGGTATACATACTGAGCTCAGTTAATCTGTCCTCATATGTTTTCTGATGCAGTCCCTGCACCATTTTGGTTGCCCTTCCCTGGACTGCCTCAATTTGGTTAATGTCCCTGTGAAGGTGTGACCTCCAGTACTGCACGCAGTACTCCAGATGGGGCCTAACCAGTGTCTTGTAAAGAGGAATTATTACCTCCCTCTTCCGACTTATGATACCCCTACAAATACACCCCAACATCCCTCTAGCCTTACCTACTGCTTTAGTTGTCTGCTTGAAGGTTTCAATCATATCCCCCCTCTCCCTCCTAGTCTCTAGCAAGTACAATTTCAGAGCCCCAAGCTTCTCTTCATAGGTGATTTCCTGACGGCCATGTATCGTTTTTGTTGCCCTTCCAGTTCGCGTGTATTCTTTGACTGAGAGAACTACAAAGTGACATTAAGTAGCTTTAGCACTCAAAAGGGCTTGTAAGAAAACCCACCTATAATATTAGAAATCCCTCAAGATCCTCCATCCAGAGTGCATGGTTTCACTCACTGCACCTGCCTGTTATCATGTATACACTTGTACTCACTTGCAGGGTTTTGGGCTGTTCCCTCCTCCTCTACTGAACTTTTAACATGTTAATATGTAGTATGTGAATTCTTCGGATGTGTGGGTCAGCTTTTTTTGTTCTGATGGGTTGGATCAGACTGGACTCGGCTAAACTGGAACTAGAACAAAAAATGTAATACTGTTTAACAGGAAATATTCACAGTCTTTTTATTTCACTATTTTTGCTGGATTTGTATTAGTGTGAAAATAAAATGACAGTGAATATTAAATGAATCACACTATACAATAGCAGCACTAGTATTCCACCAGTGAAAATAAGATGGCATGAACAGGTTGAGTGTGCTCAGAGCACTAAATGTAACAGGCAATAATGTAAGCTGTTACACAGCATATAGAAAAAGAAATCGTGCAACCGGTTTAAACAAACTAACTTTAAACTCTTCACTGTGCCCCCTTACTAGCTACTAGCAGCCTACAGAGTTACAGCAGTGTGTGCTCCCATTCTCTGGGCCACTGGAAGCATTCCTTCAGCGGCATAGCCATCATCATCTCTGCATAGCAATATGTATTATCTCGTGTACTGTCTGACTTGATCTGTATTCTAACCTACCTGTACTGTGTATTATGTATTGTATAATGTCATCTCATTTTATGTCTGTATTCTCCTGGGTCGTGCCTGAAAATTGTCAGCTTTGGCTAGCACACCTAACCCGGTTAACAAAAACTAAATAAATAAATAAAATCATATTGTTCCTGCTCCATCCCATGCTGCAGGCTGCAGCTGCCAGTTCCATGACATGTGACAGTAAAAAAAAATAATCCCCCCATCTTCGGGGGTACAGCTGTCTGTTCTTTATCCTCCCTCCTCCCCACCCATTTCCTGTTAGCTGCTCCCCTAAAGTCCCTATATAAGGGGGAAACTGCAGCACCTGGTTAAACAAATATTGCTGAGCAAGAGGGCGTTGCTAGAGAGCAGAGCATTATCAGCTTCACTGTGATGAATGCAGTATGGGGGAGGGACTTGTTCAGATTTAGTATTTTGATTGGTTAATGATGTTCACTTGCTGTGTCTAGAGTGCTGCTGGCATAGCCCATGATGACTGGTGTTATGTTACCTGCATATGTTCACAGTATTGCAAGTGTCTTGATCAATTGCTCTGTGATATTCTTGAAGAAGCAATGTGCCGGGGCACACTATAATGACCATTCCAAGTCTAAATAGTACTCCATGAGGCTGGCACACTCTGCATTAATCTCTTAGAAATGGTTGTTATAGCTCATAAATTCACGGCACAATTCAGTACAGCATGTCTTTCTTTTTTTAAAATCCATTTTTTTTTTGGGGGGGGGACAAGTGATTATTTTGATAATCTTAGGAACACCCTTTCAATTGGGCAGTTGCAGGGGATTAACACCCATTTGACCAGCATTCTAGCCAGACATTAATCCAGTGGAAATGTCTGCTTGTTCTGGTATTATTTCTTTATTAGAAGTCACAGATTCTTTATTATTTAATAAGGATCACTTCATTCTAGACATTCAAGAGCATGCTAAGAGTATCTCTCATACTAGCCGCTGGAAAAGTCTGAGATTCTGTGTTTAGCTCGAATACTTCAGTTGCAATAGTTGATGTGTCTTTATTTTGCTCTTTAGACTAGGTTATTTTCCTTTTTAATGGAGGCTTCACTTAAAAAACAGTCATTTAATATAATTTGCAATATCAAATGGCAGATGCGCCTCGTGCTGGGATCACATTTTATGCTTTCCTACTTAATCTACTGCAGAATACAGGGAAAATCAATGGTAAACAAGAGCTGACTACAGTAAGCGGTCTGATTTGCCAGTGGCGATACAATAAATGCAGAAGAAATTGATTATTTCAAGAGAATATAATAGAGAATAAAGAGCATAAAACAGTTAAGAAGATGCCTTTGTCCAAATAATATTTGAGAGAGTAAGTGATGGTTGAGACCTGGCTGCACACATGTACCCACAGACGCACCACACCACTACACACACACACACACACACACACACACAGTAAGCAGTAATCCACGACAGGGTGTGTAGTTACCAGGGATTAATCAACACCCTGGGTGCGTTGTGAGGCAACAGGGCACAGCCCGCGTGTCCTCACAGCACTCAGGGTGTTGATTAATCCCCAGTAACCACACACCCTGGAGTGGGTTATTGTACTTATAACATAGGCACTTTTTTTTTTATTTTTGTTAAGTGAAATGTTTTAAAATTACATTTCAATAACATCTTTCTAAGTTGTCATTACACGCAATACAATAGTGCACTCTTCAATTATGTGTCTGTCATTATTTTCAGAGTATTTTGTTACGAAACTGTAATAGTTGTTGCACTTCAAGTTTATTCTTAAAACAAAACAGACTCATTGCTAAACTGTGCAGAAACTTTTTAAATTAGTGCTTATAAGTGGGATGTTACAGTCCGGTAACCATTGCAGGAAATATAAAAAATACTCACATTCTCTGGTTAGATACAGCACGGGAGAATATGTTACTGTAACTATCCGTATAAGAGCAACTAAATGCGCATTTAATACTTGCAAAACATATTATTCAATAACGAAATAATATGCAGATTACTAGGAAGTAGGAAGGAGTTTTCACTTGTACCCAGTGTCACACTGAAATCGCCAACATTGGTACTATTACTAGGAGAAGAGGTTCCCCTTACGTGCGAAATATACCATTTTTGTTACTTGCCAACAGACAGTGAAAGTCTTAATAAATGTTCTTGTAACATACGATATAGGCACATCACAAAACTAATGTTACATCGATGGCCAAACAGTGTAAATCCATATGCTATCTTTAGAACCCTGCATGTAAAATCAGCACTTTAGAACTGCAAATCTTCCAGTTGTCACAGCGATTTCTGTGTATGCTTACGCAGAGAAATTGAGACCCACGGAATGAAATCTTTCACTTTGCAACACTTCTGTGTGAAGAGGTAACAGTTCACTGGGTGGGTGGGAAATACAAGTTATGACTGTAGAACCAGGTCGGGGACGAACAGTGACGCAAACTACCGCTCTGTGCACATTAAAGCATACTCTGAAACACCATGAGCTTGCATGTAAACAAGTTCCAAACGTACTACATGAGTATGGATTTCCTCTCTAGACTGCTAACACTCAGCATTCATATATTAGGGATTAATGTACAGTCAGCTGTCCTTGTCTAACCAATCATTTACTTTTATTTTGCAGCCCATGTTATCATACCCCTTGACACATCATGGCACTTTATACAGCTCCCTTTTATGGATGACTTTGAATCTGGGATCATAATATAATTCTGTATTATGTAAGAAGATTTCCATCTCTAACCCACTGTCATACTCATTTCTGAATTTTAAACCTTTTGATAGCAAGTTTGGTATGAGAGCCATGATGGTACATGGGTTACTGCCCCCTTGATGAAAACTGCCCTTGGTCAAAAATCGTTTGACTTTTGCACAACTAAAATTTAGAATAATCTTACATCCAAGATTAAGACAACTACTAATGTTGTGACTTAAAATTGTTTTTTTAGGAAAGTTGTATATGTTATAATTGTTATTAGATGTTTATTATTTTTTACTGACTGAGAAATACATTCTTGGATATATGATGACATCCCGACAGTCACAATGGCGACGCTCAAAAGCCCGAAACTGGCATCCTGACTCAATGATTGCCTAACCGAGCGCCATCCCGACAAACAAAAGCCAGACACTGCACTTATGCCCTGTTTGTTGGTGAACTCTGGGGTAATTATTTAACCAGGAAAGGCACACTAAGCCAGAGCTTATTTCCAGGTGCAACCTGGGAGCACAAGGAAGTTAATGACTTGCTCAGGATCACACAGCATGAAAGTGGGGGCTAACGGGATTCAAACCCAGGTCTCCAGGTTTTCAGCTCAGTGCCCTTAACCACTATGTTATACTGCCCCCTCACCCCCTTAAAACAATATAACCAACTCCGAGTTCTGGCAAGCTGTAGTTTCGGACTTTCGGTGGTCTGTCGGGCGAACGTTGTGTTGGGATGCCGGACTCGGGATATCAAATGTCAGGATTATGAATTTCAGCATTTTGTAATGATACCACATACTTTGGTATGGTTATTTATTATTCGTTACCATGACCCAAATCACTTCTGAAAATGGGCATCTGAATGGTCCACAGTCCTTCTGAAAACTTAAAAAGAAAAAAATGCACATATACAGATGCAGGCGCACACACACACACACACACACACACACACATATATGCCACTACATCCATAGCTGTTCACACTCACATAGCGCACCATACACCCAGACACATGCAGAGAACTACTGCATATACAAATAGCACTATAGTATATGTTCAAAGACAACTGCTGGACACTCAGGTGGACACACAGGCAGTACATATACAGAAATACAGGCACAGCCTTTCATATGCAGATGCAGATACTGCACTGCATACACAGACATGCAGACACAATACCACAGTACATACAGTACACAGGCACACATATATATGCACACACACACACCCACTACAGGGAGAGACACAGACATTACTACATTCTCAGATGTGAGCGCACACATACCCCCCCACCAGAAATGCACGCACCCACATTTTATTTTTTGTTGTAAAATATTTTACCAGTTAAACAGGCAGAGCCCAGGAGGCTTGTTTCTAGTTGTGGCTGGTGGGGACATATAGCACAACAGTTCATACACAGGTGCACATACAGCACTACATATATTGACTCACACACTCCACTACAAAGGAAGATGCACGCATGAGACTATCTATTCAGATGAGCGCACACATAAACACTGCATCCACACACACCACTACATACAGTGATGCGCACGCATGCACACACGCACACACGCACACCACTACTTATTGTACACAGACTCAGAAGTGAGCACTACATAAACAGACATATGGGCAGGCATACAGCACACTACGTAAAAAGAGGCAAGGAAACACAGCAATACAAACAGACATAAAAACACATAACTCTGTATATGTTTTGTAAATGCAAATATACAGCACTACATACATGCATCAACATGGAGTGGCACAACAACATTAAGAGAAGTCCCTGCAGGACCCATGAGTCATGGTGCCACACAGCTGCATTAGGGAAAGTCCTTGCCAAGCCTGAGGGACATGGAATGGCACGGTCACATTAGGGAATTCCCCACTGGGCCTAGGGGACACTGAATAGCACAGCTGCAGTGGTGAAGGTCCCTGCTGGCCTCATAGTGGCAGTGCTGCAGAATGAGAGGCCTTTGCCAGGCCTGGGGACCCTTGAGTGCCACAGGTGGGTGGGTGGGCTTGACGGCAGCCAGAGAGTTTCCCTTTGGTGGTAGTGGAGGAGACCTAGCAGGGTCTGCCAGACACCACCATCAGTGGCACTAGAGGAGACCCATTAGGGGCAGTTTGTATGCTGCCAATGCCGATGACACAGTTGTGGGATGGGGTTGGCAGAGGGAGAGCACACAGAGGGTATAGTGGGTGGGGACTTTTTGGACATAGGAACGGGAGCAGAGGGTGGTGGGTGGGATGTAAAAATGTTTTAGTTGCCTTGTTCTGCTCCTCATTGAAGTCAACAGACAAATGGTAGACTCATCTTTTCCCCAGGCAGTCCGGGCGAGCACACTGGGATATCACTGCACACCAGCTAATGACATTTCTCTGGAAGCTTCTGATAGGTGCACTGGAAGACAAAATTGTCCCCCAACATTTTATTTCCATGCTACAGATAGGACTGCATCAAATACTTAGAGTTCCTCTAATTTTGGGAAAATTAAGAGAATGACTGCAGTAGATGGGCTGCGATGCTGCAGCCCTCTAAAACAGATAGAAGCAGAACCACACTGATAATAAGCTACTGCATCTCAGCTGGGTTATCACAGGCAAATAAACTGCACAAATGGGTAGAAGAACCCCACAAAAAAGAGACATTGCATTCAGCAAGACTATTCCAGGTAAATGTATTATTAAAAACAAACATTTGTCAGTGCCGAATGTCATATTGCTGGAATTGGCGTTGGTAGTGCAGGAGTTAGAGAGATGCATAATAGGAATGGCAATGAAGTACTGAACTGATGTCAACCCCACCCCCACCCTGCAGAGACTGACAGGCATTGGGGTGTGCCTTTGGGTCTTCAGCCATAACGCTCATACCATTTCACCGCACCCTACCCTGCAACACCAACAAGTGTCGCAGTGTGCCTTGGGGTCTTCGGGCCTTACGCTCAACTCATTCCATAAGGAAATATGCTGAGATGAATGCAGTATAGGAGAATGGGGTGAACTTTGGGGCTGAAGACACCAAGGCACACTTCGATGCCTGTCGCTGACTGCAGGGTGGGGGTGGGGCTAGAATAGTGTGAGCATTACAGCCGACGATCCCAAGTTACACCCTTGACGCCTGTGAGTCTCTACAGGGTGGGGCGTTACGGTTGGAAACCCTAACGCCCCAAGCGTTTGTTGGTATTTTCACTCCAAATTTCTAGCATGGGCTTTTTGTGACTCCACCTCATGAACAGTGGCACTATCAGTTCATTAGCTGAAAGGTGATTTTGCACAACGACGGCGCCGTTATGCGCCACAAGTGTGAAAACACATTTCGGGCAGGATGTGAAAAATGACAGCTGTAGTATTCATGAGGAGGTGTAAAACATGGCAATGTTGAAATTCTAGAATGAAAATATGAAAAAGTGATGAAGTCACGAGCATGCGTAGAAATTGCACAACGCATGCCCATAACACAATTATTTTTTTGATTTCTTTAACCAAATTTTCAACATAGGCATTTTGGGACCTCTGCATATGAACAGTGGCACTCTGATTTTGTTAATCTGTCCAGAAAGTTGATTTTCCACAGCGACTGCACCATTGTGCGCCAGATGTGCAAAAACACATTTTGGGCAGGATTTGAAAAATGACAGCTGTGCCGTTCATAAGGAGGTGTGAAAAAAAGGCAGTGTTGAAAATCTGGAGTGAAAATATAAAAATGTTGAGAGTTATGAGTGTGCATGGAAACTGCAATGCACATGTAGCAGTCTGTTTTGGAATTTTTCACCAAATTTGCAACATAGGCATTTTGGGACCCCACCTCATGAACAGTGGCACTGTCGTTTTGTTAACCGGTCCTGAAAAGGTGAATTCGTGCAGTGACCGCAAAATCACCTTTCAGGACCAAATCATGAGATGTCAGAGCATGTGTTCAAGAGGTGGGGTCACAGGAACCCCATGTTGAAAATTTGGAGCCAAAATTCAATAAAATGGCTGAGATATCCACCTACGTTGAACCTCCCCAATGATGCCGTTATACAGCTTACCGGCATTCCTTCATTTTGTAGTTCGGCTTTGAAGAATCCAGACCTGTTTCGCTCCACAGACGATCGCAACGCCGGATCTCCAGAGGTAAGTATGGGGTGGGGGTGCGCAGGGTGGGTGCGGGTTGGGAGAGGGGGGCGTGAACTACGAGGACCGTTTCTTTTACAGGAAAAACAAAAATGGACATTGAAGGACAGTTTTCTTGCTTCACAGGTGAATTAAAAAATGTTGGCACATTTGGGTGGGCTCCCAGTGTGCCCATGACTTCGGGGATGTTGGACACACTGGGGTGGGCTCTCAGTGTGCCCATGAGTTTTTCTTGGGAGGGGATGCTGGGCATACTGGGGTGGGCTCCCAGTATGCCCCATGAGTTTGGGGGCAGGGGCAAAGAAAGTGTGTGTGTATGGAGGGGGACTGATGCTGATGGAGATTGGGCCCCATCAGTAGAGAAAGTGTGTGGGTTGGGGGAACATGCCGACATGGGGGATTGGCCAGCCCTGATGTCAATATGGGGATAGTGTGTGGTGGACGGCAGGAGCCACTGTGTTTATTGAAAAGTTTCACCAGGAAAGGCACATTGGGGAGGCGTGTCATCTACTACTGCATGACAAGCTTGTCTCTGATTGCATGATTGTAGCAGCAGATTTTTTTCAACTTGGTGGCACTTTCCATAATTGCCGTGTCAGCGCTAGCATGCTCGCTAATTGGGAGATGAAGGATGCACCTACTAAAGTGTGCCCTGCCTTCGCCAACACTAACACACCTCTCAGTGTGGTACTACTGTAAGATGTTGCTTGCTCCTGCATGCAAGACAGCATACAAATGGGTAGAAGCAGAACCCCACAGAAAATGAGTTACTGAATTTCAGCTGGTCAGTCCCATGTAAATAATTTTTTTATGTGGGTAGAAGCCATCCCCAACAAAAAATGAAATATTGCATCTCAGCTGGGCCCTGCCAGGTATGTGAACTGTAAACATGGGCAAAAGCAGGAGCCCTGCAAAGAATGTGATATGACAGTTCAGCTGGGACATCTTAGATACAAAGTGGGTAGAAGCAGGACTCCACAGAAAACTATATATTGCGTTTAGCTAGGCTATCCCAGGTCAATAATAGCAAAAATTAGTAGAAGCAGTACCCGAAAGAAAACAAGGTATTGCATCTCAGCTGGGCTGCCCAAATAGCTGTTTTTTTTTAAATAGGCTGAAGCAGGACCCCATAGAAAATAAGCTTAATGGGCATACACAACCACAATGTGGAGTAATGCTTGTGCAACTTGTTGTTAGCTGCAGGCTAGCTATATGTTGGATGTTGACTGTCATTTATAGTTACTTTGGTCATTTGTACTTTCTGTCCCCTGAGCACTACCACCCTGTTGGGGTACCAGGAAGGCAAAGGAATCCTCTTGGGAAGAGATCACACCCCTAGAGGTGCCCATGGAATGTGATTCCTTTGGCTAAAGGTATCTTAGGAAGGAACCCAAAATAACACTGCAGCAAGAGCAGCAAACACAGATGAGCAATTTAATGATCGATAGCTGAGAGCTGGTGATGAGTGATAGCAAACTGAGGTGTGACTTCCAGAGGAGAGAGAGGGAATGGCAAAATTGTAGGAAGAGGCAGGCCACCATCTGCCCGCAACTCGCAGTGGAAATTCTACATTTTAATACTAGTTAAAATGGTATTGGACAATTACTTTATGGCCTTTGCCATTCTGGAGGAAATGAAAAACAGTGGAGGAAATCTCTCTGGATCCACGGCCTTGGCCGCCATCCCTTCTGGCATGAGTACTATTATTAGGTTCACTGTACTGATTTGGAATTTATATTCGGGGGGACCTTTGGAGGGATACTTTTTGCTTTTATATCCCTAATGGGATCATGTTGTGGCAGTACTGCAAGTAGATCTCAAAGCCAAAGGAGGTATCTCAAGGAAGGCGCACCCCCACCCCCAAAAAAATACAGACTGAGCAGAGAGTGACTGCTAAAAGGTAAGTACCCAGCTTCGAGATCAATGAGGAGGCTTAACTTTGACTGGAAACCAAAAGAATGAAACATAGAATGAGACTAGGTGGATGTTAGACAGTTGCAGGAAGAATAGCTTAAGGAGGTGCTGCCAACATGGTTTGCACAGCTAAAGGAACCCATATGGGCGTAGGGCCCCACTGTCTGGCAGCTGAGGTCTTAAATACTATACTATGAAGTGCTCCAGACCGTGGGTCTGCATGCCTGAAGCTTACCCGTGAGTGTTGGACCATCTCACCACCTAATGGGACTGCCAGGAGGTGCTGAAGGAGACAAGCCACTTGAAAAGGACCCCCATCCAATGACGTACTAATCCTCAAGATGTGAACTTCAAGGGCATGAGTGAGCAGGGAACATACCTCTCAACCTCTCAGCATTCAAAAATCATAGCACTGGCCTTCAAAAATCATAGCAAAGGGCCAGAATGTGTAGCACGTTCTTATTTCAAACAATATTATGTCTAAAGGTCGAGGGCCCCATATAGTTAGTGATAAGGAATGTTTCTATCAACTTAGTTCAATGATTTAATAGTTTGTGTGTCCAGAAATAGCTCTAACAGTATGAGGAACATCAGTAAATCCGTGAGGAGCAAGGGTAAATTTGAGTGGGAAAATCATAGCGCTATGTGTAATTCATAGCAGTTGAGAGGTATGGCAGGGAAGGAGAATATGATAGTAGCAATGCATTTGCAGGGCCTGATAGCATGATGCAGAAGTGGATTGACTGCATGATGATGCAGAGGGGCCGATTGATAGATTGGATTGGACTGAATAAGAACTGCTGAAGACTGACCGATGTGATAGTTAATAAACTCAATAACAAGATACTGAAAATAGGAACGCATAGCAAAAGCCATCATCATGGCGCACACCCAGCTGTAAGCAGGTGTTGCAGGAGTTTTAGTACAACCATGACTGGTGAAAATACTAACACAGATTGACTTGAGTGATGGCTGAGTGGGTGAGAAAGGAAAGGCAGTGTGAAATGGCTGGCTTAAGTGGTTGTAGCTGCTAGCTGGAATACAATGCATGCAGAGGGACTGCAGTGAAAAAAGTTGATTTTGCTGGTTACGAACACAGGTAAAGGAGGCTGAAAAAGCAAAAGAAATACCCAAGCGGGACAGAGGCAGGACATAGAATCAAGTCTGCACACTGAAAACACACTGCAGGTAATCACTGAAGTAAAATAAGATCAAGAAGAACGGCAGGAGCCGGCCTGGTGGTGCTGAGGGTTGAGGTGCTGCACACCATACCTCGTGCCACGCCGGTGACCTGGGTTCGGGAACGGACTCGTGCCGCCAGGGGTCAGCAGGGGAGGAAAGTGATTGCGCGTCTGGAAGACTGCTTTTCCTTCCCGGGTAAGAATCCAGGCTTAGCGCCACTCCTTGGCAGCCCCTGATGGAGATCGGGGGCAGTGCATGGAACATGCGGTGCCTTGACTTGGAGGTGGAGCGTTGGCGGGCGGCAGCACGTCTGTGCCAGGACGCCATTGCACGCCCACTGCCCAGAGGGAATCTACGTGAAAAGCTAAATACCCCATGGGACAGGGAGGTATGTAGGCTCCAGGACCAAGCCCACATCCCCAGCGTGGACCATCCCTCCTCTGATCCTCCAGGGCCTCTACCGGGATGGACCCGCTAATCTCAGACAGGCCACCAGGTAGGTGGCGGGCCCTTGTACCATTCTCTGGGGGTTGATC
Organism: Neoceratodus forsteri; assembly: GCA_016271365.2. Classification (NCBI taxonomy): domain Eukaryota; kingdom Metazoa; phylum Chordata; order Ceratodontiformes; family Ceratodontidae; genus Neoceratodus; species Neoceratodus forsteri. Next base: position 438,180,634 of record CM028129.1, on the reverse strand, counting down.
CGGGAGGCTGGAAAGTCCTGGTGGGGGTCCTGGAGGAGGGAGGTGTCAGCGGGGAGTAGAGACGTAGGTTGAGTGTGCACCTCTTAGAGATGCCCTGCCCCACGAAGCATAAATAAAGTATACAAAAAAAAAAGGCAGCAGGAGTGCTTGCCCATGAGAAAGAATGGAGCACAAGCCACAGCCAGAAAAGACAAAACATACTAACAAGAGAGTTGCCAAAGGCACAGATCAAACATAAGCTAAAGTCAGAAAGGGCCAAAACAACTGAGAAGAAAGCAGCATAGGAGCTGATTTTCGTTTTCCTCGGTGGGGTTGGGGGGGACTCAACAAATGGGCAGTGGTCTGTGGGCCGCCAAAGGCCCTGGAAGCTCTGGGGTTTTTGATGCTCTGTGGTGCAGTTTGATGGTTAAACAGCAGATGAAAATGCTAATCGGGGATGCCCCGCATTGATGTGTGGAGCATAAGGATGTGGATGTTTCCTATTAATTATTTCAAATGTACGTAAATACATGTGCAGACTTAAAATAGGGGAAAAAATAGCATATTACAATACATTCAAGACGTGAGAACAAATGTACTGTAAACTAGAATAGAACGATTACATCAAAAATGTGCACCGTGACATACACTGGTGCTTTAATGTCTCATTTAATACATGTGTATGTCTGACAGCAAATCAGTACACTGTGGTGTGAGCTTGGTCAGAAAATTACGGGTTTGTGCTCCACATCTGGGACTTGAGCCTGTACCCCAAGGTTTGAGGTATAAGCTCAACTCTCACACGTGAAGCATGAACTTGAAATTTTCTAACTCCATGGCAAAAGTGCTTCCACTCAGCCATACTGATAGTTTTGTTGTCACAAATTCACAGTTCACTTATGTTATTAAATTCCATTGTTAATATTAAGTATTTTTCATCCTCAGGGTTTTAAATAATTGATTATCAATTTTTTTCTTGGGACAATACTAACTGTACAGAAAGTATTTATATAGGTTTTCTAGAAGTGTTATGTTTGTTAAACACAGTGAGGCAAGTGCTATGCATTTTCACAATGTTTTAGCACTTTTACGAGCAAAACGCTGATTAATTTTTAGAGTTAAATAAAACCCTGATCCTGCATTACTGAATTGTAAATTCATTGGAGTGACACAGTTTTATTCCAGTGAATTAGAATACAGTAAGGCATGCAGTTAACCAATGGGCTTTTCAAAGGTAAAACAAAATGTTTTCTTTTTTTTTAATCCACTCATGGACTCAGCCAGGTTGTAGTCTCTGATGGTGGCAGACTGGTGAAAGAGTCTCCCTCTCTAGTCTGGTCTCTCTGCTTGGGTCAATTGGTGGCCGGCTGTGGTTCTCATGGAGTGGTGAGGCCATAAGGGTTAAGTGAACTTGTTGGGAGGGAGGGGACTGGGACTGGGAGTTGGGTCATCGGGTGGCAGGTTGTGGTCTCTCCAGTGGTCGTGGGTGCCAGGCAGGTGGTCTGATCTATTGATCTTTATCTGCAGGGTGGGGTGGGGGTTGGCTGGCTGGGCCTCCAACATTCAAAGTAAAACCCATCTAAGTTGCATCATTTGAATGGTGACATGCCAAAAAGAATGTAGCACAGAGTAAGTCATATTCTGCTCAGTTTACTCACACCCACCTCTACACTCAAACATATAGATTTGCATGCTCACAATGCTTTGTGCTGGGTTTGGGGCTTTTGATTGTATGTGTGTTTACAGAAACCACACAAATTGGAAATATCTTCCTTCTTGAACAGACTTTGCTGACGGAGAGGCATGAAAGCACCTAGCTTTACCTTAGAGGTATATTTATATTTATTTACATTTCTCTTCATACTGAAAGCGACAGGGTTAGTGGAGAGAAAAGGTTTGTAGACAGTATTAGGGGAACCTTGAAACTTGTCTTTAAAACTGTAACATGTGGTGTGGGGTGGGGGGGGGACTATCTCAGGAGATTAATCTTGGGCTGAATAGTTTCAGGAGGCCCTGCAAATCATGTGTAATTGAGGATGGAACTGACAGAGGCTTAGTGCCTTCTTTTACAAGAGCACTATAAAAGTATTTCCACTCTAACATGTCTAGAACATTCCTGTGCCAGCAAGCGAGTGGAATAGCAAAGGAGTGGAACAGGTGACTGGTGCCTTAGGTGTCGTCAGGCTTTAGCAGAAGGAAGCAGGGATGCAGGGGACTCTGACGGTTGACTAAGGTAACGCACCTGTTCACTACTGTGTAACGGTCACTGCTGGAATGGCAGAAGGTCAAAGGTAGGCCAAAACTGGGAATAGGAGCAACACCCTATCAAGGGTAGGGGTATAACTAGATTAAAACAAGGCACGATGGAACACAAATAAAAACAAAAGGGGAAAACTTGAAACACCCTATCTGGGGTTAGGGTACAAAAGTATTTCCAAGTAACACAGGGAGAATAGAAGCTGAGAATGCTGGGAGTGGTGCAGTGCAGTGGCTGCGGGTGGCAGTTTTCAGAGAGACCTTCCATGCTGCTCCATCTGCACACACCTCTCTGGGTTGAGGGAGGAGACTGCTAGACTCTAGGCCCAGTTGGCTAGGATTCAGGGGACCTCTTCCCCCACTCAAGGGCCACCAAGTCTGCCACCATTGCCTTAGAGGATGCCAGGGAGGAGGAATGGATGGACTATGGTGGACTCTGGAAGGATGGGGGTGGTAGGACACAGATGTCTTCCTCAACCAGTACCACTGTGTAATTCCTGTGCCGCTCTGGTGGGGCAAGACTGCTGGGAGTAGGCACTTGCAGTAGTTACCAGGGAGGATGTGTGGGCCCTTCATCGTGAAAACCCCAAGGAGGGTGGTAGAAGACCCCAGAGGAGGAGGAATCAGCTTCTGGTGGGGGAATTGATTGTGAGGGATATAATTCTGGGAATAGGAAAGGGGACTAAATGCAGTCAAGGTGCGTACATGGCACCATAGCCCTGATGGATGGGAACCGGATCCTAAGGATTGCTAGGGTGGCAGGACTGGAGGGAGACTTAGATGTCATTGTCCACTTGGGGGCTAATGACCTGGTTAGGGACAGGGCTGGGATAGTGCAGGGTGATTTAGGGAGCTGGGGAGGGGTCTGAGACAGGTAGCACACTCCGTGGCTTTCACTGAGTTTTTGCCTGTCTGCAACAGGGGAGAAGAGAGGGATCTCTGCACCAAAAGCTTCAACTCATGGCTGAATGGTGCAGAGAGGAGGGGTTCAGCTATATTGACATGACCTCCCCCCTTATATCAGTCTCACCAGGTCTTTTAAGGAAGAATTTCGTAAGCCCCTCCTGTCTAACGATAAGTGTATGTGTAATTGAGCTGTTGTATCTTTACTTAACATGGGTTTATCTTTTGCACTTACTGAAACTGTATTCTCAAATCTGTTATCACTATACACTGCTGGTTGTTTTCCTGTTCTTCCTGTATCTTGCCAGCCCACGTGCTGTTACTGTATTTAGTGTCCCTGCAATGCTGTTCATTTATTGTCTGTAACTCTCCTGGGTTGTGCCTGAAGAGAGGCAAATGTTTTGTCTTGTGCACCTACCCATTCAACAAAAATGAACTAAATAAATAAATCAATCAATCAGTATTGGAGACCACCTGGGACGATAATGGCCTATATAGTCGTAATGTTCTACATCCATCTGGGAGGAGAACTTCAGTCCTTAGTGAATAGTTTGAATGTTACTTTGATGAACATTTAAACTAGCCAAAATGGGTAGCAGAAAGAATCAGGGAAACAGAGAAACGGCCCACTCACAGGCTGAAGAAGAGACTAAGGAGAACCCTAGGCCGATCCATCTGGCATCCCCGGCTCTTCCTCCGTGGCCTACGCCAGCTCCCCCTCCACTGGCACTGCCTAGTTACCTGACGCCAGTCACGGTGGACTTTCTTTCCTTGCTGTCTTCCCTTTGGGATTTTAAGCAGGCCCACCTGGTGCCCCCGCAGGAACCAGTCCTTAAGGCACCCCTGACGTCAGCTCCTGCACCCACGACTCCAGCAGACCCGCATCAGTCCGCCATGCCCAGACTTCCCACTCTCTCTTCCAGACCTCTGGGAGACAGATGAATATCACCCAGACCTTCAACTCCGTGATGAAGATGATGAGGAGGATAAAGACTATGAGGGTGAGTCACCCCTTCTCATTCTACCTCCATGATCTCATCAGACACGGAGGATACCCCAAAATATATTCCATGATCTCCTTCAGAGGACCCTTCATTCGTGGGGGTTCTCTGCTAGATGCAGGTGGCGATGGGGTTTGATGCTGAGGAACAGGACCCCAGCAGACATCAGTTAGCTGCATACCTACACCTGCCCGATGCTCCTCCCTCGGTGGTTCCTCCTCTGATTGAACCTTTGAGGATGTCACCACTCCGCTATGTCCAGGAAGGCAGACAGACTTTAACATGCTCCAGTGGCAAAGCCATTCTCCACTAAGCAGGTGCAGGCTATCTCTGTGATTATTAATGCTGCCCATGACCGCACCAAAAGGCCAAAACACTTAAGTCCACCCGGGGACAAAGAATCCCAGAAGTTGGACTTACTGGGTAAGAGGACCTTCGCCTCGGCCACCCTGGCCCTCAGGGTCTTGAACCGCATGGCTCATATGGTCCACTTCCTTAACCTTTGTTTGGAGCAAGCCCAGGAATTGGCCAATGCCCATTCAGATGACCACAGAAAGTAGCAGTTCTTGCAGTCCCTCCAGTCAGGGTCTGACACTGGTCTTCATCTCCTTTGCTTGGCTTGCAATGCTGTTGATGCTTCAACCAGAGCGGCAGTGGCCACCGTTTGCCTGCGCTGGCACTAGTGGCTTAGGGTGCTGGGTTTTGCCGAAGACATTAGTTATCTATCCTGAATATCTCCTCCAGGGGTTACAAGTTGTTTGGAGCAGATGTCCAGCAGATCCTTAATAACCTGCAGGCCTCTGGACATGCCCTACGGTCAGTCCACTCCAGTGTACCACACTCAAGCTAAGAGTGGACAGTGTGTGCCCTTTTATTGGGCAACCAACAAGTCCATACCCTCTGCAGACCTCAGAGCAAGCACTGGGGTCCACATCCCTACCCACCCCTGCTGCCACAGCAAGTAAGGCTTCCACAGGCGCTAGTGTCACTGCCACTGTGGCCTCCTCTACCTCTGCCTAACTAATTGCCCGCCCCCGCCCCCTACAGATCAGGCAGTGGTGGTCAGGGGTTGCTTCTCCCTACACCTGGACAGGTGGCAGGAGATAACCAACAGTGGTTGGGTACTTCAGCTCATAGAGCATGGCCGCACTCTAGAATGTCTAGAGTGGCCCCCAGAAAAACCTCTGGTTCTGTCCTCTTACCCTCCAGACCACTTACCGGTGCTCTGGGAGGAAATCTGCTCCTTGCTGCAAAGGAGTGCAGTGGAGCCTGTCCCAGTGGACCAACAGAGCAGGGGTTTTAGTCCCATTTTTTCTGGACCCCAGAAGCACTTGGGATTTCAGGCCCATCCTAGACCTCCGAGAACTCAGTATGTCCATTCAATACGAAAAGCGCCAGATGGTGACACTTCAGGGTCTGTTGCCCCTTCTGCACCAGGGGGATTGGATTTGCTCCATCAATATGAAGGATGCGTATCACATATCAAAATACGTACATTCCACAGGCAGTACCTGAGGTTTCTATTCCAGGGAGAACACTTCCAGTTCAGGGCCTTACCTGTTGATTTGTCCTCAGGTATTTACCAAGTGCCTAGCAGTAGTAGCAGCTGTCTTTAGATGGGAGGGCCTTTATGCCTTCCCCTACCTAGACGACTAGCTCCTGTCAGCGTGGCCCAGTTGGTAGCACATCTACCTCTGGACCAGAAGGTTGTGGGTTCTCATTCCACACCGAGATTGGACTTGCACCTATAATGCTGGCATCTGAGTGCAGTATTAGGGGGTGCTGTACTGCTGGGGTGTGCTGTCCTTTGGATGAGACGTTAAACCAAGGTCCCTTCTACCCATCCTGGTGTCCTAGTGGGTGTCCAAGTGGAAGTGAAAGAACCCAGGGCACTCTTCACGGAGAGTAGGGGACATTCCCAGTGTCCTGGCCAACATTCCCCTTCCCATAAACTGGTTCATGCAATTGTCCAGGCTGTGTGTGGGTGCTGATGTGTGATATGGCCGCCACTACACATTCAGTCACTTCACTACCAGTCTAGCATTCTTTGTAAAGCCCTTTGGGATACACTGTGTATGAAAAGCGCTATATAAATGCTGATTCTTCTTCTTCTTCTTTTTCTTCTCCTCAAGGCCCATTCCAGGGATCACCTACTTCAGACCCTGGCCTTCACTACCCACTTATTCCAGGATCTGGGGATAATTGTGAAGTTGCCCAAATCGGTTGATTTCATGCTAATTCCTCTAATACATTGGGTGGTCATGGACATGCCTCTAGGCTTGGCTTTCCTGCCCCAGGACAGTGCTGAGCACCTGATAGCCTAGGCCTGCCTGTTGTACAACAGTCACAGCCAGAACCTATCCTTTTGCTCCTCGGCCTGATGGCAGCGGTGATAGCTACAGTGCCTCTAGCCAGACTGCAGATGAAGGTACCCTAGTGGCCATACAAGGTCCAGTGGGAGCAGCGGACCGATGACCTTGAACAGCAGGTTCTGGTCTGCTTCCTGGTGAAGAAGGTTCTACTTTGGTGAATGGAACCCAGCAATCTGCTAAAGGGAGTTCCCTTCCTCATTCCCTCCCCTCAGCAAATTCTAATGACAGATGGCTCAGGGCTGGGGTGGGGAGCCCAATTAGGGCTCCACCAAACACAGGAAATGTGGTCCCTGCTGGAATCCTCACTCCACATCAATGTTGTGGAGATGCGTGCCATTCTTTTTGCCTTTGAAGGCCTTCCAGACTTAGTGCAGATGGACAATATCAGTGTAGTCCACTACCTCAACAAGCAGGGGGGCACTCACTCATGTCCCCTCTGCCAGGAAGCAGTGAGAGTCTGGTATTGGGTTCTGGATAACGGTCTTGAGCTGATGGCTGTCCACGTTCCAGGCGTCCAAAGCATCCTGGTGGACGCCCTATGTCGGTTGCAGTCAAAGGTGCACAAGTGGGATCTGCTGGCCTCAGTAGTAGGCCTGTTTGAAAGGTGAGGTCATCCAGATTTGGACCATTTTGCCTCCCCATTTAAAGAAAAACTGCCGCTTTTTGGCTCACTTGATCCAGGGCCTGGAGGTTTCTGGCGAGACACATTGTCCCTTTCCTGGAAAAGGAGGTTTCTGTACACATTTCCTCCCTTTCCCCTGTTTCAGAGGGTTCTGAGCAAGCTCCAGATGGAAGGGGTCACAATGATATTCATAGCCCCATTCTGGCCTTGTCAGATCTGGTTCCCCTTGCTGCAACAGCTGGCAGTGAAGCCTCCAGTTCCTGTTCCTCTGTGCACCGGCTTGCTCTCCCAGAACTGTGGCACCCTGGTCCATCCAGACCTCAAATCCCTGCATCTTCATGCCTGGCTCCTGAGGATATAGCCATGGCTTGGTTCGGGATGTCACCCAGGGTAACTGATGTCCTAGTTGCAGCTAGGAGGCCTTCCACTAGAGCAACTTATTCTATGAAATGGAAATGCTTTGCGCTGTGGGCTGCTTCATGTCAGCTGGATCCCTGTACTTGTCTAGTGAATCAGATTCTGGAGTACTTACTGTCCCTTTCAGACTCTGATCTGAAGTACTCTTCTTGTTAAGGTGCACATGTGTGCCATCTCCGCCTTCCATGTGCCTATTGAGGGATGTGTGGTGGCACATCTAGAGGTGTCCCGTACATTTCTGAGAGGCATTCTTCACCTGAAGCCTCCTATCCACAATCCAGTCTCACCCTAGGACTTGAATTTTATGGTCGAAAAGCTTACTTTGGCTCCTTTTCAGCCAGCCATGACAGGTGAGCTAAACTTTCTGTTGTGGAAAGCATTACTTTTAGTTGCTATTACTTCTGCTCAAAGAATATCAGAGCTACAGGCACTCATGTGCGAGCAGCCTTTTTTGATTTTTTCATAAAGACAGGGTATCTTTGCATACTAACCCTAAGTTTCTTCTCAAGGTGGTGTCTGAGTTTTCTTTAAACCAATCCATCCACCTTCCTGTTTATTACTGGAGCATGCCAATCCAGAGGAAGCATTGTTCCCTACTTTGGATGTGTGTAAAATTCTGTGCTACTGTACCCATCGTATGAAGGACTGCAGGAAATCCAGACAGTTGTTTGTTACCTTCGCACCGGGAAAAGAGGGTGCCCTGTTTCAAAACAGTGCTTGTCCAAATGGTTTGCCAATTGTATCACATCTTACTAGAGGAAGTATGGCAAACAACTTCCTGGTGCTGTCCATGGCTATTCCACCAGATGCATGGCCACTTCTGCAGCCTTTTTTCAGGAATGTGTCAGCTGCAGAGAGATCTATGATGCTGCCACTTGGAGTACTGGCCACATGTTTACTAAGCACTACAGTCTGGACATTGCCTCTAGGCGTAGGGCCAGTTTCAGCCTAGCTGTTCTACAGGGCCTGTTTTCTTAGGTTCTTAGATTCCTACCATGCAGACTGCATTTCTTGGTGTCAGAAACTGCTTGGGACTCATCCCATGGGTGAGGCCGGCTGTAAGAGGTACACCCAAAGTCAGATAGTATAGTTACATAAGAACTTACTGTAACAGAAGATCTGGGAGGGGATCTCTTGCAGCAAGCCATGCCATCCCTCTCTTCTTCTCCCTAACTCTCTGAGGCTCTCCTGAGTCTGCTTCTCCTCTCTAACCTTTCCTTGGCAGGAACCTTTGACACCCTCCTCGGTTCCTCTGCAGGACCCTTCTGCTTATGATCTCAGGTGGGAGAACTGAGGAAAGTGCAGGGCATCCACTCATATAGTATAGGGTGACATTGGTGCCTGATGTTGGGGTGGGCAGCCCCCTCATAGACTGCTAGCTAGAAAGTTTTTCATATGGTCCTAGTGCCTGTCAGCTATTGTTCCATAGGTTTGGCCTGCTGCAAAAGCTCCCCTTGCTGATCTATTGTTATGGTAAGTTCTTAAGTAATTGTACTTTTTTATGTATCATGTATCCATGTGCATCATTCCAAAGTGCTTTACAAGCATTTTATTTACAGAAGGTAGCATAGCTGAGATGCTGCATCTCATTTATGGTGTGGGTCCTGCTTCTGCATAGTTCGGCTTGACACCTCTTGGTACCATTGGTACTTTGATTCATATTTTCTTCTACCAAGCAACATTACGGACGATGTGTTTTTTTCTGTTTGCACAGACATTGATCCCAAATCAAACAGATCTAAACATGCCCATTATGGACACTATATTACATAGGTCTTAATATTAAATAAATTTTCTACACTCCGGAATGCAGTTTTTTGAAGTATGGTGCAACCGGTCCACATTAAAGCAACAGTGCAATGAAAAAAGTTATTCCAAAAAGCTAATTTTCTGCTATGGTTATGAAAAATCCCGGCAGAACAGTTGATTTTGGTTTTCTGGATGCTTCCTATGCTGTGTACTGTACATATGCATTTTTGTCTGGATTCTTACCCTCCACAGGTCCTCAATATTATGTCTGTGCAAAAATTAGGCAGCCATCTTTTTTTCTTGAGAAATAATTATTTTAAAAACTTTCATGACATTCTTAAATGATAATGAAAACTGAAAATTTTACTACCAAAATAAACTGGAAGACATTTGGCATCAGTTATCAAGAAAAAAAGGTGGGGTCAAATTTTAGCCCATTTTCGTTGCACTGCTGCTTTAAGGATAGATTCTTTGGTCCCAGTGGTGTCCTTAGTTAATAGACAGGTTCCACTGTAACTAAAACTGCGGCATCCAAAGGTTCTGAGCTAACTATTCTTAGAGTTGAGCACATTTTCCTGCAACATGGCAGTCCTCTGGACTACTGCTTTGATCTCTTTAATAAACTGACATAATACCTTACCAAACACAATCCAGATTGTTGAAACCCTGGTTTTGCCTCCAGTACTTCTAGGGCAATTGACGTTATATAGAAATCTGCTAAACACAGTCGGATGTCTCACATGTGAGTGATTCCTCTGTTAAGCTAAAAAAAAAAGATTTCACAGATCTCTGCTTAGAAGAGAGAGAAGTACTTCATTTCCTAGAATGCATTACAATTATTTTCTAAGTTTTTTTTTTAGCAGAGGTTGGGGGTAGTCAGGGTGATTCTAGATTGCAGTGGACATCTAAGAAGATACTTAGTGGCTCACCAATCTCACACAGAGCTGTTGACTTATTTATTTATTTATTTTTAATGTGTTTGACCAGGAGGGCACACTTACCTGCAAACATCTTATTTCTAGGTATGTCTTGGGGAAGGGAAAGGAAAGAAGAAAACAGTTGCAATGAACAGACTACAGTGCTGAAGCAAATGCAATAACAGTAATGTGCAAAGGGCTTAAAAGCTAGTAAACAATGCCAGCAGGCAAATACACAGTGTAAAGGCAAGCAATGTACAAAAAGTCATTATTGTGTTCTTTATCTTGCCACTTTAAAAGGCCCTGGTCGGGCCCCAGCTGGAGCATTGTGTGCAGTTTAGATCTTCTCAATTCAAAAGGGATATTGAGGCAGTTGAGAGGGTGAAACACAGGGCCAACAAAATGATCAGCTCTATGGGGGGACAGCATCTAGGAGGAGTGGCCTGAGGTCCTTAACATATTCACGCAGTGGAACAGGAGGCTGAGATGGGGCATGATCTTAGTCTTTCGCACACATGAGGGAATTAATAGGATTATACCTTAGAAAATATTTGATCTGGTTTCCTGCAGCAGAACGTGAAGACATGCTGAGCAGCACAGCGGTGGTCAATTCAGAGGTAATGTTAGGAGGTACCTTTCCTCCCAGAGGGTAATGAACAACCTACCAGAGGAAACAATGTACTTGAAAACAATGGGTACATGCCTATAAGGTAAGTCTGGACAAACTTCTGCTTACCAAGATACTCACCAGGTAACTTGGAAAGTACGGTGGGCAAGAAATCCCTATAAATGAGTACATGTTTGCACAGCATGCTTATTTCATCCCTGGGGGGAAGGGGCCGGGGCTGGTCAAGATGGACCTAAGTCTATTTCAACCTTAAATTGCTATGTTACTAAAGGGCAGCTAGATGATTCAGCAAGACAGGCCAATAAAGCCTCTAGATTTGTCGCTAGGCAAATATTGATTAAACTAATTTGTCAATGTCTGTCATCCACTCCCCCCCGTGAAGCTGATTTTGTGTGACACTGTACTGGAAATAAAGAAGGGGGAACTTTAGGTGGAAGTACAGTGGAGGACACTTCAAGCAGGGCCATGACTGGGGGGCGCAAGGGGCCCCACATTGTTAGGGGGCTCACTGCCTCAGAGGCCAGCATTATGAAGACAAGCTTGAACTTCCTTTTTGTACATTGCTAATCTATGGGGGCTGTCTGTAGTGGCAGCAGTAGGATCTATACTGCACGTTCCAACTCCTGTCTCATGGAGGTGGGGGGTACAAAACAAGGAAGCAGTAAGGCTCGTCACTCAAAATATCTGATCTGGGTGTCGATGTCCCCAGGAGGAGCAGGGAAAAATTACATTGTTCAGTTTCTTGATCCTGATGCCAGAAAGGGGAAGGGGGCAGCATGAACAAACTAAACGTGCTCAGCAGGACTGATACAGAATAACAAAAGTAGCTGCGCTACACATTTTTTAATTGCGCTAATGGACTGGTTATTTTATGCTTACTGGTGGGGTGGTAGGACTCCACAAAATATTGTGCAGGGGTGTCCGTACAGTCACTGGCACAAGCCTGACTTGAAGGAATATCTGTTAACAGTATGGACCTCCACTGATGCCACACAGGGAAAACTTTGAAAACATACTGTTTAGAAATCATGCAGCTTATAAGTCAGCTATATCCTGTATGTACCCCTCCCTCATTTTTTCTTTATTGTTAAAAATATTTGTATGAAAATAGGATCTCAAGTTACTTGGTCTTCAACTGCTCTTGTTGCCTGTCTACAAATGACATCATGAGCTTCCGTTTATCATAATTAGGGTTGCTTGGAATACGTTGAACAGGATCGGATTCTTTGGATTTTGATTTGACTTTCAAAATTGGAATTTTTGGAATTGCAGTCCAAACAATTCAGATTCCTAAGCTGAATCCTAAAATTTATTGCAACCCCTAGGTGGCTCTACCCCAAAAGGCTACTACTCCTGCCTGCTTGGCTAGTAGCAGGTTAAGGGGCCTGGGTAATGAAACAGGTGCCTCTACCCAGATGTCAGGGTTGTTAGTGGTCAAGCTAACCTGGGCACTGTCCTCCGGGATACTGTAACCCCCCCTCTTTCCCTTCTAGTGGCCTGAACAATATACAATAATTACTTTCACAATGACCCTTATTCACCAGGCAATTACCCACACTGTTTGCACTTACCACCAGGGCTGGTTCCTCTAGCTTGACCCTGGGGACCCTCTGTAAAACAAGGTTATTCACAGCAAATAGCAACAGTACAATACTTTTGGCACAAACTAGAAGCACAGTCAGGTTAAATGCAAACAAAGTTAAATCTGATTTATTCAGGGGATTTGAACAAGGGAGGGGTGTAATCATGTTGATTTGCTTAAAAGCTATACTAATCAGACAGTTATGCATGCAGTTCAGAGTCCCTACACAGTCACACATTCTGTGTACCCAGATAGGAAAACGGTGGGCTAGCCAGGAGTGTTGCAGCTGGTTAGGAACCTGTGATGGAAGAAAGCAACATGCACAACACACACTATTTGTAATTCGGAGCTGGAGGGCTCAGTTTGTGAAAGAAAAGGCAACAAGACAATCAGATGACGGCACTTTTAGATTTAGCTGTTGTTGCAGGAAGCTACCCTGATGTTTACTCACAATACCCAATACTGGACAGAGGCAGGACGAAATCGAGACTGCAGGCTGTTGAGCTAGAGTGCTCGGAGAAGCAGGGCCCACATGAATCACCGAGGTGTTGTTCCTGTTCAAGGTGTTGAGCAGGGGGCTGATCCCCAGGCCTGTGTCTCGTCGATGACTTTCTCTGCATAGCAGATATTCTGGCTGGGCCTGTGTAGCAGGGCCCAGGCAAACGGAAATGGATACGGATTCAGTCTGTGGAGCTGAATACAGCCTCCAGCAAGCAAAACACAGTTCAGACACACAGTGGGGAACCAAATCACGACCCACTATAAGCACACAGCACATTCACATGTAAGGAAATTCCACTATACCAGGCAAATGGCTCTCCGGTCGCAATTACAGAGTCTCTGCACAATTCAGGAGTTTAGAGGTAGCTGAAAGTCCAGACAGGCCGATCGCATTCAACAAATCTTCGGTCTTCAGGTTAAAGCCTGGTCACAATTCAGAGGCTTAATTCGCTCTCCAAATTCAGATTCAGTCCGAAAAAAGCAGAAGTTCCCTCTCTGGGACAGCAGGCAGGCATGCAGGTCAAACTCAGGCCTCTCCACAGTTCTCCCATGCAAATCCACTGTGGATTGCTGCTTGATCTATCCCGAGCTGTTACTTCTTCACTTCCCAACTCAGATCTAACTGAAACTGCAAGCAGTGTGGGACTTTCCCCAAGATCCAAAATGTTTGATTGGCTGATCTGTCTGTCTGTCAGTCACAACAAGGGCTCCCCCTCCAGGTTATTTTAGGGGCCAAAAGCCCAAAACTACAATTCCTACAAGTTTTGGCCCCACCAAGCCCCTGCAGGCAGGCTCCATTTTAGAGTCCCAAATGTACTGATTGGCTCATTCTGCAGTCCAGGACCAAGATGATGGAAACAAACAGCACTGCCCATGCTGCAAAGAAGGCAAGTTAGAACAAACTGCAATATAATTACTACTCTAACAAATGATCAACAAACAAGTACATCTTCTGACAGAGCTCCCTCTCAGATTAATTATGACTGCAATCCAGGCAGCTCTTAAAGAGACAATACACGGAGGCTATACAGGTACTCTCTGGCAATACATTTAAACTGCTAAAACACAGAACACCAGCCTGACAGTGAGCATTTAGGCAAGCTCAAGGAAGACTTTTTGGGAACCCCCATTTGAAGGGGGGTTACATTATTTTTACATAGGTATTTAAGAGTTAAAATTTAGGATTCTGAATCCAATTTCAGTTTTGAGGTCCTTTTTAGGATTTGAATCAGAATTCGATTAGGAATCGGGAATTCTTAAATTCCTAAACAGTCCAATTGAATCTGAATCAGTGGATTCTGAGCAAGACTAATCATAATTGTTTCAACAGCAGCCAGTTGTTTTGTCTCAAGCAGAGCGACAAGTATCATGGTCTCTTGAAAACTTCATACATGATAAAGTATGAGAGGAGGGTTAGAATATGAAATGTGATCAAAATTCTGTGTATGAACGTTGTTGTCACTGTGGCGTCAAGGACTCCTAAAAGAGCTAACGTACGGCCTGAAATTTACATTAACTTAGAAAGAAACACTATTATAGCTTTTAATATTTGAGTTACCTTTTCCTTTTCCTTTTGGCTAATTAAAATATTTTACACTGCACAGTACTAGGTGTGATGTGTGGAACTGCACTGTCTGGAGCCTGACAAATCTGGTTTTATTCCTTTTCATACTACATCAGAATTGTGATGTCACTGACTTCGGTATCGAAGCAGCCAGGTAGAGCCACTTGGTAGCTGCCAGATTGATTACTAGTGCTGTAACGGTGAGTGAGGTCACAATGCTGATAAGATACGAAGAGGGCTAGAAACAGATATGCCAGCTGCCAGGTGAAGTAATGTCCTTCAAATAAAATCTAATACTGTTTGCTAGAAAACTTTCCAGTGAGCACAGGGAAAAAGAAAAATACTTCAGAAAGAAAAAGTAAGAACTGACTACTTTGAACAGTTAATAACATTTTCCTGTCGGCTGTTTTTGGTGCTACTAGTGTAGCTCTTTAAAGGCACAATTTGACCACTGTATATGTGGTACATTTTGTTTCTCTTACTAATGAGTCCTGATCAGTTTCCTCTCATTTCTCAGGTCAGTGTTTCCTTTAAATGTTGCTTTGTTTACCAACGGTAGCATTGGCCAGTGCATTTTCATTTATTCATTTGCTCCGTTACCCTATATCACAATTTGTACTTCCATCCTCTCTCTCTCAGGTCTCCTTTTATTAATTGCTCTTATGTTTTGTAATTGTATATTGATTTCTGCTTCTATTGTAACTTTTCCCATTGTAAAACATTTTGTGATGCTTATGTGTGAAAGAAGCTATTTAAAATAGAAGTGCATTAGATCATTGTTTCATAGACTGAAGCACAGAAGGAGATCATTTGGCTCTTGCCAGTACTGAAGTTAGAAACGTAAAAACATAGACGATAACGTCAGAAAAAGACTGCTGAAACTGGCCCAGTGGCGTAGAGGGCTGAGGCGCTAGTGCTTTATGTCCTGCCATGGTGGGCGATCTGGGTTCAGGAATGAACTCAGTTTCCCAGAGTTTGGCCAGGGCCGGGGAGGATCGAGCATCTGGAGGCCTGCTTTCCTGGGGTGGGGAGGCATGCTGGCCTGGCATTCCACTGCCACCAGGTGGAGGCCTGGCTGGCAGTGCAACTTGGGCAGCAAGATCGGAAGGATACCAGAGCATACGTCAGGCATGTGTGCATCCATGCACATGCATGACACTCTATAGCAAAGAGTGGGGGAAAAAAGGGGAAAATGACATCAAGGGCTTTGTGAAGTCTTGCCTACACATCCCAGTCCTGTGCCACCACCTGTCTCCATACCTCTCAACTGTACCACATTACGAGGAACGTTCCTCATTTTACTTCACAAATGCTCCCTGTTCCACATTTTGAGGACTTGTTCCACATTCAGTATTAACATTTTAAAGCAAAAATCTATAGTAAATGTTGCAAAAAATATATTACTCAATTAATAACATACTTTTTAAACATAAATGCAAACATTTTAACAGTGTTCTGAGCCTTCTAGGTAAAGGTTTGATTAAGTGTTCCACATTTTGCTCATTTTTTCCACATTTTGAGAGGCAATGTTCCACATTTGGGAGACAAAAGGTTGAGAGGTATGCCTGTCTCCCTGCCTTCAGCCCTCTCTGGATTATTCACGGATGGGGGGAATGGATGAACCTCCTCCCTCTGGCCCCCACCATGAGTGGTAGAGCAATGGGAGCATCCAGACTGAAGATAGGTCCTGGGGGAGGCAGTGGCCAGCTAAGGGAAGCAGGGTCATGGCTAAGAAGCTGCCCTTGGATGATGGAGGATCAATAATCATTATGGCAAACAAAAGAAAAAAGATTGATGGTCCATCCTGTCTGCCTATATTACCCTATCATGCCCCAGGATCTGTTGTCTCTGTGGTGTCTTCACTTACAGTATTTCCCCTTTTGTTTTCCATTTTTCCATCCTCTCTTCCCACTGAGTATCTAATATCTCCTTAACTCTATCCCAGCCTTGTTTGAAGTCATTTGGCACCCACTACCTCTGCTGGCAGACCATTCCATGGCTCAGCTACTCTCTCTGTAAAATAATACTTCCTCACATCTAAACCTTCCCCCGTTAACCTCTACTCATGACCCTTTGTCCTATCTTCTCTGCTCCTGGTAAATAGTTCCTCACAGTCCACCTTGTTAATTCCTTTCAGGAACTTGAAGGTCTCTATAACACCCCTCCCCCTTTCTGGTTTTGAGTGAATACATCTTCAGTACCCTTTGCCGATTCTCATAGGATCTACCCTCTTGGTCTTGAATAATCTTGGTCATTTTACACTGTATCTTCTCTAGCCTGTCCCTGTAGTTCGTTAGATGGGGACTCCAGAACTGGGCACAGTACTCCAGGTGCAGCCTCACTAGTGACCTATAAAATGGTAACAGTACCTCCTGCTTTCTACTGTCAAACCCTCACAGATGCACCTCAGCATCCTGTTAGAATTGCTGAAGGCCCTATTACATTGGCTGGTTTGTTTTAAGGGAGTCAATGAATGATAATGACTTGTAGGTCCCTTTCCTCTGATGTTGTGTCCAGCTTAACCCCCAAATTCAGTGCTCTTTTCTGTTTATTTTTTTCCCTAGGTGCATAACTTTGCACATTTTGGCACTGAATTTCAGCTGCTAGATTTTGGACCAATTTTCCAGCCTTTGCAGGTCTCTCTGCAATCCCTTATCCCCTCCACATTGTCAGCCCTACCACAGAGTTTAGTGTCATCTGCAAATAGTCAAAACTTGCCTTGCATTCCCTCTCCCATGCCACTGATGAACATATTGAAGAGAACTAGGCCTAGAAGTATGGTACTCCACTTGTAACATACATAGTAGTAGATGGCAGATAAGGACCGCTAGGCCCACCTAGTCTGCCCGTATTCCCTGCTTGCATCAATGGCTGCTGACCCTACTTGATCACTGACTTTCGCCTCTCTTTCCCAAATCTAGGGTTCCTTTATGTCTAGCCCATGCATGCTTGAATCTCCCACTGTGCCAGCACCCACCACCTCCTGGTGCAGGCTATTACAAGCATCTACCACCCTTTCGATGAAGAAAAACTTCCTCACATTTCCCCTTATCCTACCCCCCCTCTAATCTCATATTGTGCCCCCTCATCCTTGCACAACTCTTGTACTGAAATATGTCACCCACCTGTACTTTGTTCAAGCCTTTAAGATACTTGAAGGTGTCTATCATATATCCCCATTCCTACCTCTTTTCCAGTGTGTACATATTGAGATCTTTTAATCTGTCCTCATATATTTTCTGATGTAACCCCCACACCATTTTAGTCACCCTTCTCTCAACCGCCTCCACCCTATTTATGTCCTTGCAAAGATGTGGCTTCCAGGACTAAACCCCATACTGTACATGAGACCTCACCAGTGTTTTGTATAAGGGCATCACCACCTCCCTTCCATTGCTAGGGATACCCCTTCCTATGCACCCCAACATCCCACTGGCCCTCCCCACAGCCTTGTTACATTGTTTGGCCACCTCAAGGTCATCTGAGATGATTATCCCTAAATCCCTTTCTTCACTGGTCACTGTAAACACTCCTTCCCCCCCCATCCTGTAGCTCTCCACTGGGTTTCATCGCCCTAGGTGCATGATGTTGCACTTCTTTGCATTAGATTTTAATTGCCATGCCTTGGACCACCCTTCAGCTTTTCCAGATACCTCCTTATTCTTTTGACCCCCTCTGGAGTGTCTGCTCTGTTGCAGATCTTGGTATCATCTGCAAATAGGCAAACCTTCCCCTCCAGCCCGTCAGCAATGTCACTGATGAAGACATTAAAAAGGATTGGCCCCAGGACTGATCCTTGAGGCACCCCACTGGTCACTCTCCTTTCCTCAGATTTGATCCCATTTACTACTACCCTCTGCTTCCTGTCTCTCAACCAGTTTCTAACCCAGTTTTCCACTTTGTGGCCCACCCCCAGTCTACCTAGCTAGTTCACCAGTCTTCTGTGTGGTACGGTGTCAAAGACTTTGCTGCAATCGAGGAAAGCGATATCCACTGCCCCTCCCTGATCCACCTCCTTCATCACCCAGTCAAAAAAGTTCATCAGATTTTTTTGACATGACCTTCCTGCTGTGAATTCATGCTGCCTTGGATCTTGTGCTCCCATGGTTTCCAGGTGTTCCAGAATCCTTTTCTTAAGCAGCGCCTCTATAACCTTACCCACTACTGAGGTTAGGCTGACTGATCGATAGTTTCCTGCCTACTTCTTGTTGCCACTCTTGTGAAGCGAGACTACATTTGCCCCCTTCCAGTCCTGTGGAACCACCCCTGTATTGAGCGACTCACTAAACAGGGCCGCCATCGGTGCTCCCAGCACTGTCCATAATTCCTTTAGTATCCTGGGGTGTATATCATCTGGTCCCATTGCTTTGTCCACCCTCAGTTTTGTGAGTTCCTCCAGAACTCTCTCTTTTGTAAAAGGACTGGTGTTTACCTCCCCCCACCGTTGTTTCTGCTGCCTAATTGTGGCCCCTGTCCTTCGCCCTCTACCGTGAATACTGAACAGAAATATTTGTTCCGTAACAATGCTTTTTCTAGGTCACCCTCCACATACGCCCCTTCCTCCCCTTTGAGTCTTACAATCCCTCCCCTGACTTCTTTCTGTCACTAATGTATCTATAAAATGTCTTGTCCCCCCTCTTTACTGTCTGTGCTAATCGCTCCTCTGTTTGCACCTCTGTGCTTCTTACAGTTTTTCCTGCCTCCCTCTGTCTGTCTAGGTACACTGCTCTATCCTCCTCCTTCTCAATCTACTTGTATCTTCTGAAAGCCCCCTTTTTGTCCCTCAGTTTTTCTGCCACCTCCTTTGTGAGCCATAGTGGTTTGTAACCTCCCTTTCCTCTGATCTGACCCCATTCACCACAACTGTCTGCTTCCTCCCCTCCACCCAACTCTCTACCCACCTTACCATTTCCTTAGCTGTTCCCAGACTCTCCATCTTCATCAACAGCCTTCAATGTGGCACATAGTTGAATGACTTGCTGTGGTTGAAGCAGAGTAAATCTACAGCATGACCTTTATTAATAACCTTGATTATCCAGTCAAAGAATACTATCAAGTTGGTCTGACAAGACCTCTTTGTCATGAATTTATGCTGCTTACTATCCTGAAGTCTGTTTTTCTCCAGGTATTCCACTAGATCTTCTTCGACTAGATCATCTTCGACTAGTATCTCCATCATTTTCTCTACCACAGGGGTAAGGCTGACGGTCTATAGTTTCCTGGTTGCTCCTTGTCCCCTCCCTTGTGCAGCGGAACCATATCTGCCATCCTCAAGTCCCTAAGAAGCACCCCTTGCTGCATAGAGCTATTTTTCCTTAGCACCCACAGATGCATCCCATCTGGTGCCTGCGCCTTCTTTACTTTCAGGGTTGCTAGCCCCTTTTTGACTATTTCACCAGTAAATTTCTGCAGTTTCATTTCTGGGACCTTTCAGTCAACTGCCTTTATTGCTGCTCTCCATCAAGGGCGTACTATTCTCCCTAGTGAATAATGAGCAGAAGTAGTTGTTTAGTGCAGTGACTTTCCGCCCGTCCTTCTCTATTACCATGTCCCCTCCATTAGCCAGACAATACCCCTCCCATCTTTTTTTTTTTTCTCGTATACATCTAAAGAACTGTTTTCCTCCTCCCTTGACCCCCTGTGCAATACACAGCTCTGTGTCTGCCTTTGGGAACCTGACTGTCCTCATGGCCTCTGTAGTTTTCTCCTGGTACTTGTCCCATTCTTTATTCCCCTGCTTTTCTTTGTACTTTATAAAGGCCCTCTTTTTAGCTGTCACTACCTTCCTGACCCTTTCGGTGAACCAAATTAACAATTGTACAGTACTTGTTTCTCTTGATAACTGCTCTTGTGCATGATTCTGTTGCCTTGAGAGCAGTCCCTTTTCTAACCCCCCAATCTTTCCTCCACTCCCCTGATTTTGCCTACCCCAGCTAACCGGCCCAACACTATTTCTTCTAACATGATTGAAATCCACACTTCTGAATTCTAGCACATCAACCTTAAATGAGAGCTTGCAGGTGCCCAGGGCCACCTCTAACCATATAGTATTGTGGTCACTGGTTGCTGCCCGACCCGTGTCCTGTCTGCTGTTTCCAAGTTGGTGAGTACCGCATCAAGAATGACTGACTGTCTAGTGGGATCCCTGACCTGTTGTACCAGTATACTGTCCTGCAAGACATCATGCAGGGCATGACTTCTAGTACTCCTAGCCACTGGGATGTCCCAGTCGGTGTTCAGCAGGCTGAGATCTCCCCCACTATTGCAACCCCCCCTTTGCTGCTCCCTCCCTGCTTTAGCACCCAGTTCTTATCTCTTTCTTCTCCCTTCCCAGTGGCCTTTAAACCACCCCTACCTGACAACTTTGTGAGCAGAACCCACAGTGATTATACTCCCCCCCCAATGATAGCATCCTCTACTGCCTCAGTCCTTCTCTGATGCAGGTGGTGACCTGTCCGCCTCTAACCATCCCTCTGTCATGTCTCTGTAGGGTGTAGCTTGGGATCACTATGTCCCAGTCATTGTTCACATTGGCCTAAGTTTCTGTAATGGCCAGTAGATCCAGTCCAGAGTCTTCCACTAAAGCCTGCAGTTCACTAATCTTATTACCCAGATGCCTGTCATTGAGGCATACCACCCTCCAACATGTGCTCACACCTCTATAGGTTCTTACTTGCCCTCCCCCATCGCCCTTCTCTAATAACCTAGGTGCCTTGCGATTTCCCTTCCTTTCATGTCAATTGTATCTACCCTGCCCTGTCCCCTGGACTCTTTCCTCCCATGTATTGTTCCCAGAACACCATACCCCCATTCACAATGCACTCCCCCAGCCCCAGCCTCCACTGCAGCTAGTTTAACCGCCTGCCAATGAAGATTTCAAACTTCTGCTGTCATGCAATAGTATCCTCCCTTGTCATGTGAATGCCGTCACCTTTGTAGAGCCTTCTGTCCCAGAAGCCCCCCAGTCCCCTATAAAGTTGTGCCTTTGTTCCTGACACCACCCCTTCAACTACACATTGAACTCCTCGATCTCTACCTCCCTTACTCTGTTCTTCCCACTTTCCCCACCCCAGACAGGAAGGACATCAGAAAAGTCTAAGGAAACTGAGTGCGTCTTCAATCTGTCAAAAAGTTCACTGCAGCTCAGATTTCTTTAGCCAAGCTTGTTTATGTCCCTAATGGGAACTGAACCTGCAATCCATAGACTTAAGATCTGTGCTTTTAACCTCTGTACCATTCAGACAGAAATGTAGCCTTCTCTTGTGGCTTTTTTGTCACTAATCTCAGTTCCTATCCCATAGCCTTTTATATTTTCCTTTTTAAGAAATGATCTGGTTGATTTGTGAATATTGCAATTGATAATGCATCTACAGCTGTTTGTGACAAAGACAGACCATATGCTAATAACTGGCAGTGTGGAAAAAAAGTCTTCTGTTTTTCACTTTAGTGAATTTTGTGCATATCTGAAGATTAAGTGTCCTTGCTTTTAGATTCCCATATCAGTGAAAATGGTCTCACTGTGTGTACTGTCACTGGTACTTTTTAACACTTCGAAAACCTTATTTTAAAGGTAATTTCAGTGATTAAGGGTAGGGCTTCAGGACCAGCCCACCAGTGCAGCAGAAAGATTCACCGCTGCGATGCTGGCGACCCAGGTTCGGGAATGGACTCGGCACCGGAGGGCCGGCCGGGAGAGAGAAAGCTTGAGCATCCGACAGCTGCTTGCCTTCTCTCGGGGGGAGGGTGGGGTGGAGGACCGGTGCCTACTGACCCCTTGCAGAAGCCAGGGGAACAGCAGTGCATCAGGTCCCACTACCATGGGGAGCTTGATAGACACTGGTGTCTGTCTTGCATCTTGCACATCACGCTCCTGCGGGAGAAAAACATAGAAAATGGTGCACTGGCCGGTTGGTTGATGGCCTCCTGGACCCTCGTCACTGGAGCTCCCAGACCACAAAAAAGCCACCTCAGCAGCACCTGGGACCACTTGGTGCCTGGTAAGGCTCATTCCCTTCACAGGAAGGGAGCCTACCCGATGAAGGGTACATCGGGGTACCCTGGGTGGCTGCAATGTGGGTGGTATGTGGTTGGGAATAGCATGGGATGAGAATCGGGCCTTGAAGAGGCCCAAAGGAGTGATCGGCCAGTGTGCAGGGGGAGCAAAAAAAAACTGGGTAGGGCTTCATAGTCCATTGCCTTCACCTTGCGGTAGTCCTTCAGGCACAAAATGATAATGTTCCAGAATGTCCGTCACAAGAGGGAAGGGATCATAAATCGAGCCGTAGTGCTGGCCAGCCGATCCCTTCCATTTCCTGATCCGCCTGCTTCGTCCCCGTGTTCCCACATTTTGTGATATCTAACCAGAAGAGTGCAGGGCTGCACCTCATTAAAGTCAGTGGGGTTCATTTTCAAAACATTTTTACAGAAGTTTAAGCAACCTTTGATAAAAATGAAAGCCATCGATCAACTAATAGGGACCAAGAATGTATTGGCTGGGTCCCCCTCCCCCGGTCTAACTGTAGTAGCTTTGTAATGTATTTGTAATACATTAACAATTATACCTCATATCTTACCTTTACGATAGAATCAGATAAATATAATATTCCATTTCTGGATTTCTTAATAATAAAGGACAATAATCGGTTAACCACAGACTTGTATAAAAAAACGACAGATAAGAACACCCTCCTGCATGCATCGAGTTACCACCCAATAAAACTGAAAGAAATTATTCCATATAGCCAATATCTTTGTATGAGAGAAACAGTGAAACAAATAGAAGATCTGAAAAGAACAAAAATCTCATGACAGAAGATTTATAGACAGATTACAATCTAAACACTCTCTGACCTGTTAGTTTAACCTCAGTGATAGGAAAAATGATGGAATCACTTCTGAAGGAAAGAATTGTTGAGTACCTAGAGGCCAGAAGGTCACAGGACCCAAGGCAACATGGATTCACAGCAGGAAGGTCATGTCAGATGAATCTAATAGATTTCTTTGACTGGGCGACCAAAGTAGTAGATCAGGAAGGGGCTGTGGACATGGCCTACCTAGACTTTAGCAAAGTATTTGACACAGTCCCACACAAAAGATTAATATACACGTTAGCCAGCCTGGGAGTGGGTCCCAAGATGGTAGCCTGCGTAAAAAATTGGCTGGAGAACAGGACACAGAGGGTAATAGTAAATGGAGTCCACTCTGAAGAAAGGGGGGTCACTAGTGGGGTACCGCAGGGTTCAGTACTAGGACTGGTCCTCTTCAATCTCTTTATAAGTGACACTGCAGAGGGACTGGAAGGAAAAGTATGTCTCTTTGCAGACGACACAAAGATCTGCAACAGAGTTGATACATAAGGTGGGGTTGAAAGGATGAGAAGGGACTTGGCAAGGTTGGAGGAATGGTCAGATGTATGGCAGCTTAGATTCAGTGCTAAAAAGTGCAAGGTAATGCACCTGGGAAACAAAAACCCAGGGGAAGAGTACACAATGGGGGTTGAGGTACTAACAACAACAGAAATGGAAAGGCACCTAGGGGTAGTCATATCAGATGACCTAAAGGTGGGCAAGCAATGTGAGAGGGCAGTAAGGAGGGCTGGGGGGATACTGGGATGCATAGGGAGAGAGGCATCACCAGTAGAAAACAGGAAGTTGTTATCCCTCTGTACAGACAGCTGGTGAGACCCCATCTGGAGTACTGCATGCAGTTCTGGAAACCCAATCTCTGCAAAGATATAAACAGGATGGAGGCAGTCCAGAGGAGGGCAACTAAAATGGTATAGGGTCTGCACCAGAAGACATATGAAGAGAGACTTAAGGAGCTTAATATGTATAGCCTCGAGGAAAGGAGGGAGAGGGGGGACATGATAGAAACTTTTGAGTACCTCAAGGGAATGAACAAAGTCCAAGAGGGTAGCGTCTTTCAGAAAAAGAGGTGTGCAAGAACAAGGGGGCACAATTTGAAGATTGGGGGGGCGGCTCAGAGGTAATGTAAGGAAGTATTTTTTCACGGAGACGGTTGTGGATGCATGAAACGGCCTTCCAGAATAGGTTGTGGAGTCAAAAACAGTGGTGGAATTCAAGAATGCTTGGGACAGTCATAAGGCAATTCTAGGGGTTGGGGGTAGGAAGCAGTAGGCTGTTCGTTAAATAGGATCTGCAGCTTATCCATTAGGTAGGGAAATGGGCAGACTGGGTGGGCCAAACGGTCCTTATCTGCCATCAAATTCTATGTTTCTCCAAAAATCAGTAGAAAAGGTAGACAGAATATAAAGTCTTCCTCTAATGGATAGTCCCCAAACCAAAGAAACATATTAAAGAATAAATTTTGGGGGATGCCCACAGAGCGTGTTGGATTTCCACTATGGCTGCCAGCACCCAGGTTCGGAACAAGCCCAGGTCACTGGAGGGCCGGCCAGGGAGAAGGATTGAGAGTCCTATAGACAGCTCTCAAGGGGGAGGGTAGGGAACTGGTCCGGCACCTGCTGGCTTCTAGCGGAGGCTGGGAGTATCACAGGATGCATGGCCCAAAGTTAACTGGGGGAGGAGCGGACGTCGGCGTATGCCATGACATCACTACGCTGCCCCCAACAGAAAAACGGAAAAATTGCTCGCTGGCCGCTGGATGATGGCTCGCCGTTCCCTGAGTGCCTCCAGTACCTTCCCAGGACCTCCTGTTCCTCAACAGCATCCCCGGGCCCTAAGTAGTGTGTGTTGGGGCCATCTCCTCTCCCCGGTGCCCTTCCGCTCGGGAGGAGGGACCCGCCCGGCGAAGGGATACACCAGGATATCCCGGGGATCGGCTGTGATCTGAGGACCAGAGGAGGGCTGGGTAAGAGCAGTGGGGCCGGGGGGGGGGACTTGTGGAGCCTGAAGGAGTGAGAACCAGCGAAGCATGGGAGGCGGAAAAAAAACAAAGAAATCAAATTTTTTACAACCTTTTCTGACTCATTTGGAAAAATCAAGAACATAATTTTTAAAAATTGGAGTATTCTACAAAGCACAGATTAGGGTGCAAGAACATTTCAGAACAGACCCTGGGTCACGGTAAAAGGAACTACAATTATAAGAGACAAATTGGTTAAAACAAAACATTGGAAAACACCATCAAAACACAGCCTTGAAAACAACCATCAAGACCAGCTATCTGGCTTCACACCAATCCTCAAGCTTTTTACAGATATGTAAGGTGAGTACAATGTGATAATGGACTGAGAACAAAAGAAATATGAAGCAAATGTCAAGATAGAACATTCAAGATGAGACTTTATCACTTGTACAGCAGTCCATGTTGTGTACTGCATATTATAAAATGGGCTCAAGAAATCCTGTAACCTGATTGGCTACAACATCTTCTGAGCTGTGTCCTTATCAGAAG
This sequence comes from Neoceratodus forsteri, assembly GCA_016271365.2. Lineage (NCBI taxonomy): Eukaryota > Metazoa > Chordata > Ceratodontiformes > Ceratodontidae > Neoceratodus > Neoceratodus forsteri. The sequence goes on along the minus strand of CM028129.1, from coordinate 438,154,767 downwards.
ATATTGTAGCCAACCGGCACTACCCTCCACTCCTGAGCCCCAGTACAACAACACATCACTGAGCTGTGCCAACCCTAAACAAAAATACAGGCTGGCACAGCTCACAGTGGGGAAAATGGCACCTCTGTAAATCCGACAGAACCACTTCAGCGGCAGACCGCTAGCAATGTGGCACAGACAAGACAGAATGATATGAATAAGAGAGTGTGTTGAAAGTCCCCCGTCCTGTACAACTATTCAATTGTTAATCCTTTTTACGTTCGCTTGCGCACATGCGCAAGGAACGTCTTGGGAGAATGGGACACTTTGGAGGTGTGCCCCTCCTCTGCAATCCCCTGCTCCATTGAGCAGGTATGGCAGTCCTGCACCAATCGGATGTGGTGCTGTGTATGACAGCGGTGGTCTTCTCTTCAAAAACCACGCTGTGTACTACACCGAGTCATGCCGCCCCTCAAATTTTGCTGCCACGCTGGGAGCCCACCCAGCGTGGCAACGCCCTGCGTTGCTGCGGCCGAGGGGTGCCCAAACCCCGCCGGCTCCACGGCCCCCAGCCATCCTTCTGTCACGCTGGGAGCCAACTCAGCGTGGGCAAACGTCTCCGTCATCTGCCGACGGGGTGCCTAATTCCTGGTCGGGCTCCACGGCCCCCAGCCATTCTTCTGCCACGCTGGGAGCCCACCCCAGCATGGCAATGACCCACCTCGTTTTTTGTTTTTTTTTTTTAAACCTGTAAATTGAAAACGGTCCCACGGGCGCTTCCCAGCACCTCCCACAACCCGCGACTTCCACCCACTGCGACCCTGCCTCCCCACACCCCCCACCCCATACTTACCTCCGGAGCTCGGCGCGATGATCTTCGTGGACCGGAACACCTGCACTCTTCAAAGCTGACGCGAACTGAGGAAATGCGGTAAGCTGTATAATGGGCTAGATAGGGTTTTCAACTTTATTGCATATCTCAGGCAATTTTGGAATTTTACAAATTTTCAACATGGGGTTTGGGACCCTTCTCATAGATCTCCTGTCATGGCATTATTAGGGCCCAAGGTGATTTATGATCCTCTGCCCGCTCGGCCCGAGCCCAATACTCATGACAATGTTATCATCATGAAAAATCTAAAAACCATATAATCTGGTGCAAAAATTCAAAAAAAATGACTATTTCAACGTCGTTCGTTACGCGGTTACTACACAGGCTCATAAGTTCGTGGAATTTTCAATATTTTCCTCCAGATTTTCAACATTGCCATTTTACCACACTCCTTATGAGCAGTACAGCTGTCATTTTTCACATCTCACCCAAACTTGTTTCGCCCATGTAGCGCACAATGGCGCAAGTCAGTGTACAAACTCAATGTATGGGACACATGAAAAAAATCACGGTGACACTGTTCATGAGCAGAGGTCTTAAAATGGCTGTGTTGAAATGTGGTGAAAATTCCTAAAATGACTGCTTTCACGAGTGTCGTTAAGCAGTTCCTATGCAGCTCGTAAGTTCCGCAATTTTCAATATTTTCACTCCAGATTTTCAACATTGCCATTTTACCACACCTCCTTATGAGCAGTATAGCTGTCATTTTTACATCCTGCCAAACATGTTTCCGCCCATGTAGCGCACAATGGCGCAGTCAGTGTCGAAATCAATATAGGACACATTAAGAAAATCACAGTGACACTGTTCATGAGCAGAGGTCTTAAAATGGCTGTGTTGAAAATGTGGTGAAAAATTCCTAAAATGACTGTTTCTACGAGTGCGTTAAGCAGTTCCTATGCACGCTCGTAAGTTCACGAATTTTCAATATTTTCACTCCAGATTTTCAACATTGCCATTTTACCACACCTCCTTATGAGCAGTACAGCTGTCATTTTTCACATCCTGCCCAAAATGTGTTTCCGCCCATGTAGCGCACAATGGCTCAGTCAGTGTGCGAAATCAATGTATGGGACACATTAAGAAAATCACAGTGACACTGTTCATGAGCAGAGGTCTTAAAATGGCTATGTTGAAAATGTGGTGAAAAAATTCCTAAAAATGACTGCTTTACGAGTGTGCGTTGCGCAGTTCCTATGCACGCTCGTAAGTTCGTGAATTTTCAATATTTTCACTCCAGATTTTCAACATTGCCATTTTACCACACCTCCTTATGAGCAGTACAGCTGTCATTTTTCACATCCTGCCCAAACGTGTTTCTGCCCGTAGCACAATGGCGCAGTCGGTGAAGGGAAATCAATGTGTGGGACACATTAAGAAAATCACAGTGACACTGTTCATTAGCAGAGGTCTTAAATGGCTATGTTGAAAATTTGGTGAAAAAATCTAAAATGATTGTTTCTGCAAGCGTGTGTTGTGCAGTTCCTACACACGCTCGTAAGTTTGTGAATTTTCAATATTTGCACTCCAATGACTTCCAAATACCTAAACAGCACATAGAAGCAAGCAACATTCGGCATTGACAAATGCTTGTACTTCTTTGTCCCTGATTTTTTTAAGCCATGTCCAAGTGCCAAATACCACTGCAAATACCTGCAAGCGAACGTTTGGCATTGACAAATGCTTGTTATATCTTATTTTAACTCACTACCGGTCCGTCTTTTTCTATCAGCTGCAGCTGTCAGTCCCATTCCTGCCAATTACACACACATTTCTACCATCTCCGACCCGATTCGTCCTTCTCCCACAGTTCCTCTTCTCCTTCAAATGCTACCTGCAATAACTCTAAACTTCCTGCTTAAAAATACAGTCCACTACTGTCACCACAAACACAAAAAGAAATTTCTTTTTTTTCATCACCAACGGTTACTAAGAACCGCAAAGCCAGAAACCAAGTCTGTGGATGGTAGTCGCTGTGGGAAACGCTCGCTCCCACTCAAGCCTGCGACAAGTATTCACTTCCTGATTTCAGTACCTGACTGTTTAAAAACTTCATAAAAATGGAACAAAATTGTCACTCTTTATTTGTGCCACTATTTATTTGTGACTGTGGGGATGGGAGGAATTTGAGAGGCAGCACCATTGACGCTCACACCTGACCGAGAAAGTGAACATTGCTTCTCGGGGAAAGCAGGATCTCACTATTTGAGTGTATGAAAAACACCACAAAAAACGTTCTGACTGATGAATGTAGTAAAAACACTAATGATACACAAATAACTTCAGGGAAACATGCAAACCCTCTACTGCCAATAAAACACTTTTAAAAAGAACTTAGTAGTGGTACTATTATTCACTGTTTGAGGTGCTGAAACCTATTTTTTTATATTTCTGACTTTTTAATGTTTTTTTACCCATAAAATAATTACTGAAAAACGAGCCCATTTTATAAGCACAATAACACTCTCTGAGGTGTGGGTTATCTCAGGATAAGAGCATGCCCAGGTGCATAAGGCAGTCGGTGCAAGTGCCTCATGCCTCATAACGCACCTGGGCGTGTTCTTATCCGGAGATAACCCACACCTCATCGTGTGTTATTGCTTGCATATGTTCATGCTCATTATACTATATTGGAAAAATATCTAGAGCCGTAAAAGATATAATTTCAGAACATAAAAGTGATATAAGAACAAAAGATTAGAAATTATCACTATCAAGACATTTGCAAGAACGGGGACATCAGGTTAACACTTTAAGGTTTTTGGGAATAGAGAAGGTTAGGGGAGGGGTTGGGAAAATAAATTATAAAGAAGGGAAGCTTGGTGGATTTTTACTTTACAGACTATCAATCCAAGATATGGACTGGATGAAAACCTGAACTGGACTTCCTTAAAGGAGCACTGTCAGCGTTGCCCCTTTGTTTTTTTACCACATCAGAGGAGTGTTCTGCCTGTACATTCTCTTATTCCAAATCATTCTTGGGGTCTCCAAACACAAACCAAGCACTGAGAGTTCTGCAAATTATATTTTTAACCTGTATCTGAAATCCCGCACATGCAAAGAGCAGCCTTGGTAAAGATCCTGCGCCGCAAGAGAAGTGTGCCAGCCTTGCGCATGCGCGGATTTCAGATCAGGTTAAAAATATAATTTCCAAGCTCAGTGCTGATCCTCAGCCGAACCTCAGGAATGATTTGGAATAACAGAATGTACAGGTGGAACATGTTTTTAGACTGTGCATGAACAAAAAAATGCAGTTCAGGACAGCGCTTGTGGCAGACACACATTTTCGACCTGTATATGCTTCTGGTAGGCACGTGATTTAAGCTCGGATCGATCAACTAAATTAGGATACAAAAACCAGCAAAATAAGTTAAAAGGCTTAATTTTCAGACACAGAGGGGCATTCTAGAGTAAGCGTTTGATAGGTGTGTGCCAAGAGGCACACTCCTCAGATGTGGTAAAAAAACGGAGAGGCAAAGCTGACAGTGCCCCTTTACAATGAGTGTTTTTAGACTTACAAAATTTCACATATACATAACATGAAAGAAAAACAATTTTTTGTAAACATTTTTTTTCTGTACAATTTTAGGATCATAATGTTTATCTGCCTATATAAACATTAATTAGTCTTGTATGCATAGCATTCTGATTTTCAGGTAATGGTATAGTTGCATTCATACTGAAAGTTTCTATAACATCAGACAGTAATAGCATAGATGTCAATTTTACGGGAAGGTAAACTTAAGATATTAAGTATTTAAAAGTGGGCATTCTACCATTATGTGCAAAACAAGACTATATAGAACAGGATATTTGTGATTTTGGGAGGGCTATAGCCCGAGGTTCAATGTGGGGGAATAGCTCCGCCCACATCCCCTACAAAAGCTAGCCTCCCATGGCAGTTCTCCGCTTAGCATGTTGTGAAATACCCCGTTTAGCACGTGCTGGACTCCTGCATGGCTCATATGGCTGAGCCGCCTCGTTTTCTTTACTTCTTCTAGTTTCTGCTGTCCATTCCCCGCTCTCTCCCTCACTCTTTGGTTGTGCCCCCCCTTTCTTTCTGCTCTTCCCCGTTTGTTTCTCCTTGCTCGTTCCCCATTGGTTTTCTGTCTCTCTCCTGCTTTTCCCCTGCCTGCTTTACTGCACTGCCGCTCTGCTGCGGCTTTGTGCTCCCCCTTCATGTTCCCCCGCTGTTCTTCCCTTCCCTTTACCTGGGCTCATTGCCTGTAGTTTCTTTTGTGCATTCTTTCCCTCTCCCCCATGGTGCCGCCACACTGTCCACACCTCTGCTCAGGATCCTGTGAGCTCCCGTAGCTCTCTACTTCCTACTGTGCAATCCTCGCCCTTCCCGTCCTGCCTGCAGCTTTTGTCTGGCGTGACGCTTTCCTGCCGTCTGTGGAAGTTTCTAAATTTCTGTCTCCTCTACCGACTGCAGCTTGGTATGTATACCGCTTGCTTTGCCTCCCACTGCTTGTCCAGTGCTGTCTAATGGGGGGGGGGCATTAGTGGCTGCTCATTTGCTGCCTCAAGAGCCCTGGGATCATCTCGGCACTCCTTCTGGTTCCATTGGTGTACACTGTCTTCCTCCTTGCTCTGCTTTTGCTCAGCCAATTTGTTTCAGGATTGTAGTTTTGCCTGTTGCATTTTTTGCTACACTTCATGCGTTCTGCTGCCAGATCCATTTGTTCTCCTGTCCTGAGTCTCCTACATTGCCATGGGGGGAGTTACATACTGTTTGTAACGAGCTGCGTCATGAGAGCAACTTCAATGGAACTTTTCAGGCAAAGTAGCAAGGCTTCATTCAATGATTCCCTTTTTCCAGTCAGGATGCATACCCACAGATTCCCTCATGCACTTTTCATTATCAGACCTGCTCTCATAGTCTGTACCCAAGAGAGATTGATTCAGTAAAACCCCGCCTTATAAACTGTAAGGTAGTCATTCAAATTGACCTGCCATCACTTTCCTTGTTATGTGGCCATATTTTGGGATGCCATTCGTTCCCTGTGTCTTTGCTGTTCATTAAGCTCGCCAGGTCATTCAGTCTCGGCCTTGTCCTTGTTTCTTTCTCTCTCTCACCCTGCCTTATTTGTTTGGAACTAGCATGTGCAATTGTACCGCCCCTCCATCCCTTGTTCTTGTCCTTGTCCCATGTTTCCCTGAGTTTTTCTTTTGGGCCTCTTGTTACTTGCACCGCCACTCCGTCTCCATCTCCACACCACTCCTATGCCACCCCGGCCCTAGTCCAACACCCACACTTCCTCCATATTTCTTCCACTTGGCCAACCATTTAAATCAACCTTCCCTAGCAGTTTATACCTGACTCCTATGCTGCTTCTACCTCATGGTTCTCCCTGGATTACAGCCTTACTGACATTCATCATAACTTCCTCCTTCTGTTCTCCTTATGCTGGCTGCCTTCCCTTTTCTCCTTCTCATTTGTGTACCTACCTCCTACTACGCAGCCATCAGCTGCCCTTTCCTTGCTCAACCCATACCAGCAGTTTTTCTGGACTCCATCCCTAACTCGTACCTTCGGAGGCACTGAGTGAAGGCAGGCTTACCCTGTCTACCGGGGATGGGATTCTGTTACAATTACTACTACCTACTACTTACAAACCTGACATCCTCTGTCCCTAACTCTGCCCAGCAGCATCAAGTGAAGGATAGCACACCCAGACTACCAGGGATAGGAGCCATGTCTGGAATCTACTGTTTCACCTTTATGCATTCTCTACCTGATAACTGGTTGCCACTTCCCTTCAGGAACGGTACCACTTTCCCCATTTGCTTAGAACGTACTACCTCTGCCTGGCGGCATCGAGTAAAGATAGTCTCGCCTCGACTACCAGGGATGGGAGCTGTGTCTGCATTCTACTGTTTTATCCTTATGCATTCTCTACCTGATGCCCGGTTGCCACTTCCCTTCGAGAACAGGACCACTATACCCAATTTGCCTTCCACATCCTGCCTCTGTCTGGCAGCACTGAATGAAGGTCATCTCGCACCGACTACCAGGGATGGAAGGCTATGTTTGCAATCGACTCTTTCAGCTTTATGCATTCTGTACCTGAATTCCTGGTTGTTGCTTCCCTTCAGGAATGGGACCACTTTACCTTATTTGCCTTCACCATCATATATTGCCTGGTGGTGTCGAGTAAAGGTCATCTCGCCTCATCTACCTGGGTTGGGAGCCTGTATCTGCAAATGACTGTTTTTATCCTTATGCATTATCTACCTGATACTCGGTTAGTGCTTCCCTTCGGGAATGGGACCACTGTGCCCATTGATTCCATCATCCTACCTTGGCCTGGTGGTATCGCATGGAGGCCATCTCGCACCGACAACCAGGGACAGAATCCTGTGTCTGCATTCCACTGTTTTACCCTTGTGCATTCTCTACTTGAATACCCAGTTGCCATTTCCCTTCGGGCATGGGACCGCTGTACCCATTTGAATTCAGCATCCTATCTTTGCGTGGCAGCATTGACTGACAGTCTTCTTGCCTCAAATACCAGGGATGGGAACCCATTTCTGCAATCAACTGTTTCACCCTTATGCATTCTCCACCTGATACCCAGTTGCCACTTCCCTTCGGAAATGGGACCCCGTACTCTATTTGCCTTCCACATTCTTCCTCGCCAGTCTACATCCTGCACTTCTGTGGACTCATTGTACTCGTCCCTGCCTTGACCTCCTCACACTCTGGATTTGGACACCGTAAGCTTGTTCCGTCTCTACCTCCAGTCAGTTCAACTGCCTCATAGACTTCTTTGCTGCTGGTTGCCCTTCCCCAACAGACATTCAAGTTCTCTTTCACCTTCAGAAGTGGGATCCTTGTGCTTCATCGCTGCAGCACCTTCTGTCCCACGCACTTGTTGTTCACCATCATCTTCAGATATGCTACTCTCGTTTCTCAATGTTGTTGCTCTCGGTACCTGGATTCACTTATTTATCTTCCATGGATCTGCCTCATGGCCTGCAGCAGTTTTCTTCCACTCTGATTCAGTTTGCTGTGGTGCTGACCCCTGTTCTTTTCCTGTCTGTACCTGTTGAAGTCAGTATGCTTGGCCTCTACTGTCTTCTCCTTGGACTCCTTCCTCCAGTCCACGGACATCCGCTTTGGACTTTCCACTTCTTCCTTGGACAGCTGTGTTCTCCTTACCGCCCTGGTGGCTCGGAGCTCCTTCTTGTTTGCTGTGGCTCTTTTGGGCTGTTAACACCTATCTCCAACCAGTATTCCTACCTGGTCAACTACGCTTCCCATTCATCTATCTCATACTTCTACCCTGGTCATTCTAGCTGCTCCCATCTACTACTCTACGAAGCACTCATTAATTTCACCAGAGGAAAACTTTCTTTTAGCAACAGCTCTCGGACAACATTCTTTATAGACTCTTAAGTCACCATAGAGTCAGCTATACTTTTCAATCTTCTCCCTAGGATCAGTTCCAGAATCCCATTAGACTGGACTATATAAAGCTCTCATCCCGCATCCGACTCTACTGGATGCTCCCTACGCATCCTGTCAATTCAAGCACTATGGGTTCCCTATTTACCATGACTCGTAGGATATCTTTTTACATGGAAAAGTGACCACTTCTTTCCGTCATGCAATGACTCTGTAATCATCGCTGTTATGGATAACGGGAACCGCAAGATACCTCATAGCAGTATTGACATCATCTGTTTTACCTTCCTTAGCTTTTCCTATGAGCATTGACTCTGTCAATCATGTTACCCAGCTCCTACTTCCTCAATAGCCATTGGATGTCCTAAGACCTTCACAGCTACCTTCCCAGAACTCCCATTGTTGGATCTCCGGTGCCTAGTTGCCTTACTAAAGTTATTCTGTAAAAACCACTGTTTCTAGCCCCTGGATGTCACCATACTTCATACAGTCATCTACATTCCTCCATCATATTACCATCAATCAGGTCAGCTGCCCTTTCAACGATCCTTCTAACTCATTCCTCATGATTCACCTCCCATACTCCCTCTAGCAAAGACTTTCACCAAGAGCAGGCTTCCATTGATTCTCAATCTGCACATCCGCAATCAGTCTGGCTGTCTCACTATCACAGTCTTGCCTCTCAACAGATCTATATTCGACTAAAATGCTAGGCACCCCTGGCATTCTACACTGCTATTGACTTTCCATTGCCACATCAGTCCATTGACTCTTTCATATACTGTTTACGGGCTTCCTACAGCATTTAGACTTTGGATCACCTGTAAAGCAAAATGGTCATGACCATCTCAGCTCATGTCATGAGAATTAAGCCACAGAAATACGCATATTTACCTTTTCCTACCAGCTGACCAGCAAGAGCCTATACAAGTATCATTACGGCATCAAGACCCCAATCAACTCTCAAATTCTGCGTACTGAACTTCCAGTTATTCCATGTATATTCAGTTACCATCTCTACTGCATATGCCAACCTTCCTTCATTGGTTTAAAATCTTCCACGTCACTACCCCTACCAGGCACATAAAGAGTCTGTCCAACTCCTTCATCTTCTTCATAGATGCCTACATTGCAACTTATCGCTCACTGCTTAACTTTAAATCACCAGACTCTACTTGAATGTCAAACCTTCTACAAAGTCAGATTGTTTACCGTATCACTTCATAACCCATCATATTTCCCACCGTTCAAAGTCTGGTAGCAAATGTTATCAAATCATGCTCTTCCTGCTTATTTTGTCTCTGTAACTCCACTGGACATCATCCATCATCACCTTGGAAACCTGGACTACACTCGCCCCTCTTCAACTGGATCTACTCCACTATCAGGATTCGGTTGCTCCTTCAGAATAGACCTACCCCTTCAACCTCAGGATCATCCTTCTAGAATGCATCATCCATGGACTCGAAGATGGACTGTCATCTCTCCAAGCAGTTCACCTTCCTCGGAAATTAGCTTATGGTTGCTAGAACCTAGGATCTTGCTTCGAGTTCCTGCAGTAGGTCTTCACATGTAGGACTGTGCCCCCTGGCATCAGGTTCGAATGGCAAACTTGTAGCTAGCAATCATCAGCGGGGACCGCTCCCTGATATCAGGTGACGCGACATCAGCCAGACTATGGGGAGGTCCCGCGCCCACCCTCCAGTTCTTTCCCACTGTCGCTTCAGTTTGTTCAATAGACGTGGTAGAACAGCGGTCAGTTGCCTGCTTAGTATTTGTCGATTTTCATCTTATTCTATATATTTTTCTCAATTTATTTGAACGAGTGTATGTCATCTCATCTTAAGAAGAAGTACTCCAAGTGCAGCGCCCAAATCCCGCACAGGGATAACCATTCCCGCTGCCTTCTCTGCCTGGGGCCTAAGCACAACTCGGCTGAGTGTGCTATTTGCCAAGGGTTCAACCAGGCCACATGGATCCAATGCAAGTGGATCCTCGAGGCCCACCTTCTAGCTCAATGGCTGGCTCCTATGAAAAAGGAGCTACAGGAGCTTAGGGAGAGGTCATCGTCTCTGGCCCCCAGAAAAAAAGAAAGAAAAAGAAGGACAAGGAGAAGTGCTGGGAGAGAATCCCGTCACCACAAAGGAGACCCTCCATTTCCAGAACCGTGAGTGCCACTTTTACGGGCACTATTTCCGCTTCTGTGGACCAGATGCCTTCTCCCCTCCTGCTGAGGTGTGCGGACAGCCGGGGGTTGTCTCTCTCGAGGTATCTGTCAGTTCTTCCTCTCATAGGACCGCCGATAAGTTGCCCTCCGGCCCTGCTGACAAGCCTGACCGCGGTCCTTCTTCCGCAGCCAGCCTGGTCATGGCTGATAAGCCGGACGACAGACTCTCCACCAACCACACAGCTGCATCTATTCTTCCGTCGGGCTCCCTTGAGGACCCCGACACCAGGACGAGTGTGCTTGAGGAGGACACTTCATCCATGCCGGTCTCAACCCCCAGGGATCCACCACCTGTCCCTGACTTTTCCCTTGCATCGGGATTGCTCCCAGACCTGTCATTGGGGTCTCTTCCAGAGCTTCTCCCTTTGTCTAGTTCCTTTCTGCTGCTGGATCCCCCTCCTCCTAGGGGTCCGTCACTGGACCAGGATCTTTTAGGTATAGAGCCCCCCCTCTGGACCCTAGAGCCCTACGCCTGATTCCCTGCCGCTGCCCAGTGGCCCTTTGGCACCTCCCCAGGCTGGGTCTTCAGCTTCTCCTATGGGACCCTCTGGCGGTCTCCCGGGGCCTGACCCCCATGTTCTGCTGCTGGGCAGCCCTCCACCGGACACTTCTCATCCGATGCCAGGATACCCGATGCCTGGATACCCAATGCCTGGATATCCACCATTAGGTTATTCCTCAGGGTTTGCAGGGTACCAATACCCCTGCTGGCATCATCCTGCTTACCAGCCCTTGGCGGGGTATCCCGGGTACCAGCCTCCTCTTCTCCTCCACCACTGCTGCCTGATCACGAATCTGTCCTGGCGTGGTGGCAGGATGCCAGGACACAACTCCTTACAGAACTTAGGCAGTCCCAGCCACTCAGAGGAATTCCTCTTCCCAGAGCACCACCTCCTACTCCAGTTCCTTTGGGACGTGTTGCAGGTTCTCTTCCAGTGGGCAACACTGGGATGGATCCTTCCCTTCCCAGTGGTTCAGAGCCCTTGGATTCAGATGAGGATTCCAATATTGACCTCTCTGAACCTCGTTCACCGGTTGAACTTCATCCAAAAGAATCTCCAAATTCCTCCCCCAGAGGATCCATCTTTTGGGGATCTCTTGAGAACTATTCAAACAGCAGGGGGCTGGCCATCCAAGGAGATAGATCCTCAGAGAAAAAGCTGGCTGAACATTTGGACTTGTCCACCACAGACCTTCTACCCATCCCCCTCCTTGGATGGCCCGCACGAGGATCTGCTTACTACAATATGGCAACAGCCCTCTTCCATCCCGGCTGTTTCCAGGAAGGTTGACAGAACCTACTTCCCCCCGGAAGGGATCTCTCATCTGACTTCACACCCAAAAGCCAACTCTATGGTCATCACGGCCGTGCATGACTGCTTGGCTCAACCTAAACACATGAGTTCCTCCCCACCAGACAAGGACTCAAGACAACTTGACCAGTTCAGTAGGAAGATCTACTCGTCCACCTCCTGCGCCATCTGGTCGCTGAACTACGTGTCCCACGTGGTGGCTTTTCAGAAGTCCTCTCTCTCACAGAACTGGAGAGGGATCTTCAGGACATCCCTGATGAAAACCTCAGGGCTAAACTGCTGGACAAGGTTCGCATGAATAAATCTTCCTGCTGTCATGCACTCCGGGCCACTTATGATTCTGTGGACTCCGTGGCTCGGGCCATGGCCTCAGGAATTTGCCTTTGGCACCTAGCATGGCTGCCCCTCACAGGTTTGGAACAGGATGTTCAGTCATCCCTTTTGGATGCATCTTTCAGGGCTTCCATCCTCTTTGCCGGCGAAGTGAAAGACATTATTACAGGGCTGCAAGAGAGTGGTAGGTCTCTTAGAGACATACACTCCATGTATCGTATGGGTCAGAAGAAACAGCCTTTTTGTTGCCAGACAAGATAGAGCAAGAACCAGAACAAACGTCAAGGTGAAAGACACACCACTGGCTCTGGAGTCCAAGGTCCTCAGGCTAAGTTTGCCAAAGCAGCCTCTGGAGCCAAAGCTCCGCTCCCCTCGGTGTTCTGACTCACTTCCCCTCCTCCCGCTCCTTCTGTCCCCCTCGGAGGAACCGGTAGGAGGGAGGTTCGGTCTCCACCTGGAGGGTTGGAAGTCCATCAACACAGATGTATGGGTTCTTCAGCTCATACAGAGAGGTCACTCTTATGGAGTTCCTGGAGATTCCACCTTCAAATCCTCTGGGAAGGTCATTTTACCTGTCAGGTCAGATCCCCATCGTCCACCAAGAGATCTAGGTCCTGCTACAAAAAGCGGCCATAGAACCCGTCCCTTCAAATCAACTAGGAAGGGGATTCTACTCCCATTTCTTCCTAGTCCCAAAAAAGATGGGGGATCTGTGACCTATCCTGGATCTCAGCACGCTCAACCTCTTTGTGGAGTACAAGAAGTTCTGCGTGCTGACTTTTCAGGGACTCCTGCCCCTGCTCCCATCAAACACATGGCTGTGCTCCCTGGATATGCAGGGTGCTTACCTTCATGTCCCCATCCTCCCGGCCCACCAACACTTCTTTCGATTCTCCTTCTGGGAGAACCATTTCCAATTCAAGGCACTTCCCTTTGGCCTGTCCTCAGCACCCCAGGTTTTCGCCAAGTGCCTAGTGGTGGTAGCTGTGTTTCTCCACCACAGGGGCATATATGTGTTCCCATACCTGGACGACTGTCTCTTTTCAGCCCCATCCCCGGACAGCCTGAAGGAGACTGTCTCCTTCACTCTGGATCTGTTTGCCCAACTGGGCATCTCGGTCAATCTCCCCAAGTCTCAGCTAGTACCCTCTCAGTGCCTCCAATATATTGGAGCGGTACTGGATACAGTCCAGAGCAAGGCTTTCTTACCATTGGATCGAGCTGAGACCGTGGCTTCTCAGGCCAGTTTGGTGACCAAAGCTCAATGGACCCCAGCGCACTCAGTGCTCTGTCTTTTGAGTCTTGTGGCAGCAGCCATTCCTACCATCCCCCTGGCCAGACTGCACATTAGGGTTACCCAGTGATCTCTTCAAGTCCAGTGGGTTCAACGATCAGTCGACATGAACCAACTGGTCATGCTCTCCAACAGCCTTCAGAAAGACCTCCTCTGATGGCAGGATCTCACAAACTTGTTGGTGGGAGCCCCCTTCCACTCTCTAGCTCCCTTCCAGACTCTCACCTCGGATGCCTCCCATATGGGTTGGGGAGCCTATTTGGGGGATCACAGAACTCAAGGTTCGTGGTCTCCTCAGGAGCAACATCTTCACATCAACATCCTGGAGACCAGAGCAGTCTTCTGTGCTCTCCAGGCCTTCCAGTCGTTACTCCTCCCGGGAACACTTCTGGTCCAGACAGACAACATGGCTACTGTCTGGTACCTCAACAAACAGGGAGGTACCCAATCGTACCCTCTTTGCAGGGAAGCAATGAAAGTATGGTATTGGGCTATTCAGCACGGCCTGTTTCTGACAGCAGTCCACATACCAGGTGTGCTCAACGTCCTGGCGGACAGTCTCAGCTAATGAGTAGCCAGGGCTCATGAGTGGGAACTAAAGCAGGAGGTAGTCAAAGACCTATTTCTTCGGTTGGGTCAGCCAGACCTAGATCTGTTCGTCTCCCCATTCAGTGTAAAACTACCCAACTTTTCTCTCGCTCGTTCCTGGACATGGTGCTTTTTGGTGAGATGCACTGTCTCTCTCTCTTGGAGAGGGAGGTTTCTATATGTGTTTCCTCCCTTTTCTCTCATTCAGAAGGTTCTGTTGAAACTCCAGGCAGAAGGGGAGCACTTGATTTTGATTGTGTCTCTGTGGCCCCGGCAGATTTGGTTCCTGCTGTTATAACGACTAATTCTAGAACTGTCGGTCCTTCTGCCTCTGTCTCAGGAGCAGGGCACCCTGGTCCATCCGAGTCTTCATTCTCTCCATCTTCATGTGTGGCACCTGTGGACATATCGGTTTCTTGCTATGGAGTTTCCTCTCAGGTTGCTCAGGTTCTGGTGGAGGCCAGAAAACCCTCTACCAGGTTCACCTACGCCATGAAGTGGAAGAGATTTTCTGTCCGGCCACAGCCAAATGCTTGGACCCTTTTTCTTGCTCGGCCTCCCATGTGTTAGAGTACCTCTTACATCTTTCTGAGTTGGGCCTTAGTTACTCCTCTATTAAGGTCCATCTTTCTGCGGTGTCGGCCTACCACCTTCCGGTGGAGGACAAAACCCTAGCACAACTAGAGGTTTCCAGAACTTTCTTAAAGGGTATTCTTCACATGAAACCTCCAGTCCGGAATCCCTGTCCTCCCTGGGATCTTAATTTTATGTTAGAGAAACTTACTTTGCCCCCTTTTGAATCGGCAGCAAGTTGTGATATGCGCTTCCTGTCCTGGAAGATGCTGTTTTTGGTTACAGTTACTTCAGCTCGAAGGGTCTCAGAGCTTCAGGCCTTTGTTTGCAGAGGGCCTTATTTGATTTTCCACAAGGACCGGGTGGTCCTGAGGACTAATCTTTCTTTTCTTCTGAAAGTGGTTTCGGAGACGACTCTCAACCAGAGTGTTGAACTGCCGGTCTATTTTCCTCAGCATTCCAGCAGGGGGAATATCTTTTGCATACCCTGGATGTGCATCAGATTTTGAGGTACTATACCTCCCGGACTAAGGAGGTTCGAAAGTCGAACCAACTCTTTATGACCTTTGCCTCCCCATGCCAGGGCAAGGCCATCTCTAAACAGACTATTTCTAGGTGGCTGGCTAACTGTATTTACTACACTTACCAGAAATATGGAAAAACCCTTCTGGTGGCGGTTAAAGGCCACTCCACCAGAAGCGTGGCCACTTCTACTGCTTTTTTTCAAGAATGTGTCCACTGCAGAGATCTGTGCAGCGGCCACTTGGTCTTCTGTCCACACCTTCACTAAGCACTATAGTCTGGACATTGCCTCTAGGTGTTGAGCTGGTTTCAGCCTTGCAGTTTTGCAAGGTCTTCTGTCTTAAGGCAGATCCTCAGTTGACAGACATCTTCCTCCTCCTGGAAACTCATCTCTGACTCCTTCTTTTTGTTAGACTGCTTGGAATTCAGTCCTAAATGTGAAGACCTACTGCAGGAACCCTCTCGAAGTAAGATATAGCAGTTACATAAGAACTTACTGTAACAGTAGATCTTCGAGAGAGGTTCCTGCAGTAGATCTAGTTTCCCACCCACCTTCCCCCAACTCCTGGAAATGTTCCTTTTTTATCCTGTCTAGTCCCCTGGTCTAGCCAGGGCACAGGGTCCCAGGAGTTGTTACTCCTTTCTTTCTGCTATCCTCTCTCTAGGTCTCCAGTGGAAAAGAACTGGAGGGCGGGCGCGGGACCGCCCCTTTTATAGTCGGGCTGACGTCTTGTTACCTGACGTCAGGGGGTGGTCCCCACTGATGATTGCTAGCTACAAGTTTGCCGTTCGAACCTGATGCCAGGGAGCGCAGTCCTATATGTGAAGACCTACTGCAGGAACGTCTCTCGAAGATCTACTGTTACGGTAAGTTCTTAGTAACTGCTATTTCATCTCCTCTTAGTTTGCCTGGACGATGGGTGGTTCAGTAGCCATGGGTCCTCAGAGGTTTCCTCCACCTGGGTTTTTTTCCTCTCCTGTGTGCTACTGGTCATACTCTCCATGAGTTGGAGGAGGTAATCATACTCTTTTGAACATTCATTGGTGATTCTTTTCTTTTCTATTCCCTACTCACTATTCAGCTTACCTGCCAAGGGTGGGAACAGAGAAAAGCCAAAAGTAAACTACAGTTACATAAGCACTACTAACCCCATACTCTCTTCACCCAAACATTGAATGAGAAGGCTGTATTCCGAGGTTCAATGTGGGGGAATAGCTTCTCCCACATATTCTACAAAGGCCAGCCTCCCACGGCAGTTCCCCGCTTAGCACGGTCTGAAACACCCACCATCCAGCCCTGACTTCTCCTTCTCTGGCACTCTGCTCACCCTTGGTACTGGGCTTTCTATTCCCTACTGACTACCCAGCTTACGTACCAAAGGCGGGAATAGAGAAAAGCCAGATGTAAACTACAGTTACATAAGCACTATTAACCCCATACTCTATTCACCCAAACATTGAAAGTATAAAAGTTAGAAAACATCAGAGTTAATATCAGAATTGGGAGATATCCACTCAAGCTTCCCCCAACCCCCCCCCCATACTGTTGGCATTTTATGTGTGTAAAATTGGTTTAAAAATAGAGAGAACTAGAAAAGGTTTTAGGATACATAGCTTTCCGGCCCCTCTTCATATCAGCTAACTCTGTATAAGTTTAACAGTAATTTTCCATTTTTTTGCTGTGTTAATCCCCTTGTTTACAGATATCAAAAATCTGCACACAGTACCTTCTACTAAGCTGCTACAGTGAGACTGGGGGACCCAGACAGTACATTCTTGGTTTGTACAAGAAAATGTTGAGCTGTGTTTCCATAGTGACTGAGTCGCTTGTCTGCGTCATGAAAATGATGTGAAGGTGTGCTTGTTTGTGCGTCAAGGCAGCCCGGCCCCCACTCACCATGCATAGAGAAGCCCACTACTCACAAGATAGCATCAGGAGTAATGGTGACGCAGTCCACATGGCTGCAACAGCTTCTTTGAAAAACAAAATCAGAATTTAAGCACAGCGGGAGAAACCCCCTGAGAGTCTGTAGCCCATGGTTAAATTGGGTAAGGGATGATTTCATTGTTAGCACAATTTTTTTTAATCCTGAATAGAAATTTTAAATTGTAGTCATTACAATGAGTTTTCCCCTCGATAGTTCAGATATATACCACGAGAAAAGAAAAGCCTGAAACTGGATTTCATAGGCAAGTGTTTAGCATTTTAAAGGCACACTGAAATTAGCAGATATTTTTAATTTTGACTAGATTAAAATTATTCAATCCTGCCATGTTTAAAAGAATCCCTTTCCTTACAGAGTCACTATAAATGTGTTAGCCAGCGCGGAGTTTTAGATACTCAGTACAATTGCAGGTCAGTTCTTCCTGCTGAAAGTAATTAAAGCTATACAAAACAATGCACATAAGTATTTATTTAAATTAACAAAAACACAGATGAAGGGATACTGAGTTTGGCTTACTGTTTTTTAGATTATTCAAACCCCCATTACCTCTGAGGAAGAAACCAGGGAGGTTTCAAAATGTTTGCACTACAGAAAGAAATATTGAAGGGCTGAATACCTTTAAAGAAGAATAAAACTTTTTATGATGGAAAGTGAAATAAAAAATCATTGAATAGCAATTTCTGACTGAGCTGATTACCTTGCTATTGTGGAATCTTAATGATCCCACCTCATGAACACGTGGTGAGAAATGTTCAAATCCTCCACCCAGAAAAGCGACTTGCCACAAGTACAAAAACACACTTTGGGCGGGATTTGAAAAATGATAGCTCTCATATTCGTGAGGTGGTGTGAAAAATGGCTGTGTTGAAAATCTGAGGTGAAACTGTGGAACATTACCAATGTTACGAGCATGCATTCAAAATGTTCAATGTATGCTCATAACTTTGTTTTTTTTACCCCAAATTTTAAAAATAACCTTCTTTTTACCCCACCTTATAAACAAGGGCAGAAAAAAAGTTCAAATCCTGCCAGAAAGGTGATTTTGTGCCGCAACCATGAAATCACCTTTCAAGACAGATTTGTATAATTTTACTGCCATTGTTCATGAGATGGGGTCCCAAAATGGCCATGTTGAAAATTTGGGGAAAAAATATTCAAAAATTACCAAGTTATGAGGACAAGTTCAAAATCCATGGAAATGCATGGAATCACATACCCAATTTCCTCAGTTTGTGGTCCAGGGTTGAAAAATGAAGATGTGTCTCTGGTTCAGAGAACATTATGGCATTGGACCCACAGTAGGTAAATAAGGGGTGGAGGGAGGGTAATGGTGCCAGCAGCAACAGATATCCATGGACAGTTTTATTTTTTACAGGGTATATAAAAATTAAAAGTCTACGTGGGATGGTTTTCTTTATTTCTGGCACCGCCACAGAGGATTGGGTACTCCAGTGTTAGTGTTATGTTTGGTGGCGTAGGAATGGGCTCCCTGGTGTTGGACCCTGAAAACAGGCAGGGTGGGGGCCAGCACCACAGATTGAGCACTCCGATGTCACGGAATGAATGGGTGCTGAGTAGGAGGGTAACGGAGGTGACAATAGACATCAATTGATGATTTTCTGTTTTACTTTTATAGGGTGTATAAAACAAAAAAAGACTAGGAGGGACCGATTTCTTTACTTCAGGTACCGACACTGGGGATTGGGCACCCCACTGTTGCACAATCAAAATGGGTGGGGTGGGAGGTAGTAGCTGGCACCGGGGATTGGGCACCCCAGTGTTAGAAGATTAACAAAGAAGGGGTCAGAGGGATTGAGAGACAGTTTTCTTATGTGTGGCGGCACCAAGGGTGGGCTCTCGGTGTCTCACAATGTAAACAGGTGGGGTGGAGCTAGGTTAATAGACAGCACCAGGGATTGGGCACCCCAGTGCTGGAAAATTAAGAAGGAAGGGGTGGGAGTTATTGAGGGATGGTTTTCTTTATTTCAGGTTAACGTCGGGGGGAGACCACAGCAGACTGATCAGGACACTGACCAGCTATGCTTGCTGGGTGCATTATAGAGATCAAAGGAAATGACTGCCCTATGATTGGACTGGCTCTTTCCTTTGAACTACACAAAGTTTCCACCCAGCAAGACCAGAACAGTGTCATTATCAGCCTAACTGATGATTGGTCCAGCACTGACAAGCCCCTTGTAGACTGCCCTGCACTTGACTGACTGTGACACACCTCTCAAACCCACTATCATACCAAAATGTTTGCTTTGTGCAAGTGCAAGGGCAAACATAAAAAGTATGTAGCCTTGCTGGAGGTTTTGTATGCATCAGGATTTTACATGTGCTTCTGAGTCTGTTCTGTGTAGGTTCCTTCACGGGGTGAATGTTTGGGTTGCCATTATAAGGCACAGGTGGGCAGTATTGTATGTTTATGCAGCAGCAGTCTTAGTTCTCCATCTCAACCATTATATAAACAAACCATGAAGAAAAAAAAGACATTGCTCTGAGCCTCCAATCATTTTTCAACTGTTTGGTGTGCTGTTGTTTATAAAAGTGACCACGTTTTGCCAGACTGTGTATTTCTTCAGCTACAGTATGCCTACTTTTTCGGACAGAAAGGAGAAATGTAGAGCTAGCTGAGACATTTACAGACCATCTTTGTAAAACATGATAACTAGCAAAACAGTGGCAATGAAACATGATCAGAGCTGTGTTTTTTTTTTTTTTTTTATGTATATACTGGTGAATGTGGGTTGTAAAGGATATGCAATTGAACTGCATTATGCTACCAACAAAGTGATGCAAACAGCTTTGTAAAAACAAACCTACATGCTTGAAAGACTAATGTCTGATGTTCAAGTCCCAGCCCCCAGCCCTGCCAACCAGTCTAGGGGTAGGACAGAGTGGATGTTTTATGCTACATTATACTGCATACTGTTTTATTCAAAGGAAGTAAATTGTGAGTGAAACATTATACGTTTCTTAGATAGCTTGAGTCTTGAAACGATGAATTTATATATAGCACCACAGCTGATTGATGCAGGCTGTTGAGCTTAAAATATGCCCCCCCCCCCCAAGTTTCTGTGTGGATTTTGTAGGGTGAGACAATTTTTTTTAAAGTTTTGACCATGTTTCAATATCTAATTTACTCAAGTGAAACATTATGTGAAGGGAAATAGCATTCCTTAGCACTGGGTGTCGTGTATTTTTGAATTAGGCATGCATCATTAATAGTATCTCTCTGTATCTTTCACTCAGCACCAGGTGGTGAATACAACAAGATATATTGAATGGGGATCAATAGTATCACTGGCCTTTTTTAGTTGAATGCAGTGCACATAAGTTGTGTAACTACCTGGGCTGAACAAGTACGTATCGCATATGCATTGGTATGCTGTGAGGGGTGTGCTTAGGAGTTCTTTCACTGCTCAACACTGTGAAAGCAGGACACACACACACACACACACACACACACACACACAGGCTTTGTTTGTTTGACAAATAGGCTGCCTTCCCAGGGAACACCAGTATAATTTCCAGTTGATTTAATAGACACAACATCCTATATCTCACTGCACACTCAGGCAGAACAAAAATGCAAATAGTCTGCTAGTAGTTTAAGCATTTGATTTTATTCATGCGTTTCTGTTGTAATCAGCAACTAGTTTATTTACTAAAGATAGTTCAACTGAAATGCAACACCTGAGTTTCAGATATAGTTGATACTACATGTTAACAGAGCATATGCAGGATATCTACTTCTGCATCCCCATTTGTCTGCCACACACATGATTCCTCCACTTCCAGGTGGATGAAACCCTGTATTTGTTCAGTGATATGCCATTCAACAACCAAGCTGTTCACCAAGTGTCTTTCAGTTATGGCAGCCTTTCTGAAGTACAGAGGTGTCATAATATTTCTGTACCTAACCACTGGCTCATCATGGCGAGCTTTTTGAGGGACAGAAAATGGTCCAGGGATCTGGCCATCCAGACATTCCAGGATCTAGGTCTTATGGTCAGTTTGGCCAAGTCCAAGCTCATCCCTAAGCAGATACTCTTCACTGGAGTGGAGCTCCACTTTCTCCAAGCCAGAGCTCGTCTTCCCCTGGTAAGATCACGGGGCCTGTCTTCTTTTGCCTGATCATTCTGGGTTGGCTCATCCAGTACTGTATTTCCTCCAGCTTTTGAGCTTTATAAACGTTACCATGGCCTTGGTGCCTTGAGTCTGCTGGTACATGTTACCCATTCAGTGGGAACTGGGGCACAAGCGGTCTCAGTTCTAAGTAGCCCTGAAACAACTATTTGGGTAACCCAGCAAATGCTGGACACCATCCATTGGTTGCTATCCCAATCAAAACTTTTTCATGAACTCCAGATTGTATATCTGGATCCCATGATCATGTTGTTGTATACCTGGTAAGCTAGGGTGTGCATCTGCTTGACTACAGAGTGCACAAGTTCTGGTCTACTAGAAGCACTCAGCTCCACACCAGTCTTCCGGAACTGACCGTACCAGTTCTGGTACCAGAATTGACTCAGTCTCAGCAGGAAACCTCAGTGGCTGCTTCTACACCTGCCAAACCTGTTGAGGATATCTGAGGGGATGATCAGGCATCCAGATTTGCAGTCTTTGCAAATTCTTCCTGCATGGCTAGAGTTCCAGGTCCATGGATGTGTTGAAGATGTTCTACAGGTGTTAGAGTCATCTCAGAAGGAGTAGACTCGCAAAACATTCATTTGCAAGCAGAGGAGGTTTTCATGTTGGTGCAAGGAGCAAGGATTATTGGCCTTCTTCTACTCCATGTTCAGTATACTTACGGTAAATACTTTTGGACCTTGTCTCAGGTAGGATTACTAGCCACATCCCACAAGGTGCATTTGACTGCCATTTTGGCATTCTGTGCCAAGGCACATTGCTGACAATAGTAAAGAATAAAGTGGTTGGCTATTTCTTTCAAGAGCTGGACCACCTGTCCTCTTCAGTGTGGGAAAAACCTCCACTATGGGACTTACCACTAGTGCTGTCATAGATGATAAGTAGACCATTCAACCCAATGGACACATGATCATTCATGTATATTGTGGAAGGCATTTTTGGTTGCACTCACCTCTGTTAGACAGGTGAGTGAGCTCCAGGCACTTTCTGTGGAGCCTTCATAGTCTTCATAAGGACAAGGTTGTTCCATGCCTCTGTATGAAATTTCTGTCAAAAGTATCTCTGACTTTTTCATCTTAATCAAGCAATCATTCGTACAGGCCTTCTTCCCAAAGCCTCACACTTTAGAGACCGAGCGAATACCCAACAAGCAAAATGTCCACCAGGCTCTGTTCTTCTACAGAAAATTTACAGGGTAATTTTGTGATGAGGCTTGCGGTAGCACAGTGTTTTGTTCTGCTGTTTTTTTTTTTTTTAAAGTTTTACTGCCGGTGTGGTTTCATTAGTCTGTGCGGGATTAGCCTTTTAGTGTGACAAAGGAAAGGCTTGCTTTTACCCGAGTTACAGCACCTTAGGACTCTAATACATTTATGAAAGAGGTCTCAGAAAGAAGATGCCTGTGGCGACTGTATCCTGGAAAATGGAGCTGCACCTGTGTCTGCACCTGTGTTGAGTGGAGGTCCCGACGGTGAAATAAACCCATGCCAGCTGGATGGAGGATATTTTCTACACTGGAAGCATGCAAGATTCCTGTTGACAAGATAATCTGAACCCCAAATTTTTTCTGCCAAAAAAACAAACAAAAAACAACTAGGATTACCATGCAGTGGTTCAGAGTATCAATTTGTGCTTCAGTTTTGCGCTGACCTGGGCAGTAAGTGAGAGTTAATTCTGTGTCAGTCTGTTTTTGTATAACTGATTGAGGCTTCAGAAATTACCTATATGCAGGTATGCCTGTTTTTAACTTAACGAAGGAACATGATTATGAAAGGCACATTGAGGCCAGAGATGAAGATATGAGCTAATTGAATAATCTTCCTGCTGAAGTCTGTTAAATTCTAGGTTTTTGAACCTTGCGGATTACAAAATCAAAGTTGCATCATATTTATCAAAGGTCAGGCATAAGGAAATGTTTATTGATCTAAGAATCAGAACCAAACTAGTTACGAAACCAGAGGACCCCTAGATATGGAAACAATTGTTATATTCTTTCCAAAATGCTCAAAGTTAAAATATTTATTTTATTAAGTGAAATTTGGACACTCTTGTCTTTGCTATATATGAATTCTGTACAACATAAACTGCTTGTTAAAGGCATGATCTTGCCCCACACACTCAGATTATTCAAAATCCTTGACATAGTAGATGTCTGCCAGCTGGTAACAGGTTGGACACGGAAGCTGTTACCATTTTATGTTTTATATTCATTTAATTTTTTTTATTCAGTTGGTTTATAAGTGTGATAAAAACTTTAGATAATGTTATTTTTATTATGCATTTCATTTAAAGTGTTTAATGTGTTTTATGTTTTTAAATATGTATCTAAATAGTAAGTCTAAACAGCAAGTCTGTTTATTGCCGGGCTGGGGAAGGCTTAATTAGCTCAGGGTTGTTCCTCAGGTTTTGCCGCGGACTGGGTGTGATGTTTCTGCAGAACACTATGTGTTCCAGCCACACATACTAAAATAGAGATGAAAAATGGCCAGTGGCCAAATCTGCGTACAGTGGGACAGGACCATTTTTTAGTTGTATGCTTTTTTTTTTTAAATGTAGTCTTTTTATTTAATTTATAAGTGCAGCAATTTTACAGGCAGCAATACATCACTCATTAATACCAGTTGATAACATCACAGTACATTACATGTATACTTGTAGCAGTCATGTTGGAGGAAAATAAATTAACATCTTACTACTTCAGTATCCAGAGAATCATAGTTACTCATTTTAAGTTCAGTCTGTGATCCACGCAAATCAAACCAGGCATAGCACGGTGGACCTTCCCCTCTCCCTCCCAGATTTTAGTCCCATTAAAATTCAAGGAGCATCACTAGTCGTATCCCGAGTAACTTTTCAGTGCAAAAGAAGAGCAAAATTTACATGTTCAGTACATAGCTTAAGGTACAAAATCATCATAATGATTTAGTTGATATGATATCCACGTTTGCCATTGTACATCAAATTTCTGAACTTTGTCCATCATCTTGGCTGAGAGTCACTCAAGGGCATATATCTCCCTGGACAAAACAATCCAGGCTTTTTTAGTGGGTATTTAATTTGTAAACCACAGTCTAGTGATAATTTTGTGAGCTGCTGTTATAAATTTTAAAATTTGTTTTAGCAAATTGTTATCAATTCGCAGACCTTCTGGTTTAATAAAAGTCAGTATAAATATGGGAGTGAATAAATCAGTAGTCTCATAAATTGCACTCAGCTCCTCGAGGATCTCCTTCCAAAACTTGGATAGCTTAGGACATGACCAAAGGACATGGCTGTGGTTTGCTCTATCATCCCCACATTCTCTCCAACACTGTCCCTGCCCTAATTCTCCCATACTGGCCAGCAAGGCTGGAGTACGGAAGAAACAAGAACAGAGTTTCCACATGTATTCATGCCAGTATGGTGAGGAAAAGATTTTTATCATGCCAGTATGGTGAGGAAAAGATTTTTATCACGCCAGTATGGTGAGGAAAAGATTTTGATAGTTGTATGCTTCTTGTCAGTACTGAGTGTTTTCAGGTTCTTACTCAAGAAAACTGGTAGCTATGACTTTAAAAAAAGATATAAAGGTAAGCAGTTGTAGAGTAAACTTATAGAGTAATAATTCAGTAATGTATAGCAGGATCTAGGATCTGGTGGGGTCCCTGGAAATGCAAAATTTCATATGGCAGAGTATTTTCTCACAAAAATCTGAGTAGTTGTATGTGTGTAGTAATATGAAGTGGATTTGTTGGAGAGGCCTCGATCTGGGTCTTTGAGGATCTTTCTTTTGCAGTTGTCCTATAGCCGGCATGGCAGTTCAACATTCATAAAGTGGATATTACCTACTGCTTATGTAATTAATCTTGTTTTATTGCTCATCAGAATTTAAACTGGGCTGATTCTTATCTTTTAGTATTCACTGTTTAATATGTATAAGGTCCTTGATATTATGTGTTACCTGTATATCCAAGTTTATTTTATTGCACATTTTATTATGACATTTTTAATGGTTTGAACAACTGAACAAATAAAAACTAACTGAAAAACTGAAAACTGAGCTGAAAACTGATGAGGCTTGCCTGCTGTTTGTCACATATGCTGAAGCCACCCTAGGCAGTCTGATAGCCTGCCAAGCACATGGCTGCCTGATGGATAATCTCCTGCATTGCTCTGTGTTGCAGGTTGACTGGGGAGGAGCCACCCATGGGGTTGAAGGCTCACTCCACCAGGCATACTGCTGCCTCTGTTACAGCTGCCAGGTACATTTCTATTTCTGAAATATGTACTTTAGGACTGCTACTGTACCTGTTCAGATAAGCACACATTCATTTCTCATTACAGCATCGACTTGCTCAGTTGTTGTGATGCTGCTTTTTGGTCCTAAGTCCTCTAGTCTCTATTTACCTAATTTGGGTTGTGCACCTTGCCCTCTCCTCCTGGTGACTGTTAGGAGGATGCATTATGTGAATTTTTTTTTTCATTTGTTTTATGTGATATGTATTTTAGCTTTTGTATATACAAAACTTTGTTTGAGGTTTCAGATGCCCCAGAATTCCTCTCGCCCCAGGTCCGCTGAACATATGGCGCACAGGGCTTGTGGCATTCTCCTGGTTAATAATCGGGATTTTCTGTTTCATGTGCCAATTGCCCCACGTTAGACCACCTTTTTCTGGCCTAGCTTGCAGCAATCCCGTGTACTTTTTTTACTGGGCTTGCACCGCATACTTAGTGCAAGCTGGTGTAAATCAAGTAAAGTGTTGCAACTGCACCCAGTCTACTAAAATCGAGCGCTGTTGTGGCAAACGTATTTGGCACAGCTGCACCAACAGATGGGTTTGACACAGGGCATGACGCAAGTCCTGCGTTGCCCTTTGAAAATCCGGCCCCTGGAGTTTACATTGAACTGGACACCACTGCAAATGAGCATTCTTGCTAAATAGTTATTTTCCTGAATGAAATGAAATGATGCGTGAGTAGTGGAGCATATCTAGGTAGTTAAAAATATAGTACCAAGTACTTACTTGTAACCATAGTTCTGCCACTTGTATTCAGTTCACATCCACACAACCCACCCAACCCTGGAAAGGCTGGCTTTCGGATTCCTATTCTGGTGACCAAGCATGCTCAGTGGAAGACTGCGTTAAGTGTGGATGTGAACTGAATACTAATAGTTGTATTACGGTTACAAATAAGCCGCCTTTCTCATTTTCCCAGCAAGTTTTGGGTGCCGAGGATCCCTTTCACAAAGCCCAAACCAGATGCCGTAATATCGTGGTATTGAGATAACTGTAGTATTTTTTTTTCAAGGTTGTCAATCCATAATAATTTTCCTATTGTGACATTCTGATAGTCTGCCCACAGTAACTGTTAGTCATATTAAGAGGAACCAAAATTAGAAGACTAAAGGTTCTTTAAGGTTCTTGCCTTGAGCCTCTCTTCAAACATAGCAATTTGCATACATAAGCACTCTGATCATATGCTGATTACATGCTAATTGATCATTTGCATTTCAAAGTACTCAAACATTTTTTTTTATCTTTTTTTACAGTCACATAAGGTTTAATAATAAAAAGCATTTACATGGTAAGAGTCAATATATTGTTAAACAGGGAGCATATTGCACTCCCATGTGGCAGATACAGGTTCATACTGTGGGACCAACAGCTTTGCCCTGCACTGCTGGAGCCTAATGCACAGCATCCTCGGGCTCTGGGTAGAGAGAGAATTCCTTGTTCTTCTCTTTGAGTGCTTTTGAGGGGATCATGGGGAGACCACACTTCATCGCTGCCTCTTGTTCAACGTCAGCGGTCTGGCCAGCATTACTGTGTCAGGAGGTGAGTGGGGCCTCAGGGGGGGGGCAAAATATTACATTCTGCCATGCGTGATTTCCCCCAGGGCACCTACATCACCAGAGTCTCGCAGTCCCGCCCCTCAGCTCTTTCTGAGGCCTGCATTGAACAGGTACAGCCAGGCTACAGCTTCACCCTGTTGAAGGAGGAGTTTCCCATGGGGTAATACAGACTCAGCAGATCTTTCTGGGGCTGGGGTGAGCAGACCAGAATCCTGACCAAAAGGTGCCTGAAGGAAAAAAAGGAAGCAGTAATGGGGGATCACAAAATAGTAGTATTTGTTGAAGACACTAAAGTGAGATTAACTTAAAATTCACCCTTCCTAAATGCTTCTTGTAACTCGTGTAACTGTTTGCTTTCCATAATAACAATGAATTCTCTCCAGATGTTTGAAATATTTTATACCCAGAGAGCAGCCATATTTAGGTTGTGACACGTATTTTCATAACAGGTAATGGGAGACTGACTACAGTAGCCAAGTGGGTATATGCTTAGATAATAGTAGTAGTTACTATACAACTTACACAGCTGGGCAAATTATTTTATACAATTCAGTATTTCTTGCAGGTTTCTACAAATCTACTGTGTGGGCAGTGGTGTGTGCAGGGCAGCTGCAGGCAGGTAATGGCCAGACTCAGTGGGCCATTGAACCTTTTTCAGCCTTCAGCTATGTTTCTGTGTGGGCTATACAATAAATGAAGGGTAAGTGTGGTATATGAAGAATAAACACATCAAGGGTGCTAACCAGATTATAAAGTCACAAGGCCAAAAGGCGAGTGGCTTTATAATCTGGTTAGTACCCTCAATGGATTTATTTCTGAGTGTAATGCACTTACCCATCTTTTCTTTATAATACGTTTGCATGGTTACAGGTAGCTTTGATCACAATTGTTTATACAGGAAAAGGATATAAGGGAAATAACTGCTAACCACTTCTGTGGAGGATGTCTCATCCATGTTTATTTAATATATATACATATATATCAATAGTACAGCAGTTCATGTTGGACATAAAAAAACAGCAGTGCTGTTCTAAAAGTTTATGTTTACTGTAGTTATTTTCAGAGGTTCCAAAGAAAGATGGCTATGGCCTTCCCCTGCTGACTCTGAATTTTTCTTTAGATTTTAACAGGATAATATAACCAGGTATGAGCCCATTTACAGAGTCGTCCTGATCAGTAACACAAGTTATACAGCAAGGCATTAAGTACAAATCATAAAATACAGTACAGACAGAGCAAACAAACAATGTCATGTAACATTTTATTTATTTATGTATTTATTTATTTATTGAAATGTTTCACCAGGAAGGCACACTGAGCAACAAGTCGCTCGTCTCCCGGTGCGACCTGGGGGGAAAGGGTACAGTAGGAGAAATATAACATAACAGATCATGTACACTCACATATAAATGGAGTCACTTCGTAAACTGCTGTTTTAAATTGAGCTTGAGTAGGTATTGCCTCATATAAACAAAAGATCGTTCCATATAGATGCTACCACATACAGAAAGGCCTTTTTTGCTATATCTCAATTGTACCCAGTGCATGTGTAACCCCTGGCCAGATATGTCACGTAGTACATATTTTGTGTTCTGCTTTGTCCTTACATTCTGTTCAGTTGTGGTTTTCTTTTTTCAAAGGAGAACTACAGTCAACCTACAAGTCCGTATTTTCAGTAGAAGCTGTTTGTGAAATACTGGTTTGCATTCTGTTCTTGTTCCACCTTTATTGGGCTTGTAGTAAATTCAGTAGGTGTTTCTGATTTACAGACTGCTGGTAATGACCTTTGAGAGTTGTATGATGTCATTTATGTCCTTCTTAATTTCTTGTCACAAAGGCACCCGGCGCTGATAAGGACATAAACTGAATCATACGATCTTAAAATGTCATTTGCCACCAGACATATCCATTAAGTTTATTTATAAAATGTAAAAAAAAAAGAAAAAACTTCATTGGTCGAGAGAAGTCACCTGACCATGCATTAAATCTCTAGAGTGCACACTCTGTCATGGCTTATTACTTACTTAAAGGCCAGTAAGACCTGAAAAACAAATAAAAAAATAATGACAACTGGTATATAATAGTTAAATGCAGCTTCTACAGCAAAAAGTAACTTGCAGATTCAGTGATGTTCTCCTATGAAAATACGAAATTGCGAGCAGATACAGGCCATATGGTCTCTCTAGTATGCTCGAGTGTGCAGCACTTCAGTTCATTAGACTGCAGCTGCAGCTCCTTTAATAACAGAATATATTTCTTCATAACAGTCCAGGGTGGGTGAACAGTAGTTACGGGATTTCACAATTTCTTGTGTGGTTTAAAGCACAAAACATGACTAGATCTGGCCACACACACCCAGTTATACCTTGGTACTTTCTTCTGCCATACATCCAAGGTTATATAGAACAGCAGAATACAATACGATACTATTTTATTTTATATAGCTCTTTCAAACAAAATTGTATCACATAATGCTATATAGTATGGAGGGAAATACATACAGAATTGAGCACGGAAGTAAGCTATTGTGACAACATTTAGCAAACTGGGGGAGAAGTATTTGGAGAAAACTCAGTTTTGCTAGAGAAAAGGTGAATTTAGGGTGTAGTTGGAATTTGAATGACGATATTCCCTGGTGTTTCAGATTTGCATTTTTGATGCACCCAAAAATGTTTTCAAGGTGGTTTACTAATGCATGTACATTCATATATGTCTGGGACAGTTACGCAGATAACTTACCCTAGTACAGTATGTTATGTCCAGCCAAGGATCTAAATAGGATGTTGGTGAGTAAATATGTTTTTCACAGCTGTAGCCACTGGCATCTTTCGAGATGCTGTTTAGTAAGTGTCTGTTTGTCTTGGGTTGCTTTGTTTCTCTTGTGTTACAGTCTTTGTAGCTATGTATGAATTTTCACTGTTTGAATGGATTATGGGCACATTTTGTTATATATTTGGGTTTTTAGTTACATTTGTGCTGAGCTAATCAGCTCTAAACCTGCCACTGCGAAAGCAGATACAGTACATCTAGAAACAGTTTGGTGATACCCATTTTCTTTTTTTCATTCTTTCCTTTTTTTTTTCTATATTTGCAACTCTATACTACATTTGATAAAAATGTTGTATGGAGACAACACGGGATTTACCTGGTTTTATGAATAAAACTATACACTAATCTACATATTATTTTAAATGTTAGTAAAAGTCGGATGTCGTAGTACTGTATCAGTAGTTTAAACTTTAATTATATCAAGATTGTTGATAAAAGATTATAGGTTTTTTACAGTCAGCACATATGTCAGACCAGCTGATTGGCACAGCATTATGGCCACTGCTCACAATGCCTCCAGCCCGTGTTTGGGAATGAGCATGGGTCATCAAGGGCCAGCCGGGGGAGACAGCACTGAGCATTCAGTGGATTGTTGTCTTTACTTGGGGGAAGGGGGCACTGTCCTTCTGCCTGACTGCCACCCAGTGGAGACTGGGTGGCAGCATGTGGAGACACCAAATGGGGTGAGCTCGTTGACAGACACTGGTGCACATATGTGCCTCCCCATTCACGTATGCGCATTATGGCATGTTGACACCTCAGAGAGAACAAATGGGAGAAAATCCCTGGTTGGCCTGCTGCAAGCCGTATACCCTGCAGGCACTGCATGACTGACAGAGCAGGCCACCACCACTCTGTGGTCCTGGGTAAGTGTGGATAACGATTAAGTCGATTAAGTCCCTGAGAAGGTCAGTGATGAGACTGGGGAAGGGGGAAGCACCACCAGGTGCAAGACTGGGGGCCAAGAGTTACAAAGCAAGATTTAAAAAAACACAAATAAACCCTGAATCTCCATTCATCACTGAGGTGCCGCCATCTGTTACGTGAAACATGGCAGCCATTTTTGTGTCAGCTCCTCACTACACAATAGCTTCCATTCTACAGTATGTGCTCAGATGTGAACTAATTGATAATGCCTAGATAAATCTATGCAGTAAATGACACTGTACTTTAAAAATGTAACCGCGCTGCTTTCTTTTTTCAATTTAAGGTCAGTGTCCTAACAACCCTGGAACGAAGGTTCAACTTGCAGAGCGCTGATGTCGGAGTTATAGCCAGCAGTTTTGAGATTGGAAACCTAGCACTGATATTGTTTGTGAGCTACTTTGGGGCCAGGGGCCACAGGCCAAGACTGATCGGATGTGGAGGCATAGTCATGGCCCTTGGGGCCCTCCTCTCAGCATTGCCAGAGTTTCTCACCCACCAGTATGAGTATAAGTCTGGGGAGATCCGTTGGGGGGCACAAGGAAGAGACGTGTGCGCCATCAATGGGTCCAGTGTTGATGAGGGACCAGATCCGGGGATTCTCTGTGGAAATAGGACTACTACCAACATGATGTACTTGCTTCTCATTGGAGCTCAGGTTCTGCTTGGAATTGGTGCTACTCCAGTGCAGCCACTAGGAGTGTCCTACATCGATGACCATGTAAGGCGGAAAGATTCTTCCTTGTATATAGGTAAGAACAACTGTGTTTTCTTTGAAAAATGTGCACACATAGTGGAATCATAGAAATGTGAAAGGTATTACAGGCATTTTCCTAAAATATTTATAGGGAATGTGTACTTCTACTAAACTGGTTACTTTAAATGTTTACTATAGTGATCTCTTAACTGGATTGCCAGGTTATATTTAAAGATGAAGTGTACTAGCTCCACACTTTTGGCTGATAGTTATTGTCAAACCGCTGCTGGAAAGTGGCACTCTCTGAGTTCAGATCTGTCCATCAGAATCTAATCATTAAGTAGCACAGAGTCCTTCAAGCATTGCAACTAGGACGCTGGGGGCAGGGTTAATGGAATTCAATTCTGAAAGTGGAATTTAAAAGTCTTTAATTCAGTTCCAGGAATAAAGAGAGGAGGGGCATGCTGTTGTGTAAAAATGTATGCCCCCCCATAAAAAAAGAACGCATCAATAAAGTGTTTGGTTACGACATTTTGTGGTGAAACATATCCGTAGATATGGGATTGGCTGAATTGTCTCAGGCATTTATATGGAGATTTATTTTGCTGAATGCCCAGATCCCCCAAAAAAATGGTTGTGTCTCACATGAAAAGTATGTAAATTGCTGTTTTCCCTTGAAAATATGTGATTGCTTTTTGTAACTACAGCAGTTTAGCAGGAAATGGGCTGTTTTTGCATGATAGCCACATTATGCGAAAATGGACAAATTTGTCTGATATTCGTGATAATTCCTAAAAGTTGTGGTTCTGCTTGGTTTATGCTTGTGGTAAAAAAAATCACCACAACCAGAGGTGTTCTTCCTATGTGATGAATGACCATCATATAGGGGTCAATTTTAACACCATTTTCTTGACTCAAGGCATAGCCAAGACTATCTGGAGTTGGTGTAGTGTAGCTACTTTACGTATGGAGGTGGTATAGTGTAGCGGTTAAGGACATTCAGCTGCAAACCTGGAGACCTGGGTTTGAATCCCATCAGCCCCCCCTTGCATACTGTGTGACCCTGAGCAAGTCACTTAACTTCATTGTGCTCCCAGGTCTCTCCTGGAAACAAACTCTGGCTAAGTGTACCTTTGCTGGTTAAACAGTTTCCCGCTTTCCCTTACCTTAGGCTAATGGAACTCACCCCCATGTTGCCCGATGTGGTCAGGTAAGGATCAAAATGTGGGCCACAGCAACAGAAGAAGCAGTGTGGTGCTGTGGCCCCACCCAAAATAAGGACTTAAGCTTGACCGCTCTAGCAATGTTTTTTTTTTTTCATCACTGTTTAGTGCAGGGATTATTTTCCAAAAGATCCGTCCGTCACTATTTTCAGTGTCAGTGGCTCAGTAGGTAGCACACTCGCCTCTGAGGCCGGGAGATCAGAGGGCTGTGGGTTCAGTTCCCACATCTGGCACTTGGGTTAATATCCCAGTACTGACACTGTAGTGCAGCAAGAGAGGGGTGCTGCACTTCTGAGGTGCTGTCTTTCGGATGAGATGTTAAACCGAGGTCCCATCTGCCTGGATTGGTGGTAGTTCAGGTGGATGTTAAAGATCCCATGGCACTTATCGAAAAGAGTAGGGGAATCTCCCCGGTGTCCTGGCCAAATTTCCCTCATTCATTAAAAATACCACTAACAGCTTAATCTGGTTCAAGGTCAGTTGGCATTCATCTGTATTCCCTTCCCCGGGTCGTGCCTGAAAATAGGCAGGATTTGTTTAGTGCACTTACCAGGTCAACAAAAACTAAATAAAATAAATAAATAAAAAATGGACATCTGTCCGCCCATTGCTAGTTTCAAAATGGACATCCATTAAAACCATTAGACCACCTACTAGATGGTCTAACTGTGTCCAAATTTTTTGTTCAAGAAAAGATGGATTTGTGGCCAAAAATTATGCAAATTGCATGCACTGCAAATTGTAACATTTTTCTTAACTTTATGTTTTATTTTCTGGTAAAAACAAACATACAGTTAGTTACCAAGCATAGCTGTAATAGTGATACATTTATATTCCCAAAGAGCACACCACTTCTGTTAATAATAACAAATGAGACAGCTAAAGCTTTACTGATACATCATCTGGAGGGAATATCAAAAGAGAAAAGTACTATTCCTCTAAAATAGCTTTTAAATCAAGGCTGTATAAGAGCCCATGAGCAGCATGGATATTGCCTAGAATAAGTAAAAAGAAAGTCCCGAAGTCCTACACCATATAACTATGGTATTGGTAGCCAGGCAGTCACATAGTTGAGCACAACATGTGTGCAATCCAAACCTTGATCAAACTTAGTTTTCAATTACTGGTGCTTAACCAGCAAACTTTCTCCAAGGTGACAATCTGGGATAATAATTTGAGACAAACATAAAGTCAGAAATTAGCGACTAAAGGATATTATAGTCTTTGATTGATCCCGCAATCTCCAAAACAGCTGAGGAGTCGATTTGACTTTACATGTCCTTATAAACTTATGGCCCAGATACAAATTGTAGAGGGAAGCCTTTCAGGTAGAAAGTCCAGCCATAAACAAATAAATTACCCATACGGGCCTTTACGAACGAACATCAGAAGTACCTGAAAAGGGTTCTACCCATCCCTCTTCGTTATACAGTTTCTGCTTCAGGTCTCTTCTTCATCATCCGAGGTCTGTGGATCCGATTCGGCCTAGCGCAGAGGAGAAATTGCATGCTTCCGACCCCATTTTAGAGCTTCTGCCGGTTCCGAAAATAAGTAGACCTTCCTGCAATGGGCAACCCTCAGACGCGCTGGGAAAATCATACCATGTGGAATGGAGGCCTCACGGAGCATGGCACGTACCCCGTCAAATCGCTTCCTCTTCAGTTGGGTAGCATAGCTAATGTCAGGGTAAAGGTGGATACGATGCCCATCATGAAGAAGAACCCCTTTTCGCCTAACTTGATTCAAAATGCAGTCTCTTGTTCCGGCCCCATCAGTTACCAGCAGAATAGTTCATGTGGAGTCTTGATCATCTATCTGTCCACGTGGGGTGACTCGAAAAGCTCGCTGGAAATGCCTCGTTTTTTGTTGGATTTCTGTTCCCAATTGCTGGCTGAACCAATCTTTTAAAAAAAGCAAAAGGCTGTCGCCTCCTGTTTCTTCCGGCAGCCACAAAATTCAAATATTGGGAGCTCTGATTTGATTTTCAAGAGTCGCTATACGAGCTTTCCAATGGCCACTCTCCTTTATGATGGTTGATAACGCTCCCAAAGCAGCATCCGCTCTCTTTGAGGCATCTAGAGCAGTTGTCTGGGTGCCCTCTATTGTTGTTTCAAGTGTAGTTACATGATTACTCAGGCCATCAAACTTGTCAGATAACACGGTAACTGATTTGATCAAATTAGACAGTTTTGCTCCGATGGTTTGTAAAGTTTCTTCTGCTGCTTCTCCAGGATTCTCGTCTGGTCTGTTTTGCATGGCACGGGTAGCAATAGCTGGCAGAGCACTTTTGTTTTTTGCTCCCGATCCTTGATATTGATCCTTTGAGGGTTCCCCATGGCAATTAGGGATCAATCCTGCACAATTTCCTCTCACTTTATTTGTAATCAATGCAATGAAGAGGTCTTTTTCGGTAGAAGTTGCCAATTAGAGCTGAGCAGCAAAGTCAAGTAGGAGCTGTCTTGCTCAGGCTCCACATTGCCCCCCTCAAATTGTAACTTTTTATCACACACAGTACACTATACAAAATAATAGGGCTGCTTGGACACAATCGATCAGCAAATAGAGGTAGATACAGAGTGCATTTGCTTCTGCGGTCAACTCTTCTGAAAAGCCCTTTCATTCTGTTTTCCATCTGTCCAAAAATGATAATCCCCCACCCACATGATTCATTCCCAAAATCCAAGATGGGTATGACAGACAAGCTTTGAAATTTGACTCTGCTGATATGAAAAATACCTAAAACTCTTTTAAATAGAATGTACCTTTAAATCAGAAATGCAGTGTGCATTTCTAACATGCCCTTAACTCCTCTCCAGCCACTGTATAAGGGAAGTCAGGTGATTTTTTTTTTTTTTTAACAATCTAGAAGTATGCTGCACTCAGACTGTACCCTCAGTATGGTCTCGGTGCCTCACCAGCAATCAATACTTTTTACATGAGTATTCAGTATTCCGACTGGGCATTGCTCCCTTCAGAATGTCTGGGCTCAGGCTCTCTGTGATAACAGTGAGTCACAAGTTAACATTTCTACAGTTAGTTATAACCTGGATTTCCGATTTAAAGGTACACATTACTTTTGATTTTTTTTTAATTATGTAAGGAATAAAATGAGCTATTGAGTTAATATATAATTAGTTTATTGAAATATATCTGAATTGATAATGAATTTCTGTACGAATTGCTTTAACCAAATGGAGTGTTGGTAAAGGATATAATGAACCTTTGTTTGCATATATAATTAGTTGCCTGAAAAATATACAGCCGAATTTATTGTGAATTTTGGTAGGAATTGCCTTCACTGAATGGAGGATTGATAAAGGAAGGTTAAAGTTTTGAATGCTGCAAAAGTATTCCTGTAATGACATGTACTGCAGGTTAAGAGCCAATTGGAGAAGCGAGCCACCTGTATAGGCAACTTGTTTTTTAAAATTGACCTTGTTTATAGAGGAGCAAACACACATTGACAGATGGTTATGAAACCACAAACACTGTCTATGAACATGATATTGCAGAAGTGAACCAACTGTCAATTTGTTAGCCTTGTAGAATATTGGACATGCTCTTGTGGCCGTTTCATTCTGTGTGGATTTCCTATATTATCATATAATTTGAAATGGTGTTATATACTCGGAGATAGTTACACTGGGTGAGCACTACGGATTGCCACAGTAGTCAATGGCTAACAAAAATCAAATGTGGTAAAAAAAATGTAATAAAAATGCTACAATTTACTGTATTTTCTTATCATACATGCTGTAGTTTGCAGTATGTGGCTAAACCTTTTCTTCTAGAGCTCACCCAGATGCAGGAGAGGCAGTTTGGAAGAAAAGTACTGCGTAGGATCATTGCAAAGGACATGGGAAGAATGACACAATTGTTTGCTTTTAGTCTGTCTCCACCCTGCAAGCTACTGTACATGTATACACTCCAAACATGCAAAGCATCATGGGTAGCCTCATGCAGTTCCTTGTGTCGTGTAGGCAGACGAGGTTTTGCATGTACGAACAGTTGACCAACACAAGCTTTTACATTTGCTTCAGTGTTCAGTCTGCCCTGTAACTATCATGAAAGCTTAGTGAGTTATGTTGACGTTACCATGATTCCTCCCTGAATTATGTCGCAGTGCTACAGCATGAAGTATTTGATAATTGAATCCAGCTGACTTTAATGGTTCTTTGCAAAGATAGAGATGGGTGTTTTAGAGATGTGTACTGCTTTTTAGATTACTGAATGAATATAAAATCAGCTTGCAAAAATCCTGTTGGATTTATAAACGGATGACTTGTCTTGTAGTATGAGAAAAAGGAAAACAGCATGCTGCAAGGGGGATGCTTCAGTGATAATGTTCACTCATTAAAAAAACTTTGGGAAGAAATGACAATGAGCTATAAGGTTTTGCTGGTGGGGCAGGGAAATAACAATACAAGAAATATAGCCTATGGTCTTTGCTGTATGTTTATAACAGTGAATTCTTGCACTTGCAAAGAGATCAGTGTTAGCTTGTAGTCTGAATTTATAACTCGAAATCCACACACTAATAACCAATTTCCTAATAAGTGCATTCTGGGTCTAGTAGATTTTACCATAATTTGTGACCCACCTATAATGTATGGTAACTGATGTTGGTGAAACGCCGTAATAACCTGGTAGTAAATCACACCCAGTTATTGCAGAGTTTTTATCTGACTTTTTTAACAGCTCAGCTTTAGCGCAAACTTGTGACAGTGTTCGCTTTGTGCTTGCATGCTCAGGTAGGCAGCAGTTTTTTTTTTTTATAACACGTGTTTGAAAAAAGAAGTTTAATTCTTAAAAGAGCTTTTGTAAATTTTCGCTTGCTCCTTCCTGCCTCATACTACTTGAGGTGCCAACTTTCTTGGTCATGCTCTCACACACTCAGACAGGCAGTGTTTTGTTTTTGATTTTAAATATGGGAAAATAACTTTTACTGTCCACTTTTCCGAAGGCAGTCTATGGCTTACTATTCTGGAGGTCGGCACCAGAGCTCCTCCACCACCACCACCTACACGCTCACACACACCTCTCAGGATGACAGCCAAAGAGATTGCAACTCCCTGCAACAGTTATCATAAAAAAATAAATATAGACATATGTGTGTCTGCAAGATTTTTTTATACACCCACGGTGTGTGCTGACAACATAAACCTCTGGAGCTTCACTCTTGAGAATGTGTAGAAAAAAAAAACTCATAACACAAATCTGCCAGTGCATTGTTTTATATGTTTCTATCATAGAGCTGCAATGCCAGGCAGACTGACTACAGCTCCCAGTGCTCAGTCTTCCTTGCCACCACCCCTTCTGCATCAGGTTTCACTCTACTCTTCTACAAAGCACCATCTGTTAACTCTACCCTTTCACACTCTGCTTCCCACACATAGAGCTGAGAATAAGATGCTTGTCTGCTTGAGCCCTATAAATCTGTTCAAGAAATGCCTCTTCAATTGAAAATGCAGGCCATGGAGAAGATGGGGAATGACTGAATGTGAGTGCCAGTGGTGTGGTTAGGTGTATAGGTCAAGAGTGTATGAGAGAGTATTTATCTGCATGTAAGTATGTGGATCACAGCACAACTATGTGATTTCGAAAACATTTTCTCAAACTGGCACTAACAACTCAAAGTAATGTGGTACCATATATGAGCAGCTCTATTACACCCTATCCACTAGTATGGCATCCAAGGGACCACAATCACTAAATAAAATCACAGTTTAGCTTAGGCAACAAAAACCTAACAAAACCTAACAAAATTGCAGTAGCCTGAGTGCAGTGGCATCAGTCACTTCTTGTTCTATGAACATATTAACATTACTTGATTTTAGTCAATGTCACATGTGACTTGATAAAACATTGTCAAGAGTTAAAAGGTACCAAATATTGAAACAAATCCAGCAGCTGGAAGCATACATTAGTTTGCTTCGGGAAACCCATCTCCTGACTTCAGAAAGTACCCTCTTCGGCAGAGGATGGGTTGGGCAAACATTTGGTATAGGGGATAGTACTAGAAAAGGGGAGAGGGTAATAATTTTAATTAGCAAAACAACTAAGTTTCACTTATCTCAATGTATTGAGGATCTGAATATATATATATATATATATATACACACATATATATATATATATATATATATATATATAAGGAATATTGAAGTAATACTGGGCACAGTATATGGCTCTAACAGTGACAACCCAGGATTTTTCATATCCATAGCTAATGTTGTAGCTCCATATTGGCATCTTCTTCTCATTATTGGTGCAGATTGGAACCTTGTTTTTTTTTTTCACCTGATTTGGACAGAAAAGGGCGTGTGAGAGCAGGTTTATCACTTAGGGGAGATATTGCTGATGGGGGATCTGAATATGTCAGATGTTAACTGGAGTGCATTTGCAGCAGCCATTTCTAAGAGTGGGGTCATTCTAGATGCCCTACAGGGGGCATGCCTTAGACAACTAGTATTGGAACCCACTCGAGAGGGAGCAGTCTTAGACCTGGTACTCTCAAATGGAGATGGAGAGGATCACAGATGTAGAAGTGGTAGCCATCTGGGAACTAGCGACCATTGAACAGTATGGTTCACGATAAACACAGTAGTAGAGTCAGCCTACTACAAAGGCAAGGTACTGGACTTTAGGAGGACTGACTTCCACAAATGGGTGAGTGCCTAAGGAATGTGCTAGCAAATGGGCAGGAAGAAGGTGGAAGAACAATGGCGAATAATCAAAACTGCCATCACAGAGGTGACAAGCCTTTGTGTGAAGCAAATAAAACAAAACAATGTAAGAAACCACTATGGTTCTCAAAGGAGGTGGCAGGAAGGTTAAAGAGAAAAGAAAGCATTCAGGAAGTACAAGGAATCACAGATGGAGCAGGACAGAGAATTGTATCAGTTAAGCAAAAGGAAGCTGGGAAGGCAGTCAGAACAGCAAAGGCCCAAATCGAGAAAAGATGGCCAACTCAGTTAAGAAGGGGATAAAACCTTTTATAGGTACATCAGGGAGCGAAGGAAGACCAAGGGAGGGATGGTGATGCTTAATAAAGGGGAAGGGGGTGGGCAGAGAGTGACTGTGAAAAGGCAGATATACTAAACAACTATTTTTGCTCAGTATTCACAAATGAAGAGGGGGAGGTACCTAAACCAAACAACAGAAACACTCTGGATATGGGGGGTTGATATCAGACAGTCA
Organism: Neoceratodus forsteri; assembly: GCA_016271365.2. NCBI lineage: Eukaryota > Metazoa > Chordata > Ceratodontiformes > Ceratodontidae > Neoceratodus > Neoceratodus forsteri. Next base: position 438,114,831 of record CM028129.1, on the reverse strand, counting down.
CAGAAGAAAGGGCTCTAGAAGAACTCTTAAAACTGAAGGTGGACAAAGCAATGGGGCCTGATGGGATTCATCCCAGAATTCTAAAAGAACTAAGGGTAGAACTAGTGACACCACTGACTACCCTCTTTAACAAATCATGGGAGGATGGGGTGGTACCTGAGGACTGGAGGAGGGCAGATGTTATTCCACTTCATAAAAGTGGGAGCAGGGCAGAAGCAGGAAACTACAGACCTGTTAGTTTAACCTCAGTGATAGGGAAAATGATGGAATCACTTCTGAAGGAAAGAATTGTTGAGTACCTAGAGGCCAGAGGGGCACATGACCCAAGGCAGCATGGATTCACAATGGGAAGGTCCTATCAGACGAATCTAATAGATTTCTTTGACTGGATGGCCAAAGTAGTAGATCAGGGAGGGGCTGTGGACATGGCCTACCTAGACTTTAGCAAGGCATTTGACACAGTCCCACACAAAAGATTAATATACAAGTTAGCCAGCCTGGGAGTGGGTCCCAAGATGGTAGCCTATGTAAAGAACTGGCTGGAGAACAGGACACAGAGGTTAATAGTAAACAGAGTCCACACTGAAGAAAGGGGGGTTACTAGTGGGGTACCGCAGGGTACAGTACTAGGACTGGTCCCTCTTCAATGTCTTTATAAGTGACACTGCAGAGGGACTGGAAGGAAAAGTATGTCTCTTTGCAGATGACACAAAGATCTGCAACAGAGTTGACACGCAAGGTGGGGTGGAAAGGATGAGAAGGGACTTGGCAAGGGTGAAGGAATGGTCAAATGTATGGCAGCTTAGATTCAATGCTAAGAAGTACAAAGTAATACTCCTGGGAAACAAAAACCCAGGGGAAGAGTACACAATGGGGGGTGAGATACTAACAACAACAAAAATGGAAAGGGAGCTGGGGGTAGTCATATCAGATGACCTAAAGTTGGGCAAGCAATATGAGAGGGAAGTAAGGGGGGGATACTGGGATGCATAGGGAGAGGCATCACCTGTAGAAAACGGGAAGTTGTTATCCCTCTATACAGACAGCTGGTGAGACCCCATCTGGAGTACTGCATGCAGTTCTGGAGATCCAGTCTCCGCAAAGACACAGACAGGATGGAGGCAGTCCAGAGGAGGGGAACTAAAATGGTGCAGAGTCTGCACCAGAAGACATATGAAGTGAGACTTAAGGAGCTTAATATGTATAGCCTTGAGGAAAGGCGGGAGAGGGGGGACATGATAGAAACTTTCAAGTACCTCAAGGGAATCAACAAAGTCCAAGATGGTAGCATCTTTCAGAAAAAGAGGTGTGCAAGAACAAGGGGGCACAATTTGAAGATGGGGGTGGTGGCTGAGAGGTAATGTAAGGAATTGATGGATTCCTTGGGAGTGTGTAACACGTGGAGAATTTTATACCCCACCCCCAAGGAATTCTCATTCTGTCCACCCGCACACAACTGCTGCTCTCAGACAGACTATTTCCTCCTTAGGCAAACCAGCCTGCATGGGCTGCATACTTGCAGCATAACCCCTAGTGCTCTGTCTGACCACTTACCAGTTCTACTCCAGCATGCTTTCTCAGAGAGCACAGAAAGAAGCACTATATGAAGTTAAATAACAAACTCGTGAAAAACAAATTTATAGTAAACAAACTGAGGGAGAAGATCACAGACTACATACACCATAACTCGGGGACAGTGGCACCAAAGGACATAGAGTGAGCAGCATCAAAAAGTACCCTAAGGGATAAAATAATTACTTGCCTCCAAGAGAAATAGGGAATGGGCAGAGAAGGTCACCAGACTGCTAGAAAACATTAGAGATCTACAAACTACCTTTAAACCCTTCACATCACAGATACTAGAGCCACCCTATATGCAGTGGGAGACCAATACCCCAAACTATTGAGAGAACAGGCAGAACATGCCATTTTCAAAACACATGTAGAATACATTGAGCAAAGGAAAAAAGCTGAAAAACTAGTGGCCCTTAGGCTTAAAAAAACCCAAAAGCTTCCAGATTCATTCTGTCAATCAAGTCAGAGCAGGAAAGGGACATCAAAACTGCATCTAGAGCTATACACGTAAAATACATTGAGCAAAGGGAAAAAGCTGAAAAACTAATGGCCCATAGGCTTAAAAAAACAAAACGTTTCCAGACTCATTCCAGCAATCAAGTCAGACCAGGACAGGGGACATCAAAACCACACCCATAGCTACAGCTCATGAATTGTACAGTTACTGCATTGCGCTGTATAACAGCCTCCAAAACCCACCCTCCTCCCAAGAAAAAGACAACCTAGACTCCATCCCTGCCCGCTCTCACACTTGAGCAAAAAGACGCCTTGATCAAACCATTATAGAGCATGAAATAGCAGCAGCCATCAAATCTTTAACTTCAGACAAGGCACCAACCCTGATAGTTTCACAGTCTGTTTTTGCAAGACATTTGCACCTGAAGTAACACCAGTTCTACACCAGTCATTTACTTATTTTTATTCAGATGGGATCACTGATCAGACCCTATCAGAAGCAATGATCACCCTATGACCCAAGCTGGGTAAAACACTAGATAGAGTATCCAACTTCAGACCTATATCCCTTATCAACCAGGATATTAAAATACTGACAAAACTCTTAGCTGAACACCTAAACAAGGCATGGGATGACGTCATCGGCAGTGAACAGGTTGGATTCATGCCCTCTCGCAACTCAGTGGATCATCTTAGAAAACTGGTCCACATCTTCTCTGTGTTTGAGGACTCCATGATCCTGGTGGCCCTGGTATTCTTAGATGAGGAGAAGGGTTTTGACAGAGTATTCAGGCCCTTTTTATTCGAGACTGTTACAAATCTGATCTTCCACAGAAATTTATAAAGTGGATCTAGGTTCTGTACTCCAAGCCTAGTGCTTGGATTTATTGCAGCTGTGTTTTATTCCCTTCCTTTCCCTACACAGAGGTATCCGGTAAGGTTGCCCCCTCTTCCTCTCTCCTTTTCAACCTGTACTTGGAAGCCCTTTTCTGGGAACGTAGCTCCAATAGATTAGTGACTGGAGTACAAATTGGTGCAGAACTATGAGTGTATACAGATGACATCTTGATAGTTGCTACACGTCACCCACCCACAAATCTCAAGTCCAGCAGCCATAACCACAATAGCAGACTTTGGAGACTTATCAAACTATAAACTGAACACTAACAAAATTATGGTTATGCCCCTAAGTGCATTGCTGCACAAACAGCAAATTACTGAACTTGGCTTGATATGGGCCCCCAAACTTTTGAGATGCCTAGGAATAAAACTGAGTAGGGATCATAAGCTCCTCCAGAAAGTCAATCTAGATGACCTGATATCAGTAATAAAACATGACCTAGACAGATGGGTTGAGTTGCCCTTAACACTCTGAGGCAGAATTACTATAATTACAATTAATAGCTTGTCCCGCTTACTATACCCGTGCACATGTTGAATAAGTTCCTGCCCCTAGACTGGTTTGATAACAATCCACTCCACAGTCACCAGATTCATTTGGGCTGGTAAAACACTCTGTAGAGCCTATCACAAGCTCATGGTTTCCAAACAATTAGGTGGTCTAAGGCTCACTCACTTCACTTTCTAGTAGTGGACTAGCCAAGCAAGCAAATATTTGAGATGAGCCACACTAGAGATCCCTGAAGACATGCACCCTGCCACAAGCTCTTCAGTCTCCCCCATCACACCTGTCTGTTGCCCTACCGCCCGTATTCTTAGTCCTCACTCGCCAGAGGAAGTAAGAGCCCTCTGGGACACTTGATTCTCCTCCCTGGTCCCTGACATCCCAGGCCCGTTTCCAGACATTGGTCACCTGTGGCAAAAGTGGAAGCACTGCCACTGTGCCATGTCCTCCATATGCTTACCTATAACTGCTGAAAATGTTCACCACTTGCGATGTACCTGGGGACACTTGTTCAAAAGGCACTTTGCAAAACCAGATTCTCTTCCCAGCTTCATTACTGTACTCCATTTTTTTTGTCGTTTTTTTTCTGCTAATTACAACAGTTGCAACTTCTGATTAACTGTGGTAGTGCAGAGGAGTTGCATAAATCTGACAGAAAGACCATGTGCTGGTAAGATAGTTTACAAATCCATATCTTTCTAAAAATCCAACTCTATTCAGTCGTCCACAGAAGGGTACAGCAACATTCCATGATCTTTGAACTGTGGTACAGCAACATTTGAGCAATGATACATTATACACTGTGTACTGTTATACACCTTCACAGTGTCATTATCAGATAAAATGCCCTACTCTGCCACTGAGCCCAAATGCCTTACCAAATGTTATAATTGTGGTAAGACTTTCAGGGATGGGAGAATGTTGGAATGTTTCCTACTACTAACACCCACCATGACCAACCATACTTGCCTTAAGTTGCCTGCAACCTATGCAGTTTGGTGCATGGGGAGAGGAATTAGCCTATGGTAAACCACCTCCTCAAACCTTACTGTTTGAAGTATTGATGTGCTCTCTGGCTGTGAGCAACATTTATTACCCCCCAGGCTAACTGGACCTTAATCAGTTAACCTGTTTGGTAATATTGTGCCCCTGAGTCCACCTCCTCCACTGACTTTGTTAGCTCCCACCTTAGCAATCTAAGTGGTGTTAATCCTCCTGCTGCTACCTGGTATTACTGATTCTGATACTGTATAGCACTGGTATCTTAACATACATTATATCATTTTTCACTTTGTCAAGCTCGCAAGCGGAACAAACTTGTTGATAACAGAGTTGCTAAACAGGGGTGTGAGGGGCATACCTATCAACCTTCTGTCACTGAAATGAGGGACATGGAATTTTTTTGGCAATAAAAAATGAGGGATACAGACCCTAAGAATGAGGGACATATCTTCAAATATAAAGATACATGCTCCGAACATTGTGGAAACCATTATGTTTTCTTGTACGATCTTTTTTTTATCTAGCATCTTAGAATATTATGAGTTTCTGCTTTAAAATCTGAATTTACATCATATTCTCTGTGTGGGCAGCCCTTTGCCATGAGGGATGAATGATGGACAGGACGGTTTTTACAGGTAAAATGAGGGATGTCCCTCATAATCAGGGACAGTTGAGAGGTATGGCGAGGGGTGCCAGCCCAATGACCAGCAGTGATGCAGGGGCCGGTCTGTGGCCGGCAAATCAGCAGGCAGTGTCCTGATGACACTGGTTTGCTGAGGGGGCTGGTCTCAGCAAACATTTTAAAAGACAGAGCCGACACTGCGTGCGGCTCTGTCCTTTGAAATGTGGGCACTTAAGCTGCAGCTCACTGTGTCTTTCCTGGTTAAACAATTGCCCCGTTCCCTGCAGCCCCTTAATGTGTCTTTCCTGGTTAAACAAGTTCTCCTTTCTGACACCAGGATACCTACTTCTGGTGTTGGATGTGGTCCCCAACCCATCTGTACCTCTTGCCGACATTGGGGTGCCCAATCCCTGTGTCAGCATCCCCCCTACTGTTTCTTTCCTGGTTAAACAATTTCCCCTTTCTGACATCAGGATGCTCACTCCCGATGTTGGATGCACCCCCCACACCCGTCTCTATTGTTAGCCAAAAACAGGGTGCCCAATCCTCGTGTTGGCACTAGCATGCCCCACACACACATACACACACACACACACATTATTGTGGCACACTGGGAGCCCACCCCAGTGTGCCTAAATGTTTTAAAAAATTCTGTAAAATAGAAAACTATCCACCTGAAGTCTTTTTTACCTGTAAAAAGAAAACCTTCCAGCATCATCTCCCAGTGCCCCTCCCTCACCCCAACCTCCTCTGTGCACCCACCTCCCTGTACCTTACCGGTACCCCACCTCACCCATACTTAGCTTCCAGATGTCGGGAGCCACGATCTTCACTGACCCGGGATACGTCTGCACTCTTCAAAGCTGAACTAGGAACTGAAGAATCGGTAAGCCTGTATAATGGGACTCAATGGGGGGTTTCAACTTAGGTTGATATCTCAGCCATTTTTAGGAATTGTGACCCCAATTTTTTAACATGGGGTTCTTGGCACGCCGCCTCTTGAACATGTCAGTGTCATTAAGTTTCTCAGTCCCAAAAGATGATTTCGCAGTCACTGCTCAAAATCACCTTTCAGGACCAATTACTGAAACGACAGTGCCACTGTTCATGAGGTGGAGTCCCAAAAAGCCCATGTTGCAAATTTGGTGGAAAAATTCAAAAAAATGCCTGCTTTACGAGTGTGCGTTGCGCAGTTTCTACACACGCTCGTAACTTCGCTAATTATTTATATTTTCACTCCAGATTTTCAACATTGCCATTTTTTCACATCTCCTTATAAACAGTACATCTGTCATTTTTCACGTCTTGCCCAAAATGTGTTGTTGTAGCTGTGGCCTAGAATGGCGCAGTCGGTGTGCGAAATCAACTTTTGGGATGGATTAACAAAATTGCAGTGCTACTGTTCATGAGGGGATGTCGCAAAAAGACCATGTTTACAGTTTGGTGAAAAAGTCCACAAAATGCCTGCGTTATGAGTGAGCGTTGCACAGTTTCTATGCACGCTCATATCTTTGCCAAATTTTTTAAGATTTTCACTCCAGATTTTCAACATTGCCATTTTTTCACTCTTCCTTATGAGCAGTACAGCTGTAATTTTTTTGAATCCTGCCTGAAATGTGTTTTCGCACTTGTGGCACAGAATGGCTCAGTCGCTCTGTGAAACCACCTTTCGGCATGAGTGAACAAAATGACAGTGGCACTGTTCATGAGGTGGGGTGCCAAAAAGGCAATGTTGAAAATGTGGTGACACAACTCTAAAAAATGGCCAAGTTACATCCAGTCGTTTACAATTTTCTACACACGCATGTACTTTTGGTCATTCTCAATATTTTCACTCCAAGTTTTCAGTATAGCCTTTTTATCACACTACCTCATGAACAGTACAGCTGTCATACAACTTTCTATTGCTCATTATAAGTAAAACTCTTCCTGCACTACTACACTCTCACACGCTTCCTTATCTCTATGCACGACGAACATTCGGCATTGACAAATGCTTGTTTATGTTTGAAGCCCTGCATATTCTGCCAGTAAATTGTAACTGCACACTGGTATTTTTATTTTTTTACTTGATTTTATTCTGTGCATTTTTACTATAATTATTTTTATAACTTCTGCACGTTACATTATTTATTTTCTCTTGCATGTCCCCTGCCCCCCCAAGGTGCATCTTGAAACAAGCTGTTGCAGGCTCAGTATGTCTTTCTTGGTGAAACTTTTGACATAAATAAGTATTTTTTTTATTCTGTATTTTAGAACCAGCCAGGTTCCTTTCTTAAATCAGTGTTGCAAATCCCTGTAAACTGACTGTGTAGTTTTAGAAACCTTTCAAAATGCATGGTGCCTAAGCATTTACTGTATGTTGCTAACTCAGAACTGCATATCTTCGGGGAAAGAAAGGGTCAGGCTGGACAAAGTACATAATTAGAGCTGAAGGTAGACGTGAAATGCCTGATGTTGATCTTGTGAAATGAGGACTAGAAACAAATTTTGCTTTGTGAAAAAAGCATAACCCCTCAGTAATGAGGATAATGAGGAAATAAAAAGGAAAGCGTACAGGATAATTTGGTTCTGAAACGAAAATTACTTTTTTTTTTTTTCAAATTGAATACATTGAGATGACAGTTCAGAACAGTGAGTTGTGAACTGATAACGTAATAGATATTGACTGACTAGACCACTATATAGTCGGATCATTTAACTGTGGAAAAAATAGGCATTCAAAATAAACATGAAGAATGGTATAAACATAGGGATTCAGAGGGAAATGGAATTTGAGAAGCGTAACAATCGCATATGATTGCAGTAGTTTAAAAGGAACCTGCAGTGCAGTCAGCTAGATCAAACTCAGTGCAAACGTGCAGAATGTGATTTTAAAAAGGGTAGCAAATGGTCCCCTAAAAACCTCTGTTGGGAATTCTATCTAATGGTCTTTTTACTAATGAACCTTTTATTCTCCAGGTCAATGCCGGAGTGTAGGGATGAAGAAATGACCAGTGACCAGAAAATGTCAGGTGGCAGGCATTGTTTTATTTTGTCAAACCATTACCAATTCACCAACTCAGTTAGAACACAGCAGTACCCAGGGCTAGTGTATACCTGTTGTGGAGTCACCTGGTGCTAATGTGTCAGGAAAGGGGAACCTCTGTCTTAACCCTTGGCTTCTGGCTCTTTTGGAGCACTGTTGCAGTAGCAACAACTTCCATCTGTGCTTCAGAGTTTACAAACAGACATACGAACATAGGAAACTGTCAGCGGATATAGGCCACACGGTCCATCAAGTCTGCTTGAGTATGCAGCTAGCCATCCTCTTACACTGCAGCTGCCCTTCCCTGCCCTCCCCGCATAACGGTGACCCTCCCTCTCACTTTGTCCCACACCCTCTTAAAACTGCCACTGACTTAGAGGAAACCACCTCTTTGGGAAGCGTGTTCCACATGGACACCGCCCTTTCTGTGAAAAAATGCCTCCTCATCTATCTCATGAATCCACCACCCTCTAGGCTTAGCCCATGCCCCCTTGTGTCCCTCCCTCCCTTTAACTTAAAAATACCCTCTGTACCAGTCTTGTTAATACCCTTCATATATTAAATGGTCTCTATCATATCTCCCCATCCCTCCTCTCCTCCAGGGAATACATGTTCAGTTCCTTCAGCCTCTCTTCGTAGTGTTTGTCTTCCATTCCCTGGATCATACTTGTTGCTCTGCGCTGTACCCCCTCCAGTAACTTAACATCCTTCTTCAAGTATGGGCACCAGTGCTGCATGCAGTACTCCAGGTGCAGCCTCATCAACGACCTGTACAATGGCAGGATCACCTCCTCTCTCCTGGAGGCGATACCTCTAGCAATACACCTCAGCATCTTCTTGACTTTAGCTGCTGCTTTACTTCACTGTGCCATGTGGTTCATTTGCCCTGTTATTATCACCTCCAGATCTTTCTCCTCCTCTGTAGTGGTTATCTGTACCCCTCCCAACTGATAACACCTCCTTGGGTTCCTTGCTCCAAAGTGCATGACTTTGCACTTCTTTGCATTGAACCCCAACTGCTATGTGTCCAACCAGTCCTCAAGTTTAGCCAGATCATCCTGCAGCCCCTGCCACCCTACTGTGTCATCCACCACCGCCCCGATCTTTGTGTCATCTGCAAAAAATCTTGTTCTTAATGTCATGCGAGATGTCGGCTATGAAAATTCCAAACAATACTATGTCTAGTGCCGACTCCTGCAGCACTCTGCTTGCCACAGCCCTCTGAGGCAAGAGTTCCCCTCCCACCACTACCCTCTGCTGCCTCTCCTACAGCCAGTTCATGATTCAATTTACTATCTTTGTCCTTGCTCCCTGGTATTCCACCTTGATAATCAGCCTCCCATGTGGCATAGAATTGAAGGCTTTGCTGAAATCCAGATACAGGACATCTACCGGATGGCCCTTGTCAAGTGCTGTCGTCACCCAGTCATAATAGTCAACCAGGTTGGTCTGGCAGGATCTTCCAGTGACAGACCCATGTTGCCTGTCTTCCTGGAGACCATCACCTTTCAGAAAGGTTACCAGCCTCTCCTTAAGGATTGTTTCCATTAACTTCCCCACAGTGGATGTAAGGCTTACTGTTCTATAGCTGTCTGGCTCATCCTTAGGTCCGCTTTTGTGGAGGGGCACTATGTGAGCCATCCTTCAGTCCTGGGGGTACGCATATGTACACAGTGGTCAGCACATCACTCTTATCATCATCAGCCTGCTGTTCCCTGCCAACCCCAGCATCTCCTTACCTGTTCCTGGTACCGCCATTACTTTCTTCTTGTGATGGGGCAGGCGGGGAGGGGCCATCCCTCTCCTTTAGCGTATAGTCTGGTGGAAGCAACAGGAGGCATGGGGTCAAATATTACTGGGTTGCTGCCATCACTCTGGTGGCCACCATTTCCCTTTGACTGTTTTTTGCCCTTCCTTTCAATCTGTGGTGGCATACATAATCCATTGCTGACCTCTGTCACATGTAATGTGCTCACAATGCAGAACAAGCTCTCCGGCCCACAGTTGCGTGTCACCACCAAACCCAAACTGAAGGTGCTACCATGGGCAGCACATTTCCCAGCTGGCATTCTGGGTATGTTCTGGATCCCAGATCACTGGCATGCCAGTCAGTACAGCATGCTGCCACTGGGACATCTGGTAGGCTTGCCTAATGACTTTTTGACCTCACGATGTATGCACTAATAATGTTTAGTGATGAAGTTCATCTCTTAGCTGGTTTTATGTACCTATGTAATCTGTTATTTGGGGAAGGAGAAAGATGGCAGTTACAGCAGGTACTAAGTAGCTGAAATGCATCCTGACTGCTAGTGATGCTCACTAAGGTGGATATGTATTGGTGGAGGTAAAAAGGTTACTTTTTATATTTTTTGGACGAGGCACACATGTACAAGAGAAGGTAGAAAAAAGTGAGTTGCTGGCCTGCCTTCCTCTTAGATTTTTTAAAGAATAAGTATCCACCAAAATGCCAAGTTTTTCTGTCTGTCTGTCTATCTATCTATCTATCTGTCTGTCTATTATCTATCTGTCTATCTTTATAAAATGGGTAAGAAAATCTGTGAAAATCCAGTCTATTGATTGGATGAAACACACCACATATCTGTGCATTATTCCATGACGACTGAATGCCTGCACTTCTTTTCACCCCTCATAATGATCAGGACATTTTATAAGATGGATAATCCACTACAGGGTGTGTGGTTGTGCTCTGAAATATGCATGCCTTGGATGGTTGAATGCACTCGGCTTGTGGCCTCGTGCCTTAAGCACACCCAAGGCATGAGTATAACAGAGCATGACAGCATGCATTGTAGTGGGTTGTCTACTAGATAAATAGCTAGATAGATGAACGTAAGAGATAATCTACTACAGGGTGTGCATTCAACCACCAAAGAATGCGTGTATCAGAGCATGACCGCATGCCCTGTAGTGGATTATCTGTTACATCTATCAATATATGCACACTTTGGTGTGTCTTGTGAGGCACAAGGCTGCAAGCAGAGTGTGTTCAGCCATTAAGGCATGGTTATATCAGAATATTTTTTTGGAGGATGAAAAATATAAAGAGTGCAGGCATGGAGGTCATTATGGGTTAATACACAGTCATGTGGTATGTTTTGTCCGATCAGGAGACAACATTTTTTACTGATTTGATGGTGGTGGTGTGGGGAGAAAGAGCTGGATATGGATTAGGGTCTACAGTGATACTGTAGGTAAGGAAAAATGGACAGGCTGGATGGGCCAAGTGGTCCTTCTTTGCTGTCAAAGTCTATATTTCTGTTTTTCCCACCCATTTTGTAAAGATAAACAATTATATTAAATCTTCTTGTATTCTAAGTCTGGGGGTTTGTCCCATCATCAGTGTGTTAAATTTTTTCTCAGCAACTAGTACTCATTCCACTTTGTGCTTCCAAGCCATCTGTCTCCAACTGTCCTTGCAACTGGGGTATTTGTGACATCACATGCTGTTGTTGTGATGCACTGTGATGTCATAATAAGTTCAATACGAAGTCAGAAAATCCTGCTGAAAGCTGTTTAAATTCCATAGTACATTGACAAGCTAGAATACAAAACCTGGTAAAGGCTATCCACACTTACACAACATGTTCTCTAGTGAATTTTGAAGTTATTTATTTATTTGTAATTTGGTAACTGGAGAAGCACACTATGCCAAAGGTAGTTTGTAGGTGTGACACTGACAAAGGGGAAGGGAATATAATTGGCGAAAATATGGTGAACGTGCAACTGAGTACAAGAGAATGGAACATTAAAAATGGGATAGAAGATAACATAAGCCAATACAAAGCAAGCAAAGGCAGAGATACAAAATGACAATATACAACAAGTGCAATGCACAAAGGTAGTACAATTAAAAACTGGCTACGAATAAATAAACAAAACGAGAACAAATTACTTTCATTAAATTCTACACTGAAAGGAATACTGACTTTCTAAATTGGAGCACTGCTGAAGGTAGAAATGTGGAGCCAGAATCTCGAGTTACATACCCCATAAAATTACATGTGCTTAGACAGTACCATTATCTGATATATCTGGTACTTCATTTCATTTTGGTGTCAACTATGTAAAGCACAATTGAAGTTAATATGCAATACATTACCCTCCCCAGATAAGGGGAAATTTCACAAACAACAGTATTCTTAAAACAAATTTAATTGCCAACAGTCAAATCTAAAACTCACTGTACACTTTTACAGTAATATACCACACAATATTGAGCTATCCACATAGAAATATATCTATATATATATATCTATAGCTATATATGTTGTAAAAGTAAATAGGCCCCAGTACCAGCTGGAAAAAGGGATAACCTTGTTCAGATGGATCCTAGAACCAGCTGGTGAAGGGGGGGGGGGTGGATTCATTATTGCACATAAAACTCTATCTCCTTCCATACTCTACACTGACATGCGGCACCATTAAATGCAAACATTCTCTTACATTACGTTCCCCAAACATTTTTACAGCCCACTGAACAAAGCTCATATTGCAGCGTCTTGTTCTAAATCCTTGAATCTGACAATGCAGTATTCAATGTAGCTGACTGCAGATGCTCTCCAGGGCCCCTAAATGCCTCATTTTAGTTGAGCCCCCCTCACCCCTAACTGTTGGGTTTTGGGGGGACGTGCTGTTTGAAATGGCTGCTTTTGGAACTCTGGATCTTGGTACCATGCTAGGTGCTGGCACTGTCTTTCTACACAAACCCCTCTCTGTAGGCTGATCTCCTGCATGCTTTTTTAATGGTAGAAAGACAATGATTCAATGCCTGTTTGGCTCAGTTGCTCACCACCCGGGCCTCTGGCATGTGATCCAGTCCCATGCAGAGACAATGTTATCTTGTGATTAGAGTACCGGTTTGGGAACCGGGAGAGCACACTTTCAAATCCCACCAGAGCCAAATACTCATTGTGTGATTTTGAGCAAGTCATTTATCCTATCGGTGCTCTACTCCACCTAGCTATGGAATTGGGTGGAAACAGGACCCCACTGGAAACAAGATATTACATCTCATTTGGTCTACCCTGAGTAAAAAAGTTGTTTTAAAAAAAAATCATCACCCATGGGTAATGCAGGACAATAAGATTAATAATGCTTGTTTTAGCTGGCTCGGTGGCGCTGAGGGTTGAGGTGCTGGACACCACACCTCCCGCCATGCTGGCAACCCAGGTTCGGGAATGAGCCCGGGTCATTGGGGGTCGGCAGGGAAGGGAGAGGATTGAGTGTCTGATGGACTGCTGTTCTTTCCTGGGGTGGGATCCGGGGCTTGCTCAGTGTAGCAGGGACCTCTGGTGCAGACCAGAGGTACCAGTAGTGCTGAGCCATACACAGGGGCGGAGTGGCAGCGGACATCAGTGAACTGGATTGTGCAGATGTCATTGCTCGTCTGCACTCAGGGGGAAACTATATGAGAAAAATCCCCATGCTCGTGGATAGGTGAAGGCACCTCTTCCCGGCCGGGCCACACTCCCGACATCGGGCACTTTCCTCTCCAGGGCTGATCACCAAGCCCGGCACTCTAGATTATAGATAGAGCGTCCCAGGCAGATAGGGCGGCCCCACCTAGGGAGGGTTTCGGATCCAGGGGGGTCCGTTGGGCTGGTGTGAGGAGAAGGAGGTGTCTTAGGTGGGAGGTAGAGCTCAGAGGTGGTGAAGGATGCCGGAGAGAGTTCTCTGAGGATGGTGCAGAAATAGAGCTGAAAGAAAAAAATGCTTGTTTTAACCATCTCTGTAGTGTTTTCTATGTCTTGGAACCAATATTTTTATTCTAAATGTACTTTGTGTAACTGAATGAAAGTAAAGTGGAAAAAAAGGCTGTTGGATTATACCTGTACCTGAATGCAGTATATTGTATCAGATAATTGTAGTACGCATGTCATCCAATAGAGTTTGCCAGCTAGATGCAAGACACCCTGTTAAAAGATGTACAGTATCATCACAGTGGGATTATTCATAATAAATCATTTTAATAAATAAATCCAGAATCTGTGTAAAATATCTTGCTACAAAGTGAAGAAACGGGTTTGTCTAAGAATGGGCACACCTTTCTCTTCACATGTTCACATTTGAACCAGAAGAGTTTCGACAGAGTTCTAGTTTCTGAATGGCCTCAAACATTTAAAATAAAAACCAGAGGATATAATAGATAAAAGTTTTAATAATACACCTGTTCTTAAAAGCTGTTATGTCACAAAACCTACCTGTATAAACTGCATGAGATTTAAAAGTGACTACGAACACTGTGGCATTAGTAGCCCTGACAGCCCAGGTCTTCAGATGTTATATTTACGCATATGACAAACTGCTGCAACTGAGACAGCAGTGTGTAGGTATTACATCAATATTTTACTCACAACAGTGTTTAGATGTAAGCTGCTGTAAGTATTCTCTGAGCAAAATAAATATTACAATATGCAAAAAACAGGCAAGTTAGAAAAAATGGTCAGTTGCACAAGGATGTGATATCTAGAAGAGAAAAAGCATAGATTCTGCTGAATGCACATTCATCTAAACATGTGATATCTTAACAAGAACATAGAAAGCATTTGTAATGGTAAACATTTAAACAGTCCATCGAGGCCTGTCCCTTTTGCTAATCTAAAACCAGTGTCCATGTTTCTTTCTGCATGAATGAGAGAAAGGGCTAATGACAGTTCAGGAATGCCGGCTTTTAGGAATCTTTGCGGATGCTGATTTCCAGTAGGTAGTATTTTTCCTGTGACCAGGTTCCCTAATAATCCTTTGTTGTAGACTGCGCTCAAAATATTGAGGGTGCTTATGTCAACTTTGTGGGTGCTAGAGCACCCATGGAGTCGGCTCCTATGTGACAGTTTCCTCCAGTTCTAGAAAAAAACATAGAAACATAGAATCTGTCGGCAGATAAGGACCTGATGGCCCAACTAGTCTGCCCTATTTTCCCTCCCTATAGTGTCATCACACACCCTACTCGGCCTCTGGTCTCTCTCCCCCACTACTGCTAAGATCCCGCTGTGTCTATCCATGCGTTCTTGAATCCTGTCACTGTTTCTGCCCCCACCAACACCACTGGTAAGCTGCTCCATGCATCCACCACTCTCTCTGTGAATAAATACTTCCTCACATTTCCTCAGAGCCTCCCCCTTCTAACTTCACAGCATGTCCCCTTGTCCTTGAGCATCTTTTTCTGTGGAAAATGCTTCCCTCTTGTACTTTATTTTTGCCTGTAAGGGTAAATGAATGTCTCCATCATATCCCTCCTTTCCCTCCTTTCTTCCAGGGAGTACATGTTAAGTTTCTTGAGCCTTATCCCATAGGGCTTTTGATGTAGTTCATGCACCATTTTGTTTGCCCTCCTTTGTACTGCCTCCATTCTCTCACAGTACTCAAGGTGCAGCCTATCCAGTGATCTATAGTGGTATTATTACCTCCCTCCTTCTGCTGGTGATTCCCCTTCCTATGCAACCCAGCGTCCTTCCAGCCTTCCCCACTGCTTTGTTACACTGCTTCACTACGTTTAGGTCATCAAAAATGATCACCCCCAGGTCCCTTTCCTGCTTTGTAACTGTTAATACTGCTCCTTCCAGTTGGTATGTTGCCCCTGGTTTCCTATGCCCCAAGTGCATTGTTTTGCACTAAAACCCAGCTGCCAAGTCCTTGACCATTTTTCCAGCTTTTCTAGATCACTTCTCATTTTTTTCACTCCTCCCGGTGTGTCTACTTTGTTGCAGAGTTTTGTGTCCTCTGTGATCAGCCATACTTTCCCTTCCAACCCTTCTGCAATGTCACTGATGAAGACATTGAGGAGGTCTGACCCTAGTACTGATCCCTGTGGTACTCCACTGGTCACTTTGCCTACTCTGGAGTGACTGCCATTTGCCACCACCTTCTGACTCCTATTGCCTACCCAATTTTCCACTTATTTGTGATGTCATTATATGGAGAAAATTATAAAAGAACATTTTAATTGGCCATGTTAAGACACAACTGGTGATTACTTGGCCCGCTAAAATGTGAATTCAAAGAGCGTCTTTTCTGCTGTTTTTGCAGTTGCAAAAAAAAAAAAAAAAATAGTAAGGACCCTTACCTGCCCCCAGTTTAATTGGTGGCAGACTTTTAATTTATTTCTGCCTGATGGGGATAGTAATTTTTGCTCTGTGGAGCTGAGCCACAGATCCCTTCCACTTTCTGATTATGAGAACCTCCCTCACGCTATCATATTTTATGATGTCATTATATGGAGAGTGCAGGGACATGCTCCATAGACATTAATGTGGCCATTTTTTAAAGTCCATTTTTCATAGTTTAGATAGCCATTTGGAATTGTTAGTTATGCGGTGGCCTTGATTTGTTCCAAATGGCTATCTAAATTATGAAAAATGGACTTTAAAATAACAATCCCATAAATATCTATGGAGCACGCTCCTGCGCTGTCCATATAATGACATCACAAAATGCGCTAGTGCT
The DNA here is from genome assembly GCA_016271365.2 of Neoceratodus forsteri. Lineage (NCBI taxonomy): Eukaryota > Metazoa > Chordata > Ceratodontiformes > Ceratodontidae > Neoceratodus > Neoceratodus forsteri. Next base: position 438,098,280 of record CM028129.1, on the reverse strand, counting down.
GGGGAAGCTCTTATAATCAGGAAGTGGAAGGGATCGGTGGCTCAGCTCCATGGAGCCAAATTACAATCCTTTCCCATGAAAAATTGGGGCAGAAATAAAATAAAAGTATGGCACCAGTTAAATTGGGGGCAGGTAAAGGTCCTTTCTGTTATTTGTTGTGAGCACCAGAAAAGGTGCTCTTTAAGCAGTAATGCATGGCAGGATATGTGTCTTGATGGAATAATGTTATGCCACAGGTCTTGTGCATTCAACACCCAGGAAGTGATGTTATCCCAACATGACATGCACCCTGCATGCATTATTGCTATTATGCAATGTCTTTTTTACATACAGATTTAAAAAACAGAATAAATACTGTTTGAAAATAGATTTTTCCTAATTTTTTACTATAGAAGCATATTGTTTTAGAAGAGTTTTTTTACTGTTTTTCCTCTAAAGGGAGTTCTTATCTCTCTGCTGCGTGTTGAAGCTGTGGCTCTCTCTGTCCCTTCCCCCAGTGTCCAGGCTCTGCTGTCATTCCCACCCCAGTCTCGTTATGTTTGCTTGCACGCATGTGCAAGAAACATAGTGCCATCATCCGAGTTTTTCGGAGGTGTGTCAGCGTCTTCCAATTCAGTCAGTGTGTTTGCAGGTGCAGTCACAGTTCTTTAATCACTGCTGGAGCTGTCTATGACAGCAGTTGAAAATGCAGTGGCATACAGTTGAAAGAGGGAGCTACGCTTCAGTGAGCAGCAATAAGATCTCACCTGCTCATGCGTGCTGCCCCCTTACACACTGCCACGCATACTGTGTGCTCACCCCCACCATACACTGTATAGCCGACGGGTGTGCCCAATCCCCCATCGGCTGTGCTGCGCTTCCCCCCCCAAACAGAGTTCCAGATACCATGCTGGGTGCCCATCCCAGCGTGGCAACACATCCGTATGGGTGACGGGGGTGCCCAATCCCCCATCGGCTCCAGCCACCCCAAAACAAAGTTTAGGCTGCCACGCCTGGGAGCCCACTCCCAGCGTGCACAAGTCCATGGCTGATGGGGGTGCCCAATCCCTGCCGCTCCAGCCCCCAAACAGCCTTCTAGCTGCCATGCTGGGAGCCCAGTCCAGCGTGGGCAAATGTCCCGCCGTCTTCCTGTTAAAAAAAAAAACCTGTAAACAAGAGAAACATTCCCTTGGCATTCACCCAGCCCACCAGCGCCACCCATACGCACTCTGCCTCCCCACCCCATACTCACCTACGGACTCTGGCGCGACGATCTACGGTGGACCGGGAACATGTCTGCACTTTTCAAAGCCGACCGTGAACTGAGGAAATGCCGGTAAGCTGTATAATGGAATAGATAGAGTTTTTTCAACTTTGCTGCATATCTCAGGCATTTTTTGGAATTTTTGCACCAAATTTTCAACATGGGGTTTTTGGGACCCCTTCTCATGAGTGGTCTCACTGTCATGGCGTTAATGGAGCCCAAAGGGTGATTTCGCAGTCACTGTGTGAAATCACCTTTCGGGACCGAGTAACGAAACGACACTGCCACTGTTCATAAGGTTCCTACGCATGCTCGTAAGTTCACGAATTTTCAATATTTTCACTCCAGATTTTCAATGTTGCCATTTTACCACACCTCCTTATGAGAAGTACAGCTGTCATTTTTTCACATCTTGCCCAAAACGTGTTTCCGCCCATGTAGCGCACAATGGCGCAGTCGGTGTGCGAAATCAATGTATGGGACACATTAAGAAAATCACAGTGACACTGTTCATGAGCAGAGGTCTTAAAATGGCTATGTTGAAAGTTTGGTGAAAAAAGTCCTAAAAATGACTGTTTTACAAGCGTGCATTGCGCAGTTCCTAAGCACGCTCGTAAGTTTATGAATTTTCAATATTTTCACTCCAGATTTTCAAGATTTCCATTTTATTACACTTCCTTATGAACAGTACAGCTGCCATTTTTCACATATCGCCCCAAAATGTGTTTCGCACATGTAGCGCACAATGGTGCAGTCAGTGTGCGAAAGCAATGTTTGGGACAGATTAAGAAAATCACAGTTACACTGTTCATGGGCAGAGGTCTTAAAATGGTTATGTTGAAAATTTGGTGACAAAAGTCCATAAAATGACTGTGTTATGAGTGAGCATTGCACAGTTTCCACGCACCCTCGTAAGTTCATGACTTTGTAATATTTTCAGTCCAGATTTTCACCAGTGGCATTTTTCCACACTTCCTTATGAACAGTACAGCTGTCATTTTTCACAACATGGCCAAAATGTGTTTTCACACTTTCAGCGCAGAGATGCGTGGTCGCTGTGGGAAATCATTGTTCGGGACAGATAAAGAAAATCACAGTGACACTGTTCATGATCGGAGGTCCCAAAATGCCTGTGTTGACAATCTGCTGTCAGTGACTGCAGGGTAGGATGTGGTGAAATGGCGTGGCCGTTATGCCTGAAGACCCAAAGGCACACCCCAATGCCTGTCACTCTCTGCAGGGTGGTGGTGGGGTTGGTTTCAGTTCAGTACTTCACTGCCATTCCTATTATGCAGCTCTGTAACTTCTACACTACCAATGCCAATGCCAGCAAGCAAACATTCGGCATTGACAAATGCTTGTTTTTTCACTGTTTCTGTTTGCCAACATAAATGTTTGTACCAGGAGAAGAATACTTCTGAAGCTGCTGAGTTATGAAGCTGCCAATCACTATTGAGTGCTATTGAGCGCAAGGGATCAGGTGATGCCTGGGTTCAGAGGATGTCTTTACAAGTGGAGAGGTGTGTTTTGTTTTATTTTTGGTAGCAAAGGATTTTTTTTGTTTGTTAAAATTTTTGCTGATTTCTTTGTAAGGAGATGGTGACCAGAGGACAAAACTGCACTGAATGAGCGGTCAGGGAAACAGACAGCAGCACGCTGTTGTTTCATGAAGTACTCGTTCACTCTTTTTTGAAGCATGCCAAACAAAGTAACAAAAAAGGAAAGGAAATAATTAAAAAAAAGGATTTTGTGATTTTGTTTGGGGGAGCACACTGTGACTCAGTGGAAGGGAGGTTTTTGGTTTTACAGATTACGGTGGACTAATCTCTGCAGCTTCAAAATGTGAGAATGCCATCTGGCTGCTGGACCTTAATACAGTGATGCAGTGCTGGGATAACACCCTTGTACAAGGTGGCCACTAACTAGCCATTGCTGGAAATCTTTTGTGCTACCATGTAATTAAAAATGGATGGTCCCTTTCCAAGAATCCCATGGCATCAAGTGATAACCCCCCTTCGTGTCCCCATCCCTTTAAAAGTACTCCCTGGTGTCCATTGGTATCACCACCCCCCTGTCTTTTTTTCAAGTACACTCTAGCATACAGTGGCACCCTTCCCCCTCTCCCCATCTATTTACAATTTCTCCATGGTGTCCAGTGACACCCTTGTCACTCTTCTCATCCCCATGCAAGTTGCCCCTGGTGTCTGGTGGCACCCCGTCACTCTCCTCATTCCCATGTAAGTTCTCCCTGGTGTCCAGTGTCATCCCACCACTGCTGGGTTGCCACTGGATACCAGGAACAGCTTCCATGGGCCTGAAGGGGGGGGGGTGCCACTGGTTGTTAGGGAATACTTAAAAAGGGATAAGGAGATGGGGTGGGGGCATAAGTCAAAGCAATTTTTGTTTTGTACTTTTACAAGTGGAGCACGATAACAGTAAACTTCTTTATATGTTGTGGCCTTAAACAAGTTACAGTTTGTAAAAAAAAAAGATGAATGTTACCATTAGTATTCATACTCATTGTATCTTACTTTAAATGCAAATTTATTTGGTGTTTGCTGAGATTTGAAACCTAGTCTTCTGATTCCTAGGTAACCGACAGCTGCATGACACAGCTGTACTTGAGTCAATTGCAGGCAGTATGGAGTAAAGTTTCATAGTAACATGACAGTAGACAAACACACGAAACAACGCAAAGTGATTGGAGCAAATGCAGCACGTGACGAAAGTTGGACATGGCATTAATTAGTCGTAAATGCCCACTCCAACACGGCAGTAATACCCAATACAAAGTGCAGTACCGCATCTCACCACAAGAAACGCCCGCTGTAGCAGTTCCACAATGAAAGGCATGACAGAAATAAAAGCGCCATAAAGAAGCCAAGTGAAAAGATTGTAAAACGTCATTTGACTACTCACCAACCCAATTGTCACTGACGATCACAGAAATGTGACCTGTAATAAAATTCACAGTCAACACGAGATAAATAATGCATGAACCCAAGTTTGAATAAGTTTAGCAAAAATAATTGCAATGTTCACATGTTTAAAAGTTCTCAAAGTTGTACTTTGTAGCAGTCCTCCTAACTTCCGTGTGATGTCTGTGAACATTTGAAATATCCCCAGAATGCACAGGATTTCAGAAATGCCATTGGTCATAGGAAGGAATCTGTGTCTTTCTGCACTGAATAAAAAGAATGTTTATGAGCAAAAGGTAAAGAAAACTACGATTTCTGTATTTGTATACCACAAGAACAATAATCAGCGTTTCACAAATGTTAACACATTAGTATGTAACTGAATGTGTAAACTGGACCTTGAATGAAGAGCAGTGTATGTTTATATCTGTGTCTTCATTTAGTAAACTGCTACTGTCTGTATGGCGGGTGGCCCCCCTCACTGTGCTGTTTAACTACTGTTCCTGTAATTGTACTATTGTCTTGGGACTTGTCCCCCAGGTCGCATCTGGAATCGAGCAATCCCTGCTCAGTATGCCTTCCTGGTTAAACTCATAAATAAATAAATAAACATATATTAAAAACTGAGTCTGTTTTTTTTCTGTCATAATAAGCACCAATTATTCTGTGAAATTGTCATGTTATAAGTGCATTAAGCCACTCTGAAGTCGGCTTCTACTGGGGAATTAAGGCATGGTTGGGTGGTTGTAGGCACTCGGCCTTTAGCCTCATGCCGCCCCCCCTCCCCCCAACCATGCATTAATTCCCCAGTAGAAACCTCCTTCGTCATGGCTTAATGCTTACGTCACAACCTATGAAGAGGTGGCTGGGGTTCAAGTCCCAAAAGGAGCATATATATTACAAGCCTTGTAAAGCAGTTTTTCCTGCCCGAAAAACCCCATAGTTCTGTACATTTCTGCATACTGTATTTAGGTTTACCTTAGATAATGATCTCCAGATTTGAAGTGCTTGTTATGAACTTAAGTTCAACTTGGTGAAAGATTTGAGCTTGTAGAATATTACATCAGTTGAGTGCTAAGCTTTCTGAATGCTCAGTTAAAGCTGTTTCTGTAGTGTACATTTTGAGTAAGTTTATTTTCAGCAACACGTTTACTTATTTATAGACCGGATATGGGATTCAAAACTGAGGAGCTCTAGCACGGCAAACAAAGAACTTACCACCAAACCAACGATGATGACTTAAGATGCAGGCTTCAGAGATAAAGTTCAACACCTTATTCCCTAAGCTGCATAAGTTGATAAAATAGTTTAGGTGACATTATTGATAGAGAGTAAAATCCTCTGCTGGGATTAGAACCCTGGTTGCAAACTTGGTAGGTTGTGATGTAACCTCATCCTCAGTGGAGCTGCCACTAATTTCATTGCAGTTCTGTGACACATCAGGTGGTCTTGGCTTAGTAAAATAAGAACCAGGGTTTGAATTCACATAGGAACACAGCAGTTTTGTATTTTCAGCAAGACACCAGGGTTCAAATCTTAACAGGGACGTAAACCTTTTTATCATTTTTTGTATGGATTTCACTAGAGTTGTGAATCAGTGGTCATGGTTGTGGTGGCAGGCTTGCGGTTGGAACAGTAAGTTATATCAAAAGCAAACTTAACTGGTTAAGAACAACCATTTTTGCAGGAAGGAAGTGTTTCTAGCAGGCCAGGATGTTTCTGACAGGAACATTTCATGTCACCGTTACTAAGCATGTGCCTGAGTTTGAATCAAGGGCAGTTCATTTTGTTGAGCAAACATATCCGAGTGACAAGTGCATTTTTGTTCAGTACTGTACTGGGGGGAGGGCACTTACTGATTTTTCTACTTAGCTGATAGCAGCTACCACTCACATATTGTGGTAGCTGCCCTCAGTGATAGTTATTCCAGCCTGGTTTGTAGAATGTATAATATTCTAAATGGTAAGTCAAAAATCAGCTTGTTACAAGTAAACACAATGGTTTCCACAGTGTTCTGAGCTTCTGTCTCCATGTTTGAAGATGTGTCCCCTCATTATGAGTGTCAGTGTCCCTCACTGGCCCTCATTTTCAGTTTCTGTGTCCCTCGTTCAGTGACAAAATGTTGACCGCTACGGATGAAATCTATAGGTCAAAGATCCACTTTTCATGTAAATGCGCTTGGTTATTAAAAATGAGGGAGATAAATACAGGAAATGTAAGCTGCGCTATATAATACGTTTTCATGGATTCTGGAAAATTTAAAAGTGCAACCAGTACATCTAGGAAAACTTTGAGAAACATACAGTTTAGACAACATACAACAAATAATTGAAATATTGTCTGTCTCAGTCTTCCTCTAGAACCATAGCAGTCTTTTTTTCCTTTTACTTTTGCTCACTTGCTTGATGCAGAGGCTTGTTGCCTTCAGTATGCCCCCTTTTAGCTTCACCCACTTTTCCTACACCCCACCCAGGGCTGTCTAAATAATGGTCACTGGCCCCTTTGGGCCCTGCTCCATCTTGGTCACCCCCAGCTCTGACAGTGTGAGGAACAGAGGTTGCTGTCAAGGACCTGAATGGAAGGAGAAAGGGGCAGCTGGAGGGCCACACAGCCATATAGAAAGAGAAAGAGAAAGAAAAAGAACATAAGCCATAAGCTCCGTGTATCTGCCCTGGAACAACAAAATGTAAACGAATGTCACAAACAAAGGACTGTGACTTCAGGTGGTTATAAAGAACCCACAACAGACATCTGAGGCACTAAAGTCCTGTTTACATGCAAATATCCCAGTAACAAAGAATGAGACACTAAAGATCTTCTGAAAATATTTGCAATTTAAACAAGAGTTGTGTCTAAATTTGATGTTTTTGTAAGTTTTCTGTAGGCGTTAGCTGCTCTTTAACGGGTCTTCAGTGAGTCTAGTAATGTTTGCTCCATCAGACAGCTGTCGACCATGCTAATAATTGATTGCCCAAGATCAGGTAATGTTTCATAAGCATTCCTGCCAACAGCAACATCAGAAAGACCTGTCAACATGCTGCAGTCATTATCTCCTCCATGACACAGGACTGCTGCAGAATCTTCAGACTTCTTGTACCGAGATGATTTGCGAGCCAGAGGCCATCAAAACTACTGCATAAGGAGGATCAAGCAGCTTATGTATTCCTCCAGGGAGAGGATCTTTACAATGTGCAGCGCAGATTTCTGGTGCTTTCTGAACAACTTTTAAGAATGGGTCCAGTAGTGTGTCAAGGATATTCTTTTTTGATGTTGGCTTAATTGGACAATAACGATTGATTAAGCTTCAAGCTATCAATGCACTAAAAGTACCTCTGCTGAGTATTTGTCTGTTCCTCCTTCCCCTTTACATAGTAACAAGATTGTGGTGTCACGAAGACGTTAAGGTCCATCTTCTACCACTTCTGCCACACTGCAGTAAAGTTTCCCCAGTCTGAACAGTGATACACTTGCAAGCTGTACTCCCAGAATGTGTTTCATATTCATAACGTGGTACACTTGATGCTGTTCTTTGTCAAGATTCTGTCTAGTCCAGCCAGTTTCCGCTACCTCACTGAGTTGCTGTTCTTCCTCCTTGTAGAGTGATACTTTCTGATGTTTTCCCTAAAGTTGCCCCCCCCGTTTGAGTGGATGCTTTCTACTTGGCCTTACCATCACAAACAACTCTGTATGCTCACTCTGGTCTGTCCCATTTATTATTTGAAACACTGGGATCATGTCCCCAGCTACTAGTCTTTTTTTTCCTGTAGGCTAAACAATTTGAGTATGTCTGGCTTTCCTTGGGGCTACTGCTCCCAAAGTCAGTAATCATCTTGGTGTCCCTTCCGAAGCTGCTTTTTAGCAGTAGGTTTCAAAGAAGGACTTTTGTTGGCTGAAATGGTAAGTGAAAAGAAGAAATAAATGCTCTCATTATGCTGCAGGGATACTTTACCATATGCCTGACATCCCAGTAGACAGCATTCTGTCGGCATGCCACTCCGTCTTTTAGAACATGACTTGACTTCTGACATTATTATTCAGTACTGTTCAGGTACTGATTCCCACAGTATTTGTATTCATTTATAGCAGGAAAAGCTCCACTGGGTAAGTTCATTTGCAATGAGGTCCTGACAGTATACAAGGTCAAATCAAATCAAAGGCAAAAATATACAAGAGGGTAATTCAGTGCAAAAGAAACACTATGGAACCACTGGGTTTTCAGAAATAAAATCTGCTGCCTCAGCGGGGAAGATACAGTGTGAAACATGCTACCACAGGTTATTTGGCTGAAGATTACTAGTGTGTTAACGGCTGTAGAAGTCCTTTAAAGAGTGGAGGTTATTGGTATGGGACCTCATATGGAAGATGACTGGCATATGACAATAACTGAAACCGCTGATGGGGGTAAGGCTCTAATGCTAGGTATGAAGGGTGAACATGCTGAGGCCAATAAATCACAACAGGAGGTTGTGGGTCATTGACATAACTGTTGAAGGAAAATGCAAAGCTACTGTAGGGACCAGTGAACCTGAAGATAAAGGGAATAAGAGCAGGACAAGGGTGGAAGGTCTTCCCCTGTACATGGCATTGGTTAAACCACACCAGAGTACTGTGTCCATTTCTGATCACTGCACTAAAGAAATGGCACTGAAGATACTACAGAAGGTCCAGCATAGGGCCACCACGCTGATTAGCAGCTTTGAAGGCAAGCTATATTGGGAGAAATTGAAATACTCACATTATTTAACCTAGAGAAGAGAAGGCCGTAGGGGACACGATCATGGCCCTCTGATTACCGAAGGAATGGACAGGGCGGCCTACACTGTATATAGTCTAAGCTGGTGAAGGTAAACAGAACTAGAAGACATGCCCTCTTAACTGAAAGGAGGCAGGATAAGGAGAAACATTAAAAAAGCATTGACATGCCGAGGGTGCATAACAAATGGATAACATGCTAATTGACGTTATGGAAGCTAGTACTTTTCAGGGTTTAAGAGCAGGATATTTTTTATTTGTATTTATTGCATTTTAAATAAAACACAAAAAGGTACAATGTATGCCCAACATCGACATCACAGTACAGGAGACATTCAGTGTAGAACAGGATCTATAGCCTAAACAACCTGATTTTCAAATATTAGGGTATACCAAACAGTTAATACTATTTTAAAACATTGATCTGAAAAGAATTGCACCTTGCAAGTGTGAGAGAGCTAACTAGATACCCTTTTTTGTAACCAACAATGTTTATATTCCCATATAGAAATGGAATGTACTCTCAGGCCAAGACACAGTAAAAAATCCCAAACATAGGAAGCAACTGCTCCATAGTCCACCTTCCCCACAGCAAAAATGATCCAATGTTAGCATTTCTAAAACTCAAATCTATAACCGAGCAACAGCTCTTTGAACACTTTAAATTACAACATTTAATAAGTAGAGAAAGGCAAGTAACTAGAGCCTGGTGGTCATATTAATCAGATATGATGGGTAGTTTATAACTAAAGTCAACTCCGTCTAACCCGCTTAAAAGAAAAGACTGTTGACAGTGGCCTACTCAGCAGAGTATAAAAAGAACTGTGTAGGATCTATGCAACACAAACAATTCACACCAGCCTCAGGAGGGGCACCATTATAATAGTATGGTAAACAGTTATTACAAAAAGATAATTTATCAGGATTAGGTACCCTGCTATGGCAGAGTATAATAGTTATTAAGGAAGTTGAACTTTTAACTAGATTCTGTTATATAGTACACTGTCCCAGTTCCTGCAAGAAGGCATGCACAATCAGCCAGAGAGAGAAACAAATATACACCCATCCAAAATAAAAAGGAAATAAAATAAGACTGTCTGGGTTTAATAATAAAAAAACCTCGGCTATAGTTCATTATTCAAGTTTCGTCCTCTTCCTCAGATGGTTCAATGGCTGCAGGCCTTGACGTCTCAAACTCTCTTCTAATGCAGTCCACTCTCTTGCCAGCTTCTGCTGCATCTGTAAATTGGTAAGTGTGTCCAGCATAAAAGATTCAAAAATGAGCCAGCGTAAGTAATGAATGGGTAATTCCCAGACTCTTCAGCTGTGCCCTCACTGCATCAAACATTTTTCTCCCAGATCGCATCGCAAGCGAGAGGTCGGGGAATAAATGTAAAGTACCACCATTGCAGTTGAAATGTTGAGTGTCCTGGGCAGCTTGTAATAGGGTATCTCAAACCACTACTGAGGCCATTACCAGAGGTACAGTCCTCGGCCTGTTGCCTTGCTGATCTGCAGAATGGGGGAGATTCGAGGGGGGTATGTCTTGATAAAATTTGAAACAAACACATCCAGATTAAGCCCCAGTGCCCCTGGTAGCCATGTTTTGAGAAAGGAAAGCATATGCTTGCCCTTGCTTCTCAGGTAGCCCAACCAGCCAGAAATTGGGAGCCCTGTTGGGATTTTCTAAGGCCTCCAAATGATATCTCAATTGGGCATTCTCTTGGGCCATCTTACTGGATGCTGCCAGTGCTCCAATGGCCGATGCCTCTGCCAAAGCTGCTGATTTCGTGGCAGCCACAGTTTTTGCTTCCTGTTCTCCTAAACACTGAAGTATGGCCTCAACTTTTCTGTCGATAGCCTGCATGGAAGCCATCAAAGACTTCCATGGCAGTTCAGCTCCAGAGCCGGAGAGTAGAGTGTGGGAGGGATCAGCCTGCTGTGTGGGTTGTTGCTTTGGAGGCTTCAGGCTGCCTCCCATTCTCTGAAGTCACTCCATCACAAAAATGGTATCAGGCTGTGCAGAAGCAGGTGCTGGATCGATGTCTGTTGTGCTAAACTAAATCCAAACACTAAAAGAAGTTTATGATTGTTTTTGTTCAGTGGGAGTGAAGAGCTGTGAATAAGTGCGGCTTCACAGCAAGCGTGCTTTCTAGTGCCCCTTAAAAGCAGGATTGGACAGATTCCCGAGGGAGGATAACATTTAGGATTACATAGCACAGAGGTAGTAGCAACTGGGGCACATTTGGTTGGAATATTCAGTTTAGGTATAGTCACTGTTGTGCTGCATGATGGGCAGACAAGAGAAACCCTTGGTTACCACGTTTCTACAGAAATGGACAGAAGGAGGAAGATTGCAGGAATTGGGAAGATAGAAGGAAGGATGCTGCTAGAGAATGGAGCATGAAGAAGAATTCATAGAATTGGTCAATTATTTCTCCTTTTCTTTTTTGTAATTTATTAGACCCTTCCTAAAGTATGAATCTTGCATTTGAACTTGATTGCATTTTCTTTTGCAAAGCCTTAAGAGATTAACAGAAGATTCATGTAGAGTTGTATTTAACTGGAATTAGTTAACTGCTTGATTTAAATGCTCCCTGTATCTTTCACTTACTAAAATGTGTTTATCCTTAAATAACACTTGACAACTGAAAAGCAGTAATGGGTTGCATTTGACAGTCGTAAGCAGGAGTATTCATTTAAACTACTTGAATATGTTATGTCAATCAATGTTATATGAAGCACTTACATTTCCAGGGAGAGGACGTGTCCTTCCTGCTCAAATGTTTAATAAAATCACATGCCCCTTATCTTCAACACCGGCTTCATTAACATACCTTGAGAAAGCTTTGCTGTATTCTTGGAGATGAGCAAATTAAGAATATGTTGGAAAGATGGAATAGCAGATCCTACGTCTTTCATCTTTTTTTTTCTCATACCCCTGACAGAACTTCAGAATTTAACTAACAACAACATGAAGACTGCTATAGGCAGGAATGAAGATATTTGAAAATTATTTTCTGCTGTTCACTGAAATCTTATCAGTGGCATACAAGGAGTCTATAGAGATTCTTCTATCCTAGAGCAAACCGTGTTTATCAAAGACCAAAATCTCACAAATAATGTCTCTGTTTAGCCATAGATAGCTCATGGCCAGAAATTATCACAGATGACTCCACCTAAAGACGACCAGCTTTAACCAGCCACTAGGGGATATTTCTTGGCTAAATGTAATACTGTGTTTAAAGTGCATCCTTACTATTCAAAAACTGAACTGGTATGAGAGGTGGGTGCTGGAACTTAACGGGGACGTTAGTTTCACACTGTGATGTATTAGTTTTTTTCCAGCTTTTTTCCCTCTGGTATAAGCGGTATATTTTACTGTGACAAGAATCAATTCATAAACAAGATGCATGAATGAATAATGACTGTTTTGATAACACTAGATGTAGAATGTGTGCTGTGGATCTAAGGGCCATTAGTTCAAGAAGAAACCTGCAACTCTCTGGGTTAATGGAGGATGCAGTTGTCACCAAGGGGACTGGTACAGCATGAAGTGTGGGCAGATGCTCAGTGCACAACCACCTTATGTTGACCAAGGAGTGATATTGGTAATGGCTGGTGAAAAGGTGCCATGAAACAATAATTTTGAACAGAAATGCAGGACATAAGCAAGCTGCTGAAAGGGGAAGACTGATAAGGCCGTACCTGGAGTACTGTGCCCAGTTCTGGAGTGCTTACATGAGGAAAGACAGGGACAGGCTGGAGACGTGCAGCATAAAGTAACATAAATGATTCATGGCCTGCAGGTCAGATACTATGAGGACTGGCTTAGAGCACTGGATGTGGACTTGGAGGCTGGGGGTTGGGATTTGATAGAGCGTTCTAGTTCTAAAGGAATGAACAAGGTAAGCAGTGAGGAACTGTTCAAGAGGAATAGGGATTCCAGAACACGGGGTCCTGAGTGGAAGCAAGCAGGAGGGAAATTCAGGAGGGACATGAGCCATGGAACAACCTACTGGCTGAGGTGGTGAGCACCAAGACCATTAGGAGCTTCAGACACAGTTGGGACAGAGTTAAGGACTTAATAGTCACCGGGAAGGGGGTTGGGGGGTGTAACAGTAAGGCAAGGAGCATTGATGCAGGTTGGGTTGGCAGAAACTCCATATAGGCACTAGGTCTCGGTGGTAGGATAGGTAATTAGAATCAGACTAGATTGACCAATGTCTTTTTTCCTTCCATCAACTTCTGTGTTTCTCTGTTTCAGTGAATTAAAAAAACACACCGCAGATGCTTCATCAGTTAATTATGTCTGCTAGTCCATCAATACAGTGAGGTGAGTCTGCAATTGTCTATGGCCCCTAGGTGCCAGATCTGCCAGAGGAAATACACATACTTAATATCATTGTTACTTAGGGTCAGAAAGGGATCTATGTCCATCAAGTCTACTCCCTCTGACTTCATAAGCAGGGACCCACAAGTACGCTGTTTAAACATGCACTAATTTGTAGGGATTTCCTGCCCACCCTACTACACAGGGTACCCTGCATTTTCCATGATAAGCAGACATGTTCCCTGCCTTATCTTGAAAGTCTGTACTGTTTTGATGTCCCCTTGTCTCTGCTGGCTTTATAGGTTTGCTTCCCTCTAGGAGACATGCCTCCTAAGGTTGCCTCTGAATTTACCACCTTTGAGCGTCAGGATGTGTCACCGTGTCTTGCTGCAGCACACCCAGTCAAACATCTCCATCTGTTCCACCTTGCTGATACCCTTCAGGAAGTGAAAGATTGAGATCATGCTCACTTTCAGCCTCCTTTTCAACAGGGTGAACATGTTAAAAGCCTCCAGTATCTCCTTATAGCTTTTATCCTCCATGCCTCGATCATTCTGAGGCCTCCTGTTGCACCCTCGCCACTGCCCCAGTGTTGTTTTTGTATTGGGGAGCCAGAACTGCACACAGTATTCCGGTGGGGCCTAACCAGGGCCTTGTAAAATGTTAAGATTACTTCCTCTGCACTGCCGGTCACACCTCCTTTGATGCACCCCAGCATTCTTCTAGCCTTTTGTGACAGCAACCATGTGCAGGTTGTCATACTTTAGCCCCTTGTCAAGCATGATCCCCAGGTCCTCTTCCACTTTCACTGCAGCAGGATAATCTCTACATGATGTGTAGGTCCTACCTCTGTTTTTCCTCCGGAGTGTAATAGCTTGCGTTTGGTGACATTGAATATATGACTCTGGGAGACTGACAAGTCACCACCGCTTGATCAGGGGCTTCTGAATTTGTCTTCATCCTCATGGGAGCCCATCATTCTAGCATACCTATTGTCACCAACAAACTTAAGCAGCCTATGGGGGACTCCATCTTTCAGATCGTTGAGGAAAATGTTGAAAAATGGGAGTGAGCAGGATTTTGGAAAGTGAAGATTCAGGTGTGATTGATGGGGTAGGCTGGGTTCATGACTTGCTGAGTTAAAGCAGAGTAGTTACACTTAGATTGTGGGATAGAAGTGGACTGATAGTACTGTTGGTCAGCACTCATCTTTTATCACACAATTTCCAATTCTGTTACAAAGGCTTCGATAGGATGATTACTGTTCAGTCACAGTTTTATCCAATGCCGTCAGTGTCTAAATACCTATATTGGTTCCTGAGATGTTTGCACTTGCTTTGTAAACTAGCAAAGATGTGGAACCACAGTATTCAATGATTAAGCACTGATTCACCTCAAGTGTACCCTGGACTGATGCCCCGGTGGGGCACTACACTTTGCATGTTCTGTTTCCCTGGGATCAGGGCATGTATCAGCATAGAACGCTGCTTACACTGGCAGTACTGCTATCTCTCCCTGTGACCTCAAGGAATAGGAGGAGAGGATTGGCAGTGTCAACAGCATTCAGTGTGAACATATGCCATGATCCTAACTGTATCTTTAGTTCAGCCAATACAGTCCTTTTATGTTCTCCGTATTCATGTCCCTCACATTAGCCACAGGGGTATCCAGGATATTTTTTATATTGGGTTGGCAGGCAGGGGTTACAGGATCAACAGGATAACCGGTGGAAAAAAACCCGAAGAAAATAATAAAAAGAAAAAAAAATTTTTTACATGGACACTGCTGATTGGGATCAACACATGTATTACATGTATTTAAGTGTTCCCCATCAAATTAACCCAGGGCTTGTGGTGGTGCTTCGTAGTGCTCCCTTCCCACTTTTTTCTCCACTGATTATTATCCACCCCAGTCCACAAAAAAATGGGTAGGTGAGGAGCAGATGGCAACCAGGTCTGACATTTCACTCCTCTGAAAAAAATCACTATGTTGCAGCATCCAATGAATGGCTGACAGTATCGATCTGTCTTTGCCATTTGTATCTACGTTTTCTCTGGTTCTGCTTCTGAGCAGTCCAAGTGTGGCTGTTCCTCTTTTCAGAGTTTTCTGTGGTATAACTGCAGAGCCAGCCCTTGAAGTAGTACATGGCTCATTACATGAAAATCTGAGGTCTTCTGAGATTCTGCCGAGATGTCAGGGGTATGGACCAGATCATGGACCAGTCAGTCTTCTTTCATACTTGGATAGTGCTAGGCAAAATTGTATGTACATCAGCCAAATAGCATGCAATTGGCAGTTTCATACTCTCATGACTTTTGCAAAACAGAGCTTAAATCTTAGGTAACCCTCGCTCACTTTTTTCAAAAAGTGCCCATTTTTTCCAAAATTAATGATTTTAACCTCATGCATGTCAGGTATGCAAGTAAAGCTAGAGTTACTAAATTCATATAGCAGTCCCCCAGATAAATACACCATTTCAATGAGTTTTTGAAATTGCACAGTTTTTCTGAAATAGCGTGATGCAGTTTTACATTCTTCACTTTTAAACTACTACTGCTAGTTGAATCAACACATTTCCCTCTAAATAAATATTTGCAGTTCTGATGATTGTAAATTACTGCACTGCATGCATACTGCACTATCTTGCACAACACAGAACATGACACACTGTTGGATAGCATTAAAAAAAATGACTTTCCCTATCAAACCGCTATACTGGATGTATTACACTACAGATGTACAACAGTGGCAACAAGCAAGACACAGCACATCTGGTAATGCAACAGCACATGTGCTGCTACTCTGTGCTGTACAACACTACACTCTACATTATGCTACACTCAACACTACCCTATGCCGGCCTGGTGGCGCTGAGGGTTGAGACGCTGGACACCACACCTCGCACCAGCCGGCGACCCGGGTTCGGGAACAAGCTCAGGGCCGTCAGGGGTTGGCCGGAGAGGGTTGAGGATGAGTACCCTTTTGGTGCTCTCCTTCCCGGGTAGAATGGGGTGGGTTGTCCCAGTGTGCTGGTGACCTCTGGTGGAGGCCGGAGGCACTGCAGCAGCCAAGACAAGCACGTATTCAGCGTGGATGACGCTGGCAGGGTTGCCGTGCACCAGGGCGTCAACGTGCACAATGCAGAGAGGGAGTGGGAGGAGTAACACACAGAACAATGGAAAACCAACGGCACCATGGACAGGTGACAGCACCTGTCCCCCATGCCCTCTGCCAGGCCAACCCCAACTGAACTTCCACATCCTCTGTTCCCCAGCCCTACCTTGTAGCCGGAGTCTGACTTGTAAACGTGCCCAAGAGGAGAGGGCAACCCACCCTGGGTGGGTCAAACCGGGGGTGCCAGCTGCAGGAAGGGGGAGAAGAGAGTAGGTTCAGATCGGGGGGGCTTCAGGCTGGGCAGGATACAGGACTAGGATGCCTGAGAGAGGTTCCATGGTGCCGTGGTCGGAGGGAAAAAGAAGAGGAATAAAAAAACAAAAAAAACACTACACTATAATGCACTACACTACACTATACCACGCTACAATTTACACTACACTATACTATATTACTCTACACTGCACTACACTACACTACACTCTACGTTACACTACACTACACTCTACACTACACTATAATGCACTACACTACTCTATACCATGCTACACTGTACACTACACTATACTACACTACACTCTACACTGCAGTACACTACATGCCACTCTACCTTACACTACACTCAACACTACACTATAATGCACGACACTGCATTATACCACACTACACTGTACACTACATTATACTATATTACACCACAGTCTACACTGCACTACACTACACTCAACATTATACTACACTTCACTTTACACTACACTGTAATGCACTACACTACACTATACCACGCTATACTCTACACTACACTATGCTACACTACGCTCTACACTGTACTACCCTACTCTATACTACACTACACTACACTATACTATACTACACTACACTGTCTACACTAACGTGCATACTACACTGCACTATACTATACTACATTCTACACTACACTACACTCTATACTATGATGCATTATACTGTACAGTACATTACACTACACTTTACACTGCATTACACTATATTACACTCTACACTAACGTACACTGTACACTACACTGCACTATACTATACTACACTGCACTCTACACTTCACTACATTTGACACTCTACACTATTATACGTTATACTGTACACTATACTCTACACTGCACTACACTATGCAGTGCTCCCTTGCTATAGCGAACGTCGCTATAACAAAAACCTGGGAATAATGAATGAGCTGTGTGGCTTCCGACATCAGTCAGCTGTCACTCTAAGCACTTCTTGACTAACCTCTGACTGCTACATCTACCATGCACTAGTGCATATGCAGCCCATGATGCTTTGCATTGTGGGGCCATGTGTGATTTTGTATTTCTTTGAAACTTGACTTCCCAGCCAAATGCCCTTTGGGGTAACAATTGCCTCAGTGCTTGCGCACAGAGGTTCTTTGTCAGTTCAACTGTAGGGTACCTTTGTGGATAGGGAGTACAATATCATGTAGTTTCTGCCTGCCTCCAACACCTCTAAACACTTCTGTACCCCTCTCCTGAAGTGGAAACCTGTGCACACAATTACTCATATTCTCACTTGCTGACCTATCTGAGGGAGACACTTTGAGCCTAGCTGAGAGCCATCGAAGTTGGAGAGTTGTATGTTCGAAATACTGTATATTGCACCACCTGACCATTACAGTACCTGTTCTATCAGTCCACATTCTGAACTATTTGAGACACTGGGTGCTGAGATGGAAAGCCACTGAGATCGGTGAACTGGGGACAATGCTCAACAGTTGGCTAGCTCACTTCCATAGTGGGGGCTAATCACAATACTATAATATTACTAGAGAAAATGGTATTACTGTTTAAATGCTATAAAAAATTTAAATATTGAGTAAACTAAGAGATGTCAAATGCCTGAGCGGCAACAGAGTTGGAGGAGCGGATGGGAGAAGAAGCAGAGCACACAGAACTAATTTATCAGCGTTCCTCAATATAATGAATGGGGAGCTATAACAAATTCATACTATGGCTCCCATTTTGTTCGTTATAGTGAGGGAGCACTGTATTACACTCTGCACTAATGGACACTCTACACCAGATTACACTATACTACACTCTGCACTACACTGCACTATAATACATTATACTGTACAGTACACTACACTCTACACTAACGTACACTCTACACTACGCTGCACAATACTATACTACATTCTACTACACTACACTGTACACTACACTCTGCACTATAATACGTTATACTGTACAGTACACTACAATACACTCTGCCCTGCACTACTACATTATACTGTACAGTACACTACACTCTACACTAATGTACACTCTACACTACGTTGCACTATACTATACTGCACGACATTCTACTACACTACACTCTACACTATAATACATTATACTGTACAGTACACTACACTACACTCTGCACTGCACTACACTATACTGCACTCTATACTAATGTGTACTCTACACTACACTGAACTGTACTACACTCTACACTGCACTATATTACACTACACTATACTAAACTCTATACTACACTGCACAACACTCTACACTATACTACACTGCACTCTACAGTACACTCCACTTCACTCGTCACTCCACTCCACTCCACTCCACTCCACTCCACTCCACTCAACACAACACTACACTACACCACACTGTCCTACACTACAGGCTATACTATACTATACTACACTACACTACACTGCACTATTCACCGCACTACACTAAACACTATACTGTACTCTACACTACACTACAGCACACTACTACACTACACTCAGTACTACACTCTAAACTACACTACAACACATTCTACTAAACTACACTCAATATTACACACTACACTACACTCTACACTGCACTCCATACTACACTACAACACACTTTACTATAGTACACTCAATACTGTACTCTACACTACACTCCATTACACACTATACTGAACTCTACACTACACTACAGCACACTCTATAATACTATACTATACTACACTCAGTACTACATTCTACGCTGTACACTACACTACATACTACACTACACTCTACACTATGCTGTACTGCACTACACTGTACACAATACTTCACTCCACACTCAACTCTACACTCTACTCTACAGTACACTATGCTACACTACACTACACTCTACATTGCACTCTACAGTACATTATACACTACACTACACTACAACGCTACACTATCCTCTACACTTCACTCCACTCTACACTGCACTACACTAAGGTATGAAAAGAGCCACTCAGAGGTACGGGTGCCAGTGACACAGACCAGTATCTTGAAGTTCAAGTCACAGCACTCACACTCACTCGCTCCTTCACTGTTTAGTGAAAAACAGAATCAGGCAGATAGAATTCTTTTCACCTTTAATAGCAGTCCAACAGACAAAATTCAAAACAGTGGTGGTCAGCAAATAATGACGTTTCACCTGAAGGCTTTCTCAAATGAATAGTGCCCTCTAGGGCACAGCCTCTTTATATATCAGATGATCCAGCTGTAATCAGTTATACAAATTCAAAAATATATTGAAACAAACATGGTGTTGAATAAAGATAAATAAGTGCTCTGCCCTTTACCCTTTTCATATAAGCAAGTGTACACATTGATGACACAAAACAACACATTTAGCATCCTCCACTACAGTTCTGTTTCCCACTCGCACACTTACATAACTTCCTTTATTTATTGTTTAACTTCATTTTGTGTGCATTTAAGGTGAGAAAGACTGTGGAAGGAATCAAGAGCAGAAAAAACCAGATAGGGCATGTATTTCCAAATACATTCATGTCAGTGGCTCAGTGGGTAGCACACTCGCCTCTGAGGCCGGGAGATCAGAAGGCTGTGGGTTCAGTTCCCACATCTGGCACTTGGGTTAATATCCCAATACTGACACTGTAGTGCAGCATGAGGGGGGTGCTGCACTTCTGAGGTGCCATCTTCCGGATGAGACGTTAAACCGAGGTCCCATCTGCCTGGATTGGTGGTAGTTAAGGTGGATGCTAAAGATCCCATGGCACTTATCAAAAAAGAGTTGGGGAAAATTTTATTGTAGAGAAACTGTTCAAACATAAACAAAATGCATGACTATACAACATACAATTAGATTACACAATGTTGTAAATCAAACTTGAAAGAATAATAAAGAAAGAAAATCTTATCAAGGAACTTATCCAGTTTTGTCCTTCGTGAAAGGGACATTTGACCAACGAATTGTCCATACCTTTTGAGACGTATGTTGTTGTTCATACATGCATTGATTATACAATTCATGTTCGATCATATTAACAACGGACATTGGATCATGGTACACATGTTGCAGTACATATTTACATTGTGTCTGCCACAAAATAAATTTGATATAAGAAGGTATCAGATGAATCAGACTCTTGTCAATCCCCAGGTTTTGCAAACTAAAACATCCAACAGCCTCATCATAAGTTATTAACCTTCAATACTCATTTCCCCATAAAAGTGCCAATGTTGCCCATACTTCACTTACATAAGGGCACGCTATAAGAAAGTGTTTCATAGTTCCTTCTTGATCTACACAGCTCAATCTGGGACACATACGTTCTTCTTTACTTTTATGTTTAGCACTTCCCTTAATGAACAGCCTGCCATGAGAGCAGAGCCATACTGTATCCCAGATTCGTGGAGGAATACATCTATTCATTAAGGAATCTATTATATGTTCCTGATATAAAGAGTCAACATCTTTAAAATCAACTGATGTTATCCCAACCTGTTCATTTATCCTTTCATAAATGGATTTACTAGTCGAAAGTTTCACAATTTGCACCATCAATCCCCATTTTTTTTAATTTAACTATAGCAGGTCTAAAAACACACTTTTTATCTTAAACTGTGCTGGTATCACCCCATAACATTCTCATATTTGATAAAATGCCCTAATTCAATGATTTGCATATACAGACCAAAGAGCCTGACTAGGTCTAGTTGGGTCTAATAAATTAACATGAAAAAAAATACTATAAACAAAAACCACAGGATTAATTAAATTCAAACCACCTTTTTTTACAGGCAGATATAATATTTCCCTTTTGATTGGCTTCAGATGATTCCCCCAGATTAACTGAAAAACCAGCCCAAGAAGGGTAACTTCATAAGCTCGTGGCAAAGGGCAAATAGTACTTATGAACAAAAAAATAGGAAGAAGAAAAGTTTTAACCTCTGCCACTTTTTTCTTTTTTGATTGTTGCCAATTCTTCCAGATTGCAACTTTTGATTGTGCTATATTCAATTTTTTACTCCAGTTTAATTCCCCATTATTCCCCCTCCCAAACCAAACCCCCAAGAATTTAAAGGGGTCCATGGATACCTTTATATCTTGCCAGGTATCCTTCTGGGCTACAGTTCCACTAAGAGCATAGATAATACTCTTCCCTTTATTTATTTTAGCTCCCGTTGGCCTAGAATAACTATCTATCACCTCCAAAGCTTGAGTTGCTGATGTTTGATCTGCTACCAGTACACACATACACTACCGGTCAAAAGTTTTAGAACACCCCCATTTTTCCAGTTTTTATTGAAATTTACGCAGGTTAATGTCTCAATGTACTCTGAAATTAAAGCATAGAACAAATAAACAATTGGAGATAAAAAAAGAAATCATAGAATCATTTTGTTTAACAAAATTTAATCTAAATTTTTGACTCATCAAAGTAGCCACCTTTTGCAGATATACTGTAACCGCCGAACACACTCGTTGGCATTCTTCCTACAATGGACATCAATATTGTTGGAAGTTCTTCCAACACTGTTGCAGAAGTTCCCAAAATGTGTTGCACTTGTAGGTTGCTTTGCTTTCACCCTTCTGTCCAGTTCATCCCAAACCAGCTCGATGGGGTTTAAGTCTGGAGACTTTGCTGGCTATTCCATGATTTGAAGCCTACTGTCTTGTTCTTTTCCTCGAAGGTAGTTCTGACATAGCCTGAGGTATGTTTTGGGTCATTATCTTGCTGTAGGATGAACCCTGACCAACTAGGTGTAGACCAGGGGTATTGCATGGCGCTGCAAATGCTGTGGTGGCTCTTTTGGTTCAGGGTGCCAGTCACTCTGTGTTGTTGTCCTGTGAGCCGCCTATCACGCAAGCTGTTGACTCTCAGAAACTTGTCTTCTGATTCTGTTGTGGCTTTGGGTCTGCAGACCTCTTCCTGTCAGAGTTTCCTCCAGTTTCCAAGTGCCTTTTGATGGTGTAGGAAACTGTACTCACTGACACCTTGGCTTTCTTTGCAATTTCTCTACAGCAGTTTTTGCTAACCTAAACTTTTTTTTTAACCTCTAGCAGTTTACCGCTTACCTTTGTACCATTTCAGGTTATTCACTGGACTTGAATTGCTTAAATTTCAATAAAAACTGGAAAAATGGGGGTGTTCTAAAACTTTTGACCGGTAGTGTATATCATCTGCATATGCTATCACCCGTGTCTCCATACCTCCCTCAACTGGCCTAATTCCTCTGATGCATGTATCTTGTTGAATAAGTCTTAGTAACGGGTCTAAACAAAATACATACAACAATGGACTGATGGGGCACCCCTGCCTAACCCCACCTGTAATACGTACATTTGAACCCATTGTTCCATTTACTAGTGGAATAGCCTGTGCATTTGCATACAGTAAGCCTATCCATTTTACAAAAACTTGAGGGATCCCATAACGCAGCAAAGTTCTAGAAATAAACTGATGATGATGATGGTGATAAAACTTTTATTTTTATACAGGAACATATAGATTATGACCAAAGGCACTGTTTTCAACTAAAGTCATGTGTTCTTTAAATACAAATAATTATAATTAAAAACAACAAATACCATACAAACATCTTTGGTACAAATTATAACATACGTTATACATACAACAAATCTACACATTGTAAATCATCAACTTATTTAACATATACAATCAGTCTGCAGATAATCCTTCAGTGCAGTTTTAAAAATAGACAGATTATTTATGTTCCTTAAATGTATTGGTAGTTTATTCCAATGTATAGCTATTTTGTTTTGTAATTTTGTCTCTCCAAGTTTATTGTGATATTTTAACATTGGAATTTTATCCTATCAAAAGCTTTCTCCTGATCCAATGACATAATGTATCCTTGTAGCTTACCCTCTTTACCCTGTTCCACTAATTCCCTAATTAATAGTACGTTGTAATGTACTCGACAATTTGGTACTAACAAGTTTGGGACATTGTAATAAGAGCCGAGGCTGTATTCACTAATCTGTTATGCAGAATTTTTAACAAAATTTTATCATCTGTGTTCAGAAGGCTAAGTGATCTCCAGTTATTCAAATCAGACCTCTCCCCTTTTTTGAAAACTAAAATTTGCACAGCAAGACAAAAATGAAAATCAACACTTAAATTGCCCAATATCCAATTAGAAACTACCACCAAAATGTCTTTTAATAAAACTTCACATGTCTTATAAAATTCAGATGGTAAACCATCAATACCTGGAGCAGTATGGTCTTTCAGATGTCTGATTACTATTTCTGTTTCTATTTCTATTGTCGTAATGGGCTTACTAAGATCTCCTATAAATTCATATGTTATATGAGGAACTGAAATAGTGGAAAGTAAGTTCTCCATGTCCTTGTCCTCAATCGATGGGGCAGTATACGTAGCAGTCAAATACTTTGTTACCTCTCTTAGAATCTCTGGGCCATCAGTGACTATTCTTCCCTCTGAGCTCTGAACAGTAGTCATAAATCTATCTGATGAACGTTATGAACAACTTTGAAATGCATCTCCAAATCCCGTTTTACCAGACGAACAAATTCTGTGTTCATTTAACATAGCTTTTGCTCTCGTGTATTGTAATGCTACCATAGCAGTCTTTAAATTAGAAATCTGGGAAGTTAATGTTATATGATGTGTATTTACAATAGAGTATGCTTTAAATAGTTGTTGGCGAAGTTTAAGGTATGTGTGGTACTCTGAATTGTGACTGAGTGTAGAAAAGGTCTGGAATAGGGACCTTATTTTCTGCTTAGCCTCTTCCCACCATAAGCTAATATTATCATGTAAGACAGCCACAGAAATTCTTGCTTTTAAAAAGTCTGTGACTAACAAAACCACTTTTTCTTCCCTCAATAAAGCTGTATTCAGTTTCCAATAATGCCGACCATACTGGGGCCTAATTATGCCTCCTAAAACCACAGAAAGAATAGCATGATCAGTGGTTTCTAGTGTAATAACATCAGCCTTATGGATGTAAATTCTTTTCTGTATAAACAAAAGTCTATCCTAGTGGATAGGGCACCTCTATAGTAAGTATGCCCGCCCTGTGGGTGTAGAGATCTAAAGGAGTCTTGCAAATTACACTGCTCAATTAAACCTTTTAAGCAATTAGAATCACAGTAAAGCTTATTTGTGACTGCATCCCTGTCTTTCCTATCTACTACACAATTAAAATTTCCAGCCCAAATAATACGTTTTGTCATGAGTAAATATGGTTTGATCTTAGTAAAGAGATCAACCCTATCTTTTTTTTTTGGGCGGGGCATAAATGTTAATCAGTCTCCAGCCTTCCCCTTTATATGTAAAATCCAGTAACAATGCTCTCCCTAGTGATATATCAACTAATCGTGAAATCTTAATCCCATCCCCTCTAAATAGAACTCCAAGACCATCACAAACATCTGTACCAAATGGAACAAAAAGATGGACGCCAACACCAAAGACTCTGTGCTGCTTTAACCAAAAAAATCTGTATTTAATCGAGTATCTTGTAACAGGCAAATGTCACAGTTAAGATTTTTAAGTCCTGTCATAGTTATAACTCTCCCTTTAGCATTCTTAATACTGTTAACATTCACTGAAGCAATGCTAAACAGTGAATGAGGTACTAAGGGAGGAGACAGAGAAATAATTTAAGCTGTTTTTTTTAGCCTCGAACTCCTTCGGATTCTAGTGCCTATTTTCTTTTTCCTATTTTTCTCTGGTCCCTGCACTTGTGATTCCCCTTCAGATTCAGAAGAATGTGGGGCCAATGAGGCTGCTTCTGAGTCTCCCCCCTGTTCTGAGTCCATCATACCGTTTGCCAATATTTCAAAACTGTTTTTCAACATTATGTCTTCCTCTCCAGGCATATTAGCTCTAGCTTCCTTGGACCTAGGCCTTGTTTGTTTGATACCTCGTTTCTTTGCTGTGCTTTTAACAGTTGGAGGGGGAGGCATGTCACCATTTATTACTGTGTTTACCAAGGCAGTCTCACGTGTTTCTGTGGTAACATCACTAACCAGAGGGGCCACTGATTCTTCTGTCATAGGTTACTCTGCCACAATTTCTACCACGGTTTCTTTGGGGGGGGGGGGTAGTGGGCCTAGTCGTCTGTGGTTGGGGTTTCTCTGCAGAGGCACCTTGTTTAGCCGTGTTCTTCTTCTGGGCTTCTCTAATTATAATATCTTGGCTAACACGGTCTGTGCAGTTGTGAGTGGCTCATCAACAGGTTCTATAAGTATGTCCAAGGTCCATACACAAGTTGCACCTCATCTCTTCTTTACAGTCCACACTGTGGTGTCCAAAGGCCAGGCACAGATTACGTTTTAGTGTATCACAGGCAGATCCCAAATGAGTAGAAGCCCTACACTTAAAACATGATCTGGGTTGCCCTGGGTAAAAACAGTGCCCTCTCTCATTCCCCAAAAACAGGCTATTTGGTAGATGCACAGGCCCCAAACTATTATTCCTTAGGCGAGCTTTATACTTCCAGACCCCATTCCACAAATGCTCCTCATCAAAAATAGGCTGTGGGGACTCAATAACATCACATTTCTTTTCTATCCAGTAAGTGATATCATGGACAGACACAGACTCATTCCTAAAAAGAACTGTCACATTCTTAATTGAGGGTTTAGTTAAAGGGAGAACACGAAATGGAATCCAAACTTCAGAATACTTTAAAACATCATATTTTGACCAGAAACGATCTAAACCCTGTGGGGTATTAAAGCCAACATCAAAGATCTTAGAGCCTGAAACATGAATCAGAGCATGTATCTCATTTGAAAAAAAACCCAGTGATGACTTTAGTAGTGTTCTGCCAACATACAAACGGTCAAGGTCAATATCCAAACCTCCCAGATACTCCATACGGACTGCATTGCGTCGCTGTAAGGGGTGGGGTGGGGCCCAGAAAAAGGGTCCTTTCATCGAAATTGCTCCCATCCAGCTTTTGATTGTTCAGAAAGGTTCTCCTTAAATTGTGGAGAGTCTTGATCCATTTCTGGCTTATCTCCCCTTCCTGCTTGTGTCAACTCTGGATCTTCTTAGTCTGAGGAATACGAAATTGAAGAAGACGGCATAAACAACTCGCTTTTCTCAAAATGAACAGCCGAACTATCCAAGGGATCTACAGGGGAATTAGTTTGTTTTGGAGACTGTTCATGTCCCATATCAGTCACTAGTTCCTCCTGCAAAGGAGGTTGTCCAGGAATAGGACTATGGGAAGGGTCAGGAACCCATACACCTAACTCACCTCTTTTCCAGCCAGCTGATGGGAGCGAGCGTTTAAGGGAAGTTGGGGAATGCCCACGTTGAACCGAAGGGGAACTGTCAGCAGCTCTACCCTTTCGCAAACCCAAATCTTTAGCAGCATCGCAGACAGGTTTATACAGCATAGGGGGAGAAGTACTCACTGTGTCCACATTTTCTCCTAAATCTTGTTGATTTCCATTTGCTAACATAGGCCGCACTACATCTGTCACCAGCTCCACCACTCGCTCTGACTCATGTGGAAAGAATGTGTTTGATGAACCTACGTCACCAAACGGTGCTGCAGAGCGCCCGGCTGAAACTGAAGTAGCATTTTCAGGTAACTCTTTCAGAAGCAATGCAGCAGCTCGCAATTCAGCAGGTTTTAGCTGGTCATACTGCAAATCAGGAAGATCCTTCATAGTAAAACATGGGTTTGTTATGCTTCCATGTTCTGCAAATCATAGCGCTTTATTTTGCTTTAGAATATTAGTTAACCAGGCTTCATCTGGTGTAAAAAGACCTGAAGGTGGACTTGCTGGGTTAATCATATGAATAGGAACTTCCATATCCATTGTACTAGTAAATTCAGCAGCATTGTCGGTCTCCTGAGCTGGACCTGTGGGTTGGGAGACCTGCACACCCACAGGTACACCAGCAGAATGAACAGCTGCAACACCTTCCTCCATAGCAGCAGCTCCCCAACCACAGAGTAGGGGAATTTCCCCGGTATCCTGGCCAAATTTCTCCCATTCACTAAAAATACCACCAGCAGCTTAATCTGGTTCAGTTTCAGTTGCTTACCATCTGTATCCCCCCTCCCCCCAGTCGCCCCTGAAAAAGGGACTTCTAGGCCCAGTGGGCTTACCAGGTCAACAAAATTCAATAAATAACTAAATAAACATGCCCCACTAAAAATCCTGATTTAGGAAGGGGGAGAAGGGGAAAGAAAAGAAATAAACAGGGGAACCAAACAGAAACAAAAACCAAAAGTGCCATTGAAGGACTGCATACAGGGAGGTCAAGTGAATGTGCCAGAGATCAGTTCACAAAAGTAGCTAGAACATGGGTGAAGAAGATGGATTTTGGTTTCATAAAAAGTAATAAAAGAGCATTCAAAAACCATGACGCAGGATTGCCTATATCATGGGTGTTACCATCTTATGATGTAAGTCTGGATAGAAAAATTACCCAGGACCCAACATGGACAAACAAAACGCCTCCATTTTTTTGAATTCCTGTACCATTGGGTCTCTGATTCAAACAGAGCTCCACTCTGGAAGGCTGATAAAGAGGGTCATCCTCTTCTAACCTATATGGGAAAAACTAAGCAAAGAGAACATTACTAAATTAGCACATATCAATCAAATAGGGTGATAGTTCAATGTGTCCATTTAACTCCTCTTCTGTACTGTAGGCACCAAGTTGGTAAATCCTATATGACGCTCTCTTAATTAGAGACAACTCCCTATTTCCACCTCTAGGGCCCAGTTTCACTTGCACCAGTTCTACGAATGAAATACTATGGACCTCTGTCTTTTCAACATTTCTCATGTGGACTTCTAGTGCATACTCAAAAACCTCATTCCTAATGGCTGTTATATGCCCCTCCATTCTTTCCTTAAATTTCCTTTTTGTTCTACTCACATAGTACTTGCCACATGTACATTTAGCCATGTAGACTACGTATATCATGTCACAATTGATGAATGTGGGGATGTTAATCATTTCCTTGGTTTTGGGATTTTGGTTTTCTTTGCACTCATGCACATACCACTACCAAATCAACCTTGAGTCATGCTGGGATGCTGATTTTTGGGGCCTCAGTTCTCCAATCTCTGTTCTCTAAATAGGGGGTGTGCACCTTGCCCCCTCCTCCTGGAGAACTGCTAGGAATCTGCCAAAAGTGTGGATAGTACACCATATCAACGTCCCTAGAAAAACAGGTTACTCACCTGGAACAGTAGTTCTAGGAGTGGTATACGGTGTACATCCACACCCCAACCTCCCCTGGCAAGTGGCACATTGGTCTTACTTCCTGCTGGCAAGATCGGATGTCACGGGGCGGTGCTAGGGGAGTTACCACCTTGGTGGGTGGGAGGAGCCAGCTTGAAAATGTTTCGGCAGGATTTAAAGGGGAAAGGAACACTGCCAGAAGTGTGGATGTACACCATATACCACTCCTAGAACTACTGTTACAGGTGAGTAACCTGTTTTTTCCTTCCAACCTTCTTCTGCTAAACCAATACAAAAACCTAATAAATCAAAATCACCCTCTAAACAAAAGTCACTGGAATTTTAGCAGCAATTGCAGACCAATATATAGCCTGGTACAAAAAATAAAAAACGTCTCAAGTGTATTTTTTCAATGTTTATTGTAGATTTAATACAGAGCTACATAGGGGAGGTCTGAGTGCTCTCTTTCTCATATATAGATCTTCTGTGATCACCGTGGAACACATTCTCTGTGAAAACCAACCAGGAACCTTGGGAAAACCTGTCGCCGTCAAGAAACTCTATGTGGTCAAATTGTGCAATTTTCTATAAAGAAAAATGATGAACTTTGAAAAGGGCGCATGGTAAAAAAATTAAATTTAAAAAAATGCACAATGTGAAACACTTTGACCCGATATTTAAACCATTAGCGTAGAGAGCCCCATACTGTGAACATACACTACAGTGCCCATGCAAATGAGGAATCCTTTTTCATTCAGGGAGCAGTAGTAAACAGAAAGGATTTTAAAAGCACTAAAATGCTGCCAAGGCAGTGCTATTTTTTGCTTCCAAAACCATACAATCAAGCCCCCCTCCCACAGCACTGGAGCTGTGTGCAGTGCAAACAAACACACTCTACCTCCTCCCTCACGCAATCCCCATATCATCAGTCTTCCAGGTAGTCTCATGGTACCCTCTTCCTTCACCTGAACCCCTTTTGCATGTTGGAAACCTCCATAGTGTCTAGTGGTCTCTGCCCATTCCTGGTAGTCTCCTACCCCATCCACCCTGATAGCAGTCCCCCCCCCCCAACAAAATGACTGCCAGCAGTTACCATCTGCTGACCTCCCTGCCCCGCACACATCCTGTATTGATATACAAAGCTGTATACTGATACAGGACTTGTGGCTGAAAATAAACTAAGTCTTCGTAAAGCAGTGCTGTGCATGCACGTGGACGTAGTTCCTTTCTACTCAATTTACTTCACAAAGTGGGTGCTCAGGGGGCAAGTGCTGAACGCCCATTTTGGCTGGGAGTTACGTGTCACCACTGATTTGGTCGTGAGGGGTGGTGGTCCAAATGGTGGCACCCAAGACTGTTGAGAAAAGCTTGGTCTTTACCAAAGTTGCCAGTAACAGAAGTAAAGTTGGTGAAAATTAACGAAGTTTGCACACAAGCGCAGTACCACTTTATTGAGACTTACAGCAGTTCATTTTCAGCCACAAGTCCTGTACCAGAATGCAGCTTTGTACATCGATACAGGACGTGTGTGGGGCAGATGGCAGCTGGCCAGGGAGGTAAGTGTGGCAGTTGGCTGGTGTTGGAGGGGATGGAATTGGGGAGGAGGAGGGGGGGGCAGAAGGCCACTAGGAGGAGGGGCCACTGGATACCAAGGAAGTTTCCTAACATGTAAATGGAATCAAGGGAGGGGGGTACAACTAGAGGAGATTGATGGTACAGGGATCTAGTGAGGGAGGGTGTACCACCAGACTGCCAGAGATATGACAATAATGGGGATCACAGACAGGATGGTACTCTGAACTCTGCTCTGTGACTCCATGCATGCAAAACCATTGAGGCATTGCACATAGCTCATAATGGCTACATCATAGTATGCAAATGGCATCTTAGCACCTTGCATACCATCTGTTGCAGGCTGGAGTCTGTGGTGTACTGCAGCTCTGCACTCCGCGGAATGCTACCATGGTCCTATATTCATGTTACATTTAGCATGTGCGCAACAGTGGTACTATATATCATCTAGCTGCCAGCATGCTGATTAGTGTGTGGTGCTATCCTCTGAGTGGCGATAATCACCATATCTGAATACTGGAGTGTTTGTGCTGAAAGCCACTTGGCTCTGAAAGATGTCTCTCCATGTCATGAGATTACGTCTGTGAACTCTGTGGCACCATTGTCACCCTGTGCAAAGCAAACAGAATTACTCTAATGGCCCCATGCATATAGAACTGCCGTCAGAGATACAGTACTAATACATTTAGACAGCCCTCTTCCCCGATCCTGTTACTACATAGAGCGCCTGAAGCTCCGTTCTCTACTCTGCATTATCATTATACTTACTGTAGAGGCAGTGCTGCAGTGCTTGGCAGCAACTCAGCTCATACATGGATGTTATGAGCCAAGCATTCGGAGTTAAATATTTCTTTTTATGCTGCACCATATCCCAGTTCACGCTGTTTGAGGCCCTGGGAGCACCCCCCAAAGAGTGCGAGAGGCAGCCTAGGTGCTGGGAGTCAACTATGTTCCAAAGCCAGGTCTCCCACATGGCAGCGTGATGTGTTGTCTCCTTCAGCATGGGGCCAGGCCACCATCAGGTTTGAATCTCCACAGTGACTGCCCTACGAACTAAATGTTTTGAACTGGGCTGCTGGTAGGCTTATTCTGCAACATTCTCCAAAATCAGGCTGATCCGAACTGCAGTTTAGGTTTAAGATCAGAGCTTTTGTTGGGAAGCACCATGAAGCTTGTCTTGTTTCTATAGACTATTCCTTGTCAGAAACTAGAATTGTAATTTTAAATGGACCCATAACATAAAGAATTAAACTTAGCCTATAATAAGCTGCTAAATATGCAAAATCATCGTTTGAGGGAAAGTAGCCAGTCATTCATATAGTTAGCAAGTGCATCTGTGTAAAAAGGGAAAGATTAGCATTAACTGCTCCTCCTGTTTGGCTGATCTGATGCATACTGCAACAGTAAACTAAGAATTCCTTCTTAGAATGTGTGTGTTTTGCTTTACAGCTGGTATTCAACTCAACAACAGAGTTGAAACGTGTGTGTGTGTGTGTGTGGCTATGGAGGACTGAAGCACAAGGAGGTCATCTGATTTCTTGAAGGTCACACAGTGATCCCGAAGCATGCTGGGATTCAGTCCTATGATCTTCTGCTTTAAAGCTCAGCGGTCTCCTTACTAAAGTGCATTGTTTCTGGGTTTTGAGAAATTGGATTTTGTGCTGGATAACTAAAGCTGCAGGCAATCAAAGAAAAGGAATTGTGTTCCTGTGCATTGGCTTGTGCCTTGTGACAAATGGTTCTGAGCATAATCAAGCTGCAAGGGAATTTCATTCAGAAGTACAACTGCAACAGCTAGCTGCAAAAAGATGCAAGCCCCACAGATTTTGCAGGTTTGAGCCTCGTGGATTGTTGTAAGGTCTGTCAGCAAAATGCTAACTTTGGTTCACATTGGTTCAGTGATTGTGAAATGTCATAAACCACCAGCATCAAAGTACAGATCTTTCAGGACCCCTCCCATCCCACCCCTACAAGAATGTCTCATCCCTCACTTTCTGAATTTAATCTGCATCCCCTCAATAATGTTATTTTTAAAGGAAAGGGCTTATACGTGCAGCAGTCAGGCTCCTCATGAGTCAGCCGCTGGAGTAGCAGTTTCTGGCATGTATCCAAATATTCTGGTGCCATTCACTTGGTATCTTTTATTTTCAGCACACTCTGATCAGAGAGTGTGCTGCACCATAGTTACCCACAATCCATTATTGTACACAAACTCCTGCTGCATTGCTGATGTCACAATGAAATCTGGTTGTGCTGAGTGTTGCAGCAGGTAACAGAGGGGTGCAGCATGCATTAATCTGCCACTTGGAGAGTGTGTGGAGGCAGAACATGGCAGGTATGTGCCTATCCCCCAACCCCTGGACCAGCCTTGCTTCCTTGTGTGTCTTGGCTGTGTTGGCTGTGTCTGACCTCTGGTGCATGCTCCTCGCTTCCTTACATTAGCTGCCTTGTCATCCTAGATGGAAAATGTTTCTGGGCGTGTCATTGGGGAGTGTTTCTATTGTGTTTGTCCTGCGCACTGACCGATTGTTGATGAGCACTCGGCTGTATAATAGTCGGCCTCCTAGTTTCACACTAGCTCATTATCCATGTGTCTACCCCCAAATAGACTCCTACCCTATCCTACTCACTTTGAATAGTCTCAGAAAAGGAGGGAATTGTTATGTGGGTATGATATATCTAAGGTTGCACAAACGCCAGTTTTTCCTTTCCCCACTCCAGTCGCTCCAGAAGGTATGGGTCTTTTTGAAGCTGTTGCTAGCAGGGGATATCGAAACAAACCCAGGTCCTCCTTGCACTAGTATCCCAAATGTAACTCCCTGTAATCCTCCTTGCCCATCTGGGCCAACGCCAAAGAGCTGAAACTGGTTCATATGAATGTTAATAGCCTCAGACCCAAGTTACAAGAACTTGAGGCCTGGGTAGACCAGTACTCCCCGATGTATTAGCCATCTTAGAAACTTGGCTTAAACCTAGTATCTAAATGCACGAGATTAAGATCCCTGGATTCAAAACCTTTAGGCAGGACAGAATTGGAAAAAGGGGTGGAGGGGTCATCATATACGTTAAGGTGTCACTAACAGCTTCTACAGTAGTGACACCAGCCCTGATTGATTCAGGTTGTGAAGCACTATTCGTTAAACTCCTGTTAGGTGGTGTTAAGCCCTTATTAGTAGGCTGTGTATGTAACCCTCCTAAGACTGCAGTGGATGCACTAAAGGCCCTTACCAAACTTATCCCTGACTTGCCTTCCTACGAGAAAATAATCCTGGGTGACTTCAACCTTCACTGGGTTCCCTTGACTAAATGTGACATTAAGTCCAGTCTGCAAGAGGTTGACTTGACCCAGCTTATCCAGGAACCTACGAGACTGAATTTAAAATCTGGGAACCACACCACTCTGGATTGGATCCATGTGTTCAGCAGCAGTAGATTCAAGTTGGCTGGCACTTTTGCCGACTCCTTAAGTGACCACGCCCCTATCTTTGGAATATGGAAAAATGATTATCCCACCCAACCCCGAAGAAACTTTTTGGCACATGATTACTCCAAATTTGACACAAGTTCCTTTCTTGGTACCTTATCGGCAGTGGACTGGGCTCAACTCAAACTCGCCCCTAGTCTAGACATACCCCTGGACTTTTTCACCAAGAATTTCCTTTTTTTTTTTTTTTTTTTTTTATTTATTGAAATCTAGGATTACAAATACCATTGAGCAGGAATTGCTCGTTTACATAGGTTCCACGTTGAAGGAATGGGGGTATACATACATATAAAGGTCAACATAATAATACATAGTTACACAATAAAAAGAAGTAAGAGACTGAGGCTTAGGAAATTCCAGTAATTCAAAATGTGCCAAATGTTAGGTAGCATGACACACCAGTCGAGGGCAATCTTAGAAATAAGCACTACAGGTGAGAGGGAAGGGGGTATGCAGGCAGGAAGGCCATTGTCAGAGCAATCTCTGCTCTTTCTACTGCTAATAAGCACACCCTTCCCCCTTAAACAAATGAGGATCAAAGGACAGCAGTCTAGGTGGCTGACATGCGAGCTAAAATAGTTAATGAGGGAAAGAGACAGGGTTTGAGGCAAGTATAAATCCACTAATCTGTCCAATGATTGGGTTCTGTACCGAGAGCTCCGGAATAAATGTAAAAGAGATTTAAAGCAGGCAAAGTGACAGTACTTCAAAAACTTGCAAACAAAAAACCTCTCTGACCCCAGAAAGTTCTGGTCCTGAATTAATGTACTCATAAAGGGACATACCACTCAAAATGTCTGTGACATTGTTGTGGGTGGTGTATGCCATATGAATCCACAAGACTCTGCAAATGCCTTCAATGCATCTCTCACTGACCTCGGCAAATATAAGGTTCACCCCAGCAGCTCTAGCCTAATATCCCATGATTATACAGTGTATCCTCCCCCATCACCTACCTTCCACCTCAAGTTGGTGTCTAAACCTGAGGTTCTAAAGCTGCTTAAAAACATGAAGGTTACTGGTTCAGCAGGGTGTGACAAACCTGAACCCAGAATACTTAGATTAGCATCCCAAGAAACTGCCGCACCAGTCACATGGTTATTCAATAGGTCGCTGCTGGAAGGTAAAGTTCGCACAGCCTGGAAAATTGCTCTGGTACTTCCACCCCTAAAGGGGGACCAAGTGAGCTGGTCGAGAATTGCAGACCAATTTCTATACTCTGCACACTAAGCAAAATGCTAGAGAGAATTGTGTACCAACAAGTCCAAGAATATACTGAACAACATAACCTCCTCACTCCCTGGCAACACGGGTTTAGAAAGCTACATGGCACTGATACTGCCTTGGTTAGCCTCATGTCAGACATCCTTGCAGCCCAAGATAATGGCCAACTAACTGGTGTGATTTTTATAGATCTCACCAAGGCCTTTGACCTGGTGGACCACCAGCTGCTTATCTCGCAGCTCGGATCCCTTGGATTGGACAACCACTCAGTGCAGTGGTTCACAGATTACCTGCATGGTAGATCTCAAATAGTCAGATGGCTCGGGGCAAAGTCTGACAGATGCTCCATTTCCGATGGGGTCCCCAAGGTTCAATATTGGGGCCCCTCTTGTTCTCCCTATTCATCAATAACTTGTCCAAGCACTGTGAAGGTGATGCTGTGCTGTACAGATCATCTCAGGATGCAGCACAGCTAAATCAAACTTCTCAGCCAGGACCTCTCCATATTGGGGAAATGGTTTTTCACCAATCGGCTAGTCCTCAATGGGAAAAAAACAAAGCCATCTTATTTGGACCAAAAGCCTAGGCCCTGATTGGTCATGCATATTGTCCCCTATCTGTCCAGTGGTTGTAGGATAGAGGTTGTGGATTGCATTAAATATCTGGTGTGTATATAGATCAAGACTGTTCCTTCAAGGGTCATGTTGACCAACTAACCAAGATGCTGAACCAGAAGCTTGGTCTCCTGTATTGTCTGAGCCCATTCCTCACTCAGACATCTAATTTAAGGGTAGCCACTGGCATGCTGTTGCTCACATTGTTCTACAGGACCCCGGTGCTACACTCACTGAGAAGCACAGAGATGCAAAAGCTGAAAATATTATATCACAGAGTTTGGCGTTTTGCCCTAGGTACACCGCCCCTAAAACACCACTGTAAAGTACTGCACTCACTAAACTGGCCTTCCCTTGAGGGCAGATTAATGTACCCTTCCCTATGTCTGGCCTTCAAGCTTCAACAAACTAATGCCCCCCCCCCCCCAATCTGAGTGGCACCTTAGCACTTAAAACAGACTGGAAGAGCTTAAGGTCCTCCGATCCGGCATCTCCTCCATGTCCCAGAGTCCAGACATCTCAAGGACTCATGTCATTTGCAGCTTACATAACGTCCCTCTGGAATGGCCTTCCTAATAATCTCCAAGAGTGCAGCTCCCTTGGAGGCTATAAAAAAGGCCTCAAGACCTACTTGTTGGGGCTAAGCCTCTGTGCATGCAACCTCTGAGCATCAGAACACTCCAAAGGGCTACCTGTGTAGCTACTGATGGCCTCCTGGCATGCCATTACTCCCATACTGGGACCCTTACCATTTTTTGATAAGCTATATGTAACTTTTTTTTGTGAAATTGCTTTACTCATCATGATAATTATCAATTGTACCTAACCTGATTGGGTATCATCTATCATGTCCTTATTGTAATGTCTGTATTATTCCATTTGCTTTGAGTTGTTCTTGCTGTTTATTCTCCTGTTGTCCGTAATTAATCCCGGGTTGCCCCTGAAAAATCAAAATTTAAATAAATAAATATTCCTAACCTGTCTTGTTGGGCACAAATCTTTTTTTGTGTGTGTGCAATCAAAGTTTATTCAAACTTCAAACAGTAACAATGCACAAATGGACAGCTGACTAAACAAAATCCATTAAACCTAAGAGTTCTAACAGGACTACTACTTTTAGACACATAACTGAAGTGAAAAACTAATAATAGAATGGTCACATTTAATGCATTTCATCACTGTCCGAAGGTAGACAGTTGTTTTGCACGGCCTTGCTACTTTGCAGTTTCTTTCCTGCTTCAGAGTTCGTCCCTTCCCAAGATCACTTTCCTTCTTCTATTGGGAAATATATTTGAAATACCTCCACTGCCCCCATCCTGCAATCAAGGCAGGTTGGCCATCTATTCTAGGAATGATGTTCCTTCAGTTAATTCTATGTAATTAAAACATAGGAGCCATCTTGATTTAACCTTCTCTGTGGTGAATCTTAATTTTGTGGTTAACCTTTCCATTATAAGGTTGATTTTACAATTACACCCTCGGTCTGTGAGTGTAGGGGGGAGTGGATGGGTTATTATAGCCATCTCTGACTGATTACCTTAGTGGCGGCTGCTTTCAGAATGTTAAAAAGGTAAATTTTTCCTTCGGAGTGATTTCCTTCCAGAGGAAGATCCCAAACCATGTGTTTAATATGTCTTACATTCCCCCAGTTCAAAACGTTCCCCTGTAGCTGAGGCTAACCCCACTCCCGGAATGTATCGGGATAACCCCCGAATACATGCTCATGGTTAGCTCTTTTCTGCCAGAGCCTCCAGTAGATAAGATGTTTGAGTATGTAGGTTTGAAATGTACAGTTATGGAAATGACTGAGATGAGGTGCCGTGTTTCCATTTGTTCCATGAATGTGCTTACCAGTTGCTGTAGTGGGCAGGGCGCTATGTGCAAGAAGATTTTCTGAGGTTTTGAGGTTATAGCATGCCTTCTTTTAGGTAACAACAGAAATCTCTGACTGGAAGCTGGAATTCTGTTTGCAGCTCTGCAAACGATTTGGTACCTTCTGCTGTGTATAGCCGTCCTAGTGAACTGAGGCCTTTTTCCTTCTATCTTATATATGTGAGGGGTAATAGTTCCCTCGGGCGAAGTCATTTGCTGCCCTGATTGAAGTCAGTTTACTGACCTCTCTGGAGTCTGGGAACAAATATTTTGTAACCCTAGCCCCTGGTCTGGCTGGATTACTATGGGATCTCTAGTCAGAGGGGACCTGGGGCTCACAAAAGTTTTGGAGTCAATGAGACCATATAACTACAATCTTTATAACCATAATAACAAGCATTTGCCAATGCCAAATGTTGGCTTGCTGGCATTGGCACTGATAGTGCAGGAGGTAGAGAGATGCAGAATAGGAATGGTTGGAGGCACTGTACTGTTTTCATTTTTTTTCCAACCATCATGCGTTTTGCCTAAGGTTATGTAGTGCCTATGATATGTGAGGTTGCCAAATTCCATTCATTTGTCCAGTACACTTTCTTGTTCCTCCAGTTTTCACTTTTGATACTGAGCTCCCGCACTATCTTAGATGACTCAACTAAAAATGGCAGACAGATGTTTCAAGTAACGCCTTAACTTCTTACTCAGAAGCATTTACTCTCTTCTTTAAGTTTGAGATTTCATTTGAATTGGCTGGGCTAAGGAATACCTGGGAGAAACTTAAAGGGTTAATGTGCAGTTACATCACTGTTGTAAAAAAAATGTAACAGCACCTCTTTAACTGGTATAGAAAGAACTACCTGTAAAAATGCAGTCTAGATAAGAGAGTGATAACAGAATAAACTTTTAATTAAAGTGGAGTGGCATCCTGCTGCTGGCCCTATATGAAAAAACACCATCTGGCAGCAGTATGGATGGAGATGCTCTAAGGGAACTAGAGCTAGAAAAGCAAGCGTTTAACTCAGAAATTAGCGTTTCCACTTAACTTGTGTTTTAAAAGAGATCAGGAAAAGAGTTATTTCAAAATCCTTGTTTTATGAAAAAAAAAGTTTAAAAAAAAGGAAGTTTAAGGCAACCAAAGAGACTGCCCGCACTTCAACTGTTGATACGCACAAATATAAATCGATTAAATAAATGATCTTCCAGTAACTTGAAAAAATAATTTAATTTTGCTGTTTGACGTTTACAATATTTCAAAATCTTTTGATTGCCATCTCTATTATAATTTAGCTACATTACTCTGATATGGTTACAGTCATTCAACGAGCATCATTTAACCTTCATGACAATAAAATAACAAATCTACAGTACCAGGACCAGCTGACTGCACTGCCCCAGCGACCCTAATGCCATGTCTTAGGACTCGCATTCTGGGCTTTAAAGGGAACTGCTTAGGGCCCTGGGGGAAACCAACGTGCGACACGGGGGAGGGGGCTACAGTTTAACATTGTTTACCCAAAATATAACCATAAAACGCCACTGAGTGTTTACAATCTGTGGCCTCGGTCAGTCAGTTGGTGTATGGTGTGTGCCCGAGAGACTCATATAAGGTATATCGAGCCGTTGTCCACTTAGTTGAGTAGGTTAAACATGGCGCCTCCATGAGCGACTGGCTCCACTGCAAGTAGTAAAGTGTAGATGTGTGATTGGATTTTAAAGGCGGCACCAAGGAGGCTTTGGAAAACAGGATCAAGGGAGGGTGCGAGGAGTGGTGAGGGAGGCAGAGAGTGTGACTTAGCAGTAGTAGTAACGGGACTAGGAGAGAGAGACACATGTAACCCCCCTGCAAATGGGGGTTCCCAAAAGACTTCCAGGAGCTTGCTTGAATGCTCCAAGCCTGAATGGTGTTTGGCATTTAAGCCATTTATCAGTGAGTGTTTTTAGAGCCTCTGGTACTGTCTCTTTAAGAGCTGTCTGCTTGCAGACATAATTAGTTGTATGGGGGACTGTGTGCTTCTCTGAGTACCACTCGAGCTGCTGCCAATTCACTTCATTTTGTAAGTCACTAGGAGTGCAAAGGAACCTATCTGAAAGATGTAACTGTTTGCCAGAAATTATTTAGAGTAATAATGAAATTACAGTTTGTCTAACCTGCTTTCTTTGCAGTCAGAACTGTGTCTGCTAGTTCCCATTCTAGTTTTGAACTGCTGAACTGGACCAATCAGTGTGGGTAAGCTAGCTCTAAAATGGTGCCTTAGACGAATCAGAACTTGGACTCATAATCTGAGCCAGCCACAAGAGAGGATTGTATGGGCAGTGACTCTGGGAGATGTAGTTTAGACTTCAGTGCCTTTTGGACCAACAGCAGCAGTCTATTGTGAGTGACAGCCAATCCAGTCAAGAACTGGGAGGAACTCAAAGGAAGTGCCTGGTTTTGTCGGTTGGAGTTTCAGTTGAGCTTTGGCAGTGAAGAAGGAAGGAGCCCTGTGCTTTTCAGTGTGCAGTTTTAGTCAAAACGTGTGTAAGGCCCAGAGTTCGGTCTGCAGCTTTGTAACAGCTTGTTAGGACTGAATCCATCCTGAAAAGAATCAAAGGATCTCTGAAGAGTAGAAACCAGGCTCACCCTGTAGAAGACTGGAGGAATTGTGAAAATTGCACTCGGTCTGTCAGGAACTGAATCTGCTGTGTGTTCTCCCGGGTATTGTGCAGTAGTGCGATCGGGATACAGATGCAGCCTGCCTGGTATAGTGCTTTTTATGTAAATGTGTGAAGAGGTTTGTGTACCTCAAGTGAGCCCTGCTGACATTGAAGGACCCTATCTTATTTGGAGGTCGTGAGTACTAATTCAGGTCGCTCCCTGTTGAATTGCCACATTAAATCCAAATGGAATTACTGTACTGCTGACTGTTTAATTCTCCTTTCTCTGTGTGAAGGGCCCTACCAGCTGCCACGGTTTGGACTAGCCCCTAGGGCTTGGGTACCCAGGGACAGTAACTGATAGGGATAGGCCTGTGCACAGAGCCATAGGTAGATGAGTAGAGTGATAAGCTAATTAACCTGATTTCCCTGTCCTTGTTATATCCCTAAATAAATCAGAGCTGCTTGTTTCAGCAGTTATACTGCCTGGAGGTATTTGTCTATGTTAAAGTACTGTACTGTGATTGTTGCACTGTATCTCATTTCACAGGAGGTCCCAGTGCCGGAACCAGACCTGGGGTAAGTGTATACTGTGAAGGTAATTCTGATATATTGTGGGCCTACTAGTGGGAAGAAGGTTGCAGTGTCCCAGAGGGCTGTGACCAAGTTAGTTTAACTATTGCAAACCCTGACCTCTGGGTGGAGGCACCCGCCATTGGATCCAGGCCCCTCAACCTGTTGGTGGCAAATCAGGCAGGGGTAGTAGCCCTGGGATAGCGCCATCTAGGGTTACATCTTGGAGCCTCACCGCTGGGATTGTGTGTCCTCTAGTGGCCATATTTACGAACCACTGTTAAGAAAAATGGGTACCCGACAGAAGTGGCTGTGCACCGGCTGGTGGAGTGGTGTACTGGGAGGAGATCGACCCCAAAATGCTATGTTTATCCTGGACATCCCCTGGTATCAATACGGACACTGTGCAGGAGTACTTTCCAAGGTGGAAGGTTTACAAAACCCTGTGGTGGTGGGTCGGCATGCTAATCTGCTCACCCACACTTTCCTGGCCCCAGTAGAGTTTAAGGATCCCATAGATAGCTCCAAAGTGCCACAGACCATTACCCCAGAGGAGCCCTCACTGCTTGGAGAGTGATAACTAAGGACAGTAAAGACCGGGGAATCAGCCCCACCACTATCTGAAACTTTTGAGGAGAAATTTGCTGAATGGTTGCTGGGAGAGGAAAACTGTGGAGGACTTGAAGAAACTATTCTGCCACCTGGGGTGTTCCTCCCCAACACCCTCTCCTGCTCCAGTGCCCGTGAATGGTGGCTGAACCAATGCAGACTCCTATTTCTGCACCTGCCATTAGTCACGACTCTTACCGAAGGTTGAGGATCTTCTCTGGCACCTCCCCACCCCAAGGGAGGATGACTGGGAGACCTGGATAGACTATGTTGCCCCCAAGTGCTAGAATGGCAATGCTCGAAGGCGAAAGCTTAAAGAGGGTTAGTGAGCCTCCGTCCTGCCTGGCTACCATCCGAGCTAAATGGGCCAGTAACCCTGAAGCGACTGCACAGGCCTATCTTGAGGCCTTGGAGAATGTATGGGGCCCAGATTCTGATAGAGGACCTATGGTGGAGAGTAAGAAATGCACAACAGTACCAAGGGAGTTGTTGTCTGTGTGTGTCTCTCGCTGGAAAAATTGTTGCAAGAATGCCTCAGAAAGGTAGTTTGCCAGCGATTGAACTGGACCGAACCAGACTGGACAGAATCCTTAAGTCTGCCCCCTTCTCAGAACTGCTGTTGCTTCAGTTAGCCTGGCAAATCGACTGGAATCCCACCCTCCTATGATGAGTTAATGAGAGAAATTCGAGGAGTTGAGAAAGGCGCCTCGGGAGGTACCTGCACCAACAGCTGTGGCTACGACCCGAGTGACTGAGGGTGACCCATCAAGTGAAGTCTAGGGCAGAGGTTGACAGTCAATGAGTGCTCTGACAAGGAAAAAGATATGCCACAATGGGGCGAACTGTTGAGAGAGATCCGGGAATTCAAAAACAGTCCCTTTATGAAGGCCACGCCTGCAAGTACGGGCCCTGACCTATATCCGACTGCATCTGCTATGGGGTTGGGGGTACCCACCCATGTATCTCCTGCTGATAACAGCTCCAAACTCAATCCCTTGACCATGGAAGTGGAGAAACTGACGAGATGTCTCCAAATGCTTATCACGCCGCAGACAGAGATGGCACCCAGGTTTCCAGTTAGTAATACCCCCGCCTGGCTCCCAGTGTGGCGCCTCGCCAACTCAAACTCCAGAAAGTATGTTTTGCTATAATTGTGGGAAAGATGGGCACATGAAAAGGAATGCCAGTCCCAAAAGACACTGACAAAGTTGCATATAGGCTACAAGGAGAGCTTCGAGAAGAAATCAGTGGTTAAGAGTGCACAACATGATCCCAGTGAGGGCACCAAAATGCTAATTCACGCCTTTTGTGGCAAGGTCAGTTGCCCAGGCCCCCACTACCGCCTCTCAGACTGGTCCAGAATAGTGGGTCCTCCATGGAGACCACTAAAGGTGAATGGAGTGTCTACAAGAGCTGTATTAGACAGTGGCTCCCAAGTGACAATTATGTTCCAGGATTGGTATCAGAAGCATTTGTCAGACGTACCTTACAACCATTAGAAGGACTGCATGTATGGGGTTAAGTGAGAAGGCCTACCCTATTCCGGTATATCCATTTGGCTGTCTTTCCCCACCTCCGTGGCTGGAGTGGCGAACAAGTAGAGACCCTAGCCTTAGTGTGTCCCCACTGGACTGTATGATGGTGTCCTTTGTTGACTGGAACAAATGCTCATATGTTCGAAGGCTGGCACAGTTGTGTTATGAAAACAGGGTCAAAGACTAGTAGAGCTTTAAGAGTTCCGGCTTTAATTAAGAAGGCCCTGAGGCACAGAGAGATGCTGAAAAACAGAACCAGAGGAACCGGTCGGAATTGTATGGAAGAAGGATCCTGAGTCTCTGATCCTGGCGCCAAATGCCCAGTGTACCTTACAGGGAGAGGTCCGTATCAGAAAGGATGTTAAGAATAAAATATTAATGTTGGATGCACCAGGCGATGGAAAATTGCCAGAGGGACTGCTGGTCAAGCCTAGTATTTTGCCCGCTAGAGCCCATGCTTATGCCAGAAGGGTAATGGTCCAAGTTCATAATGTGTCTGAAAGAGACATTCGAGTAAACAGAGGTTGCATCCTGGCTAATGTGCATTGTGCAGACACTGCAGTGCTACCCAGCAGCAAGAGTTCAAGGAAGAATGACAGAGTAACGCCTGACTTGTTTGATTTAGCGACTCCCGCTGCCAGCTGAATGGAAAGTGAGGATCAGTGAGAAGCTTGCCCAGAGAGACCAGGTGTTTTCTTTAAAGGAATGGGATGTGGGATGCGTGCAAGGAGCTGAACACAATATCCGCTGCAAGACGAAAGACCATTTCGTGAGAGGTCTCGACGCCTGGCACCTGCTGACATAGATGATATGTGGGAGACGCATCTGCAAGAGATGTTAGCTGCTGGTGTAATACAAGAATCCAGAAGCCCTTATGCTTCCCCATTGTGGTAGTGAGGAAAAAGAATGGAACAGTAAGGATGTGTGGATTATCGCACCTTAAACCGGGCGGACTATCCTCGATCAGTACACAATGCCCGCATTCAGGATGCTTTGGACTGCCTAAACGGGAGCAAGTGGTTCTCTGTGCTGGATCTCCGAGTGGGTACTACCAGATCCCGATGGCCCCAGAGACCGTGAGAAGATGGCCTTTATCTGTCCGCTTGGCTTCTATGAATTCATGAGGATGCCTCAAGGGATTTCAGGTGCCCCAGCCACTTTTCAACGATTGATGGAGCGTGCAGTGGGGGACATGAACTTACTAGAGTGCCTGGTATACCTAGATGATGTTATTGTGTTTGGCAGCTCACTGGAGGAACATGAGAGCAGATTATTTAAGGTATTGGACCGACTGGAGGACTTTGGCCTTAAACTGTCCATTGATAAGTGTCAATTCTTTCAAACATCAGTAAAGTATGTGGGACACATAGTATCCACCGAGGGAATAGAGACCGACCCAAGTAAAGTTGAGGCCTTGACCACCTGGCCACAGCCCAAAAATCTAAAAGAACTGCAAAGATTCCTGGGATTCTGTGGTTATTATCGGCGCTTCATCAAGGACTGTTCAAGA
This sequence comes from Neoceratodus forsteri, assembly GCA_016271365.2. NCBI lineage: Eukaryota > Metazoa > Chordata > Ceratodontiformes > Ceratodontidae > Neoceratodus > Neoceratodus forsteri. The sequence continues at coordinate 438,053,834 of CM028129.1, read as the reverse complement.
GTGATCCGCCCTTTACTTAACCTTACTCAAGGGTATCCCCAACCCACAAAAAATACCAAAAGTCAGCGTCCCTCAAGACTGAAAGAGTGTATTTTCATCCGAGTGAAGTATTTGGGGCCCGCTGGACTCCTGATTGTGAGACTGCTTTTCATGAGATCATATATCAACTTACCCATGCTCCAGTGCTGGCCTATGCCGATCCAAGAAAACCTTACGTCCTGCACACTGATGCTAGCTTGCAAGGGTTGGGGCTGTGTTGTACCAAGAGCACGAGAATGGCCTGAGACCAGTGGCCTTTGCCAGTAGAAGCCTGACCCCATCCGAAAAGAACTATCCTGTACATAAGTTAGAGTTCCTAGCTTTGAAGTGGGCTATTGTTGACCAATTCCATGAGTACTTGTATGGGGCTAAAATACTAGTAAAACTGACAATAATCCTTTGACCTATGTGCAGACCTCAGCTAAGTTGGATGCCACTGGCCATAGGTGGCTTTCTGCATTATCTACATATGACTATGCTCTCGAATCACCGAGCAGGTCTGAACCACATAGATGCTGATGCTCTCTCCCGGAGGCCTGTTCCCAGAATGATTGGGTCCGATTGGCAGAACCTGACATTCGGCACTCTGCCGGAAGTTTGACAGGGAGGAACAAATGTCCACGGACGCAGTGGACTGCATGGTGGATTGCTTGGGACCTCTGAGAATTGCATACCTGCTGCTTATTGCCACTTTTCTGCAATAGACATTGGTGCACTGCCTCAGCTGGACAATGACAGTATTCGGGCTCAATCCGCCGATCCCATGATCAAAGCAGCTTTAGAAGCCTCTATGCAGGAAAAGATGTGTCCAAATTACGCCCACTGATTTGAGAACTGCACTGTTATGCAAAGAAGGTCCTAAATTGAAACTGATCAATAAACTGTTATACAGAGAAACAGTAGACAGAGGGGACAAGTAGACAACAACAACTAGTGCTGCCCACTGCCTTTCGAGACTCAGTATTGAGGTCCTTGCACAACCACATGGGGCACCTTGGTATAGACAGAACACTTGACTTGGTGAGATCCAGATTCTATTGGCCTAAGATGGGGGCTGATGTGGAGCAACACATTCGAACTTGTAGTCGCTGCTTACAGAGGAAAGCTTTGCCCCAGAGGGCTGCCCCCCTTGTTAACATAACCACCAGTGCACCCATGGAGCTGGTCTGTATTGATTTTCTAAGTTTGGAGTCAGATCAAAGAAATATCAGTAATGTGCTGGTGGTCACTGACCATTTCACGAGATATGCCCAAGCTTTCCCCACCAAAGACCAGAAAGCATCCACTGTAGCCAAAGTACTTGTAGAAAACTTTTTGTTCACTATGGGGCTCCACAAAGAATCCATTCTGATCAAGGGAGAGACTTTGAGAGTCGCTCTGATCAAAGAGATGCTTTCTGTGGGGAGTGCGAAAGTCCAGAACCACTCCTTACCACCCCCAGGGGACCCACAGCCTGAACGCTTCAACCGTGACTTTACAGATATGCTAGGCACCCTGCACCCAAAGGACAAGCCTAGATGGAGCCAACAAATTAGCACCCTGGTACATGCTTATAACTGCACCAAAGTGATGCCACTGGGTCCTCCCCACCGCCTGATGTTTGGAAGAGAAGCTCGACTACCAGTAGATGTGTGTTTTGGGGTCTCCTGATGGGGTTCAAGCTGACAACTATTTACAGTATGTGCAAAGTTAAAGGCCCAGCTAACTCATGCGTACTCAACTGGCTCAAACCATGGCTGCCAAAAGAAATCTGGCCAACAAAGAAAGGTATGATAAAAAGGTGAAAGCACAGGAACTCCAGGAGGGAGATCGGTATTGCTAAGAAATCTGGGACTGCATGGCAAGCACAAGATTGCTGACAGATGGCACCATCTCCTCACATTGTAGTGGGCAAACTAGATGATCTGCCAGTGTACAAAGTAAGGCCTGAGAATAATTCAAAAGATGTAAAACAATGCATAGAAATCATTTACTGCCCATTGACAAATCTTAATTGAGTCTGAGCCCTAGAAGATGCCCCTCTGGACCAGTGACTAGAGCTGCTGCTAAGAAAAGATCAAGAAAGTCTGCACCTACAGAAGCAAAGTTAAAGTGTTCCCCTCCACAAGTCCCAGTTGAGCATGACTGTCAGTCCATATCGGAAGAAAGTGAGAGTGACTTTGAATACTATCCTTCTTACGAACTGAGTCAATTGTTTCGGGGCAATCCCCTAGTCAATACTGGAGATGAAGCTGGGCCTTCTGGACTGTCTAAGCCCCCAGCTTCATCCCTGGAGCCAATGCTCCCAGAAAGTGAAGTGCAAAGCATCAGATCAGATGAAATGGAATCATTGTGCATGGTTGAACTGTTTGAGCTTCAGGGAAAAATGATAGATTGGGGCAGACTGGTGATACACCCGAACAAGAAGAGTATTTTGAGTGCCCTGACAGTCCACTGCCAGTGTCCGAAAGCTCTCCATGCAGCCAAATGTTGTGGACTCAGAAACTGTAACTCCTGGAGCTGAAAGTGCCCCTAGTTCTAGCCTCTACTCCCCAGGGAGACTCCCTGACAAGTGAGGACAATGCTGAAAATGAGGCTCAGAGTGCAGAGACTGTAACAGTTCCCCTAGAAAGACTGGTCGAGCTGTAAAGCCTGTGGTGCACCTCAGTTATGATTCCCTTGGGAGGCCTGTGGATTTGCTCTCAATGTTGTCCATAAAGGAGTGTATGTGCCCCGAGCTCATTGCCCAAACTGAGCATCAGTGCTAACTCCAAGTTACTTGTGTTGCTCTTTCTAGATGGTGCCCTTGCCCCATCCAGCCCCAAGGTAACTGATAGGAAGGGCCCTCTCTTCAGGTTTCATGTACAAGAGGTAATAACTTGAGTTATGGTACAATGTGTATGTAATACTGTGTAAAGAGGACGTACTGCAATGTTTCAGAAATGTGTTCTTGGTAAAATGATATATTGACTGATGATTACATGTGCGAGCCTAATGCAAATGTATATGGTTGCAGTTGAAACTTATGGGGGTACTTGCTTGACGCGGACGTCAAGCTTTCCCAGGCCAGGAAGGGTGTAACCCCCCTGCAAATGGGGGTTCCCAAAAGACTTCCAGGAGCTTGCTTGAATGCTCCAAGCCTGAATGGTGTTTGGCATTTAAGCCATTTATCAGTGAGTGTTTTAGAGCCTCTGGTACTGTCTCTTTAAGAGCTGTCTGCTTGCAGACATAATTAGTTTGTATGGGGGGACTGTGTGCTTCTCTGAGTACCACTCGAGCTGCTGCCAATTCACTTCATTTTTGCAGTCACTAGGAGTGCAAAGGGAACCTATCTGAAAGATGTAACTGTTTGCCAGAAATTATTTAGAGTAATAATGAAATTACAGTTTGTCTAACCTGCTTTCTTTGCAGTCAGAACTGTGTCTGCTAGTTCCCCATTCTAGTTTTGAACTGCTGAACTGGACCAATCAGTGTGGGGTAAGCTAGCTCTAAAATGGTGCCTTGGACAATCAGAACTTGACTCATAATCTGAGCCAGCCACAAGAGGATTGTATGGGCAGTGACTCTGGGAGATGTAGTTTAGACTTCAGTGCCTTTTGGACCAACAGCAGCAGTCTATTGTGAGTGACAGCCAATCCAGTCAAGAACTGGGAGGAACTCAAAGGAAGTGCCCGGTTTTGTCGGTTGGAGTTTCAGTTGAGCTTTGGCAGTGATGAAGCAAGGAGCCCTGTGCTTTTTCAGTGTGCAGTTTTAGTCAAAAACGTGTGTAAGGCCCAGAGTTCGGTCTGCAGCTTGTAACAGCTTGTTAGGACTGAATCCATTCTGTGAAAAGAATCAAAGGATCTCTGAAGAGTAGAAACCAGGCTCACCCTGTAGAAGACTGGAGGAATTGCTGAAAATTGCACTCGGTCTGTCAGGAACTGAATCTGCTGTGTGTTCTCCGGGTATTTGCAGTAAGTGCGATCGGGATACAGATGCAGCCTGCCTGGTATAGTGCTTTCTTTTATATAAATGTGTGAAGAGGTTTGTGTACCTCAAGTGAGCCCTGCTGACATTGAAGGACCCTATCTTATTTGGAGGTCGTGAGTACTAATTCAGGTCGCCTCCCTGTTGAATTGCCACATTAAATCCAAATGGAATTACTGTACTGCTGACTGTTTAATTCTCCTTTCTCTGTGTGAAAGGGCCCCTACCAGCTGCCACGGTTTGGACTAGCCCTAGGGCTTGGGTACCTAGGGACAGTAACTGATAGGGATAGGCTCTGCACAGAGCCATAGGTAGATGAGTAGAGTGATAAGCTAATTAACCTGATTTCCCCTGTCCTTGTTATATCCCCCTAAATAAATCAGAGCTGCTTGTTTCAGCAAAGTTATACTGCCTGAGGTATTTGTCTATGTTAAAGTACTGTACTGTGATTGTTGCACTGTATCTCATTTCACAGGAGGTCCCAGTGCCGGAACCAGACCTGGGGGTAAGTGTATACTGTGAAGGTAATTCTGATATATTATGTAGGCCACTAGTGGGAAGAAAGGGGGGTTGCAGTGTCCCAGAGGGCTGTGACCAAGTTAGTTTAACTATTGCAAACCCTGACCTCTGGGTGGAGGCACCCGCCATTGGATCCAGGCCCCTCAACCTGTTAGTGGCAAATCAGGCAGGGGTAGTAGCCCCTGGGATAGCGCCATCTAGGGGTTACACACAAACTGCTGTACCTCCACAGATCTGCTACAGGCAGCTGGTGGTCCAAGTTGTAGCAGACACGGACGCAGCTCCTCAGTGCGAACTGGATTATCTCTCATTTGCTATCTGCAACTTTTTGTGGAGAAATCATTCACAGAGTATTATTCTGCATTGCAAGCATCCTCCTCCTGCTCGTAACTAGTTGAACTGGTGCACCTCCCCAGCTAGATGAGCTGGGACAGTCCCAGCATCAATAAGGTTAGTTCACCTTTTTGCAGCGCAGTAGGGGTGGTGCGTTGCTGTTGCATGAAGTGCTAGGCAGGGGACCCATATACTTGAGATGCTGGGATTGTGTACCTTATAGATAGTGTGGTGGTGCAGAGTTTGATCCCTTGGAGATTCAAAGGGGGCTTTGCTGAGACGGGGCGCTGAAAGTTCGTTGCAAGCATTGCCGCACATTTTGTTAAACTGCAGATGAAGGGTTTGTCTCCTTGCCTGTGTGTGGTGGCATGAAATGTGGGGATACTGTATGCCAGTGGAAATAATGGAGATGTCCTGCGGTGGGGTAGCATGAAACATTTTTGCAAGTGCAGCGGGAAGTGATTGTGATAACCCACCTTTCTATTTCATGGGCTGGAACAGCTTTTTGAGAGGTGTCTGTCCTTGGGTATTCACTGCCACCAGCTGGAGTCGTCCAGCTCCAACATTCAAGTTTACCAACGTGGGTAATTAAACGTGCAATTGCACAAATCGAATTCTGGCAGTGTGTCTCTCTCGGATGGCAGATGCTAAACAGAGTTTACCTCAGCCAGTGAAAACCATGTATTACCTTAGAAAAAATGACATCACAGTCACAACTGTTGAGTAAATAAATATCTTTTTACTTAACAGAAACTGAACAGAGCAGTACAGGATATATGTTTACAACACAAGAGATTAACACTGATACAGGAAAAGTAAACAAATGTTTTTAAATAACAGATGACGAAAGAAAAAGGCTATTGCTGCAATATGCTAGTATTAAACTTACCCTTCCCTGTCCTTTCAAGTGAACACTGGACCCTATGCTAACTGCCAGCTCCCATGGACATAGCTAGAAGGGTAGGCTCCAAGCTTGTGTTTCTCCCTCCAGCTTCCAGAATAACTAACTCTCCTCACTGTCTTTCATCATCTTATATACTCTCTTGAGAATAAGTGATTCCTATTCCCCCTTTGAATGCACCAACCATCTACCATGTATGCACTTAATTGTCCCAATCAGACTGAACACCTATCAGTGACCAATTATGTTCTCTTTTAACCTTAAGTTTATATTTGAGTGATCCAACCCCTTTAAACTGTGAGTCTGTGTGTGGACAGGTCCACTCGAGATTTATGACCCAGGTCTTATCTAGCAGCTAGGGAGGACAGTGAGAATTCCAGCTTGTGGAACTTCAGCTTGTGTGAGTGTTTTTTTTCAGACTGCTAAAAAAATGTGTTTGGAAAATCCAAACATTAACTCCTTCCTTCCCATTTCTATCACAGCGATGTGGTGGTGATGGCTACTGGGACTGAAATTGACAGGGACAGTTATTGAGCTGCAGAAAACATTCATGCACTGTGGGGCGCCGTGCGGGCTGTACATAGAAAGAGCTCCCCTATCAACAGAGTCAGCAATTTCCCTGTAAATGAACTGGCAGATCTGGGATCCAAGGACTGTGCCCTTTTTTAATCTAATATAGCAAGAATACTATAAACAAGAAAGACATCTGCAAAGACACACCCTGTACTTTGCAGAATGTGACACGAGTTGGTGGTTGCAGTTGTGGATGAAGGTTCGGCTGTAATGTAAAGTATGTAAATATCTTGGAGATGGAGAGGCAGCTGACGACAGCCGCTGCTTGCTGATGCTGGCAATATGTAAATTGGCGATGACAGCCACTGCTTGCCGTCACGTAGGTAAATTGCTGCACTTTACCACCGCTGATTGCAGTGGTGGTTTCCTCTCAACTGTACGGCACTGCATCTGAAGTGCTGTCATAGACAGCGCAGCCATTCATTGGTGCGTGTGGTCCCTTACCAAATGGAGCGGGCATTGGTAGAGCGGACGCACACCTCCAAAAGTCGTATAGTGCCACTGTGTTGCTTGCGCATGCGCACAAGCCAACCTAACAAATGCATTGCCCATGCAGATATCTTTAGACAAGCAGTTAGGTGTTTTGTAAAATGTAACAAGTTGCTTTGTTGAAAGGAAGGCATTGTTTTTCCCTGTAGTATAGGCATCTCCCTTCTAAAATATGTTACAGTTCTATTCAGCTGCAGTTTTCAGTTATACTCTACCCTTTTGATGCATGATGTTAAAACATTTACACACCTGACAAGATCCATAACATGTATTCTGCCCTCTGTCACCAGGTCCTCAGTCAGATTAGCTATTTGATAGAACCTCTTTGGACAAAAGATACAGTTGCAGTCAGCAGATCTCCGCACACATGTGACTCCCAAACTGGACCAATTGACAGTTTGGGTAGAGGATTTCTCCTTGATCCCCCACAACCTTACATACTTTCCCCAATAGTATACCTCTCCAATCAACCTGGAATAAGATTTGATATGTTCTGTTCTCTCCGGGCTATGCACATCTTTACAGCTTTTAAGTTGTTTCTGTTTTTGGAGCACCCCACACAGGATCCTCACTATGAATTTTCCTTTCACCTCTTCCGGGGGGTATCCTGTGACAATCGCGACTCCAAAACCGCGACTCTCAAAATAGCGACTAAATAATGGCTACCAACAAATAGGCGACACAGCAAAAATGCGACAGTACAGTTATAACGAAAAAACTTGCCATAGATTGACCAACATTAGCGACTTCACAACAACAGCGACTATGCGCTCAATTGGTATAATCTTCTCACTCGTAGCTACTATTTTCACAACAACTTCACAATAACAGCGACTATGCCTTCTCCTTATCCTTTCTGTAAGTATAGCCCCCATAAACAGCCAAGGGCTTACCTTTCTGGCTGGTGACCATCTCGAACTCCATGCTGCAATGTCAAATGGAAAATGGTAAATGGCAAATGGAAATGGATAACACATGTGTACCTTTAAGGTAATCAAGGTCAGGTCAGGTGGGAGTTGACAACTGCATCGTGGGTACCAGGAAGTACTTAGTGTAAACAAGGGACAAAGGATGATCGTAGGTCGGCAAGTATTTGAAATCAGTAACAGAGCTATTTTGTCTGTAGCACTATAATATATGCGCTAATATGCTTCATCGCGAACATCACACTCACGATTCTGACATCGCTATTATTGAAGTTGTGCTTTCGGAGTCACAATTTTCACATGGAACCCTTCCAGGGCTATAACATGTGGCTATTCCTTTGCAACTGTTTCTTTTAGTTATACAGGTGCTCCCTTCTCAGGTAATAGCGTGCATTTAGGGTGCTCTTCCACATTTCTTTGTCCCTATGTAGGAATCCAATATTTCTGACACACCCCAGTTCATACATTCTACCGGGTCTCCTTTGTCATGCCTTATCACTCTTGGAGGAGTTACCAGCTGAGGGGAGTGCAGCTAGCCCAGACAGAGGAGGAGGAGAAGGATCTGGGGGTGCTCATTACAGGGTCAATGAACAACTCGGCACAATGTAGGAAGGCAGCTGCAAAGGCCAACAAAATGCTGGGTTGTATTGCAAGGGGTATATCCTCAAGGAGGGAGGAGGTGATTCTGCCACTGTATAGGTCATTAGTTGGGCTTTTACATTTGCAGTACTGGCACCCGATATCTGAAAGAGGGACATTAGTTACTGGAGGGAGTGCAGCGTAGGGCGACAAAGATGATCAAGGGGCTGGGGGACTTATCATACGAGAGTAGGCTGAGGGAGTTGAACATGTACTCACTAGAGGAGAGGAGGGACGGGGGGGGGACGTAATTGAAACCTTTAAGTACATGAAAGGAATAAACAAGACAGGTACAGAGGGGCTGTTCAGAGTAAGGGAGGGGAGGGACACCAGGGGCCATGATATGAGACCAGAGGAAGGGAGGAAGGTTCAGGAGGGAGATGAGGAGACACTTTTTTATAGAGAGGGTGGTGGCTGGGTGGAATGCGTTACCTGCAGAAGTGGTATCCAGTAGAACAGTGGATTGCTTCAAAAGGAGATGGGACAGGACAAAGGGAAGGGTTAATGAAGGGGAAGGGTGGAAGGGAGGGGCAGCTGCAGAATAAGGGGTGCTAGCTGCACATTCAAGCTGACTTGATAGACCTCTAGGCCTTTATCTGCTGGCAAATTTCGTATGTTCATATGTAATTCCAGCGAGTCGACGCAGGGTAGTGCTTCCACCTGTGATGTCAGCAACCTTGGATCGGGAGGTCAATGGGGATTGGGGTCGGCCAGGGAGGAGGAGGACTGAGCATCCTAAACTACACTCTCCTCTTCCTCCACTGGGGAGGGAAGATGGTTTCCTGCACTGCATCAGTGCCACCTGAGAGACCATGGGTGTCTGTGCAACTATAAGGAACACACAAGGGAAAAGGCGGAAATGGACACCGACATGCTGACATGCATAGCATTCGCATGTCATGACATCACTCCACGCAGCACCTCGAGACCAGGGAGAACAAGGAGAATGTGCCTGGCACCAAAGGCTAGCAGCCCTGGTATAGCCACCTCTTGATCCAGTTGTCCTGCAGTAGGGGCCGAAAGTGCAAATCCTGTTGAGGGGTGTCCTCACCCTCGACCTTACCTGGGGGGGGCAAGCCAAAGTGTCATGACTGCCCTGGGACGATCCAAAGTATGAGGCTCTGGGTGGGGTCCAGGTGCCAGAGAAGGAAGGGAGCATAAACAGAATGATAGAAAGTCTTTGCCGAAGAAGTCAGGCAGGCACCCTGCAGATGCTCTCACTAAAGTCCATCCAGTGTTGCAGGGGTGGAACTTGACTAGGTTTAATGGGGTAGCAGTTTAAGTCTGATAACACTTTCTTCCCATATATGTAAGATATTCCTTTCAATTCAGCCAAAACAGGTAGTTTGCTGACCTTGGGGCAATGTGTGCAGCGTGGCTACATAGCTGGATCGATGGCTAGTACAGTGCTGGTCTACATGTTATATGGTTCTGTAAATTGAATCTCAGAACTTCTACGGTCTTGTTCACAAGGAAGAGAAAATAATTTGATTTGCAGTAGTGCCTTTTATGCAAATTGTATCCCAGTAATCCAGCAATGTTTATCAAGAGCTAGTAGGTGTGCACAGAGGTTAAGGAAACATAAGGGAGGTTGGGTACATAGAAACTGTGAGAATTAAAGCATATAGAGGATCAGTGACTGACTTTGGGACACAATGAGTAAGTGGGTCGTGGGATTCAAACATGAGTCACCAGGTTCACAGCTCTGTGCTCTTAACTGCTAGGCTATATTAATGGTAGCTAGGGCAATACTGCTTTGTAAGTGTAACCCCTAGGTGGCGCTATCCCAAGGGCTACTACCCCTGCCTGCTTGGCTAGTAGCAGCTTAAGGGGCCTGGGTAATGAAACGGGTGCCTCCACCCAGAGGTCAGGGTTGTTAGTGGTCAAGCTAACCTGGGCACAGCTCTCCAGGACACTGTAACCCCCCCCCTTCCCTTCTAGTGGCCTGAACAATATAGAATAATTACTTTTCACAATGACCCTTATTCACCAGGCAACTATCCACATTGTTTGCACTTACCACCAGGGCTGGTTCCTCTAGCTTGACCCTGGGGACCCCCTGTAAAACAAGGTTAAGCACTGCAAATAGCAACAGTACAAAACATTTGGCATAAACTGGAACCACAGTCAGGTTAAATGCAAACAAAGTTAAATCTGATTTATTCAGGGGACTTGAACAAGGAAGGGGCATAATCAGGTTGATTTGCTTAAAAGCTATATTAATCAGACAGTTATGCATGCAGTTCAGAGTCACTACACAGTCTCACACTCTAGGTACCCAGGTAAGAAAATGGTGGGCTAGCCAGGAACGTTGCAGCTGGTTGGGGCCCTGTGATAGAAGAAAGCAACATGCACAACACACTATTTGTAATCTGGAGCCGGAGGGCACAGTTCATGAAAGAAAAGGCAACAAGACAATCAGATGACAACACTTTTAGATGTAGCTGTTGTTGCAGGGAGCTACCCTGATGTTTACTCACAATACCCAATACTGGACACAGGCAGGATGAAATTGAGACTGCAGGCTGTTGAGCTGGAGTGCTTGGAGAAGCAGGGCCCACATAAATCACCGAGGGGTCATTTCTGTTCAAGGCGTTGAGCAGGGGGCTGATCCCCAGGCTGGTCTTTCGTCGATGACTTTCTCTGTGTGGCAGGTATTCTGGCTGGGCCAGTGTAGCATGGCCCAGGCAAACGGAAATGGATATGGATTCAGTCCGAGGAGCTGGATACAGCCTCCAGCAAGCAAAACACAGTTGAGACACACAGTGGGGAACCAAATCATGATGACCCACTGAAAGCACACAGCATATTCACATGTAAGGAAATTCCACTGTACCAGGCAAATGGTTCTCCGGTCGCAATTACAGAGTCTCTGCACAATCCTGGAGTTCAGAGGTGGCTGGAAGTCCTGACAGGCCAATCGCATTCAGCAAATCTTCGGTCTTCTTCAGGTTAAAGCCTGGTCACAATTCAGTGGCTTAATTCGCTCTCCAAATTCGGATTCAGTACGAAAAAAGCACAAATTCCCTCTCAGGAACAGCAGGCAGGCATGCAGGCCAAACTCAGGCCTTTCCATAGTTCTCCTGCGCAAATCCAATATGGATTGCTGCTCGAATTATCTCGAGCTATAACTTCTTCACTTCCCAACTCGGATCTAACTGAAACTGCAACAAGTGTGGGACTTTCCCCAAGATCCAGAAGGTTCGGTTGGCTGATCTGTCTGTCAGTCACAAGGGCTCCCCCTCCAGGTTATTTTAGGTGCCAAAAGCCTGAAACCATGATTCCTACAAGTTTTGGCCCCACCAAGCCCCTGTAGGCGGCTCCATTTTAGAGTCCCAAATGTACTGATTGGCCCATTCTGCAGTCCAGGACCAAGATAATGGAAACAAACAGAACTGTCCATGCTGTAAACAAGGCAGGTTAGAACAAACTGCAATATTATTACTACTCTAACAAATGATCAGCAAACAAGTACATCTTCTAACAGAACTCCCTCTCAGATTAATTATGACTGCAATGCAGTCAACTCTTAAAGAGACAGTACACAAAGGCTATACAGGCACTTTCTGGCAGTACATTTAAACTGCTAAAACGTAAAACACCAGCCTGGTAGTGAGCATTTAGGCAAGCTCAAGGAAGACTTTTCAGGAATCCCCATTTGTAGGTGGGTTACATAAGTATGACCCAAATATCGGAGCCACTGATGATACAGTGTACAGACTTTGGGTTGAGGATGTTGTTGTCTGGGAAGACTGAGGGAGGGGAGGGGATGGAATCATGATGACTTAATGTGGGATGGGGCTGGGGGCCATGGAGAACAGAGCCCTCTCCTTCCAAGCTGAGATGGCAGTTTTTGGAACAGAGAGAGGGAGGAAGGGAGTGGAGAGACTTGCCTCGGTGGTCCTTTTGCACTTCTGGCAGCTATATATGGAAAGGGACAGATACAGCTTACTGGTTCAGACCAAACAAATTTTAATTGAACAACCTGAACTTTATTGATTTCATGCTTTTGCCAGGAGACCGAACTGAACATGGTGCTTGTTTCCAGGTATGACCTTAGGAAGAGGAGGAAATACAGAGATGAAAGGATAACAGGGATGGGCTGAACTGGGAGGACAACAGTTAATATTTTCAGTAATAAACGGGGCAAAATAGCATAAATAAGCATAACATACAGTAAGTGCATACCCAAGTAAAAGGTTTCCCTGGTTTGACCCACAGCATTCACAGGTTCTAATCTGGTGAAGTTCCAATGCTAAGAGATTTGCTGCAGGTTTGTGTCTTTTTTTATGGTGTAATTTTCATGACTTGTGGAAGGTGCCCGATAACCAGCACTGGAAACTGAAGCCCTCTTCATCCATATGAGAGGAACAGCACAAGTGATCACAGTGCAATGTTCCCCACCAATGTGCCTCAACTGTGTCATGGAGGGACCACCATGGAGGCAAGAGGGTAGTTTAGCCTTCATGCCAGTTCACTCATTGGCCTCTCATATGAGACTGCAAACAAGGGTACTAGTTAGTGTCAGTTGTGTAGGTTGATTTTTGAGGTGAACAGTTGCACACTTTAAACGCGACTGAGACCATCACAACTCATTTAACATAGGCCACTGAACAGCCTGTAGGTTATAATTGTTTTTGGCCACTACTGACCATGGCTGGTTTTGAACCAGTGACTTAGAGATGAATGGCTCTTTAGCCCGTTGCTACCATTCCACTCAGTCATCTGGTTTCCCAGGTGCCTGCTCTGTCTAAAAACAAATGGCTTGTATTCACACAGCTGTTGGGTCATAAAACACTCCAGGTTAGGACTTTGGAGTACGAAAGTATTATAAAAAGCAAATTAAGGTTTGAATTACTGAATGTTTCATAGAATGTTTAACAGGAAGGAGCAGAGACGGGTATACTGCAGCCTCGAGTGACAGATAGGTTTTTTACTCAAGAGTAATAAATTGCAGTAATGTTATTTCAGCTAATGCTTTTGCATTTTTATTAACTTGGAAAAAGAATGCCTACCTGCAGCAAAGCGCTATAGGTACCTCAAAACACAGAGCTTTACATGATGTAATACATTACTGCATTTAGAAACAAAGAAACATAGACGTATAGAAAGATCCACACAGATAAAGACATTACGGTTGGATTTACAAAATGGATGCAGAAGGCACAGTTCCTGTCTGTGGCATCTAAAATGTAGCAAAGAATTTGATTGCTGTTTTCAAACGTTTATTAAATGTAAGGCATTTAGACCTGCATTACGGTATGCCGATGAACCATGTTTCATATATTGATGCATGATGCATTAAAATGTTCCTGAAATGCCACAAGTTGGGGTCAGCAGTTGTACACATACAGTAAATTAGAGCACCTGTTAGGTGGCCTAGCCTATTGTTGTGTTGGGGATGTGGGACGATCCCTGCTGCAGGTCCTCACTTCTTAAACTCCAGCTCATGGAATCCATCTAATTTGCTCTTGAACCTTCCTTTGAAACAACTACGGAAGGGCACATCGATTTAATGGTTAGCTTGGCCCGGAGAGCTCAGATGAATTGTAATGTGTGTTTTTTGGTTTTTTTTTAGCATATGTAGAATAATACAGGACATATGGTGGCGAGACAGGCAGTCCCCAGACTGCCTTGCCGAAGCAGTCAGCATAACTCGGATATTTCAGGCACAGCTGATTCACCCTACTGTATATTATTTTTTAAAACTCTTTGAACAGAGGCCTGTATTTACTGTCTGCTGCAGTGTGTGGTTAAAAAAAAACAATTACATGTAAATTATGGGGGGATGGTATATGACTGATATAAGTACAGTACAGCCGTCCTGTTAGAATGACAACACATTTGCATGTCATGTTTCATTTGTGTCCTAACCACATACGGTATCACCTACTGGATCCAAATGGATGTATTGATACCCCTCTGTAGAACTGGTATGGTAGATTTTATTTATTAAGGTATCAAAACAGTATGGCAAACATGGATACCAGAACTTGGGGAAAAATATGTGGCCATAGTAATTACAAAAGGCACCATGATTGTTTCACTTCCAACCTTGCATGCATTAAAGTGGCACTTTGAATGCTTATGGGCAAAAGTGGGGGTGCCCCCTCCCCACCCATAGGTTCTAGCACCTATGATGGCAAAAGGAAACAAAGATACAGCACTAGAAACAAGTACAACATTCCAAGCTGAAACGGCAGCTAGCTCTTCTTCAGGTATGATGCGAGGCGGAACGCAGTTGATTTAAATAGGGAAACTTCAAAGACATTTTCAAACATTTAAGCTACAAATGAGAGTAAAGCATCCACATACACACAAACGCAAGTATTGCCCGTCTGTAAGTTTGAGACAGGGGAAATCTGCCATGCCCATTGCTGTCTTTTGAGATGGAGATGGAGCTGGAAGATTTTGTTCTGGTGTTTCCTAAACAATGAATGGATTCCAAACCAGTGTCAGACAAGTTGCTCCCTTCAAATGTGACCTCACTCAGCATAGAAACATAGAATTTGATGACAGATAAGGACTGCTTGGTCAATCCAGTCTGCCCATTTCCCTACCTAATGGATAAGCTGCAGATCCTAGTTAACCAGCAGCCTACTTCTTTCCACCCCCACCCCTAGAATTGCCTTATGACTGTCCCACGCATGCTTGAATTCAACCACTGTTTTTGACTCCACAACCTCCTCTGGAAGGCCGTTCCATGCATCCACAACCCTCTCTGTGAAAAAATTCTTCCTTACATTACCTCTGAGCCTCCCCCCATCTTCAAATTGTGCCCCTTGTTCTTGCACACCTCTTTTTGAAAGATGCTACCTCTTGGACTTTGTTGATTCCTTGAGGTACTTAAAAGTTTCTATCATGTCCCCCCTCTCCTCCTTTCCTCGAGCTATACATATTAAGCTCCTTTAGTCTCTCTTCATATGTCTTCTGGTGCAGACCCTGCACCATTTTAGTTGCCCTCCTCTGGACAGCTTCCATCTTGACTATGTCCTTGTGGAGATTGGGTCTCCAGAACTGCACACAGTACTCCAGATGGGGTCTCACCAGCTGTCTGTACAGAGGGATAACAACTTCCTGTTTTCTACTGGTGATGCCTCTCCCTATGCATCCCAGTATCCCCCCAGCCCTCCTTACTACCCTCTCACATTGCTTGCCCACCTTTAAGTCATCTGATATGACTACCCCCAGGTCCCTTTCCATTTTTGTTGTTGTTAGTGTCTCACCCCCCCATTTAGGGTTACCACCTTTTAAGAAGCCCAAAGTGGGACTTTTCGTACCGAAACATGATTTGTCGCAGGACAGTACGTAACCTCGACCGATGCAACAGACTTGTTTTCTCTATATAATCAGAATTAAGGCTAAGTACAGTAGTTTCTTAGTTGCTTTTATTGTTTCTTATCATTTTAAGGTGCTTTAGTTAAGGTATTGTAGTTTTCTGCAACATTTAGTGGAAATTTAGAAAATATTTTTTCTACTATAAAATCAGGACATTTAGTATTTTTCATGTTTTTTTGCAGGACACAGCTGCCCAAATCAGGACTATCCTGCGAAAATCAGGACAGGTGGTAACCTTACCCCCACTGTGTACTCTTCCCCTGGATTTTTGTTTCCCAGGTGCATTACCTTGCACTTCTTGCCATTGAATCTAAGCTGCCATGCATTTGACCTTTCCTCTAACCTTGCCAAGTCCCTTCACATACTTTCTACCCCATCTTGTGCATCAACTCTGTTGCAGATCTTTGTGTTATCTGCAAAGAGACATACTTTTCCTTCCAGTCCCTTTGCAATGTCGCTTATAAAGACATTGAAGAGGACCAGTCCTAATACTGAACCCTGCGGTACCCCACTAGTAACCCCCCTTTCTTCAGAGTGGACTGCATTTACTATTACCCTATGTGTCCTATTCTCCAGCCAATTCTTTACCCAGGCTATCATCTTGGGACCCACTCCCAGGCTGGCTAACTTGTATATTAATCTTTTGTGTGGGACTGAGTCAAATGCCTTGCTAAAGTCTAGGTAGGCCATGTCCACAGCCCCTCCCTGATCTACTACTTTGGTCACCCAGTCAAAGAACTCTATTAGATTCATCTGGCATGACCTTCCCGCTGTGAATCCATGCTGCCTTGGGTCCTGTGCCTCTGGCCTCTAGGTACTGACATAGTTCTTTCCTTCAGAAGTGATTCCATCATTTTCACTATCACTGAGGTTAACCAACAGGTCTATAGTTTCCTGCTTCTGCCCTGCTCCCACTTTTGTGAAGGGAATCACATCTGCCCTCCTCCAGTCCTCAGGTACCACCCCATCCTCCCATGATTTGTTAAAGAGGGTAGTCAGTGGTGTCACTGGTTCTACCTTAGTTCTTTTAGAATTCTGGGATGAATCCCATCAGGCCTCATTGTTTTGTCCACCTTCAGTTTTAAGAGTTCTTCAGAACCCTTTCTTTTGTAAATGGCTGGTATCAACTTCTGTATCCAGAGTGTTTCTATTGTTTGTTTTAGGTACCTCCCTCTTCATTTGTAAATACTGAGCAAAATATTTGTTTAGTATCTCTGCCTTTTCACCGCACCCTCTGCCCACCCCTCCCCTTTATTAAGCCTCACAATCCCTCTCTTAGTCTTCCTTCGCTCCCTGATGTACCTAAAAAAGGTTTTATCCCCCTTCTTAACTGAGTTGGCTATCTTTTCCTCGGTTTGGGCCTTTGCTGTTCTGACCGTCTTCCCAGCTTCCTTTTGCTTTAACTGATACAGTTCTCTGTCCTGCTCCTTCTGTGATTCCTTGTACTTTCTGAATGCTTTCTTTTTCTCTTGAACGGACCTTCACTGCCATCTCCTTTGAGAACCATAGTGGTTTCTTACATCGTTTTGTTTTGTTTATTTGCTTCACACAAAGGCTCATTACCGCTGTGATGGCAGTTTTTATTATTCCCCATTGCATAAGCTGAACTGCATCCAGTAATGGGCACCATGTGCCCTCTGGCACCAAGTAACTTTTTATCTCCCTCATATTGTTCCTGCTATTCAAGGCAGGTCTGATGAAATAGCAGTACAACGACAGAAAGTTTCTTCCCTTTCTAGTTGCTAGTTAACATTCCCCTTGTTCCTACCACCCCCACCCCCACCTAAGGTCTGCCGTGGCTGCTCCATTCCTCCATCTGGGAATGTGGGCATGTGGCTGCTTCTTTAGCCATAGCCAGTTCCACTTTGTGAGTAGCCAAACAGATATCTTGACATTTGTTGATTGTGTTGTGGCTCCCATCACGTTCTGATTCATGATTATGGTTGTGACTTTGTCATCACAAATGTTATGGATTCCATAATTTCTGTAATTTTCACTCAACAAAAAAATCATGAGTTATTGCATTTAAAAGAAGCAAAAGAGGGGACGCAAAAACAATTAGGAATCTCAAAAATATCCAGAACAGAAACAGAGGAAATGTCAGCAGAAGAAAACCATTGGCCCATCCAGTCTGTCCTGTTTTACCCTATCCTACCTTGGGTTCCAGTGTTTGTCAGGATTATTCCCCTCAGCTCCCCCTCTTGCCCCCCTGCCTTATTGCTTTTGCTGTGTGTAAATGCTAAGCCTTTTACCCTGTCCCAGCCACCTTTGAAACCATAAATGGTCCCTGCACCCACCACCTCTGATGGTAGGCTGTTCCATGGCTCAGCCTCTCTCTCTGTAAAATAAAACTTTCTCACATCCCTCCTAAACCTTCCCCCTTCCAGCTTCCACTCTTGTCCCCGTGTTCTTGATTCACAAGTCCTGCTGAATATTTCCCCACAGTCTACATTGTTCTTTCCTCTCAGGCACTTGAAGATCTCTATCATATCTCTTGTCACCCTTCTGATCTCTAGTGAGTACGTGTTCAGGGCCTTAAGCCGAGCCTCATCATTTTGGTTACCCCATGCTGTAACATTTCTAGTGCGTCTTTGTCCCTTCTTAGGTGGGGCAACAGAACGTGGCACAGTATTCCAGATGCGGCCTCACAAGGGATCTGTAGAGAGGCAGTATCACCTTCATCCTCCTGCAGAATACCCTCCTGATACACCCCATCATCCTGGTTGCCTTGCTGTAGGCCTTGTTACATTGGCTAGATTGTTTTCTGGAGTTACTTATGATAACTTCTAGGTCCCATTCCTAGGTGGTAGTGTCCAATTAAACACCTCCCATCCAGTATTCCATCCTGGTATTCTTGTTCCCTGTGTGCATCACTTTGCACTTTTTGGTGTTGAGTTTCAAATGCCAAATTTTGGACCACCTCTGTAAACTTTACAGGTCCTCCCTGTAGCTCCCTGACTCCTTCCTTGCTCTCTCTTCTGCCACAGAGCTTAGTGTCTTCTGTGAAGAGACACATTTGTCTTGTATTTCTTCTCCTGTGTCATTGATGAACATGTTGAAAATGACCGGCTGTAGGACTGAACCCTGTGGCACCCCACTAGTCATCTCTCTTTCCCCTGACTTGACCCCATTTACCACCACCCTCTGTTGTCTCTCCCCCTCCCCCAAGCCAGCTTCTCACCCAGGATGTTGTTTCTGGGTTATCGGATAGAGTACTGGTAAGTGGTAAGCCTTACAGTGTTGGTGATCCGGGTTGTAGTGGACAGGAATACACGATGAAGAAAGGGTGTTGAAATCCTGTTATCAGTAAGATGCAAGATGCTGACATAATCCCTGTGGCATTATTCAGGGGGTATACCAACACACCTTTGTTAGTCACAAAGTAATATCGATTTTGCTTTTACTTAACCCCTATCCGTTGGCAACATGGTGTAGGCCTCAACTTATTAAAGTGCACAACTCATAACTTTATTTCTGCTGCATTTACCATAGCAATTGCAGATTCCAACACTGTACCCTTTAGAAAATCACTTGCCCACAGGGCACAACACTTAAGCTCAAGGTTCTTTTGCAAAATGCCATGCACTTATTTAAAGGCTGGTGCACA
Source organism: Neoceratodus forsteri (assembly GCA_016271365.2). Classification (NCBI taxonomy): domain Eukaryota; kingdom Metazoa; phylum Chordata; order Ceratodontiformes; family Ceratodontidae; genus Neoceratodus; species Neoceratodus forsteri. Next base: position 438,034,525 of record CM028129.1, on the reverse strand, counting down.
CACCGCATAAGGTAGTGGGTAGTCTACAGCCTCAGCTCCCTGGCAGTAATCACAGTCATAATGTGACATAAGCACATTTACACTGTCCCTAGACTAGCTGGTCATGGGTTTGATTCTGATTAGCAGCAGAATTACTTTTAACATGTTTACAGTTTAAGCCCAGTGCTCTCCAGCCCATTAGTTTACGTTTACTGAAGTTACATATTTCCCTGGTTACTTAAAGCAGCAGTACTGGATAACCAGGAAGTGTTTATGGAAATTCTACGTTTTGGCTGTATAGATTCTGCCGTAATTCTAGTTTCAAGTTCTGCTGCTTACAGTGCCCCATGATCTGTACTTTTTGTAAAATTAGTAAATGTTTATAATTGCTGTGGCGCCACAAGAAAGATGGCAGCTGTCGTATTTGGCTTTTTTCTCCTGTGCATCAGCTTCTCTGTGCACTGTTTACTTCCCATTTCACCATAATTTTGCGTTCCCACTCATCATATTGCATGGCCCCAAATGTCTACTGCTGTTGCTACAGTATAGGATATCCTCTTGTCTTTCAGTATGCTCTAATTTGAGTGTGTCTCTGTTTAGCAGTGTTTCTGTGCTGTTATATTTTTTCTATTTGCTGATTGCTGCTGTTTAGTGACCCTGCCATGTAATATCAGCAAGCATTTTTATTGGATGGTGTCACTGAGTTGTCACCATGCTGCACCTGTTGGCATCGGTCTCCTGGTACCTTAGATCAGCTCACATGGAGTCGGGAACTTGAAAGAAGGCTGTCCTTTGTTCTTTTCATTCCTGTACTCACACTAAGCATATATGGAGTTCGTAGCACCCCCCCCCCCTCCGCCAGTGACAGTTTTTCTTTCTAACTTCATTGGCTACCATATGAAGTCCTAATCAGACCCTCCAGGCTCAAACTAACTTTAATAGATCTCCCTCAGTAATAGTAGAAGAAGAGGATGTCATGATCAGTTATGCCAGACAGCTCAGCCACATGCTAATACCGCTTCACGGGAATGCACACTGAGAAATGGAAGAGGAGAGATATGGGGTGACTGAGCGTTACCCAGAATGTCACTTGAAGAGCTTTATGACACGACAGCCGGCTGATCATCATGACACCAGTGTAAACAAACCCTTGATAAAAATTAATAATTTTAACTGGGAAAACGGGCGTTCCAGACAAAAACAAGCACAGAGGACTGCTTCAGGGATCGAGACCGGCAACATGGATCCAAAAATGGAGGTACAATTTAGCTTGCACTGCTGCTTTAAAGGTGATATGAGTGACATCAGTGGTTACTTTCAGTTATCCTCATAGCCATGAGTGAGATTAGGGGATCGGGTGGTTTCCAGCGCTGCATGGCACACAAATAGTGATCCAACTCTCTGGGGGAGGTCAAGCAAAGGGATGTATTATTGTGAACAAATACACATTAGCACAATGAGGTATAGGCCACCCCAGTTGTCTTGCCCCTTGTCCTGTGCCTCCTTGGGGGTTAGAGTCAATGTCTAGCATGGTCACAGCATCAGCAGCTTACCAGCAGCTGGGTTTGTCCCTTGCCCTGGATTTCAGATCTTCAGCACCAACTACCTGGTCTTCTGCCATCACACAGGCCCTTTTATGCCACAGGCCCCTGCCAGCACAGGAAAACATCTGCTACTTCTTTGTTAAACAGAAACCCGGGATGAGGGTGCAAATGCTATCATGAGGCCCTCCTTGGGGATGGACATCCAGCAGGCCCCTGCTGTCCCCAGTCTCAGACCCCGGATGAAGTCCAAGCCTCTGGAGACCTGCACTATAGATAGCTAGTGCCAGCCAGGCCCAGAAACCCTGCCACCATTCCTGGACCTGCAGGCCCCATCACTGTTGGTTGCAGCCAGAGAATTTCACACAGGCACCCCCAGACTAGGATGAATGTTCAGGAATTAAGCTCAGAACTACTTTTTGTGGCCCGAATACCCTTTTTATTTGCCCCTAGTGTGCCAGAAGCACTGCCTGGGGAACCCCATCCAGTTGGCAGCCACAGCTGCAGAACTGGCACCTGGACTTAAAGTCACTCAAGCAGGACATATATTACAAAACAGGATGTTCATTGTAAACATTCAAACCATGATACTCAGGGCCAGACTTAACCTTATGAGTGTAATAAGCACAAGAATAGTTTGTTCCAAGGCCATATATCATAACCCCAGTGTAACATTTTATTATTTTACACATACAGGAGTCCTGGTAACATCTGTTACCCCAGGTTACACTTATTAATCTGCTGCATTTAGTGCACGTAATTTATATTAAGTTTAGCGTTTTTTTCTTTTAAATGTTAATATTATCTGTCTTTACCCCATCCTAATGATCCTGTACAAGAGTACACTGTACACAGGATATGAGGTGCAGTGGCTCTGCATGTTGGTTGGCTGAAATCATGTTACTGAGTTATAAAAGAACAAGAAAGGTATGAAGACAGAACAGTACAAGTTTTCCCTACACCACTCAAAGGTGTGGCCTCCTAGAGCACCACTTAAAGTTGGCAGAGTGGCAGTTTAGTCTGTATACCCATTCAGTCCTTGACCTCTAATAAGAAACTGCCAACAAGGATGCCAGTTAATGCTGCATGAATTGATGGCTTCAGCATCTACTGGTTAACACGCTATAGGGGTGGCATAGCAGCTGTCAGGGCACCTATACAAAGTGCATGTATTGTTGCTGTGGGGGTAACTGTGCATCATATGGGGCAGCATCGAGGGCACAGCATATTTTTACCAGGGCATGTGCTGTGCTGTAGAGCTGCCACTGTCTACTTGAGATTACAGTTCTACGGGTTTCCCACTTGTCCACTGAGAGCTGGAACAACAGAGAGCTTAAAGAACATTTTGATCTAGTCTGTTATAGGTCATCTGTTATATACCCCACTGTAATGGACAAATACTGTATGTCTACTTTGTAGACTAACAAATGTACTGCAGTACCATATGGTTGTTTGTAATCATGAGGACGGGCTGGAGAAACTAATAATTATGCTGAAAAAGCAAGCTATTAAGAACAGTTTCTGCAGAGCCTTTTTATGCTGTTCCTGCATATGTCAATGAATTGGCAAGCAAACTCCACCTGTATCCTATTATTTTTTCAGTATTTAATAGCATATGGAATTTGTTAATTTCATCAGACAATAACCATCAGAGATAATAATATTAGCTTGCTATAGTTTTACTGTTGGCTTGCTATAGCGTGAGAGGCTGAGAAATTGTAATGAGAGTGAGTCTGAACACATATGGTGCCCCATTTGCAAAACAAAATGGCAAAAAGCAAAGAAACTATATAACCGGCAGCTGGAGTACAATATGCAGTATATCTGGGAAGCGATAAAGAGTCTTTTCCCTTAACATGTGCCTTTGTTCTAAGCATGTGGGAGCCAACTGTTTCTGTAAGGGAAGAGTAACCTGTATCATCGCAGCATTTCTGTCCAGGGAGCAGAGAGGAAGGCAAGACAAATAACTCCAAACTGGAACGTCTCCAGTTTTGAATAATCACGCTGTACATCTGCACAGGTTGTGTAGCTAAATCAAATTTGACAACAAATTTAAAAGACTTCCCAGCTTGCTGTTATGCACACACAGCTTACCTTTTTAATTTGTGCAGTCTTCATTAAAGCATTATAATGAGTCTCTGTGTTGAATGTTAACTTCCTCTCATATAAAACAAAACCTGAAGCATTATGCCAAGCTCAGTGCACTGCCCTACATATAGCCTCCTGATAGTGGGCCCCATGCTAACCCAGTCAGTTACCTCCCCCCTGAAATGTCATTAAGGAACTCCAGGCTGGCTGAGGGAGGAGAACTTCTGTTCATAAAAGTAAGATGATCACTGAATAAATAATTAAAACAACTCAGTCATGGGGATAACATATGAGGTGACCAAAAAGTTGTCCCCTGTTTAGTTGTCCATATGTTGACATAAGGGAGAATTTAAAAAGCGAGTCCAACAACGAAGATATTGGTTGCTTGGCAAAGCCAGGAAGTTGTCAGATCCTGTTCATATTGTATGTTGCTCAGTACTTTATTTTATTGCGTTGTTCTCCTTTTGTTAATAAAAATTATTAACTACAAAAAAAAAACAGCACAGTGTTTCCCTTAGAATGATGGTCCTTGCTGGGCAGTAACAACCTAAAACGCAAAGGTATAGTAGCAGCACAGTCACTCTTCAAAGGAGAATTACATTGGCCGGAATGATGATGCTGTGATAGCGTTGTTGCTCGCAATGCTGGCAGCCTAGGTGCTCTCACCTCTGGTTCCTTCTTAAGCGTTCCCCCTTTTCTTGCTGGTCTCCCCTTGTTTCAGAAACCCCTCACCACTTCCATCTTCTTTATGATCCTGCTTTTCTTTTTTTTGAAATTTCTCTTTTATTTGCCCCCCACACTGGAACCCCACTCCTTCGGGAGATGTACATGCACCAGCTCCGCTTCGCTGCCTTACCTGGAATCCCCGGTGGACCCCCATGGAGCAGTGGCTATACCCCCCAGGCAGGTACGAGGTGGGGCCCGTACAACCCAAGAATTCAGACTTCCTTGGGTCCCCCGGTGGTCAGGCAAGCAGGAACCATAAGGGTCTGTGCTTTTTGGCTCTCCTTCCTCTCAAGTGCTCCAGCGTATTTTCAGAGGTGTAGCCAGGATTTGGTGAGAGGGGGGTTCCAAATATTTCTAGGGAGTTTCGGGGGCATGTTCCCCTGGAACATTTGGAAAATGTAGGAGTTAAATTTGTACAGTTTAGTGCATTTTAAGGCAATAACTGTTGCGTTACAAGATACATCAAAATTCAAGTTGTAAGTCTCATCCCTCCCCAGTCCTTGGTCTTTGAGTTGCTCTATAGCATTCGTAGACCCAATACTGCAGTGATCAACAGAACCACAGTAGCACTGCATAACTACAATTACTGTATCTATTATAAATTCACATAATAGAAACCAGTGCTGCAGCAAATAAATTATTGCATTATTTTTATAGGAGGAATGTCTTCAAACAAATGGTGCTGGGAACTGCATGAGCACACATCAAGCAAAAACTAATAGTTGGAACCTAGAGGCTCACATAAATAGGGTACAGTTACTGAAGGGTCAGAATGGTGGTTGGGATGGGGATTTGATTGAGCTCTGGCCCCCAAACACTGCTGCCCGCGTAATACATCACTTCAGGTGCACCTCTAGCCGTCTCGCAGGGGGTAAGATCACTTAATATGGGTTCCACGCACCTGCATACTCTGTGCTGCCCCTACTGTTCCACAGTTTCTCCAGAGTGGTAATATTTAAAACATTGCTGCAACACTTTGAGCTAGTAGTGCTTGATCTTTCCTAATGAACTGTTCGAGATTTATGCTCTACTAACCTCACTCACAGAGACTAGACAAACATTTGTACCACGGGGTTGACTCCCACCATGTCTTCTGACCTGATCATGTCCATCTGAACTGTAGCACCTAATTTTTTATAGTAATCCATTTTTTTTTCTTTTCAAGCAGCATACATTTTCCAGACACAGCAGCCAATCGGTAACCTGCACTCGCTCCAGTGCATTCATGGCACTCCCACTTGTTCTTGGCACTGCACCAGTGGCTCACACTCAACACAGTTTGCAGCACCTGTAAACAACATGATCAACAAAATGGTTCCTTTAAAATAAAAAGGAATACTGAAACGCTTCATAAGCTGCTCATGTTTAATTTCAAATGCTACTCCCAAGTTTCAGCTGAGCCCCAAGGATGTCCCACTTGCTCCAGCCCCGCTCGAATTGATACTTTTAAACTGGCTCTCAAATAAATGAAAAAAATATATAGATACCAGCTAACAAGCATCAAGCCCTTGATTTAACAATAATTACCCGAGCAGCCTGAAGCAACCTTGTGGTGTCATAGGTACCAGCAAAAAGTATGTGGGGGTCTGTGAACCTAATGAATACGTCAGGGCAAGGAAAGATTGTAGAAATGGTAACCAGATTGTAAAACGTACTGTACAAGGCTAGGCTATACATACGGCTTCAGTATGCTGGAGTTCTCACTAAAGTAAACCAAACTGGGTCCAGCAGCACTGGGCTGAAGGCAGCAGCATTGTCCCAGGCAATGATGAGGTTGAGTCGAGAAGGTCGATGAATTACCATGCCACCACAACTGGAAATGGTTCTTCCCACACATGCTCTGTCTCCACGGCAGCACCCCCCAGCACCAATGTCACGCAGCACCTGGCTGCTCTGTGCTCTTAAAGGTGCTGCTGCCAATCTTCCATCCATTCCTCCAGCAGCAGTCAGCAGGAGTTGGAAATCGAACTCTGGGGCCATATGAGCCTTGTCAGTTAATGTGGCAACAGTAGTTTTCAAACATTAAAGCAAGCCAGCGGGGGAGGATCCGTGCACCCAGGACCCCCCCCCCAGCTATACCTATGATCTTCCCTGTTCTTAAAAGAGTGGCATGCACTCGGACATCACGGTGTAACCACCAACATCACCACCCCCAACCCTCTCTGTGTGCATCTGTGCTTGGTATGCCTCTGGCTTCTGTCAGAGGCCAGTCAAGAGCTGAGTGTGGATCCCCCCCCCTTCCTCTCGGGAGAGGAGAGCTGTCCTCCGGACACTCAGTCCTCTCCCTCCCTGCCAACCCCCGACAGCCCGGGCTCGTTCCCGAACCTGGGTCGCTGGCGTGGCGTGAGGTGTGGTGTCCAGTGCCTCAACCCTCAGTGCCACTGGGCTGGCCCTGATCCTGCTTTTCCTGTGTCCTGTTGCCCTTTTTGCTTGCCTCTCCTATAACCCCTCTTCTGCTTTTGCCTCTCCTCCTGCCCTCCCATTCCCTCCCAGTCCTGCCTTCCTCTCTGCTCCCTGCCCAACTTCTGGGCATTTCTGTTTGTTTCTTCTCTCACCCTTGCCCTCCACATTCTGCCTCTTTCTGCATCTTGGCTGTTGTCCAGGCCAGCAATTCTGTGTGGCTGTGCTCTGCCCTTTGTGTTTTTGGCCCTTCTGCCTGCATTGGGCCTCAGCCTGTTGCATCAGCCCTTTTTCTGTGTCCACCAACCTGCCCAGAAACTCATCCAAACCTTCCCCTCGTGCTCAACACTTACAGTATGTAACCCATTCACAGCTATGCTCTCCTATCATGCTACATAACCAGGCATTCACTTCCTCCCACAATCATGCTTGTTCTACTACCTACCTGGGCAAGCACCATCTTCCTCATTCTACAGAACCTACCAAAGCTTTGCCCTCCTCCTCATTCCTTCAACTTCTGGGAAAAGACCGAGCTGACTCTCCAGCCCAGCCCCACTGTTTGCCCATCTGCTCCCCTCCAGAGCTTCTTTGCTCCCATCCAAGGCTTCTCTCTCACCCGTCAAAGGCTCATCCATCTGGACTTTGCCCCTCAAAGGCTTGGTTCCATTACTATCCCAACCATCTTTGCCCCTGAAGGACTTGGCTTCATCCATACTGTGAGCCTTGCTCTCAGAAGAGATATCTGGACAGCTAAGGCTGAAGTAAGTGACAGTAAGTTTTCCTTCTCCTTGTTTTTTTTTCCTTCTCCTCAGGGTTCCTTCAGTAATCCTGTCATTTCTTTAGGACTGGCGTCAGGGTGTTCCTCCTTCTTTATTGTACGGTGAGCCCGCAGCACCTTCAGGAGGATGCAAGTTTTCAGACAAAGGAGAGATCACCTACCCCCTAACTGAAACTGCATGTCTGAGGTCCTTTCCCAGAAAATATAACCAACTCTTAGACTGGAGGGATGGTGACCTACACAGTGGTGCCCCTGAAGTTTCCTCCACAGGATTATTTTCTCTCTTCTGTGCCAAAGATCATAATTAAAATGTTAATTGTTTTATTTTTCTGCTAAGAGTTGGTGCCAGATTGGGGGGGGGTAGTAATCCCCTTACTGGTATCCCTCATCAAACAATAGATCCTTTGCTAGGCTGCATTTCCTTTTCTCTCCTTACGGGAAGAAACTGTTTCATTCAACACTCACTGTGCTTTTGGCCTGTTCACTGAGATACCTTTGGTCAAGGGGACCTCATCCCTATGGCACTTCCAAGGGTGTAATCCTCTTCAAGATGGTTCCTTTGTATTCAAGACACTCTGAAAGACTGGTAGTCCCCATAGTAGGGACAGAGAGAGCGTATGGCAATGTTCCACTTACAGTATGTTGCACAAGCATTTTATATACCACTTTTCTGACTACCTCAATATGTATTTGTTCCTTACCTTCCATACCATTTGCCTCAGTCTGCCCCAAACCTCCCCTTCCTCTGACAAGTATCCGTAACCCTTCCAGTGGGTGCTTTCATTATCATCATCATCATCCCATCTCTCCTGCTCTGTACCAGTTTTCCCTGTGTTCCCTACGTATCCCTAAATATTAGCCCACTGATGGACCTACTGAGTTATTGGGCTTTGCCCATGGTTTGGTAGGGCAAAGGGTGACACTACCATGCCTACCCCCACCCCTACCGAATGGTATTTAAACCATGCATGCCTAAACATACTTTTGAAACTTTTTTTTTTTTGCTGCCTTCATCAGCCCTTCATCCTCTGGTGGCACCTCTCACTTTCCTTGAGGTTAAAGCTTCTGTAAGATATATTTGATCAAGGGGATCTTGTCCCTGCAGCACCTTGAGGGGTGGAACGTTTTTCGAGAGATTTCCTGTGTTTTCATGGCACCCCAGAACAGTGACTGTTGTCCCTGTAGCAGTGACAGAAAGAGCAGACAGCAAAGTTCCACTGATGCTGCAGAAGCATCCTACATTATCAGATGTCAGCTGTAGTCAGCAGTGGTTTTTACCACTTGCGGAACATTACCCAGATTAACATAGAAACATAGAACATAGAAACATAGACTTTGACGGCAGATAAGGACCGCTAGGCCCATCTAGTCTGCCCATTTCCCTACCTACAGGATAGGCCGCAGATCCTATTTAACCAACAGCCTATATCTTCCTGCCCCCCACAAGAATTGCCTTATGTCTGTCCCATGCATTCTTGAATTCTCCCACAGTTTTAGACTCCACAACTTCCTCAGGAAGGCTGTTCCATGCATCCACTACCCTCTCTGTGAAATAATACTTCCTCACATTGCCCCTGAACCGCCCTCCTTCTATCTTTAAATTGTGTCCCCTTGTTCTTGCAAGTCTCTTTTTCTGAAAGATGCTACCCTCCTGGACTTTGTTGATTCCCTTGAGGTACTTGAAAGTTTCTATCATGTCCCCCCTCTCCTTCTTTCCTCAAGGGTATACATATTAAGCTCCTTTAGTCTCTCCTCATACGGCTTCTCTTGCAGACCCTGCACCATTTTAGTTGCCCTCCTCTGGACTGCCTCTATCCTGTCTATGTCCTTATGGAGATGGGGTCTCCAGAACTGGACACAGTATTCCAGATGGGGTCTCACCAACTGTCTGTACAGAGGGATAACAACTTCCTGTTTTCTGCTGCTGATGCCTCTCCTATACATCCCAGTATACCCGGCCCTCTCTACTGCCTTCTCACATTGCTTATAACCTTAAGGTCATCTGATATGATTACCCCAGGTCCCTTTCCTGTTTTGTTGTTGTTACTACCTCCCCACCCATTGTGTATTCTTCCCTGGGTTCTTGTTTCCAGGCGCATTATTTTGCACTTTTTGCATTGAATCCTAGCTGCCATATGTCAGACCATCTCCAACCTTGCCAAGTCCCTTTCGTCTTTCCACGCCTCCTTGTGTATCAACCCTGTTGCAGATCTTTGTGTCATCTGCAAAAGGCATACTTTTCCTTCCAGTCCCTCTGCAATGCCACTGATGAAGACATTAAAAGGACTGGACCCAATACTGAACCCTGTGGTACCCCACTAGTAACCGCCCTTTCTTCAGAGTGGACTCCATTTACAATTACCTTCTGTGTCCTGTTGTCAGCCAATGTTTTACAGGCTACCACCCTGGGACCCACTCCCAGGCTGGTTAATTTGACTAATAATCTTTTGTGTGGGACTGTGTCAAATGCCTTGCTAAAGTCTAGGTAGGCCATGTCCACAGCCCCTCCCTGGTCTACTACTTTGGTCACCCAGTCAAAGAAATCTATTAGATCTGCCTGACATGACCTTCCCGCTGTGAACCCATGCTGCCTTGGATCCTGTGCTCCACTGACCTCTAGGTACTCAACTATTCTTTCCTTCAGAAGTGACTCCATCACTTTCCCTACCACAGAGGTCAGACTGACAGGTCTGTAGTTTCCTGCCTCTGTCTTGGTCCCACTTTGTGAAGGGGAATCACATCCCTTCCTCCAGTCCTCGGGTACCACACCATCCTCCCATGATTTATTAAAAGAGTAGCCAGTGGTTTCACTAGTTCCTTCCTTAATTCTTTTAGAATTCTGGGGTGAATTCCATCAGGACCCATTGCTTTGTCCACCTTCAGTTTTAGGAGTTCTTGCAGAACCCTTTCTTCTGTGAAAGGACTGGATCGACCCCTATCAAGAGTGCTTCTGTTAATTGGATTAGGCACTTCCCTCCTCTTTGTGAATACTGAGCAGAAATTTTCGTTCAGTATTCCTGCTTTTCACTGTCCCCTCTGCCCACCCACCGTTTATTCTATTCAGCCTCACTATCCTCCCTTTGTCTTTCACGCCGCTGACGTACTCTATAAAAGGTTTTATCCTCTTCTTAACTGAGTTGGCTATCTTTTCTCAGTTTGGGCCTTTACTATTCTGACTTCCTCCCTGCTTCTTTCTGCCTTAACTGGTACAGCTCTCTGTCCTGCTCCTTCTGTGTTTCCTTATACTTCTGGAATGCTATCTTTTTCTTCCTGACTTTCACAGCCACCTCTCTTGAGAACCATAGTGGCTTTTTCTTTCGTTTTGATTTGTTTATTTGCTTCACACAAAGGCTTGTTGCCTCTGTGATGGCAGTTTTGATAATTCCCCATTGTTGCTCCACACCTCCTTCTAGCCTGTTTGCTAGTGCTTTTCTGAGGCACTCTCCCATCTTGCCAAAGTCAGCCCTCCTAAAGTCCAGTACCCTCACTTTTGTATGGCTTGACTCTGTAGCTGAGTTTAACGTGAACCACACTGTTTGATGGTCACTTGTCCCCAGATGACAACCCACTTCTAGATCTGAGATCCTCTCACTGCCCCCGTTTGAGAGTACGAGGTCTAAGATTGCTCCTCACGAGTGGGTTCCAAACTAGCTGTCTAATGCCTGCCACCGTAGGGCGCCAAGAATGGCTCCTGTTTGGATGTTGCTGCAGCAAATGTGCTCCAGTTAACATCTGGCATATTCAGGTCTCCCATCAACAGTATCTCCCTTTCTCTGCCATTCTAAGAATGCCTTCCATCATATCCTTGTCCATTCCTTCCCCCTGACATGGGGGTCTGTACACAACCCCTGTGCGGATTGTGGTGCCCTTTCCAGTCTCCAAGGTGACCCACAGTGCCTCCTCTCCTCCCTGTTTACTCTTTTGTTCAGTTGCTTTTATCCCTTCCTTTACATAGAGAGCTACTCCTCCCCCTCTTCTCCCCTGCCTGTCTCTCCTGTAGGTTATGTACCCTGGTATGTTAACATCCCAGTCATGGTTCTCTGTGTACCATGTTTCTGTGACTGCTACGATATCCAGGCATCCCTCTTCCATTAAGGCCACCAGCTCAGGGAGCTTGTTGCCCAGACTACGGGCATTGGTACTCATTACCCTCCATTTCCTGATGGCCTTACCCCCTTTTGCCCCATCCCTGTCCTTCTTGCCTTTGTCACTTTCTCCATTTACCCCTGCCCTTCTCCCTATCGACACCTCCATGTTGGTGTTTGCCACACTTACTACCGTGATTGTTTGGGGGGCTAGGATTTTCCTGCTCCTTTCCAGTGCCTCCCCCCTTGGCTAGTTTAAAAGCTTGCCAATGAAGCATTTAAACCTATCACCTAGGATCCTGGTTCCCCTCCCGGACAGATGCAGCCCATCATGCCAGTATAGGCTTGCATCACTCCAGGTGGACCCCCAGTCCCCAATGAAGCCAAATCCCTGAGCTCCACACCAGTTTTTCAACCACTGATTGAATCCCATGGTACGGAACACCCTAGCCTCTCCTATGCCATAGATGGGTAGCACCTCCGAGAAGGTTACCGCTGCAACATTGACTAAGGCCCCTCCAATCCCACAAACTCTTCCTGCACTTCTCTAACTCTTTCTTAGCCAGGTCATTTGTCCCTAGACAATGACATCCAGCTCCCTCCCCTGTGCAGCTGCTCCGCAATCCTGAGGATTCGCCTCCTGTCCCTCCAAGCCATGGCGCCAGGCAGGCACCTTACCTCCCTCTCCCCTTCCTTCCCCAGTTCTACCTTCCTAACAATGGAGTCCCCCACCAGGAGTTGTTTCCTTCCCCTGCAGGATCCCCTGCCACCCTCCTGTGGGTCTCCTTTGTGGAGGTTCCCAGCATCCTCCTTGGTCTCCACTGCGGGTGCCTCCATAGAGGAACCACACTTTGCCAGAATGGCATAGGAATTGTGGAGAGTACAACTGGAGGGATGCCTCTGTTCCACCACCCTCACCCTCCCTGAGCCCACTGTGGTCCAACCGCCTCTTTCTTGGCAACCTCTGAGGCAACGGCAGTGGCACTGGTGGTCCCTGGATGGAAGAGGAGGTCCCCAAATCCTGGCCAACTCAGCCTGGAAATGAGCAACTCCTCCCTCAGCCCAGAGATGTGCCTGCAGATGGGACAACACCGCATCCTCCAGAACATCTCCTGAAGACTGTTGCTCCACAGCCACTGCACTGCACCACTCCAATCATGTCTTATTTCTGGCCCTTAACTGTTTGCAATCCTTACTCTTTCCTCTGTTTTTTTTCTCTCTCCTTACTTTCTGCCTGTGTGCCCTTTAAGCTCCTGATTGTCCTGTTCTGAGACAAGAATATCCTATATTTCTCAGTAGACCACTTACTTGTTCAGAGGCAGACCTCCAGCAGCTAGAGGGGCCGGAGAGCTACTCTTGCCCTTCTAGGATGGTGGGTCCTTGGTGGTTCTGTGATCACTCACTTCCTGCCCCTAAACAGGAAGTTCCTGTTGTCAGTCAAATCCTGTGCCTATAAAATTAAAACTATCTTTGGGTGGGGGGTGGAGGGAAGGGAAGGAGGGCAATATAGTCCCAGTAGAGAAGTTCAGTCACACAGCAGTCCTTTCCAGGGACCCTGGTTTTCCATTTTTACCGGTAACACCGGTAGCAATCACGGAATTCTGCTTGGTATGCGGAATTTGAATTCTTGTACCGGTGCCTCACGGAAATTGCATGTCACTGCACAGAATCTCTAAGATTTCAGCATCTTTTTACATTTTTTTTATTTTCTCTTTCTATGTCCCCTTCTCACAGCATCAGTCTCCACTTTTCAGAGATCTCTAGGCTGGGTATCCCCTAGTTTCACTCCCAGGTAATGCTCAGGAGCTCCTGTGGACCTGCCCCTATCCTGCCTGGGTTGTACCCCCCCAGGTGGGAAGGGAGGGGACCCCAGATCACCCCTACACACTCCCTTAGTGTGTGTGTCGAGTAGCCCAGTGGGTCCCTCATGGAGCCTGGTTATGAAGTCTGGGGCACCTGGGTCCCTTCTGCCAGTGGCCGATGTGGGGTGATTATTCCTGGTTTTCTGGTCTCTGCCCCTGAGGGTACCAGCACTAGAGGAGATCCAAGGAGGTAGGTCACATAGAGACATGCCACTGCTCCAGATCCTGGCTAGCGTCCTCCCCTCCTGATCACTGTGCAGCACCATTGCACCACCACCCATGGTTACACAGGTGGTGGTAAAGCAGCAGGACCTGCAGCCCACCCTCCCCGGAGGAGGAGAGCAGTCCCCTGGGTGCTCTATCCTACTCCCCTGGCCAGACCTCCAGCATCCCAAGTTCTCTTCCAACCCTGGGTCGCTGGCATTGCAAGCAGTAGTGCTACCACAGTACCAGCAGGCCAACCCAGATTTCAGCATCTTAAAATGAATGCTGCTGTGCTTTGCATTCTTTCTACTTTGCTGCGTATAGAGTCAGTAAGGAAATCACCCGCACTGCTTTGTCGTAATCAGCCATTCAGTTTAACCACCCATGCTTCCCACCTACATCTCCATCACCTGAGGACTGCTTTCCTTCCTGAAACCACAGTTTTCTTGTAGTATGTTCCTAAGAGTCTACAAATATCAGTACACATGGGCAGGGCCACTGGAGAATTGCAGGAAAAGTAACCTGAAATTGCAGAGTTTTTTTGCAAAACTTGCTGGAAAATTACAGGAGTTCTACTATAGATCCTGAGTGCTTCACAATAAATCCTTTACTGTTTTCTACAGCATATATTAGTCAGCATAAACTACTAAATAAATACACTGACACTTGAATATGTTTTAAATATGAAGAAAAACTTCTGTTTCTAACATGAATCATAAACAGATAAGATGTGTTGCCTCTTCCAAAATGTAAAAACATCTGCCTCATGTAGTGCTAGATTCTATTTAGTGAGCCACAGAAAATCAATATTAAATAAATCCAGAATAAACAAATGTTATCTATTTCTGGATGTAGAATAATGAAGCCTGATCAGAAGCTATTTACAGTGCTCTGTCAACTATTTCACCCACTTTGGTGTAAGAAAAAATAAAGCAGATCAGTGGTGAATAACTCAGTTTTAGTAAAATGTTGTAAAGTGTTTAATGTTCATAATTTGTACTGTAGGTACTGTGCACTATTATTAAAATTATATATTAAAACATTGTCTATGGGTGTTATTATAGCTGGCAGTATAGCCTAGTGGTTAGAATAACAAACAGTGATTGAACTGGTACATCCAGCAGACTTGGATTTGATTCCTACAACCTCCACCCACATGCTGTGAGACTCAAATAAGTCACTTAACCTCCCCAGTGCTTCTAGGTCACTCCTGAAAACAGGCAATTCTGCCTAGTGGGTCTTACTGGTTTACAAAGAATATAAAAAATACCAATATATGTTTAGTACTACATCATAGAATAGTAGTCAGGTACCATGTAATTTCCTTGAGTTTTACTTGGGCTGCAATGATTTTGTGTAGGTAAAATAAATGTTCATCTACATTTTATGTATTTTATAAGCTTACTTTTAGATTTTAGTCAGGTTTTATTTTATTCTTTGCATATGAGAATCTAGGTTGTAGATTACTAAATGCAGGATCACTGTTACCAACTAGCTTATTGAAGTTTATAATCAGCAGGGCCATCCAAAATCCTCAGTTGTTTGAATGAAAACTAGTCTGAATGAAAGTATGTTCACAAGGGAAAAGCTGCCTTACTACTTATGAAAAGACTTCACAATCAGCACCCCATTTCGGTGAATTAGATCATGTGCACCTTTTCTCCCACCTGCTGTTTCAGTCTCTGTGGCAGCAAAAAGTTTTCTGATAGACTGCTTCAACAAAAAGCAAATGTGAAGTATTTAAGTGTACTTATGTTTGGCCAGTGGATTTTGAAAGCACATTCAATGACATACAAAAGGTAGGACTCCAGGGGCTGTATGATGCTGGTGGGTAGAGTGGTGCTCAATTCACATCTGAGCTCAGACATGAAAACTGGGAGACACCCTTTTCATGGACACCAAGTGAAAAAAAAAGCATCCACATGTCTGGGAGATGCTTGAATCCATTTGAAGGTCCTCCACTAATCACTTGTGGATTTTTTAGGTGAAGACTCTTTATTTCAAAGAAGCAAATTCAAGCATTTTTTTTTGGTCCTCCTACCCCCTGGCCATCCACTCCTTCAGGCCTGCCAAGTCCCCCTACCACAGCTGTTGAGTCACAACCACCATCCACTGTCCCTTACTGCTGTGCTACCAGGTAACCCAAAGTAACCCTTTATTGAGTGGGCCCCTACCCCTGTGGGAGGCTACCAGGGGAGAAGAATTGCCCCAAAGAGCTTCCTGTGTATCCTGGGCATGACAGGGGCCAGAACGGACACATTTCTGGGGCTTCTGGCTTATGGAGGGACCAGCAGCCGTCCTTCGGTTTGCCAGAAGGTGCTTTCCCATTTTCTTGGGAGCATGACAGGCCACATGATGTCAAGGCACAAGCCGACGTTCATCACGCTCCCTCCCGCAGTGAGGGCCAATGTGTTGTCATGCTTCTGGCCTCCACCAGGGGACAGAAAATGCTGAGTCGTGAACCCACCCTCCCTCTTAGGAGAAGGTGAGTGGTTATTGGACACTCAAGCATTCACCCACCAGCTGCCCCCCCCCCAACACCCAAGTATGTTCCCTAATCCTGGTCAGTGGTGTCACAGGTAGAAATCCAATTCATGCAGTTAAATTATAGATAGAAAAAAACAAAGGTAGTCCACCTTAGCGGTGATGGTTCAGATTAATTCACATCTGAGTTCTAACAAGCAAAGAGACCAAGTTATTTGTAACTTGTGCATGTGGGTGTGGTGTTGAACAAAGGGGATCATAATGCTGTCACTACTGCCATCACCCCAGAGGGATGTGGACTGCATTGTTGCTACTGCCATCACACCGAAGGGTGGGGCTGTAGTGCTTCTGCCATCACCACTGGTGAATGGGGAATGTAGTACTGCTGTCATCACATCTATGGATAGGGGCGTGCTGCTGCTTCTGTCACACCTGAGGGAGGGAGGTCATAGTGCTGTTGCTGCTGCCATCACACCAGAGGGATAGGGGCCGTAGTACTGTTGGTGCTGCCATCGCACCTGAGGGATGGGGAGGTAGTGCTGCTTCCATCACACCATAGGGATGGGGACTGTAGTGCTGCTGCTGCTGCCATCACATCTTGTACCTAAAATAACTTTAAATTGGTACAAGGATGGAAGGATGTGCAATAGTGGAGGTCAAAATTGCTAAAATGCATGTTAGCAGAGTTAAAAATTGTTAAATAAAGTACACAGAACCAAATACCGGTAAAACCGGATTTTGGCTTAGCAGACACCGGTGACAATACCATTTTTTACAATGTGCAAAATGGAATATACCCTTTCTCAATCCCGGTAAACCAGTGTCCCTGGTCCTTTCTCCTGGAGTCTTCTGCCAAGCTAAGCCCCTAATTCCACCTGAGGACCTGCCGACACTAGTACATGCCTTTGTGACCTCCATGCTCGACTACTGCAATGCTCTGTACTTCAGGGTTACTGGAGAGACCCTCTGCAGGCTGCAGCTAATGCAGAATGCAATGGCCCTTGTTATTGATGGGCCATTCAAAGTCTAGTCATGTGACCCCAGTTCTGCAAGCTCTGCACTGGCTGCCAGTCAGGTGGAGGGTCCTTTTCAATGTGGGTCTTCCCACCTTTAAAGCCCTATATGGGCTGGGTTCTGGTTACCTGTCTGAGCTCTTAACACCAGTGTCCTCTGCTTGCTTCCTCTGCTCCTTCTCAAGGAGCCTCCTGGACATTTCCATGGTTTCGCTCAAGACCTCAGGAGATCATGCTTTTAGTGTCTCTGGGCCAACCCTGTGGAACTCGCTTCCACCTGCAGTCTGGGAGACTTCATCGATTGAGATGTTTAAGGGGAGGCTAAAGGCACACCTCTTCAGCCTGGCTTTTGACTGCTGATACCAACCTTAGTTTTGGCCAGTCCCCTAAAGTTTGACTCTAGGAACCTTCTATTTTGTTGAATTTTAATTCTGCTATGGTTTTAAATAATGTTTTATTAAGTTTTTATTTACTGCTGTATGTTCTCATTTATGTTTGGCGCCCAGAGCCTCTGGGATTGGGCGCCTTATAAATAAAATTGCCTTGCCTATCTTCCTGATCAGAAATATATAATTTGATGGAAGATAATGACTGCTTGGCCCACCCAGTCTGCCCATTTTTCCCTGCCTATCCTATCCTATCAATGCAGATCCTACTCGATCTTCTTCTCCTCCCACACCCTTTGCTTCCCAACTAAACTTAATGTGGAGCAGTCTGCTTTTAGTCACAGGCTCCTCCAGTTGTGGAACAATCTGGCTGTGGGAGATAGCCCATACACTCCAGCATTGCTTTGGCTAAACTATACCTCACAAATGTCATTACCTCATTTTGTGACTGAACATGACTATATCTGTATTTCCCCTTTTTCCCATTGGATTGTTTTGCAAATCCCTGCTGTAAGCATATTTTTAAAATTTTTTGTAAATTGCAGTGCATTGTCTGTACCTAACATGTCTAAAATTGCATATCTTGACTGTGTATATAGTGTTTTATACTTTATGTTGATATCCTCCCTCTACTCTACTTCCGTTCCCCCTTGTTTCACCTGTAAATGAGATTATCCTTGTATCTCTGTATGTTTACTTGGTGAAATAATTTCAAATAAATAATAAATACATAAACAAATAAATAAAGATTATATTTTGACTATCCCATGTATGACTGATGCCCTCCACTGTTTTTGCCCCCACCACCAGGCATCTACCACTCTTTCAGTGAAGAAATACTTCCTCACATCGCTCCTGAATCTACCTCTTTCCAGCTTCATAGCATGTCCCCTTGTTGTTGAGTACCATTTTTTCAGAAAAATACTTTTTTCCTGTACCTTATTTACACCCATGAGGTATTCATAGGTCTCTCATGTCTCCACTCTCCCTTCTCTCTCTTCCAGGGTACACATATTCAGGTCTTTTAGTCTCTCCTCGTAGGGCTTCTGATACAGCCCCTGCACCATTTTAGTTATCCTACTCAGGACAGCTTTCACCCTATGTCCTTCCTGAGATGTGGTCTCCAGAACTGGACACAGCACTCCAGGTGGGTCTCGCCAGCAATCTATACAGTAGCAACACCACCTCCCTCTTTCTGCTGGTGATTCCCTTCCCTGTGCACCACAGTATTCCACTGGTTCCACCCACTGCCTTGTCGCACTGTCTCACCACCTTGAGGTCATCAGATATGATTACCCACAGGTCCCTTTTCTGTTTGGTGACTATCACTGGTGGGGAAACTAATGGAATCCATGTTAAAGGAAAGGATTGTAGCATACCTTGAGGCCACTGGGGCTCAAGATCCGAGACAACATGGATTCACAGCAGGAAGATCTCGTGAAACAAATAGGATAGATTTCTTTGACTGGATAACCAGGGTGGTGGATCAGGGAGGGGCGGTGGACATGGCCTACCTAGATTTTAGTAAGGTATTTGACACCATCCAAAACAGGAGGCTAGTAAATAAGTTGCACAGTCTGGGAGTAGGTCGCAAGGTGGTAAACTGGGTCAGAAATTGGCTAAGCAACAGGACACAGAGGGTGGTGGTAAACGGAGTTCAATCCCAGGAGATGGGGGTGACCAGGTGGGTGCCACATGGCTCAGTTCTGGGGCCAGTCCTCTTTGGTGTCTTCATTAGTGACATTGCAGAGGGGCTGGAAGGGAAGAGAAGCCTCTTTGCGGATGACACCAACAATCTGCAATAAGGTAGACACTCAGATGGAGTGGATAAAATGAGAAGAGACCTAGGCAAACTGGAGGAGTGGCCAAGAGAGTGGCAGCTTAAATTCAGTACAAAAAAGTGCAAAGCCATGCACTTGGACCACAGGAATCTGGGGGACGAATACAAAATGGGGTACTAACAACAAAACTGGAAAAGGACCTCGGGTAAACATAACGGATGACCTGAAAGAGGTCAAACAATGTGAAAAGGCAGTAGGGAGGGCTGGGGGATGCGGGGGTGCATAGGGAGAGGCATCACCAGTAGTAAACAGGAGGTGGTGATGCCACTGTACAGACAACTGGTCAGACCACATCTGGAATACTGTGTGCAGTTCTGTAGGTGGCATCTCTGGAAGTACATTGATAGAATGGAGGTGGTCCAGAGAAGGGCAACAAAAAAGGTGAAAGGAATGCACCAGAAAACATATGAGGAAAGACTGAAAGACCTCAATATGCATACCCTGGAGGAAAGGAGGGAGAGGGAGGGACATGATAGAGACATTCAAGTAGCTCAAGGGCATCAACAATGTCCAGGAGGGCAGCATCTTCCAGAAAAAGAGATGTGCAAGAACAAGGGGTCAGATGGGCTGTTCAACTAACCTGCCTATTCTGACACTGGGTGGTGGCCTCCCTAGATTATGTTTTTTTCTTGTCATCAGAGTAGTTATTTTGAAGAAGCTGCTGTTATTCGCTGTTTTATACTGTGCAGTTGCCGTATTGTATTTTCACTGTAAGAAAAAGTTAATAAAATATATTAATTTGAGAAGAAAAGAACAAGGGGTCACAGTATGAGGCTAGAAGGGGGAGACTTGGGTAATGTCAGGAAGTATTTTTTCACAGGGAGAGTGGTGGATGCATGGAACAGCCTCCCAGCGGAGGTCGTAGAGGCTAAAGTGATAGGTGAGTTTAAGAATGCATGGGATAGACAGGAGGAGACAACCCTAGTGGTGGTAAAGAGAGGGTAAGTGGCAGATCATTTAGGATCTGGAGTTTAAGTAGGTAGGGAAATGGACAGACTAGGTGGGCCAGGCGGTCCTTATCTGCTGTGAAAATCTATGTTTCTATGTTTCTATCAATACCTCTTCTCCCATTTTGTACTACACCTCTGGGTTTCTGTGCCTTAGGTGCATGATTTTGTACTTTTTTGCACTGAAACCCAGGTGCCATGCCCTTTACCATGCCTTGAGTTGTCTCAGGTCTCTGCACATTTTATTCCAGCCCCTCTGGAGTGTTTACTCGATTGTACATTTTAGTGTCATTTGCAAAGAGGCATGTTCCCTTCCAGTTCATCTGCAGCGTCACTTGTAAAGACATTAAAGAAGGCTAGTCCCACTACTGAGCCCTGAGGCACCCTGCTGGTTACCTTCCTTCCCCAGAGTGAACTGTTTAGCACCACCCTCTGTTGTCTGTCCATTAACCAATTTCTTACCCAATTTACTAATTTATGACCCACCCCTAAGCTGGCCAGTTTCCACATGAGTCACCTATGTGGTACAGTGTCAAATGCCTTACTAAAATGTATGCAGGCATGTCTGTTGCCTCACCCTTACCCATTTACTTGGTCACCCAAAGAAATCTATCAGATTTGTTTGCCATAACCCCCTTCCCCCCACACCCCGTGAATCTGTGCTGCTCTGGTTCCTGCAACCGATTGGATTCAAGATACTCCACAATCTTTTCCTTTAGCAGTAAATCCATTAACTTCCCTACCACTGATGTCAGACTGGCCAGCCTTATAGTTGCCAGCCTCCTCCCTGCTACCACCTTCATGAGGTGAGATTACATCTGCCCTCCTCCAGTCCTCTGGAACCACTCATGTTTCCAGTGAGTTGTTGAATAAGGCTATCAGAGGTTCAACCAGTACATCCCTGAGCTCCCTCAGTACTCTTGGGTGTACTCCGTCTGGCCCCATAGCTTTGTCCACTTTCAGATTTGCAAGTCTCTTCAGGACTCTGCTCTGTAAATGGACGTTTGTCTACCTCCCTTCCCCCAGCACTTCTGCTGCTTTTATGTGGCCCAACCCCTTCCCCATCCCCATCCTCTGTGAAGACTGAACAAAAGTATTTATTCAGGATATCTGCTTTTTCCTGACCCCCCTCTGTCCTTCTTAACCTCACAATTCCTCTCCTCATCTTCTTCTTTTACATACATACAAAGTTGCCGGCAGATTAGGCCCAACGTTCTATCTTGTCTGCTCGACAGATGCAGCTCCTAATTAAGTTAGCTGCTACCCTCCTCATTTTGTCCTCCTTCCCCTGGCACACCCCAGTCCCCTGTTGATTACCTCCCCCAGTCTGTACCCTTGCCCATATACCTGTCCCACTCCACCTTGAATTTCTCCACTGTTTCCTTTGCCAGCAGCTCCTCTGGTAGTGCGTTCCAAGGTGCCACTACCCTCTCTGTGAAGTAATGTCTCCTCACCTCCTCCCTGTACCCCCCCACTAGTTTAATGTTATAGCCCCTTCATATTTTTCTCCTCCTTCAACATGAAGAGACCCTCCATGTTTACCCTTTTTATCCCCTTCATATATTTGAAGACCTTCATCATGCCCCACTGTCCCTTCTGACTTCCAGGGAGTACATGTTCAGCCTTAAATTGCTCTTCGTGTGACATCCCCCAAGGCTGTGAATCATCTGTGTGGCTTCTCTCTGAACCCTCTCCTACAGGGCAACATCCCTCTATAAGTAAAGACATCAAAATTGTACACAATACTCCAAGTGAAGGCTCACTAAGGAGTTGTAAAGGGGCAGAATGACCTCCCTTTTCTTCGATGTTATCCTCCTAGAGATACACCCAAGCATTTTTTTTTGCCTTAGCAGCTGCCCTCCAGCACTGTTCTGAGTTGTTCATTCTGGCATCTATGACCACCTCCAGTCATTTTTCTCCTTGGATATCAATAGTTCCCCCCCCCCAAATGATAATCATATCCAAGGTTCTCAGATCCCAAATGTAGTATGCTGCACTTTCCAGCATTAAACCCTAACTGACAAGTGTGTGCCCACCTTTTCAACCTTACCAAATCCTCCTGAAGTGTCTTCCTTCCCTCTTCACTGTCTACCACTACTCCCAGCTTAGAATCATCTGCATACAAGCTCATTTTGTTCCTAACTCCCTCCCTGATGTCCACAATGAAAGCATTGAACAGGTCTGGGCCCAACACCGATCCCTGAGGGACCCCGCTGATGACCCTCCTGGGAGTTGAAGCCTCTCCCTATACCACCACCCTCTGCTGTCGGTTGCTGAGCCAGTTTGCTATCCATCCCACCATTTTTTCCCCCACCCCTAGTTTACATATCAGCCTCCCATGCGAGACCGAATTGAAAGCCTTACAGAAGTACAAGTACAGGACATCAGTGGGCCTTCCACTGTCTAGGGATCTTGTCACCCAGTCGAAGAATTTGACCAGGTTGATCTGACACAATCTCCTCTGGATGAACCCTTGCTGGCTTTCATCTTGAAAGCCGTTGCACTCCAGGCACTCCACCAACCTTTCCTTCAAGATGGCCTCCATCAGTTTCCCCGCTATGGATGTCAGACTGACTGGTCTGTAGTTTCCCGGTTCATCCCTCGGTCCACTCGTGCTGTCCTGCAGTCCAGGGGTACCTATTCTGATTGGAGGGAGGAACTGAATAATTCCGTCATTGGAGCAGCCAGGACATCCGACAGTTCCTTTAGAACTCTGGGGTGGATTCCATCTAAGGCCTCAAAGACTTGAGAGCCTCCCCCACCCTTCCCACTTGGATCTCACCATCTGTAAGTGCCCCCCCCCCATTCTCTGTTCCAATCCTACCTCCCCTTTGTGGTAATGGACTTATGTACCTAAAAAAGGTCTTGTCCCCTTTAGTTACCTCTTGGGCTA
Organism: Neoceratodus forsteri; assembly: GCA_016271365.2. Classification (NCBI taxonomy): domain Eukaryota; kingdom Metazoa; phylum Chordata; order Ceratodontiformes; family Ceratodontidae; genus Neoceratodus; species Neoceratodus forsteri. The sequence goes on along the minus strand of CM028129.1, from coordinate 438,011,298 downwards.
TTCTTTCCTCAGTTTGCGCTTCTGCGCTCCACATCGCATTCCCTGCTTCACTCTGCTTCTCCTGACACAGCTCCCTATCCTGTTACATCTGTGTCTCGTCATACCTCCTGAATGCTACTCTTTTAGCCTCTTTACCTTTTCAGTTACATCCTTCGAGAACAACAGCAATCTCTTTTTTTCTGCTGTTGCCTTTATTATACCGTCCCTAAACTTAGCCCACTGTTCCTCCACCCCACCAAGGTCATCCCCCCTCCACTCAGTCATCTCTGAGGCATTTATCCTTTATTTTAAATTAGTTACCCCAATACCTACCAGTCTCTTACCTTCCATACTACCTACCCTCAGTCTTCCCAGAACCTCCCCTTCCCCTTCCCCTGTCAGTCCTCTGCTCCCCTTTCAATAATTGCTTTCATCACCGTCACCACCACCGTCATCCCATTCTGCATTATTCTTTCCCTGCAGTTTCATAGCACAAAACAGATGCAGTGTAACATTTTAAAAGCTTAACAAGGCCATAAACTTAATCATACAGTTGTCAAATGGTCCTTAATCCTGTTGTGTAAATCAGGAACTGCCACTGAATTTACTGAAAGGCCAGTAGAGATAGAAGCATAAGAACTGATCCATCGTATCCATACTTAATTTGACATTATCATTTTATCACATGATAATTGAGCACTTACTGTAGGTAGTTGTATTTTTAATTCTGACATCTCTTTGTGCTGCTCATTGTTTCGTGTTATTGCCTGTATATTGCTCGCACACGTTGATGTTATTGTACTTTTTGTGTCCTTGTAACTGCTGTTCATTTATTGTCTTAACTCTCCCCAGTTGTGCCTGAAAATAGGCAATGCTGGTTGTCTAGTGCAGCTACCCAGTCAACAAAAACTAACTAACTAAATAAATAAATAAAATACAGACCAGCATTTTGAAAGCAGCTTCTTCAGAAAACACAGGCTGAAAGATTAAAGAAAGTTCTTTAAAGTGATTCATCTGTTGTCCCTAGGAATCGGATTTTCCTGAAGGATTATGTCCCTGCAGGACACAGATTTTGCCCATTGCCCTTCTGGGCTATTTTCATCCACATTTGTGAATGAAGGTGGGCAATCCAGTGCCAAACAAGGGGTTTGGTGTCCCTCCACAAGCCCTTCTACAACAGGGTAGCCAAAGCAGACCTATTTATAGTGAAAGGGACCACAGTTTCTAGGGGGCACAGCTGTAAGTTGACAGGAGGTAAGTTCAAAAAAGACATGAGGAAATTTTTCTTCACAGAGAGGGTGAAGGAGGGCTGAAGCAGCTTGCTTAGGGAGGTGGCAAATGCTGGCAGCATGGTGGGGTTCAAGGCGTGTTGGGATAGATTCAAGATTATTTTAGTGATTACAGGGAAACCTGATCCTGAATAGCTGGATGGAGTTTGCGGGTCAACAGGTATGGTTAGGAGTAAGACAGACTGGGTGGACCTTGGGCCTTTTTTGGTCCCCAGCATTCTACATTGCTTTCTGTATTTTAAAGCAGAAACTGAGCCGTGGCTGCTGCAGATGATCCCATATGATACTGACAGTGTCCCTCATGAGTTGCAAGAGAGGAGCTGAAAGTTGCCACCACTGCACTAAGGGACTGCTCCACAAAGGTGGCTGGAATACACTTGAATCTAGCATATCCCAGCAGTGGCAATCTGCACTGGACAGCATCCTTAGTCCCCAGCCTCCATGCTTCACTAGTGCAGAGCTGCACAGTGAGGAAGGGGCAGGCAGGGGTGGGTCGAGCAGGTCCGAGTCATGAGCTTCCTATCCCATGTCCATACCTATCCATGAGCTGATCCCTGCCTGTGCTGGCAGAGTGGGCATGTCGGGATGGGGCAGTCCTCCAGAACTGCTGTATCCCCAGTAAAAAATAAAGCTTTATAAAAAGAACACCAGGTAGTACTGATGATTCCTCTAGTCTGCTGCAGAGGCTCCTATAGCTGGGAGTTGTAGGAAGGAGTACTGTTTGGGCTCAGAATCCTGTTGTGAGGCCATTGGAGGGGACATATAGCTGCTACTGTTGCCCCCTGGCAAATATAATGATTGTCCCCACCACCAACACTCCACATTGTGGATATTTCCTCCAGAATTGGGCACAAAGGTTCCCACTCTCGCTGTCCCCACCACTGTCCCTTGAGCTGGGTGCGGAGTTCTGGGATTGCGTGCAGAGGGGGCAAGCATCAAGCAGAGTGGCCAAATGGTACGCATGGGGCACTCTGTGGCTATTCTCATTCCTCCCCATGTGTGGAGGGGCTGGGGACCTTTTAGAGGTCTGGCCCTAAGTTCTCTGGCTGACAGAAATGCTTGCTTTGACCATAACTAGCTCAGTGTGACCTTTGTTCTCATTTGATCATAGAGGTTGAGCCGAGCTAGAGTCAGGTACTAGGACCAACACTACCTTAGTAGTAGTAGAAGTAAAATAAGTTTTATTCAGGAAATGACCATTGAGCCAAAGTCTCATTTTCAGTTGGTGTCCAGCACATGTTTTTCAAGCCTTGGCTTACCCACTTCTGTTTGTGGGGGTTGTGGTGTGGGGAGAATCGTGTGGTCCTTTTCAGGCAGCAAAGCTTAATCATCTGTTCCTGGTCACGAATGGTAGAAATGATTTACCTTTTTCTAACAAATTTGCATTCTTCAAGTAGAAAAAAAAACATCTTAAAGAAGTCTGACACTGCGTTCATCAGGGAACAAGACCCTCCCCCTATGGCCACCCAAATGTTGCTGTTAGGCATCAAACCTTTGTTTTATATGAGTAATTTTTAAGTTTTAAAATTTGGTCCCCATCTATAGTATGTGACCATTTGTTGTGCACCTGCTTGTGCATTGTAGCCAGCATAAATGACTTGTTCTACTGCTGTAACAGTTCTCTTTTAAAAGGACAGCATAGATCTGTGGCCATAACAAGTGAACAGCAGCCCATAGATCCCAAGTTTTGAAAATCTAACCCTAGCTGGGTATTGCTTGACTGATCAGTGATTGACTGAGGGATTGATTTACTAGTGTTCTTGATGGATAACTGAGCTTAATGGAGTGATGCAGCATGTTGAGGGTAGTACCTGTTGCGCTGGTTTATGTAAGTAAAAAAGATAAGTTCTCCTATTTACATTTCAGACATCTATTACAGTTAGTCTAGCATCAGTGCAGGCGGGACATCCTGTAAAAAATCTCTTCAATTAAATGAATTACTAAAGAAAGCAGACACATTAGTAGATAACATTTTGATTGTGGAGGTGTACATTCCACCGTAACTGTTAACGGTACCAGTCTTTTACTCTGAAAAAGACACTGCTTTTAGCCTTCATAGCAGATTGCAGCATGACTAGCAAAGTCCCAACAACACAGATCATTCAGTGGGAAACTCCCAGAGGGTAGGCTTATTTGCTTTGCCAAGTTTTCGAGCAGAAGCAGCAGGAAGCACACTTTTGGCAGAGTAATGTACAAACAAAGTCATTCAAGATGTAAGCTGCTACAAATATGGGCATACTCATGACCTTCTGTTTGACTTTGCAAAACATCAGAGAATTTAGTGCTTGTCCCATACAACCTTTGCATTTGTTAGACTACAAATATGGCTAGAAGCAGACTTTTTTAGTCCTGCGCAGTCACCTGAATAATGTCAGTGATAACACCAGAAGAGAACACACCAAGGTTAATGAGCAATTTAAAAAGAGTTGTTGACCTTCAAAGACCAACAATTATTTCAGAACAGAAAAGGACACCATCAACTGTTTTGGTAACGCAATGACTTTTTTGAGTCCTACAACTGAGTTCTAATCAGACAAACCTAATGTTTAACCCTTCAGGTGAAGATTATTTTTGTTTTTATTCCTTTTTGTAATCCTTGGTATTGGTGGCATATCTTCCTCCACACTGCTTGTGTGGCTATCCTGGCTGGCACCGCCAGGGTCCCTGCAGAATGCCCCTAGGTTGTGCCCCTGTGGCTAGAGCTCGGGGCCCACAACCTCCGACAGAGGGGTGGGAGAGTAAGAAATAATATGAGGACACTTGTTTTGTTACTCAAAGGGTGGTCAACATGCAGAAGAGACCGCTGTTACAAATGGCAGAGACAGACAGGGTAGCTGTGTTTTCATGACAAATACTTAGATGAATGAAAACATGACATAAAAGGTGGGTACCTATATGGTGCAGTTTAACACAGAGTACCAGGGAGGAACATACTGTATGGGTTTCAGTCTAACTTGATTTACCAGAGGGTTCAGCCGCCAGTGTTTTCCCCGTCTCCTTTCCTTAGAGCAGTGGTTGATGTACTTAATTTCACACACATGTAGTTTCTTCCTGGAGGCAGTGGTTAGACGGAATGGACTACTGTCTTGCTTCCACAGTTGTAAGATTCCATGATAAATGTCTCTCTCTCCCCATACTCTTCTTTCATAAGATATTAGCATATAAACAGTGCATCTGACCCATATAATTAATGTACTTCAGCAGTTCATACCTTTTCTGAAGTAATAGTGCTTTGCCTGTGATATCAGAGTAATGTCCACAGTTGCATGGTATAATGTCATAAGCAAAGGAGGAGGGGGGGGAAGAGGATTCCTGGTGGGAGCTAAATTTTGATGGAGCTTAAGAATATTACAGGACAGGTATCCTGTTATCATACTAATAGCTTTCCTTACTAGGTAGACCAAGGGCAAATGAAAAATTAGCAAATATGTGAAGCAGGAACTGAATGTCATCAAAAAAATTTGTTTTCACCCACAACCCACCCCACCCCCACTGGGTTGTCAGCAATTCTTTAATATATAAGAAGAACGTTACTTTTTTTTTTTTGCTAGTTTGCAAGAATTTCCTTTATAGCACAAGGCTACTTTGAGAATTTCTTTTCAGTCAGTGGCAAAGCTACCATATATTACAGTCCAACAGGCTTGATTGCTAGGTTGGAGCAGGCTGACGCTCTTGTCAAAAATTTAGCGTTGGAGATCGATTCAAAAATATTCAGACAGTATGGTCGATTATTTAAAGAATAGAACTGTGAACCAGCAAACCTCAGGTCAGAGCTCCATCAGAAGTGCTAATTTGCTGGGTGATCTTGAGCAGTAACTTAACCTCCCTAGCCTTCAGTTCTTCCAGCTGTAAGATTGTGAAGACAAGTCTGAAAAGGAAAACCCGTGTTCAACGGTGCAGATTCTGGGGGCTGCTGCAGAGGTGAGGTAACCTCTGAGAAACTTCAAGACCAAGTTCAGATGCAGAGCACTCATAAGGAGAAAAACAAATGTGGGACATACAAGCTGAAAATGACTGTCTCCATGTCTGTAACATGAAGGAAAGATCCGAAAACAGACAGGTGTGCTATTCGCCAATATTTTATTAACACAAAATGCATCAGTGGAAATTGCAGGAATACTGCTGGCAATGACAGACTTTCAGACTTACATATCCAAAGACGGAGACCACCACAAACGCCCTAGTGCTTCACTCGCTCTTGAGTTTTGGCAGGGGGCGAGGTCCAAGTGAAAAACATACCCCTTAAGTACTGTGATGCCCAAAGACATCATAACAACTTCCTGAATATTTAAAAGCTTTCTGTTTAGAAACTACCTCAACACCTGATTGAAGGACCTGACACTGACCACAAAATAACAGATTGGTTACAAAGGAAAAATTAATGTAACAGATTAAAAGCCAGTATTAATATCAAGATTCACACTATGGTATAAGCAACTGCAATAATTAGATCAATAGATCGATAGCTATTTTATTTCTAGAGTGCCCCTTTCCGAAGACTGGGGGCGCTGTACATTCAAAATAATACAATTCTTAAAATCATACAGAATAAATAGATTAACTGGGAGTCAGCAAATGATCTGTCTATTCCAGTTTAAAACATTACAGTACATATTTTAACCATTAAAAGCCTGTTAGAACAAGCTGGACTTCAGACCCTTTTTAAAGGCTTCTACCAAGGGAGCCTCAGAGCCTCTTTCAAATAACCAGGTAATGAGTTCCACAAGGTAGGTGCAGCCACCAGAAATGCCTGGTCCCCCGAGTGCCGCAACCTAACCCTGGCAACTCCAAGGAGGTCTCCCTCGGCAGAATGGAGTGCCTGGAACAGCCGGTAGGGGACAAGGAGATCTTGCAGATAAACCGGCCCCCTTTCATGCAGGGTGTTTTTGGTCAGGAGCCCTATCTTGAAGACAGTCTTTCACCGGACCAGCAACCAGTGCAGTTCGCGAAGGACCGGGGTGACATGGTCACACCTTTTCACACCCATCAACAATCTTGCCGCCACATTCTGCACCAGCTGCAGCTTGTGAAGGTTGCCTTCAGATAACCCTAGGTACAGGGCATTACAGTAGTCCAGCCTGGACTTGACGAAAGCATGCACCAGCGTAGTCAGATCCTCAGGCGGGATCAGGGCTCGGATCCGGGCAACGTTCCTAAGATGGTAGAATCCACTTTTGACCATGCCGACACCTGAGCATCAAGTGTCAGGCCATCGTCTAGTATCATGTCCAAATCCTTCACCCATCTAGATGAAGCAAGGGGGAATCCCCTCCAACACTAAGACCGGGGGTATCTCCTCACTCCCCCTCCTCCCCGACAACCTGGATACACCACCAGTACCTCATTCTTGTCTGGGTTAAGCTTAAGCCAGTTTTGTGTCATCCAAGTCTGGATTTCCTCTAAGTAGCTATTAAATACAGAGGCCGCCATCTGGGTATTGGGCACACAGGACAGGTGTAATTGGGTATCATCTGCATAACAGTGAAAACCTAACCCCATACCACCTGATAATGTCTCCCAGTGGCAGCATATACACCATGAACAACAAGGGCGACAAGACCGAACCCTGTAGAACCCCACAGCACAGAGGCTTCAGGTTAGATTAGGCCAACCCTATCGTCACCCTTTGCACTCTGTCTGTCAAGTATGACCTGAACCAGTTAATGATATTACCAGACAGGCTACACCAGAACAACAGGCGGTCAAGTAGCACCTCATGGTCCACGGTGTCAAATGCTGCTGAAAGGTCCAGGAGGACCAAGATGGTATGATCTCTCCTGCCCTCACCATCAGGAGATCATTTAGCACCCTCGCCAGGGCAGTCTCCGTACTATGCCCCACTCGGAACCCAGACTGAAAAGACTCATAGATGGAAGAAGAGGCAAGATGCTTCTTGAGCTGAACAGCCACCACCTTTTCTATAACCTTCCCTAAAAATGGGAGCTTAGAGGCCTGTAGTTGCCAAAGCAGTCTGGGTCCAAGGAGGGCTTCTTCAGAAGGGGCTTGACCAAGGCCTCTTTCAAGGCCAATAGAAAGACTCCACTCCTTAATGAACTCTGAACAATCTCCGCAACCACAGGTCCAGTCAGGTCCAAACATCCAACTAAAAGGTGGGTTGGACCTGGGTCCAGTTCACATTGTGTTGGTCGCACGTTTGAGACTATTTCCACCACCTCCTCCTCCCCAAGTAGCTCAAACTCATCCCAGGCAGGAGGAGTGTGTCAACATGGCTCAGGATGGACCCCGCATCCCTTCCGAGAGATACTCAATGAGACCTTGGCCCTGATAGAGGACTTTTGTTGGCAAAGAACAGAGCAAGCTCCTTGCACCTAGTGCTAGAACCTGCCCCACCAACACGGAGACAGGCAGGATGTAAAAGCCTGTCTACCGTATGGAAGAGCTGAGCTGGTCTGCTCCTTGCAGCAGCAATCTCCCTAGAAAGATAAACTTAAATGCCACAGAACAATATGGTGGAATAAATGTTAGAAAAAATACCAATTAATATGCCAAGTAAATAATAAAATATGGTAAACCGGTATTTGCAGTGTCAGCCAAGCTATGGCATTATTAACTGCTGTTGTTGTAAGTTTATTTATAAAAACTATGCAGAAAAAACATCTCCTGTGCCTCAAAACTAAATACTGTAAATCAGGAGAGCTGTACAAGATGTGCACAGGAGTGCTGGATTACAAGCCAGAGATACACCAGATCAAGCTGCATACAAAGTCTTATGGGAAAAATGAACTTTTTTTTTTTAACTTTTTTATTTTGCATTTTTCAAGACATTCAAGTTCATTGAAGTATACCATGGTTCAAGGAATATTCATGGATCACTTGAGCAATATTATAAATAGAATTGTGACACCTCTCATCCAGTGTTACAACAGTGAGCAGTGAGTAGGAATAGTGAAAACATAACAAACAGGTCAAAAGACCAGAAAGTGCAACTGATGAGTTATAGCGGCAAGATCATGGATAGCCCAGAAATGTATAAAAGAGACAGTGATCCAGAATGAAACACTCAGTAAGGTCACAGTACATGACCCTGTGAAATCCTTGTCAGTAATGACGGTGATAAAAGAAGAAGCGTGCCAATCCATATTGCCACCACGCAAGTTACAGCAAACTACAAGAAAGCAGTTATAATGGGACATAATTCCCCCATTCGTAAGCGAGGGAAAGCTAAACAATGCAAATACAACCATGGTAGTGTATTGCTAGGAACAAAATGCCTAGCAGAGAACAAAATCAGCGAACAGTTCAATTACATGTAGAGCAATAGTTCAGTCCTCCTCATGATCGGATTGTGCAGAACCCTTCCTGACAGCAGAATCCCCCTTTATTTTATTCAAGTATTTTTGTGCCTCAGCTGGATCTGTAAACAAATATGTTTTCCCAGATTATAATATTTTAAGTCTAGCAGGGAGATGCAAAGAGTGCATCACTCCCATTTCTCGAAGTTCTAGACCGACCAAGTCAAAGATCTTACGGCGTTGCCAAGTGGCAAAACTGAGATCAGGAAAGAGGTAAAAAGCTGTCCTATCGGGGAACATAAGGGTCCCCTTCCTTCGAGCCATATTTAGCATATCATCGTGAACATGCTCCCCTGTAGTAACAATCAAAATGGTGCGGGGCACTTCCGGATTGGCAGGGCAACGATGGGGAATGATACAGTAGGACTTTGTAATTTTGTCCAAAAGGTCTATAGTTAAGGTGTTAAGCAATAAGTCAGCCACAGATTTAGTAAATTCCATGCCCTCCACGCCTTCGACACCCCCAGCAGCCGTTTGTTTCGAAATCTCGCACCATTTTCAAGGTGCTCCAAACAAAGGTAAAGCAACTTATCTTCTTTTACTAACCCCAAAGTCATGACAGGATTTCTCCACCATGGCCTTAGATGTCGTAAAGTCAGACTGCAAAGTATCCAGCCCAGTTTTGATGGTTAAGAACCACTAGGTAAAGGTATCCAGCTTTCTATTCAAACCGCCATTAGCTTGCTTAAAATAGTTTTTTAAATCTTGGATGGCTGTGAGTAAGGCCGCATCGGTGCACTCAATGCCATTGGGCAGAAGTGCTGTTGGTTCTCCTTTTTGCATGCTGGCCTGCTACTTGCCAGATTTGGATGTACTGGAATCCTACTGCTGCTGTTTTCGTGGGTTGCCGGTCGTTGATTGCAGTAAGAAAGGTATCCACAGATTGGGCTTTCAATGCACTTTTAGAAGGAAACAGTATGATCACTATAGATGAGGGTAATGTCCATCAGTTTTAATGTAGTTTAGTCATCAAAGTGGAATGGCAGCGAGACCATCTGCTTGAGTCGGCCACTAGCTCTGCCCCCCATGTGCTAGTTGGCAAACTGAACTTAGACATGAAAGATTACAAATCTGAAATTATTTTCAAATATTGCAAACAAATACAACACAGAAAAAGTGTGAAATTTCTCATAGCACAACGATTATTTAATTATACATGTTTCTTTTACCCTTTATAGAATGTCAGAGTAATACTGTCGACTGCAGGGAGCTTCTTTATCCATATTTTTTTGTCACTACATCCTGGGACAATGTGACAGCGTGATGTGCGATCTCCCTTTTCCTGCTTGAATAGCTTTTGGAGAGGATCTGCTAGCATCATGTTGGCCCCACCAGGTACCGTAACCTGAAAGAGAGAAGAAACAATAATAAGTAGGCTCAGAGTGATGTGACATATTAGAATTAAATTACACAAGGTATTTATTACCGTTGCTTAAAAGCAACCAAAATAAATTGGAGAGCCCATGAAAACGCAGGCCGAAAACCACAAGCAGCGGAAAACAAGCGCGGCCACATATCGCCAAGTTGGAAACACAGCATCATCGAACAGCGACCTGTGGCTTCCTCCCCGACTTGTGTCCCCCAGAGTTTGTCATACTTAGTAATGGGGGCGCGGGGGGCAGAGCCCCCCACAGAATGTCACTGTGGCACTGTTGTTGCTGTTTTGGTAATCACTGTGTTTTCTGACTCACCATGTGTGGACACGCTGTTTTCCATTCACGGCTTTCATCCTCTCCATTTTAGTCGCTCCATTTTCACCTGGTACCAGTAAATTGTACACTTATGGCTCACAACTACTTTGAATTAAGTGAGGCTTTTTGATTACAAATATGTGGCATGGCTAAGTGGCCTCCATGGTTCCCTCTGTTGCAAACTTTGTGTCTTGTGCTTTGGAGGAAACCCTGATTTTGAACCTAGACAACAAGCCACACACAGACCGCATCAAATGTTGGGATCATTTTTTTTGATGAAGTGGTCTGCGTCGGGGATGGTACTGAGTCTAAGGCTGAAAATTTTGTACAGTGGTTAAACACTAACAATCTAAATGTAATATTTACAAGCAGTTGCAGCAGCACAACTCTAAACTATTTGCATATAACTTTGAAAGCCACAGAACTTGCTGAGATTAAGACAAAAACATTTTGTAAGCCGTCAGCTACCAACAGTTTGCTAAGGGCAAAAAGTTCTCACCCAAAGAACCTGATTCACTCCGTACCCTTCGGCCAATACCTCCACATCAAAACAAAGTGTTCTTATGAAGAGGATTTTGAAATGCAGGCAACTGAACTAACTAAAATATTTCGGGGGAGGGGGGTATGAGCAAAATCTTCTTGATGAATCTCTTAGCAGAGCAAGGCTGAAAACTAGAAATGAGCTCTTAGTACCAAAAAAGACCAAGAGAACTGCAGTTGAAAATCATCCAGCATGCTTTGTCACTGAATATAGTAGTCTCTGTGGCAGAGTGAGGGGGTCTGTTAAGACAATGTTGGCCGATACTTAAAAATGACAGAGAACTGGCTACTGCAGTTGGGGATGTACCTAGGATCTCCTCCAAGATATTTTCAAATTTGTGGGATAAGTTAATGCTTAACCACTACAAAGAAAATAAAACTAAACCATCAAACCTTACATGACTGCCTGACATACCTTCTGGCATGTACAAATGCGGCCACTGTAGTGTTTGTAGCAGTTGTTATCATGCCAAAACATTGGATTTACTTACGGTTGAAAAGACGGTGTACATTAGGGAAGTTCTTAACTACAATTCCTGTTTTGTTGTGTATGCTTTCTGGTACCCCTGTTTTAAACTCTGTACAGGAAGAACCATCAGACCTGTAAAAGAAAGGGTTCAGGAGCACATTAGGAGCATAAACAATTTTAACCCTGAAACCTCTGTTGGAAGTCATTTTAGAGAAGCACACCATGGTCATTTTAAGAACCTAAGACTTATGGCTGTTGAATTTGTACCAGTACCAGACTGAGGGGGGAAGCAGACTGAACACATAGCTCAGAAAAGAAGCATTCTGGATTTGTGCTCTGCAAAGTCTGAAGCCTAGTGGCTTCAATGAGTAACGGGACCTGAAGCCGTTCCTAACCTCCAGCTAGGATATATACCGTGTTAATTCAGGTTTCTAAGGGAAGTCTTGATTTGTTTAGTTTTGAAACAGTGTACAATTTAACTTTGGTTGCTTTGAAGCAAGAGTAATGCCTTGTGTAATTTAATTCTAGTATGTCACATCACTCTCAGCCTGCTTGATATAGTTTCTTCCCTCTTTCAGGTTAAGGTACCTGGTAGGACCAAAATAATGTTAGTAGATCCCCTCCACAAGCTGTTCAAGCAGGAAAAGGGAGGTTGCACATCACACTGTCATGCCGTCCCAGGATGTAGTCACCCAAAAATATGGATAAAGATGCTCCCTTTGATCAGTAGTATTACTCTGATAATCTACAGAGGGTAAAAGAAACATATATAGTTGAATAATCTCTGTGCTGTGAGAAATCTCACCCCTTTTCTATGCTTTGTTTGCAGACTTTGAAAATGATACAAATGTAATCTTCTGTGTTTCAGTTCATTTTGCCCTTAAGACTTTGCATGCAGCATGATTTAGATGTGTGATGCTATACTATACTGCTCTCCTAATTTACAGTATTCAGTTTTGAGGCACAAGAACTATTTTTTTCTGCATACTGTAGTTTTTTAAATAAACTTACAACGACTGCAGTTAATAATGCCACAGCTTGGCTGACAATGTAAATACTGGTTTACCATATTTTATTTTTTACTTGGCATGTCAGTTGGTATTTTTGAAACATTTATTCCACTCTGTTGCTCTGAGGCATTTCAGTTTATCCTTCTAATTACTGTGGTTTCTTATATCACAGTGTGGATCTTAACATTAATACTGTTTCTTTTAATCTGTTACATTAATTTTTCCTTTGTAACCAATTTCTTAGTTTGCAGCCAGTGTCAGGTCCTTCAATCTGGTGTTGAAATCGTTTCTTTTTTTTTTTTTTTTTCTTTTATTTATTTATGAGCCTTACCTCCTCGGCAGGGATGTTCCTATGGTCCCCCTGTCAGATCCACCGGCAGCATCTGTACCGGGTGCCATGCCTGAGTCTCAGCCTCCTTCCATCTCCATCTATATAGGCTACATCACGGACCCCATTGCAGAAGACCAAGGGGTCAGGGCCAGAGGAGCTCCTGGACCGACTGGTGCAGCACACTGGACCAGTTCTCCACCACGCTGGAGGATTTGTCCAGTCTTTTCCCAGTTTCTCCTCTACGGCGCTGGCATGCAGGGACACCAAGGATGCTGTGACATGATCCTGCATTGCACGCCAGATGTCTGCCCGTGCCATCCGCTCCATTGCTCTGTGACCAGCAGTGCCTCCCAGCCACTGCCAGGAGCCAGCGCCCTCATGGGAGTCCTTCCCCACCTTCCCCGGAGAAGGAGAGCAGTCCCAGGGACACTCGATCCTTTTTCCCCACAGCCGACCCCCGACAACCTGCATCCGCTCCCAAACCCGGATTGCTAGTGTGGCGTCCAACGCCCCAACCCTCAGCGCCACCGGGCCGGTGTTGAGATAGTTTCGAAACAGAAAGCTTATAAATATTCAGGAAGTTGTTATGACATTTTTGGGCATCACAGTACTTAAGGGGTGTGTTTTTCACTTGAACCCCACCCGCTGACGAAGCTCAAGAGCAAGCGAAGTGGTGGGGCATCTATGGTGGTCTCAGTCTTTGGATATGTAAGTCTGAAAGTCTGTCATTGCCAGCAGTATTCTTACAAGTTCAATTGATGCATTTTGTGCAAATAAAATATCAAAGAATACTGCACCTCTCTGTTTTTGGATCTTTCTTTTATATTACTGACTCAGTGGCATGGAAGGGAGAAATAGCCATTTTCAGACTGCATATCCCACATTTGTTTTTCTCCTTGTTGTGAGTGCTCTGCATTTGGACTTGGTAAGATTGGAAGAAGCTGTACCCCTGACATGCCCCTGCATCACCGTATAACAAGTAGCCAAAGTTAACATTGGCTGATGCTCAGTTACCTGTAGTAATACCTTGTGTCAGAATGTTAACGCTTTTTTTTTCTTTATAATTTATGTATCTTGGATGGTCTGGCTGAGATGTAATATCTCATTAACATACAATCTTCTCACTAGATGAAACTGTGCTATCATTATTTCAGGGCATTTGGAGATAAAAGGAAGTGGCAGGAAGCCAGAGATTGTGAACGTGTAGTTTCTTTGGTAGCAAACGATGCGGTCTGAGTGGCTATTAAATGGGTCAGGATGAGTGCATTGCAGCACTGCAGCGATTCATTGCCAGACAGTTTTCCATACATATAGGACAGGTATGCTTGTCTTGCATCTGGAAAGTGTAAGGAATCATTCCCTAGTCAGCATGGTTTTTGGTGCTTGTAGCTGAAAGTCATGCAATTTAAAGGGAAAAATGAAACTTAAAATGGGGAAGAAGTGTAGCCTAGAGGTTTGAGCACTGACACTAAGCTGTGGACCTGGAGACCCAACAGACCTGTGTTTGAATCTCACAGCTCCCTCCTGCATACTCTGTGGCCTTGAGAAAGTCACTCAGCCTCCCTGTGCTCATGGTTGCAGTGGCAGTGAACTTCAGCTAAGTGACCTTTCCTTGCCCAAAGTTATCAATAAAAATAAAATACGGTGTTTGGCTGACATTTATTTGTGTTTATTTGTAGCATGTACCAGCAATAAAAACTGCAAGTTCCTCAGGCTTACCATAGAGTTGCGTTTTTAGAGGGCTACAACACTGCATCCCCTCTCTGTAATCACTCTGGGAGTTTTCTGAAAATCAGAGTACTTGGAGGAACTGTTCAATGCAAGCCTATCATTAACATGGAAATGGAATGTTGGCAAGTCTGACTAACCTCTTTATCTGTCCACTGCCTGCTAACAGCCAATCGGAAGGTCCCACGGTGATGTAATTGTGTTGTGCACAGGGATCTCATGCTTGTACTCCATCTGGATGTTTTAAAAGAAGGACATCTCAGCCATTTCATTTCCAGCTGTGTTCAGGAACACAAAGTATAAACTCGCCTGCTTCCTTCCTCTGTGCACTCACCCTTCCATGCCCTGTCTCTCCACCCTGGTTTCTTTAAATTCCACCCACTTCCTCCTTCTGTCTGCTCTCCCACCTGCTGCTCCAAATCCACCGGGCTGGTGAGTCTTTCACTCCCTCCGTGCATGAAGAGGAGGCTTATTTCTGTGTCGCAGGAATAAAAGTCTAGTGGTTTTGTGCCCTTCCTCACCACCGGTGAACAGAGCTGTGCTGCGTTCCCAGACCTGCTGCTCATCTGCATGTGGGAGCAACTTTGGGCAGGGGGAACTGAAATGACTGACCCACTTGATACTCCCTTAGAAGCAGCTGTGTCGCACATGGAATTAGTGCTGGGCCCGGGAAGTAACATGGATGAGACATTCATTGCTTCCTTTCCCGTGCCCGCTAACAGAGCCAACTCTGTCACATGCCATACTGAGAGTATGCTGGGTTTAGGGACTGAAGCAACTGAGCCTCTAGTTGCTACCTTTTCCCAGGCCCAGTGTTGTAGATAGGCTCTGTAATAGGCTCTGCAACATTATTAAATCAGCACTGACCCAGGCCGGGTTGTAGTGGCTAAGCTGCAAGTGGTGTCTGGTCAAAATATCAGAACACAGAAAGCAGCACATTTACCAACAAACAGTTCAATAAACAGATGCTGAGACACTTTATTTTCAGAGCTCCAGAATTTAAAGTGACTCAGCATCTGTTCACTGAACTCCTTCATTTGTTGGTAAATGTGCCGCTGTGTTCTGTGCTGGGTCTGGGGCTGAAGTGGCAGGTTGTAGCAGTGTCCCAAACCAGCTCTCAGCCCTGTGTTTAGGGCTCTCCAGTCACCCATTATTTGTACCTGGATCTGCGTTTGCAGCTCCCTGGCTGCCCATGAACTATCATAGCTCCCAGCTCTAGGGCTACTTAGTCACCTGTGAACCACCTCCTGGCCCTTGTCCCTGTGTTTTGGGGTCTCCTACTGCTTACAAACCGGGTCTCTGACCTGCATAAGTAGTGGTTTGGTGTACCACTCAAGTAGCATCAGGCCTCAGCTGCTTTCAGATAATGGGCTGCAACTGCTCAGTGTGCCACCTGTGTTGTGGGTCACAGATGCCCAGAGTGCAACCCAGTGCAGCAGCTGTTCATGGCCAGTTGGGCGAGGTTTATGACTGTTGATGGTGCCACCTGTGTAGTAGCATGTCATAACTGTTTAGGGGTGGCAGGTACAGTTGCTCGGTCTGCCATCCATGTAGGGACATATCACGGCTGCTTGGTGGTGGGTCATTGTTGCCTGGTGTGCTGCACATGTAGCAGTACATCATTGCTGCATAGTGCGATGCCTGTGTAATGGCAAGCCTCAACTCTCTAGGACAGTGTAGTAACTGTCTGCCTTATAGCATGCTTGTGCAATGTATTGTAAGTTCAATATCTGGTAGGTAAGAAGCTTGGTGATATAGGTTAGGTTGCAGTTGAATGCTTAGAAATGTTGGTAGTCTGAGCTTGAACTCTGGGTAGTTTGAATCCTTATGCAATATAGATATCGCCATTCACACTCTCTATCCCCATACAGGGGCTAGCACCCTTTTGGGGTTCAAAAAGGGCACTGGAACCCTCTTGAGGAGGGTCCCACCTAGAGATGATGCAGGAACAAAGTTCTCTTAGGCTAAAGGTATCTTACAGAAGATGCATGTAATGAAAGAGGTGCAACCCCGGAGGAAGAGGAAGAGGAAGAGAGGATGGTGGGAAACTGAGACTCCTCCCTTACCCCTTCCTAACCATGTTCCTTACCACCTCCCCTTCTCGTGGCCCCCTCCTCCCTGTCTTCCCCTACCCTCCCCTACCCTAATCACACTTACTTACTGCTTCCCTGCTTCACACCCCCATCTCCTTATCTGCTGACAGGATCTTATTATGAGGCTGCTCCCTTTTCTCTTCTCCTTTCTCCCCCATTGACAGGATTGCTCTTTTGAGTACAGCTGTTTACACTGTTCCTTTTCACAAATGTTTTTGCCATAACTGTGTCTGTTGTATACCTGTGTTTTTATGTGTATACATTCAAACAATGTGTATTTTTGACGTGGAACCTTTGTAAAAGAGCTCTTGCTCAAAGGTTGTTTCTGAATAATTAAATAAATAAAATAAATAAATAAATGAAACCGGCGTCTGAAGGATGCTTGGGATATGCACTCTTAAGTGCTTCATAGTGGGGCATGGGGTGAGTCGCTTGCTCCCTTATTGAACCACAGGCTTTAGCCTTTCAGTTCACTAGTTCAGTGGAAAACTATATATGGAGTGCTTGTGCAACATAAGTCGAATAACTGATTGGCAACAAGCTTTGTACTGCACAGGTAGATTGATTTTCATTGGTATGGTTACTGTATTACTCTTGGTAGTCTGAGTAATAGTGGTAAAGGTAATATGAATGCTTATGCAACATAGATGAGGCTGGCTAGTCACACTCTCTGTCCCCATTATAGGGACTACTACCCTTTTGGGGTACTAGAAGGCAAATTAATCTTCTTGATGAGGGTTTCACCCCAGGAGGTGCCACAGAAAATAAGTTCTCATTGGTTACAGGAACCCTAGGGAGTCTGCCCAACAGGTTGGAACTGAAGACGTTTGAATAGAATGGTCAAAATGCGCAAATTCCCATGAGGAGAGAGGGAACAGAAGCTGGAGATGAATGGACATGTAAGATTAGTATATGTATAGATAGCCGAAGCCTCCTTGCAGTCCCAATTCAAGGGAGAATTTATTTCTAATTTATTTATATTATGATATTCAGCATCACCTTGGGACCTTCCAATTGGCTGTTGGCAGGCAGTGGACAGGCTTAATATTGTATTTATTATTAACATAACGAATACTAAACCTTCAACACTGCTTCATAATAAAAGGTATTCAATTGTCCTCTTCTTCACTGTCTGTGAGACTTCTACCCTCCCCAATGGCACATGACTTTGTAACCAGCAGAGCCCCTGCAGGTGTGGACTCTACCCTTGGGAGGCACACTGAAGCTTGACCTGAACGCTGGAAGAATGTCAGGGTTGTAGAGCTGACCCTAAGGAGAGGGGGAAGACTTAAGTAGAACAGCTGCATCTGGCAAGGCTGCTTAGTTTTTCTCCTCTAAAGTACAGGGCCTATAGGATGTAATGTTGGAGCTGAGCCCTTGAGAGGCAAGGTCCTAAAGTCATTTGAACCCCCTGAGGGAAAAAACACTGAAAACCGTTGAGGGGTGGTAGTAGGAAGCCCCTGCGGGGCAGATAAAGAGTAGGGTGATATACCAGTAGCTATTTGGCCTGATTGTCAGGTGCTCGAAATCCAGAGGCGTTCCCCCCCCCCAAAAGCCCAGTAGGGCAAAACATGGCCAGGATAGTGGACTTTCAGGGCAGAAGACCTGGAAGGAGAGGGTATCACAGCAGCAGACATGACCAAGAAGTAGCGCATACCCAGTATTGTGGTAGGAGCCACAGAACTGGAAAGCAAGTGGCATCCAGATCCGAGACAGCACTGGAGCACAAGGCAAAGCAGGGCAGGGCAGGAGCCCAAGGTAAAAGAGAGAAAGGGGGCGGTCAGGGAATGGCTGCCAGCCATGACAGGAAGCAAAAGAAACAAGTATCCAGGGCATGCTATCTTAAATAGTGCTTGACTGGGGGGGGGGATTTGCCTACTATCCCAGTATTCCAGTGAACCCCAAGCTTTAGCCTTTCAATTATTCCTTATAAAATGTAATATGATTTTAATATACATGTACAGTATACCGACATTATGAATTTTATTCATCAAGAGGTTCAGTATGCCTAGATTCATAGATATGTGTTGGCAGAAAAGGACCTATTTGGCACATTGAGTCTGCCCATTCCCTCCCTCTTTACCTGCCCCCCCCATAGATTCCACCCTCCTTCCCCTTGACAATCCCTTGTGTTTGTCCCAAGCCCTCTTGAATCCCTCCACTGTTCTGGCCCCCCCACCTCCTCTGGCAGACCGTTCCAAGGTACCACCACTCTCTCAGTGAAGTAATGCCCCCTAATGTGTCCCTTAAACCTACCCCTCTATCGTCAGTCCATGCCCTCTAGTTCTTGCATCTACCTTCTCTGCGAATAAGCTACCCCCCCACTTTATTGATACCCCTTCACATATTTGAATGTTTCTATTATGTCCACCGTTTCCCGTCTAGTCTCCAGCAGGTACAAATCCAACACCCTCAATCGCTCCTCATATGGCATCTCACTTAGCCCATGCACCATCTTAGTGGCCCTTCTCTGTACCCTTTCCATGCCATCTATGTCATTGCGCAGGTGGGGTCTCCAGAACTGAACCCCGTATTCCAGGTGTGACCTCACCATAGAACTGTAGAGTGGCATCAACACCTCCATTCTTCTACTAGTTATCCCCCTCCCTATGCACGCCAGCATTCTGTTCACTTTGCCCACCGCTTTGCTGCATTGGGTCTCTACCTTAAGGTTGTTGGTTATTATAATTCCTAAATCCTTCTCCTGCTCAGATGCTACCAGTTCTTCACCCCCCAAGTATGTATGTGGCTTGTGGATTATTCTGCCCCATGTGCATCGCTGTGCATTTTTTGGCATTGCATTTTAGTTGCTATGTTTCCGACCACCCCTCAAGCAACCTTAGATCTTCCTTCATAGCTTCCATACCCTCTGGGGTGTCTACCCTGTTGCAGATTTTTGTATCATCTGCAAAAAGGCAGACTTTCCCCTGCAAATCTGCCTTTTTGCTGATGATTTTCGGGAGGAAAACTGGGCATTGACTAAAATTACCCTATTTTTTTTTCCTTATGGAATGTTGTGACTCTGAAAAGTCAGGGTAGTGTAATAAGAAAAACACAGTTTAGTAGAATACGTCAATGTCAAGTATTTTTTGCAAATATCTTCTGCAGTCACAGTGGGCTGTTCTCTAGCACATGACATGGTTTCACAAAAGGTAGATCCTGCCAAACTAACCTAATAGCATTCTTTGACATGATAGCTAAGCAGGTGGATAGGGGCTGGTGGTGGATGTAGTCTGTCTGGACTTCAGCAAGGCCTTTGGCACTGTGCTGCATGGAAAGCTCAGGGAGAACACAGCACAATATGGAGTCCACAAAGTGTATTGGAGGAGGATAGCAAACTGAATGAGCCATAGGAAGCAGAGAATGGTAGCAGATAGTCACTGTTTAGAGTGGAGGCTGGTGCTGAGTGAAGTACCCCAGGTCTAGGTGTCGGGTCAGTTGCTGTTTAACACATTTGGTAATGATCTGGAGGAGGGGACAGCAGCAGGCTACTGAAGTTTGCTGATAACACTTAATTGGCAAGAAGGGTGGACACAGTAGAGGAGGTGAAGTGGTAAATGCAAGGTACCAGGAGGTAAGGAATCTGGACCCCACATGTGTCTGATGTGCTGCAGCTGTAAGCAACATAACTGAGGAAAATGATCGAGGGGTCACTGTGGAGAGTAAGCCGAAGCCAGGTGGGGAATGTGCTGCTATAGCCAAGAAAGCAAATCTAACTGTAGGATGCATTAGGAGGGCTGTAAGGAGCTCACGAAGCGAGGTGATCCTTTCCTATGCAAGGCCTTGGTTTGAGCACACTCAGTGATTAAAAGTGAGGGGGAACTCAGGGGAACTAGTTTCCCCGCAGCCCTTCATGGTGCACATTACTAGTATAGTAGTAGTAGGGGTAGAGTTCCCTTTTTTATGAATGTCTGCTTTAATCACTGAGCACACTGGAGTACTGTGTCCCGTTCTGGCCACTGCTTTATTGAAAGGACATTGAAGAGATCAAGAAAATCCAGCACAGGTCTGCCAAAACTGACTATGGCCTTCAGAGGCAAACGCTATGAAGAGAGACTGGACATACTCTTATTTATTCAGCCTATAAAAGAAAACACTGAGATGGCACATAATCACTCCCCCCCCCAACCGACTACTGTAGGGGATAAACAGATTGGAATATATACTGAGTTTTGAGCTTGGGACTGCGAGCAGAGCTACAGACATGTCCTCGGTCTGAGAGGTGGCCAATTAAGGGAAACATGAGAAAGCATTACTTCACACAGAGGGGGTTAACATGTAGAATGGTCTACCCATTGAAGTTGTGGAAGCTAGCACTGTTCAGGCTTACAAAGTGGGACTAGCCAGATTCCTTTGTGAAATGGCATTGAGAGTTATACAGCCTGATTAAGGGTAATATTCTGGCTGATAAGCCTGCCCAGGATGTGTGTGTCCGTACTCAAATTGGGTATAGTTACTACTAGGCAACAGGAGGGAAAGACAAGATCAATCCTAATTTCCTTCTGCAATCACAGTACAGTATTACTGTGTCTTGTCTTGTGTCCTGAAAGACCAGTGAGGCAGGCAGCGTGTTTCAACGGTGGGTTCTCATCTGCCATGCTGCGCTATACATTATGATTATGTGCCATGTTGTTTCTTGTCGTAGCTGTCGGAACACTTTTTACAGCTGATAGTGACACTTCACACAGCTACTCTGCAAGATGCTTGAATCTATTTACCATCCATGTCAAGGTAACATAAGTCATGTTTGATTTTCAAGTTTTTTTTGGAAAGGAGTTTCACAATTAATGTCAGTCATCTCCTGAGGGTTTCATTGTGTACACCACTGTGACCTATATGTCAGATTAGGTTGGCTCCTTCTGCCAGCATATCAGCAACTACACTAGGGCAGCCTGTTGTAAAAAAGTAGCTACATCTCTGCCCTGCCTACCATCCGTCACCCAAGATAGATACATAGATGGAGTGACATGGATTTCGAGCACTTGGTCATTGAGTCCGCCTACCAGTTATCCTAACAGGAATAACTTAGCATACTTGTGTCCCCAAAGAATCTATCTAGTGTGCACATAAAGCAGTACATGCTGCATGCAGTCTGCATATCCCTTGCTAGCCTGTTCCAACTCGCTATTACCCTACAAGTGAAAATGTGTTTTCTCATATCATTTTTGAACATTTCTCCCCTCAGACTTGTGACTTCATGTTATGGACCCCTGTGCTCTAGAGAATAGGCTTCTTTTACCTAGTCTTGTAAAACCCTTCAGGTCTTTGAACACTGCAAGTAACTCACTCTTTGTTATCCCTTTTCTCCAGAGTGAGCAATTGTGTCTCCTTTAGATGCCCTTCACAAGTTAAATGAGGTTAAATGAATCTTACTTTATACCAGAAAAATGTAAAAAGGTATGTGGAGGAACGGGGGGTTGGGGGAATGGGATTAGTGTAAGAATAAACCTGAGAGATGGCTAACTTTGGCACAGGCATGACAAGTTGAATGGCTCATCTTCTGTGCGAGTGCGCTTGGAATTCTTTAATTCTAGGATTCACTAAACCACTTTGCCCCTAGGTCGGCAGACCACATAACATATGAAAACTCAAAGTAAAAAGCAATAGATGCATGCTGTTCTTCATTTCTGTAGCCAGCTGGGACTAATAACTCACCCCAGGATGCCAAATGTTCGGAATCCCTAGTTCCTTTACAAGAGTCATCTGAAGAAAAGATTCTGCACTGTGCATAACCGCTGATGTACAGTATCTTAGCCAACACATTGTAACCTTTTCACTAACCCTACAGCAGACATACCCTGCATAAAGATTAAAATGAAATGTCATTAACTAGCAAAGCTCACGGCTAGTAAAAGCAACTAGCCTCACTGATATTTCTCTGGTCCAACTGATGCACTTATTAAAATTGTACCTCTCCCAGTACAAGGTAGCAGGGCTAGTTGCAGAAAACTGTTAGTGGTCTGATGCAGAATTTAACAGCTCTTGATCGGTGGGCTGGTGCCAGTTTTGGACTCTGCTTTGAAATTTATTCCAAGCACTGCACTGTAACAAAAATGAAATAGATCATCCCTATAAATTAGATAATACAGTACTTAATAATACAAGTGAAGAAAGAGACTTGGGGATAATAATTAGTTCAGACCTAAAAACTTTACAAAGCAAGCACTGGTTTAGCAATAGAATTGTAGCTGGATGGAATTCTCAACCGATAGATGTTGTATCCAGCACAAGTATGGATTCTTTCAAAATTAAACTGGATAATTTTCCCTTGGGTAAATGAATAAAAGTAATAAACAGGCAAGCATTATGGACGAAAGTCTAATTTAGCTTGAAAATCACCTATGAACCTATGAATTATGAAAACTTTTGTATACTGAATAAACATATATTTGCATATTTGTTTATTTTTAACACTTTGTTTTACAATATATTTCCCAGAATAGCATAATTGAGATGCCACATCTCCTTTACAGTGGGTACCACTGTAATCCAATTTGCTGGGAGGACTTAAGCATAGGGCAGTCAGGTGACTTGCTCAAGGTCCCACAAAGCGTGCCTCTGGAACACGCAGTGGACGTTATAAATCATGACATCACCTCCAGCCAGTCACAGGGCTAGAATTATTGCTCCAAACATACCTTCTCCCTGTGTGCAGTTGCCAGTTTGCACTGTCTCCCTCTAAACTGTGAACAGCGGTGTAGTGAACACACAACAAAAGCATTTGGACTAACCTATTGCGGGAGGTAAAACCCATGGGAGGGAGCAACAAGCAGCAATGCCCCCCAACCCTCATGCGATGACTCTGTTATACTGTTAGAGGTGAACATTGAAGTCCCTAGTATCTTATAATTCTGTGATGTGCTAATGCAGTATACATCTGTATATTGTCTGATATACACATCTGTATATTGTCTGATGTAGTACACATCTGTATATTGTCTGAAAAGTTCATCCAGCTGGCTGGCATAACCCCCCCCCCCCCACCGGGAGTCCCTTGTTATAAGATACTATATCCCAGGGATATTTCCTGATAAGACTTCAACTAAATATATGTACACATTAACTAGGACTGAGTAATGACCTGTCTGAAAATTCAAACCCCATTCTGTCCAGATATGGGGGGGGGCAGGGTCAGAAGTAATGAATTTTTCATATCTTTTCTTTAGAGATTCTATAATAAGTGTATTTATTTAAAAGGAAATTTCCAGCTGTATACATTAGTGTGGGGCAGTCCCTGATTAGGCTTTACACCTAAAAAGTACAATTTTACCTTGTCTCGTAGGGGAGTAATTTTATTTTATCTGGTTAATCCTGCCATTCCTCCTGCTGCCATTTTGTACACGGCACCTAAAAGGGTACATCCCAGAACTTTGCGTTGTTGATGTCAGAGCCAGGCATCAGCCACAGGAGAATGTTGGTAATTAACTGAGCTATTAAAAGCTCTGGTTTGCTCTTTACCAGTCCTGGTACATACCTAGACCATATATAGACTGCCCAGCCACTTGACAGTTTGTATGGGTTCCATGTCACTACAACAACAACGTCATTGTTGACACCCACAACATCAGTGGGAACAATGCTGACTGTTGGCATTGTTCCCGTCAGGAAGAAGTGTTTTGCAGGGGCTTTGCTCTTTCACTTTTTAATGTGAGGGCTCTTATCGCACCACTCATCTCTAAATAACCAACTCAAGTTGGAGTTGGTTCGGGGTGCGGGCGTAATACCAGGAATTGCTAAGTCGACAGACAGCAGATCACCACAGCGACCAATCTCGACCTGGCAAGATTTGTCGCTGTAGTGGTGTTTGGTGTTGAAATGTCATTGTGGTGCTGTGCTACCATCTGGATGTGGTCTTGTTAGTTCACTGGGACTGATAAAGAACAAACCACAGCTATTATTAGCTTTGTCTATTTTTAACTACTGTACACCTTTCACCGGCTGATCCCCGGCTCTTGATGTCAGCCATGGGAGGTTCTGGGATGTGCCCTTAGAAGCGCCATGTACAAAATTTCAGCAGGAGGGACGGTAAGATCAGCCAGATAAAATTGTACTTTTTAGGTGTAAAGCCTAATTTGGACTGCCCCTCACTAAGGTGTAGGGTATTTGCAGCTGGACATTTCCCTTTAAAATTTTGAATAGGAGTACATTGGAGTGTTACTTTATTGTCAAAGCTACAAAGCATAGCCCCCTTCCACTGTCTGCAGCATTGAGATCAGTGCTGTTTGTAGTGAAGGGGGGACAATGCCTTCTAACCCTGATCTGGCAACTAACATCAGTTCATTTAAAATGTCAGCCCTGGCGGATTATAGCAAATTGGTTTGTCTACATAGCAGATGAGCCAATGCTCAAATTTTGTATCCCACTTTGCTGTCTGGAGCTGTGATATGAATCAACATTTTACATGTAATCCGTATCAGTAATTACTGAGGTCCTTTATATGAAACGAGGATCTTTGTTCCTTAAAAGTTCATCTAGCCCTGTGTAGTTCCCACTTGACATCATAATCTACTGCTTTTGAGTCACAGTCACACCCATAGCAGCAGATTGTGATGTCACAACAGAGGATTATGATTTCAAATAGGGAATGAGCTACAAGGGCAGAGGCACTGTTAAGGGATTAAGATCCTTTTTCATGTACATTTCCTTGGTAAT
The DNA here is from genome assembly GCA_016271365.2 of Neoceratodus forsteri. Lineage (NCBI taxonomy): Eukaryota > Metazoa > Chordata > Ceratodontiformes > Ceratodontidae > Neoceratodus > Neoceratodus forsteri. The sequence goes on along the minus strand of CM028129.1, from coordinate 437,986,203 downwards.
AATGGGGAGGAAAAGCCATGGAAGAGATACCACTATGAATTGTGCCTAAAATTAAATGTTCAATGTTTGTGGAATAGCAATGGGGTATATAGTGCTTGTGTAACTTGTAGTACTTTTTGTGGCTTTACTCTGTTCTCACCCTTGAGTAGTAGGTAGTAATTTGTAGGGAATAGAAGGCTCAAAAAGATACCTCCTCCAGCTTGAGGGAGAGTATGACCCCTGGCACTCAGGAGAGGAAAACTCCCAGGGGAGGAAACCTCCGAGGACCCTTGACCATAGGTCTGCCCGTCCTCTGGGCATACTGAGAGGAGAAGGACCAGGTTCAAATGACCTTAACTAATTTAAGGAAGGTGCGCTTCTTGGAGAAACAATAGTCCATCCTTAATCCATGGCTGATGCAGATTGAATGATGATCCGGACTTTGAAAAGTAGGTCTGTTCTGCAGGAGCAGAGAATCATAAGTGTGAAGCAGATCCTGTTAAAGAAGGGTGAATGCAGTCCAGATTTCTGAGGTGATGAAGGATGTTTGTCCATAGAGGTTGCATAGACGTAATGAGCATAGAGGGCATGAACTGATTGATAAATTACTAGACCGTGGAGGTTGGACATGCGTTGATGTGAGAAGTCATGGGTGAATGATCGAACTTATGTGAGGTTTGACTTTCAAGGTAAGGTCTGGAGGCAAGTAATTCAGTAGAGAGTGAGGAATCGCTAAGAAAGCATCCGTGAAGTGGAAAATGAGTAGAAAGGAGTCTTTGCCTTGGAGATGATGATCCATCCTTGATCCATGAGCCATGCAGATTGACCGATGATACTGAGGATGAAAAGTCGGTCTTTTCTGAAGGAGCGGTAGAATCATAAGTGTGGAGCAGATCCAGTTGAAGAAGGGCGACTGGAGTCTGGAGTTCGAAGGGGGTGAAGAATGCATGTCCAAAGGGATTGCAGGGGTGTAATGAGCCAGGAGAACATAATTTGATCGAATGCTACCAGACAGTGAACAGTGGGAATTGCAATGATTTGTGCAGTTATAGGTGAATGATCCAACTTGTGTAAGATTTGACTGTCAAGGTAAAGTCTGATAGGAGGACTGCCATAAGTGATTAGTAGACAAATAGAGGAAGATTAGCAGATGCAGTCCTGATGGTAATCGAAAATGACTAGAGACTGCTTGGAAGTTTGGTTTAAGGATTGACTGGCTTATTTGGGCATGATGTCATAACTATACTTGTAAATGCTTGGCTGGTACGCTGGCTGAAGTAAATATATGTATTTGTGTGGCGTGATTGTCCATGGAATGCACTGTTATGGCTTATAGATGGTTAGTTTTACAGGTAATCTGATGCCAAAGTCCTTGAGAGAAGCTTGGAGGTGGATATGTTGAAGAGTCTGACGGCTGAATTGAAGGTGAGGTCAAGTAGTGTTGAACGTTAGAGGAGATTAGGGCTATGGCTGATTAAGACCGGTTGGGAGGCAAGACTGGGTTAGTGAATTTGCCTTAACAGTTGTGGATTTCCGGATGGAAAGAGCAAGAGCCTGTTCTCGGTGATGGTCTTTACTGGAGTTATTACTGTTAATAATTCGTGAAGGAGAGGCTGAAAGGTCCACAGGAAGGGCAGTTAAGTCTACTGAAGGTACTAGATGGAGAAGTGCAGATGATTATATGAGGAATGGTGATGTCCAGGAGCCAAGAACGATGGTTTGGATGGTATGGTGTTTGTGAGCAGCTAGGCAGTGGAGATCTAATGATGAATATTCTGAAAGCAGCTGGGAAGGTCTTAGAGCAAGCAATGTCTGTTAAGGAAGTAAGAGTCTAATAACATATTCAACTAATTTTGGTAATGGTAGAAAGCTGTGGACTGGAAGTAGGCAATGTCCGAGGTGCCATGAGGTATCTTGAGAGTCTCAGGGTCAGGAGGAGTGATGATGGAGAGTAAGTTGGAGCATTTCAGAAGAAGTTACATCCTTTCCATGTAATAGGAGAGCCTGTGAGGCATGGAAGACAGGAAGGTACATGGAGGCTGAATGGGCAAGATTCATAGGGAGTATCCAATTGGAGAGAGATGGGTATATTTCTAGTGTCCAGACAAATGGGGGTCTGGAATGATCGAGGGGAGCTGATTGGGCAGTATGGAAGACGTTAAATTAACGTAAAAGTTTCCGAGGTATGCTGCCAAGGAATGCATGCTAGAAGTAGATTCCTCAAGTGAAATGAACAGTGATCCATCGAGTAGCGGATGGGAGCTGTAAGTACAGCCAGAGTGCTAGAAGTAGATTCCTCAAGTGAAATGAACAGTGATCCATCGAGTAGTGGATAGGAGCCATAAGGATGGCCAGAGTAGGAGTATGCAATAAATAAATGAGGGGCGGAAGTTGCCTGAGTAGGAATACTGGCCAGGGATATGGTAGAATGCCCACTATAGCCACTGCAGACAGGACGAAGCCCCGAGCCTGTAAGGCGGAGATGGAAAGGTCGCTATCTGAAGATGGAAGGAAAGTCCGGAGTAAATCCCAGTGGACTGAAGGACTGATCCAGGACGGGGTTGAGTTGAGTGAAGCCGAGTGACATACTGTGTAGAAAGGAACAGGACTGAATCATGTCTTCAGTGAATGGCAGCAGCATGGAGGAAGGTTGTAGCAGTCACTAGAAGATGATCCATGGAGGGCCGAGGAGCGAAGTGAAATACTAGGAGCAACAGGGTTGAGGTACATGAGGTCCTACATCTGATAATGGCTTCAGCCAATGAGTGAAAGGATGGAAGTTGCTGGAGCAAAGAAGGATAAAGTTCCCACAACTGAAGGAAAGATAAACTCGGACATCGATCGAAAGGGTGACCAGCAGCAAGGAAGTCCCAGAGGCAGTTTAACTGGATTGAGATGGATATCGGACCAGATGGCGAGAGCCACATCATGTAGGACAGTAGGCCAAGGGGGTGGAATGAGATGGTCCAGGAATAAGTGGGATGGCGAATGGTGAGGAAGGCTGGAAGTCAATCAAAGTACATGGGTCCCAAGACTGGAGGGAAGTGGTAATGAAATTGGATATGGATGGTGCATAAGGAGGAACCTGCAGGTGCAGATGCTGGCTCCTACCCAGAGTAGATCAGGTGAGATGAAGGGCGTGATGCTCCAGATGATAGTTAAGGTTGAAGACATGTTTGGGAGATGCTCAAGTCCAGGAGGGAGCAGCAAGTGACAGTCCAGTGGAGAGCAGGGAAGATCGAAACAGTTGATTGTAGCAATGGGCTTCCAGGCACAAGAAACGGAGAGAGAGACTTAGTCTTTGATATCACTCTGCAGTGGTAGGAGGATAGAGGCAAATGAAGAACGGAGGTCCTCTTCAAACTGGAAGCGCAACTGGGAAAAAGGACAGAGGATACAATAACCTAGTGCATCTGGGGACAGGCTACGACTCCATGATGTCAATGAGATGACGTGCAGTCAATGCAGACAGGCAAAGATGAGGGCGGAAGGCAGGTGGAGTGTGATGGTCCCATTCCCGAAGGGAAGTGGCAGTCTGTATCAGGTAAAGGAAGCAACCAGTGGAAACAGCGATGCAAGCTCAGTCTGCAGACCAGGCAAGGTTGTGCTCTGAGGCTGGAGGGGTAGCTGCAGGCAAGGAGGAATTGAGGCTACTAGCAGGAGGATGTCCAGTTCCAGAAGGGTGGTGGCATCAGATAGCAGGTGGAGAAGGTACATGTGTTAAGCAGCAGAATGAAACTCATGCATCCAGGCGTGACGGTTGAGGCGTGCAAACATTGGAGGCAGTCGAATACGGAGTCAAGCTCCCGGCCACGAAAGTCAGTGGGATAGGACTATGAATTGAGGCTGCAGAATAGGTACGATGGAGAATGCAAGTCGGACAAAGTCATGTTCCAGAAGGGAAGCTGCATCCGGGTGTCAGGCTGAGAATGCGGAAATTGAAGTAGTAAAATGAAGACTTGGACACTTGTTAGAAACTGCAGGGGCGAGAAAAAGGTACTGGGAGGCAGCCAAGCATAAGTAAATTAATGAGGGCACTCTGGGCATCGAATTTCGAATCCCGAAGGGAAGCGGCAACTGGCATGAGGTAGAGAAGTGAGTTAAGACTCAGTAGTTTGTAGACAAGACTCCCATCCCTGGTAGTCGGGGCAAGCTAACCTTCACTCGATGCTGTCCAGCAGAGTTAGAGACGGAGGATGTCAAGCTGGTAAGTAGTATGAGGTAGTGAATGTAACAGAATCCCATTCCCAGTAGACAAGGGAAACCTACCTTCGCTCAGCATCTCAAAAGGCCCGAGTTAGGGACGGAGTTCGGAGAACTGTTGGTATGGGCTGGCCGAAAGCTCAGAAATCTGCTATATAAGGAGAGTAGAGTAGGACGCTGACATATGGACGGTACGAAAACTCAGATAGTAGGGCAGGAAAAAATACATTGAATGGTATGGAGGGAAGGCACACAAACAGGCATGAAGTGTAGAAGGAGGTCACCTGTGGAGCATGGTGCGGAGGAAAGGAATGAAATCGTAGGTAACGGAGGATGGGGAGGATGTGGTGTAGCACTAGGTAGTGGAGTGAGCACGCCCCTTTCGTTCCCTCTGGCCAAACGTCCCGAAGTATCAGTGAAGCATGAGAGGTTCAGCTCAGAGTAGCAAATATGGGCAGACAGGCAAGGATAGGAGAATCAGTGGAATTAACAACATGGGTGGCTGATCAATGCAACTGGCCAGGAGCATGGGGGAAAGAGTTATCTGCAAGAACAGTGGATAGGAAACAAGGTGTAGTTGGGTACAAGAGGATAGCCTGTGGAATGAAATCTCAGGAAACAAGGACTAAAGTGAAATACCTGACCCTTTTCACCCAGATGCACATTGCTTAGTGTTGAGCAGAGATAATTGCTGGGACGTGGCATTCAATAATGCTGCCAGAACTGGAAATGGGAAATAGGCATAGAAGCTGGGTTGGAAATTCCGGGCCCTGACAGTCTGAACGAGTTCCAAGAAATTTAACTGCAACAGGCATGTAAGGATGTTAGAAGTGGACTGGAGACTGTTTCTAGAAAACGTTCTGCAATTATACAGGCCAGTAATGTAGCTTAGTTCCATACAGCATTTACATACAGTAAAAATTAGAACTGGTTAGTGAGAAAAGGAATGGAAGCTGAACAGGGACTTTACCTGTGAGGTATACTTATTGCTGAAATTGTTGCAGGAAGATGAGCTAGTGGACGAACTGTCGCTGATTGCAGCTGGGCGTTCCGGATGAGACGATCCTGGGGAAAAGGGATGCTTGCTGCAGGGGAACGAATGGCGAACAGGAGCGCTGGTGGGTTCGAAGGAGAGATGAAGCCAGCAGGAGGAGAAGGAACAGGAAGTAGGTGTGCAACAGGAGGGTATTTGAGACATACGAGGGAGACGGGGGTGAAGGAATTGGGGATGCTCGGAATCTCCAAGTGTGAGAGGGGAAGGATGCGGGCAAAAAGCCCAAATAAGACATGAAGAAGGGGAACAAACCCAAGAACAGAGGGCAGGGGATGAGTGGGGGAAGGGAACAGGGAGGCGGGAGCCGCCAGGACGAGAAACCAGCTGAGACAACGAGCAGGGGAGAAAAACAAATGTAGCAGAGCAAAGACAGGAAGGGCAGGGAGGGGGGAAGACAAAGAAGGGAGAAAAAGGACAAAAGAAAGAGCAGCAGGAACGGAGACAGCACAGCCACACAAGCCACGAAGGAGGCTGAGAGACAAAAAACACTCCCTAAGCGAGGGAGGTGCATTAGTGGAGGGCTTAAGTAGAGGTTGTGGGAGGAGCTATTCCCCACATTGAACCTCGGGTCATGCCCTCCCATTATCAAAGTTTACGGTGAGGTGTTCTGAAGATGATGCCTCTCATGTCAAAACAAACTTGAGGTCACTTCCAGTCAGCTATAGTGACTGTGAGTGTGTCAACCTGTTCTTCCTCTTGTGTTAATGCCTTTCTGACGTGAATGTTTTGCATTTGTGAATGGACAGGCATTAATAAAAAGATTTCCACATGACATACAGCTAGTGATTGATGCTTTCTCGGTTGTCATTGGGAACCTCTGGAGGAGGAGTGACTACTTTCACATATTCACCAGCTACGTGCTGCCCTTATCAGTTAGGCCATTGAATCTCTGAATGTTCCAGCCCATCTGCAACAGAGAAACAAAATTGATTTGGCTCTGAATGTTAGGGGTGGATACAGGAAACAGTGATTGCCGCTGCAAAGACTGGGAATTATAAATTCAGGGCAGAAAATTTGTACTAAACAAATTTGTATGCGGAAATGACACAGATGCTACCTTGCAGGCCTGGTAGCATGGCAAGGCTTCCTCCGTCAGTCCTTGTACTAATTAATTATTTGCTAGATTTATGACTGGAGTCTGGTCATTATGTTGCAGTCCTAGCTGTAAATTTGTCTTTCAGATCATTTGTAATAAGTCTGCAGACCTTCAACCTCTTGTCCCTCAAATGTGGGACATAGTGTGGGAGAAGGAGACAAAATGTAGGGCACATTATCATATCATGAAGATTGCAGCTTACAGAGCTCTGTGAAATGAAATGCTTTCAGGTTCATAAAGTGTTCTGTAGACTGAGCAACAAGAATTGATGTGATTTTTTTTTCCCCTTTTAAATTGTGGTCCTGGATTGCAGCTTCTCACTGTGGGAGAGGGTTCTTGAGGAGTACATTGAGGGACACTAGTCCTATATAGCAGTACTGCGCAGTGGGGGAGGCAGTATAGCACAGTGGTTTAAGGCTCTAAGCTGCAAATCTGGTGACATCCAGCAGACCAGAGCTGGGTTTGAATCCCACAGCTTCCTCTTGCATACTGTGTGACCCTGAGCAAGTCACATAACTTCCCTGCGCTCCCAGGTTGCACCTGTAAAAAAAGCTTTCAGCTTAGTGTGCTATTCCTGGTTAAACAACTAAAATAAAAAATAAAAAAATAATAATATGGGACAGTCGCAAGGTATATGTGTTTGGGAAAGAAACTTAGATTTTGGTCTTTCTGGTGGCTCTGATGTCATAAGGCAAGGATTAAGACATCATGGCAGATATATGGAATGGGAACAGATGAAATCTGAGGGAGGAAGATGCAGTTTTAGGACTCATTTCATTAAGGGGGCCAACATATGAATGATTTGAGCATTGTTAGCCCACAGAGCTAAACAGTGTGTGATTCTGCTGAGCATAAATGTGCACTGGTGGCATTTACTAACCCTGACTGCCCATACACCTGAGCAGAGTATCACATAGGATGCAGGGTGGCCAGAGAGGAGGAACTAAGCCAGATATCGGGCTTCCAGTGGTAGTCTTGCTCCTAGTGAATCCCCTTGCATCGCATCTACAGGGAATCCTGGGATATGGTAGTTTACAGAGGGGACTGTCATACTCCCTCCAGAATGGGAACATTATTACATTTAAATAAAAATGTACTTGCCTGAGTATGTCCTAGATTCTGGCAATGAGGAGGGTTGGTCAAGTGCTAGTATTTCCCTGTGTTGGCTGTCCAGGCCCCAGAACTGAAGGTGATGGTGGTGGTGGTGGTGGGTGATATCCCTTGCGGCAGGTACCCCCTGTTCATCCTCAGCCATGCATAAGTGGCTTTGTAAATGCCACATGCAAAGGTTACATATCCTGATGCTCCCAGCTGGGCTACTGTACACACTCTGCTTTGCAAAAGGACTGGGATTGGTCACATGCAGTTTTAAAAAGGGAGTGTTTGTGCATCAGTTGAATTTATCCTTGTCTGTGCAGCATCAGAAGTGCATAGGCATAGTAAATCATGTGCTACAGTAAAGGAATATCTATCTGACTCACAGCACTCCTCTGGCTTTTCATTTAGACCTTTCCGACCATCCTACCCCATGAGAATCCCTCCTTTCTTCTGGGAAAAATTAGTAATCACGATAAGGACATCTTAATCCTAGAGGGCTTTCTACGGTTCCACCGTTTTATCCTGCAACTCCCTCCTAGGGAAGTGCATACTAAAGATAAAAGATATTTGTATAACATTCTTTTAGCTGCAGTGCACAAAGCCATCACTAGACACCGACTTGTTGAAGACAGCCCAGATGCAGCAGAGTGGATGGCGATCTGCAAGCAGATCCATGGCATGGAAGGGATTATGGCGCTAGTACTTCTGACCATGGATAAATTCAATACCAGCTGGCTTCCATACTGTAAATGGGTGGATGAGATGGGAGGGACGTTGGTACTAGAGCAATCTCTGGTGGGAGTAGGAGCTGCCAGATCATGCTGCCAAGAAGGGGAGCCAGTGGAGGAACCATGGCTGTGCAATGTCTAGAGTCAGTACTATTATTCGCGATATGGAGGGGTCTCTACAGTGTTGCTACCTTATACCGTCCCATCTCCTGACATGTGGCTGCCTTGTCAGCTCCTGACCTGCAGCAGGGAAGATCAGTGCTGCTGGGGTCCCCACGGCAGCCATACCACTCCACCAACCTGGTGCCCATGTGATGGGACCATCTCTACCCTTCCCTCAGAGTCCGAATGCACTAATGCCTTCAGTCCGTACATAATCGGGGTATGGACATTAAGCCTGGGACATAAACCGGAGTCTTCTGCATGGAAGCACAGCATGCTTTCCAGGCACCACCGTGCCATGTGTTCTCTGTCAAATTTGCCTTCTGCCATCCAGGCCACAGCTGTAAGCAGTCATACTGTATGAGAAGTTGTCAATGTTGTTTAATGGGAATTGTTATGGACCATGGCATTACAGAGATGAAAAGCTGCCTGTGGTTGACACCTGTGGGACTCCTAGGCCAGGAGATCTTCCTGGTCATGCTAATTCAGCTAGGGGTTGTGCCCTCGGTGACTTTCTCTTCCCAATTGCATACTGTGCCCTGTAATTCTACGTAAGGAACTAATCCAACTTTTAAAGATGCACACTCAACATTTCCACCACAGATAATGGGTGATTTACGCCTCAGGCCACTCCCCCCACCCCAAAGCTGGTCATTAATCCCTTGGAAATGAGTGGCTGTTAAGTTGTTATAGGTTGATTCTAGTCCCCAGTCACACCTTTTTAATATCACTTTACATTGTTTTAACTTTGACAGTGTGATGACAGACACTAGAAGGGCTCAGTAAATGTCTGGTATGCTGCCTTGCATTGCGATGTTGATGCGTGCTGTACACTGGGGACCCATGTGACCCATGTTTTAAATCAAGCACCATCACCAAAGATGATTCATGCTCAACTGTGCTAGTTCTTTTTACCTAGAAGTCACTTTGCAATCTGTTAGTTGCATGCTAAATCATCTACAAATTAATGACCTTCAAAAAAAAAAAGTATTTTCCTCTTCTGAGGAGGACTGCGAAGTACAAGTTGTCCTCTTTACCAAGGACCCAATGTCTGAAGAAATGAAATGGAAAATGAAACTGATTACAGATCAGTGCAGCTAAAATTGTGATGTAATGTGGAAAGTTGCTTTTGCCGTTGAAAAGGAAACAGTGTGACCTTCATGTGTGCAGAGAATAAGTGTAGAATAAGGGGAGCCTGAGTGATTCTCAGGGAGAGGGATCAGAATGCAGGGCTGTGAACATGCAGTTAGGCATGCAGCCAGTGTGCATGCGGCAATGTCCCCCGGCTCTTCCCTCCCACTGCTGCCCCCTCTAAGCCTGCACCATCTGGGCACACCCAGGTGACACTCAAGCTACAGGGATCAGACTGCAACCCACCCAGAAGAGAGCATCTTCCAGGATGCTCAGTCCTCCTCCTCCTCCTGGCCGGCCCTCTACATCTCTGACTCATTCCTGACCCCAGGTCACTGGCGTTTTGAGCAGTAGCTCTTTGGCTGTGCCAGCAGGTGGGCTTCTCTTGCATCCCCTGATGGATTACAGGATGGCAGATTGGTCTGGTGTTAGATGAATGCTGCTGGAAACAGAGTAGCTGGCACACCACAGTTATGCTGACCATATGCTCCAAACTATATTTTTCATTCTTTTTTCTGCCTTAAATTGTATGCCCCCATCTTGGGGGGACCAATAGTCAGTGGCTGCTACCCAGCACAGTACCCCAGCATCTCTGGCACTTCCAACCTCTCCCCTTTGAACTCTGTGGCTTACCCTCCAAGGTGGCCCCCTCAGACTGGTGAACAGTCAGGGCAGCAGTTGAACCCTGTATTAAGGGATCTCCAAAGTAGGGGAGGGTAAGGCCAGTTGCCAGAAAACAGGCCTGAATTTGCATGTTATCCCGTGTTTTTCCCCCCTTTGTTTTTTTTCTTGTAGTTCTGAATACCCTCCCACACGGACGTCAGCACTCGAGGAGCGTCAAGCACAAGCCCCCACACTACTATATGCCACTGCAGGACACTCGGATGGTCCCCCGCCCCCGCCGTTCCCCTGCTGCTCTTTCATCTGTGTTTCATCTGATGTTACCCAGGTGGCAGTGTAACATCATGGACTGCAACCATCCCTCCCTCCCTCCTTTAGGAAGTAGAGCATCGTGTGGGATGCTGAATCTTCCCACAAATGCCAGTGATCGCTTTTTGTTTTTTATCATAAAGCAATAATATGGAACAAGTTTCCCACTGACATAAGACAACTCACACCATGCCCTTTGATCAAAAGTAAACTAAGAGAGTACATAAGTTCCACTTCACAAAGAATGAACACATGACAATTGTTTGTGCCCTTTATGTCACACTTATCGACAGTAAAGATCTGCCTTGCTGTCTTTTTTTTTTTCCTTTCTTCATAAAGGTTTTTAAGTTTCTTCAGTGGGAACCGGGCAGACTATCAGCCCTGTCCCTGGGTGCCACTGACCAGCCTTCTTCCTCTTCCTTTCCGTTATGTGCTCCGGAACCACCAGCCCCATTTCACCCACCCGGTGTATTGCCAGCCCCCCAAGCATCGGCACTGCCACTGGACCTCCACCCGGTGGCAGCCAAGAGCTGAGACAGTGTGCCTCCCCAGTCTGGGAGAGAAAAAACTCTGGTGGCCATTCATGCCTTCTCCTGTCCCCTCCTCCCCCCCAAGCTCGTTCCCAAACATGTGTCGCCAGTGTGGGAGAGTTAAGGCACTTTGCAGTGCTCCAACCCTCTACGCCACTGGGCTGGCTGCCTTTGTTTTTCTGTATCAGGGTTGCACCTGTAACAGGGAATTTTTTCTCCATTAAGCTATCCCAGTTAACAATTAATAAAGTAATAAATAGGCCCAGCTTTTCAGAACATTTGCCTATGCTGTCTGGCTGGCCCGGCAAATTTTAAAGCACCATGTTTGGAGGAGAAGAAGATGCCTGTTTTGAATTTTTTAGGAGATATCGCCATACTCATTTTGTGTATCATCTGGGCGCTCTGCTTTAGAGAAATTTGAGACAAATCTTTTCAAAAGACCGTAAATATGAAAAAGGCACATAAAACAAAAAAGGAAGACTCTGCTCCATTAAAAAAAAACATGTTTTTATACTCCTTATGTTCAGAAACATAGTTTTGCCTACAGTTGCAGGGGCTTAGTCAGGATTTGGTGAGAGGGGGTTCTAAATATTTCTAGGGAGGTTCAGAGGCATGTTTCCCTGGAACATTTTGAAAATGTAGGAGTTCAATTTGTGCAGTTTTGTGCATTTTTGGGCAATAACTGTTGCATTACAAGATGTATCAAAATTCAAATTGTCAGTCTCATCCCTCCCCAGTCCCAGGTGTTTGAGTTGCCCTGTAGCATTCATAGACCCAGTACTGCAGCACTCAACAGAACCACAGTAGCACTGCATAACTATAATTACATATCATAAATTCACATGATATAAACCAGTGCGGCAGCAATAAATTAAACATTGCAGCATTTTTATAGGAGGCATGTCTTCAAACAAATGGTGCTGGGAACTGCATGAGCACACATCAAGCAAAAACTAATAGTTGGAACCTAGAGGCTCACATAAATAGGGTACAGTTACTGAAGGGTCAGAATGGTGGTTGGGATGGGGATTTGATTGAGCTCTGGCCCCCAAACACTGCTGCCCGCGTAATACATCAATTCAGGTGCACCTCTAGCCATCTTGCAAGAGGTAAGATCACTACACTGCTAGCACCCTTTGCAAACTGTATGAGAGGCCTTTCGGCACCATGCATTTTTGCTTAAAGTTGAACCAGCATAATATTCTGTGGTGATTTGCATATGCAGCCCATGATGCTTTGCATTGTGGGGGCATGGGTGATTTTGTATTTCTTTGAAACTTGGCTTCCTGTCCAATGCCCTTTGGGGTAACCATTGCCTCAGTGCTTGCGCACAGAGGTTCTTTGTCTTTTAAATTGTTTTTTGCTTTAATTGGGTTCACCACAATGTAACCCAGATAGACCATCTTAGGGTAGCTGGTTCATTCCACTGGGGTGTCAAACAGATGAGGCATACTGATGAATTCTGGGAGGACGAAACACGTGTCTATGTCTTCTGTTTGCATCCTTTACAAACTGTATGAGAGGCCTTTCGGCACCATGCATTTCTGCTTAAAGTTGAACCAGCATAATATTCTGTGGTGATGTGCATTGTGGGGGCATGTGTGATTTTGTATTTCTTTGAAACTTGGCTTCCTGGCCAGTGCCCTTTGGGGTAACCATTGCCTCAGTGCTTGTGCACAGAGGTTCTTTGTCTTTTAAATTGTTTTTTGTTTTAATTGGGTTCACCACAACATAACCCAGACAGACCATCTTAGGGTAGATGGTTCATTCCACTGGGGTGTCAAACAGACGAGGCATACTGACAAGTCCTGGGAGGACGAAACACGTGTCTATATCTTCGTTGGCACCCTTTGCAAACTGTACGAGAGGCCTTTTGGCACCATGCATTTCTGCTTAAAGTTGAACCAGCGTAATATTCTGTGGTGATTTGCATATGCAGTCCATGATGCTTTGCAATGTGGGGGCATGTGTGATTTTGTATTTCTTTGAAACTTGGCTTCCCGATCAAATGCCCTTTGGGGTAACCATTGCCTCTCACCTTGTGCACAGAGGTTCTTTATCTTTTAAATTGTTTTTTTTTTGTCTTAATTGGGTTCACCACAACATAAGCCAGATAAACCATCTTAGGGTAGCTGGTTCATTCCATTGGGGTGTCAAACAGATGAGGCATACTGATGAGTCCTGGGAGGATGAAACATGTGTCTATGTCTTCTATTGGCACCCTTTGCAAACTGTATGAGAGGCCTTTCTGTGCTGCAATTTCTTCGAGTGGTAATATTTAAAACATTGCTGCAACACTTTTTGAGCTAGTAATGCTTGATCTTTCCTAATGAACTGTTGGAGATTTATGCTCTACTAACCTCACTCACAGAGACTAGACAAACATTTGTACCGCGGGCTTGACTCCCACCGTGTCCCCTGACCTGATCGTGCCTGTCTGAACTGTAGCACCTAATTTTTAATAGTTATCCATTTTTTTTCTTTTCAAGCAGCATACATTTTCCAGACACATCAGCCGATCGGTAACCTGCACTCGCTCCAGTGCATTCGCGGCACTACCACTTGCTCTTGGCACTGCACCAGTGGCTCACACTCAACACAGTTTACAGCCACTGTAAACAACATTATCACAAAATGGTTCCTTTAAAATAAAAAAGAATACTGAAGCACTTCATAAGCTGCTCATGTTTAACTTCAAATGCTACTCCCAAGTTTCAGCTGAGCCCCGAGGATGTCCCGCTTGCTCCAGCCCCACTCAAATCGATACTTTTAAACTGGCGCTCAAATAAATTAAAAAAGTAAAGATACCAGCTAACAAGCATGAAGCTCTTGATTTAACAATAATTACCCAAGCAGCCTGAAGCAACCTTGCGGTGTCACAGGTACCAGCAAAGGGGGTGTCTGTGAACCTACCGAATACATCAGGGCAAGGAAAGATTGTAGAAATGGTAACCAGATTGTAAAACGTACTGTACAAGGCTAGGCTATACTTACAGCTTCAGCATGCTGGAGTTCTCACTAAAGTAAACCAAACTGGGTCCAGCAGCAGCAGCATGGGCTGAAGGCAGCAGCACCGTCCCAGGCCATGATGAGGTCAAGTCGAGACGGTCGTTGAATTACCACGCCACCACAACTGGAAATGGTTCTTTCCATGCATGCTTTGTCTCTACGGCAACCCCCCCCAGCACCAATGCCATGCAGTGCCTGTCCGCTTTTAAAGGTGCCGCTGCCAATCTTCCATCCATTCCTCCAGCAGCAGCCAGCAGGAGTTGGAAATCAAACTCTGGGGCCATATGAGCCTTGTCAGTTAATGTGGCAACAGTAGTTTTCAAACATTAAGGTAAGCTGGTGGTGGTGGGGGGGTGGTTCTGTGCACCCAGGAAATCCTCCCTGGCTACGCCTATGAGTTGCATTCTGTTGAGTTTCAGAGACATGGATTCATAAATCCAGATGTCTAGGCCTTGCTGATCTGCCCTCATTCAAGTCTTCTGGATACTGTCTCCATCTCTGTTGTCCGATATCACACTAGTATATTTAAGGAAATGGTATTGCCAAATTATTCCAGCAGAGACATGCTAGCCACTTAGTGAAATGTAGATCTTGTGTGGTTATTTCATCTGTTCTACGGACAGCGCATTACTCCATGTGCCGCTGGCTGGCTGGCTGCAGTAATCAAGCTCGGGACCAGAATTCCAATCTTATCAGGTCTGACCCCTGAAAGGATTGAACTCAAGTCAGAACCCATAAAGAATCTTCCAATGCTTTTTAAAAAATAAATGTCCCTTAGGGAATGTTTTTTTAAGTGATATTTTCTAACAAGAAGAGCCCTTTACGGGAGTTTAATCTGCTGCCATTTTCTCGGTATGTTAACTTGCTTATTGTCCACTCACCTTATTTTTTTTATTTTGAAATCTTGGATAGCACCAGTGAGCGGATGCTCATTAATTGGTTCCACGTCAGTTAACAAGTACAGAGTGATACATAAACATTCAAATACAGAGTGGTTCAGTAGCAAATATACAAACACGTTATGGTACAACAATACAGATAAAGTTCATGGTTACACTGTACTGAGGCATTGTACAATGTACTGCATGCCCGCGACATGAGGACTGGGGACCCACCTGGAACGATGGAGCCCTGTATAGTAGTGACAGACTGCATCTGTCTAGGAAGGGGAAAGCAGTCCTCAATGGACAGTTTAAATGCTTCACTGACAAGCTTTTAAGGTAGCCATGGGGGGGAGGGGAACAAAAGGGAGCAGAGAAACTCAAGCAGCCCACCCCCACAAGGTAAAGAAACCAGAATTGAGGTGTAGGAAAATTAGTTCATGAAAGGGACAACTGAGGTGCGCAGAAAGGGAGAGAAATCAAAGCCACTAGGAAAGACGGGTGGGGGGGGGGCGATAAGCAGGAGGGCAAAAAAAGGGACAGAGGGAGGATAGGCTGCAGTGCATGGAAGGCCATGGTAACTAATTCCTGCAGCCTGAGAAATAAAAATCCCAGATCTATAGGCCTTGTTAGTAGAGGTGGACCTGGACATAGCAGCAGTAACAGAGACTGGTACACTGCATATCATGGGTGGGACATAAATGTACCGGGTTATGCTCTGTTCAGGAGGGATAGAGGAGTAAAAAAGGGGGAGGCTGTACATCAGAAAGGGTACAAAGGCCGCAGAGGTGCAGGGTAGACAGGAGGAGGCTGATGCACTGTGGGTCA
This sequence comes from Neoceratodus forsteri, assembly GCA_016271365.2. Lineage (NCBI taxonomy): Eukaryota > Metazoa > Chordata > Ceratodontiformes > Ceratodontidae > Neoceratodus > Neoceratodus forsteri. Next base: position 437,970,574 of record CM028129.1, on the reverse strand, counting down.
CCCTTGAACCTGGCAATGGCACAGCAATATACACAGGGGTGATCTACAGGCCTCCGGCACAGAAGGAGGAAGTGGACAGGGAGCTAGTGGATGAAGTACGCAAGATGACGACTAAAGGTGAAGTTCTACTGCTGGGTGATTTTAATATACCAGACGTGAATTGGACCACCCAGGCAGCTGCTTCAACCAGAAGTAGAGGCATCCTAGATTCCCTACAGGGGGTAGGTCTCAGGCAGCTAGTGCTTGATCCCACCAGAGACGGAAATTCTGGATCTAGTACTGATCAATGTGGACAGAATCGCAGATGTCTGGGTAGAAGGACAACTTGGGTGCAGTGACCACCACATAGTGTGGTTTAGCTTGGGGACGGGGACTCAGTCAAGTCACACAAAGGCGAAGTTTTTAGATTTCAGAAGGGCAGACTTCGCTGAAATGGGAAGATATATAAAAGTTGCCCTGGAGAAGGAGGAGGTAAGGGGGTGGGTTGAAGAGCAGTGGGGGCACCTAAAAGGAGCTATGATGGAAGTGACAAACCAGTGCATCAGGTTCATATCCAAAGGCAAGAAAAGAAGGCAGCCACTATGGTTCTTGAAAGTGGTGGCAGACAAAGTAAGGGCTAAAAGGATGGGGTACAGGAAATATAAGACCCAAAGGGAGGAAGACAGGGAGGTGTAACTAGAGTGTCTAAGGGAAGCAGGGAAGGCTGTTAGGAGCACAAAGGTGCAAACTGAGGAAGGATTAGAGTAAATGGTGAAGAAAGGAGACAAGACATTGTATAGGTACATCAATGAAGGAAGAAAAGCCAGGGGGGCTGATTGTAAAGCTGAAAAGGAAAAAGGGAGAGTGTAAGGAGGGGGAGCCTAGAAAAGGCAGAAATACTGAATAAATACTTCTGTTTAGTATTCACTGAAGAGGCAGAGGGTCAGGGACCACAGTTGGGCAACAGATACAAATGGTGGTGGGGGAGAAGTGGACACCAGTCCATTCACCGGAGAGAGTCCTGGTGGAGTTCACGAAACTGAAGGTGAACAAGGCAATGGGACCAGATGGCATGCACCCGAGGATATTAAAGGAGCTGCGAAGAGAACTAGCAACATCTCTGGCAGTCATATTCACTGAGACACTCAACACAGGAGTGGTCCCAGAGGACTGGAAGAAGGTGCAGGTAGTCCCGCTGTACAAAAGCGGGAGTAGAGATGAGGCAGGGAACTATAGGCTGGTAACCTCACCTCAGTAGTGGGTAAGATCATGTAGGCACTGTTTAAGGGAAGAATAGTGGCACACCTAGAACCCAGTGGCTCCCAGGATTCAAGGCAATATGTATTCACAGCAGGAAGGTTGTTTAGATGAATCTGATAGATTTTTTTGACTGGGAGATGAAGTAAGTAAATCGGGGGGGAAGTCTCCTACCTCGATTTTCAGCAAGGCCTTCAACACTGTCCCAGATAGGAGGCTGGTTAACAAGATGGTTAGTCTGGGCATGGGGCGCAAGGTGGTAAGCTGGGTTAGGAATTGGCTAATAGACAGGAGGCAGAGGGTAGTGGTAAATAGGATCCAATCCAGGGAGGGGGGATGACCATCGGGGTACCACAGGGATCAGTCCTTGGGCCAGTCATGTTTCATGTCTTCATTAGTGACACTGCAGAAGAGCTGGAAGGAAAGGTCTGCCTGTTTGCAGATGACATAAAGATCTGCAACAGGGTGGATACTCCAGAAGGAGTGGAATAAATGAGGAGGGACCTGGGGAAGCTTGAAGAATGGTCTGAGGTGTGGCAACTGAGGTTTAATTCAAAGAAGTGCAAAATGATGCACCTGGGATGAAGGAACCATGGGGAGAGTTACAGGATGGTGGGTGAGTTGCTGACGATCACCAAAGAAGAATGGGACCCTGGGGTTATCTTTTCTGATGACATAACACTGTCTAAGCAGAGTACAATGGCTGCAGGGAGGGCCAGTGGCATGCTGGGGAGTATAGTCAGAGGTATCACTAGCAGAAGTTGGGAGGTGGTGATGCCATTGTACAAAACACTAGTGAGACCTCAGCTGAGTACTGTGTGCAGTTCTGGAGGCCACACCTTTGTAAGGTCATTGACAGAGTGGAGGAGGTCCAGAGAAGGGTGACTAAGATGGTACAGGGCCTGAGCTGGCCTGGTGGTGCTGAGGGTTGAGGCGCTGGACGCCACACCTCACGGCATGCCGGTGACCCGGGTTTGAGAACGGACTCTGGGCATCCGGGGTCAGCTAGGAGGAGGAGGATTGAGCATCCTATGGACTGCTCTCCTCCATGGAGGGAGGGTGGGGAGGATCGCTGAGACATTGTCTCCTGGCAGTGGCTGGGGGGCAAGTGCAGGCTCGGGGATGAAAACTGTGGGCTGGTGCGGGCAGGTGTCGGGCATACTGTGGGCTATCGTGTGTGTAGGAACGTCCTTGGCGCCACTGCATGCTCGCGCCCAGGGAGATAGAAGGTGACAATCCTCTGGAGCAATGACGGCAGACTCCATCGGTGCCACAGCAGACCCACTTAAGTCCGCTCCCCTTTAGCCCCCGTCCTCCAGGTTTCCGCAGTCCACGGGATAAATCCCCGTTATGAAGCGACCTGGGATGGTGGGGCGAAAAGGGTCTGAGCTCTGACTGGGTCCAGGCAGCAGCCGAGGTAAAGAATCCTGATAATGGGGAACCATAGGAACACTCCCCAGCTGAGGAGGTAAAAAAGAAACTAACAACAACAAAAAAAAGATGGTGCAGGGCCTGCACTGGAAAACATATGAGGAGAGATTAAAGGAGCTCAATATGTACCCGCTGGAGGAGAGGAAGGAAAGGGGGTCCATGATAGACACATTCAGATACCTTAAGGGCATAAAAAAGGTGAAAGGGGGAGACATTTTCCAATATAGGAGAAGTACAAGAACAAGGGGGCATGATATGAAATTGGTATATTGCAGGTTAAGGGGAAATGTGAGAAAGTTCTTCTCCATGGAGAGGGTGGTGGACACATGGAATAGTCTGCTACAGGAGGTGGTGAGAGCAAGCACAGTGAAGGGGTTTAAACATGCCTGGGACAAGCATAAGGGAACCTTAGAAGTGGGATGGAGTGGTGAAAAGTCACTGACCAGATAGGGTCAGAGGATGCAAACAAGTGTAGGGCTTATGGACAGACTGGATGGGCCTAGCGGTCCTTATCTGCCAACAATTTCTGTGTTTCTGTGTAAGTTACAATGATGATCATGCAGAAGAATGGTAGGCTCAGCTGCAGTCACTGCTCCCTCAGTTCTCAGCCATCATATTACAGTACTGGTTATTCAGGGGCAGCGGCTCTGACTGTCAGAAGCCATCTCTGCCGGTGGCACCCAAGTAATTGATCTTTTCATTTCAACTGGGTAACATTTTCAAGCACCGGTGTGGGGACTGTGAGACTCTTCCCTCAAAACGGCAGTTCCTTTTTGGCCCGGCTGCAGTTCACAGTGGTTGAAGTAAGATTTTGCCAGAATGAAGCCAACTTTATTAGACAGCTGCATTCATGTCTGGAAATGCTCTCTTAACTCTTAAGGCACTGTGATGGAAAGTGCAAAAGTGATATAAGGCTGGTCCTGCTACTCACTTAGGCGTTCTAATCACTTCTTGTCCCCTCCCATACCAATCCAGGATGGGGTTCCACAGGCAGGGTTACCAGATTATGGGATGCAAAAAAGAGGACACCTTCTTGATGCCACGCATCACATGCTTATGCAGCTCCTCATTTGCGACAGTGACACTTTAAGCTTAACTGCCTGCCTTGACTCTGTACATTCTGCAGTAGTGAAGAGACTCAGAATACGGACAATGTGGGTGCTCACTAATTTAAGACTAAGAGCATGTACAAACAAAAACTCGTGTTACTAAACTTAATGCAGTATTATTGCAGGCAGCCCAGAAAAGTAGTGACGCAATAAATACCCTTAGAAAAACAGCTGTTTTGTTCATCTCAGTATGGACCCACGCTTTCATACTTATTTGCCCCATGAAATCCCTGATGTATATTTTGTGAGCATGGATAAACTTACCAAGTAAAATTGGCACTGTTGTTTTCACTCAGAAAAATCACAAATTCCACAAAAACGTAACGAGGCTGCAGGTCAGGATTGTAATATTTTGCCTGGTGGGTTTCACTGATTTGACTATGGCCACTTAGAAGTACCACATTCTGCTCTAAAATCCTGTGCATGGGTGAAAACTGACTGCTCTGTCATTCGTGGATAGCAAGGCTGTACTGCACATGAACATTCTTTTTTTTTTTTCTTCACCCATGGCCACGCGTAACAGGACTTGCAGAATGGTAGTTGCTTGGCAACTTGTGTAAACAACTACAGTTTTTCAGTGAATCAGAGTGCCAAGCCCAAAAATCCATACAAAAGAACACTTAATGGAAAATCTGCCTGGATGAAATTTCACAGCTTGGAAAGAGAACATGTCTGGGTAAAACCGGACATCTCGTAACCCTACTCACAGGGCTCAATCCTGGGCCCAATTTTCTTCTCTGGTTCCCTCAAACAACCTCCCCTTGCCTCTGCCAACTCGCATATTCACATTTATGCAGATGACAGAGTCCTCTATATGCTAGGTCCCTCGACCGTGGCAGTGGAAGTCTGTCTGAATTTAGCAAGATTTCCACATTGTACTGCACTGGTTCCGGTCCAACCAACTCTGAGTCAACACTAAAAAAAACAGTGTTCAAAACTGTCCATGACCTTTGGCACCAGCCTGAAGCTGGCTGGGCTTGCCCCCCTCTCCCTGTCATCTCCACCCTGGATGGTACCCCTCTTAAAGTGGTTCCCTTCTTCAAGTATCTCAAAGATGGCTTGATAGTAGGCTTGACTTCTCTGCCCACATCAGTGCCGTCCACTCCAAGCTGTGCCCCAAGCTCGGAGCCCTGTACCATAACAAAGACTGCCTGTCTACACAGGTCAACTGAGGATTGGTTACCAGACTGGTGGTGCCGGTCTTTGACTATGCGGCAAGGGTGTAGGCAGGCATACTCACTGTACACATTTGTGTACAGTTTTTTTTGAGTACTTGTCCCAAACCATATGCCTTTTTGTTACACTACATTAGAATGATAATGATATTATAGTTAGGGTGGTCTACTGAGTAGTGTCTGTATCTGATTAAACCTCTATTATTTATGACATAGGTATGTGTACAACCTGTTTTGAGATTAGATGAGTCACTTGTTGTAGTAGGAGGGGCAACAGTTGGACAGGATGTGTCATTTTTTTTTAAATGGGGGGGCAGCATTTGGAGAGATTGTGTTCAAAATGGAAATCTTTGGCTACACCCCTGCTATGCGTATGTGGTCTTCGGTACTGCCCCCTCCCCTTGCCAGACTGGACACCCTCTGTAGCTCCTTCTATTGCTTTGCTACCAACTCCCGCCCCGTACTCATCACTACACCCTCTATTCCTCACTATCCATCCTTCCTCTATCATCACGTCACCAGTCCCACTGCGCCTCCTTTATCTTCAAATACTGGTTTGGGTCTCTACCATCTTACCTAACCACACTCCTCTCACCCATTCCCTCTGCTTCTTACTCCCTCCACTCCAGAGAACCTTGCACCTTCTCCCTCCCCTGTCCTTACTCCTCTGCTGGGCAGTCAGCCTTCTTCTATTGCCTTCCCTCCCTCTGGAACCATCTCCTCTCCTCCCTCTGTCTCTCCCCTTCCCCTGTTTCCCTTAGGTGCCACCTGAAGTTCCTACCTTCCCACTTCTGCTCCTGTCAACCCTCTACCTGACCTGCCCTCTGTGCCCTTTTCAACCCTGCCATGGTCTCCTCTGGGGCAAATTCATGTCACTACAACTGCTGCGCTCTTTTGTATCAACCTGCTTTTGTCATTATAATTGGTTATTGGTACTGTCCATAGGACCAGCTTCTGTTCACCGATTATTGTTATCTGAACTTGCATCTTGTTGAATTGTTCATTATTTGCACTTTATCATTGGAATGCTTATCTATTGCTGTTTTTTGGTTCATTCAAACACCATGAAGTCTTGCTATATTATAACAATAGCAGTCAGCCACTGCAGCTGAACTGCCCCGGAGAGGAAGGAGTTAACTCCAGAAGATCTGGAGTTCTACAGCGCGAGGGCGCTGTGCCCAAAGCTCTATCTGGCAGTTTCAAATGAAACTGTCAGATTCTTTACTCCGCTTCACTGAACAGTCGCTCTGGAGATCAGCTCCTTCAGCTCGGTTCATTCTCGGTTCAAGCGAGTATTTTTCGGTTCATTTGAACCGGCAAAAGTATTATTTTTTACCGCATTTCGGTTTTAAAGCTCTATCTGGTAACCGTAAGTACTAAAATTTAAGTCTGTGTGGAAAATTAATTATCGGTTCGGTTTTGAACCGATCGGTTGTTTTTTTCTGCATTTTAAAAGTGTGCAGTGGGTTTTAGAGTGCGGTTCCTGGTTCTTATCGGTTCTAAAAACCGGAATTATAACAGTTTTTTCAAATACCCGTGACACGGTTAGGAACCGATAAGGGTGTCTTGCCTGGCACTGCCATCAAAAGGGCAAGTTTTGGTTAGGCTGGCATTATGTCTGAGAAACCCAAAAGAAAAACCGGGCCCACTGGGTTTCAACACTGTGGATGTCTGTGGGGCGACTTGCCAAGGCTGACCCACACACCACTTGTGTTTATTGTCTGGGGTTGACCACCTCCTGTCAGACTGCCAGGTGTGTAAAATTTCCTGCAGCCACCCTGGAGAAGAGATTGGGCTGGCTCAGGGAGCGAGAGGCCAAAAGTCCGCTGACCCGGATGGCCAGCCGGTCCAGTACCCACTGGACCAGAGGAGTGCCCTCTGACCAGGGCAGACTTCCTCGGGCAAAGGAAGGCTGGTTCAGAGGAACCAGTCCCAAGTAAAAGACAAGGAAATCAGTAGGTCTGGAGTCCAAATTGTGTCTCCAACTGCTGCAGAGATAGCTAAAGCCATTCAGATTGTCCAGTCACTGTCTCAGGGATCTGTAGAACCACCAACAGCTGGTAAAGGTTGGTTCGTTCAGTCCCAGTGGTTCAGGATTTTGAAGTTGAGGATTTTATGAACCACAGGAGGGAGGAGGAATTTGATCAATATATGTGGCTGGGGGTCTGACGTGCCCATTGAACGGACATTTCTCCAGACAGACCTTTAGAATCTCCTCCTATTCTGTCTGAGTCCCCTTCTTTCTTTATTTTTTACAAAAGGTTGCAGAAACCCTCCAGCTTCCTTTAGAGGAGGCTGTGGATGAGCAAGAGGAGCCTGATTATGTGGAAATGATGGATATTCCAGAGTCTAGGAGGTTGTCTATTCCTTTGCATAAGTCATTTAGGAAGCAAACAACAAAGATTTTAAAATCCTCATTCTGTCCCTCCTGTAGATAAAAAATGGACAGAAGGTATACTTTGTCAGGCTCGGATACAGACTTCCTTACTGAGCAGTGTAGTCATGTAGGTGTGGTACAGCTGCAGCCTGTGACAAGGCTAATATTCCTCTGGCCTCACATCCTCCTGATAAGGATTCCAGGAAGATTGATGCCATGGCGAAGAAACAGTATATGGCAGCTTCTTTGGGACTCAGGCAGGCAAATTATATGGCTTATGTAGCTAGATATCAGAAATCTAGGTGGGACACAGTATTGCAGTTAGCCAAGCAGGCCCATGGCCAGCTGGCTAGTGAGGATGGAACAGGTGGCTGCTGATGGCATTGAAGCCTCTAAGTTCAATTTCATACTGCTGTTGATGTTAATGATGTTTCTTCTAGGGTCATGGCCACTTCTGTAGCTTCCGTGGTTGGCATGGCTCAGATGCACTAATCTGTCCCAAGATACCCAGTCAAAGGCTATGGATTTTCCTGTAGTGGGAAATTCTCTTTGGGAGCAAACAGAAACTATATGAAAAGATGGATGAATACAGAACTACCTACAAAAGTGCCCAGGCTAAGGAGAAGCATGCCATGCCACAAAGGCATGCTCCCAGAGGTAGGGGCAGGCCCTTTTCCAGGCCTTTTACCAATTTCAAGCCTCCTCTGCTGTCTGCAGAGGGTTTCTTCAGAGGCAGGGGTAGGCGTGGCACAAGAAGGCGTCCCCTCCCTCAGCCTAAGGCTGCTGCTAGCAGGCACCCTGATGGGGTGTCCAGGGCCGATTCTCCTGTACCAGTGGGGGGCAGGTTGGCCTATTTCAGCCGGAACTGGCTGTCCCTAACTACGGACAGATGGGTTCTGGAGGTAATAGGCCAGGGTCTGGTTCTCAGCTTCAAACACTTTCCAAAGATGAGAGCCAGGCATTTTCCACCTGCAAATCCTTCAGAAGCCCTTGCTTTGGAAGCAGAGGTTTCTGCTCTGCTGGACTGCAAAGCAGTGGAAAGGGTTCCTCCTTGCCATCAGGGCAAGGGGCTTTATTTAAGATACTTTCTTACCCCAAAAAAGACAGGAGAATGGCGGCCCATTCTAGATTTAAGATACTTGAACAAGCATCTGTTGAAACCAAAGTTCAAAATGTTGACTCTGGCAATGATATTGCCTTCCCTAAGGCCAGGGGACTGCTAGCTTCCCTGGACCTCAAGGATGCCTATTTTCATGTTCTGATCAGGCCTTCTCACCGAAAGTACCTCAGGTTCGAACTGCCCTCAGGCCACTACCAGTTCAGGGCAATGCCCTTGACGCTCTACCTCTGCGCCAAGGGTATTCACAAAATGTCTCGCTGTAGTAGTGGCTCACTTAAGAAGGCAAGGGGTTGCTGTGTTTCCCTACCTGGACGACTGGCTCATTGTGGGTCAGTCTCCAGGTCAGGTGAACACCACTTGCAAGTCACCCAGCAGCTTCTCACTTCCCTGGAATTCCTGCAAACTTACCAAAGTCAGTTCTGGAACCAGTTCAGGTCCTAACTTTCATAGGCAGAATTGAACACAAGGTTAGCCAGGGCTTTTCTTCCCTGGAAAGGGTGGACAGACTCATCGCCCTGGCATCCTCTTTACCCCGCGGGTCTCTCGACCAGCAAGGCATTTTCTGCAACTCCTCGGGCACATGGCTGCTTCCACAGCTGTCGCGGCAGGGAGCAAGATTCCAGATGAGGACATTCAGTTCCATTTGAGGGGCCTATTGGTCTCAAAGGAAGGACCCCTTACTAAGTTGGTCCCAGTTACTCAAACTCTGATCCTAGCCCTCCACTGGTGGCAGGTCCAGAGCAATTTAAGACAGGGGTTCCTTCATTCCCATTCTCCTCCCTCACCCTCACCACGGATGCCTCCCTGTTAGGGTGGGGGGCTCACCTAGGCGATCTTGCCACTCAGGGGTATGGTCTCCTCAGGAGTCTCTGCTCCACATCAATCTTTTGGAACTCAGAGCTGTCTTTTAGCTCTTCGGTGTTTCAGATTCTGTCCAGAACAAAGTGGTTCAAGTCAGGACAGACAATACCACCACAATGTGGTACATCAACAAGCAAGGGGCACTCGGTCTTCAGCCTTGTGCAGCGAGCAATGAAGTTGTGGTCTCTGATGCACTCCTGAACACCTCCCTGATAGCGGTTCATCTCCCAGGAAGGACAATGTCTGGCGGGACGCCTCAGCAGAATTTCTCAGGGCCATCACGAATGGGCTCTGAATCCACAAGTGCTGGGGTCTGTCTTTGCCAGATGGGGCACTCCTCAGATAGATCTTTCGCAGCCCCAGACAACCACCAACTTCCTCTTTTCTGTTGCAGGCCTCCAGTTCTGGGCTCAGTCTCTGGACACCTTTCTGTTGGACTGGAAAGGGAAGTTCCTGTATGCCTTCTCTCCTTTCCTCTCCTTTTCAGGGTACTAGTAAAATCAGATCTCAACCTTGCAGAGTGATTCTGATTGCCCCAGATTGGGCCAGACAGCCCTGGTACCCTCTGCTCCTGTCCTTGGCAGTCCACCCTGCCCTGAGCCTGCCCAGAGTCCACGACTTACTGGCCTGTGCACAGGGGAGAGTGTGGTATCCGGACCTCAAATCCCTCCACCTCAAGGCTTGGCTCTTGAGGAGCTAGAATTGCTGACTTACACCTTTCTCAAGGTGTCATGGATATTTAAAGGCTTCAAGAAGCCTTCCACTAGGACCACTTATAATTCTAAGTGGAAGAGGTTTTCCATCTGGTGCTCTGAGAGGCAGATTATCCCAGAATCTGCTGATCTTCCCATTCTACTGGACTATTTGGTCCATCTGAATTCCCTAGGCCTTAGACCAGCTACCCTGAAGGTTCATCTGGCAGCTGTCTCTGCTTTTGTGTCAGCAGGAAACCTGCCTCCTTTCTTCTCACCGGTGTTCTCCAAGTTTTTAAAGGGTTACTTCATACTAACCCTCCTTTTGGGAACCAGCTCCGCCTGGGACCTGAATATTTGCATTGCTCAGTTAATGCAACCCCCTTGAGCCTCTGTCTTCTGCAGAGCTCAAGTATTTAACTTGGAAAACCGTTTTCCTAGTAGCTATCACCTCTGCCAGACGCATAAGTGAGCTACAGGCCCTGTCAGTGGAAGAAGATTTTATCTCTTTCCACAGAGATAAGGTAGTCCTTAGGACTAATAGAAAGTTTTTGCCTAAGGTGGTTTCTGATTTCCACCTGAATCAATCTATCTCTCTCCCAGTATTTTCACTGAGCATTCTTCCTCAGGTGAGAGGAGCCTGCACAGCTTGGATGTCAAAAGAGCCTTAGCTACTATTTAGAGCGCACCAGAGGTCATATGTTGAATCCTCCAACTCTTTCTTACCTATGGCGAGGTTGGCAGGAAACCTGCCACTAAGAGAACAATTGCAAGGTGGATTGTTTCTTGTATCAATTCTGTTATCAGAAACTGGGTAGAGTACCCCCCTCAGGATTGAGGCCCACTCCACCAGGGGTACAGCCTGCGTCTCTAGCGGCTGCTAGAGACATCCCCATTCTGGAGATTTGTCAAGCTGCTACCTGGAAGACAGTTCACACCTTTACCAAGCATTATTCCTGGATGTCCAGTCCAGGAGAGATGCTCGGTTTGCACAGCTGTGCTTCAGAGCCTATTTCCTAAGTAGGTTCTGACCCTCCTCCATGGAGGTACTGCTGTGTAATCTGCTTATTGTTATAATATAGCAAGACTTCATGGTGTTTGAAGAAAAATTACTCACCTTAGTAATTGCTTTTCTTCTCATGGAGTCTTGCTATATTATAACCACCCTCCTCCTGCCCCTCTCAGAACTTCTACTGTAGGTGTGGCGAATTGTGCAAGCACTGTGTCATGCCATTGTAGTTTTTCCTTACCCTCTTTTCCTTTGGGTTAGGGATCTAGATTGTTTCATTTAGGTTATTTATATTGCCCCTTCCTGGACTTGAGTCTTTGGGGAAGGGGGTTCATATGTGCTTGTCAGGGTGGTAAAACGAACCATAATACTATCAATTTTTGTTATTATGGCTCTGAGTGTTTCTTTGTTCTTTATATTGTTGTTATTACTACTAGTAGGTAGCCATGGGCTAGTGTAGTTTTTCCACACAGACTTTCCGTCCTTTGATGTTAGCTTAGTAAAGATCTGACAGTTTCATTTGAAACTGCCAGATAGAGCTTTGGGCACAGCGCCCTCGCGCTGTAGAACTCCAGATCTTCTGGAGTTAACTCCTTCCTCTCCGGGGCAGTTCAGCTGCAGTGGCTGACTGCTATTGTTATAATATAGCAAGACTCCATGAGAAGAAAAGCAATTACTAAGGTGAGTAATTTTTTCTTGTATCCCCTCACCCTTTTTCCCTGGTCGCACCTGGAAATGAGCTCTGGCTTAGCGTGCCGTTTCTAGTTATCAATTTTCAAATAAGTAAATAAATAATAAATTATACATTTCCAAAACTATAACATGGGTACAACTGGTCCAAAATTTATAACAGTACGCCAAATAAATGCTGGTAGTTTTTGTGTAGAGTCACCAACATTCGCCATTAACTAGCCTTACATTGGAGGAGGTAATATTTCAATAAGTATATCATTTGGGCTAGTGAAATGTCTGTGGGCCACTCTCTATTACTGTTTTACCAACCTCAAGTCTAGTGACCAATGACTGCATAAAATTTCGTTTCAGATCCTGATACAAATTACAGTCACATGGCAAACATGTTTCCTCAATTAGTTTGCTTGTAGCTGAATTATGCATGGGACACATGGTTACTTAGGTGTTTTTATGGGATGGAAGCTAAGGTTTATTTATTATTTTTTTCATTTATTTTTGTTGACTTGGAAGTCGGCATGATCCTTTCGAGATGCCACAGGATGGACAGCATCCGACCCCCCCAAGCCGATTGCTCTCCTACTTCCTCCAAGACTACTTCCTCCAAGACCTGTGCCTGTATCTCCTGACACAGATCTGCTCCCCCTTTTGGGTCAAAAGCACATCTCGGCTACCTTACTTTGACCAAAAGCCTGTATTTGGCTATGTATTTCCATGGTCCCCCGAGCTCTCACCTGACCCCGCTCATCCACCAGGCCGATCCTGAGGTGGGCTTTGCACATCCCCCTCCGGCCTGCTAACTACCATATTGACCCGGACAGGTGAGCAAGGTGTGCGATCGCTACTCCCCCATGGTTAAAACTCCCCTTTCATGCTCCCAACAGCAAGTCCATGGTCTTCCGCCTTCCAGCCACTAGATATGAACCTTCAGATGGCCCATTCAACCAGAGCTGCCTCTTTGCCCTGATTGTTCTTGCTGCGTGAAGGGGGACCCTGGAAAACAAAAGGTTGTTATTGCAAATGGGGGCACACATACCTCATAGATACTTGTGACTTCCATCCCTCCAGCACCTGAATCTGGTCATCTGCCCATCCCAGATTCCTAGCGTATATGGCTGCCCCGATTCTAAAGAAGTGTGTCCCGTACTCCATCGGATCCAGCCCTACCTCCTGGACTGCTCTATCCAGAATAGCTCTAAACTGATATGTTGTGACCGGGGCCCCATTGGCATGCCTAAAGAAGGCATCCCCTATCTTGGGCATGGCCGCCATAAAGGCCCGCACCCTGTCCTGGACCTTCCAAGACACCCCGGGTGGGGCCTCCACCAGGCACCAGTGGCCTTTCTGCTCCTGGTCAGTCTTGCTCTTCTGGAGCCTCAACCAGGCCCCCCATTCCATCACCAGCACATCCCCCTCTTTCAGCCCTATATGCCGGGTTCTCTGGGAAGGCTGGGTAACCTCCGGTACCCAGAATGCCTCACAGAAGGTCTACAGAAACATGGTATCAAACAGAAGGGCTTCGAATGGGGTCCAACAGACCTTTGGCAAGACCCCCTAATGTTCTCAAGGATCGCGGGGGTGATTGGGCACCTTGTGTCCAGGTGAGAGGCGACCAACTTTGCCAACCCTTTCAGGACCTTCCTCACCTTAAACACTTTTGTAGTGTCTGTGAACCCCAGGGCCCTGGAAACCCAGGAGAGGCCAGCGAGGTGCCTGGCCACCACCCCCCATGTCGCCCCATACTGTTTTGACTGCATGATGTACTGGCACAGCTGTTCCACCGGAATGGGCCAATCCTCCAGCCAAGCCGCCTGTGCCTGTATCCCCATGAGATGTTCCACTCCCCGCCAGTATTTACTTTGTCCTTGGTGCAGTGGAGTTACCTGCATTTTCAAGTTGAGATGTCACTACCCTCCACAAGAAGGGAGGTACAGCCCGTGGCTGCTGCTCCGCTGCTGGTGCCAGCTCCTGAAACCGTTGCCACTGTGAATGAGACAAAGCATCAGCAATCCCATTATCAACCCCGGTATGTGAACGGTCTTAAATGAGATGTTCAAGAGTAAGCATTTTAGGACAAAGATGTGCATCAAGTCCCCCGGCATGCCCTTCAGCCCCAACTGCCTGTTAATAATGTGCACCACCCCCATATTATCTGACCTGAAGAGGACCTTGCGATCCTTTCAGCTGTGCCCCCCCATAAAAACAGGGCAACCACTATGGGAAAGAATTCCAGCAGGGTGATATTGACAAGTGGACCCACTGCCTCCCATTCTAGTGGCCATTTTTCCACACACCTCTCCCCTTCGAAATATGCTCCAAACCCTAATGCCCCCGCTGCATCTGTGAACAGCTGAAGCTTGTGCTCCTCGCTGTCAGCCTGCCATAGCGCCACCCCATTAAAGTGCTTCAGGAAGACCTTCCATACTCATAGGTCCTCTTGGAAACCCTCTGTGCCTCGCAACCTGTGATGTAGCCTGATGCACCCTCCTCCCAACTTAGGCATGCATCGCAAGAAGGTGCGCCCCATAGGGATGACCCGGCAAGCAAAGTTGAGGTGCCCCAATAGCTGCTGCAGCTGCCTCAAGGCTACCTTCTTGGCCCCCTCCATGGAGTCGACCAGGCATCTGAGCGTCTCCACTTTATCCCAAGGCAAGCGGCAGACCCTGTTGACAGTGTCAGTCTCGATCCCCAGGAACACCAGGGCCCTGGTCGGGGCCTCTACTTTCCCGGGGGCTAAGGGGACCCCAAAGTCCTGACAGGTGGCCAGTGTCTTCTCACAGTCTTTTTTTCCCCTTCTGCCCCAACGAACAGAAAGTCGTTGAGGTAGTGGACCACCACCTGGTTCTCTGCTTCCGTCTCTGTCACCCAGTGCAAGAAACGGCTAAATGTCTTGAAGATTGCGCATGCTGTGGAACACCCCATGGGCATGCAGTTGTCAATGTAGTACTGACCTTCAAACTTCATGCTCAGCAGTTCTGTCATCTGGATGAATGGGGAGCATATGTTGCAGCCTCTGTATTTTCTTTTACCTGAATGGTGTGAGTTCTACTCTCTAAGACCAGGGATGCAAGGACCAATCCCACAGTCCAGCATTTAAAGTGAATATGCAAACCTGCAATTTGGTTTACAGAAGATGTCATCCATGAGCGGACATTACATGTACAATGAGAAAGGGATCCCTGCCTGTAGAAAAACAAAGGGGGAAGTGATATGATGTAATATTATAAAGCTACCAACAGTCCCTATTTTCCCAGGACAGTCCCTGTTTTAGGCAGTATGACCCAGTGTCCCCACAAGTTTTGCAAAATGTCACTTTTGTCCCTTTTTTGCTTACCTGTCCCAGTTTTGTCCCTTTTTTTTTTTGCTGACTGCTAATCTGTCCGTGAGTCACAGTTATTTCAGCACCACTGTGTTGCTGCTCAGGCTGGACAGCAGTTTGCAACTTCAACCCCTGTGCCTGTGTTGTACTGCAAGCATGTCAGTGGCAGCACAGTAAAGCATGTTCTAGGGACATGGATATGTTGTTCATCCATACTGTCTGGCAGGTTCCTTGCCGCTTTAAATCATGCCGGAAGGTCTTCAAGCTGGCTCCTCCCACCCACCCGGGTGGTAAAACTCTCGGCTCCGCCCCATGATGCCAGATCTGCCTTACCGCTTGGAAGCTCAGGTTCCCTACTTAATGCTCTGCATGTAGACTGGATCCTAATTCTTCGGTTCGGCCAAAATTTATTTTAAAATTTTCAAGACTTCGGTCAAGTTTCTTCCTCAGGTTTGCGATGGACAAATCGACTCCCAGATTTCGGCGGTGCCCTTATGGGCAGAAAATGTCCAGGACGGACCCGCACTCCACGTGCATCTACTGCCTCGGCCTAGAACTGACCCGCAGGCCTGCAAGTTATGCTGTTCGTTTTCGGCCAATGTCCTGGAAGACCGCGCTGCCCGGTTACAGCTTGTTCGCCCCAAGAAGCGCTACCTGCCGGTGAAGTTGAAGGAGGCCCATTGGGTGGTTACCGCGGCGGCTGGCTCTGCTGAGCAACTCGAGCAGATGATCGCCCTCGAGGAGGAGGTGGCACAGACCGCATCATCCTCTTCCTCGGTCGCGGCATTTATCCCGCTCTCTCTGGGTGCCTCTTATTCAGCTTCCTTCAAGGAGCTTTGCCAATCCCTTTCCATGAAGGGAGAGGGGCCATCGGGACATTCCTCTCAGTCGAGAAAGAAGGACTCTAAAGGTAAGTCCCATCGTCGGCGTTCGTGGGAGCGGGAAAGGTCCCCTTCCCTGGACAGTTGACACTCGACTTCAGTTGAGGTTGCGGCTAAGGCCGCTGGGTTCATGGTGTCCCCGTCAGATCAGCCAGCCGAGACACCCGTCGACGTGGTCGAGATTTTTCTCGACCCGTCAGATGGGCTGTCGGCTGGTGAAGCTGACAACCCTTCTTCTTTGGTTCCCCCAGTGGAGACCGAGGACCTGCCTGTGCCTCCGGTGCCGCAGTCCCCAGTTAAGGCTTCCGAGCCGAGGGAAGAGCGGGTGTCCCCGGCCCCTTCCCAGACCCGTCCTCGGAAACTCCAAGGATCTCGGTCTCGGTCTCGGACATCATCTCGGTCCAGCCGATCCCGCTGACATCGGCAGTCTTGGTCTCAGCACCGAAGTAAGCGGCGCTGCGCCTTATCCTCGTCTTCCTCCTCAGAAGAGGAGAGGCTTTGGTGCAGATTGCATCGACGCTACAAGGACCTGATGCGGCAGCAGTTACTTCTGTTTGGGAACAAGCCAACACCGTCGCCTTCCCCGGCCATCAAGTGGCCGAAACCAGCTGCCCCGTCGATTGTGGTGGAATCTCTGCCTCCACAACCGAAATCAGGGGCACCGACCAAGGACTCTCGGTCGGGTCAGGGCCTGCCCCACAGGTTGTCGGTCACCCTCACTCACGACCGTCCTCAGCAGGTGGAGGGTGGCTCAGGCCCCAGGCAGCTCTTCGCGGACTCCTCGGAGTCCGATGACGACTCCTCCCTGTTCTCCAGGCCCATTGACCTGGAGTCCTCCGGGGGCCAGTCAATGGACGAAAGCCCATCGTCCTTCATGGGTCTACTTCGGCTCATCTCGGAGTCCACCGGGATGCAGCTCGACCCGGTATCCAAGCGGGCCAAGTATCCCCTCACAGAGATACTGGACCGAGGGGATTCACCCATGGAGGCCTTTCCAGTGGCTGAAGCCATTGTTGGCCCAGCCTTGGAGCTCTGACAATGGCCTGCTTCCTGTCCTGTGCCTTCAGGCAGGATGGCCAGGAAGTATGCGGTCCCTACCGGCTCTTTGCCCGGGTTTCCGGAGCACCCCTCCGCTGAGGGGTTGGTCACCGACAGCACTTTCTGGCATTCCGGGAACACTAGGGATGTGGACAAGCCCCCCAACAAGGAGTCCAAAAAGCTGGACTATGCCGGGCGCAAGGTGTACGCTGCGTCCTCCCTTGGCCTCCACCAGGCCAGCTCGGCCGTGCTGATGGCACACTTTTCCCACGCCCTCATGGGCTCCCTGGATGAGGTGATCCCTCATCTCCCGGCCGACCTGCAGACCACGGTCCAGCTTGTACAGGACCAGGGTAGGGCGGTGGCTAAACAGCAGCTCCAAACAGCTCTGGACATTGGAGACTCCTGTGCCAGATCGCTTTTGGCTGCGGTGGCCATGCGTCGCAGAGCATGGCTGAGGATATCCACCTTCACGGCGGATACCCAGCACAAACTGGCAGATGTCCCCTTCCTGGGGACTGACCTCTTCGGCCCTGGAGTGGAGGTCACCTCCAGCGGATCGAGAAGTCCAGTGCCACTCTGGACTCGATCACCTCTGCCCAGAAGGACAAAGGCCGCCGACAGCAGCAGCGCAAGTCTTTTCGTCCTTCTGCGCCTGCGGCACGTCTGGCCCAACAGCACCAGCAACAGGGCCAGCAGGCTTGCGCTTGGCATCCCAAACCCAAGCTTGCGGCTTCCTCCAATAGGAAGCAGGGAGGTAAAGGCCCTGGAGGTCCCTCGGCTGGTCCCTCCTCTAAGCCTACCAAGTGACGGGTTGAGGGGTGTTGCCCCCAGCCTCGTCACCCCCCCCGGGGTTCCCCCCCGTGGGGGGACGGCTCCGCCACTTCCTTTCCGCTTGGTCCATTATCACCACAGACCATTGGGTGTTGGAGGTGGGAGGAAAGGCCTGCCCTGGAGTTTAGCAGGCCCTGCCCTTCCGAGCCGTCGCCCCCCTGGGGGCTACGAGGTCGCACCTCTTTGTCAGCTCGTGACCCGATATCGCCTGCTCCTCGAAAAAGAGGTGATCAGGAAGGTGGCGGATCTTCCTCCAGATCCAGGGTTTGTGTCCAGGTACTCCCTGGTCCCAAAACGGACGGGGGGCTGGCGCTCCATTCTCGACATGCACGACCTGAACAGGTTCCTAAAGTCCCGGACCTTCAGGATGGTCACCCTGGCTCAGATAATCCTATCCTTGGAACGAGGCATGTGGTTCTGTTCTCTGGACCTTCAGGATGCGTTCTTTCACGTCCCAATCCATCTGTCCCACCAGAAATGCCTCCACTTCAGGGCAGAGGGATCCCTCTTCGAGTTCCGGGCCATGCCCTTCGGCCTTTCCCTAGCTCCCAGGGTCTTCACCAAATGCATGGCAGTGGTGACAGCATTCCTGTGGCACTGAAGGGTCTGGATGTACCCCTACCTGGACGACTGGCTGATTGCAGCCCCTTCCAGAGCAGAGGTGGAGCAGTGCAGAGATCTGGCCCTCCAGGTTTGCTCTCAGGTTGGACTCGTCATCAGCGAGGCCAAGTTGGAACTCGTGCCAAAGCAGGTGATCCAATTCATCGGGGCAGAGCTCGATGCTCTACGAGCCAGAGTACGGCTCCCGGCGGACAGGGCTGAGGTTCTTTCCTCTTTTGCCCAGTCATTTCAGATTGGGCAATCGCACCCTGCCTGGGACTTCCTGCGCATCCTGGGCCTCATGGCGGCCTGCACCAGCATGGTCCGTTGGGCCCACTGGTACATGCATCCCCTTCAATGGGGGCTGGCCAACCAATGGTCACAGCACTTTGATCCTCTGGATCAGCTAGTGACAGTGACCCAGGGGATGTGGAATGCTCTCCAGTGGTGGACCGTTCCAGCACATCTGCAGGAAGGCATCCCGTTTGTCCGCCCTGAGCCGACAGTCTCTCTATTGACCGATGCCTCTCTGATGGGTTGGGGTGGCCATCTGGGGGAGCACAGAGCGCACGGCCTCTGGTCCCCTTGGGAGTCCCAATGCCACATCAACCTGCTGGAGCTTCAAGTGGTTCATCTAGCCCTCACTGCCTTTGCTCCATTTCTACAGGGTCAAGTGGTTCAGGTCCAGACGGACAATACCACAACCATGTACTACCTAAACCACCAGGGCGGGATGTGCTCCATGTCTCTCTGCAGGGAAGCTCTCCTCATTTGGTCACTCATGCACAGCCTGGAGGCGGATCTCCTCGCCATTCATGTGGCAGGAGCCTCCAACACCCTGGTCAATGCCCTAAGCTGGATAGAGGCTGCGTCCCACGAGTGGTTTCTCCTGACGGAGGTAGTACAAGATCTGTTCTCACACTGGGGCATGCCTCAGGTGGACCTGTTTGCCTCCAGGGAGAATGTGAAGCTGAGACTGTTTCATGCCCGCCCCCCTCAGCAGGGCTCACTGCAGGGGAATGCCTTCTCAAGGCCATGGACCCTGAGCCTTTTCTACGCCTTTCCCCCATTTTCCATGATCCACAAGGTGCTTCTCAAGGTGAGGAGGGACAAGGTGTAGGTGATTCTGGTAGCCCCAGACTGGCCCCGCCAGTTCTGGTATCCAGATCTCCTCAGTCTCAACTCCAGGCTCCCAAGGCAACTTCCAGCCTGCCCGGACCTGATCTCAGTCATTCAGGGGAAGGTATTTCATCCGGACCTTCAATCCCTGCACCTGATGGCCTGGTTCCCGAGTGGCTAGAGTTCCTGGCCTTGGGTCTTTCTGACGAGGTCCTCAACGTCGTTGAGGTGTCCCGTAAGGAATCGACCAGAAAAAATCTACGCCTTCAAATGGAAGAGAGTCTCCATTTGGTGTCAGGGCAAGGGCCTGGACCCTTCCTCCTGTTCCTTGGCAAGCATTCTGGACTACCTGTGGTCCCTTTCACAGCAAGGGCTTTGGTCGACGACCCTTAAGGTGCACCTGGCAGCCATCTCTGCTTACCGGGCGCGGGCCGGGAAGCAGTCAGTGGCACAGGAGAAGGTGGTCGGATGCTTTTTCAAAGGCCTTGATCACATATCCCCTCCAGTGCGAGAACCTCCACCTCCGTGGGATCTACTGCTGGTATTGGCTAAGCTCATGGGCAAGTCATTCAAACCGATGCACAGGTGTGACATCTCTCACCTGTCATGGAAGACCGCCTTCTTGGTGGCTATCACGTCAGCCAGAAGGATGGGAGAGCTCCAGGCGCTTTCCATCGAGTCTCCCTATCTGGTCTTCCACAGGGACAAGGTTATCCTGCGCCTCCACTCGAAATTCCTTCCGAAGATGGTGTCGGAGTTTCACCTTAACCAGGTGTTGACTCTGCTGGTGTTCTACCCCAGTCACACCTCGGAGGCCGAATATAGGCTCCATACTTTGGACCCTAGAAGAGCACTCGCTTATTACAAGAAGCGGACGGCTGAAGTTCGGGGAGAGGTTCACCAGCTGTTTGTCACCTACGCTGAAGCCGCACCTGGCAGACCTGCAGCCAAGCGGACGATAGGCAGGTGGTTCACCTCCTGCATATATCTCTGCTATAGGTTGGCGGGCATGGAGCCTTCCAGAGGGATAAGAGCTCATTCTACCTGCCATACCGCTGCATCGGTGGCTGCTTCCAGGGACGTCCCTATCCAGGAATTCTGCAGGGCTGCTACGTGGAAGTCAGCACCCATCTTCATCACCTACTACCACATCAACCTTGAGTCACGCCGGGATGCTGGTTTTGGGGCCTCGGATCTCCAGTCTTTATTCCCTAAGTAGGGGGTGTGCGCCTTGCCTCCCTCCTCCCGGAGAACTGCTAGGAGTCTGCCAGACAGTGTGGATGGACAACATATCCATGTCCCTAGAAATACAGGTTACTCATCTGCAAAAGGAGTTCTAGGAATGGTATATATTTGTTCATCCTACATTCCGACCTCCCGGCTTTGAGCCTTAGCCTGGCTTCAGCGGGCTAGATCTGGCATCATGGGGTGGAGCCGAGAGTTTTATCACCCGGGTGGGTGGGAGGAGCCAGCTTGAAGACCTTCCGGCAAGATTCAAAACGGCAAGAAACCTGCCAGACAGTGTGGATGAACAACATTTACCATTCCTAGAACTCCAGTTACAGGTGAGTAACCCGTATTTCCTGCCTGTTAGATTAGACTGGGTAGTAGTGCAAACAAGCACATGTGGATGTCTGTCTGCCAGCAGCTTAGAGGGACTCCAGACAGAGAAGAGACTTGCAGCAGGGAACTAAGGTACCCAAACCTGATCAGCTGTAGGGAAGGGTGTGAAAGCAATCTGGTGTGGTGGTGGGAGTCACTGAGGTGAAGTTTGCTCAGTAAATGATGTAAGTGTGAGTGGGCTGGATGGGACTGTCAGGAGGAACAATACATGCAGCTTGAATGTCTGATCACCATTTAACGCAGGTTTGCTTCTAATGAACTTTCTGTAAATCATGATTTGGAACTTGCTGCAACAGAATGATGTAATGTTTGCTACTGGTGTCACTGTAGGGCAGCATGGCCTGAGTAAGCAGCAAAATGTAACTGATTGTGTGCAGCGTTGTCTGTGGCGGTGCCCATGGGAGTGATACAGTGGTGGGGGGTCATGGTCAGGATGGACTGTCCCAGTTTTGGGCGTTGGAAAGTTGGTAGCTTTATGGTGTAGTGTATACAGAAAATGCACTAAAGATCACATAGCACTTCCAGAAAAGAGTAGAGTAGTTTCTCCAGTATCCTGGCCACATTCCTGCCTTCACTATCCATCAACAGATTAACCTGGTTTAAATATCAATTAGTACTTTCTGTTAAAGCTGCCAACAGTCCCTATTTTCCCAGGACAGTCCCTATTTTAGGAAGCATGTCCCAGTGTTCCCTCAAGTTTTGCAAAATGTCACTTTTGTCCCGGTTTGTGCTTACTTGTCTCAGTTTTGTCCCTTTTTTTTGGTTGACTGCTAATCCGTGAGTGACAGTAATTTCAGCACCACTGTGGCACTACTCAGGCTTGACAGCAGTTTACAACTTCAACCCCTGCGCCTGTGTTGCGCCACAAGCATGTCAATGGGAGCACAGTAAGGCATGTTCCTTCCTGTTAGATTAGACTAGGTAGCAGTGCAAACAAGCATATGTGGATGTCTGCCTGACAGCAGCTGAGAGGCACTCCAGACAGAAGAGATTGCCAGCAGTGAACTAAGGTACCCGAACCTGATCAGCTGTAGAGAAGTGTGTGACAGCAATCTGGTGTGTTGGTGGGAGTCACTGAGGTGAAGTCTGCTCAGCAATTGAGGGGAGTATAAGCAGGTTGGGATGGACTGTCAGGAGGAGAAATGCAGCAGTTTGAATGTCTGAGCACAATTTGATGCAGGTTTGCGTCTAATGAACTTTCTGTACCTCATGATTTGGAACTTGCTGCAGCAGAATGATGTATTGTTTTAATCTGGATGTTTGCTACTGGTGCTACTGTGGACCAGCATGGCCAGAGCAAGTAGAAAAGCTTAATTGATTGTGTGCTGCATTGTATGCGGCGGTGCCTGTGGGTGTGACACAAGGGAGAGGGGGGGGTCATGGTCAGGATGGACTGTCCCAGTTTTAGGCCTCAGAACGTTGGTAGCTTTAACTTTCTGTAGTTCCCCCAATGAAACTGAAAACAGGAAATAGCTAGTAGCCTTACCTTCCTAGGTGGTAAGGTTGCAGATGATCGGTTATTAAGTCCACCAAATGGCTGTTCCAGTCATTGTATCTTGTGATGTCATTCCTGCACACGAACTCGGCCAGTCTGCATGGGAAACACCACTCGCTTATCTTGTAAACAGTAAATGCGCCCAGATACTGAAGTGACTACACTAAAGTTATGAAGAGGAGTACCGAAGTACTATTGTGCGTTGTTTCTATCTTCTGATGGCCTATTAAGTTCTGAGCTTCTTTTGTAGGCAGAATGGTTTAGTGGTTATAGTGCACTCTGGTGTGAAACAGAAGCTCACTCAAATTCCTGCACTGCTCAGTTGGTGTGACCAGCAGGAGCATGGCGATGGTGCTGCTACTGTATTGCTCCCAGGTGCACCCGCACTTGGAGTACTGAGTCCTGTTTGGGAACCTGCACCTCAGAAGGGACACAGACCATGAGGAGCAGGGGTAGAAGTGAACGTTTTTAGTACTTGCACCATGGTGCATGTGGCAAAAAGTTGCATACACCAGAGTCACTTTACCTGCACTGGTCAAAAAATGATAAAATAAATAAATAAATAATCAAAAGGCAGCATTGATTGATGCCTATTTAAATGTCTTTTTTCTGTATGTTAGAACTATGATTACTTGTTACTTTGGCTCTGTGGTCAGACATCTGTCCATTGTCTGAAAAGTCAACTGTCAACTGCATATACTTCCTGTACTTGTACATGCATTTTGCCAGGTTACTGAATCCAGTGTGTTACAGAAAAACGCACCACATGTAGTTCACTGACTACACACTGTGTAAGTTACAGGCAGGCATTCTTTGTGGGTTACTAAGAGTTTTCTTGATACCTCAGTGATCATGAATTTACAGTCACTCTCCACTCCTCCCCCCTTCCCTCCCAAGGGTTCTGTATAGGCTGTGCTGCTCTACACCTACTCACCGACCCATCTGCTCCTCCTGCTGTCAGTCACAGGCCGCCTGCAATTCCTGTACTCTGTAAATGTGAGGCTTGATAATCTCAACTCGAGCTGCTAGGTGGAAATCCATTGATCTGCCGACTGGCCTCCAGCCATAGTAGTTCACCTGCCCACCCTTCCTGCTGTCACTCAGAGCCTGAGATCAGACATTTTACCTACTGTATATGCTTCGCTCCTGGCTGCAGTTGCTAGGGATAGGATGGGAGAAATTGGGTAGCTTGTGCTTGCATGCCCAGGCCAGCTCCTAGCCTTGTGCGGCACATCAACCTCCCAATCAGTTCCGAGCTCTGGCAGCCAAATAGGGAAGTGCACCCCATGTGGCTGCTTTCAGTATAACACACTCAGCACAGCTTTAAAATTTACATGTATCATAGTGCAAGCAGGGTAGAAAACTACATGCACTAGCCTGTTCTCACTTCCACAGGGAACAGGCTGCATCTGTTAATTCTGACCCCTGGGGTGGAGGGCAACTAAAATGGTGCAGGGTTTGCAAGGGAAGCCCTATGAAGAAAGACTGACTGATCTCAATATGTACACTCTGGAAAAGAGGAGAGGAGGAGGTGACATTATCGAGACCTGCAAGTGCCTCACAGGGGTGAGCAGGGTGTAGGTGGGGAGCCTCTTTTGAATGAGGACCAGACTCTGGACCAGGGGCATGTGACGAAACTGGAGGGAGAAGTTCATGACTGATGTAAGGAAATATTTCTTCAGTGAAAGGGTGGTAGACGCCCAGAACAGACTGCCGGCTGAAGTGGTGGGGGGCTTCAAGCATGCATTGGATAAACATAGGAATATAGTAGAACAGAGGTAGGTGTGTGTGTGTGTGTGTGGGGGGTGTCATTGGAGACCAGATAGAACAGGCAAGGAAAACATGGGCAGACTGGGTGGGCCAAACGGTCCATTTCTGCCGACACATTCTGTTTCTGTATTCTATGTTTCTAATTCTCCCACCAAAAATCATGAAAGCAATGGATGCACATATAAAAACTGTCAACCAAAGAAAACACAGATACTCCTAATGCCATGTCCAATGAAACGGGGGTTCTGTAATATCACAGTAGCAAAATAATCTGTCATTTCACCCTTAGTTGTTCTGCACTTTGTTTTTTTACAATTCTGTTACCTTTTTTGGCCAAATTGATATGTGCCATCTCATTCTCAGAGGGGTCACTGGTTCTATTCAGCTTTACAATTGGGAGAAATGCAGCAAAGGGAGGTCATGAGACTTGCCCAAGGTTACGTGGTGAGTCAGTAGCTCTGGTGGGATTCAAATATCGTGAGCTTCTGACTCCATGTCCTTTGCTGTAACCACTAAGCCTTACTGATTGCCTGTATGTATTAGAAAGGTGTACTTATCGAACAGAGCTGCTGTCTTTGCTGAGTCCAGGACTTCTTTCTTCCCAATATAGATTCATTAAGAACTAGTTATTTGTAGCCAAGTGGTTCCAGTTATTAGCCTGTGTTTTACATGAAATGGATCAGTAGAGATTCTGCTCTTATAAGACATGAGGCAGAATCCCAGGCATCCAGCCACAACTAGCACAGGCAATGTCATGTGTATTGTCTTAGCTTTAGCGGTCTGCATAGTGATTCTGCTTTCCGTTTGAAGAGCTGTATTAAAGTAGGAGCTTATGTTTCTATCTAAAGTAGCATTAAAAACATCATTGCCAGTTCTGATTCAGTCAGGGAGCAACTAGGGTCCCTTACTGAACTGCCCTACTGTCAGCTAAAAAGAACTAAGGTAAAATAGCTTATTTTTATGTTTGTTGTTTTCTGCAGAAAAGATAGCACTGGCCCCATCCCCACCATATCCTACTGCAGTGGTGAAAAGGCCATCTAGCACTGTTAGTCTACAGCCGGTGGGGGCAGGCCAGCTGTATCATAATGTAGACCCTCAGAAGATAACGACAGTATGATTGAATTATTTTACCTTTGTTATTTTTAGCTATCAGTAAGGTGAGTCAATAAAGGAGCCTAGTAGTTCCATTACTGAATACAAAAATGCTTTGCCTTTTTTCTTTTTGAGTTTCTCTGTTCTACTTCTTCAGTGCCCACCTCTACAGCCCTTGGCTACCTATCAGCATTGTTGCCACTCGCACCACAGCTTACCCACTGTGGTGGGGACAGCAGGTTGACACCAAACTCCTTTTGAGAGCAGACAAATCCGGTGGCTTATGGTGGACAGCCTGAGAGTACTGCTAGCACCATCCACGAGATTGGACATTTCTGTTTTCTCCCTCCCTCAGGACATGAGCTCATGAGGGTTGTGTTCATGTGCGCACCTTAACTGCAGGACAGCAAACTGATCCAATCCAGCATCCTCTCTCCTCAGGATGCTCCTGCCTGCACTGCCACTCATTGTCAACCAGGTGGCAGTGTTTTAGTGGAGGTGTTCACATCCCTCCATAGGGTGGAGAGCATCCTCTTGGCCACTCAATCCTCCTGTCCTAGCTGGCCAGCTGAGGACCCAGGCTCGTTCACATACCCTGGCTGCTGGCATCGCGAGTGGGGGTTTTATGGCCAACAGGCTGGCGAAAGCAGCGCCATTTTTAACATGAACTGCTGCTTTTATGTCACTATATCCGCTGATAGTCTCAGATGACAATCCAATCAGTTACTAGGCTCCTGAAATGTAGCATATCCTGGGAGAAACATCCTCCTCTAACTGTGGATTTTTCATATTAAATTCCATACTACTGGAAATAAGACAGCCAGAAAATATTTTTGGTTTTTAAAAGACAACGCTACAAATCGAAAAGCCTCCTCCGCCAACAGCAGATTCCCTAATTAGAGATTTTAGTCTACAGCTGAATTATAATGATACCTTAAATATATATAATTGCAAAAACATTGTTAAGGCATCAGTTAGGGTTAAAGCAATAAAAGTAGGGAAATGAGGCATAATGGTTCCCAACCCTAACACTCCCCACCC
This sequence comes from Neoceratodus forsteri, assembly GCA_016271365.2. NCBI lineage: Eukaryota > Metazoa > Chordata > Ceratodontiformes > Ceratodontidae > Neoceratodus > Neoceratodus forsteri. Next base: position 437,944,062 of record CM028129.1, on the reverse strand, counting down.
AACACTAACACCCCACCTCCACTCCCACTCTCCACAGACCAACAGGTGTTGGAGTGTGCCTTGAGGTCATCAACCCTAACGCTCACACCCCCTTGCGCACCTGCAGAGGGGCTATTCACTGGTATGTGGTACATAGAGGTCCCATGCTGCACATGCAGTAACCTCTACACATCCACATACATGGCCCCTCTATGCCCAGTCCCAGTCTGCATGCATAACTATGCAGCTAGTTAGGACGGATGAGGGACAGAGGGTAGGTGCAGGCTTGTGCTGCTTCCAAGATTGCAGGTCTGCATTGTGGAGGGATGACAGAGGGTGTGTAGGCAAAGCAGCCTTAAGAACTGTATTAGCAGCTGTGCACCCCCTCCACCAATCCACAGCAGTTGTCCTGGGGCCTGATTTCCCCCTCTGCCAGCTTCCAGTCATAAGAGCCTCCAAGGTGGGCTGGGGGCAGTACCAGCATAGGCGAGAGAGACTTTTTAAATAGTTTAACTTTCTGGTGGGGATGCAGCAGTCCTTGGAAGATTGTTGAAACCTGTCATCCCCTGCACACTGTACAGGCTGCAATCCACTGGCCACCTGGCATAGGTATACAATTGGATGCCTGTAATCTGAAACAATCCACACCAGCGGAGCTTGTTGGGTAGGGATTGTGTGGGCCGTTTGTTATGGACAGGCACAGAGGTGTGCACAATCTCAACTGAGATTTTATACTCAATTCAATTTTATCCCAACACACTTTGTGGACTGTGCCACTAACTAACTAACTAACTAACCCAAAGCATGATCTGAATCTTTAAGGAAAATAAATCAGTTTATTTTACTTAGCATCTTTGATACAAACTGTATTCAAAAATGCTTTGGAGTCCAGGAGAAAAGGATACAGAATGTTAACGGCCATTTCTGGCCCAAAGGGAGACTGGAATAGAACACAGATAGATTAGAGAGTGTCAGGAAGGTTAAATGACTTTCTTAGGCTTACAGAGTGATAAAGTGGCAGTTGTAGGATTCATTTTTTATTTTTTTATCATAACACTCTTTATCGCCCCCCGGCTGCCCCATTCAGCCCAGCTGTCCCCCCCAACCCCAACAACCCGGAAATACTTGTGCTTACCTTATGCCTGACCCGGGAGCGGTGCCTGGAGGGTTGGGCATCATCCTGCTGCCAGATTAGTTTTCTCCTCCATTTTTCCGTCCACCCAGTTACCCCGGGGTCCCAGGAGTAGCGACACATGCGCATGGAGGCGCACATGTGTTCTACAGCCCCGGTGACAGCTGCTTCTGCCCACCCGTCGGCCTAGCATCTGTGCACCCTCTAGCCTGTACTGCACCCTGGCCTCCACTGTGTGGCAGACAAGTGCTGAGGGATACCACCTTCCCTCTCCGGTGAGGAGAGTTGCTGTTCGTCAGCTCCGTGCCCTCCCCCTGCCGACCTCCAATGGCTCGTGCTTGGTCCCGAACACGGGTCATTGGCGTGGTACGAGGTGAGGCATCCAGTGCCTTAGCCCTCGGTGGCATCGGGCTGGCAGTTGTAGGATTCATACTCGGGTCTTCAGGTTCACAGCTTTATGCTCTAACTAGCAGGCCAAACTGCCTCCCTTCAAAATACCAAATTGATAAGACTTTGTTTTCTTTAAAAAGAGGACTTCTCATTCTTGCATTAAGCAAGAAAAGGCATTATGGTGCTCCAAGCTTTCAGACACTCCTCAAACTGAATGTTATTCTTTGTTGTGCTGCCCACAGAGGTAGTTTGTATTCTCAAGAGGAATCAAGTCTACCTTGTTTACAGTTTTGTTAAACTCCTCTCCCAGCCTCAAAGCACACCAAAGGATGCGATGAAGCTGAGTTATTGATCTGATGGGTTCTGTTTTTTTCCTGGTGTAAGCTGTCTGTTGAGGAGAAAGCCAGGTCATGGATGATAATCCCCCATTAATCCAGTGCTTTCTCATTTCAGTAACTCCCGTTCCACTTTTGCTGCTGCCTTGTCAGGGTCAGCTGTCTGCAGAGTGCCTTATCACGGCAAATTCAAAGCAGAATGTTGGGCACTTTAGAAAAGAACCTCATTTTTATATGTATAATTTTTGGAGGGCTTTCAAGGAGGCCTCTTGACTCCTTTTTCAGCATCCTGTAGAGGGAGAGGTGTGAGGCCGGAGTAACCATGAGGCTCCCCTGCAGAGCTTTTTTGCCACATTAGTCTGCAAGTTTGAATCCCAATGCAGCAGATGGTGTTTGTCCAGCTAGAGTTATGAGGCTGTTGGGTACTTTAAGCCGTGCTTTCATTTCTGGGCTGAAAAGAGGCTGGATCACATCCATACCTCTTAAACCCTCCTGCCTCACAAATCAGGGGAAAAAATCAAGGACAAATAACCAGAATCAGCAACGATATACTTTCCTTTAACTGAAACCCCCTTGCCCTTGTTTCAGAATCCTGATGCCACATGCCTGACTCACGGTTTCCCAACATTAAAATTTTGCCCGTGGCGGAGTTTGTTATAAAAACTAAAGGGGTGCAGGGACAAAGCTCCTCGAAACATGCAATAAGCTGCGCTATGGCAAAATTTTAATGTTTGGAACCGTGTGTATGTGGTTTGGGATTCTTAAACCTGAGCAAGTGGGTTTCGGTATTCCGTAGTATATCCATCAGTGACATACTTTAAAAATGGAAATACTGCCTTAAGAAACTGGGACAGTGCGTGGCTTAGCATGAATGGTATTTCCGGAAGAAAAAATGATGTAGTGCAATTGTCTGACATTACCTTCTGCTTCAGATACATGCTCTTCAGTGATACGAATGCCAAATTTACAAGAGACTGAGGACATCTCTGATGCAAAATCAGGAAAATCCCTGAAATCAGGGACAGCTGAGAGGGATATTTACATCTTAGGGCAGAACCTCAGTGTATATTCCATGCATCAAGCACTTTAGCCTGGCATGTAAGCAGGGAAACAATACTTTTAGAAGGTAGGCCATCCACTACTGATTACACACTCGGATAGTAATTAGTAGCATACTGCTGTTTACTTTGCCCCAAAAGTAACTGATTGCTGAATACCAATTTGTTTTGTATCAGGGCTAAATGACAGTAGGTAAATCCACAGGCAAGGCACTCAGAATGTATGCCACTGAGGCAGATTCTTCAAACTGCAGAGTTCTCTGAATCTTTGACTTTATACAGTGCATTGACCTGTATTCACAACCATTACATTATCTAAAACATTGACACTACATTAGTTTGCCTGACCTGGTTAAGGCCTTGAGGCTTTGGCATCTGCCACAGACCCTCCACCCTTTGCCATACCAATCCCCCACCTTTCTACCTCTGATCTGTGAAGAGGGCAGAGGTGAAGGAACTACTACCCTCTATTATGCCTGACAACAACTCTGAGTTGACGGCCTGGAACCAAAGCTGCTGAAGCTCACAGACCCCTTATTGTGCTCCCTATCTCAAAAATCCTAAATCTCTTCCTCTCCACTGGTGTTGCTCCTGATATCTGGAAAATTTCCCAAATTATCCCTGTTTTCAAAGCAGATGATCCCAGAATCATGACAACTATCATCCCACTGCCATACTCTCAGTATTCCCAAAAGTCCTTTAGAGGATCGTAGCATCACAGCTAAATGACTATGCTGCCAAATACAATCTCCTGGTTCCTGCCTGTGGAGTGGTTGTGGGGTAACAAATGGATCAGACACAGAACTTCAGGTTGAACACACAGTCTCTGTGTGATGTTTATTTAAAACATGGGATAACCTTAAGCAATGGCATATCCCCGCTTCAATGCATCAGTTTGCAGCAACAGACTATGCATGTCCTTCTTCTGCACTTGATCAGTACCTACTGATCTATCTCTTGAGAGAAAATTATTCATTCCTTATGTTGGTCTTTTATGTTTGGGTGATGGGGAGCTCAAAAAGGAAAACCCCAAAACAAGTTAAAGACAAAGAACCTCAGTGCAGAAGCACTGATGCAAGGGTTACCTCAAAGGGCACTGGCAATAAAGCCAAGTTTCAAAGAATCACAACATCACACATACCCCTATAATGCAAAGCATCATGGGATGTATATGCAAATCAACATGGAATTTTAGGCTGGCAAAGCTTAAAGCAGGAGTGCATTGTGCCAAAGGGCCTATCAAACAATCTGCAATTTACATGCATTTAAGTAACACAATGGGGGTTTTCTCATATCTCTACTCTGGTAACATAATTTTTATAATACAGTCCCCTAGTAACTTTTTACCTTTATCAAAAACACCTAGTGCCTTGGTATCTTCAACATTTACAGGTTTCATACACATAAGGCATGTACATCAAGGTATTTTATGACATAATGCTATTGCATACTAAATCTAACAACAAGGAACACATACCCTGTTGTTTTACATAATCTCGGAGGTCACCACAATAACCTCCCTATACGAGGACCTGAGAGGGAAAGGGAAAATTAAAGAGGACACTATAGTGTAGTCAAGAAAGGGAAGGGGGGGGCACCCATAGGTGGCCAGTCTTACAGACTAGAAATTGTAAAGGATAGATTAGACTAAGAAATAGAAGAACTGTCACAACAGATTTAAGAAAATGTTGGTCCTCAAGAGTGGCAGAATCTCCCTGTCACACTGCCCAGCATGGTTTTAGGAAAAAACATGTCCCTTCTACAGCCCTGGCAATCTGACAAATGACACCAGCCTATCACTGGACTTGGGACTCCTAACTGGTGCAGTGTTTATTCATCTCACAGAGGCGTCTGACCCGGTCAATCACTCGCTCCTTAAAACCAAACTAGCCTCCCTTAATGTTTCCCCACGTGCAAATTCCTGGTTCTCAAAGTACCTAAATGAACAGAAAACAGCAAGTTCACCTCTACTCTGCCACCTCCAGCCTAGCTGACATTACTGGTGGGATTCTGCAGGGCTCTGTCCTAGGCCCACTCCATTTCTCTGTTTATATCAATGATCTCCCTGGTGTTGGCTCCCAACTGCAGTTCGCTGTTATATCAGATGACCTTCTCCGAGTACTACAGTGAAGAGACTGTTCCCGCCATCCAGAAATCCCTCTCTGATGCCTATGCACTCACTCAGTCTTGGCTGTCAGCAGACAAGCTCATCATAAACAGTAATAAGACCAAATTCATGCTCTTTGGTTCCTAGCCAAAACTCCATGATACCTCCTCAAAACTTGCCATCACCTGCTAGGATGGATCCCTACTCGAGGGTGTCAGTAGTTTCAAATACTTAGGAGTAGGGTTAAATCCTGCCCTTGATTTGTCCCCCAGTGTCTTCTAAGTCTGCAGATCTGTAAATACTAAGCTGGGCTTGGGTTTTAGGGTCAAACACTACCTACCCTCTACTGCCCGACAGTCTATAACTCAAGGTGTTATCTTGCTAGGTCTCGCGTATGGCCTTCTGGCATTTCTGGGTGCAAACAAAACTGTTCTTTCTAGATGGGATACAACATACAATAATGTGTTGTTTTGTCTTGACCTCCTCAAAACTCACACATCACTGTTTCCTCTACACTGACCTGGGCTGGCCTTCCCCTGCTGGCAAACGGATTTCTTTCTCTGGGTCATTTTGTGGTCAGACTCCTCTGAACAGGCTCCTATCTTCCCAAGCAAGCTATCTGCGGCACCTGTCCCGTACATGCTCACTAAGGTCCATGGACTCCCAGCCTTTCATTGACTGTTGTTGCTGCAACAGCCTGGAAAAGCTGGGTTTTGCAGTCCATGCTCCGACTGACTGGAACTCCCCTCCCCCTGAATTACACCTTTCTTCCAGCCACTTGATTTTCCGCAAGGCTTTACAGGTCTCACTGTGTCTATCTGGCCCTTTCTCCTGCTAGAAACCTAAGTTCCAGCTGCCTTAGTACTATTTATATCCTACGTGTTACTGTTCTATGTTTGTATGTACATATACCCACAATGCTGATATCGACAATATCAGTATTTATCCTGTATCGTGTTCCATTTTTTGCAAGCACATTTTCAAGTGCTCGTCTCTGTATTTTTGTTTGCACTACTGCTTATTATGATGTCATTTTAAATCTAACCAGGACTGCTGACATTGCTCTCAAATTAATGTATACTGTTTTTTCTTGCTAGTCTGTAAGTCTCCTAGGTCGTGCCTGAAAATAGACATGTGTATTGTGTATACCTAGTGTATCTTTTTAGCAATGTGCCATTCTACAACATGGGAGATCACCGAATCAGGTGTAACTCCTGTTGATAATATTTTTTTATTTGTAATTTATTTACCTAGGATAGCCCAACTGAAATGCAGCATCTCATTTCCAGTTGGACCCTGTTTCTATCCTTTTCTGCAGCTGGGTGGACTGAAGTACTGTAAGGTTCCGTGACTTGTCCAGGGTCATAAAGTGAGCATTTGGCACTAGTTGGGTTTGAACCTTTGATCTCCTGCTTTGCACACTGGAGATCTAACCACTAGACCGCACTGCCTCAGTGTTCATGAATGCAGAATACGGTATTTTGTTTCACATGTCTGTTTTCTGATAACAGTAGTACCATATCTTTGTATAAGGCACATGGCTGACTATCTAAAGCCGCAGTTCATGTGACAGTGAAAATGTTGTACTGGTACCTTTATGTTCTAGTTTAGTTTGTCCTTTATCTCCCCTATTGTAAGATGCTGTTTTTTAACTTGTTTTGAGTCTTGCTTTAACACTTTTTTTGATCTAAAATAATTCAAGCAGCACTTCTACTTCTTACCTAAATTTCTGTGTAGTTTTTGAAAAGTGGGAGAATCCCTTCCAACAAGTAAAGAGGAAATGCTGTATGCCATTCATCCGATTGTTTAGCTCTTCTTTTCATAATAAATTGGTGACTAATCAGTGTTTAACTGGATCATGTAGAGGGAGTGTTACTCACGGGGAATTATTGTGCTTTTCCTTGGGGAGGGAGGGAGAGCCCCATCAGTCTGTTATTAAAAAACTGTTATTAGCGTTATCTTCTTTTTGTATTTGTTTACCCAGAATTGCGCAGCTGTGATGTACCATCTAATTTTAAGTAGGGTGCTGTTTTTTTTTTTTTTTTTTTTTACAGCTATATGTTCTCCAGTTCCACCCGGTAGCCCCACTCTGGCCAACCTTCCCTTGTTGTTCTCACCACCGAACCTGTGCGGTGTGCCTGGTCGCTGCTGCAGAGCCGGCGAGAGGTTGGTCGTCATCCTGCCGTCAGAGATTGTTCTGCCAATTTTCATCCCTTGGCCCATGGATATGCAGTGGGCACAGTGTACAAGCTTTGTTTCCACAGAAATGTCCCCAGCTCCCTTAGCATAGGGTCCCTCCCTCTATGTGCTGTCACATGTGCTGCCACCTGGACATCCCCATGTAGCAGCCATGCAGCAAGTCAGAGTGGCCACCACCTCCCCACGAGGGAGCACAGCAATCCTATGGGTGTTCAATCCTCCCTCCCCCAGCCGGCCCCCAAGCAGCCCATGTCCATTTCTGAATGCAGGTCACCAGCGTGGTGAGCTGAGGCGCTGAGCACCTCAGACCTCCATGCCACTGGATCAGCTAGCAGGGTCCTGTTTTTAATTAAGACTTTTCTTTCCTTTAAAAGGTTAATTAAAACTGATCCAAATGTGATTGCATTCGTTGATGCATTTTTTTTTTCATTTTTTTTTTTGCTTTCTTATTTGTTTTCTGTGATCACTGATCTGTTGGTGGAAGAACAATGCTGTATTTATTTGTGTTTTGTGTGGCCTGCACTTGCTCCAGGTGGCCCTTGAAAACAGAGTCTTGTGCCTCAAGGCCTCAATGGAGAACAAGAAATAAAGACATTAATTAATACTCATTTTTTTTCCTTTTTTCACAGTTTTCTCCCTCTACACTTGCCCCCGCCCACCTGCAAATTTTCTCCTTACCAGGTTCCACCCTCTATTGAAGCTCTCCACTGTTTATAGGGATACCACCTCCTCTGGCAGCTCATTCCACTTGGTCACTTCCCTCTCAGTGAAAAACTGCCTCCTCATTTCCCTCTTGAGCTTTCCCCCACCAGCTTTAGGCTGTACCCCCTAGTGTTCTTGTTCTCACTAAGGCTGAAGAGGCCCTCAATGCTCACCTTGTTAATACCCTCAAGGTACCTGAAGATCTCACTCATGTCTCCCCTCTCCCTCCTTTCCTTGAGAGAGTGCACGTTGAGCTCCGTGAGCCTCTCCTTGTAGGTATTGCCCTGCTTGCCCTGGATCATCTTGGTTGCCCTTCTCTGGCCCATCTCCAGCTAGCTGATATCCTTTGTAAGAGACAGGCACCAAAACTGCACACTGTGCTCTATGTCTGGTCTTACCAGTAACCTGTACAGTGGCAGAATGACCTCTGCTTTCCTGGTGGTAATTATCTGATTTGCTTTGGCTGCTGCTCTCTTGTAGTGTGCAGAGTGTTTTGGGTCAATTATGATTGTTACTTCCAGGTCCCTTTCTTCCTCTGACCTGGTTACCTGCACACCGCCCCACCAGTATTTGGCCCCTGGATTCTTTGCCCCCAAGTGCATAACTTTACACTTTACAACATTGAACCCCAGCGGCCAATTGCCAGACCACTTTTCTAGCCTGGCCATACAGAACAGATGCCATTAAACAAAGGTCAGATAGCAGCATAACACTCAAAGGTCATGAACTGTTTTTCTTTTTTTCATTTCCTGTAGAGATATTAGGCCGGATTCTCAAAGCCCCAGGTATGACACAAGGGACATGCGCCAAACAACAGTGGTGCAAGGGAGTCTAGCATCAAACATTGTGCCAGACCTGGTTTTACAGGAGCACTGTGTCAACGGCAGTCCGCCCTGTGTCAAAGGTGGCTGCATCACCCTTGCACCATACAAATGGCAGCGCCATGACGCAAGCCTTCTTGCGCCACAGAAATGGTGTAAGACCGCACCTGTGGGAATTTCAGAGCTGAACCACTGACACCAAACATGTCAAAGTAACGTCAGCTGCTAGACCAGCCAGAGCTGGTCTAAGGGACACTAGAGTATGTAAAGAGACCCAAAGCAGGTGGTCAGACCTGACTATGCTAATATTAAGGGCCGGTATTCTCCTGCAGGACTAGTGTAGAACATTTTGGGGGCTTAGTTTTGGCCATTTCATCTGCCATTTTGTTTACTTAGCTTGCATCATTCTCATCCTTTGCGTCATTTGTTTGACTCAGCTTGCACCGTTTTGGTTACTCAGCTTGCACCATTTTTACTCAGTTTGTACCATTTTTGTACTCAGTTTGCATCATTTTCATTCCTTGAGTCATTTTTCTGACTTAACATGCCCCATTTTTGACTCAACTTGCACCATTTATTTTGGTGCAGCTTGCGTCATTCCCATTCCTTACGCCATTGTGTTGATGCAGTGGACCTCTTGCGTCAGTTTGGGGGACTTTGTCACACAGACCACTTTTCTTGTAAAATATGGCGCACAGTATTTGGTGCACCAAGATCTGATTCAAGCTGGTTGTTTGACACAGCTTGCGTAGATCTAAGGGCCCTTTGAAAATCCGGCCCATTATTTTTTCGAAACACATTAAACCATTTTAACAACAGATCCCCCAGTGTCAGTAAAAACAAATTATTCCCAGGTAATACCTACTATTGTCCTAACCCAGCAGTTTATTTTTTTTTTACCTCCTTATCCCAGTATCAGGAGAAGAGACTAGTTACAGGTTTTGAAAATCAAGGAGGAGGAAGAATGAACATCATCACCACCGTCTGTGGAACAAAGCCCTTTCTTTGGGACATGGGGCATTACATATAATACCTTCCTTTGCCACAGCTGTTCATATTTCTCTAGTGTTCATGTAATCTGGTGGTTAATGTTTCCATATTGCAAATTTCAATTAGGATTTCTAGGCACCATTCTACTGTTGGAATTCTAACTGGTAACCATACCTTAGTAATTGCTTCCTTAGTCATTGTCAGACAAATATTTAATAATTTATGGGTAACAGGGGCTCTGAAGTGAGGTGAGATGTCCAGGAATAGTACCCCACATATCAATAAAGTAAACCGTTCTAAGCATAGCAATCAAAGTGGCTTCCAGGTCCCTCCAGAATGGCTGAAGTAGGGGCATGTCCAGAAAACGTGTATGATTTGTGGGTGTAGTTCCACTTCCCCTCCAGCAACTAGCTGTATGGTGAGGCTGAAACCTGGCTTGTATTGCTTGGTGCTCTGAAATAATAAAACAGTTTCCCAGGAGAATTCTCTTCAGAGGCACAAAGATGTCACTTTTTGAATATGACTCAGATATTTTTGCCATTGGAAGACACTAATCTAAGGTACCCCACCCTCCTTCTCCCATGCGGTGCGAACATCTTCTGCGTCACAGGGTATTTTGGGTGGCAGCATTTTATACAACTGAGATATTAATGAGGAGAGATGAGCACCTTCCTGAATCAGTTGAAGGGAGCTAAAAAACTGGGGTAGAGGCTGGGGTTTAAACAAAGGTACAGTATGTGAGATCACATAAAATGACATACCTATATATACTTCTTGCTGCTTCAAGCCATTCTTCTGCTGGAAAATAGCAACAGACGCCAATGTATTATCTAGCAGAAACTGGAAAGGCTGATGTAGTCACCGGTGCTCCCATTCCTATAATGTGCAGTCAAGACCTGTGTGTGGGGGGGACGGCAATTTGTTGTATGGAAGAGAAAAAAAAAAGCTTTAATGTTAATGCAGCTTGTGTGTTAAGACGACCTGATGCCAGCATTTAAGTGTATCATTGGTATAATGATTTGTAATTGCCTCTTGAAGAAGGATGCGCAGTGAACTCAAAAGAACTCCTGCTGGGGATGCCATATTTCCCTCCACCAACTCAATAGTTTTCCAGTCAGCTTGATATCCTGGGGACAGCCAGTTTAGCACTGTTCATATCCGAGCAGCTAAATGGTAATGTGTTAACTTGGGTAATGCCAAACCACCATGCATTTTAGGGAGTTGCAGTACCACGTATTTAAGTCTGGGATATTTAGCATTCCACACAAACTGAGGAATCAATGCATCCCATTTAGGGGAATAAAAGATGGACAGTGTTATTGGAAGGGTCAGTGAGAGGTACAAAAAAAATCATGGTAAAATGACCATTCATACACAGTCTGTCCTTTGTATGAACACTAATGGGATAGAGGACTGCTGCTGAAAGTCTGCTATGATATTAGTTAAAATATCATAACTGCAGGAAAAGAGGTTTGTTTGATTTGGGAGAAGATAAAGCCCTAAGTATGAGAAGGACACCTGAGTGAAGGGAGGTAGGGTATAATGGATAGGCAGCACTTCTGTTTTTTCTGTATCTAGGTTGTACCCAGCCAAAGCTCCAGAATTAGAAGGGGTCTCCCAAAGGGGAGGTAATGCTTGTTCCAGATGAGTTAGTTAGGCAAGTAATCCATCCTCATGGATTCCCAACTTGTATCGCTGGTCTCCCAGTTCTGTATCTGTGATCTGTGCATTTACTCTAATAGCTTGCACTAGTGGCTACAGATACAGATAAGAAAGTAAGAGTGATAATGGGCAGCCCTGATGGGTGCCCGGGGTTAAACAACAAGTAGAAGAGGCCTGTCCATTAATTTTAATGTAAGCAGGGGAGGCATTGTATAACTGCTGTAGAATATGTAGGAATGCAGACAGAAAATACATTTGTCTCAGGGTGGCAAAAAGAGAAGGCCACGCAGCCCAGTCAAATGCCTTCTCAGCATCCAAACTTGATGGGGAAAAAAGGAGAATGAGACCAAGTGGCATGGTGGAGAACTGTACATGCAATGTTCTTTTAATATTATCTTGGGTTTGGTGGGGTCATACAAAACCTGTCTGGTCCCAGTCTGTGAAGCCAGGTAGAACAGCACCAAAATGATGAGCTAAAAGGGACATAAAAATGTTATAGTCTAAGTTTAAAATAGAAATAAGCCTGCATGAGGAACAAAGACCCTTACATTTGCCTGGCTTGGGAAAAGCCCAAATCACAGCGTGCTTCCAAGTTGGAGGAGCCGTCCTTCCTAAATGAACTGCCGGGCAGGTTTTGAGAAGCAAAGGGATTAACTGATCTAAAATTATTTCTAAAATTCTCCTGTCTGCTCTTCAAGGCTAGGATACAGAGCAAGATTTTGGAAATAATTCTGCAGGGAACCCTTGGAGGGTTCAGGCCCTGAGAATATAATGTTTGGTAATACTTATAAAAAGCATCCAGGGGTCAGTGATACCTTAAGCATCCAGGGGTACCTTAAGTTGCATCACAGCAGTTTGTGCCAGACAGTGTCTCAGCCTTACAATGTAGTGTTTCTCTGAGCTACCCAACATGTTTTAAGTAAAATAGCAGCATGATCCGATAAAAGGATCGAATGAATGTCGCGTGCCTGGACAGAATGAAGGTATTCCTTAACCAGATGTATCAAACTGATACACGTATAAATATGATGGGAGGCAGAAAAGTAAGAATAACTACATCCGAAGGAATTCAGAGACCACCAAGTATCTATCCATTCAACTTCTGGGAAAAAAACTCTCCCTACTTTTTGGACCAAGGCTTCTCTGGGCGGATGCAAGTTAGATGTTTTGTGTCTATCATATATTAAATGATGATCCCTTCCCACCACCTGGATGCCTTGTTGAAGCACTGTAATTATACCTAGTAAAGAAACAAAGGGCTGCTGAATCTGTACCTGGCGTGTATTCATGCTTTCTAACCAGGAAAGGCCCACCAGGCTGTCAGAGCTTATTTCCAGGTACAGCCAGGGTGGGGGGCATGAACTTGTATTTTATTGACAGGGGAGTGTTGATCAGGGCACCATGGAAAATCCACTACTCTTATGGAAAATGCATTGGGAAATTTAACATCCACCAGGGATGGATAGAAGGTACCTTGATTTATCTCCTCCGAAAGACAGCACTTCAACAGTGCAGCACCCCCTACTGCTGCACTGCAGTGTCACTATTGGTTATTAACCTAAGTTCATGCTGTGGAACCAGAACCCACGACCTTCCATGTTAAACTGGGACTGATTACAACAGGGTTCTGGACCACTATCACACCTTTGTTAGGGAGTTGGCAGAAAAGCAAAAGGAAAGAAAATCCAATAACTGTATTTTATACACTCGGCTGCCAAGGGCTTCCACCTACACAGGTTGTCAGGCTGAGGAGAAATAACCTTAAATCACCAAAATCAAACTGACATTTTAGAAAGCCTTGCTCCTCAGTGGTCAGAAGAGAGATGGAAAGTGACAAATGTATTGTCACCATATCTGAATCAGATCAACGTAATTTGGAACCAAACGGCGGAAAAAATGAAAAGGCTGACTTTGAAGCTGGGGGTGTTTCAAGGAGTGCCTTTGTGACTCAGAAGCTTTGTTTGGGTCATACTAAGTGGTTCAAATAGCCTCAGTAACACAAGGAGTCAATTAATAGCATTAGGATGCTTGAAATACATTGGAACTGAATCCCCAATTAGCATGCCTCTCAAACTCTAGCTTAATAAACCAGAGACAGGGCTTGAAACAGTTGGGGACAAATGACAAAAAACAGACATATCTGAAAAGATACTGCAGCAATATCAACTCAAGAAGTTGTGTACGGTATGCTGCTTAGTATTAATATGATTTTCTTAATTAGAACTATACTGTAGCACGAATAGCTGACATTATGATTCAGAGTCATGGGGTGGGGTGGGGGTTGAAGAGGGCTGGACGCGGATGCCAAATGCATGCTGTACCTGCATCTGCATTCACTCACTTGTGTCCTGGCAGCTTTACTACCGTATTCAGAAATTGTGTCTGTTTCGGTTTGTAACCCCCAGGGGGCGCTACCCTTAGGGCTACTACCCCTGCCTGTCTTCACGAAGACAGGGTGAGGGGGCCCAGATCCGTTGATGGGTGCCTCCACCCAGAGGTTGGGGTTAATACTGGCAAATTTACCTTGGCCACAGCCCTCTGGGTCACTGCAACCCCCCCCTTTTCGACCCACTAGTGGCTAGTGGCTCACACAAGGTCCCAACAGTACTTTTCCCACATACACTTACCCCCCGGATGGTATCTCTCAGCTCACTCCGGGGATCCCCTGTAAAGTAAGGTACAGTTATGTCACGGTCACTATGCAGCAGTTCACTAGAGATGCACAAACTAACCAAGGTGTAGTTGCAACACATCAATCTGATTTATTACGGTGGGGAAATAACAAGGGCAGGGGGAATCAAGGTAATTGGCTTACTTTATAATTATCCACCTAGGGCACTGTGCACAGGCCTGAACCTAATATTTACTGTCCCTGGGTACTCAAGCCCTAATGGCTAGTTCACCGTAGCAGCTGGTTGGGGCCCTGGCACAGGTAGCCTTTGAAATCCTGAGAAAATAAAATAAGAAGAACACTCCACTAGGGCAGTTAGCAGTGTAACAAACCACTTAAGACCACTGTCTGCAGACTTGGCAGGGAGCTACCCTGATTTAGTACTCACGGATCCCTCAGATACCGATTTGGTCACCACCAGCAGGGCTGAGCCTGAATTTCACCAGCCTCCTCACACATTTATATGGCAATTAGCAGAGGGGTACCATACCAGGCAGCAGCTTCTAGACCCCACACACACACCTGCAGCAGCCTTGGGCACTAACCGCAACTTCAACCTCACGGGTGGACCGAGCGCTATTCAGCAATTTTCTCCAGTCCTTTCAGGTTGAGCCTGGTAGGTAGTTGGGCTGGCACCAGCCTTCTCTGACCGCACACAGGCGGGTTTTTTGTCTGCCGATTTGAACAGGAAAATCGGCCGCCTCAGGCCTTTCACGTGCTTCCCGCGCGAACACTCCACTAGCGCAGAAGCACAGAGCTCCTTTCCTCTCCCCAGCCACAACGCATCTGCCCTTGGCAGCATCGAGCACTCCTCACAGAGCGGGCGCTACCTGTTTTCATTGGCTGGCTGAACATGCCAGTCATCTCCTCCGGCTCCCAGTGGTGCGAAAAAGCGCCTTAGCCCATAATGCCTTTCTCACAGGGCAAGCAGTTTCCCCATTAGTCAGCCGACTCTGTAGGGTCCTGAGGTACTGACTGGTCCAATTCAGCAGTTCTGGACCAAAATGGAGGAGACAATCGAAACAGTCTTTACTGCAAAGGAAGGCAGGTTAGAATAACTACATTATCATTATGATTCCATGTTATTTCCAGCAAACAATCACATCCCCAGCAAAGCTCCCTCTGCACCACGAGCGATGACAGATGTGAGCTATTTTCCAGCGTCCCGGGCGGGACTTGGGCATACTACCACACAGCCCCCCTCCATTTTAGTTAATTATGCTGCAACAGGTAGCCCTTAAAGAGACAGCACACGGAGGCTTCAAAAGCGCTCACTGGTGACACATTTAAATGGCTTTAACGCCGAACACCAATCAGGCACGGAGCAGTCACCCAAGCTCCGGAGAAGCTTTTAGGAACCCCCATTTGTAGGCGGGTTGCACCCTCCCTGGTCTGGGAAAGCTTGACGTCCGCTAAGTAGTAATCTCACATCATAGTTAAGGCAACAGCTCAGTTAACACTATATCACTTTTTGCATTACATACCTGAATATTACATTCACATTGTATTATGGTTTATACAACATTATACACATAAACGCTTGTTCCCCTTTAACTCAGGTCATTAGTTCTTACTCATGACACCGGGACTAGGGAACCCCTCCTTTTCAGTTACTGGCGGGTCACCTGAAACAGCGGCACCACACTGAAAGGGCAATACTAACAATCTGGAGTTATCCCCCAAGGCTAACTTAGGCAAGGAACTCGGGGACACATACACCCCTTTGTGGACCACATTTAAGGGCAGGTCCACCGACTGACCCAGAGACTCATAACTCAACTTTATTACCAGCCGTATTTCTCGGCCAGATCACCTAGGGGTCTCGGGAGACCTTGAAACAGGCCCTGATTCCACCTCAGTCTCCTGGACAGTAGCAACGGGAGTCTCTACGGGGGAAAAAAGCTCAGCACTCATAGTACTATTGGGGGCCTGACCTTCTTGGCACCATACAAATAGTCATGAAACTGATCAACAATGGCCCACTTCAGAGCCAAGAACTCTAGTTTGTGCACTGGATAATTTTTTTCCGAGGGAGTCAGGCTTCTGCTGGCAAACGCTACAGGTCTCAGACCATTCGAGTGCTCCTGATATAACACAGCCCCCAATCCTTGTAGACTGGCATCGGTATGAAGAGTGTATGGCTTGGCCGGGTCAGCATAGGCCAACACCGGGGCATGAGTGAGTTGATATATAATGTCATAGAAGGCTTCCTCACACTCAGCAGTCCAATGATCCCCAAACACATCATTCGGCCGGAAATACTTATTTTCCATCTCAGAGCGCACAACCTTCTTATACTTTTTGTGCGTAGGCGGATACCCCTGAGTGAGGTTGACAAGGGGGCGAATCACTAGAGAATAGTCCTTAACAAACTGCCTATAATATCCACAAAACCCCAGGAATCGTTGCAGCTCCTTCAAATTCCTGGGCTGAGGCCAAGTGGTCAAAGTCTCCACTTTGCTAGGGTCGTTCTCTATGCCCTCAGTGGACACTATATGGCTTCACAGACGTCTGGAAGAATTGACACTTGTTGATAGACAACTTGAGGCCGAAATCCTCCAACCGATCCAAGACCTTGAATAATCGTTGCTAGTGTTCTTCCAACGTTCGGCCAAATACTATAACGTCATCTAAATAGACCAGACACTCGAGTAGATTCATGTCTCCCACAGCCCGTTCCATCAGGCGCTGAAAAGTGACTGGGGTGCCCGAAATCCCTTGGGGCATCCGAACAAACTCGTAGAAGCCTAGGGGGCAAATGAATGCAGTCTTCTCCCGGTCATCTGGAGCCATCGGGATCTGATAGTATCCACTGTGAAGATCCAACACTGAGAACCACTTACTACCATTTAAACAATCCAGTGCATCCTGTATGCGTGGCATGGTATACTGGTCCGGAATGGTCCACCGATTCAAAGTGCGATAGTCTACACACATCCGAACGGCCCCATTTTTTTTTCTTACTACTACTATGGGAGAGGCATAAGGGCTCCTGGACTCTTGTATTACACCAGCAGCCAACATCTCTTGCAGATGCCACCTCACATCATCTATGTCAGTGGGAGACAGGCGCCGGGATCTCTCTCGGAAAGGCCTTTCATCATGCAGCCAAATGTGATGCTCAGCCCCCTGTACACATCCTACATCCCACTCTTTCAGGGAGAAAACCTGGTCTCTCTTGGCAAGCCCCTCACTGACCCTTTGTTTCCATTCAGCCGGCAGCGGGGAGTCACCGAAGTCAAACAAATCAGGAGTAACTCTATCAGCTGTCCTGGAACCCTTGTTGTTCGGTAGTACTGCAGTATCTGCACAATGCACACTTGCTAAGGTACACCCTCTTCTTATTTGAATTTCTCTGTTGGACACATTATGAACTTGAACCATCACCCTCTTAACATAAGCATGGGCTCTAGCCAGCAAGATGCTGGGTCTGACCAACAGTCCCTCAAATAATCTTCCCTCCACAGGCACATCCAACATCAACAACTTGTTCTTAATATCAATTTTCAGTCGCACTTCTCCATGCAAGACACATTGGGCATTCGGGGCAAGTATCACCGGAGCCAGATCCTTTTTCCACACCACACCCACCGGGCCTTCAGGTTCCTCCGAACTAACCTCCTCCTGAGTGGCGCTGGCCTTTCGAACCACAGCAGGTATGCTTAAAGCTCTCCCAGTCTGAAATGCTTGTTTTCTGAACACACCAGCCAATCGTCCAACATATGCGCATTCGTCCCGATCAACAAAGGCACCCCATCGTACAGTCCAGTGGGTGGGCAAACTAAAACTAGGGTTTCCACCTGCTCATCCATTCCAGCCACAGTTGCAGAGAAAGATAGCCAAACTCGGATGTACCCCAAATACGGATAGGCCTTGTCGCTCAACCCCCACACATGTAGACCATTCAAAGGTTGCAGGGGCACCTAAGGTAAGTGTGCCTGGTACCAGTCCTGAAACATGATGGTTACCTGAGAGCCACTGTCCAACACAGCTTGGGTGGGAATTCCATTTACCTGCACCGGGGTCTCCAATGAAGGCCCGACCACATCAGACCAGTCGGGGGCCACAGCATTGATAGTCGGCTGGGCATGGGCCTGAGTCACAAAACTTTTCCTGGGGGCCCGAGACTGGGCCTGGCGATGTCGGGCGATTAGTCGGTTGTTGACCTTAATTAAATTTTCTGGCCTCTGCACTGGGTTGGAAATGCCTGCTCTCCTGAATGGTAATGGAACTTGGGGTCCTGGGTCACTTATTTGGCGTGGGCCTTTATCTGGGGGCTCTGAGAGGAGTGAGCGGGCTCTCTTTGGCCAGGGTTCGGGTTTCTGAATGACTCAGGGGCCCCGGACCTGACAGGGTACATAGTAGATTGCTTCAAGTCCCTCACCAGCTCCTGTAAATTCCTGACCTCGGCCCTTAACTCACTCTCTACGTGGGGGTCGGAGGAAATAACTCGCATTCCCACAGTACCTGGAAAATCTGGGGATCTCTCAGGCCCTCTGGACAGGCCGGCCTCCTCGGGGATATTAGGCTCAGGGGTCCCACTAGGGTTTACCGCCCCCACACATGGCTCCCACCCCTCCTCATCAGTCTCCACCTCCCTAATTTCCCTCATTAATTGACAATATTCAGACGGGGTGGCCCGCTGATCATGTAACTTAAGTTTCAGCAGTATTATACTAGAAAATCTGGCAGATTTTAGGACATGTTCTAACCAGATCTGATTCAGGGTTGCAGCAGTGACTCCCCCTTTTCTATAGGCCTTCTGCAAGGCCCACTCCATTCTAGTAACAAAAGCGGACAGTTTCTCATTCCTCCACTGCTTAGCAGACCTGAATTTCCATAATAAGTCTTCATCAGTCTCGGTACTCCCAAAAACCCCTTCTAAAGCAGAGAGATACTCTGCAGCGGTGGCTTCCGGACTGGTGGCCCAGAAGAACCTAATGGCTTCTAAAGCAGGACCCCGCAAGCTCTCCATCAGCCTCTTCCTTTTCTCCCCCTCAGAGCATTACCATTCCTGGACTAAAGGGGTGGCATAGTCCATCCAAGCCTCCAGGTCATCCTCCCCTGGAGGCACTGGCACTGTATCAGAGAAAAGTTTTAACTTACGGTAAGAATCGAGCTGTATGGGTGGGACCACCAGGGGCAGGGAAGCCAGCACAGAACCCTTAGGCAGGCAAGGGGAGGTGCCAGGGGAGCCTTGAAGGGTAGCATCACTGGATAAATCTAAGGCTTGTAGCAGCTCCTGGGTAGTTCTCCCTTTCACAGCCAACAACTTAAGCAGTTTGTCTTTAAAACTGTTCATTTGAGGAGACCCCCCAGGAGTGAGTAACTGACCCACTTCGAATATGAATTAGTCTCCATCCCTGTGAAGCACCCTCCGGATAAATCACAGGAGGTACCTTCTCAGGGTCGATGGCCACACTGCATAGAAGTAACACCTGCAGCGTCTGGTCAAGCAAATCAGCCATACGCCCTTTTACTTCCACTTTGCCCAAACATTTTACTCACTCAGCTGCAGAAATGATGTCAGCAGTTGGGGTCCCCAAAGGCACATCTAACAGCAACACAGTCTTCTGGGAGTCTAGTTCTTCGGCTTCACCCCACCCCATCAGTCTGTGTACCATGGTCTTAATAGGGCCCAGCTTAATTTTTCCCAACATATCCCCTTCCACTTTTTCCATTTCTTATGTGCTTCCCACTTGGCCACTAGGGGACGCTGATCCCAGCGGTGCCTCCAATTTGTAACCCCAAGGGGGCGCTACCCTTAGGGCTACTACCCCTGCCTGCCTTCACGAAGACAGGGTGAGGGGGCCCAGATCCGTTGATGGGTGCCTCCACCCAGAGGTTGGGGTTAATACTAGCAAATTTACCTTGGCCACAGCCCTCTGGGTCACTGCAACCCCCCCCTTTTGGATCCACTAGTTGCTAGTGGCTCACACAAGGTCCCAACAGTACTTTTCCCACATACACTTACCCCCCGGATGGTATCTCTCAGCTCACTCCAGGGATCCTTTGTAAAGTAAGGTACAGTTATGTCACGGTCAGTATGCAGCAGTTCACTAGAGATGCACAAACTAACCAAGGTGTAGTTGCAACACATCAATCTGATTTATTACAGGGGGGAAATAAGGGCGGGGGAATCAAGGTAATTGGCTTGCTTTATAATTATCCACCTTGGGCACTGTGCACAGGCGTGAACTTAATATTTACTGTCCCTGGGTACCCAAGCCCTAATGGCTAGTTCACCGTAGCAGCTGGTTGGGGCCCTGGCACAGGTAGCCTTTGAAATCCTGAGAAAATAAAAATAAGAAGAACACTCCACTAGGGCAGTTAGCAGTGTAACAAACCACTTAAGACCACTGTCTGCAGACTTGGCAGGGAGCTGCCCTGATTTAGTACTCACGGATCCCTCAGATACCGATTTGGTCACCACCAGCAGGGCTGAGCCTGAATTTCACCAGTCTCCTCACACATTTATATGGCAATTAGCAGAGGGGTACCATACCAGGCAGCAGTTTCTAGACCCCACACACACACCTGCAGCAGCCTTGGGCACTAACTGCAACTTCAACCTTACGGGTGGACTGAGCGCGATTCAGCAATTTTCTCCAGTCCTTTCAGGTTGAGCCTGGTAGGTAGCTGGGCTGGCAACAGCCTCCTCTGACCGCACACAAGCGGGTTTTTGTCCATGATTTGAACAGGAAAAAGCGGCCGCCTCGGGCCTTTCCGCAGCGCTTCAGCGAACACTCCTCTAGCGCCAGAAGCTGAGCTCCTTTCCTCTCCCAGCCACAACGCATCTGCCTCGGCAGCATCGAAAGCACTTCACAAAGCGGGCGCTACCTGCTTTCATTGGCTGGCTGAACATGCCAGTCATCTCCTCTGGCTCCCAGTGGTGCGAAAAAGCGCCTTAGCCCATAATGCCTTTCTCACAGGGCAAGCAGTTTCCCCATTGGTCAGCCGACTCTGTAGGGTCCTGAGGTACTGATTGGTCCAATTCAGCAGTTCTGGACCAAAATGGAGGAGACAATCGAAACAGTCTTTACTGCAAAGGAAGGCAGGTTAGAACAACTACATTATCATTATTATTCCACGTTATTTCCAGCAAACAATCACATCCCCAGCAAAGCTCCCTCTGCACCATGAGCGATGACAGACGTGAGCTATTTTCCAGCGTCCCGGGTGGGACTCGGGCATACTACCACAGAGCCCCCCTCCATTTTAGTTAATTATGCTGCAACAGGTAGCCCTTAAAGAGACAGCACATGGAGGCTTCAAAAGCGCTCACTGGTGACACATTTAAACGGCTTTAATGCCGAACACCAATCAGGCACGGAGCAGTCACCCAAGCTCCGGAGAAGCTTTTAGGAACCTCCATTTGTAGGGGGGGTTACAGGTTTATGACATAAAGTCATGATTTGTGGCAGAAAATGGATGCAGCTGTGAGCTGCGTTCAGTTGAGACTCACTCATGTTTGATTTTTGGACACTGTTAGGCAATCTAACAAATGGTCTAGCAGGTTTGGACACATTTTACTTTTGAAAATAGTGGTGGATGCATCTTAGATAGATGCTTTTGGAAATCCTGTCCATACTCTTTAGTGACAGAAATGCCAAATTTTAGAGGGATGGAAAGGATTTCTGAAGCCAAATCAGGGATGTCCCTGAACATTGGGGACTATTGAGAGGTATGCTGATCAGAGAGTGCCCTCTGTACAGCTATCAACATCGCTTTCGTTCCTGCACCACCTGGAGTTCATCAGTGGTCTCCCATCATTCTACTACTCACCTAACAGAGTTGGGGCCTGGAGCCAAACCCAGGACCCTGCATTGCTTTTGTGAAATCAGTCTCTTGCTCAGCAATAGTTTAACCCTTCCCCTGACCCAGGTGATGTTCCTGTTACACTAGTCTTGCATTGGTACTCTTTCCATTCCAGGAGGGTACCCTGTAATCCTTGTGGAAGGACTGCCCACTAGTGGCCCAGGGGGATTGGCACTGTTACAAGTGGAATTGTGTTTAATTCAGCTTTCCTTCAGGACATTATGGCTTAGCAGGGAGCCCAGTATGTGCTGACACCTGGCCCTGCCCAACATCTAGCTGTGTTACAGTGGCTCGGGTGGTCCTGCAGTAGTAACAGGTGTTGCCTCTCTGCCAGGCAATATCCCCGGTTCCCTGTTCTGCACCATTTTACGCATTATGGAAATGGCACGTGAGAGGAAGGACTGACGTGGCTGCTCAGTGCAGTGGATACTGCCATATGTGGTTGGGGGGCTGGCCCTTGTGTTTCTGATCACCTGAATGGAGGGGCTCATCCATGTTGAGATCCTTATGGGGCAGAATAGCTTGGATGGAGTGGGGGTGACTATGGGGAAATTATGAGCCATGCAAGAAAATAGATTCATTTAAGAAATTTCACTAGGTATGGCTGACTGGAGTAGCATTGCCCATGTCAGCGCATCACAGTCTGACTGGGTGGGGGGGGTAAGAAGGTGCTTTCTGATGCTGCAGTGACTCCCAGTGGCAGTCTAGGGAGCTTGCTTCTCTGTAAGGGGCATACTACACACATGTGAGGCCAACAGTGAGCTGTGCATACTGGTGCAAGGAACGAGGGAAAATAGGGTGGTGTAAAAGGGGCAAAACCCCCGCTGCTGTGTAGATGACTGTTGCTGGCATTCTTTTGACCCATACTGCAGATAACCCACTGGGGTAACAGTTATCGGATTGGGAGACTGCTGGAAAACATGCCACCTGTGGGAGATGGGAAGCTGTTGATGACCAGTCGGCACAGGCAGGGCTGCCATTCATGATGACAGCAACTCTGGTTTGTGAACGAACCTGGGACATTTGGGGACGGCCTGGGGGAGAAGGATCAAGCATACCAGAGAAAGTTCTCCTCCAGGGAGGGAGGTCTGTATCACTCCACACTGTCATCACCTCCTGTAGGAATATAGGCTGTAGTGCGACAGGTAGGAGGGGGACACTGCAGAGCTCGTGGTGGGTGCGCATGCACACGCTTCTACTAGGACAACTGTCCTTGAACTAACATTACCGCAGGATGGGTCCAAGAGCTGGTGTGCAACTAAGAGGTAAATCCTCTCCGTCCAGCACTGTAATGGCAAATATTTCTAGAAAGGTCAGATGGTACATCCACTCAGCTCAATGGAGGAGCAAAAATAGAATTAAAATAAGTAAGGGATAGCTTGGCTGAAAGTATTATTCATTCATTGAAATGTTTCACCAGGAAGGCACACTGAACAACAAGTTGCTCATCTCCCAGTGCGACCGGGGGTGGGGGGATACATATAGGTTCATAGGTATATACGAGTTCGAGGGACTAGCCCATAATGAACTCGCCATCCCTAACCTGGATGGAATTCATATTTTTTATTACCCATAAAATGTCAAGATTTTTTTTTGAATAACTGGAAGGAATTACTGTATACTACTTCAAGAGGCAGTGAATTCCAAGTCTGGATTATTCTCTGGGTAAAAATTGATATCGACTAGTAGACCTATTTGTGACTGATTTTAATTGTAGTATATGGGATCTGGTGTTATTTCTTTTCTTATACCATTCTAAGCATATTGTTTCAGCCAGAGAATTATCCCTGGAAGCTTTATAGATTAGGCATAAATCCCCTCTTAAAGAACGATATTCCAAGGAATAAAGTTCCAATTTTTGTAATCTACTGTTATATGATAAAGTTTTACAATTATTCACTTGGTTGGAGCGGAAAAAGAGGCGCAAAAGTCTAGATTTGATCTTACTACACTGCAATAAATAGGAAGTAAGACTTCTGGTTCTCTAGATTTAATATTTTTAAATCGGCAAATTATTAATCTATGACATTTTTGGGAAGTTTTTTGAACGTGTTCAGAAAATTTTAAATTATTAGTGATTAAAATGCCCAGGTCTTTTTCAGAAGTTACTTTGTTCAGTAAAAGGTTGTTCAAATAATAGTTAGCACATCTGTTATTAAATCCAAAATGCATAACTTTACACTTGGAAATATTAAAATTAAGTTTATGTTTCACAGCCCAGTTGAATAAATCATTTAGGTTTTCTTGTAACATAGAAATAGATGTACAATCATTAACAATACACCCCAACTTAGTGTCATCAGCGTATTTATTGACCCAAGCCCCGTTCTTGGTTTTCATACCTGAGATGAGAATATTGAACAAGGTAGGGCCAAGGACCGACCCCTGAGGCACACCACTAGTCACCTTGCTCCAGGTTGAAGTGTAACCCCTAATATTTACCTGTTGTCGTCTATCGGTTAACCATGCAGAGATCCAACTGACAATATTTTTATGCAAACCAATATTCACCAAGCTTTCTATTAGGATCATATGGATGTAAAATTAAACATACATTTAACATACCTATGGAATACACATTTAGTTACATCTGTAGAATGACACATTCAATTACATTTGTAGAATGACATACAGTTACCATGTAACATGTCTGTGGATTATATAGACATTCACATTTAGTGTACCTGAGGATTGTCGTACAGGAATTTTAAACAGCAATGTAGCCAACTCCTTGCTGGAGTGCAATGCCAAAAGAGACAAGATGATTTAGTACAATTTACGAAAGAGATGTAGTGTGAAGGCCAGCCAAAAGGGCCAGGAGAAGGGCAAAGTGTGCCAGATGGGTGAGGAGAGGCTAATAAGATAGAGGTAGTATTGCCCAGAACAAAGAAGCAAAAACCAGTTGTGAGAGGCAAGTTAGTACCAGGTTAGTACAAACTGGAAGCAACCCAGACAGACCAAAATGTGCAAGTAGTACAAATGTACTAATACCTCATTTATGTGCCGGGTGGTAGGGAGGAGGGGCAGGAGGGAGGTGGGGGTGAGGGAATTGGGCAGGGAAGGATGAGTTGAGCCAAGAGCTAACCCTTCCAGGATGCAGAGAACCCTGCACAGGTGGCGAAGCCATGAGTAAGTTCTAGAAATCCTGCCCCCTCATTAATGGAAATAAATTGCATATTTTCAGGCATGTTGTTTTATGTTCCATTTACATAACTTATACATATCTAAACATGAAATAAATGGAAATGACGTACCCAGGTGGAAAATAAACATTTATTTTTTCACTTGGGTACCCAACTTTTTTTAAAGTGAAAATACATATTTAGGTAAAGTGGAAGTTTATTATGGCAGTTAGACTGAGTCTTAGCCTGGGGTTCAATGGGGCAGTAAGTAACTCTAACCACACTCCACTCCCAGGGCTATACAAGGGAGCATACATGAGCCTCTTCTGGAGGCTCACATTTCATTGCTCTCGCCAGCATCCCAATCTCTCCTAATGGCATCCCTCTCCCCTTGGGGGCTCATTCCCTAAGATACCTTTAACCTAAAGGAGCTTTGTTCCAGCAGCTCCTCTCAAAGACCTCCTCAAGAGGGTTCCTGTCCCTTCATGGTACCCCAGAAGGGTACGAGTCCTTGTGAGCGAATGAGTAGTGGATATGAATACAGTGCAGGGCTTCAAACAAAAAATAGGCATAAGGGAACAATACAGATGAGTATGAATAGATAGGCCATTGACAGAATAAAGGCCTATGGCACATTCATAAGGTAGAAAAAATGGGCAGACAGGATGGGCCCTGGGGTCCTTATCTGCTGTCAACTTTTATGTTTCTATGAGAACATGAACAGCCACAAGTATATTGCATGAGCATTTAGACTACTCACTGTTAATCAAGCAAACTTCAGTGACAACTAAATGTCCTAACACAATAACATTACAAGTTCAACAAGCACCATCACTCTCTCTCTGTACTTTTTCTTGCTTACTATCCCAGTGAAGTTTGATGTGTAGTAACACAGCAAACATAGAAATTTTCGGCAGATAAGGACCACCTGGCCCATCTAGTCTGCCCGTAAGCCCTTGTACTGGATTACTGCTTCTGACCCACCTGCTGCTGTACCTCTGTGGGTCCCCTATGCCTATCCCAAGCATGCTTGAATCCATCTGCAGTGCTCGCTACTACCACCTCCTGAGGCAGACCATTCCATGTGTCCACCACCCTCTCTGTGAAGAAGAACTTCCTCACGTTCCCTCTTAACCTTCCACCTTCCAATTTCATGTCATGCTCCCTCATTCTTGTGCTCTTCCTGTATTGGAAAATGTCTCACCCTGCACCTTGTTTATTCCCTTGAGGTACTTGAATGTTTCTATCATGTCCCCTCTTTCCCTCCTCTCTTCCAGTGAGTACATATTGAGGTCCCTTAATCTCTCCTCATAAGTCTTGTGTTGCAAGCCCTGTACCATCTTAGTCGCCCTTCTCTGGACCGTCTCCAGCTTGTTAATGTCCTTCCGAAGGTGCACCCTCCAGAACTGCACACAGTACTCCATGTGAGGCCTGACCATGGTTTTATATAATGGCATAACTACCTCCCTACCTCCTTCTGCTGGTGATACCCCTGCCTATGCACCCCAGCATTTCAGTGGCTCAGCAGGTAGCACACTCACCTCTGACGCCGGGAGATCAGAAGACTGTGGGTTCTAGCCCCACACAAGGCACTTGGGTTAATATCCTAATACTGACACTGCAGTGCAGCATGAGGGGGGTGCTGCACTCCTGAGGTGCCGTCTTTCAGATGAGACGTTAAACCGGGGTCCCATCTGCCTGTTCTGTGGAAGTTCAGTGGATGTTAAAGATCCCATGGCACTTTCGAAAGAGTAGGGTATTTCCCGCAGGCTCTGGCAAATTTCCCATTCACTAAAATACCACCAACAGCTTAATCTGGTTCAAAGTCAGTTGGCATTCATCTGTATCCCCCTCCCCTTGGGGTCGTGCCTGAAAATAGGCAGAATTTGTCTAGTGCACTTACCCTGTCAATAAAAACTAAATAAATAAATAAAATGGAGGGCCAGTGGCCCTCCCAGCTGCCTTAGCACTCTGCTTTGACATTTTCAGGTCGTCTGAAATAATAACCCCCAGGTCCCTTTCCTCCTTTACGATTGTCAGCAGCTCTTCCTCCCACCCCCCATCCTGTAGCTTTCCCCAGGGTTTCTGTGTCCCAGGTGCATAATTTCGCACTTTTTGGAATTAAACTTCAGTTGCCAGTCCTCAGACCATTTTTAAAGCTTCCCTAGGTCCCTCCTCATTTTCTGCACCCCCCTGGGTATCCACTTTGTTACAGATCTTGGTGTCATCTGCAAACAGGCAGACCTTTCCCTCCAGCCCTTCTGCAATGTCACAAATGAAGACATTGAGCAGGACTGGCCTCAGGACTGATCCCTGAGGCACCCCACTGGTCGTCCCCCTCTCCCCAGACTGCACCCCATTTACCACCGCCATCTGCCTCCTGTCTGTTAGCCAGTTTCTAACCCAGTTTACCACCCAGTCCCCCATGCCCAGCCTACCCAGCTTGTTTATCAGCCTCCTGCGTGGGACGGTGTCAAAGGCTTTGCTGAAATCAAGGTAAGTGATGTCCACTGCCCCACCTTGATTTACTTCTTTTGTCACCCAGTTGAAGAAATCAACCAGATTTATCTGACATGACCTCCCTGCAGTGAAGCTGTGTTGCCTATGGTCCTGGGCTCCAATGGCTTCTAGTTGCCCCAGTATCCTTTCATTAAGCAATGTCTCCATGATCTTCCCCACTACTGAGGTGAAGCTGACTAACCTGTAGTTCCCTGCCTCCTCCTTGCTGCTGGATTTGTGTAGAGGGACCACATGTGCCCTCCTCCAATCCTCTGGTACCACCCCTGTGTTGAATGACTGCCAGTGGTTCCGCTATCTCCCTTCACAGTTCTCTAAATATCCCTGGGTGTGTGCCATCTGGTCCTATCGCTTTGTCCACCTTCAATTTAGTGAGCTCCTGCAGGACTCTTTCCCCTGTGAATGGACTATTGTCCACCTCTTCATCCCGTTGGCAACTGCTGTGGCCCCTGTCCCTCCCCCTCTTCTGTGAATACTGAATAGAAATATTTATTCGGTATTTCTGCTTTTTCCATGTCACCCTCCTTGCATTCCCCTACCTCTCCCTTGAGCCTTGCAGTCCCCCCCTTCCGTTTTTCCTCCTTTCGCTGATGTACCTGAAGAATGTCTTGTCCCCTTTCTTAACTGACTGTGCTAAATCTTCCTCAGTCTGTGCCTTTGCTCTCCTTACTGCCTTTCCCACTTCCCTTAGACACTCTAGATACTCCTCCCTGTCCTCCTCCCTATGGGTCTCCTTATAGTTCCTGAACCCTTTCCTTTTTGCCCTGACCTTTACTGCCACCTCTCTCGAGAACCACAGTGGCTTTCTCCTTCTCCTCTGCCTTTGGATACTAATCTGATGCATTGGTTTGTTACTTCCAGTAAAGCTTCGTTTAGACACTTCCACTGTTCTTCCACTCTCCCTCCTGTCCCCGTTCTCTCCAGGGCTCTTTTGATACCCCTCCCCATTTGAGTGAAGTCAGTATTTTTGAAATCCAAAACCTTTGTCCTAGTATGACTTGAGTGAGTCTGAGTCCCTACACTGAACCACACAATGTTGTGATCGCTGGATCCCAGTTGCCCTTCTACCTGGATATCTGCGATTCGATCCCCGTTGGTCATTACTACATCCAGAATTGCCCTGTCTCTGGTGGGATCAAGTACAAGGTCTCTGAATCCTGCCTCCTGGAGTGAATCAAGGATGCCTCTGCTTCCGGCTGAAGCAGTTACACTGTTGTCTCAATCCATGTCTGGCATATGGAAATCCCCCATCGGTAGAATTTCTCATTTCATTGCCATCTCTTGTATTTTCTCCGCTAGTTCCCTGTCCAGTTCCTCTCCCTGTCCTGGAGGCCTGTTTATCACCCCTGTGCGTGTTGTTGTGCCATTTCCAGGTTGAATGGTGATCCACAGTGCCTCGGCCTCCCCCTGCCTACCCTGTACCTGTGTTGCCTTATACCCTCTCTGACATATAGGGCTACTCCCCCTCCCGTTTTGTCCTTCCTATCTCTCCTGAACAGTAGTCAGTCTCTTGTGGGGGGTGGGGGGGACTTTTACAAACATTAATTGAGTGCCTTCCAAGTTATCTTTCTGAGTTGCAAGGGACTCATAAGTCACTAAGTAATCTCAGAACCCGGATCCCTGAAACAGCTTTTGCACTTCTGTCTGTTTATTTTGATAGCAAGCCTTGACATTACCCAGGCTCCTATCTGTGCATCTGAGTTGTAGTAGGTGTTGATGTTACATGGTGTATTGAGTGAAATCCCTGGCTAGTAACTGGTTTTCTCCGCAGATTTTTTCTCTGCAGTTACGGCATGATTGCCCAGCTGTCTATCACCCCAATATGCTCTTTCTCTTTGAGCTGTGAGACATTTTGTAAAAGATGACAAGGCCAGGCAATGGGGGCTATAGTATAATGATTACACCAAAAACATGGGTTATTGACTGCCAGGGTAATACAGAGTTGTGCAACCGATCCAGGAGGGTTATTGACTGCCAGGGTAATACAGAGTTGTGCAACCGATCCTGGACCAAAGAAATGAAGCTGATTATCAGTTGCAAAGGTCTAGGTGTTTTTTTTTAACATGAAAGCATGACTGAACAAGCATTTGTCAATGCTGAATGTTTGCTTGCTGGCATTGGCATTGATAGTGTAGGAGTTAGATGCATAATAGGAATGGCAGTGAAGTATTGAACTGAAGCCAACCCCACCACCACCCTGCAGAGACTGACAGGCATTGGGGTGTGCCTTTGGGTCGTCATGCATAATGCCCACGCCATTTCACCACACCCTACCCTGCAGACACCGACAAGTGTCATAGTGTGCCTTGGGGTCTTTGGGCCTTATGCTTACCCCATTCCATCAGAAAATACGGTGAGATGGGTACAGTATAGAATAATGGGGTGAACTTTGGGGCGGAAGACTCCAAGGCACACCTTGATGCCTGTCACTGGCTGCAGGGTGTGGGTGGGGTTGGAATGGCATGAGCATTACAGGTGATAATCCTAAGTCAAAGTCACACCCCTAATGCCTGTCAGTCTCTACAGGGTGGGGCATTATGGTTGGAAACCCTAACGCCTCAGATGTTCATTGGTATTTTCACTCCAAATTTTCAACATGTTTTTTTTGTGACCCCAACCTCATGAACAGTGGCAATATCAGTTCGTTAGCCGAAAGCTTGATTTTGCACAGCGACTACGCCATTTGGCACAACAGGAGCGAAAACACATTTCGAATAGGATGTGAAAAATGTCAGGTGTACAGTTCATGGGGAGGTGTAAAAAATGGCAATGTTGAAAATATGGAGTGAAAATATAAAAAAACTGGTGAAGTCACGGGTGTGTGTAGAAACTGCGCAATGCACACCCGTAACGTAATTAGTTTGGGGATTTTTTTTACAGCAGATTGTCAACACGGGCACTTTAGGACCTCCGCTCATGAACAGTGTCACTATGATTTTCTTAATCTGTCCCGAACACTGTTTTCCCACAGTGACCACACATTTCTGCACCGGAAGTGCGAAAAAGATTTCGGCCAGGGTGTGAAAAATGACAGCTGTACTGTTCATAAGGAGGTGTGGGAAAATGCCAGTGTTGAAAATCTGGACTGAAAATATTACAAATTTGTGAACTTACGAGGGTGTGTGGAAACTGCGCAATACACGCCCGTAACACAGTCATTTTATGGACATAGTCACCAAATTTTTAACATAGCCATTTTAAGACCTCTGCTCATGAACAGTGTCACTGTGATTTTCTTAATCTGTCCCAAACATTGCTTTCGCACACCGACTGTGCCATTGCGCGCTACATGGGCGAAAACACATTTTGGGCAAGATGTGAAAACGACAGCTGTACTGCTCAAAAGGAGGTGTGGTAAAATGGCAATGTTGAAAATCTGGAGTGAAAATATTAAAATTCATGAAGTTAAGGCGCATAGGAACTGCGTAATGCCTCTCATAACACAGTCATTTGAATTTTTTGACCAAATTTTAAACATAGGGTTTTGGGGGGCTACCTCATGAACTGTGCCGCTGTTGTTTCGTTACTCAGTCCCGAAAGGTGGTTCCGCGCAGTGACAGCGAAATCACCTTTTGGGACCGAATAACAAAATGACAGTGACTGAGTTCATGAGGTGGGGCCCCAAGAACCCCATGTTGAAAATTTGGTGAAGAAATTCCCCAAAATGGCCAAGATATGCACCAAAGTTGAAAAAAAAACATTTATGCCATTATACAGCATACCAGCATTTCTTCAGTTCGCGGTCGGCTTTGAAGAGTGCAGACGTTTTCCCGGTCCACCGAAGACCGTCGTGCTGGGCTCCAGAGGTGAGTATGGGGTCAGAGGGGAGTGTGGGGAGGTGGGTGCTCAGAGGGTGGGCATAGGTTGGGGCAGGGGGGGCAAGACACTCAATGAGGGATCTTTTTTTTTTCTTCTTCAGGAAGACGGCGCAGGACTTTTGCCATGCTGGTGTGGGCTCCCAGCATGGTAGCTGGAAAGTTATTTTTTGGGGGAGCAGAAGTGGAGCCAATGGGGGATTGGGCACCCTCGTCAGCCAAAGCAACATTTGTCACGCTGGGATGGGCTCCCAGCATGGCATCTTCTTCAGGAAGATGACGTGGGACTTTTACCATTCTGGTGTGGGCTCCCAGCATGGCAGCTGGAAGGTTATTTTTTTGGGGGGCGGCAGTGGAGCCGATGGGGATTGAATACCCCTGTTGGCCATACCGACTTTTGCCATGCTGGGGTGGGCTCCCAGCATGGCACCTAGAAGTCTGTTTGGGGGGGCAGTGGGGCTGATGGGGGATTGGGCACCCCCGTTGGTCATACAGTGTACACTGGTGGAGGGGAGCACATGAGCACGCTGGGGTGGGCTCCCAGCATGCTACGTAAGTGTTTGGGGGGGTGAACTGTCTATGACAGTTCAGATGCAGTGAAGACGTACATGTAGGCAATTTGCATACTGCCGATGGCAGTATGCAAATTGATCACGCTACCACCGCTGATTGTGGCAGTGTTTCCCTCAGAACTGTACGCCACTGCATCTGAACGGCTGTCATAGACAGCTCAGACATTGATTGGCGCGGTGCAGCCGCGCCTGCAAAAGGGACCAAGGCATTGGAAATGGGAGAGGCACACCTACGAAAACTCATATGGTGGCACTATGTTTCTTGCACATGCGTGCAAGCAAACATAAAAATGACCTGCATTATGTAGTGAGGGCAGCCCATTAGCTGAGCTCAGTGAATCTGGCAGGGCATTCAGATTTGTAGGATGTACAAAGCTTGGTCACAGCCATAAGACACAATTGACATGCAGACTATTCCCCCCTTCGTGCCCAAACAGACTCAAATACCAGTAATCTGTTACTGACTGCAGGTTTCTGTAGTGAGTTTGGAGTAGCAGTGAGAAGGAAAGCAGTCCATTTGGAAATCAGCCCTTCGTACTGCTTCCAAAGATTTATCCAGAACCCAAATCAATCAGAATTCAACAAAGAAATATTTGGAAACTGGAATCAAGCAGTTTTAACTGCAGGGTACACGCTGGGTATAAAAAAAAAAAACTCATGATGACAGTAGTGAATAAGCACACAAAGTGATTGAAGTAAAATATCTGAATGTTTCAGCCTAGAGTCCTTTCTCAAATAAAACACCAGCTTGGGCTATGTCAGTGCTTGTTTCCTTTCAGGTGAGTGGGACCTGGAGATTATTTTGTTTGTGTTCACCTCACCCTGCTCTCTACCATAACACTTAAAGTCGCTGTGGCTGCAGTCTTCCTTGACAAGGATGGCGGACAATGGTCTGCCTTTGCAGCCAGCACCTGTGCTGCTGCTCCACGGTTGGCCAGCAGGGGGTGCAAGGATACTTAATGGCCCGGCACGCTCCCTCTCTGGGAGCTGAGTGACTTACCTTTGCAGTGCGCCTGCACCATATCAGGCTCCAGTATGCGTCCCCCACCCCTTTTTTTTTTCCCTTTTAACATTGACATCCTGTAACATAAAGGTATGGAAACTTTCACATGGCGCTACAGTTGAAGTGTCCCCGACAGCACAGGGGTGACTTTGAAAACATATAAAAGTACACGCAATTTATTTATAGTACATGGTTAGAGCTTCTAATGTATAGAAAGCAGCATCTCCCAAAATGTTGTGCACCTTTTAAGTTGTTTTGCACGTTCTAAAAAACGGATTGTAAATCTTCGATTATCAACTGCACCTGTGTCCCTGCTCCTGCTGATGCCTGCTGCATTCGTTTTCCTCAGTTGCATTTCACTTGGTAAATGTCTTTAAAAAATGGGTGGAGTCAAAAATAGCACATGCTCTAATGCACCTCTTATAACCTGAAATCTAAGTAGCTTTTCACCTAAAACCATAACAATTTGTGCAAAATAGCAAAATCTCCTCCCCTTCTGCCTTCTTACATAGTCAATACACACCTTCCCCTACTTGTGCAGGGCAGGGAAAGTGCTAGAGCAGCTCCATTGATCCTGCTTGCCTTACTCGCTTGCAGTCAGTGGAGGAAGCAAATATCACTCTAGTCATCTGTCAGTCTGTCTTCCTGCTCAACCAACATTTCAGTCAGTGATAACAGCAGGGTGCAGAACACAGCTCCGAAGTGAGCATTAAAAATCAATGGAGCCCTGCAGTTCTGTGGCCCAGCTGCCTGCATGGGAATAAGGCAGCAGTCTCAACAGGAAAAACAGCTAATTGCACATTAAATATATGTAAAACCATATACTATGAAAATAAAATATAGGCAGCCATACACAGCTCACCTTGTGTTACAATTTCAGTCTTGAGATGACAACATGGACCTTTCACGCTCGCACTCTTGGTCCATATGCTGTTATCTCAACCCCTCTATGGGAACACAGGCTTGTCATATATGGTCACTCATACATTATTCTATATACTTATTTAGTTTTTTGCTTACTTGATACGTGCACTAGCTAAACAGATGCCTATTTTCAATAACAACCCAGAAGAGTTACAATACAATACGTACTAGAATGCCAGTAAAGATAATGGCAACGAGATTCAAAAACATGACAAATGAAATCACACATGAGAAGCATTAGGTATAACGAGTCAATGCAGTGTGCAAAAAACATAGTAATAGCCGTATTACAAACTAGGCCTCTGGTGGCCAGTAGATCAGAGAAAATACAGGCTGTAGTTGCATTCAATGTCATGTAACCCCCCTGCAAATGGGGGTTCCCAAAAGATTTCCAGGAGCTTGCTTGAATGCTCCAAGCCTGAATGGTGTTTGGCATTTAAGCCATTTATCAGTGAGTGTTTTTAGAGCCTCTGGTACTGTCTCTTTAAGAGATGTCTGCTTGCAGACATAATTAGTTTGTATGGGGGGACTGTGTGCTTCTCTGAGTACCACTCGAGCTGCTGCCAATTCACTTAATTTTTGCAGTCACTAGGAGTGCAAAGGAACCTATCTGAAAGATGTAACTGTTTGCCAGAAATCATTTACAGTAATAATGAAATTACAGTTTGTCTAACCTGATTTCTTTTGCAGTCAGAACAGTGTCTGCCTAGTTCCCCATTCTGGTTTTGAACTGCTGAACTGGACCAATCAGTGTGGGGTAAGCTAGCTCTAAAATGGTGCCTTGGACGAATCAGAACTTGGACTCATAATCTGAGCCAGCCACAAGAGGATTGTATGGGCAGTGACTCTGGGAGATGTAGTTTAGACTTCAGTGCCTTTTTGGACCAAAGCAGCAGTCTATTGTGATGACAGCAATCCAGTCGAGAACTGGGAGGAACTCAAAGGAAGTGCCCGTTTTGTCGGTTGGAGTTCAGTTGAGCTTTGGCAGTGAAGAAGGAAGGAGCCTGTGTTTTTCAGTGTGCAGTTTTAGTCAAAAACGTGTGTAAGGCCCAGAGTCGGTCTGCAGCTTGTGTAACAGCTTGTTAGACTGAATCCGTCCCTGTGAAAGAATCAGCGATCTCTGAAGAGTAGAAACCAGGCTCACCCTGTAGAAGACTGAAGAATTGCTGAAAATTGCATCGGTCTGTCAGGAACTGAATCTGCTGTGTGTTCTCCCGGTATTGTGCAGTAATTGCGATCGGGATACAGATGCAGCCTGCCTGGTATAGTGCTCTTTTATATGGATGTGTGAAGAGGTTTGTGTACCTCAAGTGAGCCCTGCTGACATTGAAGGACCCTATCTTATTTGGAGGTCGTGAGTACTAATTCAGGGTCGCTTCCCGTTGAATTGCCACATTAAATCCAAATGGAATTACTGTACTGCTGACTGTTTAATTCCTCCTTTTTCTCTGTGTGAAAGGGCCCCTACCAGCTGCCACGGTTTGGACTAGCCACTAGGGCTTGGGTACCCAGGACAGTAACTGATAGGGATAGCCTGTGCACAGAGCCAGGTAGATTATTAGAGTGATAAGCTAATTAACCTGATTTCCCCTGTCCTTGTTATATCCCCTAAATAAATCAGAGCTGCTTGTTTCAGCAAAGTTATACTGCCTGAGGTATTTGTCTATGTTAAAGTACTGTACTGTGATTGTTGCACTGTATCTCGTTTCACAGGAGGTCCCAGTGCCGGAACCAGACCTGGGGTAAGTGTATACTGTGAAGGTTATTCTGATATAGTTTGTGGGCCACTAGTGGGAAGAAAGGGGTTGCAGTGTCCCAGAGGGCTGTGACCAAGTTAGTTTAACTATTGCAAACCCTGACCTCTGGGTGGAGGCACCTCCATTGGATCCAGGCCCCTCAACCTGTTAGTGGCAAATCAGGCAGGGGTAGTAGCCCCTGGGATAGCGCCATCTAGGGGTTACAGTCATAACAGGGAAAGCAATATCTCATATGACAAAAGCAAATAACTTAGAAGTATTTTATAACCTTCCTCATTTTATTACTCATACATTTTCATGAAAACAGGATCTGTGTCACTTGGTATTAAAGGAAAACACTGGACAAGGCACAGCTCCTCAGACACCAGAGAAACTCTCAATTAGTGCTGTCAGACAGTAACAACATTTTTTAATGACAGTTACCTACAACTTCCACTTTCTGTTGCTGGCAGCAGCCATCTCATGAGCAGCAGTGAGATTCCTGAGCTCACTGTATGCTAATATATCTGTTTGACCTCTGCTATTGGTTGGCAGGACATATTAGCAAAAAGTGAGCACAGGAAACTCTCTGCTACTCATGAAATGGTGGCTGCCAGCAATAGAAAGTGAAAGTTGAAGGCTACTGTTTAAATCACTGAAAAAGCAATTAGAGGTAATTAAAAAAAAAATGTACTGTCTGAAAGCACTAATCAAGCATTTTTGTAGCGCCTGGGTAAAGCTGTGCCTTTTCCAGTGTTTCCCTTTAATCAGCTTGTGCTGCTTGGTGCTAGTTACACCATCAACCCTCTGCTTGTGACTTGAGCAAAGGACCCAAATGACAGAGAATCCTAAGGCCCCATACACAGTCTCTATTTAGTGGTATAACATGGTCAAAATAACCACAGTTTGCAGTGCCACCATTTTGTTTTGCATCTCAATATAATATGCACAACTGTCATTTGCAAGGCTTTCCCTGTCCTGTCGTAATAGGCTCGATAACAGTACAAGGAAAGGGGTGGGGCCAGCATGCAAATAATGTGCTGTGCCATGCACAGTCGCATGCCAGTGCCCTTAATACCCAGTCACATGCTGGAGTGCCACCAGCCAGAGCTAACTTTTAAAAAATTCATTTCTTCAGGGTAGTGCAGGCATGCAAGTGAGGATCATCTGGAGAATGAGATTGACAAGGGACTATTTTCTTAAAGAATAAACCCAGGAGAACAGGGCTGGGGAGGGGTGCTCTACTAGACACCAGGTAGAAGATTAATTGAATGGAGCAGTTGGGGGCCAGTAGACCACCATGGAAGACTGGTGAAGGACACAAAAATTGGAAAACAGCATAGGCTACAAGCACTGTTGGAATTGCAGGGGGGCCTGCTAAGGCTCGGCCCCGGTAGCTCACACATCACTGTCATTGACTTATAATGGGAAGGGGAGGGGCCTCAATTTAAAGATAGGACTCTTATGAGCCCCCCTAGCTCCCAAAGCTCATAAAGTGTAATTCCAACACTGACTACAAGAGAGCCGCAAGTTATGGGTTGGGCAGTGGGGGAGGGGTACAACTGCGGTGGAAGCGACACATGCCATGACCTCTGGGCATAACCTTACACTATGCTACTGGTGCTGTGCTATGCCCATATGTTCATAGTGGCTGCAGTTGGCATATTTATGGTTGTTTATCCCATTTTCTACCACAGATATCTGGCACCTGCCATTTGCCTTATGAGTTAATCATTGGGCTGCCTCCTTCCCCCTATGATTATGTTTTCTCATTGGTGACGGCAGTTTTGGGTGGTGGCATAACAGGGAACCTTTTTCACCCTGATTTTGTGCCACCACCCATTGCAACAGAGTACTGGGAACCTGTTTTCATGCAAATGTCCTTAGTAATAAAGAATTAGGGGATGGAAAATATTGGCATTATGAGTTGAATTCTGTCTAAATAGTATGTTTTTTGAAAGTTGTCACTGAGACATCAGAGGCTGTTGAAGAAATCTTGTAGGGGTGGTGTGGGAGAGTAATTTACATGCCTGACTGCTAATTGCTTCTCCTGATGGTGTACACGACCCCTCTAAACTCAGAACAATGTTTTGCATGAGTTATTATTTGGGTTTGGAGCCACCAGTGTATGCAGGGCATCAGTAGTGTCACTTCACCAGAATCCTAGGGTTGCAAAGTTGCAAAGTCTCATTTCACTGAAAACATAGTGGTAGCAAAGCTCCTCCACCCACTAAATTATATCTAAGTAAATTCTAGAGAAATATAATTGTAGGGTTAATTAGGAGCTGCAGTGGACATCATAGGGGTCGCAGCTGCAATCCCTGGCTACCCCTAAATGATGACCCTACAGGGCACCGAGATAGGCTGGCATATACAGCACAAAATCCTTGCGTAAAACAGCCAGTATGCAGCTTATCTGGAGCCCTGCTCTTACACAAAACCTCATTCCTTGAAACATCAAATGTACTCACTAGTCTGAACAGGTTCCCATAGTTCCATGGTGTAAATATGGTTTGGGGGTTTATTTGTAGATACTTTATAATTGCCTTTCATTATTATTAGGTTGCTGAAGGTTTTTATGTCATCCAAAAACAATCAGATCTCGGACCTAGATCTGGATCCTGATAAAAGGGGGCAGGGCTCAGAACCATTTGACATTCTCCTACTCCAAATACAGTAATCTCCCCCCAACAGTCAGATTTATTTTAAAAAGCTGTTTTAAAAATAATAATAAAAATTCACCCAGTGGGTGGGTGCAGCAGTAGGGTTACTGCTGTGATGACAGTGATCCAGGTTAAGGAACATACTGGGAGCATCAGGTATCAACCAGGGGAAGGGGAGGACTGAGTGTCCCAGCAGACACTCTTCTCTGAGGAGGTAGGGTTGTGAGTCATGCTGCGATGCTGACACCTGGGTGAAAAGTGCAGCCAGAGACAGCCATGGATGGAAGGACGTCGCCTGATGTCGGTGGGCTAGTATGCATTTTATACACTTTCATGCCTTGACATCCTTGTCACTGATGTCCTGGGGTAGGGTTATTGCAGTGTGCAAAAACAATGGCACAGAAGCAGGATAACGGCCCTGTACAGTTCAGCCCAACATAGTGTCCTGTCCTGCTTCCAATGACATTCAGAGTTTCTGAGAGGCATGCCTCCACTCTTTGTCATTGTCAGGGAGAATAGCCAAGGTTAAATGGGGAACAGCTGCAGGTAGAGGTCACGGGGCTTGGTGGTTGTCCAGTGAACCAGATGGGAGGCATGTGCTGACTGAGGATGGGAGAAGAAAATAGAAAGTAAAAAAAAAATCCACAGCTAAAGAAACGTATACGCAGCTAAAGAAATGTATCCACAGCTAAAGAAACGTATACGCAGCTAAAGAAATGTATCCACAGCTAAAGAAACGTATACGCAGCTAAAGAAATGTATCTCCATCTAACAAAGGACAGGAACAGGGTGGAGGCAATGTGGAGGAGGGTAACCAAGATAATCCAGGGACAGCAGGAAAGGATATGCAAGAAGAGGTTGGCGGATCTGGACATTTGCATGCTTGAGTTCTAAGCTCGGCTACTGCAACGCCCTGTACTTCGGGGTCACGGGAGGGACCCTCCGCAGGATGCAGCTAGTGCAGAATTTAGTGGCCTGGTTGCTGATGGGCCTTTCGAGGTCCAGTCATGTGACTCCGGTCCTGCATGCTCTGCACTGGCTGCCAGACAGGTGGTGGGTCTTGTCACCTTTAAGGCCCTATACGGGCTGGACCCTGATTATCTGTCTCAACTCCTGACACCGTTGGCCTCTGCGTGCTCTCTCCACTCCTCATCGAGGGGCCTCCTGGATGTTCTCACGGTTTGGCTCAAGACCTTGGGTGATTGGGCGTTTACTGCCTCTGGGCCGATCCTGTGGAACTCGTTTCCACCTGTTGTCTGGGAGGCCCTCATTGAGGTATTTAATGAGGCCAGCGCTCACCTTTTCAGCTCATGCTTGACTGTTAACACCTTTATTTTAGTTTTGGCTGTTTTCTCGAAGACTGATTCTTGAAACCCTTTTTTATCTTATTTTTTTCCTTTGTTAATTTTATAATGGTTTTAATGAGTTTTTATTATGCCTTAATTGACTGCTGTTTATTTTTGTTTGTGTACAGCGCCCAGAGCCTCTGGGAGTGGGCGCCTTATAAATAAAGTTGCCTTGAGGAGAGAAAGAAGAGAGGGGACATGACTGACTCTTACAGTTAGCTCCACGAGGTATATCAAGTGGATTGTAGGGAATTGTTCGTACTGAGTGGGAATCAGAGGAACTCCAAGAAGCTTGTTGGGGGGGGCAAGTATAATAGCGATACCAGGAACTGCTTTTTTCGCACAGAGTGTGGTGGACAGAATGGCTTACAGGAGGAGATGGTCTGTGTGAAATCAGTGAGGGTATTAAAACAAGGGTGTGGCAGATAGAAGGGCTTGGTGGAGACTGCACCAGACAGGGAGGAGATAAGGGGAGAGTGAAGAGTCACTAGGGCTTTTTTACTCAACATTAGTTAGGTAGTAAGGGGTAGACCTGATGGGCCTCTTTCTGACAGCGGTTTCCATGTTTCTGTAAATGAATAAAAATTCTCATAGGAACAGTCTATCTTTCCCACATCCTATGACATAGAAACCAAGTGCTAAACCCACTCAGTAATTTGTAGGCACATATCGTAGTGCACATCAGACTTGGTAATCGACTTAGCGGTATTTAAGTAGTTTCTCTGTGGTTTCTTCCTGCTGAAAGAAAGCATCCCCTATTCAGCATTTTAAGCTAGGCTTGCTGATATACAGTTTCAAGTAGTTAAAAGAAATTAATTAAATGGATGCAGATCGATCGGAAAGCGGGTCATAATTTTTAAGCCGTCACTTTGATAGAACATGCTTACCTTTTAAGTAATAGCATCAAACCACTGTAACTTCTCATAAAAGGCTCTTCTTATTTTGAGCACTCATTGCCGATTCATGATTCTCCTGTACAACAATCCATCTGTAACCACTCAGATGCTGCCACTGCAGTTGAAGTAGCAGCAGTACCTTTCTGATGTAGTGCCTAATGCAAGTGAGAGGTGGGAAACTCCTGAATTACAGTAGATCCCTAAAGGTCAATGAGAATTTAAAAAATGCCTGTTTCTTGTCCAGCAGTGTGTTAGAGATGCAAAGTGTGAATGCCACTGTGGCAGTTTTGAAACATCTCTTGCTAACATTTCTGTGCAATTTCAAGCCTTCTTATCTCCCACAAGGTGTTTATTTTTGTTATGTTAATACTGTATAATCTATGCCTTACCATGTTTCGTATGCTGTGTTGAATCTGTATCCTTACATGAACTGTAAAATGTC
This sequence comes from Neoceratodus forsteri, assembly GCA_016271365.2. Lineage (NCBI taxonomy): Eukaryota > Metazoa > Chordata > Ceratodontiformes > Ceratodontidae > Neoceratodus > Neoceratodus forsteri. The sequence continues at coordinate 437,903,162 of CM028129.1, read as the reverse complement.
TAATTTGTATAGTGTCGTTGTATGTACCTAAATCTATTATTCCTGTACTCTCCCAGGTCGTACCTGAAAATAGGCAATTGTCTTGTCTAGTGTACCTACCTGGTTAACAAAAGCTAAATAAATAAATAAATAAATAAATAAATAGGCCATAGGTCAGAAATTTCCTGCAAGTAAGAGTGTAACATTATCTGGTACAGTATTTAAGTCAGTGGGTATGGGTGGGTCATATTAGCATACTTTCTAGCAATATCCAACTGCCTGGATGGAAAAGTCAGATCACCTGGCCTCAAGTTCCTAGAGGTGTTCACCACTGTTGGTTTTCCTCTCCATGATGCCAAAGTCCATACAATTTAAAGTTAGTGCTATTGTAAAACATTAAGCAAGTATTAAAGCTATGTCTTATAATGTTGAATGGCGCAGCTGCATAGCTGTTCTTTGAGGATCTCCCTATGCACTGAAAATGGCAGCAAAAAGTCTACCACTCTCTCCTGGATTGTAAAGTGCACAGGGATACAGTTCGCATGAGAGGTGTATTATCCTTTCCTTCCTTAGTTGTAATAACTACATTTAAAAGACAAAGAACCTCTGTGCGCAAACACTGAGGCAAGGGTTACCCCAAAGGGCATTTGGCTGGGAAGCCAAGTTTCAAGAAAATACAAAATCACACATGTCCACACAAGGCAAAGCATCATGGGCTGCATATGCAAATCACCACAGAATGTTATGCTGGTTCAACTTTAAGCAGAATTGCACGGTGCATGGTGTCAACTGTTAGCACCCTTTGCAAATTGAGTGAGAGGCCTTTCAGCACCATGCAATTCTGCTTAAAGTTGAACCAGCATAGCATTCTGTGGTGATTTGCATATGCAGCCCATGATGCTTTGCATTGTGTGGGCATGTGTGATAACTACATTTGCCCACCTTTTTTGTCTTTGTCACGTTCCTCTTGGGAGGGAGAGCAGGTACAGTACGTGGCAGGGATGACTTCTGTAGGCCATGTTGGGCCACCACAGGGCTTAAATTTACTTGTAGGCTTGCTGTGATTCAGTGGGGCATTGGACCACTCATGTCATTTCCCTCAGTGAGCGGTGTTTATCCATTTATGCCTAAGTATTCATCAAATGTTCATCACTGATTCAGGCCTGTGACTTGTGGCAGCTTACCACTGCTTGTTCCTTCTTTATTTCTGGCTTCAGTTGCTCTCTTTCCTACCTCCCGCTCATCTCTTCAGCCCCACTGGTAAGCCTTCCTACTCTGTTCCTGTTGCTCTGTCTTGGGGATGTTCTCAACCCTTCCACCAGTTGCTTGCTTGCTTTGCAGCCAAGCTACTGCATGCTTCCCTACCACTCTGCAGCTGTCGCTGCTGCCCTGCTGTGGAGCTGCCAAGTTGCCAGTTTCTCTCTTCCATTCAGCATGGCTGGCTCCTGCTGTGCCACAGCTCTGTCCAGATGCCTCTGCTAGGGGTCCTGCCTTTTCTCTTGACTACTGCATACGTGACTTGGCTACCTCCCTGTTTCATTGCCTATTGGGCTTTTCAGTGCCCTCGTTCCCTGGTGATAGATTAAAGAGAGAGAGAGAGAGATTATAAAGAGGCTGAACACAGGCAGCTTAACAGCCTTGGTCAGGGTCACTCAGTGCACTTTGTACACTCAGAGTTGGTGTATTGAAGAGGCAGTTTTCAGGAAGAAGAGTATATTTAGGATCCATAAAAGGATGCCAGGAGAGAAGAAATATCCTTTTCATGTTTGCTTGCACACATGTGCAAGAAACATAGTGCCACCATACAAGAATACGTAGGTGTACCTCCTCCACTTCCAATGCCCTGCTGCCTTTTGCAGGCATGGCCACACCCCGCCAATGAATGTTGGAGCTGTCTATGACAGCCCTTCAGATGCAGTGGCATACAGTTGAAGGCAAAAAACCGCTGCAATCAGTGGTGGTAATGTGTAGGCAATTTGCATACTGCCGCAGCCGGCAGTATGCAAAGTGCCCACACGCCAGCACCACATTGAATCAGCTGTCATAGACAAGCTCCGCCTCTGTAACAAGTAGCATGTTGGGAGCCATCCCAGCATGCTCATGCGCTACCCCCCACACATCAGCACAACGGGTGCCCAATTCCCCTGTTGGCTCTGGCCTCCCCTCCAACAGAGTTCCAGGTGCCATGCTGGGAGCCCACCCCAGCATTGCAACAGTTCCGTAAGGCTGACAGGGGTGCTCAATCCCTGTCGGCTCCACTGTATCCCCCCCAACAGACTTCCAGGTGCCACGCTGGGAGCTCACCCTAATGTGGCAACAGTTCATATGGCGACGGGGTGCCAGTCCCGCTCAGCTCCACTGCCCCCAAACAGTTTTTTCAGCTGCCATGCTGGGAGCCCACCTCAGCATGGCAAATGTCCTGCGTCATCTTTAAAAAAAAACATGCCCTGTAAGAAAAAATGGTCCCTCGCTGACTGTCTTGACCCCCCCACCCTTGCCCAGCCTCTGCGCATCCTGCCTCCCCACACTCCCACCTCACCCCATACTTACTTCTGGAGGCCAGCGCGACAATCTTCGGTGGACCGGGAACACGTCTGCACTCTTTAAAGCAGACCGTGAACTGAGGAAATGCTGGTAAGCTGTATAATGGAATAAATAGGTTTTTTCAACTTTGATGGATATCTCGGGCATTTTTGAGAATTTTTTCACCAAATTTTCAACAAGGGGTTCTTGGGACCCCACCTCATGAATTCTGGCACTGTCATTTTGTTATTCAGTCCCGAAAGGTGATTTCACTGTCACTGCACAGAACCACCTTTTGGGACTGATTTATGAAACTACAGTGTCACAGTTCATGAGGTAGGCCCCCAAAAACCCTATGTTGAAGATTTGGTGAAAATTCTCAAAATGACTGTTTTACGAGCATGCATTGGCGGGTTCCTGCACATGCTCGAAAGTTCTAAATGTTTAATATTTTTCATTCCAAATTAACATTGCCAATTTACCACCCTACTTTATGAGCAGTACAGCTGTCATTTTCACATCTTGCTCAAAATGTGTTTCGCTGTATGTAGCGCATAATGCGTTAGGCCGGTGTGCAAAAATCAATGTTCGGGACAGATTAAGAAAATCACAGTGACACTGTTCATGAGCAGAGGTCTTAAAATGGCTGTGTAAAAATTTGGTGACAAAAGTCCATAAAATGACTGTGTTACGAGCGAGCATTGCACAGTTTCCACGCACCCTCATAAGTTCATGAATTTGTAATATTTTCAGTCCAGATTTTCATCACTGGCATTTTTCCACACTTCCTTATGAACAGTACAGCTGTCATTTTTTCACACCATGGCCAAAATGTGTTTTCGCACTTCCAGCGCAGAAATACGTGGTCGCTGTGGGAAATCACTGTTCGGGACAGATTAAGAACATCACAGTGAGACTGTTCATGAGTGGAGGTCCCAAAATGCCTGTGTTGACAATCTGCTGTAAAAAATCCTCAAACTAATTACATTATGGGTGTGCGTTGCGCAGTTTCTACGCACACTAGTGACTTCACTAGTTTTTTTAATATTTTCACTCCAGATTATCAATATTGCCATTTTTTACACCTCCCATGAACAGCACAGCTGTCATTTCTCACATCCTGTTCGAAATGGGTTTTCACACCTGTTGTGCCAAATGGCGTAGTCACTGTGCAAAATCAGCTTTCGGCTAACAAACTGATATTGCCACTGTTCATAAGGTGGGGGTCGCAAAAAAACCATGTTGAAAATTTGGAGTGAAAATACCAACGAACGCCTGAGGCATTAGGGTTTCTGACCATAACGCCCCACCCTGTAGAGACTGACAAGCATCAGGGGTGTGACTTGGGATTGTCGCCTGTAATGCTCATACCATTCCACCCCCACCCTTTTTGCAGCCAGTGAGAGAGCATCGATGTGTGCCTTTGGACTCTTTGCCAAGTTCACCCCATTCTCCTATACTGCACCCATCTCACCATATTTCCTGATGGAATGGAGTGAACATAAGGGCCAAAGACCCCAAGGCACACCGTGACACTTGTTGGTGTCTGCAAGGTAGGGTGTGGTGAAATGGCGAGGCCATTATGCCTGATGACCCAAAGGCACACCCCAATGCCTGTCACTCTCTGCAGGATGGTGGTGATGGTGTTGGCTTCAGTTCAATACTTCACTACCATTCCTATTATGCAGCTCTGTAACTCCTACACTACCTATGCCAATGCCAGCAAGCAAACATTCGGCATTTACAAATGCTTGTTTTGTTTTGTTTTGTGCATTTTTACAAACTACACATATTCTCCAAAGCTGCGATCCCAGTGCAAGGCATCATGGGTGTGCAAATCTTCCCAAGGCATATCCTAGTGCAATGTAGTCTCCCAAGGCTTTCCCAAACTCACCATTTAAACAGACTTATATGTCTGATCCAGTATAGGCTGAGAATGGCAAACTACAATTGCTCTGGGTCACACAGTGAAAAAGGGACGTTTGGGAGTAAAAGTGATGGTGGTGGGATTCAAACCTGGGTCCCCATGTTCGCAGTTCTGCATGCAAACCACTAGATTACATGTCTTCAAGCAAAGTTTCAAAATGAGTAAAGAATGGAGAGATTTGAGCGACTATGCTGCAAAAGCAAGAAAACTAGATAACACTAAAGTATAGAAAGTATTCAATTCTATTAAAAATGAACATGTAGAGCTGGCTGAGTGGTGTGGTCAGCTGAGGCAGTAGATCCCGCTGCCAGCCGCATGGGCAACCCAGGTACAGGAATGAAGTGGGACCACTGGAGGCCAGCCAGGGAAGGAGGACTGAGCATCCTACGGCAGTTCTCCTCCTTCAGGGAGGGAGGGAGAGACAGCACGACCCGCTGTTTGATCACCACCTTGCAGAAGTTGGGTGGTGTCACAGCAGTTGTTTCCTGGTTAGCCAGGTGTAGGTTGCTGAGGTGTAGTACATCTTCACATAGTACATGAGTACTGTAGCATGCATACCAGCCTGGGGAGGAAAGACCAGTCTCGGGGGGGGTGGGGGGGGGTGACCAGAATGGCAGGATGATGGCATGCGTTCCACATGCTCTGCATCACCCAGCTAGGCACCCATCCAGCCTGGCTGGATGGGAGATGGGGTTGGAGCAAGAGGCAAGATACCAGAAGGGGGCTGCTCGGGTGTAGGCGTCTAAACAGTGAAAAAAACTGAACACGTAACACGCCTGCCCTAGCCTACACAAGGCTGCACTCAAACCACAACTTAAGCAGAAATATGTTGATAGTTAGTAACATTAACCGTATTCCTTGGAAATTAGTTGTACTCATCATCCATATTATTTTCAGCTATGTTCAGTGCTATTCCACTGTATACTGTACCTAATGTTCTGTGTGTGAAATGGTTTCACCTAATTACGTCTGTAATGTGTTACATTTGGGATGTCTCATTGCCACAGGGCCTCCTAGAACATGCACAAATTATATACCAACTGAATGACCTTGTATAAATATTATTATATATTGTTTTTGTTTTCCCCATAATCAAGAGTCAGTTGTACAATCAGAAAACTCTACTGAGCCGGCCACGGTAGCACAGCGCCGGTTGATTTCTCACTTAGTAACGCCGGCCACTCCAGGTTCAAGAATGGACTTGGGTCGCTGGAGGGCCATCCGGGAGGAAGCTTGAGCATCCAGTGACCACTCACCTTCTCCGGGAGGGAGGGTGGGCATGCGGTCCAGCACCTGCTGACTCCTGGTGGAGATCGGGGTACAGTAAGCGTGCTGAATGACTGACTAGGGGGGCGTGGCAGATGTTGGCGTGCGCCTAGACGTCATGGCATGCCATGACCCCAGGGGAAAAGATGAAACAACTCTCCTCCACTCGACCAGATGACGGCCATCCGGCCCCCCGCTGCCACAAAAATGCCCTGGTCATGTCCCAGAGACCACCTCAGCAGCACCTGAGGGGCCAAGTAGTTGCGCTGGCCGGCCCCCACCGGCGCCTTTCTCTGCGGAGGACCTATCCAGTGAAGGGTTACACCGGTTTATCCCAAGGGTGGCTGCCATCTGAGGTGGTGGACGATGGCAGTGGCAGGGGCATGAGTGAGCGGGGGAAGAAATCATAGATGGCCCAAAGGAGAGGCTGACGGGGAGAGCCAGGAGGCGGGAAAAAGAAAAAGAAAACTCTCCTGGCTGGTTTAAATTTTCTGTAGTCAATGCCAGCATTTCTCTTTGCCCATTTTGGATGGACTTTGTTATTAGACCTTCTGTTTAAAGTTATGACTGTCTTGGACTGGAGAATGCTTACTTAGACCCCTGATAGTTAGCATTGTAAGAGATAAACAGAATCCGTCAAGTAAACCCCTCCCCCTCAAGTGTCTGTGAACCACGTACACCATTCATCCCTTTTCTTATTAAAGCACAACAGTTATTAAAAGAGCTGTATCAGTAATGTTGAGAATGCTGAGAATGGGCACTGACTTTTTTGTGTTAATGACCCAGGTTTTTCATTGTCATATTTGCGGGGCTTTTCAGAGCTCTCTCCCCCTTCCCCAGCTACTGCTGCATGAATATTTTCCAGCGCAGACTACGACATTCCTTGAAAATTAAGCTTGAGGTGGTTCGGCAGCAAAACCCGGAAGACTCTTCCCTGACAACCAGCACTTCATAATAATTAGAAACTACGGTGGTTTTACTTAGGAAGGCAGTATGGCCCAGTGGTTAGGATATAAGGGAACCAGGGGACACGGGTTCAAATAGCACCAGAGACACTGACTCACTAAATGACCTCCGGCAAGTAACATAACTTGGTGCATCAGTCTTCCCAGATGTAAAATGAGGTAGGGAAAAAAAACCCAGAAGAGCTAGACATGGGACAAAGTTTAGACCTGACCATGAATTAGATAGATGCTAGACAAATGCTGTACTTGTTTCTGAGGTCTAAATGAGGGCACTTATTTAATACCATTTCGATAATAAGACTTGGATCAGATACAGTTCATTTTTGTTCCAGGTGATAGAGGATAAGGATGGCTAACAGATACAGTCATTCTGCTGTGGCTTTAATGAGACCCTGACAGTCTAGGGCGGAACTTTGACAACATTATTTTTATACACTATTCATTTTATAGTTCATATTGTCTCCATATTTGGCTTTTGTTTTTCTTAGTAACCATGCACATTTACATGAAAACAGGATCTCTATCCACTAAACCTCATTTGCTCTGACTCTTTCTGCATCTGACAGTAATAATCTTCCTTCCGTTTAAGACAAAATAATGTTTTCCATAGCAACATACTGAGAAAACAGAAGCACACAGGAGAACACTGAGCAAAATTAAAGAGCTAGTGTACTGTGAGGACTTTAATAGTAGCTTTCAGAAGTAGTCAGCTATCATTTCACTTGTACTGGAAGCGTTCCTTTTTTTCTGTTTTGCTAATGAGAAGATTCACTACCTGGCAGTACTAGGTGTGGTGCATAGAACAGTACTCTCTATGGAAGCTGGCTGTCAGTTCTGTTCCTCCCTGTATATCATCAGCATTATGACCTCACTGACTGTAACATCACTAGTAACCAAGAAGGGACAATCTCCAGCTGCTTGGCTGGTACTCTTACTAACGTGTGACACATGTTACGAATCAGGCAGCGGGGCTTGTGATGTAACAATGAGTGGGGACATCAAGAGCAAGATCAGTCTGTTTGCTGATGATACCAAGGTAGGAGCAGTGGTGGATGACCTAGGGGGATGGCAGGGGTTGCAGGATGATCTGGCAAAGCTTGTAACCTGGTCAGACACCTGGCAACTGGGGTTTAATGCCAAAAAGTGCAAGGTGCTGCATTTTGGGTTGAAGAACCCAAGGAGGAGTTACCAGCTGGGGGGAGTGCAGCTAGCCCAGACAGAGGAGGAGAAGGATATGGGGGAGCTCATTACAGGGTCAATGAACAACTCTGCACAATGTCGGAAGGCAGCTGCAAAGGCCAACAAAATGCTGGGTTGTATTGCAAGGGGTACATCCTCGAGGAGGTGATTCTGCCACTGTATAGGTCATTAGTTAGACCGCACCTGGAGTACTGCGTGCAGTACTGGCGCCCGTATCTGAAGAACGACATTAAGTTACTTGAGGGGGTGCAGTGCAGGGTGGCAAAGATGATCAAGGGGCTGGGGGACTTATCATACGAGAGGAGGCTGAGGGAGTTGAACATGTACTCACTGGAGGAGAGGAGGGATGGGGGGACATGATTGAAACCTTTAAGTACATGAAAGGATAAACAAGACAGGTACAGAGGGCTGTTCAAAGTAAAGGGAGGAGGGACACCAGGGGCCATAATATGAGACTGGAGGGAGGAAGGTTCAGGAGTGAGATGAGGAGACACTTTTTTACAGAGAGGGTGGTGGCTGGGCGGAATGCATTACCTGCAGAAGTGGTATCCAGTAGAACAGTGGACTGCTTCAAAAGGGGATGGGACAGGACAAAGGGGATGGTTAATGAAGGGGAAGGGTGGAAGGGAGGGGCTGCTGCAGAATAAGGGATGCTAGCTGCACATTCGAGCAGACTTGATAGACCTCTAGGCCTTTATCTGCTGGCAAATTTTGTATGTTCGTGCTGATGATGTAGTGGGGAGATTAGAACTGACATGCCTGCTTCCAGGTAAAGCCCTGTTTTTCGCATCACACCCAGTACTATCAAGGGGGAACCACAGAAAAAGTGAAGCACTTCAGAAACAAAATGTAATCAGCGACTACTTTGAAAAATTCCTAACACTCCCTGCCTGCTAGTTTTTGGCAGTACTAGCTCTTTAAGAATTTTGGCAGCCATGCGTCGGAAACGGTGGGATGGGAGAATCACAGTTTTTCAAGGAACAGAATACGAATTGTTACAATATGTTCGAGTGAAAGATACAAATGATTACATCAGGACCACAGACCTGGAAAAATTGACCCATGGGACCACAACACATTGGTTCACACTGTAGGTGGCTAGACATATAAAGGAAATTGTTAATGCAAAGTTTTGTGGTAGGTGGCACTGTTCTCTCACACTGTTCTTCTAGTGCTCTTTCCACAAAGAGCCTGTACCTGGCCCAAGTCCTTTCTGTCAACAGATAATTGTTTGTCCTCCTGGGGTCCCTTCCTTTGTGTAGACAAGCAACTAGAGCAGGTAAGTAAAAGGTCAGTGATACTGTTTTAAAGTTTATGTGCTAAGTTATTGTGAAAAAGTGTGGGGGCAAAGAAATATTTATTTTTATCTTATTGCTAGTCCTGTACCCCTTCCTCTCCCCCCAGGTCACATCTGTAAATGAAACTGTTGTTCTCTGCCTGGTCTACCTGGTAAAATCATTTTCAGACTAATAAATTAATTGTAGAGGCTATATGAAACATGGGCTGGGTTGTCTCTAAAAATGATGTTGTGATAGTCCACTTTGTAATGTCAGGGGCTTTGTAAATACTGTATGTTACGCACATCTGTGCGCACGCCGTTGAGTCCTGCGACATTTTAAAAAAGCAGCTTTCAGTAATAAGTCTTAATTTCCACCAGCATTTCTGTGACATCGTAAACCATGTAAGAGGTCAAAGTCTGACCCACATGGTGAACTGGACTTGCTGACAACCCAGTGCTCTCTCTGGCAAACTATGTTGTTTGCTGCTCATAGCCTCTAACACTAGTTCCCATATAGTAGCTTGATCAAGGGGTCTTTTGGAAGCACAGATTCCTTGTAGTAATTACACCTCCACAGTCACCTCCACACTTGGGCTATCATCTCTGAGAATTTTGTAGCCCATGACAGATGTGGTAGTCTAGCCCTATCCTTCTGCTGAGAGTGATGAGAAGAAACATCTCTCCTGTCCAAGGTGCGCTTCTCTTAGATATAGATATCTAGTGGATAAGGAGAGTCTCTTTAAGCTAAGTGGCAACCATAACACGAGGGGGCACAGTCTTAAGCTGGAGGGTAGGAGGTTTAGGAGGGTGTTCAGGAAGCACTTCTTCACACAGAGAGGGTGGTAGACACTTGAAATGTGCTGCCTGAAGAGGCGATCTTGTTGACGACAGTGGGCAGCTTTAAGAGAGGCTGGGATAGGCATAGGGGGAAGGTAAGGATCATGGGTAGGGAGGATGGGAGGTGGGGAGGAGGGAGGGCAGGATAGTAGCTCAAGCTGTGGACCCTGCAATACAAGCAGACTAGATAGACCAAATGGCCTTCTTCTGCTGGCTTCTTCGTATCTTCGTATGATTATGAGGGGAGGATCAGCAAGCAGCCTTTCATCTAAGCGATACACTGAATCCCTCCCTTGACACATTCACTGTACCATCCTTCAAACTCCAACTGGATAAGTACTTTGAAGACAAAAGGATGCTTTTGTTTTCTGACTGAGCTTAGGTTCATAGGTTGTATCAGAGCAAAGCAGACATGTCCATATAGCTCACCAAATTTCCTAGCAATATCCACATATGCCTTTATTAATCAAATAGAAATCCAGCCTGTTTTTAAAAGTATTCATAGTTGGACTTGTCACTACTTCACAAGGAAGTGTGTTCCAAATTCCTGTAGTTCTGACACTAAACCAATTTTCCCTCCTTTTAGTGTTGTATTTATCTTTATGTAGTTGGTAACAATGTGCTCTAGTATCATATGCTTGTTTCCTTAATTCCAAGTCTAGTTGGTTCCTTACATAACATAGAAACATAGAATTTGACGGCAGGTAAGGACCGCTTGGCCCACCCAGTCTGCCCATTTCCCTACCTAATGGATAAGCTGCATTTTCTAGTTAACCAGCAGCCTACTTCTTCCTACCCCCACCCCCTAGAATTGCCTTATGACTGTCCCATGCCTGCTTGAATTCCACCACTGTTTTTGACTCCACAACCTCCTCCGGAAGGCTGTTCCATGCATCCACAACCCTCTCTGTGAAAAAATACTTCCTTAAATTACCTCTGAGCCCTTCCATCTTCAAATTGTGTCCCTTGTTCTTGCACACCTCTTTTTGAAAGTTGCTACCCTCTTGGACTTTGTTGATTCCCTCGAGGTACTTGAAAGTTTCTATCATGTCCCCCCTCTCCCTTCTTTCCTCGAGGCTATACATATTAAGCTCCTTAAGTCTCTCTTCATATGTCTTCCGGTACAGACCCTGCATCAGTTGGTCATCTCTGAGTGCTCTAAATATTTGGCACATGTCCCCACCTAATCTACGATACTCCAGTGAATATAGTCCGAGCTTCTCCAATCTCTGTTCATAGTTCAAACCCTGAACTTCCTTTATGCCCTTAGTTGCCCTTTTCTGCACCCTCTCCAAGGCCTCAACATCCCTCCTATAGCCTGGTGCCCAAAACTGAGCACAATACTCTGCTTGTGGGAGGGAGGAACTGAATGGACCCACTTTCTGCTTTCCTCACTTAATTATGTACCTGTTTGTACCATCACCAACTTTTTTTGGGGGGGATGACATTAGTTTATTTATTTTTCTGAAATTACACCAACCAGGAGAATCCCACGTGATGCAGCATCTCACTTTCATGGGGGGTCCCTGAAAGGACAGCAGCAGTAAAAAGCATACCATAGTCCAGCAGGAAAAACAAGATGTAATGATAAGTGTAAGCCCCCCTTCCCGTATCTAGGGGTATCTAGGTGTTATAATGGGAGGGTGTCACAATAACAGAATACTAGCACAATCTCAAGGAGAGACAACAGTTCAGTCCTTACTGGCAGATGGCTTCATTGCAGGCCAGGTCTTCTTGCCTAGCTGGCTACCGGGTCACGATGCTGGGCTAAGGGACTCACACGGGGGTTAGCTGCACAACAGTTCAACAAAAGAGTTCAATAAATGGATGTCCATACCAACTTGCAGAAATGGGATCCTGATTTAATGAAACTTGCTGGCCAGGAACAACATATGTAAAAAATTGATCTCCGAGCTACAGGAACCCACATTTTGGCGGTTCTTGTGGTCGTGGAGACCCCGACCTATAGTTAGTCAATCCCTGGGCTGGGTGCCACATACACGGTAAAGCAGCAGCAGCCTAACGGAGGCCGAAACCTCACTATATGGCAGCAGCATCTTCTCTAAACTCCAAACTTTGCACTGTGCCTCCAGCACCTTCATAAAGCTGGGGTGCGGGACACTTTAACTTAGGGAGATCCACATAACCTCCTCTCCACGATCATGGCTCAGTGGGTGACTTCCCCCTCACAGCCATCGGGGTGGATGTCCCCACCAACCAGGCTCCTCCCTTGTGCTGGCTCTTCCTCCTGGCTCCCTTTCCGTGAATGGGGCTCCTGTCTAAATCCAAAGCAGCACAGGATCGGGGGGGGGGCAGAGTGGTACACACTCCCCAGATCCCACCAGGTCCACATGCTGGCCACTCCCTAGGGCACTCCCAACATGCATGGTCCCAAATGGGTCCTCCCTTCGCATACCTAACCACTCAGGCTGCAGGTTTAAATCCAGCCCTCCTGATCTTGCTTCGGGCTAAACAGACTGCCACCACCATACCACTGCTGCTATAAATCTAGATGGAATTCACGGGCCAGGTGCAGGAGCAGACAGGCAGCTCTGCTCTTGCAGAACTACCTGCCGATCACTCGGCACAGGAAAGCTCTCCCCGAAAGGTACCAAACAGCCCCATTAATAACCAGCTGGCCCACAATATCTGACCCACAGAGACTCCATCCCAGGACGGAGGTCACAACAGCAGACTGAATGCCACCAGAAAGAGAGGAGGGAAAAAACGGTAAACCCAACCCACGGGTGGGTTACATAAGTAACATCACAACAGTGTGGTCAAAGCAAGTAAAGAGCAAGCGCATTGGTTTTACTGGAATGTCTGCTTGGACCCACAGCCTCAGTATGAGGGTAGCTGCTGTTCAACAGTGGCTATTAAATAAATGTAGTATGCAATATCCCATCTGTCCTACCTGATGGCCCTTTCTTCCAGTGTGCATGTTCATCAAAAAGTGATAGGTGCCCCCCATCCCCATGCAAACCAGGGTCCTTTGGCCCGCTCCTTATTGCCCATATTGTTAATCTAATCCTGACTAGCCTTGTTCACTTTTTTTTCGGTAATGTAACACATGGTGGTTTTCCAAAGATAAAAAAAGAGAGGGAGAACATGTTTTGATTAAAATGAATAAAATGTAAATCTCTTCTAACCTAAAAAATGGTTAAAGTATATATGAAACATGAATTATTATCAGAATCTGTTTAGTTATGCTCCAACTGTAACAGGTTGCTTAAAATTCTATTTACTGATACTAGACACTCATCATTCACAGTTCTGATGACAGAAAGCCATTAATTATGACTTCCTGATGTTTTGGTGTCAGTAAACGGTGAATTATGTCTTTTTTATGGTATAGCTTTCCCCGTCATTTTTTAATGGCTATCCGTGTAGTGTATATCTATAAAATTATAATCAATCTTTCTTTATGTCTGACCTGGGAAGGACTGAAGCCAGGAAAGTAACATTGGTCCTTTGTTTCAGGTAATCAGTTTTCTCATTTGCCCGTTAGTGTAACATGCGTAACACTAATGTGGTGACTATGTGATGTCATAACTCATTAGCATATCACACCCAGATGCATTATATGGCAAGTTTCACTGTTCTGCTCCACATGCAGCAGCTATAGCACTGCAAGAATTCATCAGTCTTAGTAGCTGTAGATTTCTACACTCAATAAACATAATGTCTGTGTGTTCCACATTTACTTAATACTTCGTAACAAGGGCCTTTAGTCAGCAGCAATAACTCACCATTGGCATCCGTGAATGAAATTACATTACCAATGTTTCCCAAAAAATTTCATTTGGAGCCATTTGGTTCTGTATTATGTTGCCCATCTACATGAAAACTGGACCTTTATCTCTTACAGGTCCCTTACAGCTGTGATGTCACAAGTGTGAATTGTCATGTCCACTCCAGGATAAGCCTCAGCTATAGCTAAAGCTGTAAGAGGTATTATGAACTGGATAAAAACAAATCTTGAAACCTGGTTGGGAGACAACATTCTATGCTCACAGTGTTCTTCATCCATAAAATCATTGGTAGAAGTAGAAAGTGGTCCCTTGATCAGAGCTTGTTTGCATTAATTGATATCCTACACCTTATTAAAGCTGAGAAACTTTTTGATGTAAATATATGGCAATATAGGACAAGTTTAACTGTGACATTATACAAGGATCCTGTTTAAAAATACAGATACCTAATGTGTTTTTATTAGCCCATTTTTTTTAGTATTCTAAGTCACATTTTTGCTTGGACTGAGCTGTTACCTGTAATCTCATCTGAACCAGCACCGCTGTTTACTTCCTTAAGTAAGTCATTAGCTGGGACCACATGCATCTCGGTTTGGGTGCCTGACTAATATGGTGCTCAGACTGTTGCCATACTCATAAATCTATGAGTTATGCATTTATAAAACATTTCCAAAGACCTGTATGTCCTAAAAGTACACACTGGTGGGGTTATAGAGATGTTACCATCATGGCAAAAGAAGCATTGCAAGTGCTTCAGAAAGCTGTTTGAACAGAGTGACTATGACTCTGAGCATGTGCAGCAGTGTTGGATCTGACGTGTATGCTCAGAGTTACTGCAGCTGTCTCTAACATCAGCTGTTGGGGATTATGTCATGCTACCAGAGTGGCTGTTTATATGAAATGCTGGGGTGGGGGATAGTAGGATTGTTTGGATAAGAACTAATTACATCTAAGTGCAGTGAGTAAAAATGTTTTATTGTGCTCTCAAGATAGAACTCGGTACAGCAACACACTTATTTTGAGTCTTTTCGGCCATGAGTTGTCCCTTAGACAGTGGCACCCAATGGAGAAGAAAAAGGGTGTTGTGCTGTAATGCTGGTGAACCTGGTTTGAGAGCAGATTCTGGAGCTGGTGGGTGATGCAGGGGAAAGCTGGGAATGGAGTCAGGTTCCAGTACAGCAGTGACTTCTGTAGAGGGCCACAGACCTTACCGCCCCACCAGATACCATCTGTGCATGCATGGGGCAGACAGTCGACCATTGCCAGGTGTTGTGTGGAGAAAGATGTTAATAAAAATGGGAGTAAAAACACCACAACTGGCCATCCCAATGGTCCTGTGGTAGCACACTGTGTTGCTACATAGACAATTGGAGTTTGGGAGCAGACTTCAGTCGCAGCAGGAGTCTGTCCAGGCTGCAGGTAGCTGCCAGAGTGCAGTACATCTCTGCTAGGAGAGGGTCTTGCAGCAGGTTCCAGCATGCGATAACAACTTTGTGTGACTGGTGATCTTGTTCCTTCTTCAGGGACATACTGCATCGCCAAGGCTGAAGGGCATGGCCCAAACTTGGGAAGGTGTGAGGAACATGGTGAGAAATCATTGGAAGTAAAATTCCCTGCTGTCCGATTGACATAAAAATCGCCTGAACAGGGTAAATCCCTTCCCAGCAGGATATAGCCCTAAGCAGAAAAATCTACTTAACAAAAAATACTACCACTATCGATGGCACTTGGTGGCACCCAGGTCCTGCCCTTTGAACCCCCAATGAAGTTATTAGTGGGGTTTGCCGGCAACAAAACCTGGGTGAGCCTCTAAGGAGTTAGCTCCCAGACAAGGACTGGGTAAATGGTAGGTGTTGGAGAAAGAGACTTGATTGACTAAAATATACCGGTTCTCATTCTATGTTCTATTTTAACTGGCCTTTAAGTAGACCCATTGGTGTTTTTGATTCCCACTCTGGTGCTAGAGCAAGTACCATTTAGGACTGTATGATGTAGCCATTTAAACCACAGTACTTCAGTAGACTTCAGCCAAACAAACCCTCCACCCTACCAGGTGTTTCAAGAGCTTCCATTTTTAATCTCTAAAGACATTTCCATCAAAATGAGATCTTTTCTCCTTAACTTGATCTGTTCACATGGCTTTTTTTCTACTGGGAAATCATGATGTCATAGTGCTTGCAGATCTACTGCCTTGGAGCTTGATCCTATCCGATCTTAGAAACTAAACAGAGTGGGTTGGGTCTGGCCTGCAGTCAGATGGAGACACACAGCTTACACCAGGTGCTGCAGGAAGTGGTGTTGGTAGCTCTGCTGATGGCCCTGTCCTGGTGGTTATAAGTACAGTAGCCATACTGTTGTCCCAGCATGGTGTTTGACCTTGTGCTGTCAGAGGGGCCATCTTTCAGACGAGACGTTAAACCGAGATCCATCTGCCAAAAATTGTTCAGGTGGACATTAAAGATCAGTGTTTAAATTGGAAATGTTTCTTAATCAGCTGGCAGTATAGCCTAGAGGTTAGAGTACCAAGCTGTAAATGAGCTTGGTTCAGCAGACCTGGGTTTGATTCCCCCAACCTCCACTTGCATACTGTGTGACTCTGAGCAAGTCACTTAGCCAGCCTACAGCAGGGTTGCTGCTGAAAACAGGCAGGTGTGCCTAGTAGGCCTTACCTGGTTAACAAAGAATTAAAAAAAAGAAAAATGTTTAGGAGCTGGAACTATATATCTCTGCATTTGTAGGAGGCGGAACTGTCATTACTAGGAGGTGACACTCTCCAACAATATTCAGTGGAGAAAGGTGTTGGTGGAGGTGGAACTGAGTTCCTGTGAGTTCCTGTCAAATTTAGCCTCTGTTAAAGATTCCGTTGTACTTCTTGAAAAAAGGCAGGGAAATTTCACTCTGCTGTTCTGGTCCAGTTTCCCCCATTCACCAATCCACAAACAGATTAATCTGGCTCAATATCAGGTAAGGATGGAAACAAGAAGTATTTCCTAGATCTCCTTTCCCAGTCAACAGAAACTAAATAGCTAAAATGAGTTAAAGAAAGCCCCTGCTTATGACATCACAGACTGTTGCTATTGCTGCAGAACTGCTGGCACATTCAGAGGGTTATGACTTTAGGACAGCATAAGTGGCAAGGACAGATGCAGTTTGTCAACTCATTGGTGCAGAGGTGGGACTACTGCTCTCAGCACCAGTGACCAGGGTTCAGGAACAAACTTGTTCAGCGAGGCCGATCGTAGGGAGAGGGATCAAGCATCCCAGAGGACATTCTTCCTCTCCGGGGAAGGAGACTGTATGATGCCACCTTAGCAGCATCACCTCAGTGACAGTAAGTGGTGGTGCCAATAGGCGCACCTTTGGGGGTGGGGAGATGCCGGCTGATGTTATGTGGCAACATGCCATGTGTGCATGTTTATGCATGATGTCAAAACTGCTTTAATCTGAAACGAGTCCCCCACCGCAAGCACCTGGATACAGCTGGTCCAGGAAATTGCGGAAATGGAAGAGCTAACTTATAAGATAAATCAAAGAACACAAATTTATGTGCGGAGGTGGACAAGGTGGGAGATTTGGCTAGAAACATTTAATGCTTTGAATCCACGCCAGCCTCCTTAAAGCTGTCCTCTTAATTTAACATCTTTTAGTTTGAAAATGGGAGGGCCCTAAGCCAGGATTGAGTGAGGGTGGACTGCCTAGAGGTTGGCCCATCTGGTTATGGGAAGAGTACAATTCAATTGACTTACTAATGTCACTAATTAAAGATTGTTTATAGAAATAGAAGGGAAGAGGGATGAATTGTTTTATACTCCAGCTCTGTAAAATATAAATGAAACTGTCTGTAATACATGTACGTATTAAATGTACCTGATGGTTGTCAATAAACTTAAATTAAAAAAAACAACAAAAAAAAAAATGCTTTAATCGGCGGGGGGGGGATAAGAAAACAGTGAAAATGGCCTGACACCTGAGGATGAAACACCCTGCTATATCCAGGTCCTATGCCTATGCCACACACCTGCCTTAGGAAACAGGTGCTTTTGAGGATCTATCCCTCTATTCCACATGGGGGGTGTATTCTAAGGCTATGGGGGCAAAGTGAGTTCAGGTCTGTGAGGTGCAGGGAGGGGATCTAGGGTGCTGGGGGGCCCTGATGGAAGTCAGGTGCCAGGAGATCTAGAGGGCAAAAAATTGTGCATGTGTGTGTGTGGGGGGCAGATGCAGTCCAAGGGGAATGAACCTGTCTTTATCAGCTGTCTTAAGTGATTAAGAATGGGTTGTCCTGAAATTTATATTGTTCAGAATGTTTTGAGATTTGAATCTTTCCAGTGCCAGCTGTCTTTTTTTTGCAGAAAACTAGAAAATCATGTTAATGTTTTCCTGATTTCTGAAATCTTTTCCTTTTTTTTCAGTTAGTATTGTATCTCCTCTCGTCATGACCAGCCCCACTCTGCACTGGTTGTCCCCCCAACCCCATCACCTGGTCTCTCTGGGACTTACCAGTTGTCCTTCCATTGTCTACCAGAGGACCAGGGAGCCTAGTTACTGGTGTGGGGATTGAGGGGACCGGGACTTCATTCTGCCGGTCGGGTTTTTTTATTCCTCTGTTTTCTCCCTGGGCCTGTGACATGTGTAATGACGTGTTGTGCAAGCTTCAACTCTGTGGAGACCGCCCCCCACCCCCGGCATCAAGCAGCCGGGTCACCTTCCCTGCTCTCCCACTGTGTTGCCACCTAGAACCTCCCAGTGGCAGCTGCCTAGCGGGATGCATGGACTTCCCTCCTTGAGAGAGAAGAGTTGTCTTGGGACGCTCCATCCTGCCTCCCCCGGCCAGCCCCTGGGTGACCTGTGTCCATTTCTGAACCTGGGTCGCCGGCATGACAGAAGATGAGGCGCCTAGAACCTCAGCCCTTCACGTCACTGAGCCACCTTCTGATGTCCTAGTTCTTGCTAAAATTTAATGTTACTCACATGAACTAAAAAGAAGGGCACAATTTTTCGACTCCTGAATCTCACATGCATCCAGCAGGATTTTCAAATGCATTCAAAAATGGAATTGCGGAAAATTCCCCTACAATCAGTATTTACTACATGCATCACAGCAGCCTTTCACAGTGGTAACTAATCATTGAGTAAGGCACATTAATTGTGATCTTAAAAGTAGGAAATCACCCATTGCTGTAGGTGAAAAAAGGGTCACCTCAGTAGTACAGTAGGTCTGAAAATGCCAGTGACAGGTTTCAAGAACAGTCTAACCTTAGTGGGTGTTGGTCTGTGCAACACCTGTCATGCTTATGGTTTCCCCAGTGTTTCAGTGGCCATCTTGCAGCAGTTGTAAGTAGCATATGTACTGCGGAAACATCGTTTTTTAAGGTTGGGAGGGATGCTTGGTCCCTCATGACCACCCCCAGCTTCATAAACAGGCATGAATAAGTATGATGAGCAAACATGTAGAGAATACATAGAGACCATGCGAACAAAACCGTGTGGTATGTGGTGCTTGCCAAAAACTCTAGGCAGCAAAACAAACTCAAAAGGGTAGCACTCCTGTATGTCAGTAATTACAAAAACACTTTGGTTAAATGCAAAAACTCACTGTTTACTTTGTCGGCTTGCACACAAAAATCAGCTTGACATTGGGAAGCCCCAGTGCTTTGCATCAAACATGTGACCCTTCATTAGGGGGTCAAATATGCACTAACTTAAAGGGATTCTCTACCAACACTACTACACATGGTATCCAGTGATACCCTTGGTTAGCAGAAATGTGTCCTGACTTACCTTAAAGGCCTGTACTGGCTGTCAATTGTCTGCACTGGTGGGCTGTTCCATAGGTTAAACACCCTCTGGGAAAAGATGTGTCTCCTAACGTTACCCCTGAATTGACTGCCTCTGAGCTTCAGGGCATGGCCCTGTTTTCTGCTGGAAGGCATCAGATCAAACATCTCCGTTTCTTCGATTTTGTCGATACCATTGAGTATGCAGAAGAGTGAGATCAGAGTTGCTATTAGTTTAGCACTTATGTCTAAACTCAGCAGCATGTGTCCAATTCTGAATGCATGCTGTAGAAAAGGTCAAACTGTAATAATGTGAAGCTCCTTTGCAATGAGCCCCTATAGTCTTTTAGAAAATTCTGTCCCATGAATTTGTCTGTCTGTCCATCCGTCTGTCTGTCTTTCTAGCTCCGATATGGCAGAGGACAATCATCAAACTCTACAGTGACCTGTCTTAACATCATTTCATAATACTTTCTGTGTTTGTAAACACAAGGAAGGATTGGCGTTAGTGGAGGACTGGACAGAGGACCCTCCTGTAATTATAGTCGAGAATTGGGTTACACTAATAGGGTTATGCTATTTGAGTAGCTTACCTCTTTATATGCTTGTGTTGGAGGACTCTGCCACCACGCCTTGTACTAAATTAACATTTCAGTAACAAATCAGGGAGTGGGTAGAGCCCCCTGACATAAACAAATAATAAAGTAAGTTTCTTTCATAACATAACCCTATTAGCATAACTGTATTGTCTCTACACTAACCCAAAAGTCTGGTACTTAGTTTGCCACTAATGCCGAAAGCTTTATCAAAGAATGTCATGATGTATAAATAGAAAAAATATGTATTTTATGATAAATAGAATATTTAAATAAATTATGCCTCGTTTCTCTGAAAGTGACCTATAGGAACAGTAAGCTGTTTGCTCATACTGTAGTACCCCATGTAAATACGAATGGCATAGATTCACCTTCTCAGAATCTACCTCCATTTGTTTCCAGTTCTTATGGCCCCCCCCCACACAAATATACTCAGTCATCAATAATAATAAATTCCCAGATTATTTATTGTGCATGCCATGGACTTTCTTCTCTTATCGCTCTAAGACTACTAAACTAAGCTAAACCAAACCATATATTTCATATCTTCTTGCACAAATGAGAAAAGCAGCACCGTCACTCATATGATTAGTTTCAGTACAGCAAATGTATTAGTGCATGTTCAGCAATTCATTCAAGTCACAAACATCCACTAACATTTTGTTCAATACATCATCGGAGCACTGGTCCATGCATCTGATTCATACTCTAATTATATTCCATATTGCTCCTTCCCAAAGTTTATTTCTCCACTTAAAAGTATTTTCAGTCTGTGCAAAATGTGTCCAGTTTCTCAATGGGGCTCATTATTCCACTTGTGCATTTTTTTACCTTTAAGATAGAAATCATGTCAGAACATGTCAGAGTTCCTTGGGGACTGGATAGACACATCTCTGCTTTATGCGAGGTGCTTGGCAAAAACTGACAACCTGATCAGTTGATTGGGCAGCGTAGTACCAGATTGTCATTTTTTTGGCAGACCAGTTTTCCACTCATGCTATGTCACCTTGAAAACCCCACTAATAGAGCTTCATCACAGACAATGAAATATCTCTGTACAATCAGGGGTTAACAAAGGGGTCATTTTAAATTCATGTTGAAAATGGAAAATTGAATTAGACCCGGCATTTCAACCATAAGTCTTTTTCATTATCATAAAGACAAAATAAGCAAAGTTTCTGAGTCTTCACTGACTTTGCTTGTTTTTTTCTTTATCGATAATTCCTGAAGAAGACATATGGCCGAACATCAAGTCAGACCCATTTTCAGTGTGCATTTAATTTTACCCTGTTCTTTTATCTGTCGTCCCCATGTTTCAGTAGCACTGTGTTTCTTTTCTTTATTCTAACACACAATATAATGAAGCTAGGACCATACATATTATTATAGACACTGACAAAAGGCAATGCAAAAAAATTGTTGAAGTGTGCTATAAATCTGAAAGAAGAGGTTACGTGGGGATACTTTAAGGAGTCTCTGATGTCACTGGAAAAAACTTTAAAAACATAATATTTAGACAAAAATCAACTTATTATTCAGACTTTTCCTGCATTTTACCTTCCCCTTATCCTGGAGCACTAAGGGCATTTCATGTAAATAGGTTACTCTGTCACTTTATCTGCGCCTGCTAGTGACATAATCCTCTGCTTGTGACACCACAGCTGGTTGCTGCAGAAATGATTATGGTGTCACAGGCAGAGGATGCTGATGTCACTTGTTGACAATCAGCTAGAACAGAGGAAGACGTAGTGACAAATATTTGTTTTTCATTAAACTGACATAAGTAGCCAGCTCTGTGGCATCGAGTAGTGGAGTACCACTCTGGCATACTAGCGACTCTAGTTCATGCTCCGAGACCAGGATGTCAGGTGCAGTAGCCCGCAGGGAGGGGCTCAGAGCACCTGAATGGATGCTGTCCTACTGAGGTTGGTGGTTATTCTGCTCTGCTCTTGTATCGACACCAGGAGGCAGTATGGTGTAATGCCCATGGTGACGTGGATGACAACATGTGGCCAGACGTTCCTGGCCCAGGTCCATCATGGGTAAGCATGCTCATGTGAGGGGGATGAGAAGGAGTTGGGAGGGGAAAAGTCATTCTTTATTGGTGGCAGCATGCCAGATACAGCCATAGCTATCTACGCCTTTGAAGCATGTGATTGGGCTGCTGCCCCAACTGTTGTCGGCCTGTCCTTGTGATCCATTCTCACCCTCACAAGTACACAGATGCCTGCTTGATCAGAATGTAGGATCCCCACCTTAGGGGTTAATTGGAGGTTATATGGCTGTGTCAGTCGATGCCCATACTGAAGGAGGCTTCAGTCCCAGTAGCAAAGTCTCTGGCAGGAAGCCAGCTTTGGACACCACCAGAAGTTAGCACAGTAAGAAGGAATGTATAAAGTAATAAAAAAACAGGCAGTGCCATAAGTGATTAAGTGTGAGAGAAATGTAAGTATATGAAATATAAACTGAACCGTCTCTACTTATTATATATTTGCAGTGTTGCCCCTGAGGCATCACAGGTTCTTTAAACTGAAACAATTAGATTTTTCTGACACCTGTCACTCTGTCCAATGTTTTAAAGTGCTGTCAAGTAATTTTAAATTAAACTGTTAAGTGAATGACTGACTGCATAGTAATGTGTTCATGTGAGCCTGTTGCCCCAGGACTAGAGAATTTGCTTTGCAGAATGCTGTATCTCTTCAGAGGTTTTATCTTGGTGCAGGAAATTATTCTTTTTTATAATCTTTTCCCAGTGTTATCTCCCTGGGTCTTTTTGTCACCACATCTTGGCATTGGGAGCAACCCAGGCTGCTATCTGCTTCCATTTGGGAGGGGTATGCAAGCGGGCATTTACCTTCACAGTCAGTGCCAGTATCACTCCAAGATCAGCTAGCAGGGGCGGAGAATGCTTGGCTGGTCATGCCCTTCCCAGGAGAATAGTTCCTCATTTACGTGACACATGGCCGTCCCCCAGTCAGTGTCAGCATTAGATTCAGGGGCTCGGATGTGAACCCCGTTCTCCTCATGTCACTGGGATTGCACAAGTGCAGGACATTTTAAATAAATCAAATAAAGTCTGGCAGGTACAGTTTTTTGTTGGTCTTAGTCATTACCAATTTGTTTTTCATTTTCTGCTTCTAGGGAGGTAACCCCTATCTAAGCAGCCACTCTTTCTCTCAGGAATTTTACACATCCACATTCCTCCATTACTTAACCCCCACCATGGTGGGAAAGAAAGCTCCCCCACACAGCACCATAAAAGAACAGATCCAGTTGTGGAGAGGATGCTCAGGTAGTGGGTGGAGGTCAACTTCCATTACGTTATTTTCCCTGTTTCTCATCTTGTTCGAGAGCTGTTAGCGCTGTGCATTTACTCACAGCCCTGTCCCACTGCACTCCTTTTACTCCCTCTCTGCTGATCAACCAACACATATGTCAGCCTTGTTCCTGTGGTTTCCCTGCAGTGGTCATGGTGATCCACACTCTCAGCCTTTCAGGGCCCTCCACAGGGGTCACAGTGGGAGCACTGTGGCTATGCTACCCTCCCTGAGATGGAGAATGCCGCTGTCCCTTGACCAACCCAATATGTAATGACTCCAACATGTTCCCAGTCCAGGTAACCTACAGGATAGCATGATACACTATCACTGAGTTGTCAAGGTGGCCTTGCCAGTTTCATATCTAAAAATTTGTTGCCGCTGCTCACTGGCCTAGTGGATGGCACTTTGCACTCCCGCAACAGAGACCCAGGTATGGGAGTGGTCCTGGCAGCTAGGTCAGGCGGCTTTGGGGGCTGGGGTGGTGATGCCACTTGGTAGTGCTCAGAATCTTTGAGGAATGATGCTGGGGTCCACGTAACTCTGAGGAAGCTAGCCTAAGAGCTAACGAAACACCATTTCTGGTCCGTCTATGGGCGGTGCTCCAAACCAGCGAAGTCAGTTCGATTTATTGTTCTTTTTGGTGCTATTTGTCTAGGCAGTTGTTTTTAACTCTGCCAAATAAAGTGTGGAATGTATTTTCTAAATCATGACTGCAGCATTTTCTTAGCACATAGTGCAGGATTTGGTGTGTGTAAGGGGATGCTGGTGCATTGCTTTTGTGTTTTGGCTTGCTAGTGTTCACCGCCACTGTGACCCCTGCACTGGTCTGGGAAGCTTGTCCTCTGCATACTCCGTAGGGGTGCACATCATGTGTGCACGGCCTGATGGGGCACTGACCAGCATCAGAGGGAGGTGGGAGGGACTGTGGGGACAGGGGAGAAAAATGCCAAAATCTGTGTACCTCGACTGCTTGTATGTCGGTCACCAGTACTCCATGTGGATGCCAGATAGCAAGCAAACAAAACAAAGCATGCTCCATGGTTAACACCTGGTGCTGACAACATCTCAGATGCAGTGAGTTCCCCAAACAACTGTAAGCACTCATGGACGCCAGTTTTCAGAACTTGCCAAAAATGTATTTTAGTGGGACAGTAACATTTTGAACAGAGAACAGCACCTATCCTCTGTGGATCCTCACTTGTCCAACAGTGGGCAGAGCAGCTGATAGGGCTGGGATGTCACTGGTATGAAGGCCTGAATGTCAGGTGTAAGTGACAGAAAGAGGGCAAAACGCTGTAGAACAAAAACGAAAAAATGTAAAACCAGAACAAAAATTATTCATCTGTATCTCCCCAAAAAAGATGATAATGTTGGTAAATCCAGCAAAATGAATTTGCTGGGGATAGAGGGTGACTCTGGTTAGTTAGCTTTGCTTGTAAATGTAAGCATGATGTACAGCTGTTTCCTCTTACCTCAGAGTTACCATGTCATACCGGCAGCCCCATGGCAATAAACTATCAGTGAGGAGGGAAACTGCATGATTACTCAGCATCCCTAGCAATGTGAACAAAAAGTGTATCCAGTGGAGCAAAACAACAAAAAACAGAGGGCTGCTTCAGCATGTGGGGTGGAAACAAACAAAATGGTTGGATAAAATGCATGCGGAAAACAGAATATCAAGTAAGGATCAACATTTTGACCGTTGGTCTTCAGAAATTATCTATAAAAAAATTATTCGCAAAAAACTTTGTTAATGCACTAGTTAGGGTTAAAGCAACAAAAGTAGTGAAATGTGGCGTTAGGGTTTCCAACCCTAACACCCCACCCCCATCCTGCAGGCAGCAGCAGGCACGGGGTGTGCCTTGGTGTTGTCCAGGCTAACGCCTACCCCATTCCATGAGTAAATAAGCTAAGATGGGTACAGTGTATAATAATGGGGTGAGTGTTACAATTGACTACCCCAAGAAAAACCCTACACCTGTTGCTGCCTGCAGGGTGGGTTTGGGGTGTTAGGGTTGGAAACCCTAATACCACATTTCCCTACTTTTGTCACTTTAACCCTAACTAGCACATTAACAAAGTATTTTGCAATGAATTTCCTTACTTTTTGAGATAGTATAATCATATCCTTAATTGCCTGTGGTCCCACCCCTCCATATATATGTATATGTATATAGCTGGGCCCTGCTCTTCCGTTTGTAGGACAACAGTCAGCCAATTGTCAGTATAGCCTTCTTATTACCCCACTTCATATACTCATTACAGTAAATTCTGAAGTCCTCGCCAAAACGTGATTGCACACCACTGCAATGCTGTTCCACGCCACATATGTGAAAACACAGTTTGGCCAAGATTTGAAAATGACAGCTGTCTTGTTCATGAGGTGGTCTAAAAAAATGGCTATGTTGAGAATTTGGAGTAAAGATATTTAAAATGACCAATGTTATGGGTTAGCGTAACAAAATTTCGACAGATATGCATAACTTTTCCATTTTTACATATTCTGAGCTGAAATTTTCAACATAGTTTTCTTAGGACCCTACCTCATGAACAAGGTGGTGAAAATGTTAAATTCCCACCCAAAAGGCGATTTTGCCAAGTGACTGCAAAATCACCTTTTGGGCTAGATTTGCCCAATTCCGCCATCATTGTTCATGAGGTGGGGTCCCAAAAAGGCTATGTTGAAAATTTGGGCTTAAATATGCAAAATTGGCAAAGTTAAAACCCCACTGAAATACAATGAGCCACGTTTACCTTAGTTTCTCATATTGCAGTTGGCGGTTCCAGCAGCAAGACGTGTCTTCGATCGGAGACTGGATCTTCACCAAGCTACATGTTCAGGTGAGTGATTGTGTGGGGGGTATCGGGTGGTGGGTGCTTAGAGGGAGGTCGGGGGGGAGTCGGAGCCACAAGGGACCAGTAGAAAGGAAAAATTCCCCCACTCTTACAAATGCCATGAAATCTTTAACTTCCTTTGGGGCAGCCACCAGAGATGGGCAGAAGTGATGTCGGTTTAACATTTCATGTGATCTTTGTGCAAAATACATTTTCTGCGCACCTAAGCAGCTTGGCTTCCGAGTCCTGAACCCCATAAATACATTACATGCAGGTATTGGGTAATTTGATGAGAATAAGCTCAAAGGAGCCTCCATTTCTCCAAATACCGACACCCCAAAACTACTAAGAAAACTTGAAAAGTTGCTGCCAGAGGAGTGTAAAACAAATACAGGCATTAACTGCTGCACATTTGTCAGCAATCAGCACGCATGACTCTGGGAAATGTCATTGTCAACATTCAGAATTAATAAGTAGCCTGTTGTTAAATGACTGTCAGCCCTTCACCAACTTCAGTACTGTGGGAGCTCACCAGTGGCCAAGCCATGGGCTCACACACGCAGATCTATACTCAGGACTGGTTTTAGACCTGATGGTGCCCCAAGCAGAAATACTTGTGGTGCCCCCTGCACTGCTTTCAATCACCCCGCAATACTTCCTTCTTCCCCATCCCACATCCAAAAAGTGATAAGAATTCTATGACTACAAGGGTGATGACAACAATTATGGCTTTTAGATTGACACTTTTTGCATTTCAAGATGATCTCTGCTTGTATGTTCTACTTCAGTGCGCCCGTTCTGTGCTGGTGCCCCAAGCAGCCACTTGGTTCACTTGTGTATAAAACTGCCTCTGTCTATACTGAACTAGCCAAGCAGTTTCAGTCTGGGCTCTCCAATGTTGGGTAATTATACAGAGGAGGTTACCTCTCGATCTGTTCCTCGTTCAAGCTGCATGCAGCCAAACTGCTGCCAAACATGTTGTGGTGGAGTGCACATTCTCTTAAATGCCAAAAAAAAAACAAGACAATGATTTTCTCGAGACTTGCCTTGTCTGGTGCCCTACCTACCCCACCTAAAAACTTCATAGTTACCTCCCTAGGTGAACCCCTGGAAGTCGTACCTAAATTTAAATATCTAGGTATGTGGATAGACAACAAGCTTTCCTTCAGCGACCACATCGAGGATCTATCAAAGAGGCTTAAAGCACGCTTGGGTTTCTTCTTTAGAAATAGGACCCTCTTGTCTCTCGCGACCCGCAAAAGACTTGTCCAAGCAACATTCCTTCCCTTGCTTGACTACGGAGACATTACCTTTATCTCCTCCCCAACCTTGAGCCTATCTAAACTGGACGTACTCTATCACCATGCTCTTCACTTCATTACTAACTCTGCGTACAGGGCCCACCACTGTGATCTTTATGCAGCAGTTGGGTGGACCTCTTTTGCCACCAGACGCCTCCTGCATGCTGGCATTTGGACCCTCAAATTACTACTACACAAACTGCCTGTCAGTTTAACATCTCACATACACATCTCGCATAGCGCCTACTCTCTAAGGAAATCTGACCTTATCCTACTAGATGTTCCCAGGACACGTACCACAGCTGGCCAAAGAGCTGTCTCATACGTCCTCCCAAACATTTTGAACAACTACAAGCCATGCTGAAGCTAACCAGCATCGTATCAATTAACTCCTACAAAACACTAGCTATCTCTAAATTAAAAGACATATGTAGGTGCTACTAGGCCCCAGCATGATCAACTTCCTAGATTACCAACTGGCCCTCTACTTATTAAGCTGAAATGTGTTGCATAATTTAGGGCAAGGTTAAAAGCTGGAATGTACTGCATATATAGCATAAGGACTTCTATTGTGTATACCTCTTGTATTATATATTTTTTCTTTGTTGTTCTACATTTTATATCTCCTGTCTATGTAATTGCGAACTGTATGTGTATGTGCCTCAGGACCTCCTTGTGAGTGAGCTTGCTCAACGGAGTCTTTCCTGCAACAAACTTGAACTTGAACTTGAACATTTGCTCTCAAGAAGTATTTGGTTCTCTAATTTGACAATTCAGTTAATTCTGGTGGCTGTTCTGAGGGTCAAGCGAGACCATTCATTTAGACTGCTGCTCCACGCTGCTCATGCGAAATTCATACCTCCGAGCTCAGTGTTTTGTTGCTGTTTTTTGCCATCGGCTTGTGGCTAGACAGTCTGGAATTTTCACCTGAAATTTTCAGGGCAGAGAGGGCTTGGCTCACAGATGTTTCCTTTGCTGGTTAGGCGAAAAAATATGGATTTAAAAAACAAAACCTGAAAGTTTAAAATTAAATAACTTTAGAACTGATTAATATGTTTTTGCCAAACCAGCAAACCAAACATCTGTGGATCAGGTCCTTTCTACCCTGAAACCTTCAGACCAAAATTCCTGTTTGGCTGCAAGGCAATGGCAAAAAACTGCAACAAAACACTGTAATGCAGCCATTTTTCATATCACAGAATACGAAAAACTTGCAAGCGAGTCATGAAAAAAGATTTAAAAAAAACAAACAAAAAAAAACTTCAGAGGTCCTTTTCCCAACAGTTAACTGCAGAATCCACCTAATGGAGTCCTGGTGACCAGCATACATCTGTTGGTCTCCCCCTACCATGCCATTTTCTGTGTGTTTTAGTTTTGTTTTGTTTTTTCTGATAATGAAAAACAAGATGGTGGCATACGCAAAGGATTCTCCATATGAAAACTTCATAAAAACTAGTTTTTTTAAGCTGAGCATGCTCAGAACCCAACATTTTTAAATTTAATAACTTTGGAACAGATTAATATTTTTTCACCAAACCAGCAAAGGAAATCCTTCTGAAGCACTCCCTTTCTACCTAGAAAATTTCAGACCAAAATTCCAAGCCATCTGGGCACTACGGAATGGCAAAAAAAACACCCAAACAATAGTGATTTTTTTGAATTTTTTTTCACTATCTGCATCTTGGAATCCACACATCCAACCAGAACGAACTTGGCACATCAAAAGATCTACCCCAATCATACATGTAATATTTTGTGTAAATCCATTGAATGGTTACAAAGTTATTAAAGTGCAAAATTTGGGGTTTAACGTAGAAAGCCCTGCTCAACCCTAACTATAGTGGTGCTGCCGTGCCACTATAAAAAGTAAGCATAATTAACTGTTTTTTTTTTTTCTCTCCTTTTTTCAAATTTGCTACAATTTCACTCAAAATCTGGCTCGGCAGTAATAAAAAAAATTCATATTTATGGTAGCCAGTAAATCAGAATTTTCAGTGGCCAAAACCCCTGCGATGATGGCCACCTCATGTATTCCTTTGGGATAACATCAAAAACCTAACAGCCATCTGGCTAGTTTCTGTTACAAGAGGCAGACTGACATCATTTAAAGTTTTTGTTAAAGAATTAAAAAAAGTCTGCTGTGTAAAGCAGTGCTTGGTTACCAACGCAGCTGTAACTGTACTGTAACTGGCATACCATTCTGACTCAGCACTAGCATCTCTAAATCCATCCTGTGAGGAAATCATTAGGGCTGTGCTTGTTGAGTAATCTCACAATCAATTACCCCATTGATTAGTTTGTCAATTCATCACATTGGGTTTCACAAACAGGTTAAGTAATGTTTTTCTATCGATTTCAAGGAGGATGCATTGCAGTCAGAGGAAGCTACTTGTCAGGGTACCTGGAAGATTTTTGTGTTATGTTTCGGGATCCCCTGCATGTGCTCCATCTGCAGTGTCTTGAGCACAGATAGCTCAGCCATTTCACTCCCCAGCTAAAAAGCAGCACCTGCTCCCTTCCTCTGCATGTCCTCTAACCTCCACCCTCTATTCCATGACCCTCCTGCTCACTGTCTCTCTGTGTTCTCCCACTCCCACTCTCCCTTTCTGGCCCATCAAACTTCAAATATATAACCCTCCTGCTAACTTTCTCTACACATGGTCCGACCCTGTCTTCCTGTTCAGTTCTCACTTTCAGTAATCATCTCACATTCTCCTTCAGAGCGGTCTCCCACCCACACCCTCCATTCCCAGACCCTGTTCTAAAACCCACCTACTCCCTCTGAACTCTCAGCAGACAACTCCATCACACAACAGTGCCAACACCACCATCAGCATCCAACTTGCCCCATCTGGGCATTGGCCCTGCCACTGATGGCTGCAACCCTCAGAAGGCCCCAACTGGGCCTCCTTCATTACTGCCAGTGCAAGTGGCATTCTAGAGGCCCTAGGCAGGCCTTCTGCAGTGCATCAGAGCCTCCTTTATTGCCGACAGTGGCAGCAACATCAGTTGGCCCCGACAGGTCTAACGGGCTCTGGTACTACAAGGGAGGAAGTGGAGAGAGGAGGTGGGTTAAAAGACGGGATCCCAGAGGACAGGGTAAAAGGGGGCTCATGGGCCTTAAAGTTGATGTCTCCGGGTCTGGATGGTATCCAACTGAGGGAGTGAGGGACCAGGCAAGTTTGATGGTGGTTCTGTTTAACAGCTTGCTAGATTCAGGGGAGGTGCCACAGCAGTGGAGAACCCCGCAAGTGGTGCAACTCCACAAAAGTGGGCCCAGAGATGACCCTGGCAACTATAGGCTGGTCAGCCTGACCTACCTCAATTGTTGGTAAGTTTATAGAAACAATCCTTAAGGAAAGGCTGGTTGGATTTCTGGAGGTGAATGGTCTCCAGGACTAAAGGCTGCATGGGTTCATAACAGGAAGATTCTTCTAAAGTAACCTGCTTGACTTCTTTGACTGGGTAACAAGAACAACAAACAAAGGCCATGTGGTTGACATACTGTACATGGACATCAGCAAGACCTTTGACTCGGTAAGCTATGAAAGGTTGCTTAGGAAGTTGAAGGACCTAGGGGCAGGGCCAAAACTAACACGATGGATGGCAAATTGATTGGGGGAAGGTCCCAGTGAGTGATAGTTGGTGGGGGGGGGCGCTCTCTGGCCAAAGGGAGGTCACCAGCGGGGTTCCACAGGGCTTGGTGCTTGGCCCAGTGTTTTTTAACATGTTTATAAGTGACATTAGAGTTGGCATAAAGGGCAGGATCTGCCTTATTGTGGACAACACCAAGCTCTGTGGGAGGGTAGACACAGCTGAGGAGATACAGGACCTTTGGGAAGATCTGTCCAGGCTAGAAAGGTGGTCTGGAATATAGCAATGCATTGAAACAAACTACCAGAGTAGTTTGAGGGGGCAAAAAAAACATTTGTACTCATTGCAGACTAATACCAGTCCCTTAGGATCCCTTCAAGGTTCTGTCTAGTAGAGAGAATATAGTCAACAAAAAAGGATCTTTTACCTCCTCAGAGGTCTAGCATTGTCTAAAGACACTTCTTGACAAGAAAGGCAGGATACACAAAATAACTTTACCATACCTTGTCTTTACATGACAGAAAAAGGCCATTCATAATACAGTGCAAAACCACAAATTTTCAGTCCAGATTAGTCTTCATGGCTCAGTTGCCTACATCCCAGTCTGGTCATGAGTGAAAATGCAGCCACCATTAGTTTAGTGCAGCTTTTAACCCCAGAAAAACAGTGACATTAAAACTGTGCAAGTAAATTTTAATTTGTCCCGCTTGCCCATTGTTAAGGGCTGTTCGTGGTACAGGCACTCTTGGAGATTCAGATGTGGGCGCACAGCAAGTGCACGCTTCACGTGTTCTCTTACGTTTCGGCATGATGACACCTTCCTCAGAGCATTGTGCTGTTAGATCTGGGGGCCTTTATAACCTCTTACTGTTGCCATAGCAACTATCAACATTCTGTGTCTTCCATATGGGTTGGGTTGATGGCGGATTGTGGGGAGACCTGGGAGGATAAGGAGCTGTGTGCTAGAGATAGGCTGCATCTCAGTTTGGGGGGGAGGGAAATCCTTAAGTTGAAAGTAGAGGGGTTCGTTGGAAAGGCGGATGGATGGGAGAAAAGGCTGTCGGGGGGTCCGATAAAGGAGGGACTCTGTCCCACCTCTGGGAGCTGGAGGAATGCGGAAAAGGCCAACTGGTAAGGTGCTGACTGGGGGAAGATGGAATCCCCATGGGAATGCGAGCAGGGGAAGTGGAAGTATACGGAAAGGGTGGAAGGTAGTCCTGCTAAATGCCAGGAGCTTGGGCAATAAAATGCCTGAGCTCCAGGTGATGCTAACTGAGGGAGAGGTGGATGTGGCAGTGGTCACTGAGACCTGGTCCACGACTGGGACCTGAACCTGGAGGGTTACACCATGTTCAGGAAGGACGGTGGGAGGGAAGGGGAGGAGGGGTAACAGTAATAGTCAAAAACTGCATTGGCATAGGAGGAGTGGAGGAGGCGGAGGGAACTGTGGAGGAAAATTTGGGTCACCTTGATAAGAAGGGGGGCAAGAGAGTAAAAATAGGAGTGGTGTATAGACCCCCTGCGCTGGCAGAGGAGCTGAAAGAGAGTCTGGTGGCAGATGTTGGTAGGCACTGCAGATTGGGCAGGGAGAGGGTGGTAGTGTTGGGGGACTTAAAATTGCCAGGAACAGACTGGGAGACTATGACATTCTCGGTGGCCAGGGAACAAAGGTTGTTGGATGCCTTTCAGGATGCGTTCCTAACTCAGCAGGTGGGGGAACCGACCAGGGAGGTGCAGATACTGGATGTGGTCCTGGCAGACAGTTACCAGATTGGGGGCCTGGAGGTAAGGGACCCGTTGGTGGGGAGCGACCATGCCATGGTCTGGTTCAGCCTGGACCTAGGAGAGGTAGAAGGCTGCACAAAGACGGAGGTAACTGACTTCAGGGGGGCAGATTTCAAGGAAATGTGAAGGATCCTTAAGAAGCATTTGGATGGGATTGGACCAGACATGGACGCTGACAGTAGGTGGGAAATCATCAGGAGGGGGGTGCAGGATGCTACCAGCACCTGTGCAAGAGTAAGACGAAAATGCGGTAGGGCCCAGAAACCCTGCTGGTGGACCAGGGAGGTTCAGGAGGTGGTGAAGGGAAAGAAGGTGGCTTATAGGCATTTCAAGTGCTCAAGGAGTGAAAGGGATCGAGGGGAGTATGAGCTCATGGCCAGAAGGGCCACTAGGGTGGTGAGGGCAGCTAAGGCAAGGACAGAGCAGAACCTGGCCAGGGAAATTAGGAGAGGGAACAAGGGGTTCTTTAGATACATTGGGGAAAAATGAAGGGTGAAGGGGCAGATTAGCAGGATTAAAACAGGGGAGGGATATGCACAAGACCCGGGGGAGCAGGCTGAGGTACTAAATGAGTACTTCACCTCAGTTTTCACCAAGGAAAATGGGGGGCTGCATCATACTTGGGAGGAGATGGTGAAACTGAGGAGGGGGGAACCCTTGCCAATTGGCGGGTCTGGGGAGAGGGGGGCCATCACTGGCAGGAGGGGGGAAGGAAAAGCAGGGGGACGAGATAGCGGAGTTGGAAATCACGGCAGAGAGAGTGAGGGAAGCCCTTAGGTCCCTTAAGACGGAGAAAGCACCGGGGCCGGATAAATTACATCCCAGAATGCTGAAGGAACTGGCAGATCTCCTGGCAAAACCCCTGGCGGAGCTTTTTAGCATCTCTCTGAGGACAGGGTGGGTGCCCCAGGACTGGAAGGTGGCACATATAGTGCCTATCCACAAGGTGGGGTCAAGGGAGGTGGCAGGGAACTACAGGCCCATCAGCCTGAGATCGGTGGTGGGCAAGGTGATGGAGGGCATTGTCAAGGAGAGGCTGGGGGGGACCTGGAAAAGTTGGGGTGCCTGGACGATAGACAGCATGGATTCATCCCAGGGAAATCGTGTCAGACAAACCATGTGGAGTTCTATGACTGGTTGATGAGTGCGTTGGACCTGGGTAAACCGGTGGACGTCCTCTATCTTGATTTCAGCAAGACGTTTGACTCTGTTCCTCATGGAGGCCTGTTGAATAAGCTGGGAGAAATGGGGTTGGGGAACCAGATAATCAGATGGATAGGCAATTGGCTCCAGGACTGGACCCAGAGGGTCGTGGTTGGTGGGATAGTCTCATCCCCAAGGAGGGTCATTAGTGGGGTCCCTCAGGGATCGGACCTTGGGCCCCTCTGGTTCAATGCCTATATCTCTGACATAAGGACGGGTATCAGGAGTGAGATGAATCTCTTTGCGGATGACTCAAAACTGGGGGCGGTGGTGGATGGGGAGGAGGAGAGGGTGGCCCTACGGGGGGTGGGCAACGTCCTGGAGGCTCTGGAAAGGTGGTCTAGAAAGTGGAAGCTGAGGTTCAATGCAAGGAAATGCAAGGTACTACATCTGGGAGCTAGAAACCCGGGCCAAGTGTACACCCTGGGGGGGGGGGATGCTACAAGGCTCAATGGCTGAGAGGGACCTGGGGGTGGTGGTGGATGTCAGGATGAACAACTCTGAGACTTGTAGGAGGACAGCGGCCAAGGCCAAGGCCAAAAGGATACTGGGATGCATCACTAGGGGGTTCACCGCCAGAAGGAGGGAAGCGATACTCCCTCTGTATAACTGCTTGGTGAGGCCGCACCTCGAGTACTACGTGCAGTTTTGGAGGCCACACTTAAAGAGGGACATTGAACTCCTGGAGAGGGTCCAGAGGAGGGCAACCAAAATGATCTGGGGCTTGGGAACAGGACCTATGGGGAGAGGCTTGAAGAGCTAAATATGTACACATTGGAAGAGAAGGGACTGGGGGGACATGATAGAGGTCTTCAGGTACATGAAGGGGTTAAATAGGGGAGGAGCAGTCAGGGTGCTCTGAAGGAAGGAGGGGGGACTACTAGAGGGCATGGGTGGAAGCGGGAGGGGGGAGATTCAGGGGAGAAAGGAGGAGGTGCTACTTCACTGAGAGGGTGGTGGAGCCATGGAATGCGCTGCCCAGGGGCTGGTGGAGGCAGAGGCGGTGGTGGAGTTTAAGAGGGTGGGACAGGTACAGGAGGGTTCTGGAAGCAAAGTTCTGTGCAGCGGAATATCCAGGACTGGGAAGGAAGCCAGAGGGTTAGGAATGGGTAAGGTCAGCCTCAGGGTGGGGACTGACCAAACGAGCAGACACGAAAGACCGTTAGGCCTATTCTGCTGGCATTTTAGTATGTTAGTATATTTACATACCACATGATCTTACTTCGAGGGAGGCTCTTGCAACAGACCAGCACCGGTAGGACTAAGCCACTAGGCACCAGGATCACACGGAAAACTTTCTAGCTAGCAGTCTACCATGGGAGACCGCCCACCGCCAACATCACCTTTTGATGTCGGCCTATCCTATAAAGGTGGGTGGTCTCCCACACCCTCCTCATTTCTTTTCCTGCCATTGACCTGCGCACATAGGGCCTTAGTGGACACCGCGGCAACAGTCGACTGACATTACTCATGCTTGCCGTGCTTTTTTACTTTACCTTTTTCTGCAGTATTAACATCAATTTTTCAGTGTTACAGCCATTGAGTTTATGTCTTCTGCACCTGCCTCGCCATCTGACCACTCCACAAAGTGTGCCTGCAGCAAACAGATTCCTGAAAAAGACAGACACTCTGCTGGTATCCTGTGTTTGGGCCCCAGTCACGATACCAAAGGCTGCTAGATTTGCAAGAAATTCAACCAGACTGCTCGGAGACATCATCTAAAAATCCTGGAGAGCCATCTCATCAAGCAGAAGCTCGTCTCAGTGGAAAAGGAGCTGCAGGCCAGGAGCTCTTCGGCTTCTCCAGTCCAGTCTTCCAGGGCTTCATCCTTCTCCCAGTCCCAAGAAAAATCTGGCAGGAAGCAGAAACACTGGGACTGAGACCGGTCTGCTTCCCACTCACATTCCTCGCACAAGCCTTTGACCGTGATGGGGTCATCCTCCAGTGGGGGGATTGGCCTCTACAGCCCCACCTGCCCTTACTGCTGGAGGGCTACCGGTGGCCCCACCACCCATCCTTATTTCTGTTATGGACGGCAGCTCTTTGTGGCAGGAGACTTTGTCTTCTGCTCCCCAGCCCCTGACGCTCAAGCCCATCACATCCATGGGTCCTCAGCCAGGAGGCTCGGCTGGTGTGGGTTCATCCAGCTTCAGCTCCTCTGCCGTTGCCCCCCCCCAGCCAAGATGTTGCCTGCGTTGGTCTCCTCTGTTGGGTCCGATGCCAGTCCCTCCAGGCAGTGCTCACAGCAGGACACCACCATTTTTTCTAGCACAGCATCACTGCTACCTTCTCCAGGGAGATCTCCCCCCCAGGTGCCTGTGTCTCTCCCATGCGCCCTCACCTGGCACCCACTGGGCCATTGCTTGATCTGCCACTGCCAGAGCCCATGGGTCCAGCGCTGGTTCTTCCTCTTCCACAGCCTGCAGGCCTGGTGCCAGTATTACCCTTCCTGCAGCCTTGGGGCCAGAAGCAGGTCCCACAGCCGGTACCCTTTGGTCCAACACCAGTGTACCCACTGCACCTTTTCCTTACCCTGTGCCAGCCTACTCTTACCCATCAGTATACAGCTATCCTTCC
The DNA here is from genome assembly GCA_016271365.2 of Neoceratodus forsteri. Lineage (NCBI taxonomy): Eukaryota > Metazoa > Chordata > Ceratodontiformes > Ceratodontidae > Neoceratodus > Neoceratodus forsteri. Next base: position 437,866,446 of record CM028129.1, on the reverse strand, counting down.
ATGGTGGATTATAATGCCCTGTTTTCGGCATTGTGGTCGTTCATGCAGAAGCAGACCGCTGCCCTTCAGGGCCCTCCTCCGGCGTCCCCTAGACAGGCTGCTGGGGACCTCCTACTCTTGGATCAGGAACACTCAGGTGCTGGTTACCCCATACGCCAGGGTCCATGGGCTCCAGACCTGATGCTGACTCTGGCACTTGGCAGGATGACCATCCACTGGTTGAAAGTGAGCCAGAGGAGCCAGATGAAGAGGACTCCAGCTATTTGGAGTCTTCCTCCACCCCAGGGGATTCTTCAGAAGGCGACAAGCCCACCAAGGTGGTTCTTAAGTCACCAACTGATGATCCCTCTTTCATGGATGTCATGAGGCACAGCCGGGCCACTATGGGCTGGGAAATGGAGGAACAGGAGCCAAAGTGGCGTCATCTGGCAGTGTACTTGTGGAAGCCTGACACCCTTCTAGTGGTTGTCCCCCCTCTTATTGACTCTTACGAAGATATCACTAGGGCAGCTTGGAACCACCCTTCTACCACTCCAGCAGTGCCCAAGAAGGACAATCTCCTCTACCATGTTCCGGTGGGTAAGCCCTTTTTTAGCGGGCCAACCATAGGCTGACTCTGTGGTCATCAACGCAACACATGGCCACACCAAGAACCCCAAGCACTTCAGTGTTCACCCTCCTGACAGGGAATCCAGACAGCTTGACCACCTGGACAAGTGTGTTTTTGCCAACACTACCCTGGCCATCAGACCATCAGTTATCTAGCGCATATGGTTCAATACCAGAATGTCCTCTGGGACCAGGCTAGGGACCTAGTCCAGGCCTTGCCCGATGACTCCTCCCAAACTCAGTTATCCCAGCTCCTTAAAGCAGGCTCCGATGTTGACAGCCACGTCCTTCGGGCCACCAGTGATGCTGTGGACACCCTGGGCAGGGTTGCAACTGTAGACATTTGCCTCCAGCGCCATTTCTGGCTTTGGGTGTCGGGCTTTGCCTCCAGTGTGCAGACCAGTATTTTGGACGCCCCCATTCGGGGAGCTGTCCTGTTTGGAGAGGATGTCCAGGATCTTATTTCTTCCCTCCAGGAGTTGGGACGTGCTCTCCGGTCAGTTCACTTGGATGTACAGAACCCAGCCTAGGGCTGGTCAGCGGCCCGCCCACCCACCAAAGGTGAGGGCAAATGCAAAGCGGTGTCAGACCCCTCTTCAGCTGTCGCCAGAGCCCCTCGTGCCCAAGTGGTTGTTTTTTGGCACCTGGCTCTTCCTCCTGACTCCTTTGCTGACCCCTCTCCTCCAGAACAGGATCTAGGAAGGCCATTGGGGTTGATTTTCCCTTCACCTCAACCAGTGTCGGGGCATTACTACAGACAGTTGGATCCTGCAAATTATAGAAAACGGCCACATGCTAGAGATTCTCGAGGGGCCTCCAGAAAATCCTCTGGTACCCTCTGTTTATCCCCCACCTCACATGTCTCTCATCTGGGAGGACATTCAGGCACTCCTGCAAAAAAAAGAGTTACTGAACCCATTTCTCTTGCTCAGTAGAGTAGGGGGTTCTACTCCCACTTTTTTCTTGTCTCCAAAAAGACCGGGGATCTCTGTCCCATCCTATACCTGAATCAGTTGAATTTCTACATATAATTCAAACACTTCCAGATGGCCACCCTTCAAGGATTGCTGCCCCTCCTGCATCGGGGGGACTGGCTCTGTTCTCTGGACATGCAGGATGCATACCTGCATATCAAACTTTTTCCCTCTCATTGGCGCTTCTTTCGCTTCCATTTCCAGGGAGTGCATTTCCAATTCAGGGCCCTCCCTTTTGGCCTCTCCTCAGCCCCCAGGTTTTTACCAAGTGCCTGGCAGCAGTTGCCTTGCGGAGACAGTATTTCTACGTATTCCCTTACCTGAACGATTGGCTGCTGGAAGCCCCCTCCAGGGACTGTCTAGTCCAGACCCTGGAATTCACCTTTCACCTCTTTCAGGCCTTGGATATCACTATCAACCAGCCAAAGTCCTGCTGTCTCCTTGTCAGTGCCTTCAGTATAACAGGGCAGTTCTGGGTACCACCCAAGGCATGGCCTTCTTGCCCATGGACAGGACAGAGCACCTGATGGCCCAGGCCCACTTGGTCTCCTCCAGTCTCGGAGTTCCCACCAGGGTCTTCCTGTGACTCTTAGGTCACATGGCAGTGGCCATCACCACATTTTCCCTCGCCCACCTTTACATGCGGATACCTCAGTAGTCATTGTGGGTTCAATGGGATCAACACACTGATGACCTGGACTAGATGGTCATGGTCTCTGACCCTGTCAAGAGAGTCCTGTCATGGTGTCTAAAGCTGGCCAAGCTGCTTGGGGGTTCCTATTTTCAGATCAGGCCCCTCATCAGATCCTCACGACGGATGCCTTGGGTCTAGGCTGGGGAGCTCATTTGAAAGCTCACCAAACTCAAGGCACTTGAACAGAAGTGGAATAGGGTATCCACATTAATGTCCTGGAGATGCAGGCAGTGCTATATGCTATACAGGCATTCCAGAATCATCTCCCTCCCAGTCCACTGTTGGTGCAGACGGACAACAGTGTGTGGTGTATTACATCAACAAACAGGGGGGAACTTACTCTTACTCCCTGTGTCGGGAGGTGCTGAAGGTTTGATATTGGGCCATCGAGCACGGTCCAGAGCTCTCCGCTGTCCATGTTCCAGGCATCCAAAATGTCTTGGCAGACAATCGCAGCTGTTCCTGGTCATGGGCTCATGAGTGGGAGCTTCTGACCCCGGTGGTCAAAGACCTATTCAGCAGATGGGGTCTGCCAGAGTTGGACCTTTTTGTGTCCCCACTCAATGCAAAACTGCCGCTTTTTTGCTCGCTCGATCCCGGCCCTGGAGTTTTCTGGCAAGACACATTGTCCCTCTCTTTGAAGGGAATATTCCTGTACAACTTTCCTCCCTTCCCACTCCTTCAGAGGGTGCTACTCAAGCTCCAGTTGGATGGGGCAGAGATGGTTCTCATAGCCCCCTTCTGGTTGCATCCGATTTGGTTCCCCTTACTGAAGCAACTGGTGGTGGAACCTCCAGTACCCTTGCTCCTGTGCACCGGCTTGCCCTCCCAGGACTGGGACACACTGGTGCATCCAGATCTGAAGTCTCTGCATCTCCATGCATGATTCCTGTAGACTTAGCCATCACCAGCCTTGGGGTTTCCCCTAAGGTTGCCGATGTTTTGGTGGCCACTAGAAAGCCCTCCACCAGGACCACTTATACCATGAAATAGAAGTGCTTTTCCTTTTTGGGCTACTTAGTGCCGGCTGGACCTCTTCACCTATTATGTGAATCAGGTGCTAGAGTACCTTCTCTCTTTTTCAGATTTAGATTAGGGGTACTCCTCTCTCAAGGTGCATCTTTCTGCCATCTCTGTGTAGCATACACCTATCAAGGGCAGGGCTGTGACTCAACTTGAGGTGTGTCTCGCACCTTCCTACGGAGCATTTTGCATCTGAAACCTCCCATTCAGGACCCAGTCCCTCCATGGGACCTTAATTTTATGTTAGAGAAACTCACGTTACCTCCCTTTGAACTGGCCATGAATTGTAAACTGTGCTTTCTGTCATGGAAAGCACTCTTTTTAGTTGCTATTACCTCTGCTCAAAGGCTTTCTGAGCTTCAGGCTCTTGTGTGTAAAGAGCCTTATCTGTTTTTTTTACAAAGACAGGGTGTCTTTGCATACTAATCCTAAGTTTCTTCCCAAGGTGGTGTTGGAGTTTACTTTGAACCAGTCCATCCATCTGCCGGTTTATTATCCTGAGTATTCTAATCGGGGGAGGCTTTGCTCCATACTTTGGATATACATGGACTCTTACAATACTTTATGCACCAGACCAAGACTTTGAGGAAGTCTGACAAGTAGTTTGTTTTGTTCCCCTCTAAGCGAGAGGGCACTCCGGTTTCCAAACAGTGTTTGTCTAAGTGGTTAGCAAATTGCATTATTTATTAGTACTGTTAGTACAAGGACCTTCCAGGAGTGGTTCAGGGCCATTCCACCAGGGGTATGGCTGCCTCCACAGCTTGTTTCTGGAATGTTTCTGCTGCGGACGTTTGTGCAGCTGCCACCTGGAGTTCTATCCACACCTTCACCAAGCATTAAAGTCTGGACATTGCTTCGAGGCGCAGGGCCAATTTCAGCCTCGCTGCCCTACAGGGCCTTCTCTCAAATGACATTAGCTGCTGTCTCACCTCATTCCGCTGCTGCCTCCTTTACAATAGTAGAACTGCTTGGGACTCAGTCCTACCTGTGGTGGCCTGCTGCAAGAGCCTCCCACGAAGTAAGATAGTAGCAGCAGGTCCTAGTTTTTCCCTCCCTCCTTCTCCCTTCTGTTTCTGTGCTGCTTTCCTCTTCCATTAGCATGGGTTTTCTGCTTCCCTTATTCTGCTTGGCTCCCGGGAACCTCCTCGGTTTTTCTTTTGCTGCCCGCTCTGAGTCTCTGGTGGGAGAACTGAGGAGAGCTTGGTGGACTTCCCACCTTTATAGGATAGGCCAACATCACAGAGTGACATCAGCAGTGGGCGGCCACCCCTGGTAGACTGCTATGCTAGCTAGTAAGTTTTTTGTGTGGTCCTGGTGCCTGGCGGCTTAGTCCTACTGGTGCTGGCCTGCTGCAAGAGCTCCTCTCGAAGATCTACTGTTACAGTAAGTTCTTTCGTAACTGTGTTTTACCACAACTTAATTTGAAAATTAAAACTGATTATCTTTTTTTAGAAAATGAAGTGATAATTTAAACACAAGTGCAAAATTCCCTTTTATATCAAGCGGTGACACACAGCAGATTTAAATACATTTCAATGGTCTTTGTTTCCATCACTAAATAGAATGCCTTGAATTTCCTCTACACTGCAAACACCGTTTATATTGCTTAATGTTGTGGATTACACATTTAACAATTTTAAATTGTGCACTACTCTTTTTATTAGAATAATCTTGTTGTGCACGCTCACTTAGGATAATTTTTTACTCCTGTTGCTTTTTGAACCCTATTTGATGCTGGCTGTGATTCTAAAATGGCAAGTACTTCCTGTATCGTTAACCACACTTCCCGTAATTAAACAAACTCTGGTCAGATGCGATACGGCTGCGCAGAGCTTTTACAAGTGCTGGAATCTGCTGTGCTCAAGATGGCGGCAATGACAGAACTGTACATGCCGTTACTTGTGAGTTCGAATTATGGCTATCTTGTCTGACAGTGGTCAGCCACTTCTGCAGTAGTGGAAAAAGAAAGTTCCTCTGCGAGTGAGTATATTTATGCAGCCGGCGGAGGGGAAGGGCTGCATAAACACAACCACTGGAAACTGTGCCAGAGCACTGTGGAAGCACACCGGACAGCAGTCCAGTCATGTGCGGCCGCAGTGCTACTACACAGAGTCGTAGCAATACATCTGTGGAGCACCGCCCACGCAGCCATAAAAATGACATTTCTGCTTATGTAAACCGGTGTATCCCTTAAGAGAACCTTGGTCTCTGTTTCTTTATTTGTGTTTCTTAAATACGGTGGTCCAACCAGACTGATTTAAAAGTGATTAGCGATAAATGCTCCAGTATGAATTTGCTCTTGTTCTGTCATTGATTACTATTCTTTGGCCTTTTTTGCTCAAAGCCCAGTGTTTTCAAAGCAGCCAAATGTTTCAATCCCGGCACATCAGCAATGCCTCATTATTCACATTTTAGCACCCGTTCTACACCAGGATTAACTAGGGCGTACTGCTCAGCCTTAGCTTTGATGCTCTTCCTGATGACATCACCAGATGTCATGTCAGTTCAATGCTTAACTTTATTTAATTTCATTTTCTTTCTTTTAAAATTATTAATTCCATAAACTGTGCCTGTAAGTCAGCTGAACAGTATGGTTATTGCAATCATTATGCTACGCTTACGATCATGTGTTTTTATTTATTTTTTATTTATTTCATATATTGGATTTACAACCTTTGAGTAATAGACTCATTTACAAAGGCACCTCATCACAGGAGGGTAGACAACAAATAGACAGTGAGTACAACACTGGTGGACAATACAGGTGTGATACAATCAAGTGAACATACAAAGCAACTCCAGTGTTACATAGGAGTGCTGAGGCTTTCAATTGTCTACAAAGTTTGATCTAACGATTGTATTAAATAATGAGACCTGCTGTAGAGGGTATAGGGAGCGAGGGCCTGGTGGGGGACCGGGGTTGCTGGGGGTAGGGAGGCAGTCCAGAGGACTTTGTCTGTTGCAGAGTACCAGATGGGATGAGAAAAGATGAGTTCAGGTTTTGGGGCATTCAAGAGCACTTACAGTTCCAAGTGCTTGTGAGGTGGCTGCGTAGGGCGATTTTAAACGGGACAGTTTTGGGGATGCTTGTGATATGCGGAGGGAGGGTGTTGTACCAGGAGGGGTCCCTGTGGTGGAAGGACCTTTGGGCAAGAGAGGTCCTGGTTCTAGGGACCTGGAAGGTGGCCTTGGCTGCATTTCGGGCGACGACCGTCTTGGGGGCTAGTTTTAGGGATGTAGCAACCCCAGGGGGGAGATCCCAAGTAGTGTTTTTTTGGCCAATATACAGGTGTGATAGTGCAGGTGCTCGCTGAAGGTGAGTGGGTTAGAGGAGGAGTAGAGCTGGCATGTGTGCGTTCTGCCATGGGCACCAGGCAGGAGCCTGCATGCCTTGTTTATTGAGGTCTGAACTTTGATGAGGGCAATGGAGTCAGCTGCAGCACAGATGGGAAGCCTTTAGTCAACCGGGACAGGATGGAGGAGGTGATAGCCAGCCGGAGTGCATTCTGAGGGAGACAGTCTCTGTGGCGGTAGAGGAGTCCAATCTGGGTGTTCACTGCAGTGGACAGGGTTTTAAGATGAGCGTGGAATGTGAGTGTTGAGTCGAAGGTGATACCCAGGTATTTGTATGCTGTCACCTATTCAATGGGGTGCAGGGTGCTGGGGGAGGATGAGGAGGGGGGCATTACTGGCGCTACTCTGGTGATGGGTGAAGAGCATAGACTTTGTCTTTCTGAGGTGCAAGACCAGACAGTGGTCGAGGAACCATTTTTCAGCTTGGCTGAAGACGAGCTGTAGGGTGTCCTGGAGGGTGACGGGGTCATGGTGGGAGGCGACGAGAACCATGTCGTCGGCGTATAGGAGCATTCTGCCTGAGTAGGAGCTAGGGAGGGTGTTAAGAAAGAGACTGAAAAGAGTAGGGCTCAGAATGGATCTCTGGGGGACACTGGAATGGACAGATAGTGTGGTAGATAGGGTACTATTTATCTTAACCCATTGGGATCTGCTATGGAGGTAACTGGAGAACCAGGCAAGGGGGCCGGATGAGAAACCCAGTTGTTGGAGGGAGTTGAGCAGGACGGGGTGGCACACAGTGTCAAAGGCCTTGGATAGGTCAATGAACACTGCCCAAGCAACGTCGCCGGAGTCAAGTGCAGAGTGTATGTGGTGAGAGAACTCCAGAAGTGCCGATGTGGTGCCATGTCCAGGACGGAAACCATGTTGCTCTGGACAAAGTACATTGTATTTGGTAAGGTATTCCATGAGTTGGGAGGAGACTATTTTTTCCAGGGCTTTAGAGAGCGGGGGAAGGATAGAGATCGGCCTGTAGTTATTAGGTGCTGTGCGATCTCCATTCTTGTGGATTGGAGTTATTTCAGCTGATTTCCAGGTGTTCAGGGATTGGCCTAGACATAGGGACCGGTTTAGCAGGTCAGTGAGGGGGGTAAGCATGACATCTAGGGTTAGCCAGAGAATCCTAGAGTCAATCGGGTCACACTTGGGGTTGTGGCCGTAGAGGGCTTTTAGCAGGTGGGGTTTGGCTTTGTCAGGTGATATGGTGCGAAGGAGAAACGGGGAGTGTTTCAGGACAGGGGGGGGGTTGGGGTATTGATAGGATCAAAGAAATGGACAGGAAGGACTGAGCTGAGGTCAGAGAAAGCCGCGTTGAGGCAGTCAGCAATCTGTTGGGGGCCAGTGGTGATAGTGCCATTGACCACTGTCTGAGATGGGGGGGGACTTTCCATTGAGTTCCTTTATATTGTCCCAGAAAGTGCGTATGGAGCCCCTGGAGGAGGCCAGTGTGGTTTGATAGTGTTTGGCCTTAGCTTGTCGTATGGCCCAGGTGCATTGGTTGCAGGCGGTGTTATAGGCCTGTCTGTCTGCAGGCCTACCTGATTCGACTGCAATATGCTATAGATTGTCTCTCTGCCTCAGTTGTTGAATAAGGGCGGGGGAGATCCATGGGACATTTTGTCTTTAAGGGGGAGTGCTGGAAAAGGGGGCAAAGAGGTCACAGGAATTGCAGAAAGCACCGGTGAGGTAGTCTAGTGCGTGTCGATATTGGTTGCGAGTGAGATTGGGGACCAGTTCAGTTGGTCTAGGTGCTGCCTCAGTTTACTGAGGCCTCCTAGGTGAAAGCGGTGGTGGGGGGGTGGCTTGGGATGTGGACTTCTGCGTGAGAGAGGACCAGTGACAGAGGATAGGGGAGTGGTCGCTGAGTGCGTTGGCTAAGATATTTACATCCTTGAATTTGTGGGGGTGATCGGAGAGAATTACGTCAAGGAGGGTGCTGGTGCCACTTGACTGGTTAAATCTGGTAGGAAGTGTGACTATTTGGGTTAAGTCAAGGGCAGTAAAGGAGTCCTTTATATGTGTGGTGGTGGAGCTTAGCCAGTTTACACTGAGGTCCCCTAGGACAATCTGCTCAGTTTTGTGAGGCAGGGTGGCTGGATAATCAGTAAGGGAGTGGGTTGCTGGTGCTTGATTCCACAGGGGTATGTATGCAGTAGTGAGGTATAGAGGGCCCCTGCCCGGATCAGGGGAGATTTTTAAAGTGATGGCTTGGGCACCATGACTGAGCTTGGGGGCAGGGAGAGCGTGGCAAAGGAGGGGGTTATGGAGGTATACTGCATATCCTCCCCCACGTTTGCCAACTCTATCATCCCTGAAAATGGTGAAGCCAGGGATGGAGCTAGGTCTCCACTATGGCAATGATGTCTGGCCTGTGTTGTACGACCCAGCACTGGAGTGCAGCCATTTTTTGGGGGGAGACTGCAGATGTTCAATGAGGCAATGTGTAGGCCACACCCAGCAGGGGGTGAGGGTGGGATAGATGGCTCAGGACCGAGGTTAGGGTGCATGTTCCCAGAGAGCAGAAGAAGAAGGGTGATTAGTCTGAGCAGCATGCTGTGACGATTGGAACTGCTGCATTGGAACTGGAGTGAGGATCTGGTGGTGGGTGTACAGGGGATGGGTAGAGAGGTAAGGGCAGGAATGGCCAGAATGGGGTGAGCCCAGTTTAACCAGGGGGTGGGGATAGGGTTTGGCGGGGGATGCGCTGAAGTGAGTTGGTGGTCCAGCGTGAGAGAGGAGTCGGGGGGAATGGAGGAAGTGGGCTACAGGGTGTGAGCATGTGTGACTGGGTAGGGTGGGGACTGAAAAGTAAGATGATTGTAAGAAGATTAAGCACAAGAGTCAGTATGCCCATGGTTGCGAGATGTCTGGAGTGTAAGGGGGGTGGCGGTACCTTGATAAGTGTGGCAGCTGCTGTGGTGCAGGGGTTGCATTGCCGCCTTCAGAGTTAGAGGTACAGGGTTCAAAACTCCGGGGGTTCAGGCCTGTGAGAGGTGGGACGCAGGCTGCGAGAAGGGCTAGAAAGGACAGGCGGATGGTCCTTTGAGGAGGTGGAAACAACGACTCCTAGTGGCTGCACTAGGTACTGCCAGAGGCTGAGGATGGAAGAGAGGCTAGTGGCTAGAGAAAGTGGGGGGGGGGGTGCAAGGTGCAGGCAGGGTACAGAGCAGTGGAGTAGTTGGAAAGACAGGAGTGCCTAGGATAGGGTAGTGGAGGAGCAGGGAGGGCAAGAGCACCTAGGAAATAGCAGAGATTAAGTGAGTATAGGAGGGAAAAAGAGTGTAGCAGTGGGATCTCCCTCTGGTGGTTGCAGGCTACAAGCTGCAAATGGGAAAGTGGGGAGATAGAATTATCCTGTACAGGAAGTCACGTGACAGGAAAATGGGTATAAATTAAGGGTAGAGCTTGGGTGGAGCAGTCGACGCGCGCAGCGCATCGACAGGTTAACACCCCACCAAAAACAAGCCAGGAGAAGGAGGATCTTTACCTCTTGAAGCCCTCGGTGGCTGTCCCCGACCCCAGATGGAGTGAGTGTGCCACGTGAGTGATTCTGCTGTGTAACTCCTGTTTGTGCCACCACACAAGTGTCACGCAACCTGTTGCCATATGGAAAAATGTTAGCAGAGAAATATTGATATAAAAACACCAAATTGCCAGTGTATTTCACATGCAGGTTAGAACAGATCCAGAAGCAAATAGTTTGATACCACCTTTTATTGGACCAGCATAGATGTTACAAAAGAAAACAATGTCAATGTCCGAAAGCTTAGAAATTGTTTTCTTTTTGTAACATCTATGTTGGTCCAATTAAAGGTATCAAACTATTTGCTTCTTGGATCTGTTCTTACAAGGACCAATACGGCAACTAATCTATTTATGTATGTCAACATGCAGGTTAGATGATATGTGTAGTGCTTAATTAAAAACCTGCTTGTTAATTCAACATGGACCTTATGGGAAGGGATATACTAAACACCAGAAAATGTCAACAAGCACCTGTGTTGCAGATTTACGAGTAATAAAATTATTTGTTTCTTGAGGGGTTAAAAGCTACACTAAACTAATAGCAGCTGAGAAACCTCTGCATTTTCACTCATGACCAGATTGCGATGTAGGCAATTGAGCCATGAAGACATTAATCTGGACTGAAAATTTGTGGTTTTGCACTATATTATATGAATAGCCTTTTCTGTCAAGTAAAGACAAGGTATATTAAGGTTATTTTGTGTCTCCTGCCTTTTTTGTCAAGAAATGTCTTTAGACAATGCTAGACCTCTGAGGAGGTAAAAGTTCCTTTTTTGTCCCAGTGGAGTTTGTTTCCCTACAGACAGTGGATGGATTTAAGAGGGGTGGGACAGGATGAAAGGGAGGGTCGGGGTCAGTGGGGGGCAGGAAAGTGGTGAATGGAGGAGTCAGGTTTGGTGAGGCTGGGGGTCAAACCCTGAGTAGGTGTTGAGAAGAGGTGGTGCAATTTGAGCAGACTTGGTAGACAGTAGACCTTCTGCTGGCAGTTTTCATATGTTCATAATGTAACTAGGGCTGTGTAAGATAAATACTGTTCAGGACAAATACACACAAATACTGCAGTTGAATAGATCAAATATGACTTTTAAATATTCGTATTTGTGTTAGACCATGTAAAGTAACATTAGACCCTGCTCTGAGGATCAGTGGCACATACATTACTACTACTGACCATTACATGAATGCATTTTTTTATCCATAAATCTTTTAAGGCTTGTCTCGGGTACAGATATAGACAAACATAAACAAATACACATCCAAATGACAAACTTCAAATCATTTTTTACTAAACCCCAGGCATTGTTTTTTATAGTGTATGGGGCAAGACAAATCCAGTTTCACCAAAATATTGAAAAAAAATAAAAAACCTTGTGTGGAGTAACGATCAGCAAAAGTTTGAAATGATCTGGTTGGTCAGTGGAGGTCACATTGAAAGATGTTGAAAAGAATTCTAGGTAGCGTTGCGGTGTCAGCTAGGTCCCAGACATATGAAGCATCGAGGAGATCCTCTCGGCCTACGGTGCACACTTCAGCAAAAGGTAATCTAGAAAGGGGCACAAAAACAATATTTTTCAGCTGACAAATGGCAACAACTGAATTGCTAGTCTTGGTAAACACAAACTGTCACAACGGAACTGTAGTTTAAATTGCTTACTGAGACCAGTGATCACGTTCTAGCCACAGAATACAGCTGACAAGAGACATTCCATTTTGTTATGCCACAGTCATGACGTACTTAACAGGGATTAACAAGATTCTGTCATCATGACAGTGTCATAACAAGCCTGTGTCAAGTCCTGATAACAGAGGTTAATCAAGGCTCCCTATACATTTAAAATAATTTTTGGCTTGTTTGTTGTTTAGGGTATCTGAATAGATACCGAATTATTAGACCTCAATGGTCGTATAAATACAAATACCAAAAATCAGTCCTGTGCACAGGTTTATCAATTACAGCTAAAAATATACATGGGTTAATATGTTAAATTTTAAATATACTGTACCCACTACCTTGAATGTCAGTAGCATCACTGTAACGTCTGAGGACCTTGTCGTAGTACAAACCAACTTTATTGCTGGCAACATCACTTTAACTTCTGAATACCTCTACTGCTTTGTTTATGTTATGCATTTTTTCTGCTCGTATCTGTAATTCTTAGCAGTAAACACTGAATGTTGAGTGTATGCATGGAATTATTTCTCCCAGTTTAAATTTTTCTCCAGTTGTGATTCTGGGGTTTGAAACAGAGGCAGAGCTCTGTTTAATATACTGCTCACCTCCCCTATACCCATGGACAGTTTCTTCAGAGTTAAAAATATGTACTGGAGTGCAGTAAGTGATGGTTAGCTTAGTTTAGTTTTCTTGTTTAAAAATGCTCATGTTTGATAAACATTGTTATGTACGCTGTGTAATTTAATCCCCTTCCATTCAACCATTATCGAAAATCGAAAATCTGGGGTTGGAGGTATGATTTTTATTTATTGTTTATGCATAAGATACTGAGATTTCTCCTTTTATTTATGCTGGTCAGTGCTTTTTGACGAACTCCAGGCAATGAATATCTTAACAATGAAAATGACAATGAGACAGAGTTTCTCAGGCTGTTCCTCCCAGGCAATGTGATGACAGTGGTGGGGCTGATGGTAAGAGGCATTTGCGGACAAGGGACCAGTTCTGGCCACCTGGAGAAGGAGGTGGGACATTGTTTTGTTTTGTTTTATCAAATTCTTTCTGTAGCCTTCCTTTTTTTGTAATTATATTTTTATTGAATTTTACAATTAAAATAAGGTGCTGTACATAACTTAGGCAGTCAGTCAGATACAGTACTAACATAAGATTGGTATCAAACATCACACAACATGGGCAATTGTAGGTGGTACATTCATCCTTTCCCGAGGCACACTGGAGCATGGAACAGCATCACCCCCAGTTCTGAGTCAGATTTTTCCTATCTACATAGTGACTTTAAAGGAAGGGGGGTCACAGAGGCACTGCTCCAACATCCCTTCCTTCAGTCCACCCCATCCAGGGTAAATGAGAGTCAGGGCCCTCTTATACTAAAGGCTCTTTAAAGAGCTGCTGAAGCCTCAAAGAAAACTTTGAAAAATATATTACTTAGGTACAATTCAAGCTTGCATTCCATATAGATTCTGTAGCTTTCTCCTCTCCATCATTTAATACAGAGGACATTTTAATGAATACATGATGTTTATCCCTTTGAGTTCATCTGCCTTCATAGCTTACTCCCTTCCTCAAGTCATAATCCTATGTTGTGACATCACAGTCTCTTGCCATGGGAATAACTGTGATGTCACAAGCGCAGTGCATTATGACTTCAGGTAGGGAGAAAGCAACAGGAATAGATTAACTCTTCAGGAGCAGAGGTCCTGTTTTCATGCAGATGACCTCAGTAATAAATAATGGGACGGAGGAATAGAGAATTAATGCGAAATACAAGCTGAATTGTGTCAAAATATTGTTTTGCTAAAGTTCTCCTGAAGGTGTCAGCTGCTCTTTAAGAAATAAAGTTGGGATCAAGGTGCATTATGTATATAACCCAGTTAGTCCATCTGGAGGTGAAGGCCTCAAGTTTGTCATTCAGACTAAAAGTAATTCTCTCCATTTTATAGATATGATTAACTGTTCCCTCCATTGTGGACGCCCCAGGACATCATCTGTTAGCCGGTTCCTAGTAATGCATTTTTTGGCTGCAACCACTTCCTATTTTTTAACTCAGTTTTATTTTAAGACTGTGCAGACAAAATCTTACGGACCACAAGTTATACATCCAGTTGGTACATAGTAGCTAATCCCAACTGTACATGTAGTTGAGAATTAATGAATACAAAGCCAATCAATGAGTGGGAGTTCTGTTCCCTTCCTCCTGACAATTTAGACCTCTCAGCCCCAACCTGCCTGTTTTATGTTTTGTTCATCTGATGCCTCCCCCTCCCCCACATGGAGAGGTGTTCTTAGGTTTGGGGCTCCTCCCCCACCATCTGCATTTCCAGATCAGGTGGGGAGGTGAGTCAACTGGTGAAGATTTGAGAGTTCGAGTTGTCCCACCTCCATCCTGATGATGGGGTGGGGGGACTATTTCTTTTTAACATTACATAGAGAAACATAGAGATTGTCGGCAGGTAAGGACCGCCAGACCCATCCAGTCTGCTCAATTTTTCTACCTTTATTGGAAGCCGATGTCTCTATCTGGTCATCGGCTTTAGCTTCTTCTACAACATTACCTCATTACAGGGACACTGGTTTACTGGGATTGAGAAAGGGCATATTCCGTTTTACACATTGTAAAAAATGGTATTGTCACCGGTGTCTGCTAAGCCCAAATCCGTTTTTATCTGTGTTTGGTTTTGTGTACTTTATTTAACAATTTTTAACTATGCTAACATGCATTTTAGCAATTTTGACCTCCACTATTACACATCCTTCCATCCTTGTACCAATTTAAAGTTATTTTAGGTTCAAGATATGATGGTAGCAGCGGCGCTACGGCTCCATCCCTCAGGTGCGATGGCAGCACCAACAGCACTAAGGCCCCCATCCCTCTGGTGTGATGGCAGCAGCAACAGCACTACAACCTCCCTCCCTCAGGTGTGACAGAAGCAGTAGCACTGTGGCCCCCATCCCTTAGGTGTGATGGCAGCAGAACTACATTCACCATTCCTCAGGTGTGATGGCAATATCAGCACTATGGCCCCCATCCCTCAGGTGAGGCGGCAGCAGTACTACATTCCCCATCCACCTGTGGTGATGGCAGAAGCACTACAGCTTCCACCCCTTCTGTGTGATGGCAGTAGCAACTATGCAGTCCACATCCCTCTGGAGTGATGGCAGTAGTGACAGCACTATGACCCTCTTTCTTCAACACCCACACCCCACATGCACAAGTTACAAATGACTTAGTCTCTGTTTGTTAGAACTCAGATGTGAATTAATCTGAACCATCACCGCTAAGGTGGATGACCTTTGTTTTTTCCTATCTATAATTTAGCTGCCTGAATTGGATTTCTGCCTGTGACACCACTGACCAGGATTAGGGAACAGACTTGGGTGTTGGAGGGCCAGCTGGTGGGTGAAGGCTTGAGTAACCAACGACCACTCACCTTCTCCTGGGAGGGAGGTGGGTGGGTTCATGGCTCAGCATTTGCTGGCCCCTGTGGAGGCCAGAGGCACGACAACATGTCAGCCCTCACTGCAGGAGGGAGTGTGATGGACGTTGGCTTGTGCCTTGACATCATGTGGCCTGTCATGCTCCCAAGAAAATAGGAAAACACCTGCTGACCAACCGAAGGATGGCTGTTGGTCCCTCCATAAGCCGGAAGCCCCAGACATGTGTCCAGTCTGACCCCTGCCATGCCCAGGATACACAGGAAGCTCTTTGGGGTAATTCTCGTCCCCTGGTAGCCTCCCACAGGAGTAGGGGCGCACTCAGTGAAGGGTTACTTTGGGTTACCTAGTAGTACAGCAGTAAGGGGCAGTGGATGGTGGTCGGGATTCAGCAGCGGTAGTAGGGGCCCTTGGCAGGCCTGAAGGAGTGGATGGCCAGGGGTAGGAGGAGAAAAAAAAAAAACTGCTTGAATTTGTTTCTTTGAAATAAAGTGTCTTTACCTAAAAAGTTCAAAAGTGATTAGTGGAGAACTTTCAAATGGATTCATGCATCTCCCAGACATGTGGATGCTTTTTTTTACTTGGTGTCCATGAAAAGGTTGTCTCCCAGTTTTCATGTCTTTGTTCAGATGTGAATTGAGCACCACTCTGCCCACCAGCATCATACAGCTCCTGGGGTCTTACCTTCTGTATGTCATTGAATGTGCTTTCAAAATCCACTGGGCAATCATAAGCACACTTAAACACTTAACATTTGCTCTTTGTTGAAGCAGTCTATCAGAAATTTTTTTGTTGTTACAGAAACTGAAACAGCAGGTGGGAGAAACAGTGCAAATGATCCCATTCGCCTAAATGGGGTGCTAACTGTGAAGTCATTTCATAATTAGTAAGGCAGTTTCTTCTTTGTGAACATAAATTTCATTCAGACTAGTTTTCATTCAAACAACTGAGGATTTTGGATGGCCCTACTGATTACAAACTTGAATAAGCTAGTTGGCAACAGTGATCCTGTGTTTAGCAATCTACAACCTAGATGCTTCTATGCAAAGAATACAGTAAAAACCTGACTACAATCTAAAAAATAAGCTTATAAAACACATAAAATGTATCTGAACATTTATCTTTACCTATAAAAAATCATTGCAGCCCAAATAAAACTCAGGTAAATTACATGGTACCCTGACTACTATTCTATGATGTAGTAAACATATATTGGTATTTTTTCTGTATTATTTGTAAAGCAGGTAAGGCCCACTAGGCAGAACTGTCTGTTTTCAGGAGTGACCTAGAAGCATGGGGAGGTTAAGTGACTTGCTTGGAGTCACACAGTATACTAGTGGAGGTTGTGGGAATCAAACCAAGTCTGCTGGATGTACCCAGTTCATTCACTTTGTTACTTTAACCACTAGGCATGGGTGCTTAAACTGAATGGCTGATTTCAACAAAGCAGTGCAGGGTGATTTCCTTATTGACTCTATATGCAGCAAAGCAGAAAGAATACAAAGCACAGCAGCATTCATTTTAAGATGCTGAAATCTAGGTCGGCCTGCTGGCGCTGTGGTAGCACTATTGCTTGCAATGCCAGTGACCCAGAGTCAGAAGCGAACTCAGGTTGCTGGAGGTCTGGCCAGGGGAGTAGGAACGAGCACCTGGGGGACTGCTCTCCTCCTCCGGGGAGGATGGGCTGCAGGTCCTGCTGCTTTACCACCGTCTGTGTTACCATGGGTGGTGGTGCAATGGTGCTGCAGAGTGATCAGGAGGGGAGGACGCTAGCCAGGATCTGGAGCAGTGGCATGTCTCTATGTGACCTACCTCCTTGGATCTCCTCTAGTGCCAGTGCCCTCAGGGACAGAGACCAGAAAACCAGGAACAATTACCCCACATCAGCCACTGGGAGAAGGGACCCAGGTGCCCCAGACTTCATAACCAGGCTCCATGAGGGACCCACTAAGCTGCCCGACACACACTAAGGGAGTGTGGAGGGGTGACCTGGGGTCATCTTCTTCCCACCTGGGGGGTACAGCCCAGGCAGGATAGAGGCAGGCCCACAGGAGCTCCTGAGCATTACCTGGGGTGAAGCTAGGGGATACCCAGCCTAGGGATCTCTGAAAAGTGGAGACTGATGCTGTGAGAAGGGGACATAGAAAGAGAAAATAAAAAAATTTAAAAAGATGCTGAAATCTTAGAGATTCTGTGCAGTGACATGCAATTTCAGTGAGGCACTGGTACAAGAATTCAAAGTCCGCAAACCAAGCAGGATTCCGTGATTGTTACCAGTGTTACCGGTAAAAGTGGAAAACCAGGTCCCTGCTCATTCTTTGATGGATGTCAGCATGGTTCAGAGATCAGTCCCCCCCCACCATGCACACACATGGGGTCGCATATACACTGTACCCCCACAGTGCATTCTAGGGGATGCAGCCTGTACTGTAGGTAATCTGTCTTGGTGTACTGTTGTTGGTAGTACCCCTAGCCACAAAACACCCAAACGCAGTGGGCCCAGGCTTACTTCCAACCTGTGGCACCCTCATGGGAGCACTCTTTCTATTTTTAACATTTTTTAAATATGAATACCAAATACTGAAGCCTGTTGTTCATGCCACTGTATTTGAGAAAGTATATTAATTTTTGGCACCCCCTTAGTAAACTTGATGTGGTTAGCACACTAAGCAAATTAAGTGACACTACAAAATGTACTAAACATAATTTCTTTAACAAAATAAAACCAGTCACGTTCTTGTAGAAGTGTGTGAACCACTGTAAGAGAGATACAGTGTGTGTGTGTGTGTGTGTGTGTGTGGGGATTTAAAATAATTTTCTGTTACCGCTTATAAAGGGTGTAGCACTGGTATGGTAGGTGACTCATGCATAAACAGTGCTGGTAGTTTCCCATCAAATAGGACAGGCATGAACTCCGTAGAGATCTTCATATGGGGCCCCGAGGGGCCCATTAATATTGCCAAGTAAGGAAACCTAAATTGGATCTGCAGACCAACATTAATTGGATCTGCGGACACTTGAAATTGTAATCTAGTAAAGAGACACCACCCTATCTTTATAAGCAAAGCTGGGCTGCAATGCTATCATCTAATGTGGCAAAAAAGCAGCAACAGACATCCAGCAGGCAAACCAGCGATTCCACTAATGAATGGTGCAGTGTTATGGATATTTCAGTTCACAACAAAGGCCTGCCCCTCGGGCAGCATATAAAAAATCAATGCAGTGCACTTGACTGAAATTGATCTTGGTATAAACTACTGGTTGACTGGCCAAAAAGCCAAAAGCAAGATTACTTGCACATTGGTTTCCTGAAGTGAGAGAGCAAGACCGAGAGAAGAGAGAGAGAGAGAGAGAGAGAGAGACATACCCACATGCACGGACAGTACCAAGAGATCCAGATTCAAAGCCCACCAGGCATTTGCTCATGAGCAACCTTGAGCAAGTCACTTAGTCCATCAGTTCTTCCCCCCTCCAGCTGTCAAATATTAAGGAGGTTGCAAAAGACCACTGTCACTATGCAGTCAACCTTGAGGCAGGCAGGAGTACTGTCTATAGGCTAAAGAAACAGATGGACCAGCCGATATTGGAACTGGTTCAGTATTTGTAAACATGCTGTATGGCATGTGTGTGGATAGGCCCAGTGACATTGTGATAGAGTAGAGAGTGCTGTCACCAGGGAGACCTGGGTTGAGGGACAGAAGTTAGCCCCTACCCTCTGAGTCCTGGCAGGAGCTAAGGTCTGCCCGCAGTGGTCTTCAAGTGATTTGGGGTGGAGGGACACACAAAAAGGAGGAAAGCACATGGGAAAAGCAATAGGATTAGGAGCTGGCAGGACAAGTCTTAATTGTATATTAGAACTGTAATGAATTTGTGAGCTATGCTCATTCTGCAACAAATGTTAATTTGTTTTAGGCTCCTGCCAAGTTTATCTAATGGCAGGAACTCAATAAATGAGGTTTTGTGGTTGAATAAACATACCTGAAGAGATGGATTACGGCTCACTAGGATGGATTGTTGATATCCATGTTTTTAATATTTGGGCATAATGTCACGCCTCGGGTGGTTGGGCACGAGGCCGCAGGCTCGGTGCATCCACAACCCAAGAAGTGACATTATCCCACACAGATACACTCCTTGGAGTGCATTATTGCTGTTTTATAACAGCTTGATTTCATTAAACAAAAAATAAAAGATTACAAAATACATTTTTAAAACAGAGTTTCTGCTTATTTTTGTATGGGCAAGTACACATTTCAAAAAAAAGTTCAAAGCTGCTCTTTGGCCAGTAGGTGGTGCTGCAGTTTTTAATTTCTTTTATCTCTCACTCTGTTCCTGTCCATCCGTCCTTCCCCCCACCCCACTCCACCCCGCACTGTCTCTGTTTCTGCAGTTTTTAATTTTGCACTGTACAGTTCCCATCTTCATCTCCCCCACCTCCCATCTGTCTTGCTTACCTGGAGATCAGTGATGAGTAAGTGGAGCACATGTGAGACTGTGAGCATGTGTTCTTGAACTTTGTGCTGGGCTGAGCAGAAGTGCACCAATCATTGTGACAGCTTGATTTTTATTTGCTTTCTTTTTTTTTAATTAACTAAAAGGAGGCAATCAGGAAGTGGAGCATGATACTGACTCTCACTAGTCGGCGAAGAGCAAGACAGTGCTGATGCCGCTGTCATTTTTAAATTAGGCTCACTCTATTTGAAGCTGCACAGAGTTGCAGTCTGTTAGTTAAGGCTGTTGTAAAATTAAGAAATGTAGCAAATTGCTACAGGAATACTTGACTAAAAGTTGCGTTTTTGTTTCTTGGGGGGGGGGTGAGGAAAGTTGTGTGGGATAATACGTTTCCTGGCATACATGTGAGAAAGTCGTGCATGTGCCTGGACTTGACACAGTGATGTTATGCTCACATAACATCAATGTTCCAGGCACATACCGACCAGTCAGAATAGCAGAAATGTTCTTGCCATTGTGTACTTGTCTATTTGTCTATTTGTATTTGTTTGCATGTTTATGTTTATTAAAATGTTCTTCTTTGTACAGTTTTGACTTGTTTCTGTTGTTAATGATGACACAAGACCAAGGGTGTAAGAATTATCAGTCAAATACGCTGCAGTGAAGGCATCCCAATGGCCTAGCAGAAGTGTGATGCATTTCCTTGCCAGCAACCTGAGTTCTGGAGCAATTTCGGAGACCTGGGAACATGGCGGGTGTGGCTGTGGAGTGCTGCTAAGGACAACATGTGCCAGCTCGGAGAGGGAGACTGCTGTGTTCTACTATCACAGCAGCCCCTCATGAAGGGTTGAGTCTGCTCTCTTGTGAGGGATGACACTTCGCACTTGTGCTGCGGTGTGCAGTGCCAACAAGCAGCATGGCCTGCCATTAAGGGAGGTGGGAGGGGAAGAAACCAATGTGGGCGTACAGCCCACACTGCCATTATGATGACAGTCTGGGACAGTCTCAGGCATCATGTTGTGCATCCCCAACTATGAGCTGGGTAGGTGGGGGCTAGTGGAGATGGGGAAGGGGTCGTCACCATGACGGTATGCCTCCAGCTCCAGAAACTGAGACGATGGCTAAGGAGGACAAAAAGCTATACGGAAAAAAATATAAATATGTACATAGACATACCGCACATGTGTGTGTGTTTCACACCAGCCTCCGCCAATGTCCAATAATACTATATATGGTCCCACCTACAGTCTTAGGGTATGAGAACCGCAGACCAAAGGTGAGCTGTTCTGATACTTTACGAATGTAAGTGAGGCCCCAGTTACAACTACAAGAGTGGTCTCTGCAGCAGTATTAATATATTTATTGATTGAGCAAGGTCGATCAAAAAGATATTAAAAATATAACCATCCCTCAGACAAGTCCATTCCCAGTGTACCTATGTGTGAGACACTTATTACAAAATAGAATTGACTCTTGGGCTGAAGAAAGGAGTGGTCCAACTGGCTGGAGGTACTCCTTCAATATATAAATATCTCCAGGGTACACACATACATGTAGAAGACTCAGATTGAGTGCAAAGCATCATGGATGTGCATATCCTTCTGTAGTGGGTTGGCTCTCTCCTTGTAGCCTCTGGGATCCCAAATTCTGTGCTTTAAAATTCATATCTGCCTCTGTGATATGGTATCGCTGAATATGCTAATTGCCTTATACTTTATGGATTCTTATACAAACAGCACTAGACATAATTTAAGATGGACGGCTGTCTAAGAGGTAATAAAATGTAAATTTCTTTGTCCCGTTGACTTTTTACTGACCAGATAAGATTTTTCTTTTAATTTTTGGTTTTGGCAAGGGATTTAAATTCTAGTCCCCATCTATTTAGTAGCTCCAGAAAGGTTTTTTTTAGTCCATTTGCATTTTCTCCCCTCCTGAGGCACTTTGTGCCCTTTCTGTATCCAGGAAAACCACCCTGCACAGTTGCCCACTAGCTCACCACCAGCTACTGGGTGGTTGGGTCCAGGGTTTGGGGCCTGACTATATCCTGACCATCTCTGGTAATGACATCATGATCTGCAGCAGAGTGAATTCTGAGGAGGGAGTTTAATGAAATGAAAAGAGACCTGGAAAACTTGGAAGAATGGTCCAGATTATAGCAAAGGATGTTCAATGCAAAAAATGCAAGGTGCTGAGCATTGGTAGAAGGAACCTTTAAATGGGCTACTGGATGGTGAGAGTAAGGGTGATGCAAACAACCAAGGAGAGAGGCCTGGGGGTCATCATTAGTGACAGTCTGCAGTCCACTGCTCAGCATAACAAAGCATATGGGTAGGCAAATGGGATGATGGGATTTCTAGAAGGGTATTTGATACTACTAGGAAAGAGATGATACTGCCCCTGTACAGGAATATAGCAAGGCCACACCTGGAGTATTGCACATAGTTCTGGAGTTCTCACGTCAGGAAAGTCAGGTGCCTAATGGAAACCCTACAAAGGAGGGCCAGAAGGATGACCTAGAGGTAGCAGGGGAGGTCATTTGAGCAAAGGCTGGCAGTTCATAGCATGTACACACTGGAGGCCATAAAGGATAGAGGGGGATATGGTTAAGACATTCAAATTCTTGCAAGGAATCAACAGGGTGGACTTGTTCACAAGGAGCGAGGGCACAGTAAATAGAGGACATGGATGGAGACTGGTGGGGGGGGGTCAGATTCAGGAGGGACGTAATGTTCTTAACTAAGCAGATGTTAACAGACTGCCTAAATAGGTGGTTGAAGCTAGGACTGTGACAGCTTTTAAAGTTGGGTGGGACTGATAAAAGGAAATATTGCGATCCACAGGCAGAAGAATGGAAGGGCTACATGGAGTGAGGGTGATGATCGGCCACGAGGGCTAACTGATCTCTAAATTCAGCCTAGTGCTGATGCTAGGGCTGGGCAGACTGATTGTCATGTGCCCGCTACTAAGTAAAGCTACTTTGGGGAGTGGGGGGGGGGGCTAGGAAGGGAGTGAGATTTAAAAGACGTGGCCAGCTCCTGATACAGTGTCAGGCGTTGGCATTTTTTTTAACTTGTGGGAGGGATGGGAAATGATGGATGGGAAGGGGGAGGCCAAGTGACTAGTCCTGTCCATCTGGATAGGGATAGAAGCTTTTTAGTTTTTTTTTTAATTTTGACCAAGAGCATGAATAATGAGTAATTAATATTGAGGATCTGGGGGGTACCTAATAGGAATAGTAGTTAAAAGATGGCACTCACAAAACTCTAATCCCAAATGGTATTTGTACTGCACAGACATTGGGACTGGGTACTCACAAATGTGTAGGCAAAGCCATCTTGCAGGATGGGGTGGGGCTTCATTTTTCAGTGCAGTGACCTGCAGGTTTGGAATGTTCTGAAGGGATTTCTTATGAAAGTATGTTTGTGCTGGGGGGTGATATTGAAAAGGATTCCAAAATATTCACTAGAATATGGGAGTCCTATAAAGTTTTATTCTAACCCTTAAATATCTTCATGGGTGTTTTTTGGGGATTGGGGGTGGGGTGGTTGGTAGTAGAGTCAGAGTCTTCCTAAGACTTCTCTAAAACCTGAGAGTTCTGCTGCAACACGCAGCCCCTCCCCGACATCTCCTGAGGAGCTTGTCTGCAAGGCAACAAGCCCATCTGCTTGGGTAGGAACACTGACTTCTCCATGCAGCTCCTATTATTACAGGCCTCAGCTTTCACAACAGTTATCTGCGAGTCCCATTAAACATGTAATTAAGTTATTAGTGCAGCACAATTAGTGGTTTGGGTTCTTAAACTGCTAAATGGTTGTAGCTTGACATGCAGTTGTATGAGGACAGGTTAATACAAGAGGAGGAGGAGGAAAAGGCTCTCTTTTCCTTAGCAACTGAGCAGGCTAAAGCCAGAGAGTAAGTATTATAGGGATGACCAGAACTGCCGCTAATAAAACGACCCTCTTAGAATCTGGTAAACACAGTTCAGTCTGAGGAAGGTAGGGTGACCAGTAGGGTGCCCCAGGGTTCAGTGCAGGGACCAGTCCTATTTTATATCTTTGTAAGTGACAATGCAGAAGAGCTGGAAAGGAAGGTCTGCCTCTTTGCAGATGACACCAAAATCTGCAGTAGGGTGGACATTCTGGGGGGCGTGGGTGTGGGTTTGGAAAGGATGAGCAGAGACCTGCAAAAACTAGAGGAGTAGTCAAGTGTAGGGCAGCTGGCTCTCAGTGTGAAATAACAATGCACTTGGGGCGCAGAAGCCTTGGGGCGGAGTACAAAATGGGTGTAGTGGTATTGACGACTATACAGCAAAGAAGAGACCTAGGTAGGGGGATAATTGTATCAGATGACCTAAAGGTGCCCAGTCAGTATGACAAGGCATTCAAGAGGACTAGTGGGATACTAGGGGGCATAGAAAGGGATATCACCAGCAGAAAGAGGGAGGTTGTGTTGCCTCTGTATAGATCACTGGTAAGACCTCACCAAGAGTACTGTGTCCAGTTCTAGAGATCACATCTCCAGAAGGACACAGACAGAATGGAGGCAGTCCAGAGGAGGGCAACTAAAATGGTGCAAGGCCTGCATCAAAAGCCCTTATGAGAAAAGACGAAAGGACCTTAATATGTACATCCTGGAAGAGAGATGGGAGAGGGGGAATATGATAGAACCCTTTAAATACCTCATAGGGGTGAATAAGGTACAGGAGGGAAGTATTTTTCAGAAAAAAATGTGCTCAAGAACAAGGGACATGCTATGAAGCTGGGGGGTAGATTCAGGAGAGATGTGAAGAAGTACTTCTTCACAGAAGGAGCGGTTGATTCCTACAGCAGCTTTCCAGTGGAGGTGGTGGTGGTGGTGGTAAAAACAGTGGCGGAGTTCAAGAATGCATGGGATAGGCAAAAGGGAATCTTAGTGAGAGGAGAGGGGGAGGGAGAAAGAGCTATAGATCAGATGTGATCTGTGGTAATTATGGAGGTAGGGAGAACTGGGTGGGCCACATGGTCCTTATCTGCCATCATATTCTGTTTCTATGTTTCTGGTCATTTCTAAAATTTAAAGCCAGAAGGCCCTCTCGTAAAAAAAAGGTGCCCAATACTTTGCAAGGGGCTAAGTGATCGCAGGAACAAGTAGTTTTCTTCCTTGATAACCTACCCCTTGTCATTTGACAGTTCCACCAGCACCTGACCCTTTTACAGTGGGGGTCACCGACTGACATCTCTACATTAGATGTCAAAGCTGCCCCTTCTAAGCTGCATAGAGGAGAGGGAACTGTGTGAGCCAACCACCATCTCTCCCTTGTGCTTGAGTGTGTTGCATCTGTGATACACCTGGAGCTGAATGAAAGCTGGGATCAATTCTTTATCTCTAGCTTCACAAAGATGCTCCCAACCACATCACCATGCCAGCCCTTACCGTATCCTTTTTTGGCTTAGCACCAGAAGGGCTTTAGGTTTATTTATACTCACCCTCTTCTCACACAAAATACCTTCTAGGCTGTCTTCTAACCTCCTGCGATCAGTTGTCCCAAACCTTCCCCTTGTGTCACTGTCTCACTGGGTTGCTACCTTTGGCTTGCTACATGTACTGTACTGTACTGTATACCAAGTTCTGGGCTGGGTGGACAGGGACAGACTTGTGCTGTTGTGCTCAGCTGAAGTACTTTTTTCCCTTGCATGCTTTCCCCACAGGATCTCAGTGCACACATACGAGCGTTCTACCACTGAGCACATGCAGGTGTTCAGATGCAGCACTGCTTCCCTGAGGTGACGTCATACACCAACTCAGGTCACCTACCCACCTTGGTAGAGGAGAACATCTACTATGACACTGTTTCCTTCCTCAGCAGCCCACTGTGGCGGTCTCGTGTGTGGGACGCAAACCTGGGTGTTCTGCTTTGTGGTGAAGTTCCTTATCATCAGGCACATAGACCATCCCAGAACTGAGTTTCTGACAATCCAGGCCCACACAGTCTGGGAGATTCTCCACAGATGTGCATGGAAAAATAAATAGATCTTAAGCATAGCAATTTATACAGAAACTATGATTGCATTCCACTACCGGCCCACTGCGCAGTTGTTCAGAAAATGATCCGCTCCACTTTTGACTTTGCTGATATAGTCTATAGTGCCACTCCCAAGTCCTCCCTTCCCAGATTGGACGACCTCTTTCATTCCTTCTTGCTCTATCCTGACCCCCTCTGTCCCATCACTGCAATCTCTATAAAGCCTTCTCCTTCCCCTCCCTGGAATCCAGACTCCTCATCCACTCTGCTACCTTTGTGGCCAAGTACTGGTTTGGGTCCCTTCCCTCCTACCTTACCTCTGTACTTGCTACCCCCTCCCTTCCCCCCATTCTCTCCATACCACCAGTCACAGATTCCTTGCTCTCCCCATAGGACCACCTCAGCTGGTCAGTTTGCCTCCTCATATTGCTGCCCTAAACTGTGGAACACCTTCTCCCTCTCTATCTGAAATGCACCCTCCCCACCTTACTTTCCTCCATACTTAAAGACCACACCTTCCCAGTCTGTGCCTGTCCCTAAATTCTCTATGTCCTTCAGGCCCTCAGCTCTGCTCTAACCTCTGCTTTTTCCTGAACTTCCTAACCTCCATGTTTCTACAGTTTTTTCTCCATTACAACCAGGGATGCTATAACTCGCTGTTATCATTGCCACTAACTGTAATTTGACTGCCTATCCTCAATATGTTAACATGTATCTGATGGATATCACTATTATGTTGCTGTCCCATTTTGAGACAGTTGATAATTGCAAATACTGTAAGTTCTTGTTGTCTACTGTATGTGTAATGTTATCGTTTACCCCTTCCCCCAGGAAGCATCTGAAAAACGAACAGTCCTGCTCAGCATGCCTTCCTGGTAAAACTTTTAAATAAATGAAATTCAGTGTTGTAAAAAATGCTAACTTTTTTCAGCATTCAGTTAATATTGCATCTGTTTTCTTTACTTAGCATCCCATTTTGCAGTGTCTTTGTTGGAAAGCTATGCCTGTAGTTCAGTGCGGTGAGCAACCAGCCACGCCTCCTGCCTGAGTTATATAAGCAGTTCCTCCCAGCCTCCTTCTGAAGCACTTTTTCTTTGCTCCAACTGTTCTCATTACGCTGGCAGCTTGCTGTCATGTAGCTCTGTCCTTAACTAGGACCTTGCCTGTAAAAGCACTTCTATTTTGCATGTGTGTGTGTGTTACAGTTGATGTTTGGTCTCATGGTGCTCTGCTTGTGGCTTCCCCTGTTATTCCCATGGTTGGGGACTGTGATGTCACAGTGGGGCATTGTGGCTCTAAGTAGCAGGAGCATGCTTTTATGTAAGCTATATGATTTGCTCTGCTCCTTTGCCTACATGGCTTTTCAGTTATCTATGCATAAATACATTTACCTCGCAGCCTACATGTCTTTCAAGATATTAACTGCATTGCCAATTCTTACTGCCTTGCAACTGCTTCTTACTGGGAATAACCTAACTCTGCCCTAATGGCATTTAAGGTATTCATGCCCATCATATCAATTCACTATTCATGCTGAAACCATAGCAATCATCTGCTAAACTCATCGATTCATTTACCCTAAACCTCATTGATTCAATCACTCTCATCACAGCCTCTCACTACCTAAACACCTACCTTCGTACCCCAGGAATCCCTCGGTATGCTAGAGTATAGCAGTATTGCCAGCTGGATTCAGCAGCCCCATAGGTGGTGCCTATGCTAATGATGGCTGGGTATTAGCCAGTCAGACAGCAGTAGAAGACTGCTACCTGTAGGTGCTGCTGCTGGTGAGTCAGATTCATTTCTCTGCCCTCTGGAACAAGTTGTCCCCGGAGTGCCTCCATTTTTCATAGCTTGAAGAAATTTATTTTCATTAAAGTCATTTTATTTCTGTAGTTTCTGCTGCATTTGGTCCATTTTTAGTGGAGTTTATTTATTTATTTTTATTTATTTAGTTGTTTAACCAGGTATAGCACACTAAGCTGAAAGCTTTTTTACAGGAGCGACCTGGGAGCACAAGGAGGTTAAGTGACTTGCTCGGGTCACACAGTATGCAAGTGGAAGCTGTGGGATTCAAACCCAGGTCTGGTCTGCTGGATGTCACCAGATTTGCAGCTCAGAGCCTTAGACCATTGCGCTATACTGCCTCTAAGTTTCTTTCTTATTTATTTATTTTTTTTTTACTATTTTTGTTGGTTTTCCTCAGTTCCCATAGGTTCCCAGGAACTGAGAAATCTTCCCGACAGGGGTTTTTACTGCGGTTCCCATGCTTTATTCCTGACTGGAAAATCACTTTCTGTGGTAAAAATTTTCTATTTTTGATATTTTAACTTCAGTTTTTTATCAGTTCCCTTCTTTTTGAGGGAACTGAGTTTAGCTTTAGTTTTTCTTTTATATTTTGTTAATTTGAAACCATTTCTCATGGTTCCATCATGCTTGGGAACCAACCATGCTTTTATATTTTTTCCCTACTGGGAACCAAATATTCTGTCTTCTGCCATTTTAGGTATGTCAGAGAGATCTAAAAAGAGAACTGGACCTACAGGTTTTAAAAATTGCATTATGTGTTTTAAAATCATGGCCAAGGCAGATGGCCACGATCTTTGTTTAAGTTGTCTGGGTACAAACCATAACTGTGAATTTTAACCCTAAATTTTGCTCTAAAACAGCTAAAAAAGCAAAAAAACTAGAAATTATGGCTTCTCAGTCTGCCTCCCCCTCTAATAAGCCTCTTGAAGAGGGGTCCTCCTTTTAGAATAAATGTAAAGATAGGTCCTCCTGGGACCCCATTGGAAATAAGTCTGACAAAAATAATATAGACTAAGCCAATCAAAATAGACATTCTGAGCAGGTTTTTTGATTCAGTGCCTCTCAAAAAGAAACAAAAAGAAAAACATATTTCTGCGCCTCCCACTGAAGAGCAAAGGGATATGCCAGTGACACAACAAAGTATGCCTTCTTCTGAGAAGTTGGCAGAGGCTTGGCAGCTTTATCAAACATTTCAAGCTGTAGGTAATTTATTTGGTGCCCCAGGTGTTCTTTCCATGCCTTTTCCTACAGACCCTAACCTAGGCCAGGGTTTTTATTATGAGGAAGGCAGTGATGATGATTAGGAGGGCATAGAAACTGATGTGTCCCCTGACCAGGAATTTGGGTACCTGTCGCATGGTCAGGAGGATTTTTCCTCCCATTACACATTTGTCCAGCAGATGGTGGACACCCTAGACCTCTCCATACAGAAGACTACTGAAGAGAATGAGGAGGCAGATTTTCTGGATATGTTGGGGCTCCCTCCTCCCAAGAAGCTGCTACTTCCAGTTCAGAAGTCCCTTCGCAGGGCAACCTTCACACTACTCCAGAATCCCACCTCCATTCCTGGGTTGGATAAGAAAATAGAAAAGAAGTACCAGCTAGAGAAAACTAATGCTGAGTACCTCTACACTCATCCTGACCACGAAGGTCTGGTACAGGCTGCAGCCTATGACATGGCTAAAGCACCTCTTTCCTCGTAGCCTTCCTGCTGTTGTGCCTCTCTATGTCATGGTGTGTTCAGCACAGTACAAATAGGCTTTGTGGAACTCAGTTCTGGCTATTAGCCAGAAGGCTCCTGACAACATTGCTCAGGACCTGTCAGAAACTGCTAAAACTGTCTTGGACACCACAAAGTACCAGTTTTACATGGCAGTAGATGTCAGTGACACTGCCTCCAGGTCAGTGACACTGCCTCCAGGTCTATGGCACAAGCCATTTCCCTCAGAAGGTTTGCTCGGTTAAGAACTATTAACCTCCCTCAGGATATGCAAACTAATGCAATGGATTTCCCCTGTGAGAACAGTTCTCTCTTTGGGGACAAAATAGAGGCATACATGAAAAAGGTGGAGGAATACAAAACTACCTACAAGAGTAATGCAGCTAAAGAAAAAGCCTCCACTTCTTACAAGCCCCAGGGAAGAAAAGAAGAGGCAGAGGCAGGGACTTCTACCCCAGAGCCTTCTATCCCATGCCCAGGGCCATGTCCATGGACTACTCCCAAATGAGAGGCTTCTTTAGAGAAAGAGGTAGAAGGGCTCAAAAGTGTACTGACTCTGCCCCCTTGCCTAAGGCCCAGTCCAAACAAAACCTTTGATGGGAATATCCAGGTCGCCTCCCCCCCCCTCCCAGTAGGAGAAAAGCTGACCCACTATCTTCACCAGTGGCTGCTTATCAGCACAGACAAGTGGATGCTGGAGTTGGTGGGTCAGGGGCTCACCCTGCAGTTCAAGAAAGGAAGCAGGAGTTTCAAGCCTCTAACCCCCACAGAAAGGATTCTGTTGGAGCTAGAGGTAAAAATCTCTCCTGCTAGCAGGTGCAATAGAAAGAGTGCCTCCCTCCCAGTGGGGAAAAGGCCTCTACTCAAGATACTTTCTCACCTAAATGAAAAATGGGAACTAGTGACCCATTCTGGACCTCAGGTACTTAAACATCTGCTAAACATCAAGTTCAAGATGATCACCTTGTCAGTGGTTATCCTCTCCTTACAACAGGAAACTGGGTAGCCTCCCTGGACCACAAAGACACCTACTTTCACATCCCAGTCAGGCCCTCTCACAGAAAGGATCTCAGATTCATACTGCCTTCAGGTCATTACCAGTTTGCAGTACTACTGTTCGGCTTGTCCTCAGCCCCCAGGGTCTTCACAAAGTGCCTCACAGTGGTTACAGCCCACTTAGTAAGACAGGAGATCTGTATTTCCTTATCTGGATGACTGGTTCATAGTAGATAAGTCTCCTCAGAAGCTCAGAGACTCTCTGCGACACACTCAGCTTACCCTGGAGTCACTGGGGTTCCTGATCAACACAGAAAAGTCTTACATGGAGCCAGTCCAACTTTTGGAATTCATAGGAACAGAGCTAGACACCCAGCAAGGGAAAAACCCTGCTTCCTCTAGACAGAGTAGAAAACCTCCAGACCCTAGCAAACACATTTGTCCTTGGCCAGCCAGGCACTTTCTCAGGCTCCTAGGCCACATGGCCTACACTGGAGCGGTAGTTCCAGGTGCCAGGTTTCAGATGAGGGACATTCAGTACCATCTGAGGGCTCATTGGTCTCAGAAAAGAGACTTACTGTCAAAGCTGGTTCCAGTCACCAAGACTCTCCTACAGGCATTGGAGTGGTGGAAAGACAGTTGCAATCTCGGGGAAGGAATTCCCTTCCAGCAAAAGGAACCCTCCAGAGTGCTCACTACAGACGCCTCCCTGCTATCTGTAACTGTCTTGCCAGCTCTAAACAGAGCCAGTTAAACTGTTTGTATAAAAGGCAGTAATGAGTATGTCGTGGGCATCGAGGACAAACCTAGCAAATCGATTATACATTACATCTACTTTGGGAAGGTCAGTCCTCGATGCCCCTCCCAGACAAACATCTCCATAATAAAAAATTGGGATGATCATTGCATTAATTGCTTTTAGTCTTGATTGTTTCGGTAGATCTTTCCTTATCTTGTATAATGGACCCAATTTTTGCCCCAGGCGTTTTGTCATGCTATTAATATGTGTATTCCATTTACATTGATTGTCAACTCAGATGTCTAGGTATCTATAAGCTTCTACGTGTTGCTAGCTGGTGCCATCTTCTGTAGCTGTGTTCATCATGTCCCCATTACTCTGGTCTTTATTTATTTCTTTAAACCACATGATTTTTGATTTATTAACATTTAATACCAGTTTATTTTCTGTAAAAAAAAAAAAAAAAAATCTGCAATGTTCCAAATGCTCTTTGAGTTATTATCTTGTATTTGTTTTATGTTTATTTCCTTTTATATAAATCACTGTATTGTCTGCATGTGTGTCAGTGGAAAGATACTTTAGGGTCATCAAATACCAAGTTATTCATATATTTGTTGAATGGCAATGGACACAATATGGATCCCTGTGGCACACCTAATATTGTTTCTCTCAGTTTCGATTGAAACTCTTCTAAAAAATATTTTTTACCTATGTCCCACTAAGCAATCTTGTAACCAGTTTATAGCTTTGGTTGGCAGGTCTGTGGTGGGTAGCTTACTTAGTACCCAGTGGTTCCCTTGCATGCTGCTGTTCTGGAAGATCATTCTTATATCCCATTCAAAAATCCTGATGGCATGTCCGGCTGAGAACCCTCAGGAGACACAGGAAATGAAGAGCTGCAGAATCCCTCCTGAGCTTCTCTCCCTCCTTTTTTGTCTCTTAAGCTTCTCCCATGTGCCTCACACCCACTTCTTAGCGCCAAAGCTGCCAGTCTTGAATCAGGTACCATCCAGTACACAACCAGTACATCCTATGGGTAGAAGGGAGTTGTTACAATAGGTAAAGTGAAATGGGGACAGTAAATACAGAAAATATTTGTTTTTCAAAGTTTCTGCAGTGCCATTAGTGGCTCTTTAAAGAACTGGTGTACTAGCCTCATATTTTAGGCTAATGGTTACTGTTTTTTTTTTTGTTTGTTTGTTTTTTGTGAGGACACTGTCAACCAAACCCAGACTGTACTTGTCATACAAGGATTGGAAGGGGGGGAACACTGCTGTTGTCACAGAGAGGTGATTACTTACTTAAGCTTCCACAATGCTTGAAAAGTGAAATGTAATAGGCAACATAGAGCCCCACTGTAGTGAGACCCTACGCTGACCCACTGTAGATGTCTCATACTGGCAGGGAGAGGAGGTCTTCTTTGGAGAAAAGTAAGGAGAATTCTTTTGAGATAACTACAAAAGATAATTCATTTGATTGATGGTTCCTCATCAGTTTGATTGGCAGTAAACTTCAGCCAAAAACACAAGGTAATACTGTTCATTGGCTCTGTATCTTTGGAAATAACACATACTGTAGAGCAGATGCAGGCTGTTTTGAAGAATGTACCTACTGGATTGACTTAAGGGATTACATTTCTTCTTGAGACTCCCAACATCTGGGGGTTGAGATAGTGGAAAATAAAAATTATTTCCTAAAAAAGTACTTGGATCAATCAGCTAGGATTTTTTTTTAGTAGTTTCCATCTGTTGCACCCATTTCTGGAACATAATGTGACTGAACTATCTCAGCTCTCTGCTGTGCTTAGACTGTTATAAGGGTTATAGCAAACATGTGTTTGTTCAGAGCAGAGGTGTGTAGAGTCTTTGAACCTCCTGCTTTTGACTAGTGATGAGCAGAACCAGTTCTAAAAGCAACATTACAAGAACCACCTACAGTAGATCCTTGCTGCTTTTAACATTTAGAATAGAAAGAACCTTCTCCAAAATCATTTTAACAGCCCCTATTCTGGAAACATCTTAAAAATACCATAGACTGCCTGGTGGCCCAAAAGTAGTGCATAAAGCAAGCAACCCAGGTTTGGGAATGGGCCAGAATGCTAGCAGCTGGGTGATCAAGACTGGGGAAATACTGCTGTTGGCAGCTGCCCCCATCCAAGAAGGGTGACGCTATACTCAATCTCCACAGCAACCCACAATGGTAGGCCAGGAAGCTAGCTGCCTTACAAGGCAATCCACTGTGTATGTATAAAGCCAGCACTAGGCTGTTTGTGGTGCCAACATGGGTATGGGGAGGGTAGAAGGAGAGCAAAAAAAGGGAGAAAGTCGCTGACATTCTCTGCACATTGCTATGGAGTAGTATCATACACAATACCCATTAATATTTTGTCAGGTGTCCAGTGCCAACAAAAGGTGTCATTGATATGGTAACAGTGAAGTGGATTGTGCCAGATGCCTGAGGTAAGATAGTATCATTAGACTTGATTACTCACCAGAACTCCAGATGAGCTGATCAAGAGTCTCTAGGGTCTCAAGAGAACAGGTCATTATATGACCTAGAACTTGGCACATGTGGGGATACCTGGATTCTGTTCCAGAGTTAGGGTCCCAGTTGGGCATGGGAAGGCAGGTTTGTGCAGTACCACTGAGATGTTCTCCCCCTCAAGGGTGGGAGGGCTGCTCGTGCCGCTGCTTAACTATGGAATCAAGGTGCAACACGTCACTCAACTAACGTTGCCCACTTGATCTCTAATGCTGGATGGCAGTGCGTGTCTCTCTTGGATTTCACTCTGTGTCTGACCACCAGAGAGTCACTAGATTCTGGGTCCCCAGGCAGACCTTCCTACTAAGCAGAAAGTTGAAGGGGTTCGGCTCCTCTGGTTGGTGCACAAGAGGTCTCACCCCGCGTCCCTCTGGAAAGCTGACTGGCAGTGTAGACCAGGATGAAACACATAGGAGGGCAGCAGTAGTAAGAGTAGGCACAATAGACGTGGGGAGAAAATGGAGGAGCAGGAGGGTAAATTAACAACATTGGACTAAGGACCAACAATGATGCAAACAGAAGCTCTGGCAAAGTAAGGGCTGTAGTGACCCAATAATTCCTGGGCATGTAAATGTTAACATACTACATGACATGGCATACTGTACATTAAGCTAAATCATTACATGCCACATGTGCATTGTGAAATGTGATGTAGTTGAGTGCCTTCAGTCACTTGGATCTGTGCTAGTTTAGCTCGATGCATGCCCTGAAGTGAATTTTGCTTTAAAATTGTTTGATTTTAAAATGATAAAACAGGATCAAAAAGTGGTGTGTATTGTATGAAACTCATGGCACAGTCATGTGAATACTGTACTGACCAATCATCGCACTCCATTTATTCATGCAACTTTATTGTTGCATATAGATCTACTTTTTAGTGATAAACATAGGCACCCAGGAAGGGGGAGGGGGGCTAAATCTATATTTGTGAGATCAGTCTAGTTGCGGGGTTTACACGATTTACCATTTTTTGTAAATTGCAGAACCTGGTTTTATGTCTAGTTCTGGCCTCGGACACAGATTTCAGGGCACAGTAATTAATGTTGGCATCTAATTTGGACTACAGAGCTTCAGCTGTTTTGCTAAAATTGACAAGGTAAATGGGGGGGGGGAGTTGGTTGTTGACTTATATGTGAGGTCAGCATATATAGCAGCGTCAGCAAGTGCTTAGTATCTGTTTAATTGCCAAGACCCATTCTCTCTGCTGTATGCTGTGCATTATTAGCGACACATTGTGAGAAAATGGCAGTAACAGCTGGAATGCCTTGCATTCTTCACACATCATTGTTACATAAAGGAGAAAAAGCACCAGTATGATTTAATACTTTTAGTACAGTTATATAAAATGCACTATGCTGTTGAACTGCAACACGGCAGGGAAGGGTGGTTAAAAAAAAAGGTGACTCAGAACTAAAAAATGACTTGTCTTGTCAAACTCATAAGCTATCAGGTCTCACGTCAGTCAGTAATTTATTTTTCACAGACCACAGCATATTCTTGTGTAGCCTTTATGTATCTTTAAAACACAATTGCTTAAAAAAAATCGGTGGCATTTGTTAAGTAATCAGTCTTATTCTTAGTTCTCTCCATCCCTTGTGTGTATCCTAGTTTTTTTGGTTAAATTCAGATTATTTAAAGGCACACTGTTGAAGCAGAGGCTATGTGACATGATCTAGCAGCCAGAGCAAAACACTATGAGCCAGGAGTTCCTGGTTCCAATTGCATTTTAGCCACTTGTACTGGCTTCGCTTGTGCCATGTTTGTAAGGCTGTGCCTGAAGTTTGGAGTGGTAGAAGGTGGCACGCCACACCTTCCCTCAGCATGGTGTAGAGACACGCATGTCCAAGAGTCCCTTTGAATGCTCAGAATTTTTTCTTTCTTTCTTGTGGCTGCACTGCTGCCCTTTCTCTCTCTCTCTCTCTCTCTCTCTCTCCCCCTGTACCTACAATATGGCTGCTTCCGGGTGTCGCTCTCACTCTCCTTGCTGTGTGCAGCCTCTGGCTGCCTCCCCTTGTTCTTTATTAATTTATTTATTTATTCATTCTCGTATTACAATACTTTTGAGCACATAACAGCTCTTTTACAAAGGTTCCACGTTGGTGGGAAGGGTGAAAGACATACAACGGATGGTATTACATAAAATTTTGACAAGAAAGTTTTTAAAGTGACAATATGACATTAACATTGCCACTAAAATTAAAACTATGAATTGGCAGGAAATCAAAAACAACCTAATAAAAGGAGGCAGCCCAAGGTGCTTTGTCAAATAGGTATAGGTATAGGTAGAAGACAAAGAACCTCTGTGCGTAAACACTGAGGCAAGGGTTACCCCAAAGGGCATTTGGCTGGGAAGCCAAGTTTCAAGAAAATACAAAATCACACATGCCCCCACAATGCAAAGCATCATGGGCTGCATATGCAAATCACCACAGAATGTTATGCTGGTCAACTTTAAGCAGGTGCATGGTGCGAAAGGCCTCTCACACAGTTGCAAAGGTGCTAACAGAAGACATAGACAACGTGTTTGTCCTACAGGACTCATCAGTATGCCTCGTCTGTTTTGACACCCCAGTGGAATGGACCAGCTACCCCTAAGGCAGTGTGCCTGGGATATATTATGGTGAACCCATTAAAATAAAAACTATTTAAAAGACAAAGAACCTCTGTGCGTAAACACGAGGCAAGGGTTACCCTAAGGGCATTTGGCTGGGAAGCCAAGTTTGAAGTTTGTGGGTTCACCATAATATATCCCAGGCACACTGCCTTAGGGGTAGCTGGTCCATTCCACTGGGGTGTCAAACAGACGAGGCATACTGATGAGTCCTGGTAGGACGAAACATGTGTCTATGTCTTCTGTTAGCACCCTTTGCAAACTGTGTGAGAGGCCTTTTGGCACCATGCAATTCTGCTTAAAGTTGGACCAGCATAACATTCTGTGGTGATTTGCATATGCAGCCCATGATGCTTTGCATTGTGGGGGCATGTGTGATTAGGTATAGGTAGATTTGGGTGAACAAAGTTCTGGTAAGTGAAGTTAAACAGTGAAAAGAAGGTGGCGGGTGAGAGGGGTGAGGTGAAAGAAAGATCGGGGAAGGAGGCAGAAAATAGGGCAGAGCAGTTAGGGTGAAAGTGGTCATTTGCAGAGAAAGGGGAAGAAGTAGGTACACAAGGATGTGTCAGTACTGCTGAGGTAGTGCCATGTCAGTTGAAGCAGTCACAGGAACTGTTAGCTGTAAGATGCTGCTGAAGAGTACCTTTAAATGATCCTCATTTTGGTAAGGAAGAGATATCACTGGGCAGCGCATTAAACCATAGTGGTGATCTATATGCAAACGATCACTGCCCTTGTGTAGTCCAGCATCTTGGGACAGAGAAGAGTTGGTTGACTGAGCAATACGAGTGCTGGGAGCTGCAAGAGGGGTTGAGTAAGTTTGTAACACCAGAAGGCAGGAGCCCAAGAAGTGCCTTTTTAGTTAGCAAGCAGGTTTGATAGTGAATCCTCCAATTTAGCCAAAGCCAGCCTGTTTGCACATACAGTTCACATGTAAGGGAAAGGCGTGCTGCTCCAGTAAGAAGTTGGCATGCTTTATTGAGTGCCACTGATATTCTGTGTAGGGTAGTGGTGGAAGCTGAACCATAGATAACCAGACCATAGTCAACAGTGGATACTATGGAGCTATAGGTAGCTAGTTTAAGGGCTTCAGGTGTTACACTGTGTTTATGTCGTTGGAGTAACCCTATTTTGATACTGGCAGACCTGGCAACATTCTCAACATGCTGGGCATGTGATAGTGAGCTATCCCTGGTTACCCCTAGGTACTTGAAATGTTGAATTTGTTCAAGTTGGATACCAGAGGAGTTCATGATGGTTAGGGCACTGGATCTGTGTTTGCTGTGGACACCGTTGAACAACATAACTTTTGTTTTTTTTAGTTCAGAATCAACTTGTGTTTCTTGAACCAGTCCTCCACTTCCTCAAAGCTGAGTTGAAGTTGGTGTTCCAGTGTTTCCAGGTCAGTGTTGCAAGTGTATATAATCACATTGTCCGCATAGAGGAGGATCTGCTGGTGACAGGAGTGAGGAAGGTTGTTAAGAAAGATGCTAAAGAGAAGTGGACCCAGTATGGAGCCCTGTGATACTCCAGAGCGGACATGTTGATGGTCAGAGGTGACATTAGCTATCTTTATCCGTTGGGAGCGGCCTGCAAGATAACTTTTGAACCAGAACACAGAATCTGCCAAGAGGCCAGTTGAGGACAGTTGCTTGAGAAGCAGAAAGTGTATCATCACTGTATCAAAGGCCTTTGTGAGGTTTATGAAGGCCACACCCACCAATCACCAACAGCTTAATCTGGTTCAAGGTCAGTTGGCATTCATCTGTATCCCCTTCCCCTAGGTCGTACCTGAAAATAGGCAGGATTTGTCTAGTGCACTTACCTGGTCAACAAAAAATAAATAAATAAATCTACCTTGATCCAGAGATTGGTGAATGAAACCAATAAATTCTAGCAGTGCTGTAGTAATGCTATGTTGCTTTCTGAATCCACGCTGCTGGGGACACTGGATCGAGTATTTTTCCATATACGCCACCAGCTGATCTGCAGCTATGCGCTCAAGTGCCTTAGGCAGAGGTGGAAGTATAAAGATAGATCTGTAGTTTGTGTGTATAGTGCGGTCTCCATTTTTGTAAACGGGTAACAAGGGCTGACTTCCAGATCTGTGGGAATTATGCCAGTCTTAGTGAGAGATTTAGAATCTTTGCAATGGGCACCAGTATTTCTTCAATGGTAAGGGCAGCGAATTAGAGGCCTAAGGAATCACCACTATGCCTTGACTTCCCAAGTAGTTTTACTAGGTATTTCCTGACCACATACAATGGGACCTCTTTGAAGCAGAAAGGAAGAGGTGCAGGAAGCTAATCATCTGCCCACTGTTCAGTGTCTTCAGTGATGTCCTTGAGGAAATATGGTGGGAGACACTGCCCAGGTCAGTGAATGCGTTTGTTAAAAGCACTGGCTATGGGCAATGGGTCATGACTGGGTGGGGGCTCCATTAATATTTAGCATGGTGGGTGCAACCTTAGCATTTTTACCTGTTGCATCTTTTATATTATTCGAAAAATTCTTACTGTCACAGCAAGTATTAGCAAGTTGTTCCCTATGGTACTTGCTTTTTTTGATGCGAATAGCCTAGATACACTTATTCCTGGCAGTTTTATATTCATGTACATCTGCATACTTGCCAGTAGCCTTTGCACGACACCAGAGGCAATCTCTATGATTCTTCAGACTAATGAGGTTGGCAGATAACCAGGGATTGATGGTGCCTCGGATTTTCATCCTTTTCAAGGCGGCATGGATATCGCAAGCTTCATTAAAGTGCTTGATGAAGTGGTCCAGAGCTATATTTATATCCTTTGTGGCATCAAATAACGACCAGTCAATACTATGGCAGTGTTGTTTCGGGGTTTCCAGGTGTCCTGGCTTTAGCACCCTGCTGAAAATTGTTTTGGGAGGAGGTTTATTGAATTATTTTGACCAGTTACAGGTAATAGGAGAGTAGTCACTTAATGCATTGGGGAGAACATTCACGTTTGTGATACGATCTGGATGATTGAACAGTATCCAGTCGAGAAGGGAACTTGTACCCATCTTATAATTAGCTCTAGTAGGTGAGGTGACAGAACAAGCTGGGTAAGGTTGAGTGTGGAGATTGCATCCTTAAAGGAACCTACTTCAGGGGAATGCCAGTTTGACATTGAAATCACCCATAATTATCGTCTCAGCATTATGGGGCAGGTTCATAATGTACTCCATCAAGCTATGGAAGCCTGTGAATTGGTCCTTAGGTGGTATGTAGATGGACACAGTTATTAGAGCTTTATTGTGGGCCCCAAGTAGAACATTGATGGCTAACGCCTTGGTGGCATTGCCTAGGCTGTCCATAGGTAATGTGTGTCCCATGAGTGTGTCCTTGATGTATATGGCACAGCCACCCCCTCGTTTTTTGAGTCTATCCTGTCTAAAGATGGCGTAACCGGGAATAGCAACAGCCACGTCAGGAATCTTCAGGGAAGGCCACGTTTCCACTACAGACAGGATGTCTTGGTTTTGCTGCATGACCCAAGCTTGGAGTCTATCTATCTTACATAACAGGCTGCAGATATTGATAGACGCCAACTCAATCGAACCAGTCTTGTTTGTGTTGCTAGGTGAAGCAGATTTTGCTGGGCCAGGGTTAGGGTGCACATTACCAGACAGTAACAACATTAGTATGAGTCTAAGCATGAAACCTTTCACTAGTTTGAAACTCAACTTGTGAGACTGACATGAGTTTGACCTCTTCCTTCTTTTT
Source organism: Neoceratodus forsteri (assembly GCA_016271365.2). Taxonomy (NCBI): domain Eukaryota; kingdom Metazoa; phylum Chordata; order Ceratodontiformes; family Ceratodontidae; genus Neoceratodus; species Neoceratodus forsteri. The sequence continues at coordinate 437,826,534 of CM028129.1, read as the reverse complement.
ATGTGCATCACAATAAGGCTAAGTGGTAATGACAGTATCGAGCAGGCCCCAGATTCCCTGATAGATTGCAGGTGCCCCAGGAGCCAAGGAGGAGTCCACAAGACTTTGGGCTTTTCAGCTGCCCACTGGATATTGCTCAGAGCTACGGGAGTTCACTGTGCTGCTTTTTCTCCTTCCCAATCTGATTGCAGCATGGTTCTGGTGGTACTAATACCAAGCCACTCTGCACTGGCAATTTGATCTACATGCTGTCCGAAGGTGCTAGTTCCTATGTGAACCAAAGCTATCTTGGGTTTAGATTCTCAGAGCTCAGTTCTCCATTATTTTGCTGCCTTACTGCCATGTTACGCAACCAAACCTCTGATAAGTGGCAGGAAACAGTACATGCCATAAAACTCCCCTCATGTGATTGATCGGTGTCCATCCACCATAGTTAATTATTCCATATCATTCTTTCTCAATCTCACACAGTCACCATTAACATAGAAACATAGACTGCAGCAGAAAATGAACAATGGACCATCTAGTCTGTCTGTGAATCCCTATCTAACTCCAGGACCTAATGTCCATCCAGTGTCTTAGCCCTTTCCTTCCATTCCCTTCCCAGTAACTGTTGCTCCTAGTAAGCACTATACCCTTCACTCTGTCCCAACTGTGCTTGAAACCATTAATGGATTTAGAGCCCACCACCTTAGTAGAGAGACTGTTCCATGTTTTAACCACCCTTTCTGAAAAATAATACTTCCTCATCTTCCTCCTGTCTATTTTCACTCATGCCCTCACGACTTCAAACTGGTACTCCTACTAAATGTAATTCCTACAGTTCACCTTATTGTTTTTTTTATTTTTTTTTAGGTATATTGTTTTGGCTTCCTCGGCTGGTGGGAGGTTGTGCCTTTGGTTCCTCCCCCCCCCCATCTACCCAGCTAGTCAGGTTGCCACCCCAGTCCCGGACAGAGCTTCTAACCTCCCTGTCACTACCCCTCCTTGGTCGCTTTGCAGCAGTTACTTACCCCACCACCACAGAGACCAGGAGGGAGCTAACTTGCACTGGTCCGCGGTGGCACCAGTGAGCAGCCTTCATGCTGCTGGAAGTTTTTTCCTTGGTGTCCCCCGGAGTGTGGCAGGCAGTGACGCCAATGGAGGGAGCGCGCACACGTCCGCACGCTCTCCATCCAGGTGCCAGCCCCAACTCCACCCCTTTCCTACAGCATTGTATGCTGCACCCCAGCCACCGCCAGGGACCAGACAAGGACTGACCACTGTCTTCCCCCCTCCCTGGAAAAAGAGAGCAGTCCCTCGGATGCTTGATCATTCTCCTCCCCTTCCAACCCCTGGCAGCCCATGCTCTTTTCCAACCATGAGTCCGTGGCTTGGGCAAGGTAAGGCAACCAGTGCCTCAGCCCTCAGCCCTCAGCACCACTGGGCCAGCAAAGCTCACCTTACTAATTCTTTTCAGGAACTTGAAGGTCTGTGTTGTATCTCCCCTCTCCCTTCTGGTCTCCAGCAACTACATGTCTGGTGCCTTGGGCACTCCTCGTAAGACCTGCCCTGTTGGCCCCAAGTCATCTTTATCACCCCCACTGCACCATCTCCTGCCTGTCCGTATCTTTCCTGCGGTGAGGACTCCAGAACTGGGCACAGTACCCCAAGTGTGGCCTCACCAAATATCTGTAAAGGGGTAGTATTTCCTATTTCCTTCTGCTGTCAGTACTACTGCGGATACACCCCAGCATCCTATTAGCCTTACTGTAGGCCTTGTTGCACTGGCTTATTTGTATGAGGGAGTCACTGATGATGACTCCTAGGTCCCAGTCCTCAGCTGTAGTGCCAAGTCTTATCCCATCCATCCAGTACTCTGTCCTGGGGTTCTTGTTCCCTAGGTGTATCACTTTACACTTTTTGGTGTTGAATTTCAACTGCCAAATCTTAGGCCACCTCTCTGGTCTTTGCAGGTCACTTTCTAGTTCCCTTCGTCCCTCATCACTATCCACTCTCCAACAGAGCTTAGTGTCATCTGGGAATAGAAACAATATTCCCTGGTTCCTTCTCCAGTATCGCTGATGAACATATTGAAGAGGACCAGGCACAGGCCAAATCCTTGCAGTACCTCACTCGTGACCTCCCTCTCATCTGATTTGACCCAATTAACCACGACTCTGCTGTATACCCTTTAGCCAGTTTCTTACCCATCTTACTACGTCCCTAGCTGCACCCAGACCCTCCATCTTCTTCACCAAACGTCTGTGAGGCACTGATTTGAAATCCTTGCTGATGATCGACTAGAGTAAATCCATGCCATGGCCCCTATCCACGTCCCTCATCACTCAGTCAAAGAAAACTGTCAGGTTAGCCTGGCAAGACCTTCCTGCTACTATCCCATGCTGTTTACTACCACCATTGTTCTCCAGGTAGTCCGTGAGATCCTCTTTAACAGTGATTCCATCAGCTTCCCTACAACAGAGGTAAAAGTGACAAGTCTGTAAATCCCTGTAAATTCTTTGCCCCCCCCCCCCGAGCAGAACTACGGCCACCACCCTCCAGTCCTTTGAAACTACCTCCCCATCTGTAATAAGCTATTGTATAACCCTATCAGGGGCTCAGCCAGATCCTTGAGTACCTTCCAATGCATCATATCCAGTTGCGGGACTGTATCTATGTTTAGGGCTGCCAGCCCTTTCTGGATCCTTTTGCTTGTAAATACTGACTGCTTCATCTCTGAAAACCTTGAGATTGGTTCCCTTTATTGCCCCCCATCTGTCTTCCACACTTCCTATGCTGTCTACCCTGACTAACTTGTCCCGGACCAACTCGCTCAACGTGTTCCAGCCAAATCCAAAATGCTTATTTTTGAGATGAAAAAAATCTAAGTTCTGGCAAGTTTTTCAATGATACTCCATTATGCATTATACATAATTATAAATATCTAGGAGCATACTTTGATTCACTGAATTCATAGTAATGTCATATAATTCATATTAAAACCAAGGGATACAATCATCAAAGGCTGTTATGAGTTTTTGGAATAACTTTGCTGTAAATTCATTTGTAGCTCTAAAACAATCTTCTAAAGTCAAAGTTGTCACACTTATAATGTATGTAGTACAGTGCAGTACTGGAGGCCATACCTTCACAAGGACATTAACCAAATTGAGGCAGTCCAGAGAAGGGCAACCAAAATGGTGCAGGGACTGCATCAGGAAACATACTAGGACAGATTAATGGAGCTCAATAAGTATACCCTAGAGCAAAGGAGGGAGAGAGGTGATATGATTGAAACATTCAAACATCTTAGGGGCGTTAACAAGGTGAAAGAGGCTAACATGTTTCAATATAAGAAAAATAGCAGGACAAGAGGACACAGCATGAGTTTAGAGGGAGGCCGATTAAGGGGTAATGTGATAAAGTTCTTTTTCACAGAAAGGGTGGTGGATGCATGGAACGGCCTACCTCAGGAAGTGGTGGATATGAATACAGTGCAGGGCTACAAACAGACATGGGATAGGCATAAGGGAGCAATACAGATGGGTACGAGTAGCTAGGCCATTGACAGAGCAAAGGCTGATGGCACATTTATAAGGTAGAAAAAGAAATGGGCGGACTGGATGGGCCTTGCGGTCCTTATCTGCCATCAACTTCTATGTTTCTATGTATGGACCAGAATTATGGGCATTTAGTTACAATGGGAAAGATTTAGGAACAATACAAAATGTTTTCTGTAATCAGATTTTACACTTATAGAGATATCTGCCATCAGCTTTATTGAGAAGCAAATCTGCCCTCAGTATTAGTATTGGTCCAAATGAGAGCAATTAAATAATGGGAAAGAATTGTATTGTTAAATAAGAAAAGGACTACGCATAAATGTTGGTTGGAAAGTTATGATAGTAGAGTTTCTTGCCCATGGTTTTGTCAGTTAAACAACCGACTGAAAAGAATGGGCTTAATAGAGATCTGGGATCCATATGTAACAGACCATATCAGATGCTATGCCTCTGTGGCAGTGCAAAGAATATCAGATAGCATTTTCCAATCTGAGTTTGCTAAACTAGACGATATTCCAAACCTAAGAATACATTGTAAAATTAAATCTCCTGGATGAAGTGAAAAATATTTAAGATACTGTGAAAAGAAAGGTCATAGGAATGCTTATTGTAAGTTTAGATTTGGTCTCATACATGGAAATAGATTGATGAGATAGTTAAAATATAATAGCACTTTGAGATTTTGTAACTGTGACCAATATACTAACCAAACAGTTATGTGTCTAATTTTTGGCTGTGCCCCAGTAGATTACTTAAAGAGCAGCTGACACCAGTATACCCTCAGGTCAGGCAACTCATGGCAAGGAGTTGTCTGCCCCAGCACCTAATTCGCACATAATTTGCAATTTTTTGTCCAGGCATTTAAAATAAATTTATGTTATATTACTCTGTGATCTCACTTCCATGTTCAAGAAAGCCACTAAGCTCCTGCTTGAGCCCCACCCCTAAAAGCCTTTTGATGACGCTAAGTAGGGAACGGGGCTGAATGGCTTCTAAAGGCTATAGATAGCAGTTGGGAGAAGCAGTACTTTGTAGATTCACATAGTTTATTTTATAGGCACTTACACATGTTGGGCGTATACAAATATAATATTAATCCCCCCCCTTAACATGTGTAAGAGCCTACAAAATAAACTATATGAATCTACAGAGTACCACTGCTCCCGACTGCTATCTATAACCATTAGAAGCCATGTAGCCCATTCCCTACCTAGTATCATCAAAACGCTGATTTTAGGAGCGGGGCTGCGGTGGGAGCTGAGCGGCTTTCTTGAATGCCAATGTGCAGCTGTTGGTAATGTAACTTAATTTTCGCTTAAATGCTTGTAGTAAAAACATCAAACTTTGTGTGATTTAGGTCCTCGGGTTAGGCAACTCCTTGCCATGAGTTGCCTAACCTGAGGTGTCAGTAGCTCTTTAAGGAAAAAATGGCTTTTACCAATTTGGAAAAATGTTGCCAATGCAAAAGAGAGAGAAATCAAATATAACATTTTAGAATGCATCTTTTTCTGTGACATTTTTTGCTGCTGCTAGTTTTGCATGTAATGATCACTTGTGGTGTATTTATGTTGAATTTATTATCTGTGATTCCATTTTTAAGAAACTTGTTTCTTTAATGCTGTATGTTGTATGTGATAAACTATAGTTTTTATACACACTAATTCTAATAAAACTGAAACTTTCTCACCCTATTGAAGTCCACCCTTCTGAAATTCAGGACCCCAGCTGTTGATTGGGCTTTTTCCCAGTCCACAGGGCCAGTTCGATTTAAATGGAGTTGTGGTCGTTGCTCCTTAATGGCTCTCCTACTCTTACAACTCCCACCACCTCCAAGCTGGTGAGCACCACATCAAGAATGTCCTCCTTCCTGGTGGGTTCCTTAACTAGCTGTACCAGCATACAGTCTTGGAATGGATTCAGCAAGGTCTGACTTCTGGTGCTGCTGTACTCTGGAACATCCCAGTTAATATCTGGCAGGTTCAGGTAACCCACTACTACTACTTCCCCCTTTGCCACCCTCTTTCTAGTTCTTTCCCAAGTTCTCTGTCCCTCTTTTCTCCTTTCCCTGGTGGTCTACAGCTCACCCCAAGCATATTTTCTTGCCTGAAGTCACCTTGAGTTGCACCAGCGACTCTGTCCCCCCATTACGGCACAGGGTCATAATGTTATTGTTCTGTGGGGGCTCAGCCCACACCCCCGATATGAGGGTCTGCACCACCCAGGCCCCCACACTAAAGATTCCAACTCTGGGGGAAGTCAAATCGGAGTGCGCTCAGGTCCGGGTTTCACCATAATGCCATACACTATTAAGCATACGACATTATGACCCGGTGCGCTACCTTTTCATCTATCCCCCCTGAGCATTGAGTACCCAAGGACTATCAGATCCTCATCATTATTTCCTGAGGTTCTACGTTTCTGTGATGGCTACAAGTTCCATCTCAATGTCTGTCATCCTTGCCTGGTGCACACTGATTTTATTACCCAGGCTGCTGGCATTAAGACAGAACTTCTTCCATGTAACATATAAACCATTTTTGCTATTTTACATGCCTACAATCAGCCATTCAGCCTTGCCTTTGTTCAGTCATACAGTGACAGCTTGCACTGTATTTATTTTTTGTGTCTGTGTTGTTTACTTTTTTATTTTCTGTGCCTTTATAAAGTATTCCAGCTGAGGTGGGAGGTCTGGTGGAAACTGAAAATTACATTTTTCTGTGGTCCAAGCTGCCGGGAATGCAACCTCAGCTGTGGGTCAGCTTTTGTGTAAACAATTATTTGTACTCACAGTATGAACAAGTAGGTGTGGACAGCAGACATCTTTAATGTAAAATCTTTTGTTTTTGGATGATGGAGTCCCTTTCATAAAAAAAAAATACATGTTTTGAATGTAATTAATGTCCAGTGTAAGGCCAGATGTTTCCAACTGGGCAGATGGTGATGATACCAAAACAGACCAACCTCTAAATAACAAATCCTATTTGGACCAGTCTGGGAAAAAGGTGGTCCCTAGAGGTCAAAAGCAGAGACAGGGTGTGATGTCAGAGAAGTCAGTACAGTGATATGGGGGTGGTGGGCTGGTCAGCTGAATGTATTTATGTTGTATGTTTACAATGAGAGCCCAGTTATGCTTTGGGACATTGAACTAGTATCATTACGGGTTCAAGTCTACCATACTTAACCAGTTCCAAGTATGGGGTAAGCTTCTAGTCTAGAGATTTAGATAATGTGTTATGTTGTTCTGTGTGACCTTCATCTTTTTCAAAGAAATACTGTATTTCCCATAGTCTTTAGTGTGTATTATTTTGCAATAGATCTAAGTATTTTAATATTAAATGCTATTTTTATATACCTAGTGATTTCTGTGGTGGAGTCATTTCAGATATAGATAATCAGGGATAAACTGGCAAGTCTGTGATCAGTTCCCAAGTGACAGGCTACGATGTTACCATCTATAAAGCAAAGTGTTCTCAGCTGTGACAAAATGGGCGGGTTGTTTGCCCTTTTGGGAAAAAGCACTGTACTGTGTGAACAGAGGCTCTAATGGGATTCAGACCTAGAGATACTTGCAGTGAGAGTCGCACTGAGCGATGGCAGCATACCAAGTAACCATTCAAACATCTGAAGAGTTGTGAAAACTGGTACCTGTAGCATTGTAGACTGAGTTCTGGAAGAGAAGCAGTCTGTGACACAAACCCTGTTTGTACTCTAACGACAGTCAAGTTTCACCGTCATCGTCCTCCTCCTATACTCCCGCACTAGACACATGCCAGCCATAACCATATCCATGGCTTCTAGGGCTCACCTGCTCTGCCCTGCAAGTTGACCATCTCACTCTGCTCCCTTAAAGTCCGCATCTTGGGAGTGGGTTCCTAAAATAGGTTAGGGTCCTTCTCTTTCTGCCTTTCTAGTGAAAATGTCCTATGCTTTGGGGAAACATTAGCCATATAGATTGACTCGGCAGCATCTCTTGATGTAGCATTTAAGACTTCAGCTACTAGAGGATGGGGCTTCTAAATCCGCAGAGGCTTCTTTGATGGTGCAGACCTCATCAGTGGCAACTTTGAGAGCTGTTCTCTCCATGGCCACCAAAGGTTCAGTCTGGTCTCTTCTGACTTCCCTTCCTCTTCCCCTCTACAGTGAAGATCCATACAACTACACAAATGCTTTTCTTCTTCAAGGCTCACCTTCCATTCCTGCCCCTCAAGGGATTGGCTTCCTATCTAGGCCTTGCCTTTGGTAAAGACACCAGATGAGTGTCTTTCAGCAACTGTTGTCCTCCTTTCTTTTCTGTATTGGTGGATGGGTATCCTTCACATTCAACTGCCTTTAGCTGCAGAGGTTGGCTTGTGGCACCCTAATGGTAGTCCTGTTAGAGAGATATAGGAAGAGCCCTTCCTCTAAACATCTTCCACTGAATTGGGTCTCTAAATTGCAGAGCTGAGCCGTCACTAATATTACCCATAGCCTGAAGGGATGGCGACCTAGGCCTTGGATCCTCAGAAGTTTCTTCCTGAAAAGGGACTTTTTCTTCTCCTTCATGCCGAAGGTCATAATATTAGTTTCTGCAGCAGCTGGAGATGATTGGTGGTTTCCCTCCTCAGGATCTCAGTATGACTGTGCCTCCTCTCCTTAGAAGGAATGTGCCAGTCTGTCTGCATTGTACTTTTGGGCCATCTTCCCTAAGTCCCTTTGGTCTCAGAAACCTCATCCCTGCAGCACCTCAAGGGGTTGGAACCCTGCATAAGGGTTCCTGTATTCTTATGACACTGGACAGGGTGGTAGTCCGCATAGCAGGGACAGAGAGAGGTGAGCTAAAGTATCCAGTTGCACAAGCACCACATACTACTCGGTCTTAAATCAATCCTAACCATACTCATAACATCCCGATGACACTATGAATAATAAAGAAGTGCCTGTAGTTTGGAGGAGCTGCAGGAGACACGTGCCACTTCTGCGTGGTATAAAAACTCACATTCCAAGTGTCCGTTTGGATGCTCAGATTTTTCATTGCCACCTTCCTCTCCTCCACCTGTGGTGCCTCTCTCTCCTTGGGTTTGGGACTTTTTCCCTAATGCAGTTAGGTTTCAGGGACAGAGAGAGCAGAAGTCAAAGTACCCAGATGCAATAACTCTACATACTGTTCAGTCTTCATTCAATCCTAACCATACTCATAAGTGCCTGGTGACCCTATGAATCTACGTGTCTGTGATAGGTTTCGCTGTTGTTAAATGGGGGTTGGTGCAGGACCACATTGATGAGGTAAAAGAACGTTGAAGTTCTAACTACCTAGATCCAGTTATCTAGCCACACTTGGACAATTTTCCACAAACATGCTCAGTCACTGGACAGTGTTCAAGCCTGACTACTCCTGCTACCCACCCTTGTGGTCTGTTGGCTTTGCCTCAGTGCACTCACATATTTTCTTCTGCTGGAATGAACAGGTGTCTTCTTTCACAGCCCCTGCTTTTGAATTAGGATTCTGCTACTTTAACAGCTATTTTTCCCGAAGTTTTACCTCTGTTTTTGACTTATTCCTATATCTTTACTATTGGCTTCCTGCTACACTGTCAGTCTTCTTCATGAAACAGAAAAAGAAGCCAGGGTTCAAGAGGTGCGTGGTATATAGTTGATGTCTGTGACCAATATATACACCATACCTGCATGTACTGCTTGGGACACAGGAGTGAGAGTAGGGATGAACCAGGAAACTACAAGACAGTTAGTCTGAGACCAATAACTGGCAAACTGATGGAAACCATACTTAAGGAAAGGCTGGCAGAATTCCTAGCAGCTGCTGGGCTGCAAGACAGCAGACAGCATGGGTCTGTGGCAGGAAGGTTGTGTCAAACAAATCTGGTTGACTTATTTATTTATTTATTTAGTTCTTGTTGACCAGGTAGGTGCACTAGACAAAAATATTGCCTATTTTCAGGCGTGACCTGGGAGAGTTATAGACAATGAATGAATAGCATTACATGGACAAAAAATATAACAACAGTATGTGGGCTGGCAAATAAAGGAAAAACATGAAACAATGAGGTTGATTTTTTGATTGGGTAACTAGGACTGTGGATAAAGGGCAGGCAGTAGACATACTATATCTAGGCTTTAGCAAAGTCTTAACTTCCTTCCACACAAAAGATTAATGAAGAAACTGGATGACCTTGGAGCAGGGGACACATTGACAAAGTGGGTGGGTAACTGGCTTTGGGGGGGGACACAGAGAGTGATAATTAACGGGGAATCCTTGGGCATGAGGGAGGTCACTAGTGGGGTCCCACAAAGGCCAGTGTTTGGTCCAGTACTTTTCAGTATCTTTATTAGTGATGTCAGAACCAACATCAAGGGAAAAATCTCCCTTTTGCAGACATCAAGCTCTGTGGCAGGGCTGGCTGTGAGACAGGGATCCAGAACATGAGGGAGGACCTGGAGAGGCTTGACAGATGGTCCTGGATCTGGCAGCTGGGCATCAGTGCCAAAAAGTGCAAGATCATGCATGTTGGAAGCAAAAATCCAGGGACTGAGTACAGGTTGATGGGAGTAACAGTCACAGTGACCAGAGAGGAAGGAGATCTGGGGGCTGGTGATTTCAAACAAACTTAAAACATCTGTGCAGTGTGGCAAAGCAGTGAGGAAGGCAGACACAGTGCTAGGATGGATAGGTAGGGTGTTCAGCAGTTGGAAAAAAGAGGCCCTCTTACTCCTATACAGAAACCTGGTGAGGCCATACCTGGCATACTTGTGTGCAGTTTTGGAACCCACCTCTAAAGAAGGACATTAATAGGCTGGACTCGGTGCAGAGAAGGGCAACCAAGATGATACAGAGCCAACAGGGGATGACATATGAGCAGAGACTGTTGAACATTAACATGTACTCCTTGGAGACCAGGATGGATAGGGGACTCAAGTGAACTGTCAAATATCAATTTTAAGATTAGAGGGAACAGCAGCAAGCTTGGGGGAGAGGGTTACATTCAAGAGGTGTGCTAGGAAGCAGTATTTTACACAAAGGGCAGTCAAGGAGTGGAACAAGCTTTTGGAGATGCTGGTAAGTACAGAAACAGTTGAGAGTTTTAAGTGAGGGTGGGACAGGCATCTGAAGCTGGTGAGGGCAGCATGGGAGAGGTAGATGGATGGACAGGAACCTCTAGAGGGCATGTACCTCCACATAGGGCAGAGTAGACAGTCCATGACACCTTCTTCTGCACACATATTTCAATATTTTTATGATGCGCATTTCACCTGGTGTCAGGCAATGCACTTGCAGGTAACTGATGAGTCCTGGTTCTGGGTGCTCCAGAGGAAGCCAATGAAAATATATGTGCCTTCCACTTCTGTGGGGTCAGCAGTGCAGTTGCAGACCCATGAGGCAGAGGGCATCGGTAAGGATGTTCCAGTCCTTGACATTGTCAGTGGAGGAGAGATACACATTGAATCCCTCAACTCCTTGTGAAGAGGAAGGTTTTAAGAATTTTCATATGTTTCTCCACTGCTTTGAAGGTGAGTCTTAATTTTGATGCTGAAAGCACAGGAAAAAGAGTCCACGCTGGTCTTGGGATCACTTTCGGTTGAGTGATTGTTAGTATTCTCTCCTGCCTGAGGGTCTACATGGTTGATCACCCTCAAGGGAGGTCGAACTGCCCATAGAGCCCGTCGATCTGCCCACAGGACTCCTGTCTGGGCATTCAAATATGTCGAAACTGGTTGATTGGATCATCAGCCCTGTCAAGGACAAGTCTATTAAGGAAGGGAAATCCTCTAAGACTCTTGTGCTGATTGCAGGTCATTCCAAGCTGGGAGGGTTGTGCCCAAATGGGCTTCCATTCATCCCCTTGTCAGTTCAGCCACCACAGGTTGACCTGATCCCAGTGCAACCTCATGCTTTGCTGCTACCCAGGGTCTCTCCATCGAGATACCCAGACCAAAAGGCTCTGATGACATATCAATCCTCTAGTTGATGTTTGAGGCCAAGATTGCAGTTGCATTCTTGATCCCTTTCTCGTCAGGGGCATGGATATTGGTGTCAGTGGTTGACTCTGAGTTCTTCCTCAGCATCGTCTGGCTCCCTTCATTGATGTCGAGGCCATCACAGATGGAAGAGAGTCAACTAGCAGCAGGGGATCTACAGAACTTTTGCCCTGGGTTAGTGTTGACCAGCTTGCCACTACACCCATCCTAGCATTGGCTGCCCCTCCCAGCAGTGACTCCTGTCATGTATCCGATTGCCCCACCCCAGCTTTGTCAACAGAACTGGCTGGGGCCCCCACTTCTACAGTACAGCCAGCAGATTGTGCTCCAACCAAGGACTCTAGGCCAGAGTCCTTAATTCCTCATCTCTTGTCAGTGGTGGTTACCCCACCAGTTAGGGTATTCCACACCCTGTGTCCATGGTTGGCAGTCCTTTATTCAGACTCTGATTCAGATGCATCATCCGGTCTGTCAATTCCATATCAGCGGGTATTAGCCAGCCAAGAGATGTGCCACCTTCCCCCTCCTTCCTTTGGTGGATCAGTCCTCCATGGCTGCCCCCATTGAGTACATATCCATGACCTTGAACATGGAGGAGGTCCAGAAGGAGGAGCTCTACACACTTGTGGACATTCTTGAATGACACTCCTTACCAGGGTTAGCCTTCCCTATTCCTTCTGCCATGTTGGGCCCAGCGCTCAGCATCTGGCAGCAGCCAGCCTCCTTCCAGGCCCCACTGTGCCATATGGACTGCAGTTATGCAGTTCTCCTGTGGGGATTGTCTGACTTTTTCCAATATCCATCACCAGAGAGGCTAGTGGCAAATATGATGTTCCACATGGCGAAGGTGCAGGGTGAGGTGGATAAGTCACCGGACATTCGGACAAGGAGTCAAAGAAGTAGGATTATCTTATCCATCAGGTCTATACAGTTACATATGGGAATGGAGAGAAAGTATCTAGTGCAGTGTTGAAGTTTGTAGCAGCAGTTTTAAAAAGCCAAGCAATACTGAGAACAAAAAAGAAAGCTGTGCTGAAAAAAGTGCTAGTAACCTAAATTGCTGTAAAGCAGTGGCAGTGTATTTCAATCAACGGCACAGCGCTTCTAGGTTCTTCCTCAGAGGGTGAAGTAATGTAAGCCAAGCACATCTTAAATAGTATCGGCTTAACGCTGTAGTGGCCCAACACATACTGAAGTGCCAATCAAACTACCAACATCAGAAATTCTGTTCAATTTCATAGCAAAATATTTACAAAGAAAAAATATGTACCCCAAATACAAAGGTATGAAAACGTAAAGAGTAAAAACAGTTTGTGCTGCAGAGTTTTATGGACCAGGGAAGGAGGGGATAGGAAAGAAGGATGGGGGGGTGAGGGTGGTGTTGTGAAGGGGATAGGATGCAAAGATAACGGGAGGGTAAGTGGCGGGAAGGGGTGAGAAGGAAAGGGGAGGAAAAAAGAATTGGATGATGTGTATAAAAGGAGGAGATTACAAGATGAATATCATAGAATGGCCAAAAAAGAACATGCAAACCGCCAAACCATGGTGACATAGAAAACTACAAAAAGCCAATCCGAGTACACAGTGAACTTCCACCTTCACAGATGGGCCATCAGTGGATAGCGGACTTCCAGATGAGTAGGGTAACTTTTTATTTAATTGTGAATAAGATTGAACCTATGATTAAACATGCAAAGACTAACATATGGCAAGCCAAACCCACAGATGTACATCTGGGTATTGCGCTGTGGCCACTTGCAACAGACAATGATTACCACAACACTGGCCGCTTGTTTGGTGTCTCCAGGTCTGTGGTTTGTCTAGTGGTGCATGATTGCAGTAGAGCTATCATATAAGTATTCGGCAGTCTTATTACGCACCCTTCAGGTCCCTGTCTGCAGGCAGTTCTGGAAGGCTTTGAAGACACATTTTGATTCTCACAAACAGCTGGTGCAATTGACAGGACACACATTCCTATTGTATCCCCCTCAAAGGATTCCAGTGTTTACTACAGTAGGAAAGGTTGGTACTCGATTGTGATGCAGGCTGTGGTGGACCACCAGTATTTTTTTTAGGGACCTACACTGGATGGCCTGGCAAAGTGCATGATGCATGTATATTGTCAAACAGCCCATTGTATGCAAAGGCCACACAGGATGCCCTCTTTCTAGATTGGTCTAAAAAAATAAATGATGTGGATGTGCCGATACACATACGTGGTGATCCAGCATGCCCTCTAAAGATGTGGCTGATGAAGCCTTTACTGGACAATGGTCATCTCGCAGTGGAGCAGAAAGCTTTTCATTACCATTTGCCCAGTGCATGCATGGTGGTGGAAAATGCATTTGACCATTTAAAAGGACGCTGGAGATGCCTGTTGAAACATATGGACACAGACACCAGCTTTATTCTCCATGTTTTGCTAACCTGCTGCATTCTTCATAACCTTTCTGAGCACCATGCTGATTCACTTCAGGCTGAATGGATGCAGGAAGACTCTGCTCATTTACCAGAAACCAGTGCAAGTGCCATAGAGGATGTGGAACGGGGATTGCTGCCGGACCGTGCAACACAACAGGCTCCTGTGGACTGTTTCAGAATGTCTAGTGATTGTTGTCCATAACACCAACTGAACCTTTTCTCTCAACCTTCTGTACCGAGAATGAGGGAACCCAACATTAGTCTGCACTGTAGAGATTGTTGCTGTAGCAGCATCCTGTAGTTTTGGGGTAAGTGTTGCTTGGGTAAGTGTAACCTGTTTTTTTTTTATTTTTTTATTTCTGTTTATGCCACCTCTCTCTTGGCTAGCATCTAGTCCCACCTTCAGGCTCCTGCATCTCCCCAGTCCAATCACCCCACTATCTCCTGGAGATTCACCTCTCCCGCAGTCCTCCCGTGACTTTCCCGCCATGATAGGGTAATCAGACTGGGCCAGATCCCTTGGAAGCTTCCATTAGCACTGCCAGGAGACAGCCAGGTTAACAGTTGTGGTGTCTGGGGGAGAGCAGTGCCATCATTCTGCTCTGCCAAGGGTCCTTTTTTCCTGTTTTCTCCCCTCCCCTTGGAAGTGTTGGCATTCGCACATAGTGCATACAGCCCCTTCCAGACAGTTGGTGGTCTCCCATCCTCTAGTGCACTCATGCTTGCAGTGCCTCCTGTGGTCACCCAGCTGGCAGTCGCACAGTGTCAGTGGTCTGCCTCCTTCCCATGAGGAGGAGAGCGTTCTCTGGGATGCTCAGTCCTCCTCCCCCAGGCCAGCCCCTGGTGACTCAGGCTTACTACTGAACCTGGGTCATCAGCTTTTTTTGTTTTGTTTTGTTTTCTTTTGATAATTCAGTCTTTTGGTCTCCTGGCCAGTGGTGATGTATACATTATTTGTACCAGTGGTGAACCCTCTCCCATCAGTGCCCGGCGTTCTGCCAGTGCTATGTGCTCTGGGGCGAATGGCCCATGGCTTGAACTCTACATCATGGTTCGAAGGAGGTTGAGGGACAATAATCTACCTGTTGATCCCAAGCAAGTCAGCCAGCCAGTGCTATGGGTTGGACTGTCTAGGTGCTTCTGATCGCTCCCTCCCCGAAGTAGGAGAGCAGATTATCAGATGCTCATCCTCCTTCTCCCGGGGCACACTCCAATATTCTGGACTCACTTCTGAACCTGGGTGGTGGTCAACAAAAGTGTCAGCTATACTGCTGTGCCAATGTGTTAACCCAGTGTGTGGCATGGTGAGGTGTTCTGCAATACATGAGGTGGTGTGTGTACCACTAGAGGCAGGTATATGTCCCCCAGGATGGTATGGGTTTTACCGTCCACCAGACCAGGACAATACTATGACATGTCAGAGGTCTGGTCATGCTAATGTCACACATTCCCTCACCTAAGATCCAACGTGACAGACATAATACAATGAAAACATTAAACCCGAACATAATGGTCTTGAAGGAACGGCAGCACCATGTTACACAGCACAGGAACACAGTGTGCCATAGACACACAGAACCAGATTTATGCCAGTATCTGTTTACACTGCATGACACACTGTTGGTGTGAAGTGTGGCCATGTTATACCTGACCAGCTGCACCAATGAGTACACCACATGAGCAACAGGACCGCATTAGAATGGGCCGAGACACCAAGATCCGGTCATTTGTCACCCTGTCACACGATATTGTAATATGGAGGAACAACCGGCCAATTTTGCAACCACTGACAAGAATTAAGGCACAGTTATGACAGTCATTTATCTAAATGGTACACTTAATTTTATTGTGGTAGAATAATGCTTTGGATGATGTTGTATTCGTTTCATGGTTTTAATTTACTGTTGATTAGAAGTACATTACAGTGCAAGCCTGTTATAATGGACGCATATGTGCACACAACCTTTGTCTGTTATATTCAGTGTCCATTATATCCAGAGGAGGTGGAGCCTATGTTAGGTGTGTCAATGTGTGTGAGCATGGGCTCAGGGTGAATGAGAACTTATTATAAAACTTCATAGATTACTCAAAATCCTGCCTAGCATATGTTTCTTTAGTCTGTGCGTTTATTTATAGTTATTTAGCTGTCTGGGAACATGAATTCTTTTAAGGAAGCTTATTGCCGAAGATAAGAAGAAGATGAGGCCCACATTTTTAAAGGAGATGCACTGTGCCAAAAGGAGATGTGCCACATCTTAGAAAATGAGTGTAACTGTGATATTCAAAAGGAAGAGATGAGTTGTGCATCTCTGGATGCACCATCGTACATCTATAATGTATGCGGTGCATGTAGAGGGGGCATTCCCATGAATGTGCCGTGCATCCCTATATTCAGCCAAAATGTGCGGCACATCTAAGAGATGAGCCACCCAAAGTTAAGCATGGAAAAAGCATGTCAAAATGGCCAGCCACACACAGGCAGGCTGCAGAACTGCAGGCAAGTCATCCGAAGACAGCCCTTAGAGGTGCACCATGACATGCTCTAGGCACCCACACACAGCAGTCATGCTGGGATGGATGAACCCTGAGCCACAGGTGCCGTGTCACCACTGGCACTGTCCAGGGAGAATTCCCCACACCGCACCCTGGACGTAGACACCCAGCAGCTGCATGCCAGTGCTGTCGGGTGCTCCCTGGACACACCAGAGGAGCGGACAGCCACAGTGCAGCAAATGTACTGGGGGCCATTGCCTGCACCCATGCAGCCTGCAGGGTGCCACCTGGTGGTGGCATGCATCCAGGGTGCCATCTGAAGCAGTGGTGCCCAGGTAACCTGGTGGACAGGTGGCAGCCTGGCACAGGCCAGGGACTGACCTGTGGCACACACCCACGCTGGTAGACCATAGGCACACACAAGTAGGACTCACCCACTAATGTACCTGGTCATCCTCTGCACACTGCCATTCCTTGCAGTCATCTCCATGTTCAGCTCATATGGGGGGACACTGCAGGTGACTGTACACTGCATATAGAGCTGGTGTATCACATGCATGTGGTATACCAATCAGACTGTGTCACCCTGTGCTCTCCCCTGTTGCATGCCAAGGTGAGCCCCTGTGGACACTGTCCAGGTGGGACCCTGTACCCCAGTCAGACCCTGTACATGGCTATGGGTAATAGTACTGTACCCAGGCCAATGCAGTCCTTTCACCCACACACAAACAGTCCATCACAATTGCCTGAAAGGCTGCAGTACTTCCTGTTCACCTTTGTGGAGTGGTGGGGTAGCCCTGCACAGCTGGAACTGATCATGTCTGGGGTATGCCAATAGCCTGAATGCATTTCAGTAATGAGTTGTACATGTAGGAGATGGGCAAGGAATGTGCAATGAGGTCATTTGCATATCCAGACTGAATATTGCAACTTTGTGTACCACGTAAGTGGCTTTGCATCACGTATTGATCTGCATGGGGCGTAGGTCACTGGCTGCATCGCACATCTCCCACTGCGTGATTGTGCATCTTCGGGATATTCTTCCAGACGTGTGGTAGCGCATCTCATGGTGCAGCTTCTGAATTTCTCATTATTTTGGGCTGGCGCATCTCAGATGTGCGGCGCAGGCACTTTTGCGAGTTTGCAGGAGGCTTTTGAATATGATTGCCAGTAATTATAGTGGCTGGATGTTGGGGTTCTAGGGCATTAAGAACAAAGGCAAATGTACCGTAAGGGTTTTATTGAAATATAAAATCATCAGTTTTAGTTTAATTAATTCACTAATAAAAGTTTATGCAGCTTGTGGAGGATTATTTTAATGGAAATGTAATCTCTGTAGCTCTTTTATTTTAATTCTATATTTGCCAAATCTCATCACCAGCTCTGCAGCCCCCACCCCCCAAAAAAAGCAGTTCATATGCCCATAAAAGCTTCATAGTGTGTATGCCGACCTAGTGGCACTGAGGGTTGAGGCACTGGATGCCACACCTCACGCTATGCCAGCAACCCGGGTTCCAAAGTAGCGGTAGCAAAGAGAAACCGGGTATTGCTCTTTAAAACTTTGGTATTACCTTTGCTTTTACATACAGCCATGATCTTTCACCCTGCCTATTTTTTTTAGAAGCCAGAACTAACAATGTTTTCTTCCAAGGATTTTGGGGATGTCATCTAAACCTGATAAAGCAAATTTATACCTACCTGGACTATTGCTTTGGAGGGGTAAGGATGCTCAACCCTTTAGTGTTCTTTCATAGTTTATTAAATTCCTTTTCCCATCATTATTGCATTCCTCCCCTCCCTTTTGGGTTTCCTTGTTGACAACGGTAGTTAAACCCCTATGTGAGGTATGGCTTAGAACTACTACTGAATTGCCTAGGAACTTTAGGAAATATGGAATTCCTACGTTTTTGTTCCCCACCTTTCTCAAAATTAAACAGTGGAAGTTGGCCTTTACTACAGTTCAGACAGTCACACATAAGCAGCTCTATGTTTCCACCCATAACTCACATTTTTTTGAACAACCTAGAATTTTGGATTCCCAAGACTCGGAATCGGATAACAATCTTGTTTTCCGACAGCTCACTGACACTAGATTGCCGATCAGACTTTGGGATATTACATGGCTCTCATGCCGTGGAAGACTTGGAGTAAGGGGCAACTTGAAACACAAATCTCTAGAGGCTAGGATGTGTTTAAGGGGGACCTGTATTATGGAGCTTGAGACGATGCAGCATTTTTTCTAGAGCAGTGGTGCCAGAACAGTTTGAAAAGTGGTAGGGCCAAGGACATAAGGGGCAAATTTTTCCCTATTAAATATATTACCATGATAGCAAAAAGTGATAGGGCCACTTATGAAAGTGGTAGGGCCATGGCCCTAGTGGCCCCTCTCGTTCCAGCACCTATGTTCTAGAGTGCCCTTATAGTGTAGAAGTCTGGACTTTGCTATTGCATAAATGGAAGGATAAGCATATTCCTAAAATTACATATGAAATGCTCATTCATGGAATCTTCCCTTTGTCCATGTCACAGTATCATGCTAGTACATTAAGGCTTACATTTGTCCTTTGCAGATATTTCTTGTGGCAAGCCAGGTGTACCCAGTTATTAAAACAGAAATTGTATACGGTAACGCAAGTGGTGAATCAGATCTTGACAGATCTAAGGATTGTTTATTTTTCAGAGAAAAAATATTTGCCACAAGCTCAACATGATAAATACTGCATCTACTGTGCTTGGATTTTAGACGAGTGAACTCATGGTTTCTTATCTGTGTGTTTATTTTATGTTTAAATAGTCTGCAACTGATTTGTTGGACCACATATTATGTATGTTTGTTTTTTGTACTATGTTTAAGGGGATTTTGGTCCACTCTTGACTATGTTTCCTTAATTTTCCTTTTTTTGATGTAGTATACACAAGATTGTATTTGCCTTTCCCTTCCCTCCTTTTTGTTTTTCATTTGAATGTATTTCAGTGATGTATGATGTAACACTGTCTTGCTTTTTGTTTTTGCCTAAATAAAAAATTCCCCTACTCTTTTCGAGAAGTGCTATGGGATCTCTTTTTTTTTTAACTTTTTATTTATAGAGTTTATGCAAATACATTACACTATTGGAAACTGTACAGTGTTATACTTCATAAAGCAAGCAGTAGCGGCTCTAGCCACAAATGGTTACCAGGGCACAGCTGGGGCACAACCGATGGCAGCCAAGGCACAGATATATTGTTACTATGGGAAGCTTTACACCTATGGGGACCAACTGGGGCACAGCATTTTTTTTACTGGCACGTATACCTGGCGGCCTGCAAGTGTGGTTTCACTGAAAGCAAGCATCATTAAAATGATATTCGAATTTGTGAACCACTGTAACATTTAGTACAAGATCAGGGGGAATTCCATGCAGCTATAAGCTAACTAGTTCAACAATTCTGGGTATCAAATGGCCATAAGCTATCAATGCTCTTAACATTGAAATAGCACTTAACATGTGCAATTAGAAAAAAAAAAAGACCAGGCTAATACGCCTTTAATTGGTAATTAACTCTTAGCTTTTAAAGACTCCCATAATACTTCCCAGTATGCTCCCACAGCACTTTAAAAAAAGAAAGATAACATAGAACAAATTTAAGAGAAAAGCGAATGTACAAAATATTCATATTCAAAGCAAATGCTTATATTTCTGTCAGGAATTCTAGGGTCTGTCCAACTTAACTACTGTATTTAATATGAGCCTCATCAGGGCAATTAAAAAAGTTCAGCTTCAAGGAAAAAAATAAAGAAAGAATCCTGATATGTCCTAATCGATTAACTTTTAAAAGTAATTAAGCCCTTTAAATGAGACATTCAGGCCTAACTTCAACTGTGCAGAAAGGCTCCGTAGTTCCTTTAAACAGTAGGAATAGTCTGTTACATTAATTTAACAAAATATGGTGGTACTTAGCCATTTCTGTTTCATTTCAAGTGTCCTCCATTTTGGATTCTGAAGAAAGGTCTCCCTCCTGAGCTGCCCTCTCGACTTCAAGCTTTTCAAACAGTTTAATAGCCTCTTTAGGTTCCATATATATGTAGGCCTTCTTCCCAATCATAACGTGGAGTCGGGCCGGCATTAATAAGTTATTGGGAACCTCTAGGGCCCTTAGGCGGCTCCTGACTCCATCGAAAGCCTTCCTCTTCATACGTGTGGAGTAAGAAGGGTCTGGAAAAAACAGTATTCTCGAGCTGTCCACCTTGACCTTACGCTGCTGCCGAACTGCCCGGAGGATACGATCTCTCACTGACACAGATGTAGTGATCAGCATTATGGTCCTAGCCCCTTCTATGGACATCTGTCTCTGGACATTAATCCTGTAAGCTTGTACGATTTGGTCTGCTAAGTCCAGTCCAAGGATCTCCAATAGCCAAGAACATAAATATTTAGGTAGGTCGTTTCCTTCTATGCCCTCGGGTAGCCCTAGAATCCGGACATTGGAAGCACGAGTGATGTTTTATATGCTCTAATCGAGCGGAGCAAAAATCTGCGCTCCTTTACACAGGATAGCGGTAGCCTGAGCTCAGCTGAAGATTTTCAGCATTGTGTGTTGTCTCCGTAAGGCCATCCAGTTTCTGTTCTACTTGTAACAATGAATTATTATACCCGTCCATTTTTTCATCCATCCGCTGAATGGTTCTGGTCAGATTCATTACCGCCAGTTGCACAGACTCTAGCGTAGCCGGGCCAGTCTCTCCACTCGAAGCTTCCGTTGTCGGGAGGTTTGCAGGAGCAGATGGAGGTTTAGAGGCCCCACAACGAGGGGCAAAGAAATTAGCCTTCGAGTCTGCATTTTTCTTCCCCATTTGAATGAATTTTAGTATCGCCGAAATCTGCAGACCACCAGGAATCCAATAAAGATGTTCGAATGGACAGATTAGATGATGAATCTGTCTAAAATTAATCAATTATGTGTGCTGTGAAGGGAGCTCTCTGAAAGTGCATCCAATCGGCTGGATAGCTAGCCCCCCCCCGCCATGGGATCTTTAATGTCCACCTGAACAGGCAGACGGGACCTCAGTTTTTATTGTCTCCTCTGAAAGATGGCACCTCACCCATCTCATGCTGCACTACAGTGTCAGTACTGGAATTTAACCCAAGTGACTGTGTGGGGATAGAACCCACAGCCTTTTGAGCCTCCGGCCTCAGAGGTGAGCGTGCAACCTGCTGAGCCACTGACACTGACTACAGACTGTACAAAGTGGAACTGCCACACCAGTATCAGTGCTTCTTTAAAGGAATTTTCCAATACAGAAAAAGAAATGGGTTAAATCCACATGTTTCCAGCAGTGTTGCGCTTGCTTTCCTACTCTCAATACTATGACACGAGACTCACTAGCTCTTTGACCCAGATGGATGTCTTCATCGAGGGCATTATGTGCGAACATATGAACATACAAAAACACCAGCAGAAACAGGCCTCATGGTCTACCGAGTCTGCCCGATTGTGCAGGTAGCCCCTCAACTTGCAGCTGCCCCACCCTCTCCACCCCTCTTCATCATTACCCCCTCCCCATTCTGTCCCATCCCCTCTTAAAACCAGCCACCGTTCTGCAGGATACCACCTCCTCGGGCAAGGCATTCCATTTGTCTACCACCTATTCTGTGAAAAAATGTCTCCTGATTTCCCTCCTGAATCTTCCCCCCTCCAGTCTCAGCTGGTGCCTTCTCGTGTGCCTCCCTCTTCTAATCTGGAAAATCCCTTTTGTATTAGTATGTAAAGGTTTTGATCATATCCACCCATCTCTACTCTCCTCCAGGGAGTACATGTTCAGCTTGCCCAGCCTATTCTCGTAGGACTCCCTCAAATCCCTAGATCATCTTTGTCGCCCTACGCCGTACCCCTTCCAACAATCTGACATTCTTCTTCAGGAACGGGCACCAGTACTGCACGCAGAATTCCAGATGTGGCCTGACCAGTGACCTGTACAGGGGAAGGATCACCTCTCTATTTCTGGAGGAGATTCCCCTCGCTATACACCCCAGCATCTTGTTGGCTTTTGCAGCTGCCTTCCTACACTGAGCTAAGTTGTTCATACTCCCCGTTATAAGCACCCCATGACCCCCTCTCCTCCTTGGTGCTTTCCAACTACCCTCCCAGCTGACAGCTACTCCCCTGGTTCCTATCCCCGAAGTGCAGTACCTTGCACTTCTTGGCGTTGAACCCCAACTGCCATGTTTCTGACCATTCCTGTAGTTTGATCAGGTCTTCCTGCAGCCCCTTCCAATCCTTGATGTCATCCACCACAGCTCCCATCTTCATATCGTCTGCAAACAGATTGATCCTACTCCAGATCCCTAGTGAGATATCAGCTATGAATATCCCAAACAGCAGCAGTCCCAGTACCGATCCCTGTGGTACCCTGCTTGTCACCGCCCTCGGGGATAATTCCCCCCCACTACCACCCTTTGCTGCCTCCCATTGAGCCAGTTATTGATCCATTTAATCATCCTTGTTCCCACCCCTATATACTCCAGGAAATTGGCTAGTAATTGAGAGCAAGAGAGCACAAGCAACACTGCTGGAAAAATATGGATTTAACCCTTTTATTTTTCTGTACTGGGGATCACCTTTAAATAAATGAGCACCAAAGTACTGATACTGGTGTGGCAGTTCTGCTTTGTACAGTCTACAGAGGCTGTGACAAACATTTGCAACTTCTAGGTGAGTGTACCTTCTCTTGTTTTGATGACATACTTAAATTGTTGGGCTGGCCACCCTGGTGTGCACCAGTTCTCCGAGCCGTGAGTGCAGAGATAACTCACTGTATGTTTTAAAAAACAGCAGGACTTTAGTAGCAAGAGTGTCGACGGAAATCTGCTTCTTAATAGTTATGAAGCAGCAGAGATCGCAGAGAGGAGTCTGTAAGATCAGGTGCCAGTACATCAGCAGCAAGAGGGATGGCTGAAACAGAGAAACAAAGGCAGTTACTAGCCAATTTCCTGATCTTCCTGATCAGCATGGAAACACAGAAAAGGACATCAGTGGTTTGTGCATCACACCACGTGTGCCACTACTGACGTCAAGGAGCAGGCGAGCTCCTCCCAAGTCATGGCCCCTTACCAATGCATCGACGCTGAGAGGAGCCGTGCAAACACAGAACACATGCACAGCAGAAGGTTGGAGCAGCACAGTCACAAGGTAAGCTGGCCAGCCATGTAAACATGGCCTAAGTCAAATTCTCGGAGATCCAAGTCATTCTAGATCTGAGCCAATGAGGGGTTTCCTATACTGTAATATTTATTTAGTTTTTGTTGACCAGGTAAGTGCACTAGACAAATCCTGCCTATTTTTCAGGCACGACCCAGGGGAGGGGGATACAGATAAATGCCAACTGACCTTGAACCAGATTAAGCTGTTGGTGGTATTTTTTAGTGAATGAGGGAAATTTGGCCAGGGCACCGGGGAAATTCCCCTACTCTTTTCGATAAGTGCCATGGGATCTTTAACATCCACCTGAACTACCACCAATACAGGCAGATGGGACCTCGGTTTAACGTCTCATCGGAAAGACGGCACCTCAGAAGCGCAGCACCCCTCTCATGCTGCACTACAGTGTCAGTACTGGGATATTAACCTAAGTGCCAGATGTGGGAACTGAACCCACAGCCCTCTGATCTCCCGGCCTCAGAGGCGAGTGTGCTACCTACTGAGCCACTGACACTGCTATGTGACCTGAATCAGATTCATATCTGGACCTCCCCACTAGCAGGCTGGCTTGAATTGGCCGCAGCTTTGAAGTCATATTCTTGGACATCCAGGTCACTGCCACCTCACCTGTATCCTAATCCTGACCCCATTTATGTCTGTAACCCTTAGATGGCGCTATCCCAGGGGCTACTACCCCTGCCTGATTTGCCACTAACAGGTTGAGGGGCCTGGATCCAATGGCAGGTGCCTCCACCCAGAGGTCAGGGTTTGCAATAGTTAAACTTACTTGGTCACAGCCCTCTGGGACACTGCAACCCCCCTTTCTTCCCACTAGTGGCCCACACAATATATCAGAATTACCTTCACAGTATACACTTACCCCCAGGACTATTTCTGGCACTGGGACCCCCTGTAAAATAAGATACAGTGCAACAATCACAGTACAATATTTTAACATAGACAAATACCTCAGGCAGTATAACTTTGCTGAAACAAGCAGCTCTGATTTATTTAGGGGGAATATAACAAGGACAGGGAAATCAGGTTAATTAGCTTATCACTCTAATCATCTACCTATGGCTCTGTGCATGCAGGCCTATCCCTATCAGTTACTGTCCTGGGTATACAAGCCCTAGTGGCTAGTCCAAACCGTGGCAGCTGGTAGGGCCCTTTCACAGAGAAAAAGGAAAATTAAACAGTCAGCAGTACAGTAATTCCATTTGGATTTAATGTGGCAATTCAACAGGAGCGACCCTGAATTAGTACTCACGACCTCCAAATAAGATAGGGTCCTTCAATATCAGCAGGGCTACTCTTGAGCTCCAAGAGACTCTTCACACATTTATATGGAAAAAAAAGGAAGTACTATACCAGGCAGGCTGCTTCTCTATCCCGATCGCAATTACTGCACAATACCCGGGAGAACACACAGCAGATTCAGTTCCTGACAGACCGAGTGCAATTCAACAATTTCTCCAGTCTTCTACAGGGTGAGCCTGGTTTCTACTCTTCAGAGATCCTTTGATTCTTTTCACAGGAGATTCAGTCCTAACAAGCAGTTACACAAGCTGCAGACCGGAACTCTGGGCCTTGCACACGTTTTTGACTGAAACTGTGCACTGAAGGAGCACAGGGTTTCTTCCTTCTTCACTGCCAAAGCTCAACTGAAACTCCAACCGACAAAACCGGGCACTTCCTTTGAGTTCCTCCCAGTTCTTGACTGGATTGGCTGTCACCACAATAGACTGCTGCTGTTGGTCCAAAAGGCACTGAAGTCTAAACTACATCTCCAGAGTCACTGCCCATACAATCCTCTTGTGGCTGGCTCAGATTATGAGTCCAAGTTCTGATTCGTCCAAGGCACCATTTTAGAGCTAGCTTACCCCACACTGATTGGTCCAGTTCAGCAGTTCAAAACCAGAATGGGGAACTAGGCAGACACTGTTCTGACTGCAAAAGAAAGTAGGTTAGACAAACTGTAATTTCATTATCACTCTAAATGGTTTCTGGCAAACAGTTACATCTTTCAGATAGGTTCCCTTTGCACTCCTAGTGACTGCAAAATGGAGTGAATTGGCAGCAGCTTGGTGGTACTCAATCAAAGAAACACACAGTCCCCCGTACAAACTAATTATGTCTGCAAGCAGACAGCTCTTAAAGAGACAGTACCAGAGGTTCTAAAAACACTCACTGATAAATGGC
Organism: Neoceratodus forsteri; assembly: GCA_016271365.2. Lineage (NCBI taxonomy): Eukaryota > Metazoa > Chordata > Ceratodontiformes > Ceratodontidae > Neoceratodus > Neoceratodus forsteri. The sequence goes on along the minus strand of CM028129.1, from coordinate 437,800,723 downwards.
TTAAACGCCAAACACCTTTCAGGCTTGGAGCATTCAAGCAAGCTCCTGGAAGTCTTTTGGGAACCCCCATTTGAAGGGGGGGTTACATGTCAAAGAGTGGGAGGTCCAAAGACATGCTTGGATCAGTCTGAGTTAGGGATGGATTAACATGATATGTTTATTAGAGCCCCATAACATAAGGGCCCGATCCTCAAAGGTACCCCAGATGCATGCAACATGCATATATCTAGGGTGCAGTGACCTGAAGGTGTGGGAGCTGGTGCACCTGCTGACATTCATACAACCCCAGCCCGCCAGTGTTGGATCCAGGATTTTACAATGGAGGGTCTTGTGGTGGTGTGCATACTTGATTTGCAATTTAAAAAAAAAAATGTTAATCCTTTATATTGTCTGTTATTATCGTTTTCATTTAACTTTTTGACAGAAAATGTAAATAATCTATAGTTTTGAATGTATATTTTCTTACAATCAATAAGTTAGTCTTCTTCAACAAAGTGAAATGCAGCAACAGCAAGCACGTAAGTTACAATGGGGGTGCCGCCATCCTCTTCGCTCCCCCTAGATCCGTCACTGCTGTCTAATGGTGAGGATCTGTGTGTGGGAGCAGTTTTGGGGGGGGCGGGAGTGGAGCTATACTGAAGTATGGGTATTCAGTTGGATCCCCATGCTGGGCTGATGGTGGATCCTTGCCACCACAGGGAGCGGGGATAATAATATGTGTCAGTCCTCCAAGGACTGATGTATACCCCATGCCCATGGAAAGTCAACAAAATTAAGACATTGCTGGCTGATGCTAGTACTGCCCCCAACCCCCCCCCCACCAAGGAGGCTCCTAAGGCTGGGGTGGGGGGAGCTCATCAGGCCCCAGGAAAATAGTTGTGACCGAGCAGAGGGGGGGGCACATCACTGCTACTGCAGCACTAAGGGCTGCATAGCCTCATCCCCCTCTGCTGGTCCTGTGCAACGTGGTTTCTTCCTTGTGAATAAGGAGCATGTCCACCCATGCCCCCTGGACCACTCCATCCCAGCCATTCATGTAGCCAGGCACGCAGCTTGGGATCGGGTGAGGAGTGAGTGCGTGGACCTTTACTTGATTCCCCAGAGTGTCATGATGGTGCACATCCTGCCCGAAGGGGGCACTCTGCAGCTTTTCCCAGTCCTGTGCAAGTGCAGAAGGGACAGGAGCCTTTGCCGCGTCGGGCACTCAGCAATTAACTCACATTTCTATACTGCATATAAAATACTGCTAATTAAATGCTACAGTAGCTCCTTAATTGCATTTGAACCATTCATACTGTTTTGTTAAAACCTTTTTTTTTTGGGGGGGGGGGGTTGTTTTGTTTTAAATTTTAGAACCAACATGTTCGGGGATGGTATTTTATTTTCAGAAACAGTTCTACTTTTACCAAATTCCCATGCTTTAGAAGTCTGAAATTTAAAGAACTGTGCACACTTCTAATTAAAAAGACATACTGTACTCAGGTACCTACTCTATCTCAGTAAGTATCCTGTAGGGATAGTTTGTTGTTAGGCTCCCTCCTGTGTGTCTCCTAGGTTCCCAATCCCCTCTGTTTAGATATTATGACTCTGTGTCCTTCAAGATCCTACGGAACTGTATACTGTCTTAACCCTGACCCGGGACCTTCCTTATGCTCCCTGTTGATGTAACCCTCAAATTACATATAAGCCAGGACTGTATGACCTTGTATTATTACTTTATTATTGTATGTGTACTTTGTTTTTTGCTTCCTCTGTACTGTTACTTTTATCTGACGTGGAGTCTTTGCAAAAGAGTCTATGATTCAAAGGATTGTAATTCTGATTCTATTCAATAAATGAATAAATAAATAAAAGTACTATGTAAAAAAAAATGTTTTATATAACTATATGGTCAGAAAAAAAACAAGAGCTCTGTAACTTACAATTAATGGTGCTGCCTGCCTCCATCTCACCATCACCACAAGCTTCAACCTGTATTCTTGCTCGTATGTAAATGTGTGCTGCCAAGATGTCTATTGGTCAGACATGCATTGTATAGCTCAATCAGTGGAAGCTTCACAAGTGGGTGGCACTCGGCACCATCAAATGCCAGACACTCCTGTTTTTAATTCTGTTTGGCCACAGAGGTACTTTTACTTCTAGTCAGAAGGGCAGCCTTTGGGGTTATGTAGATTTTAAGTATTGTGACATTCTCACTTAAATTCTGTCACTTTATTGCACCCTTGTCATAAGCAAAAGTTTAGGTCACAGGCTTTTTTCTATTTGAAATATTATTTTGAAGAACACTTGCAAACATTAAAGCAGTTACGTGTCATAGTGTGTACAAAGACAGTAACTTGTTAATATTGAGGCCTTGCAGCATATGGGAGCAGAGGTGTGGCTGGCATTTACTGTGAACCAGTAGTGAAAATGGGGGTTGGGGTTGGGGTTGGGGACTGGGGAGTGAATTTAAAAGACTAACTCAGTTCCAGGAGAAAATTTGGAAAGAGCTGCTCCTGTGTAAAATGTACCCTCTAAAGGCATAGAAGTGGCTGAAGTGTACTGTAAATATGCAACATATAATAAGGAAATTCATCCCCAGACACATATAAGGAATGTTTGATCCTACATCAAAGGTGGTGGGTTCCCCTAGTGAATTTTTTTATTTCCAGCACTGTGGGGAACACAGAGTTTCCTTTTTGTGAGGCCCTTCAACCAGTACAAGTGAAATGTCAGTACATGTCTATAAAGGGCATTTATAATAGGTTAGTGAACATTGATCGTTAATGTCTGTTATTTATAGCCTGTAAAGTCTTTGAGTCCCCTCAGCCTTATGGTGAGAACATGAAAAGGTAGGAGTGCTAAGATATGCTGAGCGTGTGATCATGGTAGGGAACAACATCTGTCAAAGACATCAGAGCATGCTAAAAGGTATGCATGTTAGCCAGCCCTGCCTGTGGCATGCACCAAATGTGAACTTGGGCTCTGGGGTTCTAGACTAGTGGAGGCTGTATTCCAGGGGTGCATCACTAAAGGCGTCTCTGCCTGTTTGCCAGAAAGCAGTGTTGGAGTTGACTGGAAGCAGTCACTGGCACTTACCTGCCTTGCCTTCCAGAAGTGTTCCATGAGTGAACAGTGGGTGTCAGTGTCATATAGCTAACATTTCACAATATTGAAGTGAATCCCATGCAGAGAACAATCATCTACTATTCAAACAGTTAGCACAAGAATTACTTGGCCAGGGTCAAGCCCCATTGAGATACAACACTACTTTGCATAATGAAACCAGCATAGCTAACAGGTTGAGACATATGGCAACATTAAGCTGTATGAAACAAAGACCAATCATAATGGTACAGCAAATAACAGACATTGTTACATTAACAGGCATTATCAGACAACATTTATTGCTAGGAATCACCATAGTGCATCTTTCAGTGGGGGTAGCTTTGCAGTATATGTGTATGTGTGTGGGGGGGGGTTAGCTCTCTTGGAGGCGATTAAGCACCACACCCCATGTATTGAAGATTCAGATTCTTTTTTCAATTAATACAGGATTGCTTAGCTGAGATGCAACTTCTTACTTCCAGCAGGACCCTGTTTCTGCTCATTTTCTCAGCTGGATGGCAGGAAACGCTGGGAGATTGACTTGCTCAAGGTCACACAGTGAGTCATTGGCTCTGGTGGGACTTGAACATGGGAAACCTAAATAGGGAGTTTTTTTCTTGTAAATTGTGAGCTCATGCAATCCATCATTTTTTGACTTAGAAAGAATAAGGAAGGAACTTGGCTGTGCCCTTAATCCAAGAGAACAGTAAAGCGCAAGGTACTACATGCTAGTTCACCCTTTGGTCCAGTATTTCTAGGAATACAGGCTAATCGGATCAGGCTGGGTAGCTTACTGGTTAGAGCAAAGTGCTGCAAGCCAGGTGAGCCCTCATTCAGTCCAAGTCAGCGCCACTGGCTGACTGTGTGACTTCTAGCAAGGCATTTACTTGATCCTGTGTTTTGGACCTTCCAGCTGTATAACTTGAGTATATCTAAAAGCACATTAAAATGTTTTGCTTATGCCAGAGGATGCTGATGAAAAGGAGTGTGCGTTTCAGTGTCCTCATGCACCTTCTTGTTGCTTTATTAAACTGTTTATTATCATTTTTATTATAATGATTATTAGAAAAGGCAAAAATCACTACCATGTTTGAGGATCTAAATTGTAACAGTAACATACAATATCATTGTGATGACAAAAGAGACATACGGTAGGGTCCACCGTGTCCTTCCCACCTGCCGAAAGGGCAATGACTATACCCAATTTGAGTATAGACACACCTGGGAATTTACCAGGTGGAATCATAACCCTGCTGCTCACGGGATTGTCTGCATTAGTAGCTACTAGTAGGATTCAAAAAATGTATCCAAGACCCCTTGAGCTGGGGAGGGGCTGCAGAATTCAGATGCAAAGAAAGGCCTCTTAAGTTTGCCTGTATGTAACTCCAGTAGGCCTGAACAGGGAATTGAAAGGGAGTCACAGTTTCCGAATAAGCTGTAAGACCCAAAAGGGTGTGGAGGTTGGTGGATACCCACACGCCCACGGGTTAGTTAGGCCCAATGCCACAGGGGAAGTCCTTACAGCCCTTGAACGTGCTGGTATCCCCAGCATGCCACAGACTGGAGTATCATTTTGTGCTTAGAAAATGGCCTTCAGTATCAAACATTTACAAAAAAAAGTTTAATATGTAAAACGGTCCTAATGCAGGCACTGTGCTGGCTGCTTTTGGTTTTTAGATGGCTCAGTTGGCTGACAAACATGGCTTTGTAATGCTGTTAACCAATCAGATTTCAGGATGTTCCTAACCCATTTTCTAAGTATATTTCAATCTCCTATGGGACAGAGCAATACAGGACAGCCCCTGGACTGCACTCATTACTAGTCCCCATTCTTGACTGGCATCTTGGGAAAATTCCATTTCCCTTGCATCTTGCGACTTGTGGATGTGCCCTGAGGATGTCTTCTAAATGCAGGCTGAGCTTTGATGTTTATTTCATGACCCTGCTGTTGCCATGTGTTCTGGGGTCAGTACAACATGTTTTGTAAAGCTGTGCTGTTTCTTCGGAGATTTGGTCATGAGAACACAAGCTACTGGAACAGATTCAAGAAAGTCACTCTTTTACTTCCGTCGGCTCCCTTTCTTGAAAAAAGAAATGAATGTAATGCTAATTTGAAAGTGTGATATTGATCAAACAAAACTAAATCCCTTTGTTTATCTACATGCCAAGAAACGTGCAGACTGGTTCAACACCAAATTCCCCACATTAGTCTTCCAGTGGTGCCTTTGGAGAACCAGCTGTCCTCTTGGACTGGACTGGAATTCGGCCATCAGTTTTAATGTGGCTATGGGTCACTCTCAGAGTGAAGACTGCCATTGGAACCAAAACATGACAGCTGTGGCTAGGTTTTTTAAAAGGGGGTACAGTCAGCATATGGAGTAAAATTGCAGAATTAATTTGCAATAGTTATTGCTCTGGAGGTTGCAGAGTATGTGTTTTGTTTACAAGGCATTTGACCAGGGATAACCACACTGAGATGTCATCTCTCATTTCTTGTGCGATCTTGCTGCAACCAGTTTTACAGTACAGAGTGGAGGGGGTGACTGTAGCATAGGGAGGTCAAGTCAGTTTCTCAAGGCACAACCCTTTGTATCTGTTAGTTTGCTGGCAAGAACTCCAAAGAATGCTGAAGAATTCCATATGGTAGCTAAAAAACTCATTTAACGGAGATATCTTAAGGCTTTTTAAATGTACTTTTTTAATTGATTTAACACACAAAAAAGCAAAGACAGGACCACTTTTACTTTTCAGGTGAAAGTCGGTGCCTCCTTGTGAAACACTAAGCTTAAGGCTCAGAGTCAAGATCACATGAATCAGTGGCTGTGGTGGGACTGGAACTTGGGATCTAGTCGTTCGCAGTTTTGTGTTCTACTTGCTGGACCACCCTGTCAACTGAATCAGAAACATACGCAGGATGGGCCTTTATTTTGTAATGATATTGTGATTTTGGGAGAAGGTATAACCAATGTTACTTTGCAGTCTGCACTTGAATAAACAGCAGAGTTTATTAAATATCATGGGTTGTACAGTGGAGGGGATATGAATATGCGTGGAGGGCATTCTTACATGGACATAAACAAGAGTCATGTATAACTGCTGACATTGAACAGCCACCAATTAGCTTTATATTTATTTGTGTGCACATGTATTGGAAGGGAAGACACCTCCTTATTTCCATTACTGCTCCTCCCCCCACTCTCTTACTGTGATAATCGTGGTAGCAACAGTTTTGCAGTCTTCCTCTGACTGGAACAGCAGTATCATGCCACTGTGGCAAACAAGGTGGCTGAAATATGTCAATTCTGAATAGAATGTGCATACGCAAAACAAGGTTTGTTTGCTCCTGTACAGACAGGAAGGGGTTGAGCCCAAAACACAAACACGCACACACGCAAGAGGCCTGGTCCAAGCCTTATGGGAGGGGTGCCAGAAGCCAAACCTGGCTGGTGGCAGTATAGCAAAAGTGAGAAGGTATCAAGCTGAGAGAATACTCTCTGGGACTAAAGAGCTCATGGGCCCCAACGCGATCTGGTGCCCAAGGGAAGGCAGCTGTGGATGTCAGGATGCTACTGGTCCTGTTCAAGAAGCCAATACTTACCCCCATTCCAGCAACTGTGAGGGTGTAGAACTACAGTAGGTGATGGAGGATGGGTGGGGGACAGCCACATTTTGGCTGGCCAATAAGAAGGTGCACATATGCCTATCATTCCACACTTTCCCTTTCTGTGAGCCAGGCCCCTCATCTGTGCTATACAGTTGGCCCGCAACTGGCCCCAGTGTGAGATTAGGCACTAGGATGCAAACCTTAGTCTCCCAGGCGGTGGCACGATGCACTGCAACAGTGCCATTTAGTACCAGAAAGATACCTTCTACAACTACCACATAAATGACCAAAATCGGGCTACTCTGAATTATAGGCCACTTTTGGGGAAATACTGCCCTAAAAATGTATTGAATTATGCTGCCAAATGTATAGGGATCGAGGGAGATGGAGTCATAACCAGTGGATGCTAAAGGGAGACCCTCTGACCCATTTTATTTATGACCATAGCCGAGGCTAAAGCCAAGCCCTCTAATAGTGGGAGGCCAGCACCTGGACCATTACGGCACCAAGCTCTCATCGCTGTCTTTTTATAATTATTCTTTCTTCCATTTGTCTCTTATGTATCCCCCTGTTCCTCACCCTGATGTCTGTGTCCATGCAGGCTGCACCTTCCCACTAGCCATGAGTGTAGATGAATAGCAGCCTTCACAGCCAGTGCCATATTTGCTCTGTGATTGGTCAGCAGGGTTTGTGTGAATGCTGGGTGGCTGACGCCCCCCAGGAGCTGGGCTCCTCACCTCCAAGCTACACCTGGTCATACCGCACAACCTTCTGCCTTGCAAATCAGGGACAAGGGTAAAACAATTAGGGACATATCTTAAAAAATGGTAATATTCGCTCAAGAAACTCCATAATATATGGTTTAAAATGAAAAGCATTTTCTGATTCAGAACTAAAACTGTGAGACTAGTGTCTGGCATTATTTCATAGCTCCGATCTCTACTATTCAGAGACAGAAACACCAATTTTAGATGGGACAGAGGTATTTTTTTTCTACACTTGTGTATCCTCCTTGCACCTTGCTAGCCCCTATCTGAATGACCACCCAACTCAGTCAACCCATCATTCCTGGGACTTACCCCTATTCCCCCACACTTACCAGTCACAGCATGGTTGAAGGGCTTGCCTTGCCCCTCTGAAGCAGGATCCAAATGGGTGCCCAGTCAGTGGTGCCAGGCTTGTTGGTGGGGGGGGGGGGTGTCCTTCATCCCCTTCAGCAATGGATTTTTCCTCCAAGTTTCTGCCCCTGGGATGTCTATGATCAATGATGTGGAGAGTCCATTGATGTCCACACCCTTCTGGGCCTCCTGACAGCCTTGTCGTCCAATCCTCCTCAGGTGCACAGCAGGAGGCGTGACTCCCACCATCCCCTGAGAGGGCAGCAGTCATTTGGACACCATCTTCTCACCCCTGGCTGACCCACAGTGACTGGAGGTCACTATTTGGCCAGTTGGTAGAGATGAACTTTTTAAGGCAGAATTAGGGATGTCCCTGAAAATCAGGGACAGTTGAGTGATATGCAGCCAGTCCATGATCCAGCTAGCAGCCTCAACACATGATCCTGGCTCACTCTTAAATTTCCAGTTTTCCTCCATCCTAATCAAGCCAAGACTCTCTTCAAGGTTTCACAGATATGCAAGGGGGGATGCCCTGTGGTGTGTTGGCAGTGCGCTGTGCTATCAGTGTGGGTTGAATGGCGTGTGCATGTGCACCCTGTGGTCTCATGCCTTGCCCTGTGGTGTGTTGGCAGTGCGCTGTGCTATCAGTGTGGGTTGAATGGCGTGTGCATGTGCACCCTGTGGTCTCATGCCTTGCCCTGTGGTGTGTTGGCAGTGCACTGTGCTATCAGTGTGGGTTGAATGGAGTGTGAATGTGCACCCTGTGGTCCCATGCCTTGCCCTGTGGTGTGTTGGCAGTGCGCTGTGCTATCAGTGTGGGTTGAATGGGTGTGCATGCCCTGTGGTCTCATGCCTTGCCCTGTGGTGTGTTGGCAGTGCACTGTGCTATCAGTGTGGGTTGAATGGAGTGTGAATGTGCACCCTGTGGTCCCATGCCTTGCCCTGTGGTGTGTTGGCAGTGCGCTGTGCTATCAGTGTGGGTTGAATGGCGTGTGCATGTGCACCCTGTGGTCTCATGCCTTGCCCTGTGGTGTGTTGGCAGTGCACTGTGCTATCAGTGTGGGTTGAATGGAGTTTGCATGTGCACCCTGTGGTCTCATGCCTTGCCCTGTGGTGTGTTGGCAGTGCGCTGTGCTATCAGTGTGGGTTGAATGGAGTGTGCATGTGCACCCTGTGGTCCCATGCCTTGCCCTGTGGTGTGTTGGCAGTGCGCTGTGCTATCAGTGTGGGTTGAATGGCGTGTGCATGTGCACCCTGTGGTCTCATGCCTTGCCCTGTGGTGTGTTGGCAGTGCGCTGTGCTATCAGTGTGGGTTGAATGGCGTGTGCATGTGCACCCTGTGGTCTCATGCCTTGCCCTGTGGTGTGTTGGCAGTGCGCTGTGCTATCAGTGTGGGTTGAATGGAGTGTGCATGTGCACCCTGTGGTCTCATGCCTTGCCCTGTAATTGTGTTAGCAGTGCGCTGTGCTATCAGTGTGGGTTGAATGGCGTGTGCATGTGCACCCTGTGGTCTCATGCCTTGCCCTGTGGTGTGTTGGCAGTGCGCTGTGCTATCAGTGTGGGTTGAATGGAGTGTGAGTGTGCATCCTGTGGTCCCATGCCATGCCCTGTGGTGTGTTGGCAGTGCGCTGTGCTATCAGTGTGGGTTGAATGGCGTGTGCATGTGCACTCTGTGGTCTCATGCCTTGCCCTGTGGTGTGTTGGCAGTGCGCTGTGCTATCAGTGTGGGTTGAATGGCGTGTGCATGTGCACCCTGTGGTCTCATGCCTTGCCCTGTGGTGTGTTAGCAGTGCGCTGTGCTATCAGTGTGGGTTGAATGGCGTGTGCATGTGCACCCTGTGGTCTCATGCCTTGCCCTGTGGTGTGTTGGCAGTGCACTGTGCTATCAGTGTGGGTTGAATGGCGTGTGCATGTGCACCCTGTGGTCTCATGCCTTGCCCTGTGGTGTGTTGGCAGTGCACTGTGCTATCAGTGTGGGTTGAATGGCGTGTGCATGTGCACCCTGTGGTCTCATGCCTTGCCCTGTGGTGTGTTGGCAGTGCACTGTGCTATCAGTGTGGGTTGAATGGGCGTGTGCATGTGCATCCTGTGGTCTCATGCCTTGCCCTGTGGTGTGTTGCAGTGCACTGTGCTATCAGTGTGGGTTGAATGGCGTGTGCATGTGCACCCTGTGGTCTCATGCCTTGCCCTGTGGTGTGTTGGCAGTGCACTGTGCTATCAGTGTGGGTTGAATGGCGTGTGCATGTGCACCCTGTGGTCTCATGCCTTGCCCTGTGGTGTGTTGGCAGTGCACTGTGCTATCAGTGTGGGTTGAATGGCGTGTGCATGTGCACCCTGTGGTCTCATGCCTGCCCTGTGAGTGTGTTGGCAGTGCACTGTGCTATGAGTGTGGGTTGAATAAGCGTGTGCATGTGCACCCTGTGGTCTCATGCCTTGCCCTGTGGTGTGTTGGCAGTGCACTGTGCTATCAGTGTGGGTTGAATGGCGTGTGCATGTGCACCCTGTGGTCTCATGCCTTGCCCTGTGGTGTGTTGGCAGTGCACTGTGCTATCAGTGTGGGTTGAATGGAGTGTGAATGTGCATCCTGTGGTCCCATGCCTGCGCTGGCTGGGGGGCAAGCTGCTCATCATGCAGGTGAGACACTCGGCTCTCAGGAAGGAAAGGGGATGGGTCACCTGCCATTTGTGCACCTCCTGCCACGAGAGGCAGCAGTGGTATTGGCTGTGATGGCAGAAAATCACCCACCTTTCTAAGAGGACATGTGACACAGTAGTGGCAAAACTGATCATTGGGGGGGGGTGCAGGGGAAAAAGGAAAACATTAGGAAGAAGAATAAAATAATAAAAATCAGTATGTAAAAAAAGCATTGTATTCAGAGATTAAAATTGCAGGAAATGGTTTGTATTTTTTATGTTTTCCTTGTTTTCTCCATTCCCCCCTTTGTCTCTCCTTTTTCCCCACTGTGGTAATGATGGTCGCCATGGCTGCCCCCTTCCTCCATCCGAGAGAGTGGGGGAGACAGAAGGGTAATGACACACAGATGTAGTGGTGGTCGGCAGGCTTTGAAGGTGCAGAAGGGGCTCCTGTACAGCCACTCACCAAAATTGTGATACACAAAGTGTCAGCACTGTCTGCAGGGCATGGATTGCCCCACGAGACAGTGTTGTACAACATCTTTATGCAGCTTGGCAGTCTAGATGCTGGGGGTTGCAGACTGGCTGTGTGACTACTTACATGGTGGAGTGAGACAGCCATAGGGTTGGCAAATGGCATGTCAACATACTTAAGGTGCCATGCCATGCCACAGCCCATGCCCCGAACAGTCTGTGCTATCGCCATTGTTGATTTCCCTATACACACCATACTTTAATTTGCACTTCCATAGCATGGTGATAAATATTTGTCATGTCCCTCAGTGTTCTTCTGTGGTATTCTAATGGCCACAAAAAGCTATCCTGTGTTTTTTCATTTGCATGGTGCTTATTGGATCTCCTCCTCCTCCTCCTCCTTAGCACTGATCCCTTTTCTGATGGTTTGTGAGTGCACTGTGCACTACCTGACCCTTTCACCTGTAGAACATTAGTTCTGGCTCACATGGCAGTGATACCTTGACGTACTGCATTTAGCAGTTCTTCCATCCATGGGGCACAGTGCCTTGCAGTCAAGGACGAAGGCTCCTTGCATACTGGCGCCCTCATTGTCAGGGCTACCCCCCACCCTCTTCCAGTTTTGGCATACTTTCCTGTGTGCTAACGCAAGGGGAAAACTTGTGACCTATTTGTGTATAGCACAAAGATGTGCAAGTTAGAAATATCCCACAAATTAGTCCTTGTGACCACTTTGCGGCATAGCACAGGAACTATGTAGTAGGCCCCAACTGCCTTCACAGCTAATACCAGTGCTGTTTCTTGGTCGCCAGCTGGGGACCTTCAGGAAAGCCAAGTGTCTCAACTCAGCATGGGATTCCAATGCAGACTCCACCACACAACTCCTTTGCATTTTAATTGTAATGATATATTCATTTATTTATTTGAAATTACTCCATCTGGGATGACCCTTAAGATGCAGGATGTTGTTTTTATGACGGTGCTAGGGAGGATAGCAGCACTCAACACATTTGGGGGGGTCATTTATCCAACAGTTAAGTGCAGAATCCACCTAATGGGTTCCCAATGATCAAGATACATGTGTTGGTGTCTGTCCAGGATGTAATTTTTGTGGGCTTTGAAACATTTTTTTTTAAATAGAAACAAGATGGCAGCCATATGAAAAATGATTTTTTCCTCATGAAAAAAGATGACCGATCTTTTTTCGTATGGACCAAATTCTTTTTTTGTTCCAAGCAGCTATCCAAAAGACTGTACTGAGCATGCTCAGAACCGAAATTTAAAAATTTTATAACTTTGGAATGGATTAATATTTTTCACCAAACCAGTGAAAGGCACATCTGTGGGCCAAGTCCTTTGTACCCTGAACATTTCAGAACAAAATTCCAAACTATCTGGGCACTAAGTGATGACAAAAAAACAGCTAAAAACACACATTTTTTATGTTCTTTCACTGTCTGCATCTCGGAATCTGCCCATCCAACTGAAACAAAACTTGCTACATCAAGAGAATTACCCATTGAGACCATGCATGCAAGATTTCGTCCAAATGTGTTGAACAGTTTTTAAGGTATTGAAGTACAACATTTTAGGTTTAACATAGAAACCCCTGCTCACGCCTAACTATAGGGACGCTACCGCACCACTATAATATACACAGGTATATATTTATATAAGCTAGAGGGAACATCCATTGTGTGCATTTAGTGTTTCCTGTCATTCACTTTCCTAATGTTAGTGGTGTGGAATAACTTGCATTTGGCAGCTGAAAACCCCTGAAATACCACGTGATGTCCCCTCTAGTGTTATATACTGTATATTTAATCGCTGTGTGCTTGACTGTGTAAGGTGAGTTAGGAGATAAATCAAGGTTTTCCTTGTGCACAGTTGTACAACAAAAAAAAGTCAGAGGTAGTCATGCCTGACTGAGGTATTTGGCCAGTAAATCTGGTCATAAGTAGATAATGATGGGTAGACCATCCACAGGAAAGGATGAACTTGCGCAACTTGAACAAACAGTTCAGGTTTGTTCAGGGGCAGAAGAGTGGTTTTGCTGTTTAGATGACAAACTATTTAGTTACCATTATGAGGAAAAGAAACGCATTCCTTATGCTGTAATGCTAAATTAAGGCAAACACTAGGAAAAGAACCCCAGCCATTAGCTCTCAAAAGGCAAACATATATCTCATTGTCATTTTTCTTCACCTTAACATTCCATTAATTTGACTTATAATGAGGAAGGGTGCTACCATTTTAATATATGGCCGTATCCCCAACCCCCCCATCATTTTATTTTAAGTATGCACATTGGGACTACTATGAGTCTGTACTGTAAAATTCTTGGTTGGTTTTGTTCTCCCGACCTAAGGTGCTATTGCAAAATAAGGATGTATTTCGCTGAACTCAGGTACAACACTGTCGGTAAAGAACTCAATAGCGCCCCCTCCCCCAACTACAAAGTCTCAGGCTCTTGGCTTGCAGGAAAGACAGAAAAAACACCAGAAGAGCCCTGAGATCATTGCACACAGTATGTGTGTATAAGCAGACCGCATCGGCGCTGACAGAGCAGAGTAAGCGGCTGGGAACCACGCCATTGTAAGTACTGCTCTGTGTGAAAGGGGCTCATTTCCCACTTGGCTAAAGTGGTCTTGGGGGAGTTGAAATATACTGGGACACAGTAGAAAAGGCTAGGTAGAAGGACCCCATTAGCTAAGGCCAGTCTAGCTTTTAGAGTTAGGCTAGAGGCCCTTTTACATGCAGTACTCTGCGCTGTTGTGAGCGGTACAGAACAATTATACCGTTACTTACCTTGTGTGTAAATGCGAGCCGCACCACATCCTAAGTGAACATTCGCTGTTTTCTCATTCTCTGCTTTCCTGGGTTCATGGTTTCTTGTGACCGTTTTGCTCCAGTGTGTAATCAAATGGTAGCACTCACAATGAAGAGCCTCTTGTGAGAGACTGCTAGATCCGTAATGATTTCCCAGGCTTCACTTCTGTTTAGTAAACAGGTAATGAGCTGGAAATCTACCCCAGGGGCAGCGTTGTGCAAGTTTGCTTTTTTTCCTCAATCTTTTATTTTTTTTTTGTTACATCACATATTAATAATACAGGGGTGGACAATTCAAGCAACCAACTAAAATTTACTTGTATGACCATAAATTTCCAATGTGCTAAGTTTGGGAGGTAGGAGATTTCTGTGAAAGAAAAACTCATGCAGAATGTTTCTGTAGTTAACTCTGCATCTATACATTTTTGGGTCAATGTACTGTAATGTGGAAAGGGTGTCTCTGCCCCCCCCCAACTCCACCAAGTCTTGGGCTCTCAGTCGGCTGGAAAGATAGCAAAAACAGGAAGAGCCATGAGAGCGATGCAGGGCTCCTGTGTGTAAAAGAGAAAGGCATTGGTGCATACAGAGCTGGGCAAGTGGATTGAAACTAACAATGCGAGGTGGGCTCCGTGTAAAAGTGCCTTAGCTCTCACCCAGAAATGAAGAACCAGTTTAGTGTTCACTGACTTGTAGATTGTAGCGATTTTCAAGGAGAAGTCAAGGGAATGATCCAAGGTGACTCCTCAGTATTGAAAGGAGCAGACACTCTCCTTTAAGGAACAATGTGTGCCGTAAACCAAGATGCTGCCTGGCCGAGAGTGGAGCTTATGCTTTGAGCCAAATAGCAAAGACTTCCTTTTCCAGGTATTCGTAACTAAGATATTCTGTGTCAACCACCTCTGGACACAGCCAGAATGCTGTTCAGGCCTTGATTTTAAGGTTGTCAGATTTTCTTAGAGCTGTAATAAACACCCAAGCCAGCATAGAGACTACCACAGTGAATGAATTGGTGAACTTATTTATAAAGAAGGAGGGAAAAAAACAGGTCCTGGTATCCCCCCACTGGGGACACTAATGTGGATTTTGGTTAGGCTGGAGATAGTGCTGTTGATTTTGACTAGTTAGCAGTGACAGTAACGTAGCTTATGAACCATGATAATGCTGTGGGGATCCCTGCTGCCGAACATTTACTTAAGAGACAATCATGAGTCACAAGGGCAAAGGGCTTTGTTCAGTCTACAGATACTGCCTCAGTAACCAGACCATTTTACATGCCATAGTCAGTATTGTTGGAGAGCTTTAATAGGACTGTAGTAGTCCCATGAGGCTTCTTAAAATAATGTTGGGAGTCAGAGAGGAGGGAGAATTTAGTCAGGGGGTCGGTGAGTTTGATAGCTAATTTTTTCCAGAAGTTTACTTAAAGTAGAGAGAATTGCTACTGGGCAATAGTTATCCACAGAGCCTGGGTCACCAGATGTGAACACTAGTACTATATTGGCAATTTTACAGACACTAGGGATAACACCAAAAATAAGAGACAAACTGAAAAATCTTAGAGGAGCAGCAGTGATGTGAGCTGCTAGCCGTAACAGCTTGGGCTGTAGGACATCAGGGCCAGCACTACCATCAGTTTTAATGAAGGATAGCAGCCTTCTAACATCAGCAGGATCAATCGAGCGAAAGTAGGGTATTTATTTCTATTTTGTATACCAATTTACTGTATTTTATTCCCACCACCACCACTAACATACACACAGGATGAACATAAGAACATGTTGGCAGAAGTGGACCGTGTGATCCATCTAGTCTGCCCAGATTGCCTATCCTCCTGTTCTGTACTTCTTCTGAGATTACTGTAGTACTCGTCCCATGCTAGCTTAAAAGCAGTGACTGTTTTGGCCTCCACAGCCTCAGTTGGTAAGCTATTCCAAGGGTCCACCACCTTCTCTGTGAAATAGAACTTATGAATGTTGGTTTTAAACTTAGTTAGTCTCAAACTGTGCTTTCTCATTCGTGTGGTCTCGTTTTTGTGAAAGAGGTTTTCTGCTTGTACCTTATTTATGCCCTTTATGTATTTGAAGGTTTCTGTCATATCCCCCCTGTTTCTCCTGTGCTTGAGGGAGTACATTTGCAGTTGCTGTAGTCTAGATTCATATTGTTCCTGGTGCAGTTCCTGTACAATTTTAGTAGCTCTCCTCTGTACAACCTTCAAGCAGTCAGTTTCCTTTTTTAGGTGTGACCTCCAGAACTGTACGCAGTACTCGAGATGTGGCCACACAAAGGACCTGTGTAGAGGGAGTATGACGTCTCGCTTCCTACTTGCAATGTCCCTGCCAGTACATCTGAGGATGCTACTAGCTTTCTGTGCTGCCTTTTCACTTTGTCTACCCACTTTTAAATCATCGTAAGTAAGTACTCCAAGGTCCCGTTCAAGTTTTGTTTCAGTTAATTGTTCACCATCGAGTGTGTATGTTTTCCTTGGGTTTCCTTTACCTAGGTGCATGACCTTGCACATTTTGGTGTTGAATTTCAACTACCAATCCCTAGACCATGCTTCTTGGCTCTTCAGTTCTGCTTCCATTGCTGCCATTCCTTCAATTGTATCTACCCTATTGCAGAGCTTTGTGTCATCTGCGAACAGACATACCTTACCCTTCAGGCCATCAGCAATGTTACTGATGAATATATTGAAGAGGATTGGGCCAAGGACAGATCCTCAAGGCACACCCTGATCATCCTTCCCTCACTAGACAGTGTTCCATTGACTATATGACCCTCTGTATTCTATTGTGGAGCCAGTTTTGAACTCACTTGACTATTTTATGCCCTAACCCGGGGTGCTGTAACTTATTGACCAGTCTTCTTTGGGGGACAGAGTCAAAATCTAGATAGACTATGTCTGCTGCCCCTCTCTGGTCCACTATTTTGGAAACCCAGTCAAAGAATTTAATCATATTCGTTTGACATTACCATCCTGCTGTAAATCCATGCTGTTTAGTATGTAGCTTCCATGTTTATGTAAGGAACTTCACTATTCTTTCCTTAAGTAGGGACTCCATAAGCTTCCTCACTACTGAGGTCAGCTCACTGGCTGTACTGGGATGCACTTGGAAGCAACCTTCTTTAGCTCTGTGGGCTTTCATGGTCTACAAACTAGTCCCTGTTGCCATAGTCATAGAATGCTTAATCCAGAAAGCAGCTGTGGAAAACTTTGTGTACTCCTGACTTGTTCCAACTCTGTGATGGCAGTTTATTTTGTGAGGTTTTTAATGCTAGCTCATGGGATGAACCAATACTACACCACAGGAATGTATGAATAAACCATAAAATGTGTATCTAGTGAGATCTAAGGAGTCACCAGGCTTATAGAAGTACAGTAGATGTTCTGGGCTATGAAGGCAGGGCTTGCCTGTCTGCCTCACTTGAGTTATGGATCCAGTCTTTGCTAATTGGGTAGGTATCATATTACACTGCCAGCCATTATGTAAATCACCTCAGAATGAAACACCGAGAACGGTATGGAAAATGTAAAAAAGAAAAATGTGAAGTACAAGAAACATGTGAAAGCACATCATAACACACTGTAGGGCATAATAAAAAGAGTTATGCATAATTATGCATATGAGAGCGGTATGAGTTAAAGAAGCAGTATTTGTAAGTCGGCAAAAATTTTCATCATACAGTTTTTTAGCACAATTGTAGTTCTGACATCCTTACATTCCTTCATATTTTTAATTTTCTCAGATATTTTTTAAATTCCTTTTATAACAATATTAGTGTTTGACTTACGGCATTAAAGATGGCTGCCACTCGCAGTGTTTAAAAATCGGTTCCTCTGAGGTTGCCTTTTGAATGTACATACTAGATTCTTACAGTGGCTGTATTAGGACGATGTTCCCACATGTTTCTGATGGTGAACAGCACCACACCAAGATATTTAATTTTGCATGGCAGGCATGTCACGGAAGGGGAATATTTTAAAACTTCAAAATCCCATCTCTTAGTCCAGGAATGAAAGAAAACAAAACAAAAAATGAGTATATTGATATTGTTGCCAGAAAATCATTACTTTTAAAAAAATTAAATGGTGACTGACACAAGCACTCCTGCTTTAAACAGCTGCAGTACCGACCATACAGATCAAAATGATGTTGCTAAGAGTAATATTTATTTAGAACATTTTACCAGGAGGGCTTATATACTGTAGTGAGATAATAGCTTGTTGTCAGCAGTGTCCTGAGGAAGGGGTACAGCAGAAGCACAGTATAACATCACTATACAATAAAGTGCATTGCAGCTGCTAAAATAGAAATGGGCAGGTGGAAGAGAAACAACATGCAGCCTAATCCACTGCACAAAGGTGCCAGGGACTGTAACAGTTTAGTTTGGCAGCAGATTTTATTAGATTTATAAAGTTCAATGACGTGATGGCTTCACAAGATATGACATTGTCATGTAGGGACAATTAGCTTTCCCACTGTCTCATATTGTGTATGTGTGTTTATTTGCCAATAGAAAAGTATAGAACAGCTCTTTTAGCAGTAGGTAGCTAAACAGAATAGAAATGGACAGATTCTGGCAGAGAGAAGTAACTAAATTTTCTTCAAGTAACACTGGCAGTTGCTCGTAAGGGAGAATTTTGGAAATGCTATGCTGAGTTACAAATAACATTTTGGTTCTTTAGTCAGAGTTTACAAATAATAAATCAATAATACCAGCACATCAAAGACCATTAGCACCTCTCTGTATCCCAAGCAAAAGACAGCAGTGCACCTGAATTGATTTTGTGATCTATGAACCAGAATCTGATGGACTTCAAGAAGGTCATGTATGACTACCTCAGCAACCCTGCATGTTTCTATCCCCCATTGTTCCTGCCACACATTTCCATCCCCCCTGCTGTCCTTCATTCATACCCACACCTCTCCCTATGTCCTCTTGTGTCATCCATTCTGAACGTCTATACCTTGTGCTCATCAATGGAATTTTGATTGTTGCATCACTCTCATTTGTTTTGTTGTAGACTTTGTTCACATTTATTGAAACTGGACAATTTAAATGAATAGATTGTAACTTCTTCTCCCTGTTGCTGTAATGTTCCTCAGGACCCTCTGTGAAACTAGATGCATCGCCTAAATGACGCTATCCTGGCACGTGCAAATCTGAAATAAAAAATCCTAATAAAACAGTTTGAAGGAGCCACATTAGGCAGGCACAGAAAGAGTGTGGAAAGGCCAAGGGGAGTTAGATACAGAGGAGAGAGAGAATTAAGTACAGGGAGGTTAGTTGACTTGCTCAGGGTCACACAGTAAGTATGTAGTTATAGTGGGATTCAAAGGTGGGTCTACAGGTTCACAGCTGTGTGTTCTAATCATTAGGTTATACTGCCTCTTAGCACCTGATATTCATAGTAAACTAAATAATCAAGGAAAAGAAAAACAGAAACATCCAGATCCCAGGTAGGCCCAGAACAAGGAGGTGAACAGAATATAAGAGGGAGACATACCTCGCTAACAGCCAGAAACCCCAGCATAACCACTAAGTAAGGGCTGAGACTGCATTCTGCAACATCTTGCAATGGTCAGATGTATATGTACTTACATATTTTATATATGTACCTTAAAGACTTGCTAATGTTTCCGAACTTGTCACTCCTCCAGAAACAGGCTCCCCAAAAAAACTTTTGTTTCACTAAAGGGAAATTGATCTTATCTGCTAACCATCCTCATTTAGGTTTTACTTCAATAGCTGGTGAGAGTTCCTCTATTGATATCCCTTAAAGTTATTCTTTCCTTGCTAAGGGTTGTATGCTAGACGATGGAGAGTAAAAAAAATTGTAGCCCCCTTTTTATGTTTGCTTGCACACATATGCAAGAAACATAGTGCCACCATGCAGATTTTCGTAGATGTGCCACCCCACTTCTAATGCCCTGTTCCTTCTTGCAGGTGCGGCCTCACCGCACCAATAAATGTCTGAGCTGTCTATGACAGCAGTTCAGATGCAGTGGTGTACAGTTCAAAGCAAAAGACAGCTACAATCAGCAGTGGTAACGTGTAGGCAATTTGCATACTGCCGTCGGCAGGCAGTTTACATACTGCCATCAGCAGTATGCAAAGTGCCTACGTGTCAGCACTGCATCTGAACAGCTGTCATAGACAGCTCTGTTTTCTTGTCCCCCAAACAAACACCCAAGTAACGCGCTGGGAGCCACGCCCAGTGTGCTCATGCGCCCTCCCCACATGTATGGCCAACAGGTGCCCAATCCCTGCCGGCTCCACTGCCCCCAAACAGACTTCCAGGTGCCATGCTGGGATCCCACCCAGGGTGGCAAAAGTCCATATGGCTGATGGGGTGCCCAATCCCCATCAGCTCTACAGTACCCCCAAAACAGACTTCCAGGTGCCATGCTGGGAGCCCACCCCAGCGTGTCAAAAGTCTGTATGGCTGACAAGGGTGCCCAATCCCCATCAGCTCCACTGCCCCAAACAACTTCCAGCTGCCACGCTGGGAGCCCACCTCAGCGTGGCAAAAGTCCTGCGTCGTCTTCGTAAAAAAAGAAAAAGACACCTGTAAGAAAAAATGGTCCCTCGTTGACTATCTTGCCCCCCTTCCACCACCCACACCCCATACTTACCTCCAGAGCCTGGCGATCTTCGGTGGAGGGGGAACATGTCTGTACTCTTTTTTTTTTTTTTAATTATTTTAGTTGTTTAACCAGGTATAGCACACTAAGCTGAAAGCTTTTTTTACAGGAGCGACCTGGGAGCACAAGGAGGTTAAGTGACTTGCTCAGGGTCACACAGTATGCAAGTGGAAGCTGTGGGATTCAAACCCAGGTCTGGTTTGCTGGATATCACCAGATTTGCAGCTCAGAGCCTTAGACCACTGCGCTATACTGCCTCCCGTACTGTCTGTACTCTTCAAAACCAACCGCAAACTGAAGAAATGCCGGGAAGCTGTATAATGGCATAAATGTTTTTTTTTTCACCTTTGGTGCATATCTCGGCCATTTTGAGGAATTTTTTCGCCGAATTTTCAACATGGGGTTCTTGGGACCCTACCTCACTGTCATTTTGTTATTTGGTCCCGAAAGGTGATTTCACGGTCACTGCATGGAACCACTTTTCAGGACTGATTAACAAACGACAGTGTCACATTTCATGAGGTAGGCCCCAAAAACCTATGTTGAAAACTGGTGAAAAAATTCCCAAAATTCTGTTTAACGAGTGTGTGCTGGGCGTAGTTCCTACACGCTGCTAATCTCCTTTGAGAATTTTTAATATTTTCTACCCAGATTTTCAACATTGCCATTTTGCCACACCTCCTTATGAACAGTACAGCTGTCATTTTCAGCATCTCACCCAAAATGTGTTCACACATGTATCGCATTATTGGCGCTTATCAGTGATGCGAAATCAATGTTTGGGACACATTAAGAAAATCACAGAGACACTGTTCATGAGCAGAGGTGTTAAAATGGCTATGTTGAAAATTTGGTGACAAAAGTCCATAAAATGACTCTGTTATGAGCGTGCATTGCGCAATTTTCATGCACCCTCGTAAGTTCACGAATTTGTAATATTTTCAGTCCAGATTTTCAACACTGACATTTTTCCACACCTCCTTATGAACAGTACAGCTGTCATTTTTCACGCCCTGGCACGGTCGCTGTGGGAAATTAGTGTTCAGGACAGATTAAGAAAATGACTGACACTGTTCATGAGCGGAGGTCCTACAATACCTATGTTGAAACTCTGGTGTAAAAAATACCGAAACTAATTACATTATGGGTGTACATTGTGCAGTTTCTACACACACTCGTGACTTCACCAGTTTTTATGTATTTTCACTCCAGATTTTCAACAAGGCGATTTGTTTACACCTCCTCATGAACAGTACACACGTCACTTTTCACATCCTGTTTGAAATGTGCTTTCGCACCTGTGGCACCAAATGGCGCAGTCACCGTGCAAAATCACCTTTTGCCTAATGAATTGATAGTGTCACTGTTCATGCAGTGGGGTCACAAAAAGCCCATGTGGAAAACTTGGCATAAAAATACCAAGAAACGCCCAGGGCGTTAGGGTTTTCGACCATAACGCCCTACCCTGTAGGGACTGGCTGGTGCCAGGGGTGTGACTTGGGATTGTCAGTGGTAATGCTCATGGTAATGCTCATGCCATTCCACCCCAGCCAGTGACAGGCATCGAGGTGCGCCTTGGACCCTTTGCCCCAGAGTTCACCCCATTCTCCTATACTGCGCCCATTTCAGCGTATTACCTTATGGAATGAGGTGAATGTAAAGCCCAAACACCCCAAGGCACACCTCAACACTTGTCAGTGTCTGAAGGGTAGTGTGAGGTGCAATGTCATGACCGTCATGGGTGACGACCCAAAGGCACACCCCAAAGCCTGTCCATCTCTGCAGGGTGAGGGTGGAGTTGGTGTCAGTTTAATACTTCAGTGCCATTCCTATACTGCATCTGTCTAACTCCTGCACTTCCACTGCTAGTGCCAGCAAGCAAACATTTGGCATTGACAAATGCTTGTTAATCTTCAGGTCTGGCAGTCCCAAATGATGCAATGTAGGCTACCTTCACCCTGCTCCACTAGATCTGCAGAACACTGCTAACCTGGAAAGATCGTGCTGTTCTGGAATAAAGGAGGATTTATTTTCCATGCTAATTCTGTTCTTTGACTGCTGATCAAAGACAGCCAAAAGGGCCAATTTTGCACAGCAATTTGTAAACATAGGCAGTTTTAGTCACTAGCAGTCATGCAGGGGGCATCCCGCTCATCGGGGGTCCTCCAGCCAGAGTCTACGTACCTCACTAGTTTTTACATTTGTCTTTTTTTATTTTCAATAATTTGGTTGTTAAAACAGTGAAAATTAGCATTACTGGGCTGTGCAGAGCTTTCCGATGTGGCCTCTCAATGTCATGAAATTAATCTCGCCAAGGAATGGCTGAGCTTATCAGAGGCAGAGGTGGGTCATATGCTCCAAGGGCTAGCAATGCTGGTTACCTCATGGACAAAGCATAAACAATGTCACTGGGGGTATTGAAACAAGCATTTGTCAATGCCGAATGTTGTCGCGCTGGCATTGGCAGTGGCAGTGGTGGAGCTAAAGATGCATAGCGCTGTGATTTTGTTAATGTGTCCCAAAAGGTGATTTTGTACAGTGAGTACGCCATTGTGCACCACAGCTGCAGAAACGCTTTTTGGGCAGACTGTGAAAAATGGCAGCTGGACTGTTGATAAGGAGGTGTGCACAAATGCCAGTGGTGAAAATGTGGCATGAAAATATTGCAGATTGACAAAGTTACAAGGGTGCATGGAAACTGCGCAATGCACACTTGCAACACAGTCATTGTATGGACTTTCTGCACCAAATTTTCAACATAGGCATTTTAGGACCTCTGCTCATGCATAGTGTCACCGTCATTTCCTCAAACTGTCCCGAAAACTGATTTCGCACAGCGACCGTGAAATTCTGGCGCTGGCCGAAGCGAAACACATTTCAGCCAGCTCTACTGTTCATAAGGAGGAATGGAAAATGCCAATGATGAACAGCTGGAGTGAAATTATTAAAAATTCACAAAGTCACGGGCGTACTTGCAAACTGCGCAACGCACGCTCGTAAAACACTCATTTTATTGACTTTTGTCCCCAAATTTTCAACATAGGCATTTTAAGACATCTGCTAATGAACAGTGTCACTGTCATTTTCATAATGTGTCTCGAACATGGACTTTCCGCAGCGACCACGCTTATTCAGCCCGGAACTGCGAAAACAGATTTTGGTCAGGATGAAAAATGATAGCTGTACTGTTCATTAGGAAGTGCAGAACAATGGCACTGTTGAAAATCTGGAGGAAAATAATATAAATCGCGAAGAGTTACGGCGTGCATGCAAACTACGCAATGCACCTCGTAACACAGCCATTTTTATGGAGTATTGTCACCAAATTTTCAACACAGGCATTTTAGGACCTCTGCTCACGAACAGTGTCACTGTCATTTTTGTAATGTGTCTGAACACTGATTTCGCATGGCGACTCGCGCTATTCTGCGCTGGAAGTGCGAAACACATTTCGCCAGGATGTGAAAATGACAGCTGTCACTGTTCTGCAAGGGTGTGGTAAAATGCCAATGTTGAGAATCTGGCATGAAAATATTGTGACTGTAACTACAAGCGCATGAGGCAACTGCACAACGCGACGCCAGAAATAGCGTCATTTTGATTTTTTTCCCACTAAATTTGCAACATAGGCATTTTGAGAGCCCCCCTCTTGAACAGTGGCACTGTCATTTCGGTCCTCGGTCCCGAAAGGTGATTCTGTTCAGTGACTGCGAAATCACCTTTCGGGACTGAATAACGCCATAACAGTGCAAGAATTCATGAGGAGGGGTCCCAAAAACCCCATGTTGAAAATTTGGGGCCAAAATTCCCCAAAATGCCTGAGATATGCATCAAAGTTGAAAAAACACTATTTATTCCATTATACAGCTTACCGGCATTTCCTCAGTTCGCAGTCGGCTTTGAAGAGTGCAGGCATGTTCCCGTCCACCAAAGATCGTCGCACTGGATTCCTGAGGTCAGTATGGGGTGAGGGGTGTGGGGAGGCAGGGTGCACAGAGGGTGGGTGCGGTGGGGGCAGGAGACTACGAGGACCGTTTCTTTACAGGTGACAAAGAAACAAAAAAACATTGCGGGACAGTTGTTTTTGTTTTAGGGGATTTGGCATGCTGGGGTGGGCTCCCAGCATGCCACAACTGTTTGTGGGGATCTATGACAGAAGATTGGGCACCCTCGTCGGCACACACAACATGGGGGGTTTATGCTGACGGTGATTGGGCACCATCGGCACACAAAGAAAGCGGGTGGCCAAGCTGAGGGTTAGGCACCTCATGGCATTTAACAATGGGGGTTCTTATGCTGACAGAGTGGGCCCCCTCACGGGCACACAAAGAAAGCGGGGAGCTGGGAGACGAGGGGATTGGGCACCTTGGCATTTAACAATGGGGTTATTTATGCCGATGGGGAGTGGGCTCCCCGTCGGCTATACAGAGGGGCAGGGGTTAACCGACAGGGGGATTGGGCAATTCTTGAAGTTGGCAGTTTACGGCTACCGTGTTGCTATGCTCATAATGTCAGCAAGCACGTCCAGGGAAGGTCCGCTGCGTCTGAAGAGCTTTGCTCGGATTGCAGCGGACCTTTTCTTAGATGTGCTCGCCACATTATGTATACACGGTGTGGCGCCAGCATGCAGGCTGATTGGGGAATGAGGGACACACCTACTGGTGCATGCGCTACATTTGCCCAACAGTGACCGCACCTCCAAAGCTGCACTACCACAAAATGTTGGCTGTGCAAGCGCGCCAACATAATAAAATGGTCAGTGTGTGGACTAGAGCTAAAGACATGTGACTACAGTGGATTGAGTGGGGCCCCTTGATTACCTTTCAGGGGTCCCACAAAACTCTAAAGCCAGTACTGCCTGTAAAGGTACACTGCTGGTCACTAGAAGCTGAGCTCAGACCACAAGGGAATCATTTCACTTGAGAGCTAAACTCGTGATTAGAACTCTGGACTTCTGCAGTAATGGGGCTGACACCTTGATTGACATAAGCTCCTTTGAGTGGAATCAGCAGTAAGCAGCTCTCCAGCTAACAGCTGGTAACTTGTCAAGTACTGCCATCACAAAATGTTGTTTATTTGTTGAGAGAGCACAGCGTGAAATAAATAATGTGTGCCCTTAATGCATAAAAAGAAAAAGAGTAACCTTGAGAGCCAGCTAGCTAAAGATCAACCGTAGGGAACCTAGATCGATGGGAAGTCACTTTCATTTGTTGAAACCCCAATGTGTAAATGTGTTTTTTTCTTTTTTTTTCCAGCATGTGCTGTACCTGCTGTACCTGAGTCAGCTGCACAGAGCTGAAACCTTGTGGTTCCTGGCATATTTATACTAGGACATTACAGTGGCCCAGCTTAGTGACCCACAACCACTTTGTGATCCGGATCATAGGCTATGACAGGTCTTAGACTGTACGCCCAATAGAGCTATCAGTTTAGTTTAGTGAACAGCCAAGCACTGCATCTACTGTAAACTCAGAGCAGACTGTGGTGCCCACGGGAGGATTCTAATACTTGCACTGGATTTTCCTGCTTTTTCAGAGTGAATACCAACCTGAGGATGTATCTTTAGGGATATTTCTGGCACAGTTGTTCAGTAACTGAAGCAAAAAATAAAACTCAGTGATTACACATTGCATTAGAACTGGGGTTCAGAATGTATTGCAGCACTTTTTGGATGAGGCCTGCGATTTTTTTTTTCTTCACATCGGATGTCTGTGCAAATGTCTAGAATAAGCCTGCAGATAGCTGAGAGGGAGACAGAACCATTGCAGATGTGGTGGTTCTGTTCAATGCTGTAGGAAAAAACATGTCTCTTAAGCTCCCATTTGCCGTGTCCATCTAATAAGTGGACAGTGGGATTTTTATTGGCCTTTGCACATCTGGCCCCTGTGGAATGGCAGAGAACTATGGGAAGGCAGTCATTGAAATGGGCAAGACCATGCAAAAACCCATTTCCACTCATGAGACGTGAATAAATTAGGCCAGTAGCCGTCACATTATTTATTTATTTAACTTTGTTGACCAGGTGAGTACATTTTTCAGGCATGACCCGGGTACAATAGCACATACAAGGAGATAGTACATCATAATTCAGAGGAAACTAAAAGTAACAGTATTAGTTTGAGATACTTATAACAGAAGTTTACAAATATGAACAGTAGCAGACATAGGGTTTGTAATGGAATACATACAGAATGCATACGAAAACTTGCAGTGTATAATGAGGGGAGAAGGCAGTGAAAATTTGCAGTCACTAGCTGGAGTAATATGGGTACTAGTAGTACACATAGGGAGTGTAATAGCTGGGGTGATAAACAAGCAAGTGCACATGCAGTTTGGGCAGGTAAGAGTGTGGGAAGGGAGAGGGAGAGAGGGATTAGCAGAAGAAATTACAGGCATTGGATGAGGAGTAATGAACTTTCAAAAGCTTAGTAAAGGCTGACAGTGTAGGGATTTTTTTGATGGGGGGTTATGGAGTTTCATATTGAGGCAGCTCAGTAACTAAAGGGGCATTGTCCCATGTTAGTACAAAACAGAGAAACTGTAGTATTGTTAGCGACAGAGCGGGATGTGGGAAGGTCAACGAGCGAGATGTGATTAGCTAGGTAAGCAGGATTGCAAGATTTTCATAACGAGCATGGCAAGAGTTAGATTTGCTTTGAGGTCAGGGGTAGCCAGTTTAAGGTATTTAGCACGAGACAGTGATGGGCATTGACCCCATTGCCAGAGGCAAATTTAGCAATTTTATGATATAAGGTATGCCTTTTTTTGCAATACTGATTTGCTGGCAGCATCAGTGACAAACAAGCCGTTATCTAGTGAAGGGAGAAGATTAGCCTGTGCTATTCAGATCCTAGTATTAGGTGGTAGGAACTGGCGAACTCTGTAATGTGAGCCCAACTTCTGGTGAAGGAGGGTGGTGGTATGCTGGAGATGGGTTTTGAAAAACGTTGTGGGATCAAGGTGCACTCCGAGATACTTGAAGGAGATGGTCTTTTCCAGTGAAGTGCCATTTTCTGTGTTGAAGCTGAACATAGGGGATCATTTGTTTAGGTTGTACCTGGTCCCAAACACATAGATCAAGTTTTCGGCAGGTTTAAGGCCATTTTCTCCTGAATGAACCACTCCTGCAACCTTGCGAAGCTATTGCTGAGTGTTTGGTTGATTGTACCGATTTCATTTCATTTCATTTCATTTTTATTACACCTCACCTAGGCCTTTGATTTAGTTGATCATGGTTTGCTGCAGGGTTCTTTTTTTGATTTACATTTCTAAAATGATGCGTCAGAATGGTACTCTAATTACTTAATAGAGTACATAGCACTAAAATCGATGGCGAAATGTCACAGTGTAACATAATTAAATGTGGGGTACCACAAGGCTCGATTTTGGGCCCCTCTTATTTTTCCTTTTTACATGAATTCTGCTTCAGATATCCTGTCAAAAATCATCTGTGACTCTTTACGTGCACAATGCAGTAATTTACAGTACTGATGTTCGACCAAAGGACACAGCTCATGCAGTACAAAATGATTTTCTCTTGTTTCAAAAATGGTTGCTGTCAAAATGCATGGTGCCAAATGTTAAGAAAACTAAACTGTTGATTTTTTCAGGACCATGAAAAAGGACAGATGTCTGTGCCCCAATTGTCGATATGAATGGTGAGACTGTTGAACTGGTTGTCAACTTTAGATATTTGGGAATAACATTTGACTCTAATTTCACTTTTCAACCTCATATCAATAACCTAATAAAAGCTGGCTATCAAAGTTTGGAAGCACTGTATAGAGTAAAGCCTTTCTTAACTCCTGAGTCGAAAAAAATACTCACCCATAGTTTTCTCCTTAGTGTTTTGGATTATGGTCTAATAATTTATGCTGCAGCCAGTGAGAAAATTCTGTCTAAATTAAAGGTTACCTACAACTGCGCCCTTAGATTTATGACAAATTCATATTCCAGAGCACATTACTGTGATCTTTTAAACATATCTAAATGTCCATCATTTGAAAATAGGATAAAAACTAAAATGGGTATACTGCTTTTTAAAGTGATTAATGGCCTACTCCTTATTTCTGCTCAGGCTTTATTTCCTAGATGCCTCAATACCCAAAGGGACGAGATCCCAAAATAAATCTTTCTTTAGATTACCTCGGCTTTTTTTTTGTTTACTTTCTATTTATTGTTTTGCAAGAAACAGTACAGCTTAAATTTCTCATGCAAGAGACCAAGAATCACTACAGCATAATATGCCATTATAGGAGACAGTGGAATATATAGCATTTCGTCTTGCAATTTTATACAATAGGAGTAGGAGTAGGAGGAAAAGGAAACTATTAAAATCAGTCCCGAAAAGTGTCTACATATTGCCAGCCGCTTCAGTGGCATTGGTAAGATCCTGTAAGGGAGAAACATAGGAAGGGAAATCCACACTCCATATAGCGCTGTTTAAACCAAGTTAGATCAAATTTTTAAAGAAATATAAGGTCCATCTTCATCTCATACCCCCCCAGTCTAGATACAAACAGTATGTATCAATACTATAATATTCTCATCCCAATAATCATCTGCACAGAAAAGAGAATAAAATTACCTATGTAACCAGGTACATTTAAGCAAAATAAGTTGCTAAGGGATAAATAAAATCCCTCCAGATCTTAAACTACTGAATTCAACATTTGTAACTGAAGTATCACGTATTCAGCATTATTTATACTGAATAAAGTCCCAATTAGGTAATTATCAGGACAGGACAAGACAGTTCAAAATCTGTTACTCGCCGTTTCTCCTCAACCTTCATCAGACTCCGACTCTTCTGCAACACACCGTGATGTTCGACGGGCCGAACATTTAGTCTCTGTGCGCTCCAGCCATCGCCATGTGTCTTTTGGATCTGAAAATTGCCAGGATTTGCTGCCATAAATAATCCTCAGCCTCGCAGGTAGCAAAAAAGAATGTACAGTGCCCAAGTTTCTCAGCCTTTGTCTCACCGCACCAGATTGTTTTCTCCTCGCCCTCATTTGGAAGGATAAATCTGGAAAAAAAGTTATGTCCTGGTTTTGCAGGGTTATTGGATATGTCTCTCTAGCTGCAGCTATCATGTATCGCTGACATCTGCTCTGGTTGTTCGCAGCAAGACAGTACGCGTTTTCATCAGTGGGCCTGTCACGAGGGTTAATCCGGTATACTTGGTGCAGGTGAGATCAGTCAAAGTCTTAGGCATGGTTAGCGTTTCTTGCATCCAGCATTTTAGAAAATTGAGTAGGTGAGTACCTTCAACCCCTTCTGGGAGCCCTACCAAATGAACATTGCTAGATCTAAGTTCATTTTCAAGGCTCTCCATCCTCCTCCGAAGTTGGCTATTTTCTTTGGTTAGCGCTGCAGTCGTGGCTTGGGTACATATAGTTCTTTTATCTGCAGTTTCCACTGTGTCTGTCAGCTCCGTAATTGCCACCTTGTGCAATTCTAATTTCGTTAAGGTTCTTTCGATTTTAGTGTCCATTGACTTCATGGACTCTAAGATGGCTTTCCATGGGGGTTCTCCAGATGATGTAGAGGGCTCTGATTGACTTGCAGCCTGCTCATGTTGTGAGGCCTGCTGCATGGTAGGCTTCGAGGCACCTAACTGTGGGTTCTGCACATTTCTTGTTCTGCCCATTTCAAATTTGGTACTGTGTGATAGCTCTCAATATAAGGAGCACAATGTGAGTCTTTAGAACCAGCTGTCAGATGTTCTTTAAGATTTAATGTGTATTTTACTGAGGTGATGGTGCAGAGCATGTGAGATGAACGTCCTGCCTGGAAGTGGCTGTCTGGTGCCTGATTACCTGTTTTGAAAAGCCACTGTCAAAAATCTTGCAATATAGGGTTCCCCTTTTCTACAATTAAGTACCTATCATCTTCTCCAACTGTTCTTCCGTTGTAACTTTCAAACACAGATTGAGATGATGGCTTGACACCATAAATGATTGCACTTTTAATTCAACTTAAATGAAAGCCCTGTTCATGCATGATGTTTTTTACTTAATGTATTTTATTAATTGTTTGTGAATTTCTTTTATGTATTTGATTGTCTTTGTTATTTATGTAAAACTTGTAACTTGTGAAAATGGGTAGTGATGCTCATCTTGCTTACAAGTATAAAAAATAAAAATGAAATGAAATCTTGGATAGGGCGTGTACAGTTTTGACGACCTGATTCCTATGGCCCAGGTAGTCTTCAAACCAAGCGAGAGCGGGGGGCCCAAGACCAAGTTCGAGTAACCTGGAAGTTAATACTTTGTGGTCGACCAGGTCAAATGCCTTAGTCAGGTCCACAAACACAGTTCCAGGTACAAGGCCCTTATCCACTGTGTGATAAATGGCATCAGTGAACTCGATCTGGGTAGTGTCAGTGCTGTGCCCTTTTTGGAAGTCATGTTGCTCAGGACAGATGAAGTCATACTGCTGCAGGTAGTCAACTAACTGGCTATGCACAGTTTTCTCTTGCAGCTTGGCTAGAGATGAAAGAAGTGAGATTGGGTGATAATTTTCAAGAGATGTCTTTTTGCTGTTCTTGTGGAGTGGAGCGACCATTGATGTTTTCCAGGGATCAAGCACTTTGCCGGACGAGAAGCATAGGTTGAAGAGTTTGGTAATGGGAAGTGCTGTTTGAGTAGTGGCAAGTCTGAGGAATTTGAGGATGAGTCCATCCGGGCCAGCAAATTTGTCAGGTTTTAGGGGGACAAGAAGTTTGCTGACTTCATGGTATCTAACCCTTTTTATGTAGAAATGAGGCTGGTGTGGCTTGCTAACAATGTTTCTGGGTCTGTCAGTGGAGTAATGGTAAGACTTATATTTGAACAGATCGCAAAATAAATTGTTGAAAAGGCTTGTGATTTAGGGAGGGTCAGTGTGTCTAGTGCCGTTGAATGTGGTGGAGGTTGGGAACAGGCATTTAATAGGGAGTTTACTGACTGCCAGAATTTCTTGGCGGGTTGTTCAGGTTCAGTACCTGTTGGGTTTTTAGGTACTGGCTTTTGGCCCTAAGGATTACTTGCTTGCACTCATTCCATAGAGACCTGTAAGAATTCTAATCAGAGGTGCCGTGGGATTGCTTGAACTTGGCCAAGGCTTCATCTCTTTTACATATAGGAACAAAGATGTCGCTTATGAGCTAGTGGGATTTCTTGGGTTTAACCCTACACGTGTGCAGGGAAGTGTGCTTATCGAGTATGGATGTGAGATTCTTAATAAAGAAGTCCAGGGCGGTGTTCACATCTGGTACTGTGTCTAGGAATGACCACTTGATAAGGGGCAGGTCATATAGAAAGGATGCAGTAATAAGGTTGGAGCAGTTTCTGAAGTTGATAAGCCCAGGAGGAGAGTTTTGGGGGACACTGCTGTGCCATTGAAAATAGGTAGCCAGTTGGTTACTGACTGAGTCACTTAATGCTCCTGAGGCCAGGATTATTTCAAGCTTAATAACCAAGAGCCAGTCAATCAGTGTATGGTTACCAGTTCTATGGTTTAGTCTGGTGGGGGTTTGTAAGAATTGATGCAGCTGGCAAGGATTGAGTATGTCCTTATATTGGGCTTTGTTGTCCAGCTAGTTTAGGTTTAGATCCCCTAGTACTAATAATTCTGATGGTTGGAGCTGATCAAGCATGTGTGAGAGGTTGTAGAGGACGTTTATGCCCTACTTTGGGTGGGTTGTAGACACAGCAGAGTTTTAGGGATTTTGGGCCAAAAGTGATTTTTAACAAACAGCCATTCACACTGGGTACTATGGTTGTAGGGAGGGTCTCAAATTTCTGCCGCAAGGTCAATGAGAACATTGGTCAGAATTCAGACCCCTCTTTTGGGGTGTCTGTCTTTTCGGAAGATGTTGACGTTAGGGAGGGAGATTTCTGAATCCTTAACTGAGGGGGTGAGCCAACTCTCCGAAAGGGCTAGTATATGGGGTCTGTGTAGGGAGGAGGAGAAGGCCTCTGGCTCATGCAGTTTAGGAGCTACGCTTCTGATGTTTAAGTGAATGATGCAAATGCCTTTGTGACCAATCCAGATCTGGGGGGAAGGATGGACATTTGCCAATGGGCCGGGGTTTGTTTCCACATCCCCAGATAGCAGTAACTGGTAATGTAATATAAGGGAGAGCAGTGCAGTGGATTTAGTGGGGCATGGGGAGTGCAGAAGAGTGGCATAGAGTCCAAAGGTAGGCATGTGTTTCCTATGTAGAAGTCCAGTGGCAGGGAAGTTTTGAGATGGGGTGAAATAAGATAGGTTGTGCTGGTCGCGTAACCACACTTCTGGTAAACAGCTACTGTGTGGAAAACTACATCGAGATGTTGCTTTGCTATCATACATGGCTGGCAGTGTGAAGATCTTCATGAAGATGTCATTAAGTTTCCTGTACTACGCAGAGCAGAGAGACAAAGGAAAGCGAAGACAGTGCCACAGTTTGTACAAAAACCTGCAAGCAGCAAACAGAACATTTGTTGAAATTGGATCCTTCACCTCATCTTGCAGGTTATCTGTCCGACTCTCTCTCTCCAGATGGTGAACAAGATTTTAAAGGGGAGCTGAGAGGATGAAAAAAAGAACGGTTCTTGGAGAATAGGAGCTGTAAGGACTGTGACAGAATAAGGGCTTTTTTTCACCGGAAAAAAGAACTCAGGAGACATGATCAATCAGGTAATTGAAATACCAGAAAGGAATAATGCCAGGGAGAATGTGCAAGGATGAGATAACAAAAGGAACACACAATGTCACTGAAAGGAAGGACATGCAGGGGAAGCAACAGTGAAAAAATAGTCCTGCTACTAATCTGCCCCTGATCCTTTTTTTTTTTCATTATTAAATATATTTATTGTGAGGAAAACAGCAAACAAGCACAGAAATGTAAAGAGACTTACCAGTCTCAGCCCCTACACCTGCTATATAGGTGCCTTACCTCCAGGGCATGCTTGTAATGTGAAGATCGCAGGAAATAATCCATCAGGTTAAAAACTGTACCCTTCGGAAAATTCAGTAAACCGGGTCCCAAGGACTTCCCATTTTTTTTTCTGCTGCCCACATTCCGCCCCCGCGCTCACTAACGTGATGACAAGATGCTAGAGAGAGCGCGGAGGGTGCGCTCCATTACAGTCAATGAGTGGCAGCTTTCTGATTGGTTTTTAATATTACAATGGTACTTGCTAATGAAATGTGGGCACCGGTCAACTAACAAGGCCCTTGTAAGGCACCTATATATCCAGTGCAGGGGCTGTAATATTTATCTGCCTCTTCTCTCTGTCCTCTCCCCCTCCGCCCCCTTCCCTCAAGCTCAACCAATCCATCCTTTCTGATCCTATGGCTATTGTGGAATGCTTTAACTCTCACTTCTCTACTTGTGTCTCTTCTCTGCTAGGCTCCCTTCAGGCATCTCTAATGGTCTGGTGCCCCCACCCTCTCTCCACTCTGCTGGCCAGCATGCCTCCTTGCCGCCTCCATTCCTCCCCCCTCTGCAGCTCTTCACCCTCCTCCCCTCCCTTCTGCCTATAGCCTCCCCAGTTCGCCTTTTCTCCTGTCTCCCCTGCCACCACCCTCCAGGCTCTCCTTGCCCTCAACTCCACTGAAGGCGCCTCTCCTGATGACCTAGATTCAAGACTCCTCTCCCTCTTTGCTCCTGCTATTGCCTACCCTCTCTCTCTCTCATTCTAAAACTCTCTTTCTTGTCAGCTTCTGTTCCCTCAGTCTGGAAACATGCAGTTGTCCTCCCGCTCCCTAAGGGGGGGTGACCCCTCCTCGCCTGGCAACTATCACCCTATCTCTCTCCTACCTACCCTCGCTAAACTCCAACAGCACATAGTGCTCAGTCAGCTCTCCTCCTTCCTATCTGACTCTGGGTTCTTTACCCCGTTCCAATCTGGATTTCGGAAGTCACGTTCTACTACCACTTCTCTTCTAAGACCAACTGAGACAGTCCTCGCTGGCTTCAACAAAGGGCATATTACCTCGGCCATCTTTGTTGATCTGACAAAAGCCTTCAACACTGTCTCGCACCCCCTCCTCCTGAACTCCCTCTCAGCTGCTGGTCTTTCTCCTTCTGCCACAAGCTGGTTTACTGCCTACCTGTCTGGCAGGTCCCAATCAGTTAAAATTGCCAACGTCGCCTCTTCCCCTTTGCCCCTAACCACTGGTGTTCCCCTGGTTCAGTTCTCGGCCCCATTCTGTTTTCCATTTTCTTAAATGATCTCCCCCTAACCTGCACTACTTCCAGCATCCACATGTATGCTGATAACACAGTTCTATATGCATCTGGAACATCGGTCACAGATGTCACCACCAGGCTTCAGTCTGACTTCTCTAGAGTCCAACACTGGTTTAACTCACATCAACTCTTTTTAAACACCAAGAAAACAGTCTCCATGACTTTTGGAACTAGGCAGAGACTAGCTCGGCTAACCACCTTACCTATATTCCACACCCTGGATAGGACAGTACTGGAGGACTCCCTCTCATTCAGCTATCTTGGTGTCTGGCTTGATAGACACCTCAACTTCTCATCGCACATCGAGGCAATCCAGAAAAAACTCAAGCCTAAGCTTGGTGCCCTCTACAGAAATAGTAGCTGTATACCACTTGTGGCCAGGTGTGAGCTAGTATTGAAGATGATCTTGCCAATATTCGACTACTGTGATATAGTCTATGGTGCTGCCCCTCAATCCTCCTTAGCTAAACTCGATTCTCTCTATAATTCCTTCTGCTGCTTTGCCCTTGATGCCCCCTACCTCACCCACCACTGTAACCTCTACCGGTCCCTAAATTTCCTCACGCTTCAAAATCATCGTATGCTACATGGGGCCAAATTCATCTCGAAATACTGGCTTGGTTCTCTCCCCTCCTACCTCTCCTCCTCACTTAGTACCCCCCCTCCTAACTGCTACTCACTGAGATCTGACAACCTACACACCTTCGCTATCCCCAGCAGATCTACATCCTCTGGCCAAAATGCTTTCTCACACCATCTTCCAAAACTGTGGAATGCTCTCCCCCCGCAAATCTGCCACTCCTCATCTCTGTTCTCTCTCAATTCAGCTCTGCTCAACTATCTGATCCCTAACTGCTCCTGCCCCTGACCCCCTCCTGTATTTTTACTCTCCCTCCCACCCGCCTCTCCCTCTCCAACTAATCTCACCCTAAACTGCTTAGCACTTACTACTGTCTCGTACTCATGCTTCCCTCCCTTGTTGAACTGTATCACCTAATCTCCCTCCAAACCACCTAGCACTTACTACTGTGTCTTTTACTTATGCTTCCCTCCCTTGTTGAATTGTATCATCATCTACCCCCGTACAATTGCACTGTTTTCCTGTATGTATTGACTGACATATATTATATGCTCCTGTCTCTGTACTGTACTGTGCTTTGATTTTTTGTATCATGTACTCATGCTTCCCTCCCTTGTTGAACTGTATTATCATTTATCCACCGTACGATTGCACTGTTTTCCTGTATGTGTTGACTGACAAATAGTATATGCTCCTGTCTCTGTACTGTACTTTGATTTTTTGTATCATTTAAACATGCTGTAATTTCCCACTCCCCTCTCCCCCAGGACGTACTGTGAGATGAATATTAAGTTGCTCAGTGTACCCTTCCTGGTGAAACATTTCAATAAACAAATAAAATAAAATAAAAAAATTTGTATCATGCCTTTCAAAAAGTCAAGGCGCCTTAACAATAAGAGATAAAAACAGATTACAATAAAACACAATTAATACAAATTGCCATAAAATTCATAACTTCAGTAAAGTCAAAGTAGGCTTGGTGCCATAGATACGAACATATGAAATTTGCCAGCAGATAAAGGCCTAGAGGTCTATCAAGTCTGCTCGAATGTGCAGCTAGCACCCCTTATTCTGCAGCTGCCCCTCCCTTCCACCCTTCCCCTTCATTAACCCTCCCCCTTGTCCTGTCCCATCCCCTTTTGAAGCAGTCCACTGTTCTACTGGATACCACTTCTGCAGGTAACGTATCCACCCAGCCACCACCCTCTCTGTAAAAAGTGTCTTCTCATCTCCCTCCTGAACCTTCCTCCTCCAGTCTCATATCATGGCCCTGGTGGCCCTTCCCTCCTTACTTTGAACAGCCCTCTGTACCCATCTTGTTTATTCCTTTCATGTATTTAAAGGTTTCAATCATGTCACCCCTGTCCCTCCTCTCCTCCAGTGAGTACATGTTCAACTCCTTCAACCTCCTCTCGTATGATAAGTCCCCAGCCCCTTGATCATCTTTGTGCCCTGTGCTCACCCCTCCAGTAACTTAATGTCCCTCTTCAGATCACGGGCGCCAGTACTGCACGCAGTACTCAAGGTGTGGTCTAACTAATGACCTATACAGTGGCAGAATCACCTCCTCCCTCCTCGAGGATATACCCCTTGCAATACAACCCAGCATTTTGTTGGCCTTTGCAGC
Organism: Neoceratodus forsteri; assembly: GCA_016271365.2. Taxonomy (NCBI): domain Eukaryota; kingdom Metazoa; phylum Chordata; order Ceratodontiformes; family Ceratodontidae; genus Neoceratodus; species Neoceratodus forsteri. The sequence continues at coordinate 437,763,903 of CM028129.1, read as the reverse complement.
TGCCTTCCTACATTGTGCCGAGTTGTTCATTGACCCTGTAATGAGTACACCCAGATCCTTCTCCTCCTCTGTCTGAGCTAGCTGCACTCCCCCAGCTGGTAACTCCTCCTTGGGTTCTTCATCCCAAAATGCAGCACCTTGCACTTTTTGGCATTAAACCCCAGTTGCCAGGTGTCTGACCAGGTTTCAAGCTTTGCCAGATCATCCTGCAACCCTGCCATCCCCCTAGGTCATCCACCACCGCGCCTACCTTGGTATCATCAGCAAACAGACTGATCTTGCTCTTGATTTCCCATGATATGTCTGCAATGAATATCCTAAACAACACTGGTCCCAACACCGAGCCCTGTGGAACACTGCTCGTCACTGCCCTTGGTGTGAGAGCTCCCACCCACCACCACCCTCTGTTGCCTTCCCTGAAGCCAGTTTCCTACCCATCTCACCAGCTTTGCACCGCCCTGTGCCTACTAACTTCCTTCCCAGCCTTCCATGTGGCACAGAGTCGAATGCCTTACTGAAGTCCAGATACAGGACATCCACTGCATGGCCCCTGTCCAGTTGCCCTGGTTACCAGTCATAGACTTCGACCAGGTTGGTTTGGCAGGATCTGCCATGTGAAGCCATGCTGTCTGCTGTCCTGTAGTCCTTTGGCCTCTAGGAGGGCCACCAGCCTCTCCTTCAGGATAGTCTCCATTAGCTTACCCACGATGGATGTGAGGCTCACTGGTCTGTAGTTTCCCGGTTCATCCTTGGGGCCACTCTTGTGGAGGGGCACCACATGAGCCATCCTCCAGTCCTGAGGTACACACCCTGAATGTAGTGAGGCATTAAATAGGTCTGCCAAAGGTCCTGCAAGGACCTCTGCCAGCTCCTTCAGTACCCTGGGGTGGATGCCATCTGGGCCTGGTGTCTTGTCCACCCTCAGTGCCTTCAAACCTTCTCAAACTCTGCCCTCCATGATTTCCCCCATCTGTCACCCCTTCTCCCCCTGTTTCTGCCATTTCTCCCACCTTGGGTGTCACCCCCCCCCCTTCTCTTTAGTAAATACTGAGCATATAGGTTTTTAAGGCCTGTTTAAATCCTTCCATAGACATGCACTCTCGAAGCAGACGGGGTAGAGAATTTCAAAGGGCTGGGGCAGCATACATGAATGAACAGGCCCCCGATGATTTGAAGGATACCCTTGGAATCTCTAGCAACTGCTTGTCAGCCGAGCAGAGTGATCGCCCGGGGCAGTAAGGAAGCAGCAGAAGCTCTTTCAGGTAGTCTGGGCCTAGTTTATGTTGGGCTTTAGAAGTCAGAAGTCCGACTTTAAAGGTGATCCGCCACTGAACCAGCAGCCAGTGCAGTTTGTGCAGCACCGAGGAGATGTGGCAAGTCCGGGGAGTTCCCATCAACAACCGGGCTGCAGCATTCTGCACCAGCTGCAAGTGGTAGATATCAACCCCAGGTAGCCCTAGATAAAGGGAGCTGCAATAATCAAGGTGCGAGGTCACAAAGGCATGGACCAGCGTAGGAAGATCACTGGATGGAACTAGGTGCTTGACCCTGGAGATGTTCCTCAGATGATAAAAGGAGGACCTGACGACTGCTGACACCTGAGATTGCAGTGTCAGCCCATCGCCAAGAATTACCCCCAGGTCTCGCACCCATTCAGAAGTAAGAAGCTGGGAGCCTCCCAGGAAAAGTCCCATAGGCAAACCCGCTCACAACCCCTCTATCAGGTGACATGGGTTCACGACCATCACCCCAGTCTTTTCCAAGTTCAGCTTCAGCCAGCTGGAATTCATCCAACCCTGGATTTCAGTGAGGCAGTTATTAAATACACAGAGAGCTCTATCCTGGTCGGGTGCAAAAGAAGATGGAGCTGGGTATCATCGGCATAGCAGTGAAACCTCAGCCAATACCGTCTTACAATGTTTCCGAGGGGCAGCATGTACACTGTGAAAAACATGGGGGACAATACCGAACCCTGAGGGACCCCACATGATGGAGAGACTGGGTCAGAGGAATAAATCCCCGACACCACCCTCGGAGTTCTGCCAGTGAGGAAAGATTTAAACCACCTGAGGACTGTACCAGACAGGCCACAGATGAACCTCACGTATTCGAGAAGAACCCCATGGTCCACAATGTCAAATGCTGATGAGAGATCATGAAAGACCAAGATGGAATGTTTTTTCCGATCTCTTGCCATCAGGAGATCACTGAGCACCCGAACCAGCTCAATCTCAGTGCTATGCCTCTTTCAGAAACCAGATTGGAGAGGTTCGTAGATGTCATGGATGGTCAAATGGTTCTCCAGTTGTAGATCCACTACTTTCTCAATCACTTTCCCCACAAAGGGGAGGTTAGAGATAGGTCTGTAGTTGGCAGGGCAGCCTGTGTCCAGAGAAGCTTTCTTCAAGAAGGGTGTCACCACTGCCTCCTTCAGGGAGCTATGAAACTTACCCAACTCAAGGGAGCACCAGACTATCCATGCTAAGACCGGGTCAGTGATATTACAACAACCCATAATCAGGGTGGTTGGGCGCAGGTCTAAACTACAGCACGTAGGGCACATACCCTGGACAAATCCGCACGACATTGACGAACTCCGGCCGGTCAAAGGTACTCCAGGAAAAGTGAGGGAAAGTGACTGAGCACTGATGGGTAGCATCTCCCATAGAGTATGCTGGTTGGAGCCCCATCCTGATGTCAGCCACCTTATCCGTGAAGAATTGAGTGAGCTCATCACACTCCACTTGTGAAAAGGCTCCTCGAATCTGCAGACAGGCCGGGTTACACAGTCTGTCTGCAGTTTGAAAGAGCTGAGCCGGTTGGTTCTGGGCAGCTGCAATGAATGAATGAATGAATGAAAAAAAATGTTTTTCTAACTTCCCTAAGGTAGTGATATTTAAGTTTTAATCTGTGCTCACAGACTTGCATTTACTAGGGATGCTGGCAGCCATCTCGTGGGAGCTGCTTGCTCCCCCACCTGGGATATGCTAATGTGTCCCCAACGACTCAGCATATTAGTTGGCAGGGGTGCATTAGCATATTCCAGGCGAAGGAGTGAGCAGCTTTCATGTGATGGCAGACAGCATCCCCAGTAAGTGTGAGTTTGCAAATATAAATATCACTACCTAAGTGAAGTTAGACAAATGTTTTTTTCATTCATAAATAATTGGGAGCATAGGCAGAAGCAGGAGAGTGCCGATGGGTAAGTGGTGTTTTCCTTTAAAGTAATGGTTGACTTCTTCTAGTCTGAATATCTGCCATTAAACTGAACCAGATAGGGAGGGCTGAGGGACTCTTAGCCTTCCACCTAATCAATGTGCTGTTCTTAGGATTTCTACATCACCAGTGATGCTAAATTTTCCCTGATGAATTTATTCATCACAATATCTAACTGCCAGATAAAATTTATCTAGAGGTTAGATATGCCACAATCGCTTTGCACAGAGCAGAACCAATCAGAGAGCAGCTGTCACAGTGCTGATGACTTCATAATAGGTCTGAGCAGAGCTGAAGTCAGCAGTTCAAATCATAGAAAAACAGTAAGATCATTGCACAAAAAGCTGATTTAAAAAGCTAGGACTGTTTTGCTGATGTTATATATATCGAAGACACAATAGCTTGACTCAAAATATACAGTTTATCTTCACTTGTGAGAAATAAGGCTTTCACAACTCACTTCTGGCTTCACCACTTGTGAGTTATGGTCATGTCCCTTCATGCTAGGAGGTACCAGTAAGTTGCATATTTTCAGTGGTTCCATGTCATAATGGTGATTGTCAAACCGTGATCGTCATTACGGCACATGTACATCACCAAAAATCAAAACAGCAATGTACACTCCCCAGCGAACCCAACCACAGTGATGGGAAAACAACACTGTATCTATGCAGGGGGCTGTGCCCCCTGCACCCCCAAAATTAGGATTCCCAGCTCCAAGGGGGTACATGTTGGGAAGGGGGAGAAACTCGGACATCCAAAAAAAAAATTAAGTACCACATATGTTAAAAAAAAAAATAGAATCCCTACTCAGCCCCAAACCCTGTACCTTTTTCATTGCAGCCCACCACTCTCACCACCACACCAGAATGGCAGCTCAGCAGCATGTTGCCAAACTACAGCCCACATACATTCTCTTTCCTGAACCTCCCTCTTCAGTTCCTTTGCCCTCCTACTATTTCACTGTTTTTTTCCATACCTTGGCACTAAAACTGCGCCTTGCTGTCCTTTCAGGGTAGCTCACATCACAGGCACTCAAAAATGAGTCACTCAATTTGAGTCACCTTTATAACGTGCTACCATTTTCACTCAGGCCATTGTGTAACCCCTGTTTATTCAACCCAAATGAATAGTCTTGGTCTGAGAAGGAGTGAGGGCAGTATCTGTGGCCACCACAGAAAGAAGATAAATTGGGACAAGTAAATGTGCATTAACGTACCTCTTCCTGTCTTCATCAACTACTATTCCCCGATCCTCCCTCTCCATTCCATTACCTTCTGCTCCTTAGCAACTGCCCCTGCCAGCCTAGTAGGGGTGGGCGAATACCTTATTTTGAATATTTGGTGACTATTCATAGTCAGGGCTCCAAATATTTGGAAATTCGGCATTCGTATTATTTATTCATGTACCTGGGGGTGGAGGAGTGCAAAAAACAGCCCTCCACCCATCTCCCCAGCCCAGTCACATTAAAGACAAGCCCCCGGTACCACTGCAACAAGCCCACTCCCACCTTCCCTCCCCCAGCACCCACAGTTTTAGATTTCATTGAAGAAAACCTCTGCAGCGGGTGACTGGCGCAACCTGCCTGCCTTTGCAGCCAGCTGCTGTTTTCTCTTGCCATTTTTTAATTTAATATATCATGCCCCCATCCCCTACCCCAGCAGCACCCGGGTCCCCCCTCAACACCCACAATTTTAGCTTTTAGTAAAGAAAACTCCCACGATTGTTGACTGGCACAACCTGCATGCCTCCTTGGCTAGCCACTGTCTCCTCTTGCCATTTTTTAATTTTAAAAATCATTCCCCTCAACCCCCCCACCCCAGCAGCAACACCCAAGTAGTTCCTTTCTGTCATCCCCAGCACCCACAATTTTAGCTTTCATTAGAGAAAACTTCCACGGTGGATGACTGGCACAAACTGCTTGCCTCCGTGCCCAGCCGCCATCTCCTCTTGCCCTTTTTAAATTTAATAAATCATCCCCCCACCCTAGCATCAGCACTCAGGTCTCACAGTCCTGTCCCCAGAACCGAAGTTTCATACAAATAACTGTTCCTCAGCTGTGAGAGGGCGATCGGCACAACCCATCCTTCTCCACAGCCGGACGCCTTCTTGTGAATGGTGCTGCTGTGCTTGCTTGCATATTAAAACAGCTGGGCACGTTTACAAACAAAAACAGTGTGGAACTTTAATTTTAACTAACCAAAAAAAGTGTAACTGGAGTTTCATTACAGTTTTGTTGAGAGTACTGGAAATTGCAGCCATACATCGCAAGATTTAGATGTGAAACAATGAGGCCATGGTATGACATTACAAGTTCAGGTGATGGGTGTACCAGTTTTTCATCTACATTTAGGTAACGGGCGAACCTGTCTAGATTCAGACCCAGACTGGCCCCCTCAGGTAAGCGGACTTGAATTATCTTGGATATTTCGAGTCATATACTCCAAGATCCGATACACTCCAAATTCCTGTGTCACTGAGGTTATTTGTTCCCTAATATGTGGCCTGGCTCTGATCCAGATCTGGACCCCCTGCAGTGCACACTGACGCAGACTGTCCCAGATCTTCAGGGTTACATTTCTGGAGATCCAGGATGTAATCCCAACCAGATTACAACCGCCTTGACCAATTCATAATCTGGATATTTTGGGCACTTGAGGATAAAAGGGGTATTGCTTTCCTAGGTAGATACATTGTAAATAAAAAACAGTAGTGTGATCAGCTGGAAAGTACAATAGTAACAGACTTTAAAGAGCTGCTGACACGCTCCAGGCAGGCAGCTCATACCATGGAGTTGCTGCCCTAGAAGCTATTTTAACCACAGATTTCATTTTTAGCAAAGTACGTAGTTATTCCACTTATAAAACCCAGCTCATAACCTCCCTGTACGAGCCGCATGGCTGCTGAGCACTGCAGGCTCGCACCTAAAAACGATTCATGATGACGCTTAAGTAGAGAACAGGAATTATGTACACTATGAGCTGTTAGATTGGGCAATTAAATGTACTGATTATCTTTTAAGGCATGCATACGATATGTGGCTAATAATATATATTTATAGCTGCATACATGTGTACATGCCAGCAAAGATAATCTATGTACAGTTAGGCATCCCCTTCCCCGATCCTATTACTAGCTCCATCAACATCTGTGGGGGTTACTCACCTCGGCAGTGGTGCTTGCAAGTCCTGTATTTGTCAGTGAACATAAAAGGACTCAGCATTCCACGTAATAGAAAAGATTCGTAAGATGCTGTGGCTTCAGTACTTCCAAACTTTAATCTCCTTGGGCTACACCAGCTTGCTGTATTTCTCCTGTGTATTTTGATCAAAGTTTGGAAGCACTGAAGCTACAGTGTCCTGTGAATCTTTTCTGTTGCATGGAGTGCCGAGTCCTTTTATTTCCATCGAGTGCCTGCAGCCTCATTCCCTCCTTTGTGTTTTCATTAAGCTGTTTTAAGGGGAGGGGCAGCAGTGCTTGGCAGCCACTTGGCTCATGCAAGGAAGTAATAAGCTGGGCTTTAAGAGTGCAACATCTATTTATCTATTTCACCAAAAAATTAGATTTATGGCTAAAATATCTCCTGGGACAGGCAGTTCCATGGTGTGAGTTGTCTGCCTGGAGTCAGCAATCATGTCAGCAGCTCTTTAAGACAAAGTGCAACAGTGAATGCCCAGTGGCCCAGTGGGTAGCGTGTCATGCTCCAGCACTGGTACCCTGGTTCGGGACTGAACTTGGGAGCTGGGTCCAGGTGCTGAGGGAACTGTGGTGGCACTGTCATGCAGAAATGCTCCCAAATGGGGAGAGATGGAGCTGCGGTTCCACTGCTGTAGCAACCCCTGTAATGGGCTGGGGAGCTGGCCTCCTCCATAGGTACGTCACTGTATGCATGTGAGGGCTGACGGGGCACCACCAAGTGTCAGGGAGGTGAGAAGGCTTGAAAGGCATATGGGCAGAAAACCAGAAAAACATCATGGGCCCGATTCTCAAAGGGCAGTGCAAGCTGTGCCAGTGGCAGCTTGCACCAACTGCTCATGCGCCAGGGACCCTGCACCCGAGTCTCTATCGGGTAGGGTCCCAGTGCCAATGTCCTGTAGCTCGCAGCAAAGGTGGCAGTGCACCAAAGAGATGGCACATCGGAGAGGTTTGCTGCAAGCTGTGGGGCTGTCGGGCGGCACCACAGTCTTCCCTACCCCCAGTAATCTGTATCACTAAATAAAACAGTCCCCTGATGGCTAGCAGTCCCCTACCCCTGATCCCTGATGTCCCCTAAATGCATAAATAACTCAACTCCCTGGAGTCCAGTGGTCCCTCCCTCCCAATCCCCATACGCCTTAAAATATACATCCCCTCCCTGGTGTCAAGTGGTCCTCCCTCCCTATCGATTATCCCCAGTACCATGTAAAATATGAAACATTCCCTGGTGGCTAGCATCCCCCCCCCCATCCCCGATCCCATGTATATGAAACTTGCAACACTGCCATGGTGTCCAGTGTTCTCCCCATCCTGAGCACCCCATCCAACAGTACCCAACAGTCCCTGGTATCTGGGGGACCCCCACCCTGGCAGTAGTGCCCTACCACCACTCTCCACCGATCGCATCCCGGAGCTGGCGACCCACACAGCCCTCCACTCTCCACCACAGTCAGCCACCGACTGAGCTATCAAGGAGTGCAAACTGTACAATTAGCTGTTACAGTGCACGCTCCTTGACAGCTCAGTTGGTAGCCGACCATGGTAGAGAACGGAGGGCTGTGCCGGTTGCCAGATCCAGCATGGGATGAGGGGGATCAGGAGGGGGGGATCACTGGACACCAGGGAGTTCTGTTATGTATGCATACAGGAGACATCAGGGATTGGGGTGGAGGACAGCTGGCCACCAGGATGCTGTTTTATTTAATGCTACAAAGGATAGGGGTTAGGGAGTGGGGACCGCGGCGCATGTTCCCTCCCTCCCTCCCTCCCAGGAGGGCTCCGGTGGTGGTGCAAGTTCTCTAAATCCTCCCAGAGGACACACTTCTAAGTACCATTAAACCAGCCCTGCTCTCTGGGAGGGTTTAGAGAATCCCAAATTAGGGGATATGGCAGCTTTTGTCTGCTGCAAGCCCCCTAGTGCACTGGCACACCCAGCTGCATGATGCAGACCTGGCGCAGGGCCGGTGTGGCACACTGGGTCACGGTGTGGCACGGGGGGTCTTTGAGAGTGACAAAGTCTACATGTTTTGACGCAAGGTACCACTTGCGTCACTGCTGTGTGACGCCAGCACCTTGTGTTAAAGTCGGTGCTTTAAGAATCTGGCCTAATGTCTCCCATGCCACCTGTATAATGGCCGCTGGTAATCCTTGGCCCTCCACTATGTGGATCCCCACTTCCCTTGACAGTTCGGGGAGTGGTAGATACAGCTGGGAGGTTGCTGGCATAAGGGCCTGACAGCAGGCCTAGGTGGCAGCCCAGGGGCAAACATCTACTGTATATGAAAAAAAAGACAAAGCCGAAGTGTAGCCCAGGCTGGATTTGTCAGTCCTGTAAAACATCCCCTGCATACAAGAGACTCCAGGCATTAATTCCTGTCAAAGGACTCGGTTTCCTTTTTTTGTTTGCTGCACGGGGGGACAGGAGATGAAACGCTCCCCTCACAACATCTACCTAATGAGGGTCTTGGGACTATATTGAAGTAAACCATATACAGAAAGAGTAAAGGGCATCTATATTGGGCAAGTGCTATTGAAATGCTAAAAATCCAATTTCCTACACGCCACAGGAAATTCATAATACTATATACTTTGTTTTAATGACATACTGGATTAAAATGTGAAGTCCCAGATGTGTCAGGTAATCACTGCTCTTTAGCAGATTATAATTCACAGTTTAAATAGAGCAAAATTGTGTTCACTGCATTAGCATTCATTGCATTGGTTCAACGGGTTTCAGTCCTCTCCCAAGTCACAGTCTTGGCTGTGGCTTGAGTATGTTCATTGTTGCTGGCCATCTGTGACCTAAAGTAAGTTGGATTAGAGCAAGGAAGTCAAAAGGTACAGTTGTTAAGTAATTTGTCCTCCGTCTGACAATACTTCATTTTGCTCTCATCACAGGAGGAGAATTTTTGTTTAAAAGATGACACTTTTCAGTGTCAGTGGCTCAACAGGTAGCACACTGTTCTCTGGGGCCATAAGATTGGATTGTCGTGGGTTCTAGCCCCACACCAGGCACTTGGGGTAATACAGTCAAACAAAGCTGCCCCACACAGCTGGGTGTGCTGTGGAGAAAATCATACATCTTAATCAAACCACTCCAGCATCACCCACCAGCCTGAATAATGTAGCCACCCACCATTCTGGTTTGCAGAAATAGGTTCCAATATTTATTAACAAAAAGTCAAAGCAGTGCAAACAGGGATCTCTTAACCAACAAGGGAAATGCCAGCAGAACCCCCTAGAACCTCCTACTGGTTTCGCTCAAGGCATCATCAGGGAGTGGTGATACCTTGAGTGAAACCGGTAGGAGGTTCTAGGGGGTACTGCTAGCATTTCCCTTGTTGGTAAGCGATCCCTTTTTGTGAATAAATATTTGAACCTATTTCTGCAAAGCAGAGTGATGCGTGGCTACTTTATTGAGGCTGGCGGGTGGTACTAGAGTGGTCTGATTAAGAACTTGGGGTAGTACCCATAATTGACACTGTGGTGCAGTACATGGGGGGGGGTGCTGCACTGTTGAGGTGCCATTCTTTGGATGAGATGTTAAACTGAGGTCCCTTCTGTTCATCTCTGGTCACTGTCCAGGTGAAAGTAAAAGATCCCCTGGCACTTATTAACAAAGACCAGGGGGAGTTTCGCATGTGTCATGGCTAACATTCCCACATCAATAAAACATGTCCATACCACCACCACCCCCAGACGCACCTGGAAATATGCTATAATAGCCTAGTGTTTCTTTCCTGGTCAAAAATTACAAATAAATAAATAAATCAGGGGTGAGGTCAGTAGTTCAGTGAACAATAAAACAACTTAATGTTTTGGGGATGGGGTGTTAAAGTGAAATTAAGTTTTTGTCCAACATAAATCAATTTACTGTTAATGTGAAATTACGTTTTTATTCAATATAAATCAATTTAACAATCTCAAGTGTACTGTTGCCAGAAGATTTACTGTGTATTGTACAGTTACCGCACATTACAACCCCAGCAAAACAAAACACAACACAAGTAGTAGCATACTGGTATAATCATAATATATGGTTCAGTATGTGTCCCTTTTATGGGGGGTGTGGAAATACTGTGAAAAATCGACAGTGATTATACTCAAGCAATAATACCCAACAGGGTGGGCGGTGTTGGGCAATACCGGACCACCCAGGGGCGTAATGAGGCCTTATGCCACAGGCGGAGGGCCTTATAGCCCCTGGAAGGTCCGGTATTGCCATACCACCCAACCTGGAGGGTATTATTGTGCTTAGAAAATGGGCACTGTGGCATTTTTCTGTGGGAGTTAAAAAAAATGTTACAAAAACGTTTGAAAAATATACCGATAATGAAGTTAAAAGGTTTGTGAAGTAAAGTAGTCCCTGTTTCTATGCGATCTCTTGTCCCCCTCCACAGTTATTGTGTTGTACTTACCCCCCCCCAAACAATCACCAATTCCATATGAAGACATCAAGTCTGTAGTAAATGTCTGCTCAGCACTGTCTTGGTAATCTGTTTATTTTAAAAAAAGTGAAAATGTGGTTTTATTTGCAATCCTTTTTTAAAGCAGACACAGCGATTTTGCAGGTGCCCAATTACGTCATACCCGGAAGTATAGAGGAAACATGAGAGGCGTTAGAGCGATTCATTTGCTTTGTTATTTTATTTTTTTTAATGTGGAGTTTTGTTTTTGTGGCTTGATATTGTTCTGTGCTGCTGTTTTATCCGTCGGGAGTGGTCAGAGGTGAATGTGTGTGGTGGCGAGGTCGAAAAGCGAGCGAGAAATTAGAAGTGGCACCATCGATTAGCTCAGAAGTTACTGTGGGAGCTGTGCCTGTAAGCCGCTGCAGAGGTATAGATATATTTGTAATAGTTTAACTGCAGACTAGCAGGGCAGGGGAAAGCTGGTGAGCTGGTGTCATTTTAAGGGGAAAAACAGCATGTAAGAAAGAAAAATTATGAGTTTTGTGATGGATGGTGGGCTGTGTGTCTCGCTAAGTGAGAGAGAAAAAATGGTGCCGATTTTAAATTAAATTGGCAGGTTTGGGCCAATTAGCAAGCAGGGATGGCACTACAATATTGCTTATGAGGCTGGCATGGCTAGGACTTTTAACTTACAGGGCTCTCACTGTAAGTTAATGTACCCCTGCCAGCCAATCAGATTTCTTAAATTCTTAAGCTCATTTTCTAATGAGTGTTAAGGGGTGGGGGTGGCAAAACACTGAGAGATTTATGTTTGTTATCCTACATTGAATCATTGGCCTCACCTGTTAGTGGCTCAGTTGATAGACAGTGGGTTTGGGGAACCTTTCACCTCCAAGGTGTTTGTTCATATCTAGCCCATGCTGATAATGACTGGAAACTATTACCAGCTGATGACAGTTAGATCTCAGAGCTGTGAACCAGGAGACTCAGGTTCAGCTCTCACCAGAGCCCTTTACTCACCATGTGACCTTGAGAACGTCACTTAACCTCCCTACGCTTCCATTGCCCTTGAGCTGTATAATTAGGGTACACACAGGACCCCACTGTTAATGAAATGTTGTATCTCAGTTGACCGCTCCTGGGTAAATATATTGTTTTGTGCCTTGTTGTAACTGAGTTCTGCTGATCTCTGTACAGTTCCTGTTGGACAGGAGTCTCTTACCAAGTTATCATCACAACTGACACCCCAATTGCCGTCTCACATAAGGGGCCTAGGGTGAGGGGTATGTATCCAGAACTTCTCTCCTACCCACTGAAGTTGCCCCCTTGATGACAGGATTGAGGTTTATTAAAGGGGCGTTGTGGTGAAAGCTTGCACTGTGGCGACCTGTAACGTATGTCATGTGGACGAATACAAGGTTTTGGCCTCCCGTGGTGTCAGTCTGTCTTCTTTCATGAGTTTCCCAAACACCTTTTAAATGATGCCAGGTTTATAGCCAGCCTGGAGGTGAGGCAGCAGCCCATTCCATCATCATACAGAAGAACTGGGTCTGGACTTTTTATTTATTTATTTTGTCATTCGGACATAACCTTTGAGCAAAATGCTCTTTTTCAAAGGTTCCACATCTTGACAGGAGGACAACACAGAAAGGTAGTTACAGTATGGATACACTAGTACAGAGACAAAAAAATACAAGAAATAACAACAGTTGGTCTATTTACAATTGTAAGCTATCTCATATAGAGGTACAGCATGTTGCAGTTAGTACAGCTGAAGGTGCATGGTGAGTGCTATGGGTGTAAGAAACTAATTTAGCAGAAGGTAAAGCAGCCAGGAAGCATTGTGGTTATTTCATACTTATAAAGTTGGGGGACTCAGCAAACTTTCACCCTCTGACTGCGAGCTTGGAATGACAGATGTCCTGCATTGCAATGGAGGGGATGTGTTCAAACTCCAGACAGAGATGCCCCCATAATACACTAGAAATGGGCAAAAAGTTGCAGATATAAATCAGTGCCCCCCCCCAAAAAAAAGGTTATAAAACACATTCTTATTTGCACATTTCAATCAATCAAAATCTTTATTTAGCCAGGCGAACACCGTTGAGCAATGCTCATTTTCGAGGTGGACTTGGATTTGTAGTGAGCAACAGAATACAACAAAATACAGTATATACAATAAGTACAGCACAGAACATTGACAGTAAGATATGTAAGGGTCAGATGATACAGTAAAATTTCAACATAAACAAAGATAAGGTATATAGTATTATACGGTGATCCAAAGTAAAAAAAGATGTAAAACATCTATTTTTAAATAATGCAACTGGCTTACATTTATTTAAGTAAATATTTCTAGAACCAACCAGCTGTTAAGTCTCTGTTCTCACGGTCGTTCAGGGAATCCTGCTATCATTTTAAATAGCTGCTGTGTACTATTGTGATCCTTGCAGTACCCCTCAGATTTGCCATTCCTTGTGCTTCACTTGTCTATCCCTCCCATCTCCTCCCTGTAGTCACCCCAACCTCCCTTCCCCTTCTCACCTCCCCCTCTTACCACCTCTCCTCCTAGCCACCTCCTTGCCTCTATTACCCCTACCTTCCCCTTACTTAATCTCTATAAAACAGTAGTGTATATATTGTTTATATTGCCATGTAAAAATTCCATATTGTATTGGCAGCAGTGCACTCTATTTTGCATACTTTATTCGTACCTGTATTTTTCTGTTTGTTGCCTTACTGTAATTTGTATAGATTTGTATATGACCTACCCAGGTCCACCTTGCAAATGAGTCTTCCTCAGTGGTGTTTCACCTGGTAAAAATAAAGATGATTGATTGATTGGATGGGGTCTTCCTGCAATAGATACTGCTATCCAGTCTCAAAGCCACATAGTTGTCAAGTGCAGAAGCAAACATCACCCAGGCCTCCAGCCTGAGGAACAGGTGTTGCTTGGTGGCTCAAAGGGCAAAGCCTTTGGTATAGCAAGAGGCAAACTGCAGTCAACATGGCAGAGCTGGCAAAAGCCTGACCCTACAGCCAAGGCCAGAATCAAAAGTTACTTTACTGCTTGGCCTGAATAAGGGAAATTCCATCCTTGAGAAGGGGGAGCTCCCACTCCACTCAAATCAGTGCCACTTTTTTCCTAGTGTAAACATGACTTCCACTGTGTGATTAGGCTGTTTTTTCCATTGTACTGCCACAATCTGTACTGTCACACTATGGTACATTGTCACCAGCAGCACTCCTGACCATGGGCCACCAGTCTGTGGGGAGCCAGGACTTGTTCCTGAATGTGGGTCAGCTACACAGCAGCATGACGTGCTCTCGCTGGCCCATCGGGGAGGAGTCCTACCTTAGGGGCATATTCTAATGTTTTCAGGCAGGAGGTGACTAGTGGCACTGCACTCTATGAAGACTGTGGGCCTGATTCCAGGACGCACGTCGCAACTCGCGGGTGTATGCGAGTTGCGACATGCGCCACTACACCCGGGACCCCGCGGCCTGTTCCAAGACAGGCAGGGTCCCCGGCACTTATGCCCTGTGACTTGCAGCAGCTGCAGGGTGGCACCACGGGAATGGCGCAACAGACCTGGGTGCTGCAAGCCACCAACCGGGAAGAACTGCCCCCCCGAACCCCGCCAGCCACGAAAACAGCCAGCAAGCCCCCATGGGCCATGGGGGGGTCGGCAGTGTGGCAGAGGTGCAAGGGTGGCGCCGGACAAACCAGACCCGGCTGCCGGCAGGTGGCACCTCAGTAACGGGGGGGGGGGCTTTCCAGTGTTGAGGGGGGTCCGTAGGGCACAGCCGTGTATGTGTTGCAGCACTGCGGTGGGGGCAACTGCTGTTTTGCCAGGATGGAAGCCCCTTAGACCAGTTGACAGCTGGTCTAACCACGCAGTGCTGCAGTAGCTCTTGTGATTGCGTAACTGGGTTATGGCAGCTGCCCTCTCAGAACAGGGCACAGTTGCTGCCGTAACCCCCATTCTGCCGTGCCGCAGGGGCTGTGGCCGGTGGATGTCTCCTTGGGTGCAGGCCACCCGCTCCATGGAACAGGCCGCCTCCTGGAATCCTGACCAGCATAACGCATGGCACAAGGTGCGACTTGCGCCATTGGGTTTGTCGCATGCGTAAATGTCTTGGAATCAGGTCCTGTGTGTGCATGTGTGTGCCATATGTGTGGCTGTGCTGTGTGTGTGCATGTATGTGCTACACTATACGTGTTGGTGCACGTGTATTCATTACAATAATTTCAGTCACTGGGCAGACTATGATACAGTCATGACACATTAAAAATACTGGTGAGGCTCTGGCCTTTCAGCACGTCTGGTATAGTTATCACTTGTGATGTCAGTAACCCAGCTGGCCCTGCAATGACCTGACTCATTCCTGGTCACCCAGGTGCAGGAATGAGTCAGATCATTGCAGGGCCAGCGGAGAAAGGAAGATTCTATATCCAAGAGGATGCTCTCCTCCTCCTCCAGGGAAGGAGGTTCACTGCTCCTGCTGCAGTGCTGCCACTTGGGTGACCTTGGCTGGATGTGCAGCAAAGGCAGAGTGGGAGGGCGTATGTCTGCTGGACTTGTGCTGGCATGCTATCATGGATACTTGAGCTCCTTGCATGATGACGTCCAAGGGGCAGGAAATAAAATGGCCCCAGCACTGCAATAACAGACTCTCATACATTCAGGTCTTGCTTAGCTTTCTGTCTCAACATTGTAGCTTGGAGGGGCCACCTTCCACTCTCCATACCCACCTGGAAGGTACAGCCATGGCTCAATGGAGGAGGTGGAGGAGGAGAAGTAGCTGCTGGTTTGAGCTTTTGAGGCTGGGGATAGCCTTAGAAGTTCTCAGAGGTGAGCAAGTATGGATGACAGGGTCATAAATAGAAAGTAAAAAAATAATAATTACCGGGGATCATTTTTTTTCCATACGGAAATGCAGTTATTAATTGCCATGTGCTGGTCCATGCATGTGCCAGCTGGCCGTCTTCATGGTGTCCCCCTAAACACTGCACCACCACCCCGATTGCCACATGCTCTCAGCGGTAAGTACGTCTTTAAAAAAAAAAGAAAAGAAACTGAACTGAACTGTTATGATTAAACCTTACTTGAATTTTATAAAAAAAAAAGAAAAGAAAAGTTTCAGGAGTCATGGCGCTAAACCCAAACAAGACTGCGGCAGAACAGGAATCTGTTTTTATTTTATATAATTGCTGTTGCAAAAAATACTCCCCAGCAATTATATAAAATAAAGGCTGGGTAGGTGTGTAAAACTCGAATTTTACACACACCCTCAGTGTGGGATGCCTTTATAAAACCCTCGAGCTTCGCTACGGAGTTTATGTGGCATCCCACAACTCACGTTTGTGTAAAATTCTTATTATAACCACCTACCCAGCCTTTATTCTATATATACTAACATGGATGTTTGCACTGCACCACTCAGTAAATCAATCAATCGATCAATCTTTATTTTACCAGGTAAAACACCATTGAGTAATACTCATTTACAAGACGGGCCTGGGTATGTTTACAAGACATTACAAGAAAAACAAGAAATTCATACTGTATTGCAGGGAGTAGCAGAAACAATAAATAAATGCATCAGGTAGAACAAAATATATAGTATACAATGTGCAGCTAAAAGAAACAAAAAATATGTACATTGCTCCATAGACCACAGCCTGTATGGTCCCCACCAGCACAGTGCATAACCACACATCAGTGACACGGAGAGAGATTTACTTCTCATCCACATCATGAAAGTGATGTGAAGCTAGCTTCCTACTGCACAAAGACCCTGCAGGTGATGTGGTTTCCACACACAATATTAAAGTGCTGCTGCAGTACGGTTGTGTTACCCCTGCTGTGCACAGAGGGGCTAGAAATGAAACCTGACTAAGGACAGATGCCTGGAGTATACAGTATCACGTAGGGAAGGGGGTTGATCATGTTTATGAATGAAAATTCAAAACATGCCAGAGCTTCCTACAATCCTCTGTATCAGATTCCTGGTATTCACTGCATTGTGTTTCAAATTTACTGCAGTCTTTATTGCCATTGATGGGCTATTTCTGGACTCAACTGTTAAATAACAAGAACACGTTAGTAGGTCAGCAGTAGTATTGCAGCTCTGTCATATGCTGCTGTGCATTTTGAATGTAACGTAAGGAAAGATGTCATATACAGCTGTGGATACAACAAAAAGGGTACAGACCCAAGGAAAATATAAAACACATACCCTAGGAAGCTGACTTGTCGTGATCATTACTGAGACAGTTATGTAGAATTCCCTGCCCTCCACTGCAAATGACACAGTCAATTAAAAGTTCATCCTTCAGTTTTCTGTGACATTCTTATGGATGCAATCAGCTGAACATTTCTGCTTAAAGCAGCAGTGCAACGAAAAAAGTTATTCCAAAAAGCTAATTTTCTACTATGGTTATGAAAAATATTGGCAGAACTGTTCATTTGGGCTTTCTGGACACTTCCTGTGCTGTGTACTGTACATTTGCATTTTTGTCTGAACGCTTACCCTCCTCGGGTCCACGGTATTATTTCTATGCAAACATGAGGCGGCCATCTGTTTTTCTTGAGAAATAATTATTTTAAAACTTTTATAAAATTCTTAAATGATAATGAAAACTGAAAACTGTACCACCAAAATAAACTGGAAAACATCTGGCATCATCTAGGAAGAAAACAACGTGGGGTCAAATTTGAACCCATTTTCATGGTATACTTATGTTATCTCGAGGCTCACTGTCCCGACACTAACCTGCCCGGGCAGTATTGCCCGACATGTATAGCATCCCAACAGTGGCAATCCCGCTGTTGTTTTGCCCTATGTTGTTACGGGAGGGGGTAAGGTAGCAGATGTGATGGGTTGCTACCTTACCCCTGGTACGTTCCTGAAAACAGGATTAGATCCAGGAGCTGGCCAGCATAGCACTGGAGGCTCAGATTCTGGTCCGGGCTACGGACTTTTTACATTTTGCCCCGTAACTGATATATTTTTACTCGAGGTCAGTCCCCTCGGAGTTAGTTATAATGGTTGTTGTGCCCCACATTATAACAAATGGCATATGTTGCCATGTTGACCAACATTACATCGGGCAAGTGGTGCCATCTGGTCTGTGCAGTTTGGGAATCTGGGCTCGGTATCCTGAGCGTCAGGATACTGAGTTTCCAGATAACATATTGTATCCATTTTCATTGCACTGCTGCTAGTTTCACATCAGTTTACATAAAAAAATATACCTGGTGAGTTACGTGGCCAATCAGTGATGAAAATTCCTGATAATATACCTGAAAAGGATGAAGAAAGCACAATGAGATCAGCCTGCCCTGGTTATAAATGACATATGTACTTTCCACCACCTGCCACAGCTGTAAAAACAGACCGTGCTCACTGGTTCTGCATTGCAGAGGTCTCTCATTGCCTGTCCTGGCTGTAAACAACAGACCCTACTCACTGGTTCCACACTGCTGGGGCATTCCACTGCCCACCCTGGCTGTAAACAAGACTACGCAACATTTCCTTTTCAGTAGGGTTCGGTTGATACCACAAACACACGAATAACTGATGCACAGAAAAGCCAAATAACATGCTTAAAGAGATTCACCAAGTTATGGTATTGCACCCGATATATGGGTGCCTTACCTCAAGGGGAATCTTTGTAGCTCCACATGTCGTTACATAGTGCAGTACTTTTCTGGAAAAAATGCTCATAATTTTGGCAAACTGGGTCCCGGAGGACTTCCTAGTCTGAAGAGCAGCCCAAGTTCTGCCCCCACGCTCAGCAATGTTATGATGTGATGCCAGGGAGAGTGCAGGGGCATACTCCATTACAATGAATGGGCAGCAGCTTTCCGAGTGTTTTTTATGTTATATTGGTCAGTTTGTGGTGAAACTGGAAAACTGGTCGACTAACAAGGGCCTTTCTTGTCATTTTAATTGCCATTAACTACAAATGTGAAAGGGGCAGTTTTTCTGTTCCCTCTTGCCCTTTGAATAATGGAACATCATCTGCAGCACTGGCGTTCATTGTACAACTCTTGAATGCTGAATATAGTGAGATTGTGTGTGTGGGGGGGGCGAACATTCAAGGTAATAGGTGATGGGATGACTCATTACTTTTATCCTAGTGTAACCCCTAGATGGCGCTATCCCAGGGGCTACTACCCCTGCCTGATTTGCCACTAACAGGTTGAGGGGCCTGGATCCAATGGCGGGTGCCTCCACCCAGAGGTCAGGGTTTGCAATAGTTAAACTAACTTGGTCACAGCCCTCTGGGACACTGCAACCCCCCTTTCTTCCCACTAGTGGCCCACACAATATATCAGAATTACCTTCACAGTATACACTTACCCCAGGTCTGGTTCCGGCACTGGGACCTCCTGTGAAATGAGATACAGTGCAACAATCACAGTACAGTACTTTAACATAGACAAATACCTCAGGCAGTATAACTTTGCTGAAACAAGCAGCTCTGATTTATTTAGGGATATAACAAGGACAGGGAAATCAGGTTAATTAGCTTATCACTCTAATAATCTACCTATGGCTCTGTGCACGGCCTATCCCTATCAGTTACTGTCCCTAGGTACCCAAGCCCCTAGTGAGCTAGTCCAAACCGTGGCAGCTGGTAGGGGCCCTTTCACACAGAGAAAGGAGAGAATTAAACAGTCAGCAGTACAGTAATTCCATTTGGATTTAATGTGGCAATTCAACAGGGAGCAACCCTGAATTAGTACTCCGACCTCCAAATAAGATAGGGTCCTTCAATGTCAGCAGGGCTCACTTGAGGTACACAAACCTCTTCACATCCATATAAAAGAAAGTACTATACCAGGCAGGCTGCATCTGTATCCCGATCTAATTACTGCACAATACCGGAGAACACACAGCAGATTCAGTTCCTGACAGACCGAGTGCAATTTTCAGCAATTCTTCCAGTCTTCTACAGGGTGAGCCTGGTTTCTACTCTTCAGAGATCCTTTGATTCTTTTCACAGGACAGTTCAGTCCTAACAAGCTGTTACACAAGCTGCAGACCGGAACTCTGGGCCTCTACAACGTTTTTGACTAAAACTGCACACTGAAAAGCACAGGGCTCCTTCCTTCTTCACTGCCAAAGCTCAACTGAAGCTCCAACCGACAAAACTGGGCACTTCCTTTGAGTTCCTCCCAGTTCTTGACTGGATTGGCTGTCACTCACAGACTGCTGCTGTTGGTCCAAAAGGCACTGAAGTCTAACTACATCTCCCAGAGTCACTGCCCATACAATCCTCTTGTGGCTGGCTCAGATTATGAGTCCAAGTTCTGATTCGTCAAGGCACCATTTTAGAGCTAGCTTACCCCACACTGATTGGTCCAGTTCAGCAGTTCAAAACTAGAATGGGGAACTAGCAGACACAGTTCTGACTGCAAAGAAAGCAGGTTAGACAAACTGTAATTTCATTATTACTCTAAATAATTTCTGGCAAACAGTTACATCTTTCAGATAGGTTCCCTTTGCACTCTAGTGACTGCAAAAATGAAGTGAATTGGCAGCAGCTCAAGTGGTATTCAGAGAAGCACACAGTCCCCCCATACAAACTAATTATGTCTGCAAGCAGACATCTCTTAAAGAGACAGTACCAGAGGCTCTAAAAACACTCACTGATAAATGGCTTAAATGCCAAACACCATTCAGGCTTGGAGCATTCAAGCAAGCTCCTGGAAGTCTTTTGGGAACCCCCATTTGAAGGGGGGTTACACTAGGGAAAGCTACCACTCACAGTCCTTGAATGGTGTGCTGTACCATATTCCTTAAAGCAACAGTGCAATGAAAATGTGTATTTCCAAAAAGCTAGTTTCAGCTATAATTAAAGAGCAGCTCTCTACTGTAATAAAAAAAAGCTGAAAAACATTAGATTTACACCACTTCTGTTTGACTTTTATTGTTTTCTAGTATTTTCTTGTTTTTTTTTTTACTTTTCCCTACTGCTGGTCTACTAAATCTTGCAGATAATGCAGTAATTATTTCACCGAGACTTTCAGAATGTATTTGACTCTCCCTTAATAACTGCACAGTTGCTGTTTGTGACATCATAGACTGTTGTAGTGGAGAGTATTATGATTTGATAGACAAAGGCACTGTGAAGTTAACAGGGGAGAAGCAAATGTTTTTTATACAGGCGTTTTAGATAGAACACCAAGATGTGCTGTAAACCTTGGAAAGAAACACTGAAAATGAAAAAAAAATATTCTCTAGACTCTAATAAACTGTAATAACCGAAACATCTTGCATATGAAAGCACATGCTGAATTTCAGTGCAGAGCTGTTCTTTAATAAAAAAATATTAGCAGGCCTGTCAGATCTGCTTTTCTATGTACCAGTTATGCTGCATACCATGATTTTGTTTTTATTTTCTCCATCTTAACCCTTGTCAGGTCTACAATGCGTTTATGTGCAAAACAAATGAGGCTGACAGTATACCCTAGAGGTTAGAGTAATGGGCTGTTGAATGAGCGTGGCATATCCATCAGCCCTGGGTTTGATTCCCACAACCTCCACGTGTATACTCTTTGACCCTGAGCAAATCACTTAACATCCCCAGTGTACCTGGGTCGCCCCTGAAAATGGGCCTTGGGCCATACCTGGTTACCAAAGAATAAAAAAAAATGTGGTGGCCATCGTTTTTTTCTTGAGAAAATGTAAAGTAAAACATTTAAGACATACTCACATTTTGACAGAACTAGAATATTTTACCACCAAAGAAGCAGGAAAATACCTTGAATCTTTTATAATAAAAAAGATATGGTCACATTTTTTGCCCAATTGCGTTGCACTGCTACTTTAATTAAGCAATAAGGCATGACAGGGTGTGCATTATTGTGGGATAACAGCACAGCTCAGGAAGTGAAGCCTGAGGTGAAGTCGAGGGCTTTATGCACCCGAGAAGTGCTGTTATCCCTCAATAACGCACACCCTGGAATGCCTTATTGTGATTATAAAATGGCTTCCTGATTTTTTTAGTTTAAGACCAGGTAGTGAGGTTCAGAAAGTTAAGTATTTCTGACTGTGCTGTTATAACAGTACAGTCAGGTGACTGGATT
This sequence comes from Neoceratodus forsteri, assembly GCA_016271365.2. Classification (NCBI taxonomy): domain Eukaryota; kingdom Metazoa; phylum Chordata; order Ceratodontiformes; family Ceratodontidae; genus Neoceratodus; species Neoceratodus forsteri. The sequence continues at coordinate 437,741,978 of CM028129.1, read as the reverse complement.
CCATCAACCACAGTACAGTATTTCTCTTACCCATTTTTAATAACAGATGCTTATCAGTATTCAGTACACTGCATGGGGAATGAGCAAGAGCTAGCCAGGAACCATATTATACAGAGGATAATGAAAGGTCTTTGGTTAATAACCATGCTGTAAACACTTTAAGAGGTTGCCATGACATCATTGTAAACCTCAAGAGCGCAGCTCGAGAGGTTTTCAGATGTTATAGCAACCTCCAGAAGTGTTTTCAACGTGGTTATTAACCAAACACCATACATGATATTTTATAGTGTATGGGCTACCAAGATTGTGTAATCACAGACTGAATTACTTTACTGAATTACTTTACAGAACATTGATTGTTGTGAGCATTCCATTTTGTTATACCATTGATATGACATACTCAAGAAGGGTTAACAGCAGAGTTTTGTCATAACAATAGCATAACATATACAGTAATGCATGGGGGAAGTGTGCTTAATGAGAAATTAATTGTTGCCTGAGGTGTGGGATGCTACATAAACCCAGAGGATGAAGCCCGAGGGGTTTATTAAAGCATCCCACACGAGGGCAACCATTAATTTTGAATTTAAGCACACTTCCCCATCTTTTATTAATTATAATTGTTGGGCAGCAATTTTTTCTAGCCTCCCTCTAGTGTCTGTGACTCCCTGACTTTTATATACACACACACACACACACACATACATACACACACGCACACACACACACACACAGACGCACACACACCGTTTTGTTTCTTTTTTTACAGCTGGTTATTAGTTAGAATTGCTGGTCAGTTTTTGTATTTACATTTATTTCACGGTTGCGATCTTACCTCAGTTTAAGATGTCAGAGCCCTTCCCACTGCCACTTCCTGTTTTGTGTGGCCGCCGAACGGCAGGATTAACCAGATAGCAAGCGAGACTCAGAGATGTTCTGTGCTGCAGATTCCAAATGGTAGGATCAAGCAGGTAGTTCTTTTTTTTTTAACTTTCTGTTTATTGTTATTCATTAAACATAAAGTTAATGCTCCGGAAGCAGTACATATGGAGGCAAGTTTGAAGAAATCCACATGAGGGCACCACCCCCTCTTAATACAAGCAGGTTAAAGTTTTATCATACTGCTTCAATTTGATACCTCATTTGGGGTAATCAGTAGGTACAATTCAATCCTTAATAATTACAGACTTTCAGTGCTATTCCAACAAGCCCATGAGCTGCATGATAACGTTAACCAGAAAAGGAAAAAACATTTTACTTTCAAGAATGATGTCCAAAATAGGACAAAAAGGAAAAACAAATTATCATGCTAACCCGCTTTTTAGGAACCATAATGGTATCCTTTTAAAAAATGTAAGTATAAACGTCTCTTTAAATTCAGACTTTTAAAGTATTAGACTAAAATTATTAGAGTAAGACAATCTATTTAAGCAAAACATGTTTTAAGGAACAACATAGTCATAAGAGCACACATTCCCAGCCCCATGGAAAAACATCCTTTCCAGACACTTTTTATTTTAATTTATCTCCCTTTAATTATATATGTCTGGGGTTATGATGGGACAAACAACAATCCCCTAAATAGGGAACAGTTATGATCAAAAACGTGTCCAACACAACATCATCATGAATATCACCAGTTCAGGCTATAATTCTAACTTGAATAAAGCAAACCTTAGGGCAGTCCATAAGGGTAATAACCAGGTCTCTCCTTTGTCCGATTCCTCCTTGTCAGAAGAACAACTCGAGCAGGTGGTGTTGCGTGTCTCTGGGCCCACTTCAGGGCTTCACCAGAATCCGAGAAAATAAAGACCTTGCTAGCATAGGTAATCCGGTGACATGCAGGGAACAACATATTGTGGGCTATTCCTGCTTCCCTTAAGATGGCCCTAACTCCATCAAAGCATTTTTTCTTTTGTCTCATGGCATAACTGAGGTCTGGATAAATTTGAACCTGAGAGCCATCATGAAGCAGCATTCTTTTCTGCCGTGCTAGTGCCAGGACTCGGTCTCTCGAGCCCACTCCATCCAGTTGCTGTTCTAACCATTCGTGTAGGAAAAGGCCCAGATGGTCTCCTTCACTTCGTTCTGGGATACCCACTGTTCGGATGTTGACCGCTCGGGCTTGATTTTCTAGCGCCTCTAATCTGGAACAGAGATGTGTATTTTCCTTTACCAACAGCGAGGCCATACCCATGGCTGTCTCAGAGCTCTTGCAAATCTCCGTATTACCCTGCTTCATGGTAGTCATCTCTGTTTCAACGTTAGTCACCCTGTTCGCCATTGTATCAACTTTTTCTGCCAAACCCAACACTGTAGATATAAGCTGATTGATCTTAAAACCCAGGGATTGTAGGGTTTCATGTCCAGTGTCAGGCTCTTCCGTAGCAGTGTGGCCCCGAGTCGACCATGTGGCTGGGGGACCCGAGGGATTTTTGCTTCTTGCTCCTTCTTGCTGATATTTTCCTTTTTTAGGGTTGCCCATTTTTGTTGCTTAGGTATTCCTATTGTTGTATTTGGTCGTATACCTCTAAAACTCCAACACGAAGATATATTTATTTTAAGTTGCTTTCGGTTTTTAGTAAGAGCTGTAACACTTTGCATCCGATTAGCTTGGGCTCAACAGCACCCTCCAAAGCAAGTAGTTCTTAAGGCTAATGTGCATTTTTTTTTTTTTATAAAGAAAAAGTGACTGACTGGAACTCGGTCTGGCAGCTCCTTGCTAGGCGAGTGAGGAGCTGCCATGTTTTGAAAATTGAAAGCCCGCCCTGGACCACACACACAGCCAATCAGGGAGCGGGTTTTCATGACTGACTCGCGCGTGTTTCCCGTTATAACTCGTTACAACGGGAAATTATAACTCGGTCAGGCAATGTAAAAAATTGCTGACCAGTTATTATAAGGTTGTAATGTGCTTCATTTCAGTTAATAATGAAGGCTCTCCATACATTATAATGCTGTATTCACACAGGAGCTGTTAAGAACTGGAATTAGTAGCAGATCAGGGGTGGGAGTCATGGGGGGTCCTGATCTCCCCAAACTTACTGAAATACCATTTTAAGGCATCAAATATTTCCAGGGGCAGTATATCTCTGACCACTGTAGTATTCTCTGCCCCCACTCCCCCAAAAAATTCTAACTCTGCCCCAGTAATTGCATTTTATTGCACTTAGTTTCTTTCTTCCTGGGCAGCACTCCTTCTAGCCTGATCCCCCAGCTCCGTCCCCCGCTCACGGCCTACCTTCTTCTCTCCTTCTTCTCTGTCCTCCACGGTTTGCCCCTGTGGCAGGGCGGCTGGGATCCCTCAACCCGCCAGATCGGATCCAGTGCAGAGGTTACCGTTGTTCGCGGGAGCGGGGCCTGCGGAGATCGGCTGTCACTGTGCCACGCCCAGGACTCCATTTCACGTTTTCTCCCCTTAGGAGAGGAGGTGTGCAATGACACCTTAAGCAGAGAGCATGCACGCATCTGATCACACTCCTCCAAGTGTCTGTCTCCTCTCCTCCCCCTCTCTGAGCAACAGTGTGCTGACGCCCAGCCGCCGCTAGGGGCCACTCGACACTGACTGCTAGTGGCCCTCTCTCCCTGGAGAAGGAGAGCAGTCCCTCAAATGCTCAATCTTTCTCCTTCCCTGCCAATCCCCAAGAGCCCATGCTTGTTCCCAAACACAGGTCGGCGGCGTAGCATGAGGTAAGTAAGGTGTCCAGTGCCTCAGCCCTCAGCGCCACTGGACCGGTTTGGTAATTGCACTTTGAAATCAAACTTGTTATATAATTTACCCAAGAGGCCAGTTGGATAATGAATGTGAACGTGAATCAGAGTCACATTGGCAGAGATACAGTACTTCAAGAAGTTGTTTGACTCAAAGTAGATTTACTGCAGCTCAGATTTGCTCCCCAAAGTAAATACTCCAGTCAGTTAAAAACAGTACACCCAGATGTCTTTTTTTTGTAATTTCTAGCTTAGCCGTGTTTCAGGACTATGTGCTGCCACTGTTGCTTTTGCTGATTACTTCAGGGAAAATGAGGTCAGGACTTTGGTGCTGAGGGGGACCCCTTAGATAACATACCTAACTTTACCCCCTTCCCTCAACTCAGGATGTGCAGCTTGCTAAACCACCCAAACTCACCTCAGCTTCAGGGTCACTGAGACAGCAGTGTCTGCAGAAAGAATCACTCTGGAAGCTTTGATGGTTTCTAATTGCAGCGCTGCACGTTCATTTCAGTGTTACGTTTTTTTCAGGTTCAGCCTGGAAACGGAGGACACAGTATCTTCTTCTACACATGTCCTGGACAGGACATGGTTCAGATATTAAAGAATGAGAATGGCAAAATCCAAAAGCAAGATGTTAATTTTGGGGGTTACGGGTGGAGGGAGGGACCGAAGACTACCAAGGAATAGGGTTTCTGTATTTGGGGATGGCGATCAGTGACAAGGGAGGGACCACTACACTATGGAAATGTACTTGTACATGTCAGGTGGGCACCAGGGTGGGATGCTAATACTGTACTATGAAAATATACATGAACATGTCAAGTGGGCGATCGGGGAATGGGGAGAGGGGGGAAGGGACCATTGGATCACCAAGATTATATTTGTTATTTATAGGACCAGCGATCAAGGTATGGGAAGGGACCACTACACTATGGAAAATATATTTCTACTTCTCGGGTTGGCTTTCGGGAAGGGACCACTACATTATGGAAAATATATTTCTACTTCTCAGGTCAGCAATCGGGGAAGGGGGAACCCTGAACTACTAGGGTACATATTGTCACTGGGAATGGCGATTGGAGGAGGATGGGGGGCACTACACTGGGGGACTGCGGCAGCGTGGGGCATGGGCTGGTGGGTGGGGGGGAGCCACACTACGCCAGACATGGGCCATGCAAATAGGCCCATAATGGGTATGCAAATGGTCTATTGCACCTTGCATGCCCAATGGACTCATTTGCATGGCCACCTTTGTGAATAGGAGATTTTTGCGCATGTGCGCTATTGTTGCCGGCCCATTCTTCTGGCTGATTGTGGGGGGCAGTGCTACTAGGGTTCCTGGTGTTTTTCCTGGGTTAGCGCTGCCCAGCCTGCCCCTATTCACAATTGGATAGCCCACCGCACTATTTGACTGTGAATAGCAAGATTGCGCACCAGTGCAACCGTGAGGTGCAGTGCAAACTTTTGTGTGGCACTTTGCCTTTTCTTGTGAATCCTGCCTCTTGTCTTCCTAGAGTCCCAGATATTAGTTGTAGTCTGGGGCTGTTTATGCAGTGCCATTGCCACATTTCACCCCTTTTTAAAAGTTAAAGATGTGAAGTCTTGCAGTCTGCAAACCCTGTCTGTAATGCTGTCTGAATAGTGATATGGCCTTTGGCAAATCTCGGTACCATTGGTATTTTGAATTTCTGATTAACTGCTGCTAGTGCCTGGAGTGAAAATATAAAATTCACATTTATGCAACACCAGTGATGATACATTTTCCCTGATAAATTTAAGCAATAATGCATGACAGGATGTTTGTTGTGGTGGCATAAAAGGCACACCTAAGCTGTGTTGTGAGGCGTGAGGCATCACCGAGTCCCCTCAACCTCCCGAGAAATGCCATTATCACACTACAGAACACACACTGGAGTATCATACTGTGAATATATAAATGAGTCCAAGATTTTTTGGGGGGATGTTAAAAATACAAAAACATAAAATAGTGTTGAACATTTTAATGTTTTAAAAAATATTCGTCCATCCCAACAAAATAGTCCCAGCACATCCCAGCATTTCCAAATATTATGCACAGCAAAATACATTTTTATAAATAAAACCTTACATAGTTTTCCCCAACTCTTCCCCATTTAGCTTTTCCCTCTCCTTTCCTCCTTCTTCTTAATGTTATTTCCTTCCTTTTCCCCACAGTGTTTCTCTTCTGTCTTTCCAACTTTCATTAGATAAAATGTTTACTTTGGATGGAATACAAGATTTCAAATCTCTTGAGTTCTGCTGGCAGAATCTTCACCCCACATTCACACAACAGAAGGCCTCAGTTTGAGCCAGGGATTCTGTTTTACGAACATACGAAATTTGCCAGCAGATAAAGGCCTAGAGGTCTATCAAGTCTGTTCGAATGTGCAGCTAGCACCCCTTATTCTGCAGCTGCCCTTCCCTTCCACCCTTCCCCTTCATTAACCCTCCCCCTTGTCCTGTCAGAACCTCTTTTGAAGCAGTCCATTGTTCTACTGGATACCACTTCTGCAGGTAACACATTCCACCCAGCCACTACCCTCTCTGTAAAAAAGTGTCTCCTCATCTCCCTCCTGAACCTTCCTCCATCCAGTCTCATATCATGGCCCCTGGTGGCCCTCCCCTCCCTTACTTTGAACAGCCCCTCTGTACCCGTCTTGTTTATTCCTTTCATGTATTTAAAGGTTTCAATCATGTTACCCGTCCCTCTCTCCTCTCCTCCAGTGAGTACATGTTCAACTCCTTCAACCTCCTCGTGTGATAAGTCCCCCAGCCCCTTGATCATCTTTGTCGCCCCTGCGCTGCACCCCCTCCAGTAACTTAATGTCCCTCTTCAGATACGGGCGCCAGTACTGCACACAGTACTCCAGGTGTGATCTAACTAATGACCTATACAGTGGCAGAATCACCTCCTCCCTCCTCGAGGATATACCCCTTGCAATACAACCCAGCATTTTGTTGGCCTTTGCAGCTGCCTTCCTACATTGTGCCGAGTTGTTCATTGACCCTGTAATGAGCACACCCAGATCCTTCTCCCCTCTGTCTGGGATAGCTGCACTCCCCCAGCTGGTAACTTCTCCTTGGGTTCTTCATCCCAAAATGCAGCACCTTGCACTTTTGGCATTAAACCCCAGTTGCCAGGTGTCTGACCAGGTTTCAAGCTTTGCCAGATCATCCTGCAACCCCTGCCATCCCCTAGGTCATCCACCACCGCGCCTACCTTGGTATCATCAGCAAACAGACTGATCTTGCTCTTGATGTCCCATGATATGTCTGCAATGAATATCCCAAACAACACTGGTCCCAATACCGAGCCCTGTGGAACACCGCTCATCACTGCCCTTGGGTGTGAGAGCTCCCCACCCACCACCACCCTCTGTTGCCTTCCCTGAAGCCAGTTTCCTACCCATCTCACCAGCTTTGCACCCGCTCCTGTGCCTACTAACTTCCTTCCCAACCTTCCATGCGGCACAGAGTTGAATGCCTTACTGAAGTCCAGATACAGGACATCCACTGCATGGCCCCTGTCCAGTTGCCTAGTTACCCAGTCATAGAACTCGACCAGGTTGGTTTGGCAGGATCTGCCACGTATGAAGCCATGCTGTCTGCTGTCCTGTAGTCCTTTGGCCTCTGGGAGGGCCACCAGCCTCTCCTTCAGGATAGTCTCCATTAGCTTACCCACGATGGATGTGAGACTCACTGGTCTGTAGTTTCCCGGTTCATCCTTGGGGCCACTCTTGTGAAGGGGCGCCACATGAGCCATCCTCCAGTCCTGAGGTACACACCCCAAATGTAGTGAGGCATTAAATAGGTCTGCCAAAGGTCCTGCAAGGACCTCTGCCCGCTCCTTCAGTACCCTGGGGTGGATGCCATCTGGGCCTGGCGCCTTGTCCACGCTCAGTGCCTTCAAACCCTCTCGAACTCTGCCCTCCATGATTTCCCCATCTGTCACCCCTTCTCCCCCACTGTGTCTGCCATTTCTCCCACCTTGGGTGTCGCCCCCCTCTTCTCTTTAGTAAATACTGAGCAGAAGTACTTATTTAGTGCTTCTGCCTTATCGCACCCTGCTTCCACCCAACACCCCTCCTTCCTAATCCTTACTATGTGGTCCTTACAGCTCCTTTTCTCCCTGATGTACTTAAAGAAGTCCTTCTCCTCCTTCTTAATGCCTTGTGCCAGCCTGAGTTCCGTAGATGCTTTGGCTCCCTTACTGCCCTTGTCACCTCCTTCGATTCTGTCAAGTACTCCTCCCTGTCCTCCCCTCCTCCCTGTTTTCTTGTACTTCCTAAAGGCAGCTCTTTTCTTCCTTACCTTTTTCATGACCTCCTTGCTCAACCAGCTCGGTTTCTTAGCCCTAGCCTTCTTGCTCTGGGCTTTGCAGCAGGTTTTGGTTGCCTCTACTATCCCCAGCTTTATGAGCTCCCACCTCTGGTTATTGTCCATACTACATGTAGCAGGTTAAACAGAGATTTCTGTGGTACTGTAAGTAGGTAAGGATAGGAGGAGGGGATCATTGTCAGCAAAGGTACTCCAGAAATTGAAAACTTAAGTGCTGTAGTACAAGCCGCTTAATCGGGATGCAGATAATCAGAATGTCCATTTTATTGGGATGTCCCACCAGGAACCGATTAAGTGGCTATGCATTTCGGTGGCATTTCCATCCTTTTAATTGAGACAGGGATGTCAAATTATTGGGATGGCTCAATCAGTCCTTCTGTCTGGGCATTAATTGGCTATCAGCCTTCTACTCACATGTCCTCTGCATTCCACTTTGTGGCCATTGTGACCAGTGCTGCTGTTAATGGGTCACTGAGCATGAATGAATAGCATTGTGAATAGCGTTGTCATCCACCTTTACACACATGTTCTCCACTTCACTTCCAGGTTTTCTGCTCTATATAACAGATTCCACTGATTCTCCCACCACGGCAGAACATGCCTCAATCTAACTGAGTTTGCAACTGGCAGATAAAATAAAAAAAGAACACAGATCTTTTAAATGCACTCTGTTTTTCTTCAGTACACTCCTTAACCACGCTGAGTCCCCGATTCTCCTCCTACCACAGTAGAATACTCTGGATCTGGCTGAACAGTTCTGACATGCTCAGTGAACAAACCAGCTGAGTGAACCAATGGGGGAAGGGGAGGGAGAATTAGCAGCTTGTACCCTTGTTTTTTTTCACTGAGAAAGGAGAGAGAGAGTTCCCAGTTTGCAGTTGTCGGTGAGAGAGGAAGACTGGCTGAATGAACTGAGGGATAAGCAACTCTTACCCTTGTTTTTTATCAGTGAGAGAGAGAGAAGCAACAGAGAGTTCCCAAACTGGCTGAATGAACTGACAGGGGGATTAGCAGGTCATACCACTTGTTTTTTTTTTTTCAGTGAGAAAAGGAAGAGAATTCCTAGTTCGTGGTTCATGATCAAGAATTTCCTGGTTAACGATCACGCAGCCTGAGCATCCTCATACTTTCCCTGATTTTCCCTAACTGAGACACTAGAGCTGAAGGTGGTCGGAGCACTATCATTGTTGCCTTAGAGTTAGTTATGGCTAGGGAGACTGCAGTTAGCCTGAATCATAATACTGTACAGTACAGGAGCTAACCAAGTTATTGGGCGCAACTGTGCTCAGTGTGCACACCAGGGGTGTCCTAATTAACTGTACTTCATTTTATAATTTATGCATGTGTGTATAAGAAGAGGATTGTGAGGGCATATAACGTTATGTTATTTAGCTATTGTTTTTTAATTTGTCAGTTTTATTTTTAGGACTTGTTTGAAGGTTTTTAGTGAGTAAAGGTTGCAGCCATGTTTGCAATGGAAAACTGCGGCTGAAAAAGCTTTTTATTTTTTACTTACTATGCTTTGGTTATCTTCTGGTAGCCAACCCCTTCAGCTGCAGCTGAGCCAGGAGCTGCCCACACGCAGTGCCCCCTGGATTACCCCCAGGGCAGAGCCATCAGAGCCTCCCTCAGCAACCCCGACAGTGCTCTGTCACTGGTGCTTTGGGAACCCCCTCGCGTCCGCCATAGCCGGGAAGGCTTCATGCTGCACACTGAAGACCCTTTTTCTTGTTTGAGGGTGCTGTCAGCCCATGATGCAACCATGTCTTGCGCTTTAACCTCCCCCAAGGAGCAGCGCTCAAGTGCTTCAGTAATAGTGCATCCTGTGGTCACCTGGGAGCCTGGACCAGAGACACTTAACCCCTCCCCCCGCGGAGGTGAAGAGCATGCAATGGCTGCTTAATTCACCCCCGTCCCCTGCCAGCCCTTGGACATCCTGGGTCCATTCCCGAACCTGGGTCACCCACGGTGCAGCAGTAAATCTTTCTACTGCACCGGCGGGCTGGCATATGAAAAAGCTTATTGATTTTATGTGGGGGTGGAAAGGCTGATGGCAAGGAATTTTTATAATTTATTTTGTTTTGCTGTCGCTTTTTACCTCCTTTGGCCACCTTCTGCTCCCATGTTTATTGCATCCTTGTTGGAAATCCGGCCACCATCCGCCTCTTCCGGAGCCCCACATTGGCACCCTATAACCCCTGCAGCTTACCCCCCACAGCAGGGTGGCAGGGAGCCCCCAACTCCCCACCCAACACAGATCCAGCTGTGGGTGCCTCGCGCTACCCTGGTGAACACTTATGGACCGGCATCAATCCGCTCGAGAGGTGCCAATTTTTCCACTGTTTCTTGTCCCTAAGAGTCTAGAGCATGCAATGATGCAGACGGAGGGGAGCGTGCATGTGTCCGCACCCGCTCCCTCCAGGCATCTGCCCAGACTCCTTCCCACGCTGTCACCCTGGTGCTCTGTCCCCCAGCCTCCGCCAGGGGGCGATTGAGCACCGACTGGTGAGACCCCCCCCTCCCTAGAGAAGGAGAGCAGGCCATTGGATGCTCAATCCCTCTCCATCCTTGCCAACCCCAGGTGGCCCATGCTCCCTCCGAACACAGGTCACCAGCGTGGTGCGAGGTGAGGCGTCCGGCACCTCAGCCCTCAGTGCCCTCCAGGCCGGCTTTATAATTTATTTATTTCTAAAGTTTTACCAGGAAAGACATATTAAGCTGGTAACAGCTCATTTTCAGATGTGTCCTGGGGGAGGGGGCAAGAGGGGAACAGTAAGGTACGCTAAGAACGATAATACATGCAACAGGTAAATAAGCAACATAAAAGATGGTTGTTTAAGACAAGGATTCTGTGCAAGTAAAAATACACTCATAGAATGAAGTTCTGGAGGGTCAGGGTAACAACAGTTAAAGTATACAGAAGGCAATACCGAGTTCAGGGGGTAGCAATGGTTGTGGATTGTGGAGGGTGGAAGAGGGGACTGCATTGGTGGAGGTGTCTAAGCAATCAGAAGTAAGAACAGTTCTACAGGTATGTCATTTTATAATTAAGCAATACGGCATGACAGGGTGTGGTATATCATGGGATAGCGTCATGCCTCGGGTGATTGGGCACGAGGCCGCAGGCCGAGTGCATCCAACCACTTGAGAAGTGATGATATCCCATGATATACCACACCCTGGAGTGACTTATTGCTATTATGAACTGAGTTTCAAGTTTTATAAATAAAAAAAATAAAAGAAACAGGTTTTAAAACATCTTACGAATGAGTTTTTGAGTGGTGTAGGAGTACATTCTGAAAAAATAGTTCTCAGACAGTAGAGAGCAAGGAGGCTGGTGGTGCTAGAACTTTTTTGAAGCCATGATGATGTAGCTCGATATCATCATGGCTTCAAGAGTTCTGGCCCAATCATATTCCTCTATTACGATCCTCAGTTCATAATTGTTTATACAACATGTGTGTTGATAAAAAGCAAGATAAAAAATGATATCTGGACCCAACGTAGCATGATATTGTCTTGAAAAGTTTGGTATGTCACAGTGCATACGAAAGAGCATCTTTCACAATGCTCATGACATCACAATAGCCACGTGCAGCACTGAAACCTGCAGCTGAAATCAAAGAGAAACAGTTAAATCTTCATATAATCAGCAGATTTAAAAGCTATAACTAGTACACTGGTGTTGTAGAACCTGAACATGCAATGGTCTAACTGAAAATATGCAGTTTATTATCATTTGAGAAGGGGCAGGACTTTCATAACTCACTCATGACTCCGCCACTTATGAGTGATGGTCCTGCCCCCACACCTGGTGATAAATTGCATATTTTAATTCCGCCTATTGCATTTATTTATTTTTTGAATTTCGTTAACAGGGTTTGCTCAGGGAGACTGATGAAGGCAGAATTGCATAACAAATGTACAGTGGTTACTGAAATACATACAGATGAAAATCACACCATCACACCTGCAAAGTTCAATGTGTCATATTATAATTATGTGTCTCTAACATATTATACACTATTAAAGCTTCTGATTAGAGGAGGAGGGAGACGAAGGGGGAAGTAGCTACCACACATTGTTCAGCGGGTGTGAGTACACATGTCCGTGGGGGAGAGCATTCTTTGATCCGGCCTTTGAAAGACAGCAGTGAATATGTACTGCTGTTATACACTGCAGTCCAAAATACTTTATAAGCAGTGTACAGATACAGGATAGCATACAGTGACTGAGATGGCACATCTGATTTCCTGTGGGGTCCAGCTTCTACTTCAGACTGCATGATATCTTTCAGCATCATTGGTACTTTGACTGTATTGAGCATTGAAATCTACATGCGGTACTCCAGGTGGGGCCTTACCACAGTCAGTAAAGAAAAGCCAGCACCAGCAGTTTAGAAACTTTTTTGATTGTGCAAAATGAATTAAATTGCAATGTCAGTATCTTATTACAGATCCTTATGTGAGACCAGGTTCACAGACCACAATACACACCAGCCAAACACTTCGAGGTGGGATGCCTCTTCGTCAGGAGTTTCCACGGCCTTGTAAATTGGCATGATTACTTCCCCTGTTCTGCTGGTCAACCCCCCCCCCCAAAACTCTTTTGATGCATGCCAGCATTCCCCTGGCCTGCTTGATAGTGGCAGCACACTGCTTCTCTTGTTCCAGCCTCTTGTTTATTATGCCTCCAGGTCCTTTTCCAGCTCAGCTGCAGCAAGAGGAGCCCCACACAGTGCTTAGGTCCTGCCTCTGTTTTTCCTCCTCAAGTGTATTGTCGCGCAGTTGGCTATATTGAAGCTGAGAGCTCCAAGAGTCAGACTAATTGCTCAGCTTGTTCATGTCCCCCTGACGTTTTTCCCCATCCTTAAGGGGGTCTGCCCCCCTGGCTGGCTCAGTGTTATCCACAGACGTAAGCAGCCCGCTGGAAACCACAACTTTGAGATTGCTGAGGAAGATGTTGAAGAGCAGTGGCCCCAGCACCGTTACCTTTAGGCATGCCTCTGAGTACTCCTTTCTGTTCGGAACAGTTGGGAGTTGGGCTGCGTTTCAGTGGTGACAGCACCCCGTGTCCCAGTGCGAAGAATCAAGGCTACCTCTTGCATCCTCTATTTGTGAGCAGACTGGTTTGGTTAGAGCCCAGTCCAGTCCAGTATTGTTCCTGTAGCACTCTTCCAAATGCTCCTAGCACGTCACAGACTCCTGCTAATGTAGGGAAGGGACGGAACCCTACTCCCAATAACCAGCACAACTAAGCACATTCACTTATATGAAAAAAATCATGTATTTTGTAAATATACCACACCTAGCCCACTGCTCAGTATGTGTAAGCAACAGCACCCAGCGGATTGTTCAGTCATGCTGAAATATGCCTTAGGTGTACTGTGAGACATGAGGCAACTCCGAGTATATTTCTGCATAAGTAGAAACCATTGGGGGGGCGTGTGTTGTGCTTATAAAATAGTCCCAAAAGATTAAAAATAATAACAGATCATCTGCAAGAGCTGATCTGTCCAGTAATGTAGAAATAACCAGATACTTTATGACAGTTCTCAGCCAATCAGATTGATACATTTTTCCTCAGCATGAAAGAGTGAGTAGCGATAAATAGCAAAACATGAATGAATATACAGTATATAGAATTGTGGCTAAACATTAAATGTTAAAAGACTTTCCTGAATACTGGAGACAGTCACTTTAACTAAACACACCAATTTCGAAACCTCAGGCCCACTTCGACCCTCTCTTCCTGCTTTATCCATTTGGAGAGGTCTCATGGTGCCACTGTACCCCACTTACAGTCACATACTTGTCAACTCACACTTTCCACAACTGTTTTTTTTTTGTTGTTTGTTTTTTTACCTTAAGGCTGACTAAGCTCTTTTTAAAATAAAACATTGCAGCATTTGATTTCAGTGGGATGCTTCTTTTCAGTTAGGTAGGCGCCTGTGAGCCAGACTTTCTCGGAGAGCAGGAGGTACTTGGATGCTTATGTCTGAATTTGAATGTGTGGTAAGAAAGGACAGTTAAGGCTGGTGAGTTTTTTAGAGCACTAAACTGTGCAGCAGGAGATCTGAAGTTGAATCCCACTACAGCTACTAACTTGCTGTATGTCACTGAGAAACTCATGTGAGGCTGGATCCCACGCTAGTCTTCCCTGCCCCTTTAGGGACATTTTTTTTTTTTTTCATTTTACAATTTTTTGATGGGAAATGCACATTGAGACACAACTCATTTCCAGATGTGTCTCGGAGCACAGGGAGGGTAAATGACTTACTTAAGGTCACAGAGTATGCAAGTGGAGGTTGTGGGACTCAAACCCACGTCTGGATGTATCAAGCTCATTCTCAACTTGTTTCTCTAACCTGTAGACTGCACTGTCAGCTATGGCCATTAACTGCCTCTTTCCAATGCTCTGTTGTAACCGCATAGGAACATAGAAGGTTTGGGAAATGAGGGAGGATGAGATGAAGGATAAGGTCCATCAACATCCTCTCTCCTCTTGCTTAAATTCACCGGTGAGCCAGTAACCATGGTGAGATTTGAACCTGTGAACTCAAGTTTCAGTTCCGTAACCACTAGCCCACATTGCTGTCTGAAACAAAAAGTCCTTGGTGGCAAGAAAACTGCCAGAAGCCCTACAGCTATGTCTTATTCCTGCAGAAACATTCTTTTATTGCAGTCCCTGGCATATGCACACACTGTCAATCTCTAGGTGCCTGAGCACGCTTTGTCTTATATGTGGTTACAATATTAGCAGCTGTTACAATTGTTTACTATATTAGTGCATTTTGTTCCACCTAAGGACAAGAGGTATTGCGCTTGTCAGTAATCTTTAGGGAGTAATGAATGGGTTGTCATCAGTGCCTGCTACTTTGACAGCATGCTGGGAATAATGCATAGCTTTGCCCCTCCCCCTTGGCTTGCTGCCCAGGTAATTAAGCTGGGATGAATAAGTCCTGCACGCCTTGACTGTGCAGTATGGTCCTTCATTGTGTGAGTTACAATATGGTATGATGGACCCATGGATTAATTAACAGCATTTAGGGCACTAAATAATGAATAATTGTATGAATGTGTGCATTGGGGGGGTCAGGGGTTCTCACAGGTTGGTCTCTAACCAATTTAATTGCAAACTGATGAAGTCAACATGGCAGTATGAATGCAGTGCATGGCAATATCTTAGAATAACATTACTTTGTATTGTTTTCCGGGTGTTTGTTTTAGTCTCTGAATAATGACTTTGTGAGTGCTGAAGGGTTTATTGGTCTTGAAACCGATGACTAAAGACTCAAGTTCCTTTGTAGGTGCCATGAACTCATGAAAAGAGTATGTGGTTAAAATTGGGAACAGGAAGGACTGGTTTTAAATTAGTGATGCTGGTATAATGCTTATGACTGTCCTAATGCTATCCAGTGGATAGTCCATCTATCCAAGTCCAGGTCTGTGATCCTATCCAGCTCCATTCAGATTGCAGATCCAAGATCGAATAGTGGGATCCAGGGTCAGATGTCTGCCTCCGATCCCTTGAATCCCAGATAGTCACACTGGATAGTTCTGTCCTGTTGGATCCTAGGTGATAGGATCCAGTAGTTGAATACCAGTAATATAAGATGCCATCTGTTGGATACTATCCAGGCAACACTGTTTTAAATTAAAAAACTAGAACCTGGCTGGTGGTAAAATGTAGCTCTAAGTAGAACCTCACCTTAAAAAATAGTGATAGTGGTTCAAAATGTAAATTAAGTAGCATATTCCTGATGCCAGACGTGCATGAGATGACACATTTATACCATCAGACCCATCCCAAAACACCTTTTAACTTGCCTGTAGCCTGTTACATTTTATTTCCTGGGAATTCCTATATTCTCCAAATGGGTTCCTATATGACTTCAGACTGCATGTTCAAATAACTTGTTAAAGTAAAAAAATAAAAAGGCAGAGAAACAGGGCTGCTACTCATGATGCCAGTGATGTGGATTCAGGAATGAGCCTGCATCGTTAAGGGCCAGCTGGGTGGAGGAGAATTGAGCATCCCAGAAGCCGTTCTGCTCCTCTGGGAAGGGAAGGTCCCTGCCACTCCACTGCCACCTGGGTGACCACAGTTGGCAGTGCAACAGAGGTACTGTGTGTGTGGGGGCACTCAGCAAGGCTGCGCACAATGCGCGTGCCTGACCATGTATGAAGTCCCTTATGTGCTGGTATCCTTGGGGGTGGGTAGACACCCAGGAAAAAAACATGGTTCCTGCAGGATGATCCTGGTGAACTTAGACCCTTCTCCCACTGCTGACCTCTTCTCCACCAGAGGCATGCTGTAACCCTGCACTCAGGAGGAGGCGGGCGATATTGCCAGGCTGTGGCCTGGTCCCACCACCGAGGGTATTCCATGGGGGCTTGAAAGGGTAAACACTAGAGAAACAGGAGAATGGGGCTGCGCCTGACCAGGGTATAGGGACAGCACTAGCGGGTGTAGCATAAAAATACATTTTAGTAAAAAAACATATAAACTGCAGTATTCTTCATCAGCCGCATTGTAGTTTTCATCAACTACATTTGATTTTCATTGACCATTGGCTACAGTGGCTATCTGTATCGCTTAGTGTTTCCAAAAATATTTTAGATTAGATTTTGTAGCCAGGAAAGCGACACTGAGTTGATGCTCATTTCCAGGTGCGAGCCAAGAGAGAATGAAGCACAGGTTAAAGGGCTTGCTTAAGGTCACACTGTATGCAAGTGGCAGTTGAAACTGAGGTCTACTGGGTCTCCAGACCCATAGCTCTGTGCTCTAACCACTAGGCTTTTCTGCATCCCACTGTATGGGAACTGTGGTATAAATCATTTTATCTCTTATACCTGCTGACTTACTGTGTGCCTGATTGCGAGGTTCAATTGATTACTTGGCCAGGAATCCACACGAGGACAAGTCTGAGATTATGAATGGGCTGGGGGGCACGTCATCCTAATTGGATTTTTAACCTGGCTGACTGTTTTAATATCACATCTTACATGGTTGACCTTCTAAAAAAAACTTGGAACTTTCTGTGTATATTACATATTCATGTGACTGACCTTTAGTTCTAATTTGACATATATCAAATATATATTAGTACACGTGTCCCAATTCTATAATCAGATTTGCAGTATTTTCTTGAGTTATCTCCAAATCTTTTACTCACGAATGGTGTAGCCATGAGTGTGTAATAATCCATTGAGGCAGAAGTGAAAATTAATCTAATTATACAGGCAGGGCAAGTTTAATAATTGGTTTAAACAACACAAAGACATGTTGCTGATCTGATCAGCTGCTCTTGATTGGTTAAATGGTTGATGACCTGCATATGTGGAAAGAAACATTTCTTCTTAAGTACGTACATGAAAATAAATGTTTATTTTCATGTGTATCTACCAGCAGATCTAGATAATAGGATTTATTTGTCCCAGTTGTATGCATGTTTAATAAAATGGGTCTGGAGTTTTCTGTATCCTGACTGGCTGAGAGGTACCTGTTGACATGTCCTTATTAGGGCATATTGTGGCAACCAACACCTCTTCAGCCAGTCAAGACTCACCACAAGAGAGATATCACTGTGCCAGCATAGTGCAACTGCCAACCTATGGAGGCAGTATAGCACAGTGGTATAAGGCTCTGAGCTGCAATCCTGGAGACCTGGGTTTGAATCCCACAGCCCCCATTTGCATACTGTGTGACCCTGAGCAAGTCACTTAACTTCCTTGTGCTCCCAGGTTGCACCTGTAAACAAGCTTTCAGCTTAGTGTGTCTCTCCTGGTAAAATAAAGGTAAAAAAAAAAAAAGCAAAAGGCCTCTGAGCTGCTGAGCTGTAGTGGCCAAGCTTTCCACCCTCCCTTCCCCCCCGGTCTGTAAGTAAGCAATAATATCCTCCAGGGTGGGTGGTATTGGGCTATACCGGACCGCGCAGGGGCGTAATGAGGCCCAACGCCACAGGCGGAGGGCCTTATAGCCCCTGGAAGGTTCTGTATAGCCCATACCTCCCACCCTGGAGGGTATTATTGCTCTTAGAAAATGGTTACCTGTATTATATATGTTTGAAAAAAAAATTCTGTACATTTATTTTGTAATGTGATTTTGTAATAAAATAGTTCTTCTGCCTTTTTGTTTGAACTGAGGACTTCTGTCCTACTACAGCCTCTGTACCTGTGACTTTTGAGCTCATTGGCATGGTTACTCCCACTCTGTTACCACACACAGCTTAAAATACGGTTTTGTTGTTTTACCTTTTTTTCTTTTTTCTATTTATTCATTTAACTCTTTTTTTTTTTTTTTAATGGGAAGCAGAGCTGTTGTGGTCACAATTGCAATCGGGACCAGTGACTATTGTGCAACGTACTGGTGAGTTTTAGTGCTTGCAGACATCAAGGGACAGAGAGGAAAAAAAGGTTCAGTCATCCCGTTTTAATCTGCAGCCTCATCCTGTTCATTGCGGTTGTGATTCTGGCTACCTGCTGCCATCCCACCCACCCGCATGCCTATCAACAAGATGGATCCGCGTGCTCTACAGTAGCACTAACAGCGTGTACTGGAGAGCTTTAGAAAAAGGTGACAGCTTTTTTTATTTTCTGCTGGAAGCTAATAGGGAACAGGGTTTGAAATAAATCACAACAGTCAGCTGTTCTCGTGTGACAAGTTAAGCAAGTGGCTCAAATGCTGGGGGGAGCGCTACTGGAGGTGTTTTCAACTTGTTGAGTTTGAGGAAAAAGATAAGTGCTCAGTAAAAAATCATGGCTTGGCAGAGTTTGTGGCAGTTGTGGGCAGAGACTGCCATTGTTGTGAGATGTTTAGTGAAGCCAGATGTTGGGGCCGGGGCAGTGGGTCGTCCTTCTCTAAATTTAAAACAACTGAGTTGCGTGAGGGTGGATGTGCCATTTTGGATTGTTAGCAAATTGAATTTCCCATTTATTCATTGTTGAATAGGGAATCGAGCATAAGAGCGGTTGGGGTCCCATTTATTTATTTATTCTTTTTTAAGTGTGACCATAGTCTGACTCCAATGCCATTCTTACTTGTACAGCCAGGGGACAGAGAGTGAGTAGCTGGCTGGAGGAATGGGCACAACAGCGTGGTTGGAGGCTCTCAGAGTGTCGGTAACTGTGTGGGACATGGATGTACAGTATATAAATAAAGAAAACAAAGCAGACAACAAAAATGTTACTTTAAATGTGCCCGGGGAGGCTGATGTGCTGTTTCGAGCAGCTGTCACAGAATAAGCGAGAGTTACGGGCTACAGGGCAGCAGTATTTTACGCTAAGCGAGAGAAAAAAAAATGGTGGCTCCAAATAATTGAACATTCTATGGGCACAGGGATTTAAAAGGTAATCAGGCAGCCAAAGACTGGGGCTTATTATTTCGCGGTCTCTATTGCCTGATACCGGACCGGGTAGTTGGTGGCATCAGCCAATCAGAAAGCAGAAAGCTCCCTACCCATTTTCTAACGGTACTGAAGTGCAGTAAAAAGTAAGATATTTATTATGAAAAGTCTGACCTCTGCTGCCTGCAGCTCAGAAAAAGCTGCCAATGATCTTACATTCAGAAACACCTGCCCTCAATCCACCAAACCTTGATGCGCTTGCTGGCAAGAAATAGCTTTCATATCAAAGCTGACAATACCCACACTTCTTCCAGGTCTTTGAAATGGCTTTCAAGTCAAAACCGACATCTGTGCCTTCACCAGCTCTTAGAACCAGCGTTAAAAAAAGAATTCAGAAATCCTGTAAACTGACAGCCATTCAGTCAGAGAAGCGCTCTGAGAAAAGCACTGAACTACGGTGCCTGGCAAGGGACACACTCGCTACCAGAAAGAGCTGCAAACAAGGAAAAAGCATACTAAATAAAATAAAACACCAAGTCATGAACTGTGCTTCTGTGTGTGGGGATGGGACCATAAAAATACATTTTTGGATCTTTGTCTCTTTATGGGGGAAGTGTGAAGGGAGCATGCCTCGGAGAGAAGCACTTACTGCAGTGGCTGCTACGGGACACGTTTTCTACGAGAAAGAACCAAAACAAAGGCAAAAAGCATCCTAAATAAAAAAAAATAACACAAAACTGCTTTTGTGTGTGGGGATGGGGCCATAAAATACATTTCAGGATCTTTCTCTGTATGTGGGAGTGCGAAGGGAGCACTCGGAGAGAAGTACTTAGTGCAGTGACTGCTAGGGGACACAAGCAGGGACAGGCCCAAAGAACTGAAACAAAGGCAAAAAGCATACTAAATAAAAAAATAAAACACCTCGTGAACTGTGTTTCTCTTGTGTGTGGGGATGGGGTCACAAAAATACATTTGAGGATCTTTGTCTCTGTATGGGGGAGCGTGAGGGGTGGCAGACATACATTAACACCCACAGCAAGGACTACTTTTCTACTAACATTTCTTTTACAATATTTGCCACTTTTTATTTGGCTTTATCAGTCTTTTAATGTATATTTTTTACTGTGTTACCCATTTTATAAGTGGAATAAGACACTGCAGGGTGTGGTTTATGGGCTGATAAGAGCACTTCCAAGGTGTTAAAGGCACCCAGCGCAAGCACCTTGTGCCTCATTACACACCAGAGGCGTGCTCTTATCAGCCCATAAACCACACCTTGTCATGTCTTATTCCTTACATATAGACTCATTGGTAACACTTTATTTGAAGTATCATTAACTACACTGTAACTAGTGTGTGACTACACTATAACAGCTGTGCAGTTACATGTACCTACCATGTAGTTGTTAAATGAAAATTACATACCTACTGTAATTCTTGATCTTTCTGTGTATCTTCACCATTCATCACTGGTGGGTTCTGGCTGGAGAACAGGACCCCGCGGGAGTTTTTTTTTTTTTTTTTTTGTAAAGAGGCAGAGCCGATGGCGCCACCCTCGAGGCTGACGTATTACGTGGTGCTCGTGGGTTGGCAGTAACCGATATCGACTCCTCCTCAGACCCAGTTCTGCACACCAGAGAGTAGTCCAGAAAAAAGGGAGGGCAGGGCAGGGCAAGGGAGCCCGAGGTATAGAAAAAGGAAAGGATGTAAAACCAAGGAAGGAATAATGCCGAATAAGAGGACAGAATGAAAAGAGCCTAGGGATCTGGGACAGGGGACCCCAACCTCTGGGCAAACGAGAGGGATAGAATAAGAGGGGAGGGGGGAGAACAGAAAGAGAAAGAAGATGATGAAGAAGAGAGGGGGAGAGAGACACTGCACTCCACTCGCCGAGGTCTGAAGGACTGCCCGAGGACCACATAAGGGCAATAGTGCGTGATCCTGTTACTTTCTTCCAGAAGGAAGAATCCTCTAGAACAGAGGATGGCTGATCTGAATGCCAAAGAGGAGCAACGCACTGACTCCAGAGAGTCCTCTTGGAGGAATAACCTGCTAAAGTCTTCTCTCCCTCCCATCTCCTGAGAGAAGGGGTAAAAAGAGAAGGGACAGGACTAATCCTGAAATTAAACTTTAAAGTGAAAAAAATAAGCCCCCTCACTCTCCCTTTTTAGTGCCCCTCCAAAGGAGAGGAGGCTTATTTCTAGATGAAAGATTTATTTATTTATTTATTTAGATTTTGATAACCGGGTAAGCTCACTGCCGACCCGGATTAGTTACAGACAATAATTACATACATTGGTAGAGTACACACTAGCTGGAGCATCCATTGGATAGGATATAGAGTACATTACAGAGCATGTCAGTTACATACACATAATAACATAGCAAATTAAATCAGACATATGACATCTTAATCAACAATGCTTTAGGGGAGAGGTGGTGGGACTCCTCCAGGGGCAAAAACTTTCCAGGGATATCGCTAAAAAGAGATAGAAATGAAGAAAGGGTCACCAGGGTTACCCCACTACTGTCTTAAGAAAGCCTCTAGGGCTTTGGAAAAAATACAGGGGTGAGAATCCAAATGCTTCCGACCAAGGGGAGGGACCCATCAGGATAGAAAAACCAGAACCCTAGTGACCATGGGGATTACCTCCCTGCTTGCCCCCCCAACACTCCCAACTCCTAGAAGGGGAGAGGAGCGAGAGGTACCAGAATTACTGTTAGGAACAGTTTGAAGAAACAAACAGGGAGGAGGTATCACCTGGAGACTGAGGCCTAAGAGGGGAAGGTGGGTGGGAAGTAATGATGAATGGTGAAGATACACAGAAAGATCAAGAATTATGGTAGGTACATAATTTTCATATCTCGTCTGTGTCAATCTTCACCATTCATCACTGATGGGTGATTACCAAGCCCCCCTAAGGGAACCTGGTACCTCTCTGAAGGAAGAAAAAGCACTCAGCCTCCAGTGGAGGAGACACTGGAGGAGGGAACCCTTACAGGCCTAGTTAGCCTGAGACTGATCTGGGTGAGGTGTGGTTCTCATTTGAGTAAGAGAAGGAAGTCACCCCTGAAGTTCTTGCTTCACCCTGCTGGAGAAAAGGTGATTCCCTGGACTTAGGAGGCAGTCACACTTCGCCGGGCCAGGGGCAATAACCAGGAAAGACAAAGCCATGCCATCTGTCTAATGCAGATTGCTGTCCCCACCAGCCTAGATGCTACTTCATTGGCATCATATGATGCTCTTGCTTGGTGCCTTGCAAGCACCAGGCCCCATGTGGAGAGGGCAATGGCCTGTCTGGTCGCCTCCAAATAAGGCAAGGATACTAGAATCTGTCCTAGTAGAGACCATAAGTGCCTGTTATGGTCAGCATGATGGGCCTGATGTGCCGAAAGAGATAAAGAGAGACGTGCCAATGAGAACACTTTCCTCCCCCAAAAATCAAACTCAACAGAGTCTGTCTCTGGGGGTCGGTCATGTCTTGGGTTTCTGTGCCTAGAAAGTGTATCCAGGAGTGTCACACCTGAAGGAGGGTGAGTCAAGGCTCTGCAGTACCTGCGCCAGCAATCCTTCAGGACTGGAGAGAGGATTGAGGGACTTCTTCAGGTGCAGTACAGCACCTCCATGATGGGGGAGGGCCAGGTGGGAACCACCAGGCTGGCCACACTGAATTCACCTAAAAAGGCACCCGCCGTCCACTCAGGATTGTCACTTCCTAAAGTTGTCATATGGAGCTCATTGACCAGCCCCAAAAGGAAGTGCTGATAGCAAGACAAATCAGCCACTGGGGACAGGTGGATGGGAGAATCCTTTCCCTCAGAGGAGGAAGACGAGGGGGCCAATGAATCCGGAGAGTCAGGCACTGGCGGCACAGGGGACTGGTGGAATACCTCCTCGTCCATTGTCCTAAAGTAGGCAGGGAATAGTGCAGCCATGGACCTAAACTGCTCCCAGGTGAGAGGTCCCGTAGGACCCATGTGGCCTGGGAAAGAGGGGGGTGTTGGCATAGGTAAGGGGGCTAAACACCTCTGAGGAAGAGCGCAACCTCTGCCAGAGCTATAGGACCGAACAGGAGAACTCAGAACTGGAAAAGATCTGTTGGACGGAGCAGTCGAGGGCCGTTCAACTGAGCTGGAACAGTCATGACTGAGCCCTAAAAGAGAATCTCTCCTGC
The DNA here is from genome assembly GCA_016271365.2 of Neoceratodus forsteri. Taxonomy (NCBI): domain Eukaryota; kingdom Metazoa; phylum Chordata; order Ceratodontiformes; family Ceratodontidae; genus Neoceratodus; species Neoceratodus forsteri. The sequence goes on along the minus strand of CM028129.1, from coordinate 437,718,386 downwards.
AAGGCAACCAGGGTCGCATGAGCCCAGAAAGGTGGCCCCTAGCCTCTAAAGATGAGATTCCTCCTGGAGGGACTTCAGGGGAAAAAACAGGATCGGTGCTGCAACTCCAACCTGAGCACCTGCGTGCTGCCAATAAGGGGCGCTGTCCCCGATTCTGTTCTCTCAACCCTTCAGACTCAGAGAGGGACCTCTTCCTCAGAGTAGGCCTAGGTAGCTTGATCACTGTGGCCAACTCCTGAGCGGCGGTCACTGAGAGAGCATCTTCCCCTGCCTAAGGTGTCCTAGCCAGTCCAAAAATAGGTCCAGTTCGAGCACCCAAAGAAGGGGGTACCCCTCCTAAAGGAGAAGAAGAACCACCGACCCCGGTATGTCCCTCGGTGCCACCCTTAGCACCAGAGGACTGGTCTGGACCACCAACACAGGAGCTGACCGTAACTGCTAAACCCAAAAGAGGAGGCTGAATTGGAGTCATAGTGCTGGGCAGGAAAGAGTCGGAGGACTCCGAAGAATCCAGGAGCCAGTCTGGGTCCACCTCCGAATCGTTGTCCTCCCCAGAGGAGGCTTGGGCCTTGAACCACCGCATGATCTAAATTCGCCTCCAGGACCGCAAAGCGGTCCCCTTGATGCCCTGCACTGCCCACAGTGCCGCCAAGATCCCCGGCCCCCACGCAGCACCGGGATCAGAGATGGCGCAAGAAGCTAACTCTGTGCCACCCGCGCTGCCACCCCGCTCTCCGGTGCCACAAGCGATGCTGGGATCTAAGGCAGCATCAACAGGCAGTGCCGAGGAAGACCCTGGACCGGGATCAGAGACCATAGGCCACAATGCCGGGGGAGCCTCAAATAGGCGATTGCCAGAATGGTGCCTCCCACCCGACTGCACCATGGAAGGAGTTCCCACCAAGGCAAGGCAAGAAAGGACGGAAACACCCTCCTCCACGGGCCATAGAGGACCGGAAGGGGACCCAGAGGAAGGGTCAAGGAACCTGCATTTGGCATCCTGAGTGTGAGCCTATCCACTGAAAGTCAGTGGTGCATGTCCGACTTTAAATGCACACAGTTCTAACACTCAACAGTCCATGGAAAAACAGGCATCGCAATGATCCATATCATGGTGTGGGCCCAAGCAGGATCGTGATGGAAAAAAGTCGGTCATAGGGACACCGCCGCATACGAGGCTGACCTGCCTTGGAGGGTTTCTTCTTATCACCCGAATGAGACATGATCAGATGAATAAACAAGAAATAGAAACAGCACTCAGCACCATTGAGAAAATAAAAAAGGAATGGTCTTACCAATCGATGGCGCCAAGGGAGTTGTACAGAACTAGGTACTGACTGACTAGACCGCTGATGCAGATTTGCTGTGCACAAGGTACGTGTTAACTCGATGGCGGGAGAAGCAGAACTGGATCTGAGGAGGAGTCAACGTCGGTTACTGGCCAACCCACGAGAGCCACGTAATATGTCGGCTTCAAGGGCGGTGCCGTCCCACCGTCGGCTCTGCCTGTTTACAAACAAACAAAATAAAAAATGCTCCTGCGGGGTTCTGTTCTCCAGCCAGAACCCACCAGTGATGAATGGCGAAAATTGACACAGACAAGATCTAGTTTCACAATTGCTTGTTGTGTACTTACATAATTTGCATGAAGAAATAGTTGCACGTGCAACTCTTACTTTCTCCCTTTCGGCATAAGTCAATTCATTCTGACAAGTGTAACTACACATTTAACAGCTGTTGCAAAGTGTAACAGAAAATCTATTGCACAACTACCACTGTATCTTTTCTGGCATTATGTAATTTGTGCTTAAATGGGCAACTACACATGTAATAGTTATTGCAAATTGTATCAGCAAATCTATTGTGCAACTACCATGTTACTAATTTTGGCAGTATTAAATTTGTTCTTACAAGTGTAACTACATATGAATGCAGGTCTTGTGCACTGTTTCAACAGTCTATGTGTATCTGATATTTAATTAAAAGGAAATCACACAGAAAAACTTAAAAGTGTCATCGGAATGGTAACTAAAATATGATTACAATGTATCTTCAGTCTGCTACACTTAAAAGCACTGATTGGCAACTCTTTAGATGATGTTCCATGTCTGTATTCCAGTATTTCATCAACTTACAGGTTAACAAACATGCAGTCTATTACTGTGAATTGATATATCATTGTACACAAAAATATTTTATTTGCATAATTACTAATTGGCATTGTAACAATATTGTAGCTAAGAAATAATGGTATTGTTTTCACAGTTAATGCCTAGGTAACATGTATTTGCAAGTGTGCACACTTACATTTACCAAATGTCAGTACTGTAGCTAAGATCTAAGTTCTCATTCAGAAATTATTCCCTCATGAACTCACTGCTTACTAAACATGCAATCTAATATTGGACCCTATTCATGTAGGTGGCAGGAAATGTAACAATTGTGCATACCCAGGGCTGGCGATCAACAGCAGCCATCCAGTCAGATGGACTGCCCACCAGCAGACTGGATCCTGCACTCTTTGTGGCGTGGGTATTTGTGGGATATGGCTGGTCCTCCCAGTACTGCTGTTTTCCTGTAAGGGGACCTACTGGTTTCCCCATGTTCACTGCCATGCCCACAGCCCTCATGGTATAGTTAGAGGGCCCAGGGTAGCTCGGTGTGAAGGATGGTTCCATGGCCGGCACCTTGTTCAGCCAGTGGGAAGGGCATGTAATGGCTAAGGAAAGGTCCCTGCCTGAGTATCTGACACCATCCACCACTACTCCACACAGCAGATCGGGCATAAAGCATGGCATGTAGCCATGCCCCACCCCCAACCACCCACCTGGGCAGCAGCAGAGCAGGGATGTGGGTGCAGAAGAGATGTGGGTCAATGCCACAGAAGCAGCACAATTAAAATTGTTTTTAAGTACCCAACATGCATTGTGAAACCAGTTAATAACTACACAGTAGTGCAATTACAGTGTAGTTTTTACAGTGTAGTTAGTGACACTTGTCACTGATGTATGTTATCCTTCAGAAATCATTCCCTCATGAACTTTCTGCAGTATAGTGTAGTGTAGTGGTTAAGAGCACTGACCTGCAAACCTGGAGAACTGGTTTTGAATCCCAGAGCCAGCACTTGTATTCTGTGTGACAAAAAGTAAATAAATTAACATGTAATCTAATATTGTTAATTGGTAGACAATAAAAGTAATTAATTTGCATAATTACTTATTGGCTTGTAACAGTCCTGTAGTTACTAAGTAATGTGCTGCTTCTGTGGCATTCTTTCCACAGTTGATGCCTAACTAACGTGTATTTGCAAAGTAAGTACACAGAAACTGACACTTAAAGTGTAAGAAGAAGGGTGTAACAGTGCTGTAGCTACTAAGGAGTGTGCTGATTCTGTGACATTGTTTCCACACTTATTGCCAAACTAACATGTATTTGCAAAGTAAGTGCATAGAAACAGATACTTAAAGTGTAAGAAGAAGGGTGTAACAGTGCTGTAGCTACTAAGGAGTGTGCTGATTCTGTGACATTGTCTTCACAGTTATTGCCTAACTAACATGTATTTGCAAAGTAAGTACTTTGAAACTGACACTTAAAGTGTAAGAAGAAGAGTGTAACAGTGCTGTAACTACTAAGGAGTGTGCTGATTCTGTGACATTGTCTCCACAGTTGATGCCTAACTAACATGTATTTGCAAAGTAACTACACAGAAACTGACATAAGAAGAAGGGTGTAACAGTGCTGTAGCTACTAAGGAGTGTGCTGATTCTGTGACATTATTTCCACAGTTATTGCCCAACATGTATTTGCAAAGTAAGTACATAGAAACAGATACTTAAAGTGTAAGAAGAAGGGTGTAACAGTGCAGTAGTTACTAAGGAATGTGCTGATTTTGCAGCATTGTTTCCACAGTTATTGCCTAACTAGTATGTATTTGCAAAGTAAGTATGTAGAAACAGACACTTAAAGTGTAAGAAGATGGGTGTAACTACTGTACACTTACATTAATCAAATGTCAGTGCTATAGATTTGATGTATGTTCTCCTTCAGAAATCACTCCCTCATGAACTCGCTGCTTTCTAAACATGCAATCTAATATTGTTAATTACTGTACAACTACATTGTTTATTTATACAATAAAAAGCAATCATTTACATAGTTACTTATTGGCTTGTAACAGTGCTGTAGTTACTAAGAAATGTGCTGCTTCTGTGACATTGATGCATACCTCTTCTGCACCCATACCCCTGTCCTGGTGCTGCCTAGGTGGGTGGCTGGGAGTGGGGCATGGCTACATGCCATTCTTTATCCCTGATCTGCTGTGTGGAGTGGTGGAGGCTGGTGCTGGATACACAGGCAAGGGCCTTTCCTTAACCATTACATGCCCTTCCCACTGGTTGAACGGGAGTGTCAGCCATGGCACCATCTTTCACACCAAGCTACCTTGGCCCTCTGACTATACCAAGAGGTCTAGGTGCATGGCGGTGAACACGGGCATACCAGTAGGTCCCCTTAATGGAAAACAGCAGTACTGGGAGGACCAGCCATATCCCACAATTCCACACCCCACACAGAGTGCAGGATCCAGTCTGCTGGTGGCACTTCCCTATGGAGAGTGGCTATGTTTGAAATGAAATTGTTCTGAGCCCAGTGATTATCAACAAGCAAAATCAGACCTTTTTTAAAAGATTAAGAGAACATGGTTTCTCAACTCAAATCTTAGAAAAAGCGGCTCACAGGGCTGAACAGGTTTTACAGAAGGGAATTGTTAAAATATAAGTCAAAGTCAAAAGAGATGGAAAAAATAGTTGTTACTACAGAATATGGACTAGGATCTATGGAGCTAAGGAAAATAATTAAAAAACTTTGGTCTGCCTTGGTAGCAGACAGGGATCTTAGATTAATTGCCGAACAAGGTCCTTTAATAGCATTTAAGTGGGGGCATAGTTTAAGGGACCTCTTGGTAAAAAGTGAGTTTAAGCCTTCACCTCTCTCTAACACATGGTTAGGTAGTAAACCATAGGGTTTTTCCCCCTGTAAGTGCTGCAAAACATGTAAATCGTCAGTACAAGCAGAACTTTCATGAATCCAGGGAAACAGGAAGAGAAGGAAGTCGATATCCAACATTTCATTACCTGTACCACTAAATTTGTGGTTTATGTATTATGGTGCTCTTGTGGTGGAGTATGTATTGGAGAAAATACAAGAAAACTCAAAGAACATATTCCAGGGCATTTTAGAGCAATACAAAAATGAGATCCTGACCATCCAATAGGAAACCATTGATTGGACGAGCTTCATTTTGAACAACACAGAATTTGGTACATGGGAATAGACCATGTTCCATTTAATTCGGGGGGGGGGGGATCGACATTTGGACCTGGAAAGAAAAGAATCCATGTGGATTTTTAGGTTAAAAACCTTAAATTCCTTAGGGTTTAATGGTCAAATTAATTGTTATCCACTTATACATTAAAAAGGAGTATGGAATGTGTGTTTGGACATGGTAAACACAGTTTAATGATAATCAAGGTTTATAAAAAAAAAACAAGGGGAAATATGTTAGCTATTTACATTGTTAATTTGGAGATAACTATAGATGTACCCCTACATTAAAAGTTATTTATGGATACTTTCCTTCCCATTTATTTGCTCAAAATGAGGGTGTTCTAATTTACTTTTGAGTCATTTCATTTGTTTTTTCAAAAAAAACATTTAAATTGTTGTTCATAAGATAGGGTTTTGGTTTGAATCTATGTTATACGCCTGCCTTTCTCTGTCTGTTATGCATGAAATATATGTGTAAAAAATGGGGACATAAAAAAAGTAAAAGTTCTAGAAGTAAATGAAGTAGTTGTTCGTTTAATATGTACAACTATGGTACCTGATTTTATTTTTAAATGTGTAAGTGTCATATTGTTTCCCACTGTGTATATTGTTCATTCCATCAAGCCCAGCACTGCTGCAATGCGTCATTTAGGAAATAATCCTTGAAATTATTTTTTTGAACACCTTGCATCATGAAGGAGAGCTGGACTGGATGGAGTGTTGTTTTATGCATGTATGGGAATGTCACTTTTTGCACTGATGTCAATTTAAATTATCTGGATGGCACATGTATCACTGAGTATTTAAATTATTAACATATTGGCTTGGTCATGCCTCCTGAAGAAGGGGAGTTTGTTCCCCAAAGTGCCAAGGCTGGATGTGGATGGAAGTTCTTCACTAATTTAGTGTTTGTAATTCTTACACTTACATTTTGTAAATATTTATTTTATTTATTTTAATAAATAAATCTCTGAATTTTTGGCTGAGTCTGGAGTGCTGTAATTTTTATTTCTTTGGTCCAGTCTGCTGCTGCGCTGTCCATCTGATTGGATGGCTGCTGTTGATCGCCAGGTCTGAGTATGCACATTTAACATGTTCCCTGCCACCTATGTGAATAGGGTTCATTATTAGATTGCATGTTTAGTAAGCAGTAAGTTCATGAGAGACTGATTTCTGAATGAGAACTTCTATCACCACTGCAATACTGACATTTGGTAAATATAAGTGCGTACACTTGCAAATACATGTTACCTAGGCATTAACTCTGAAAACTTATTTCTTAGCCACAGTATTGTTACAACACAAATGAGTAATTATGCAAATAAAATATTTTTGTGTACAGTTATATATCAATTCACAATATTAAACAGCATGTTTATTAATCTGTAAGTTCATGAAAAACTGGAATACTGATATGGAACATTATCTAAAGAGTTGCCAGTCACTGCATTTAAGTGTAGCATACTGAAGTCACATTCTAATCATATTTTAGTTGCCATTCTGATTACACTTTAAAGTTTGTCTGTGTGTGATTACCCTTTACATAAATGTCAAGATAGACAAACTGTTGAAACAGTGCACACGACCTGCATTCATATGTAGTTACTCTTTTAAGAATAAATGTAATAATGCCAAAAGTAGTAACATAGTAGTTACACAATATATTTGCTGTTACAATTTGCAATAGCTATTACATGTGTAGTTTCCCCTTGTAAGAACAAATTACATAATGCCAGAAGAGATAAAGTGGTAGTTACAGAACAGATTTTCTGTTACACTTTGCAACAGCTATTAAATGTGTACTTATGCTTGTCAGAATGAATTGATATGTGCTGAAAGAGAGACAGCAGTAGTTGCATATGTAACTATTACTTCATGCAAGTTGTGTAAGTACATCGTAAATGTGAAACTAGTTAACAACTACATAGTAGTTACAGTACAGTTAGTGTAGTTACATCATGCAAATTGTGTGTAACTACATAACATGCAAATGTGAAACTAGTTAACTACATAGTAGTTATATGTAATTGTACTGTAGTTACAGTGCAGTTACACTGTAGTTATACAGTAGTTACAATGTACTTAATGACACTTAAAATGTTATCGACTCATTTTACAGTGGCAGAATTTGAGAAGGTGAAAAAATCGATGCAGGGTATTATTTTTCACTGAGTGCTCAATGTTGTTTAGTATTGGAGAAGGAATTTGTGAAGGCAAAATAATGTATACGTAATTTTATTTTTAGTCATCTGCTCAATGTTTTTTTAGTAATATTAAACAAATTTGACAAATTAACATATTTTGTTAAGATGACAGATTGGAGGTCTCATTGGTGTATTTTGTCACCTCTACTTAAGTCTCAACATGTACTCAAGTAATTTTTGTTTTAGTACTTTTACATTTTTACGTGCATAACTTTAACTTGATAAAAAAGTCGATGCTTTGTTTTATTTTTTGTCATGTGGTAGCGAACCCATGCACCATATAATATACATTTTCCATATATTTTCCACCCTATTCTACTTTGCATATGTACGCTCAGCAGTTTTGGAAAAACGTAGCATTCAATGGTTTATAATCCTCGTGAAGGTATTCACAAACTTTTTCTAATAATGAAAATATTAACACTAATTAAATATATAAAAAAATCCAGTTGTCTTTTTAGACTCAATTGCCATGACTACACTACATAAGTGTTAACATGTACTGTTAAGTAAGAATCATGTTTTAGTAGTTTTAAATTTCTGCTTGTGTCTTACTTTCATGTGATAAAAAATTGTGATGTTATTATGTATACTTTTTCCCAGTGGGCTGTTATGTTCTGCATGTGCACACATTTTTTAAACTCTAAACCTTAGTAATGTCTTAACAAAAGAAGATTTTGGTCTGCAACCACCAAAGTGACCTATTCTGAGACAAGGTCTAATGAACCTGTAAGTTTCTAAATTTAACTCTTTGTATATTTTTTGTTATTCATGCACAAATAAAAGCATCTTAAACTGTGGTATTTTACATAAATTCTGTAATCTGTAACAAAAAAAACACTGAAACAATTGTTTAAAAACATTTTAGATGATTGGGCCCTAGGACTCAGATGGTGCATTTCAGTTTTCAAAGTCCTAGAGGCTCAAACGTCTTGAGTTACAAACTGTCAAAAATACGGGTTTTATAATAATCACTTACTCAACCCTAACATATTCTCACTACCTTGTCACTATAATTAACCACACATATCCGAATATATCGAATTCACCACACATCTCCGTCATGCACTTGATCAGGGCCAGTTGGTCGGCGCCTCTTTTATTGACCTGACTAAAGCATTTGACACTGTCAATCACTCCATTCTCCTCAAACAATTATCCCTCCTTGGTCTTTCAAGTGAAACTACCCTCTGGTTTCAAAGCTACCTCAGTAACCAGACCCAACAGGTCAGGATTGGTGAATTCCTCTAAGTCATCCCTACCAATCCACTCTGCAGTACCCCAAGGTTCTATCCTCAGTCCTTGTTATTCAGCATATTCCTGAACAATCTCCTGCCTCCTGCCATGACAGAATGTTACTGTATGCAGATGATGCAGTAATCTTCACTTGCCACACGGACCCCACCTCCCTTCAGTCTCAACTACAGAAAAGTTTCACAGAAGTGGAAGACTGGTTTTGCTCACATAAACTCATCCTTAACCACAAAAAAAACTAAAACAATGTTGTTCCATGGAACCCACAACAAGTACAAGGACCATAGATACATAGACAGTGTCGGAAGATAAGGGCCAATGGCCAACCCAGTCTGCCCGTTTGAGCTTGTAAGTTCAGTTTATGTTTTCCTAGAAGTCTGTTGCCCCTAACCCCTGACCTCCAGAATTCCTTTATGTCTATCCCATGCATTCTTAAATCCTGTGATTGTTTCAGCCCCCACCACTTCCTCTGGCAGGGTGTTCCACTTGTCCACCACCCATTCTATGAAGAAATTCTTCCTCACGTTTCCTTCACGACCATGAGCTCATAATTAACAACCATGAAGGCGTCACTCTTGAGCAGGTGAATATGTTTAAATATCTGGGCCTGACCCTTGACTGCTCCCTCTCGTATACCAAACACATTGACAATATCGCTAAAACTGTGAACTCCCGCATAGGGCTACTATACAAGCATAAACATTGCCTAACTGCTGAAGCCTTGAACCTCGCTATGCAGAGCTCTGTTATCTCAACTATTGACTACGGGCTTGTTATCTGTGGATCCGCTACTGATACTGCACTCCGGTGCATAGCTGTAGCCCTTAATAAGGCATGTAGACTCCTTATTTCAGCTGCCCGCCTTTCTCACACGTGTGGCATTTACAAGCGGGCTAACTGGCTCCAGCTCTCCAGCAGGCTAAAGTACCAGACCTGCATCCTAGCTAAGAAGACATCACTGGGCCTTATGCCCCCTGGAGTTCAATCAATATTGACCCCTCAGCGTGTCTGCCGCCTAACTAGAAGATCGGACAGTTCTAACCTTTACAATACCTGCTGTCAGACCTCTCAAGCTCAGCGTTCTTACCTTGTCAAACCTCCACCTGGTTCAACTTGCTACCTACAGAAATCTCCAACATTGCCACGATTGGTGCTTTTAAGTGTAAACTGCATCAACACCTCGTGGCTAGTGCCTTCTGTGATCACTTCTTATAATCCCTCCAGGCATACTACCCTCAAGCATCCCTCCTCACTGCCTCAGCTCCTCCCCATCTCCTACCCCCCATTACTGGGTATAGGATGAATCTGTCTCCTTTTCTTTTTCATCCCCCCCTTTCCTCCTCCCTTGCTGTTTCCCATCTACCACATACCCAACGCAATGCCCTCCCTATTTCTCCCCTCCTCCCTCTCTCTGTCTCCCATACCACACCCTCACCACCACTCCTTTCTCTTTTCCCACAAACCCACTCCTAACAAAGCTTCACTGAGCCGCCTATGACTTGTACTGTACTATTAACTCACAACACAATTCCTTGACAATGCCTTTGACTGCTATTATTGTAACCTTATTTGTCTTTTTTTTGTAAGTTCCATTGTAATGATCATGTTATGTTTTGTACCTTATTGTCCTTATTGCCTTGACGTGGAACCTTTGTAAAAGAACCCTCGGCTTAAAGGTGTCATCTGAAATACAAATACATAAAAAAATAAAATAAATAAAAATAATTAAGCATTAAAAAATGGGCTGGTGTGTTATGAGGCAGGAAGCTGTAAGCCAAGTAACTGCAATCACCTGAGAAAGGATGATATTCCATGATACTGCACGTCATGGAGTACATTATTTTGATTATGAAATGGATTCATTTTTGAATTATTAAAAGGAACAAAAAAAAAGTGAGCTGTAAAATGATATTACAGTTTTTGTTAATTGATGACATGACCTGCTTGTTTCCTGCTAGCATGATCTATTTGTTTACTGATGGCATGATGACCTACTTTTAGACCAGAATTATGTACTAAGATATCATCCAGGCTGAATGTAGTGTCGGCTAGTCATGTTTGAGGGTTTTGACTATGTATTTCATAGTATATGTTACATTTCTGTATGATAAACCCCTTTTTTTTGTTAATGTTTTATAGCCATGTTTCGACTGCATTGCTCTGCCTATTTCGCTGACCCTTTTTCTAACAATGCTGGAGTCTCTGCTGCTGTCCTCTTTGTGCTGCCTCCTTGTTATCCCTGTATCTTTCTGTCCACTACTTTGTCGCTGTCAGGATCTAAAGTGTGGGTGGAAACTGGTGACACCCTGAGTGGCCATTGATTAGTGGCTGGTATGCGTGTTATACTGCCATGTCTCCTTTTTTCTGTTCTCCTTCTGAAACCACTCCCACCTCCCCTCAGTGAGCTCCACACACACATGCACATTGTATGCTGGGAAGGGTAGGATAAAGAAAGGTCACTCATGAAGTCCACTGTCGCTCCTGATCTGGACACAGGAGGTACCTAAGCTGCAGTTAACTGCATCTCTTGCTTCTGGCACCTGAGTTTGCGGACTCTGTAGGGTTCCTTAGATTACACCTGCCTGAGGATATGAATTAGATCTGTGACACATAAGTACTGTAGGTCCATCCTGCACATGGCAGTCTTGACCACCTGATCTTTGTGGCCCAGAGCAAAGTGTTACTGAACTGATCCACTGAAACTCAATTTTATTCTACTTTACTAATGATTCTCTCTTTGTCTCTGTCTCTCTCTATCTCTTTCTCTCTCTTATTTGTTTCATGCTTTGGTTCATCAGCGAAGACCTGGCCTTTAGACCACAGTGCTACTTCATCGCCTATTGCTGAGCAGTTCATAATTTTCTCCATTTCATAGCCTATTAGCTTTATCACAGCTCTTTCTGGTTGGTTTGGTCCACTTAAGTAGGACAATGGCATCACAGAACAGCTGAAATTCTCATCTTGTTCTATGTCGCAAGCAGAGGATGTAGCTATTATCATGAAGTGAGGGAAAATCCTTTAAAAAAATTCTATCAGTCAGCAGAGCAAAGAACCTTTAGGGGGCTCTAAAAAAGCCTTTTTAGTTGAAAGGGGATTTAGATGTTATTGTCAACACAAAAGGAGTACATAAAGAAAAGGGATTCTCCAGTTTTGCCGGACCATTTTTAAATTATAATACTGAGGCATAATTTAGATTTTATTTAATAATACTTTCTATTTTGATCTAACTTCTGGGTAGGCTGTATCAGCCCTGTCCCTACCTCCCACAAGTGACGTCCACCTCCCTGAATCCACTGGGGTCCAAGTCTCCCACAGACCCCCCCCCCCACCAGCATGGCCAGGAGGTAGAGTGTCAACCCCGTTAGATCAAAATAAACAGTAGGCAGGTGCAGATAAAATATACAGTAAAAAAGAGCAGGCCAAATGAAAAATTCATGGCAGTTTAAAGATCAAATGAACCAGTTTTCCATATTTTTAATAATTCTTGGCAGACTTCGAGGACTGAGGGGTAGAGCTGAGGGAAAAGGAGAGGTTAAGGAGGTTGTAAAGTAGGGATAACAATAGCATGGGCAGAAAGGTCCAGTAGATTAGGGTCTAGCCCTCCAGACTAAGACCTTTGGAGAGACTGAGAAAGAAAAGAGCATATATAGGTTTCCCAGGGACAGTTGGAGAGAAGTTGAAGCACAGGTGAGGAGAAGGTAGAGAGGAAGTAGATGAGAGCTCTGGGGGGACAGATGGCTGCAAGAAGGAGGAAGGGCACATGTTGTGAAGAATTTGTTAAAGTAAGATGAAACCTGAGAGGGGGCAGAGAGATAGGGGAACCATCCTTGAGCAGGACAGGGGAGGAGGATTGTGAGAGAGGTTCAAAGAGGGACTGAGTCACCATCCAGAATTTATCTTTGAGCATAAGGTTTTTTGGGGGATTGGGGGCAAAGTAGTTTGCTGTAGCTGCCCTCATAGCCTTGGTGCTGGAGTTTCTCAAGGCACCTTTATATTACTGGAGAGTAGCTCTGCCATCTGCTCCGCTCCACCACCGCTCCTCCTGCTACAGTTTCACCACGTGTTTACACAGCAACCCATCTGTATCAGATCATATCCAGGCAGCATTGCTCCCAGCACTTCTGGCATTCTGGTCAGCATTTTCTCTGGTGGTCTGCTCGCTACTTATTTAGCAGACTTGTTGCGGGGTGCTGCAGGGCTGCACTAATGCAGGCAGAGCAGCATGTGTACAAGCTAACCCAAAACACCTACACCGGTACGCGAACCATCAGAAATGCTAATCGTGTTGTGATGCAGCAGAGCAACTTACAGCATTCCAGCAGTCATTAACACTGCTGGATCTGCACTGGTATAATTCATCTGCACTGCTTGCAATGGTGCAGATCCATTAGTGTAAGCACACCTTAAGTTTCCTACAGCTAAGGAGGTCTGCTAGGAATAGTAACAGTTTGAAGTGAGACCAGGCAGCATCAGCAATACTGCAAAGATCAATCAGGTTAGCTGAAATTTAGGGGAGATGGAACTCTTTCACACAGGACTTTATGGGGGGGGGCATGTTTGCCCCACATGAGGATGAATTTAGAATGGAACAGGGAGTGGGCCTCATCAGTATCTGTGGCACTTGACCAGATAAATTCGGGGACAAGGGGGAGCCAAATTTTCTTTTTTTTTTTGGTGCCTTTCCCAGTAGCTCAGCCCTCGGTTCCTACTCACCCTCCAGGACTTACTTCTGCTGGTGATCCTCCAGGCAGGGCCGCCGAGCAGGCATGCCCCTGACCGAGACTAGCACTGGATCCCGGTAGACCCTTCCAACTGCTAGTGTTCCTTCCTGGCTTACCCCTAGGGTGGGGCCGCAGGGTTGGGCCGTACCCAACAGAGGAGATTGAACTCTGTCTCCAACCAAGTGCTGCAGCAGGCACAGCAGGACCAGGAAGCGGGGCATCATCCGTGAGGTAGGCATTTTTTTGTACATGCTTGGTCCCCCAGGACCCGTGGTGTATAGTGACATAAGGCACCAAAGTGCTAACGTCCGGCACACCTCCCCATCAGCTCAGCTCCCCCTGGCCTCCCTCCCCTGGAGAAGAGCAGTCTGTAGGATACACAATACCCCCCCCCCAGCCAGCCCTCTGACTCCTGCCAATTTTTGTGATGCAGTAGGTCATACTGTTGTCACTGAAGGTGTCTGGTAATATTCCAGCAGCAACAGTTCAGTGAGAGAACAGAACCCAGTTGAGAAGAGAGTGGTTGTGGAGTGGGGAATAAATTGAGTCGGTTCAGTTATGAGTTGGGAGAGATTAAGAGACTTGAGCTGTTGGACAATTTGTTTGGCAGCAGAGGAGAAGCGGTGTCTGGTCAAATACGTGCAGTAAAAAAACCACGTGGTCATAACAGCGCCGCACTGTTTTGTAATTAGTACATCTAATCTAGCACAGTTTTGGCCTGCGCAGTTTTGTATTCACCATGCGGTGTGGTTATTGACTGTGCTGTTTTTGACCACGTGGTCTTGACATAGCACCAGGAGAAGCAATTGATGTTAAAGTCCTCTAGAAGAATCAGTTCCCCTGAGAAGGAATGAGATGCTAAGGAGATAATAACATTGGACAGCTCAGAGGAAGAGGCTTTGGGGAGGCATAGACTCCGCCAACAAACATAGTAATGGAAAAGGGAAAAGTGAGATTAGCGAAAATAAATTTGTTTGAGGGGGCACAAGACTGCTTAAGTGAATATAACAGTTGAGTCCCTGATGGACATAGAATGCAACCCACCACCACCACGTTTGACGTGGTCCTGCCTATGGAGGTTGTAGGCGGAAATGGCTACGTCACTGTCAGTGACTGTAGAGGTGAGCCAGAATTCGCCGACACAAAGGATATCAAGAGTCTGCTGGGAGAACCACACTCGAAGAAGAACAACCTTAGGTAGAAGGCTCCTTGCACTAAGATGGAAAATGCGAAGGCCTTTGGGGAAAAAGGAGACAGGATTGAGGGAGGTAGGGCCAGGGTTTGGTTCAACATCACCACACAACAGGAGTAGGAAGATAAGGAGAAGAGTAATAAGACTTGCATCAGGGGTGGGGCTGGGGGGTGGGAGAGGGCCCTGTGGAGAAATTTGAGGTTAAAGGTGGGAGAAGAAAGGAGAGCAGGGTGTATTGTAAGAGGTGACGGGACTTGGAGTGGAAAGGCATGGAAGGGACAGAAAGGGAGAGAGTGGAGTGCGGGGAAGGGAGAGAGAGGAGAAATAAGGAGAGGAATGAAGGGAGGTAGATACATATTAGGCAGCGATAAAATAAAGGTGCCACAGATGGTTAGTTATACCACATGGAGCTCAGAAGAAAAAAAAATCTCTACGCCTGGAAAGCACTTTCACCAAAAGTCATGTACGCGACTTGTTCAGTTACATTGATCACAAAATCCAAAGGAGACATCAGTACTGGAGCAGTTGGGTGCACAGTAGTAACTCCTTCTGGCAGAAATGGGCTAGATGTCCCAGAAGTAGTCACATGTTAATTAGGTTCCGAAAGTGGCATGGGGAGTTCCTCACCAGAGGTACTGGTATCTGAGGGACCTTCAGCAGGAGCTGAGGGTGGTGATGAGCATGGGGTTGGGTTCACGGGCACTAATGGAATCTCAGACACAGATAACCCCATTGCTGGGGCTGAGGCTTTCCTCGAAGGCAGCAACCACTTCTGCAAGACTTCTCACATTGCGCTCTAAGAGTTCAGTGCTAAAGAGTGCAGTCAGGGGACTTGGCGAGGAAATGGAGCTTAACTAATGAGAGCCTTGTTATTTGCGCAGTGACTTTGATTTGACCCTGTGGACCTTTAAAATATATAAAAATACCATAGAAAATCTGCCCCCTTTGATATCAATAGAGCAGACCCCTGCGCCCTACAAACTTAACGTCATAAAAAGTCTGAGTGCAGGGGCTGCACTGGGGCAGCGCTTTGAGACATCAGCACCAGGAAGAGGAAGGGATCTGGTGGCCAGTTTCTCTAAGAGAGGAATTATGGTCCCTTCCCATGGATAAATTGCAATAGAGGAAAATTTAAACCATGGACCCTTGTATAAGCACAGTTGCCATTCTTTAAGAAGAAACCCTAACTTGTGAATTAATATAGTTTTTGCAATAAATATATAAATTGCAAAAGACTTCATTAATGCATCAGTTAGGGTTGCAGCAACAAAATTAGGGAAATGTGGCGTTAGGGTCTCTAACCCTAACACCCCACCCCCACCCTGAACACACCAGCAGGCATCGGGGGTGTGCCTTGGGGTTGTCTGCCCTAACACTCACCCCATTCCATAAGTAAATAAACTGAGATGGATACAGATTAGGAGAATGGGATGAGTATTAGGGCTGATGAACACATGTTTCCATAGTGCACTGGTGTTTTGGAAAAAGCCACTTTTTTGGGTCCTTTCCTGTTTCTGTGGTGTGGAGTTCCCCTATAAAAGGTGGCGTGTCTTGGCTGATCATCCTCTAGATCACTGATGGGGTCATGGATTACAGTGGTGTGGTGTGTTGGTGGTGGTGGTGTGGAATGGCGTCGGAGGTCAGGAGGATGGTTTGTGGTCAGGGAATGGTGTGTGTCATTGGGGCCAGTGGAGTAAGTGGCTTGGTGGCAGCAGTGTCTGAGAGAGCTGGAACTTTGAGGGAAAGGCGGTTGGTAAATATTGGGGGGTTCTTATGTGTTCCTGCAGCCTGACTCAAACTTTTTTTTGTCAAGATCTCCAGGTTTGGGGGGGACGCGAGGCAGAGAGAGGTTGCCTACCAAATAGTGTTGGGAAAGTGCTCCCCAGACTGGGGGAGTTTCCCCTATATCTCTAGGTTAAGCCTTAATTGGGAGGTGTACAGCTATATACTGTACCTCCAGAGATTTGCAGCATTAATTGAGAGGTCTACAGCTGTAATTGGTGAGGTATACTGGGAAGAACAGGCTTATGCTTCCTGTGGTGGAAAGAAGCCAAACATGTGTTTTACGTAGCACTGTTTTTGTAGCAGACATTTATCTTCTCTTTTTTGTGATTTGTGCCCTGTGTACTGGAGGCGGAGTCTGTAAGCTTCAGTGGAGTGTGTGTGTGTGTGTGTGTGTCTAGTAGAAGGACAGACCCATGCTCGTAACAGCTTAGGTTACATGCTAGCTAGTTTTGTGGTCTCAGAACATGGGGAGTGGGCTCAGTAGGAATTGTCATAGTACAGAAGCAGCACTATACTTTCACCATCACTGGACTCATGGGCTACCTGTATGTTGGTGATGCTGTGGTAGAATGTACTGGTTCTTCGGTATGCTCCTAGATTAACAGCAACACTCCCTACACAGTGCATCATGCTACTCAGTACAAAACACAGTGATCCAGAACAAAGTCCGTGGTGGGAGGAGGAGCAGGGACTTGAAAAGATGGGAAGGGCTGCCACAAACATAAAATTAATGAAGAGACAAGATGGTATAACAGTCGGGACAGACAGAGCACAGGGGAGTGAGTGTGAGTTTAATAACAGCAAAAGGGAAACAAGAAAGTTAATTGCCTGTGTAGACTCGGAGCGCCCACTGTGTCATATAGACACTGTACAGAAGAAAAGCAGCAGGTTTACATGAGAGCGGAAATGAAAGGAAGCAAAGATTGAAGCAATTAGAAGCAGAAACCCAGCTGTAAAAGAAAGGTTTAAAATGAGCAGCAAAAGTTGTCCCTGCCAACCTCCTAATGACTGCCGGGTGTTTTTTCACTGATCTTCCAGCGGGGGGCATTGAGTGAACTCAAGGTTGGTACAGAACAATTCAAGGAGAAAAATCCTGGTGTTGGCACCCAAAATATACATGGAACCGTACTTGTCTGCACTTCTGGAAAATAAGTGCCCCATATCCTTATTACTTCTAATTTAGACCATCCTGCTGATAATTTTAAGCACCCTCTTTTCCTTGATTCAGAAGTTGAGCAGTAGCATGGTACATTGGTAAAAGTGCCACCACAGGGAGAAAGAAAGATAGGGAGCTATGCATCATGTAAGCAATAATACCTGACAGGGTGGGCATTATTGGGAAATACTGGACTGCCAAGGGGTGTAATGAGGCCCGACGCTGCAGGCAGAGGGCCTTATAGTCCCTTGAAGGTCTGGTATTTCCCAATAATTCCCACCCTGGAGGGTATTATTGCCCTTAGAAAATGGCCATGTTTGTGAATTTTAATGAATTGATAAAGTAAGACTGAACATGAGTGTTAAAAATTTATATAAGTATAAAAAAAAAACTTGCTTCAAAAAGTAGTCCACATGCTGTTACAGGTCTGTTACTTCTCCCTACAGAGCTGTTCTGGTGGATTATCACCCCTCCTCCCCCATCCACACACAGACCTTACCAACATGCACACACGCAGAGTGCCACATTAAGAAGAAAAGGACTGGGCACAAGAAAACCTCCTTAGCAGTGTTTGGACATTTTATGTTGTTACACTGTACTTTTGCAGCATTTTCTTTTTTTATTTCGTTGCAGTCAGAACTCGGAAGCTCTCTGTGAGCTTGCGACCTTTGACCCTAATGGATGTGGACTCTGCATCTTTTGCGAGGGAAAGGTATGAGGTAAATTGTTTCTTTATTTTATTTGTGAAAGCTCTGAATATGAGAAGTGTTACTAACTGTGGAGATATGCCATGGGGAAGTTGTATGCTGCTGCTACCATGATTGCGACTGACTGGCTTTGTTTGTATTTGCGGTTGGCGTGTGGTGCGAGAATGTGGTTACGAGAGTGGTGCCATTGTAAAGGAAAGATGGCTGTTTTCCACTCTTTCCCCGAAGGGAATTTGAACTGGTGTTCTTTGTTTTTTGTGCGAAAGGAGCTGGGACTGAGGGAATAGTGTTGCGTTGGGGGGACCGTTAGTTCTCACTAAGCGAGAGAAAAACATGGCAGGGATTTTAAATTTTATCTGGTTGTTTCAGCCAATGACAAAGCAGGCTGAACACCCCTGCACAAGTGTATGTGACAAGGTGGCAGTTAGACTGGTACTAATTTGTTGCTGGGCATCTATTGAAAAATAAATGCCCAGCTTGGAGGTGATATTAGCCAGTCAGCATTGAGAATCCATTTTTGCCATTTTCTAAGTGGTTTTATAACATGGGTTGGCTGAGGTTGACGAGTAATTGATCAGAACACAGCACCTGACCATTGATTAAATGCCTGCACCTGCACAGTTAGGGTGATGGGTCCCAGGGCTGTATCCGTGAACCTAGCGGATCTCGTTACCTGTGCAACACATCAGAATTGAATGGCAGCCATTTAATTTCATGTCTAAGTGAGCGAGTGGTGCCGCATTGTAACCTGTACAGAGAACCATGAGATCGGCAACTGCTCCACTGTTGGGTCTGCTCACTACGGTGCAGCACAGCAAGAGCTCAGCTTTGTCACAGCAGGAAGAGTGCAGAGGGGAGACCTGCACAAGGTTGTTGGTTATGTCTGTGTCACTGCAGTTCATATTATTGTGGCACAGACATACATACTTTTGTGTTGGGCAAAGGCTACCCCCCACAAGCTGGTGTGTCCTGTAGCTGCCAGTCGCTAGAGGATGTCAGCTACTGTTCAGCCATCCTGTCGGTTCCCCTGTGTTCCTCTCTCTGTGTCCCAGTGCTACAGTGTCTGCATCCCTCATGGGAGGGAGGGTCAATCTGTGCCTCAGACTGCTGCAGTGTGAGAAAGCGAGAGAGACAGCCAGAGCAAGAGGCAGAGCAGGCAGTGTGTGGTGCGGCAGTGATCGGTATGAAGTTTGTAATGTTTGTGATCTGCTGGTATTGGGATTGCAGGTGAGACCATCTCCCCAATACTGGTACATCATCCCGTCCCGATCCTGACTGCCACACTGGAGGGGGGGAGAGAGAGAGAGGGAGAGGGAGGGAGAGCGAGAGAGACACACACAGACAGAGATGACAGAGATGAGCGGGAGCGCACTGTGCTGCAAAGGTTGCTGTCCCAAAGGTACATTCTACGTTCTGTCTCCCCCCCTCCAAGCACACAGAGATTGCATCCCCCAACCATGTTGCAGTACACAGCCGGTTTAGCTACTGTCTCTGTGTTTGTCGGCAACTCCCCCACACACATGCACACACTCAGCAGCCGCCAGCCGAGACAACTCACAACAGTTTGCCAGTGACAAGATTTGATCGATCTCTCTCTCTCTCTCTCTGTCAGCATGAGTGACAGTATAACCCCATTCTCAGAGTGTGCCCCTGTGACACAGAGAGACAGGGCAAGGAGAGTATGGCACTGTGGAGAGAGAGAGGTCTGTGCTGACAGTGATTTTTAATATCGGGACTTTTGTGCGATCGGTGGTGCTGCAGATAGAAACATAGACATAGAAACATAGAATTTGACGGCAGATAAGGACCGTTTGGCCCACCTTTAGGTCATCTGATATAATTACCTCCAGGTCCCTTTCCATTTTTACTGTTGTCAGTATCTCACCCCCCATTGTGTACTCTTCCCCTGGGTTTTTGTTTCCCATGTGCATTACCTTGCACTTCTTTGCATTGAATCTGAGCTGCCATACATTTGACCATTCCTCCAACCTTTCCAAGTCCTTTCTCATCCTTTCCACTCCATCTTGTGTATCAATCCTGTTGCAGATCTTTGTGTCGTCTGCAAAGAGACATACTTTTCCTTCAGTTCCTCTGCAATGTCACTTATAAAAACATTAAAAGGACTGGTCCTGTACTGAACCCCTGCGGTACCCCACTAGTAACCCTTCTTTCTTCACTGTGTACTCCATTTACTACTACTCTTTGCATCCTGTTGTCTAGCCAATTTTGTATCAGACTACCACCTTGGGGCCCACTCCAAGGCTGGCTAACTTGTGTATTAATCTTTGTGTGGGACTGTATCAAATGCCTTGCTAAAATCTAGGTAGGCCATGTCCACAGCCTCCCTGGTCTACTACTTTGGTCACCCAGTCAAAGAAATCTATTAGATTCGCCTGACATGACCTTCCCATCGCGGAATCCATGCTGCCTTGGGTCCTGTGCCCCACTGGCCTCTAGGTACTCAACAATTCTTTCCTTCAGAAGTGATTCCATCATTTTCCCTACCACTGAGGTCAAACTAACTGGTCTGTAGTTTCCTGCCTCTGACCTGCCCCCACTTTTGTGAAGAGGAATCACATCTGCCCTCCTCCAATCCTCAGGTACAACTCCATCCTCCCATGATTTGTTAAAGAGAGTAGTCAGCGGTGTCACTAGTTCTACCCTTAGTTCTTTTAGAATTCTTGGGTGAATCCCATCAGGCCCCATTGCTTTGTCCCCCTTCAATTTTATTAGTTCTTTCAGAACCCTTTCTTCTGTAAATGGACTGGTATCGACCCCCATCTTCAGAGTGTTTCTCTTGTTTGGTTCAGGTACCTCCCCCTCCTCTTCCTTTGTGAATACTGAGCAGAAATTTTCATTCAGTATCCCTGCTTTTTCAATGTCCCCCTCTACCCACATTCCCTCCCCTTTATTAAGCCTTAGTAGCCCTCCTTTGGTCTTTCTTCGCTCCCTAATGTACCTATAAAAGGTCTTATCCCCCTTCTTAACAGAATTGGCTATCCTTTCCTCGGTTTGGGCCTTTGCTATTCTGACTGCCTTCCCAGCCTCTTTCTGTTTTAACTGATAAAGTTCTCTGTCCTGCTCCTTCTGTGTTTCCTTATAGTTCCTGAATGCTATCCTTTTCTCCTTAACCTTCCCTGCCACCTCTTTTGAGAACCATAGCGGTTTTTTCCTTCATTGTGTTTTATTGATTTGCTTTACACAAAGGCTTGTTGCCTCTGTGATGGTTGTTTTGATTACCCCCCATTGTTCCTCCACCCTCCTTCTTGCCTGTTTGTAGTGCTTTTCTAAGGCACTCTCTCATTTCACAAAGTCAGCCTCCTAAAGTCCAATACTCTTGCTTTTGTATGGCTTGATTGTATGGCTGTGTTTATCGTGAACCACACTGTTTGGTGGTTGCTTGTTTCAGATGGCTACCCACCTCTAAATCTGAGATTCTTTCTCTGTCCCCATTTGAGAGTACCAGGTCTAAGATTGCTCCTCCCGAGTGGGTTCCAATACTAGCTGTCTGAGGCATGCCCTGTAGGGCATCAAGCATGACCCTGCTCTTGGATGCCTGCAGCAAAGGTGCTCCAGTTAACATCTGGCATATTCAGGTCCTCCATCAACAATATCTCCCCTTTTTCTGCCACTCTAAGGAAGCCTTCTATCATTTCCTTGTCCATTCCCTCCCCCTGAGATGGGGGTCTGTATACAACCCCCGTGCGGATTGTGGTGCCATTTCCTGTCTCCAGGGTGACCCAGAGTGCCTCATCTGCTCCCTGTTTACTCTTTAGTTCTGTTGCTTTGATCCCTCCCTTTACAGAGAGAGCTACTCCTCCTCCTCTTTTTACCTCCCTGTCCCTCCTGTAGATTGTGTATCCTGGTATGTTGACATCCCAGTCATGGTTCTCTGTGTACCATGTTTCTGTGACTGCCACAATATCCAGGCAACCCTCTTCCATCAAGGCCACTAGTTCAGGGAGCTTGTTACACAGACTACGGGCATTGGTTCTCGTCACCCTCCACTTTTTGATAGCTTTACCCCTTTTAGCCCCATTCCTGTCCTTACTGCCTTTGCCTTTTTTTACAGATGTGCCCCTCACTGTGTCTCTGTCTCTTACTTGTTGCCGTTTGTGTGTCCTGAGCACCAGTCCTTGCCTGCCAGCAAACAGAAAAGGAAAAAATCCAAACGGTTTTGCCTGCAAAAGTTAGAGAGGCATGTGCTGGACCGTGTGTGTGTGCGTGTATGTGTGTGTCCGGTTGTCAGCTGTATGGATCCCGATGGTGTGGGATGTTTGTTGGGGGCAGCAAAGTAAGAGGTGTAGCAAGTGTACCACAGCATATCCAGCACAACAGATGTCACAAATACTGTATTTGTGACATTTGTATGTACAGCGCAGAAGTGAGATATGCAATGTTTGTTTGGGACTATTTTGCAAGGTGTCAGGATACAGTATCATTTTTGATGTTTAAATAGGGGAAAAAGCTGTTTCTGTGGGTTTTCCCCTTGTTTAAATATTACCCATGTTATAAGAGTAATGGCCCACTCCAGGGTGTGGGTTTATAGGCATTTAATGCACACCTGGGGTGCTGTGAGGACACTTGGCCTGCGGCCTTGTGCCTCACAACATACCCGAGGCGTGCATTAAATACCTATAAACCCACACCCTGTTGTGGCTTATTGCTTACATAATTCCATCAAAAGGTTCTGGTGATATGATGACCATGAGAGCAAAGCTTGACAGGGCTCGAAATATAGCCTTTCCGTATTTCTGTGGAAATGCGGTCTGGCTGAAGGAAATGTAAGCTACAGATCTGCATTTCCATCTGGAAATGCTGTTGCACATATGCTGCTTGTGGTTTTTGGTCTGTAGGTGGAGCATGTGAGCAAGTCTCTCCACGGTTGCACAGTTGCTTCAGGTCTCTGGCGGGGAACACGCCATCCTATCTGTGCGGGCTGTCAGGGTTCGGAGCAGACTCCGTTGCTGCAGGCAGGGGCTCATTGGACAGCTGTGGGTCCTTGCCATTACACAACCCATGTGACTCACTACTGCTGCCTTCACCGATTGGCAGGTCAGAATCTCTTCCCGCTATGTGGACCAAGAGTTGCCGTGGTAGTAAGTTGGCAGCCAGAGAGGTAGGAGCTGTCTGTTTAG
This sequence comes from Neoceratodus forsteri, assembly GCA_016271365.2. Classification (NCBI taxonomy): domain Eukaryota; kingdom Metazoa; phylum Chordata; order Ceratodontiformes; family Ceratodontidae; genus Neoceratodus; species Neoceratodus forsteri. The sequence goes on along the minus strand of CM028129.1, from coordinate 437,694,904 downwards.
TTTGCCAAGTCTGTATATAGTATCAAGGAAGAAGCTGTATTTGTTGAGGGGAAAAAAAAAGATCACTCTCCGTGTGCAGCATTCAGTAGTAGCTGCAGCACTGAGAAAAACGCGCATATATATATATATATATATATATGTATTTTTTTTTTTTTTTGCAAAAGGCGAAGGAAGTCGGGAGTACTCTGGTGGTTGGGGACAAATAAACGAGGATCTGTACTGAGTGTGGGTAAAACGTCCTCTGAGTGCAGTCAGGAATTGCTGTACTGAGTAAACAGTATATATTTTTTTTGTTTGACAAGTGGGGACTTGGGAACTTAGTGGGTCCGTCGAGTAGTGAGGTGGTCAGGGTACAAAGGAAGCAGCAATGATCTTTATATGCCTGCACAGGTGGGCTTTTTCCTAGAAAAGTCAGAACAGATTTGTGTAGGAAAAAAATGATCTTAGACTGTACAAAACAAAAAACAATCTTTGACTGTACAATCAGGAAGAGCTGCTGTGCAAATAATTAAATCAGATCACTGCCTATTTTAATTGATTTCTGAAGACTCATGTTGCTAACTTGAGGGGAAATCTAACTCTGTGGTGGATTAAAAAAAACACACTAATTCTTGCACAGAAAGAGGACATAGTCCTACATTAAGGGACAATAGTCCTTCTGGGGTAAAAATCTGAGCTACTGTGTGTTCCTCTCAGTTCCTTTGAGGGAGACAGTAAAGAGGAAGCATAATTTGTGTTCCTAGACTCACTCTACTGTGTCTTAATATTTTTGATAATGTTCTATTATTTCATATCTGGAAATGTAACATTTGATCTGGAAACATAAGCTGCGCCACCTGCATTTCCGGTGGAAATGTACCCTTGAGCCCATTAGTTCAAGCCCTGCTTGAGTAGTTTTCTCGTATCACCAGATGGAATTACAGCCATTTTTTTACAGTCCTATTTTTTTTTTTCATAATATATGGATCCAAGCTAATTTACTGAGTATAGCAAATAAGAAATTTTACTTAAATGGGTTTTGACTGACCATAATGCTACAGGTAGTTGTTTAGGTATTTCAGATTGCAAGCTGGGATTTTTTTTTTCATTTTGTTGTGTGGTATTCTTGTACCTGAATAAAATAAAGTCTGTCTCAGTTCGTGGTTTCTTGGGTAGAGGGAGACAGTTTTGGGCTGAGCAAAACACTTGTTGTCTTTAACTGCATGGGGGAAGAAGGCTGGATTGAGTGACCGTTGGACAGCTCTCCTCTCTCAGGGAGGGGTGGGGGAATGCACATCCTGCTGGTTGGCTGTCGCCTGGAGGAATCTGGGTCACTGCACAGGGGTACTGAAGACCTGGGACGGGACCCCACACCCGAACACCAGGGGTCTTCTCCGTGGAGGCAGAGTGCACAAGTTGTGTCATTGCATGCACTTGGGCCCAGGAGGAAAATGGGCCTGATCGTAAGTTGGTGATGGCCCAGTCTCCTGTAGTCTCCGTGATGACGACAGGGCCCCAGAGTCTTGTGGTGAGGACACACCAGCGTTAGCTAAGTCCCAAGGAAGTCATGTGGTGTGGCTGAGGGATCGGTCAAGATGGGGGCTGGCCGGGGAGGAAAAGGAGACAAATGATTGAAAACGAATAGTAAAAGTGCTTCACAGTGAAACCAAATTGAAAAGACAGACTAGAATTATACAGAACTATAAAATGCTAACATATACAGTAATACGTGAACATTTTATATTGTGTGTGTCTGTATACTGTATATTGCATATAAAATGCTAGATACAAGGAAAAATGCAAAAGTACAGCAAAAGTCAGTACTATCCCTGCCCTTTGTACAGCTAGCTAGTATGCATTAGTTGCAGTCACTTTTAATGCAAGGTTTAGAATGCTAACAAAAGAAGTTATTGACAACCAACAAAGGGAGTGTGATATAATTTCTTGCATCAGCCGCCAGTCTCTTATTTTGTTTGCATTCTGTACTTCGCCTCGCAAATGTCTGTGAATAAGGTGCACAGTGCTTGAGTGTTGTTTGGTCACAGTGTCCCTACTCCAGGAGGCTGCAGTACATCACTGCAACAGTTTGCTCCCCTCCCCCCATAGGGCCTCAGTACATGGCTTGGTTGTCCATGTGAGAAATCTGGTAGCATTCATCTTCCATATTCAGAGAGCAGTTTACTTCCACCCAGTTTTCACAGCTGGGAGAGACTGAAACAAAAGGAGGTCAAGTGACTTGCTCAAGGTCACGCTGAATGAGACAGTGACTGTAGTGTGATTTGACCCTTTATAGTTTCTGTTTCATAATTAATTGCTCTAACCACTGGGCCTTATAGCCTTCCAAACAGCAGTTAAGCTGCAGCATAGATATGTTTATAAAATGGCAAAGCCAGATGGAAGAATTTGATTGGTTAACAACATTCCTGTCTTTTAATTACTTCACTATATTTACACAGGTCAGGATTTCCTATGCTCCCCAGTCAATAACAGTGAGACAGACAAGCAAGCAGACAAATAGATGGGGACTCAGCCCTTCAATTTTTTATTAACAAAAAGTGAGCAATGCATCCATCTTCCACGAATAGCCAGCTGAATTGATGGTACAGTGTATAGTGATATGTTGGGTACGCAGCCAACTCAAGACAAAATGGCCACAGTATTTTAAAGCATATATATATTTTTTAAGTGATACAGAGGAGCTGATCCATATAGAAAGTGATTGTAATCTAAAAGTGGAAGAAATAAAGACTTGCCTAATTGCAGTCTAGCTTTAAAATATATAGTAGTAGTATTAATAAAAGTAGTAGTAGTGACAAGAGCCTCCATGCAAAAGCTTTGAAGCAAGGGTTACTCTGGAAATTACAAAATCACACGTACCCGACTAAGTCAATGCATCATTGCAACTATATGCAATTCAATTCACAGTGAAAGAACTATGTATGGTACAGGTCAGTGGTGAGGCCAGATCTAGTGTATGGAGTTCGCTACTGGTGCCCACACCTCAAAAAGAACATTAACCTGCTGGAGAAAGTCCAGAAGAGGGCTACAAAGATGATAGTGGATCAGCAGGGCAAGGCATATGAGGAGAGGTTGAGGGCACTGAACATGTACTCCATGGATGAAAGGAGAGAGAGAGAGAGAGAGAGAGAGAGAGAGAGAGATCATTATTGGGACCTTCAAGTACCTGAAAGGGATAAATAAGGTGGATAAGGAAGGTATCTTTAAGCTGAGTGGCAACCATAACACGAGGGGGCACAGTCTTAAGCTAGAGGTGGGGAGGTTTAGGAGGAAGGTCAGGAAGCACTTCTTCACAGAGGGGGTGGTGGACACATGGAATGCACTGCCAGAAGAGGTGGTCTCATTGAAGACAGTGGACAGCTTCAAGAGAGGCTGGGATGGGCATGGGGGAAGGTAAGGACCATGGATATGGAGGATGGGAGGAGTGGGGGGGGCAGGGACATTAGCTCCAGCTGAGGACCTTGCAATACAAGCAGCCTAGACAGACCAAATGGCCTTCTTCTGCTAGCTTCTTTGTATGTTTGTATGTTCGCATGCTGCTGCTTTAAGCTGAGCCAGATGGTGCCAAACAGCTTCACAAACAATCTGCAAAGGCTATAAACAGCAGACACAGGTTCCGTCCTTATAAGGACTCATCAGTGTGCCACATCTGTATGTCAGCCAAGGAGGAGGGAGGACCAACTACATGCTCTCAGTGGTTTGAGACATGGTGAGCTCAAACTAGAAACTCAGTGCAGACACTGAAGCAAGGTTTATGCTGGAAAGGCATTGACTTGGCAATAAAGCCAAGTTTCAAAGAAATAGTAGATTACACATACCCCACTAGTGAAAGACTTCGTGGGAAGTATATCCAAATCGCCATCAAAGAACAAAGGCAGACTCTAAATTAAGCATAGCACAGCACAAGGCAGAGCAACTAGTTGAAGGAATTACCCCAGTAACACAAGATAACATTAGTGATAAACTGTAACAGCAGGATAAAAAAACATTTCTAGCTAGCTAAGATTCCTTGTTCATGACAGAGTTTTTATTTTACTCCCATAACAGTACTAATGTATATTGTATAAATAATATTTATTCAAGGCATACTTATTGAGCCATAGCTCATTTACTGTACACAGAAATGACAAGGAGGAATACAAGTATGCAATAAGGCATGGCAGGCATGCATTATGCTGTACTAACTGCATGCCTAGGCACGTAGTGAGGCATGACGATGCAAGCTGAATGTCTTCAGCCCCTAGAAGTGTGGTTAAATCAGTATAATGCACACACCCCAAAGTGTATTATTCCACATCTAAAATGAGTAAACTGGGACCATTTAAAAAACTAAAAAAAGTGCCTACTTTCTTTTTATTAAAAACAGATATTTTTTTTTGTTTAAAGTAACCCTTCCCCAGCTGTCAAGCACCTGTCTTTCTGCACATGCAGCAGATGGAATGTTTGTTTAGCACGAAATGCAGGAATTCATACTTCTGCAGAATTACACACACACACACACACACACCTCAGTAAAGCCAGGAATACAATTTTATATGTGGCAGGGCAAGCAGCACCCTGGTAAACAGGTAAGGATAGGGGTGGGGGTATTCCTTGGTCAGAAAGGAAGCTCCAAAAAAATAAAACCAAGTCATACTTATTTTTTTTAATTTGTGTATGTGTGTAAAGAGGGGAATAGAAAGGAAACAACAACATGTATTCAAATTGTTTCTTTTTAATTTTTAGGACCTAGATGATAATTTTGTAGTGAATAAAGGTGGCAGCCATGCTTCTAATGCAATCTGGAATTTTTTTGGGAAAAAAACATTGATTAACAGTGTGCTGTGCTCTGATTGCCAGCACTCCCCCCCCCCCTTTTTTTTCTGTTCATGAGACAGATCTAAGACATAGATTGCAACCAATCAGGATTTTCCTTCCCCATTCTCCCTCAGAAATCTTCTATAGCTCTTCATTTGAAAGCTTGAGTTTTTTTCTCTCTTCCTGGATTGTAGACTCCTTCCATACTCTGTTTGCATTCCTAAAACTATTTCTGTTCAAGTGCAGTATATTTTAAATAGACCCCCAAGCACTACCTTCTTCAGTTTTCTAACAACTGCAAATCCTTCTCTTTTTTTTTCCTTTGCTGTGGGCTCAGGACATAGGTAATTATAGTGGAGATCAATTATCTTTTCTCTAGTATGCAAAGCTGTTTTTAGACATGATGACGCCCCAAGTGGACGCTGTTGGGGTGCTCCACTTCACCTTTCCAACTTCTCTATCTTCTCATGTCTACCCCAACCCACAGATGAAAGTTGTACAATTTCTTGAAATCTAAGGGTGAAAACCATTTTTTATATTAACACTTTTCATGCATTTTTTAAACTAAACTGTTTCTGTTTTTTTTTTACTATGAAGTGCCCCTGCTGTGTTGATCCACAAGTGTCTGCTTACTCTGCTTGCGCCTGGCACTGCCTCTACTGGTATGTGTTCCCCCATGAACTGACTTTTTTTCTGTACATTTTCTTCTCATTTCTCTTCTCTTCTCTTCGCTTCGCTTCGCTTCGCTTCTCTTCTCATCTTATTAATTTTTTTGCTGTTGTTTACTCATGTTCCCCAACTGATGTTTGTGGGGGCAGGGCACTAAAAGATATGTCAGTTACTTTGGGATAGTACTTAAAAATGAAGCCATGTTGCATCCTGCAGATTATTTGTGAGAATAATATTCAGTCTGTTTTGGCCACCATATTATGGGATACATTAAAAGCAGTGCTAAGAGGAGTGATTATCTCCTATGCTTCTCATAAAAAAACGCTGTATGGGGCAAGAATATTATGCTCTTATCAGCTTAACTGCCAACAGGCCTTAAATAGAGAAGGAGATAACAAATTATTCAATAAGATAAAGCTGGTGAAGAGTTTGTTTCAGTTGTCCAACAACCTTTAGAGTACTTTCAACAGTTACATCACGCAGGGGGAGCCAAAGACTCTCAGACACTGTCGCACGAATTTTGAAATTGACGTGCTCTGTATATTTTACAAATTCAAGACCCGGTCACTTGTCAACTAACTCATGAGAAATCTAGAATATACCAAATGTTTCAAAATTATTATGTGCAGCTTTACTAGGACTCTTCTCTGGCTGACACAGATAAAATTAGTAGTTTCTTAACACCCTCTCCATTCCTAAATTAATAGTAGCCCAACACGAACTTCTCACTGCTCCTATTACCAATGAGAACATTTTGGAACAATTAAAATCTGTAAAAACAAAAAAAAATGCCATGGCCCTGACGGTTATACTAATGAGCAGTATAAAATCTTTTCAGAACCTTTTCTCCCCCATCTGCTATAGGTTTTCCCTGAGGTGGCTACGACAGAATGTCCCCCTCCTTCCTGGCATTATGCCACTATTACCTTGATTCCAAAAATGGGTAAAGACCCATCTAATCCCTTGTCATATAGACCCATCTCCATTTTAAATACAGGCTACAAACTATATATGGCAATTTGGGCCCATAGATTTGATAAACTCCCTACAATTATTCACCCAGACCAAGCCGGATTTATTCAACAGTGTCAGACCCTGGACAGTATTCAGCACACTCTTCTGTTATTTGAACAAGAAATGTCCCATCAAATTCCAGTGGCCTTACTCAGCTTAGATACTGAGAAGGCATTCGACAGGGTGTCCTGGGTTTCTTTTTATGGGGCACCCTATCGGCTTTTAAGTTCCCTGTTTCTTTTATCACTTGGCTCCAACAAATAAACTCTCTCCTCTTAGTATACATTTGCATTAATGGAGATTTTTCTTCCCCTGTAGTTTTACAATGGGGTACTCGACGAGGATGCATTGTTTTTAGAACCTTTAGCTATAGCCATACACCTTAGTTCTCAGGTGGAAGGAATTCTTTGGATGGCATAGAATATAAAATTGTTTTGTATTCGGATGATATTCTGACATTATTAGACCCTGATCACTCAATACCAGCAACTTGGTCCCTTATTCAGTCTTCTGGAGATCTCGCCAGGTTTAAATTTAACTTGCATAAAACCGAGATCTTACTTTATAATTACTCCCTTTCCCCTCCAGTGAAAGGAGCATTTCCATGGAGTTGGCGTAATACTAAACTTAAATATTTAGGGATTATTATCCCACAGGGCTTGCATAATCTTGGCCTACTAAACTTTGAACCAGTTACAGTACAGATTAAGGAAGACTTGGGATTCCTGGGGTAGACTGGTCCTTTCCTTTTCTTCTAGAATAGAAACCATTCAGATGAACATTCTCCTCTGTGTAGTATATTTGTATCAAACCCTTCCTATATTTCCGGAATCATATTATTTTTCATCATGGAATAAGTGGATCTTTTTTTTATTTGGGAGGTGGGGGTAAACGCTCTCGGATTCAATATTTATTCTGTTTTACAACTTTCCTTAGCGAAAGGTGAAATGAATCTTCTGAATCTTTTACATTACAAATGTGCTGCACGTTTAAATATCATTTTTACCTGTATTCCCCAAACCACCCCCACCAGGAAAAATATTGAAATGACTTATTTAACTTATTTGATTTGGATGCTATACCCTTCTCGACCTGAGCTACCATACCTTCTCTCACTCATTTTACATATTTCACTGCTCAGACTCTTAAGGTATGGTATAGGATTAAACAACACCCCCATATGAACCTGTTTCTTACTTCTGTAGAGTTTTGGCGACAGACAGTGACTTCCTCTCCTCAGCAATGGACCTCACATTTCACCAATGGAGACATAATGGCTTCACTTACATTTACCAATTTCTGGATCAGCATGGTGTCATTCCCTCTGAGATCCTCAAAAATAATTATGGACTTACTAGTAGGGAACATTTTTGGTGCTTGCAAGTATGAACCTACTTACTTCACAAATGTAAGGAATACATTAAACTTCCCACCATACTCCCTTTACTTTTGGCCATGATCATGGATTTTCATAAGGACCACCCCTGGAGTCATGTGATTGGTAATGCACATAAGGGATTGCAGGAATTAAATACAGACTCGACCCACTCAGTTCTGGATAAATGGAATCATGAACTTCAATTTACTATAAATTACTCACATTGGGTGAGATATGCTGTCCCAACATTCAGAAACACTTCATCAAACCTATGGTGTGAGTTTGCATGAAAGTATCACTCTCAGTGTTTCTGCACCTCTGCCACTCTTATGCAGTTTTTACCACAATATTTTGGCAATTGCTGGTGGGGCTGTGGGTTTAACCCAGCTGATCAAGCCCATATTTTTTATTTTTGCCCGATATTGCAGACATATTGGACAGAAGTAGTAGCCCAGATTAACATACTGACTGGTAACTCCTTTAAAGTGTTCCCTGAATTTATTTTAATGTTAGTACCTCCAGTTTACTATTGCTTGTCCTGTAAATCTTTGACTTGGACTTACATCCTGGCAGCTAAAAAAGCGATTACTCATCTAAGGATGAAAGCTGGACCACCGACACTGGTGTTGTGGCATTCTATTATGTTGGAAATTTATCTTATGGAAAAATTTTTGGCCCAACAACAAAATAGTTTGGAGCGATTTGAACTACACTGGAGGTCCTGGGTATTTTATTATGCGACCAACGATGCACTTTGGACACCTTAATCACATAATATGGCCCCCACCTTTCTCAATTTGTGAGAGACTGGTGTTATAGATATTGTTTTGTGCCTTCTGCTTTCCTGTGGTTGTTGTGGGAGCATGCCTTGTGCCGGGGAGCCCGACCCTCATGGTGAAATATATGAACCACACCTTGTACATAATGATACCTCAGTTTTCCTTCTCTGTTTACTAACTCATTTTCTTTTTTACCAAAAAATACCTGTTATGGGCAGTGGAGTTATTTTCTGATTATTTGTCTGCCATGTAAGCTGTTCTCAGTTTGTCTTCTGATGTGCTCTTGTGTGTCAATAAACACTAAATAATGAAGCCATGTCATAGTACGCTGTGCATAAATAGAGTCCTGTGCTTGAAAAGGCAGATGATTTGTAGCCCTTTTAACTTTTCCAGACTTTGCCTTAAACATTTTCCATGTTCCTCATGGAAATGATGTAGTACTATATGCTATATTTATTACTGAAAATGTTTAATAATTTTATATAATGCTTCTAGTATTGAACGTATAAATGTGTGTCCTGGGAACACAGAAAGGTTAAGTGACTTGCTTAGGGTCACACAGTAGGCAAGTGGAGATTGTGGGAATCAAACCCAGATCCCACTGGATGTAGAAGTTCATTCACAGTTTATTACTATAACCTCTAGGGTATACTGTCAGCCCATCTTTCTCCTTAGACTTCTGTACTCAACTTGCTTCATTCAGGAGCAGTGGGCCTGATGCACAGTCACAAGGGACTGTTGCAAAATGATTGCAGCACTGTTCTTGCACCACTTTCTTGCCTGCAATCCTCCAGGTTGTCCTCAAAGTGGGGTTTCAGCCCTTCCCAACTTGGTTGGAACTCCCCTGTGACCATGCAATGATGGGGCAGAGTTTGCTATGGCAACAACGTCTTTTGCAACACCCCCTGCCTGTAGAACCATTTCAGGCAGTTTAAGTGGGTGTGACTAAAGAGAGATGAAAGTAGACAGAGCCGGTGGGGGACAGACATTGAATAGGGGCCGAGATGAAGGAAGTGCACTGGGGGAATGCAGGGAATACACCAAACACCAGGGGCTAGTGATAGGAGATGGGAGCACTGGGCCACAAGGGATAACAATGGGTGATGGATGTGGGGAAGACTGTCATTCCAGAAGCAGGCCTTAAAGAGAAACTGTACCATTCAGAGAAACTTTAGAAATATGTGACTCTTACAGCTATGTTCCCTACATGGGAAAAGGTTGATGGTACTAGTTCCACTTAATACTTTTTTTCTACACTTTCATAACCCCTGAAACACCTCACCATCATTGTTAAACTGAATTTCACATTTTACACTTTTCTCCCCTGTGATGATGATGATGATGATGATGGCCATGCCTCACCACCAGCTGAGAGCATGGATGTATAGCTGGTAACTCCTAACTGCTTAAGTGTACGAAGTGCACCTTAACATTCCCTGATTGAAAACTCACACATGCCAAAGTAACAGAGTGGATCAGGCAGGGTCCTCCGGTACCATTTTGTAAGGAAAACATTTGGTTTCCCTGCGGCTCATTTAATGCTTTCTGTAGTAGGCCCACTATGCGAACATCACTCTCAGCACACTACACAGTAAGGTTGCACGCTGTCACCCATTCCTCTGTTATCCGCTTCTAACTTGGGTAAAATATAAATAATGAGAAATTGCTGTATATCCCGGTAAAGACCACTAAAGAACCTTTTGGAGTGGCGTGGTTACTAAAATCAAAGTTGCATAGCAGGAAGCTATCAAACCACACCGAGCGGTGTCTCTGTGCTTATGACTGAAACTTGCTCATGGTAATGAGTTTCAAATGGTTGTACTAACTCATGCCCTGCTCATTTTTAGTAACCACTCCACTCTAGAAGGTTCTGTAGTTTTACGTCACCTGGACATACAGGGCACTGCTCATTTTTAGTAACCACATCAAAGTAACCAGTCCACTCTAGAAGGTCCTGTAGTTTTACAACACTTCTCCTGGACATACAGGAATTTCACATAGTTTATATTTTACCACATTCAGAGTAATATCACCAAATGAATAAATAATAAGGGTGAGGAACACTGGGTGGGCCAAGTGGTCCTTTTCTGCTCACAAATTCTATGTTTCTGCGTTTAGCAGATAACAGAGGAACGGGGAATGATGTGTGCACTCACTGTGGTGCATGCTGAGAGTGACGGGGACCTGTTGGATAAATGAGTTATCTGCACAAGAGCAGTTTGACCTCAGGTAATCTCACGAGTGGTGTAAGCGACAAGTGAAGTGACCAAGGTCGAACTGCTTTAATGAAGATAAATCATTTATCCTACAAGGTTCTCGTGGCATATTTCATTTATGCAGTAGGTAGGGCCTATTCTTAAAACCCTAAATCCAAAGAAAGGATCATAATCTGACAAATATGATTCCAAGCATTCCTACTCTGGACATTTAAAAAAAGTAGACTAAAATGCCATCTACTGGAGCACTCCATGTCTCACTGTTATTACTAAGATAGTATTCTTGTACATAAATGTTGTTATGTTACTTTTGATTTTAGTCGTTGGCTCACTGTATGAACATTCATTTGCCTGTTATCCCCATAGACACAGTAAAGACCTCTTGCATATGGCGGCATGAAAGCCCTTAGTTTTCTACGTTATATCCCTTCTAGTTTTTACATATTTGTTTAGTTTTTGTTTACCAGTTAGGTGCACTAGACAAAAGCATTGCCTATTTTCAGTCACAACCCGGGAGAGTTACAGACAAAAAACAATTACAGATGATGCAGCAATAAATACATGAAACAGTGGATTAGACAAAACCTGAGTAGCATAACACAATGCAGAGTTCAAAGCAATTCAGATCCTAAGTACTGTAGCACAACACAATGCAGAGTTCAAAGCAATTCAGACATGACACAAAGCAGAGTTCAAGTTCTGTATGGCTAGGGTTGGCATACTCATACTAGCATTCTACATAAATTTTGTACGCTGGCTCTGGGTTTGCATCCTATATTTACGTACAGTGAGCAGAAACCCCCACTTAATAACAAGATAGATTATACAGTACATGCAAGGATTTGCAAAGTTTGGAAGCTGGGCGGGAGCCCAGTGGAGGGGGGGCCCATCGGGAAATTTCCAGACATCTATGCACCAGGCTGACACTGCCTAGGACCCCTCTGCCCATACCTGCACCTGACTCCTCTCAGCATTCCTTGTCTCCACTGGTCAACTCAGTAGTCTTAATTATTTAATCTGTGCACAGAGTTACATGCTATACCCTCCTGTTCATGCACTATGTAAAGCACTACTACTGTGGGCTCCTAGCATAGTTAGTCTAGCGTAATTGCACACTGTTGCTTCTGCCCTGTATCCTGCTTATGTAATTTTGATGCTCTTGGTTATTGCTCTGCTACTGGTATGAGATTTGCTACTTTAATTGCTCCACTTTATTTCATCGCTGGTATTTTAAATATGATACATAGTACCCTTATTGTACTGTTCATTTCTCTGCATTGAGTTGCTGCCCTTCCCCCTCACCCAGATGCATTTGTAAAACAGCTGTTACTTGCTCAGTGTGCTTTTCTTGGTAAAAACTTTTAAAATAAATAAAGCAAGAAATACATTTAGATTTTGATTGTCATTTCATTACGATTAATTCTGAAGAATGCAATGTTATGCATGAAGATTTGGACATCAGTTAATCTGAGACAGCCTTCTCAGTGTTGAGTGGAGCAAATCTAAATCAAACTCAGCACCAGTAGCCACCTTTTTATGTTCGCTGTGCATGCATGTGCAGTGAACATTTTGTTAGGAGAGTGGCTTTTGAAGAGTGTGAGTGCACTGTCAATCCAATGCAGAGTAGTCTGCAAGGGGCTTGTCAGTGTCACACCAATTATCAGGCAGGCCTACCATGTCACTGTTCTGTCTTGCTGGGCAGAAACTGTGTGTATTTCAAAGTAATGTGCCGACCCAATCATAGGTTGGCTCTTTCCTTTGATCTATGCCACCCAGCAAACACAGCTAATCTCTCATGATCAGCATGCTGAGGAATCGTACCCTATAATAAAGACCACCCATCGATGTCTGTTGCTGCCTCGCCCCTGCTGTTCCCCCATCCGACCCTCCTACTCAGTACCCACTACCCCACCTCCCACAAACATAACACTGACACTGGGAGTGCCCAATCCCACAGTGTTACCACCTGAAATAAATAAAGCCATCCCACATAGTTTTTTAAACCCTGCAAAAGGAAAACTGTCCAACAATATTTGATGCTGCCATTACTGTCCCTCCACCTGACAATCCCACTGAGCACCCACCACCACACCCCCTCCAAGCCCTTACTTACCCACTGGGGATCCAATGCCATAATCCTCTCTGGACCACAGACACGTCTTCACACTTCAATGATGGAATGCAAACTGAGGAAATCAGGTATGCGGTTCTGTGCATTTCATCAAGGTTTTGAACTTCGTGGCAAAACTTGGTCAATTTTTAATATTTTTGCCCCACCTTTTTTAACATGCCTTTTTTTGGGACCCCACCTCATGAACAATGGCAGTGAAACTAGGCAAATCTGTCTGGAAAGGTGATTTTGCGGTTGCAGCATGAAATCACCTTTTGAGCAGGAGCTGAAAATATTCTCTGCCCTTGGTCATGAGGTGATATCATAAGAAGGCTATGTTAAAAATTTGGGCTAAAAATATTAAAACACAGCAAAGTTATGAGCCTACATTGAAATTTACGAATGTTGGCTTGTAACTTTGGTAATTTTCAATATTTTGACCTCAAATTTTCAACATAGGTATTTCTTCACAGCACCTCATGAATGCGACAGCTGTCATTTTTCAAATTCTGGCCAAAATGTGTTTTCACATCCCGAAAGGTGATTTCGCGGTCATTGCACGAAATCACGTTTTGGGCAGGAACTGAACATTTTTTCTGTCCTTGTTCATGAAGTGGGGTCATAAGAAGGCTATGTTGAAACTTTGGGGTAAAAACATTAAAAAAACAATAAAGCTATGAGCCTGTGTTGAAATTTATGAACACATGCTTATAATTTTGGTAATTTTCAATATTTTGACCCCAGATGTTTAGCATATCGATTTCTTCACAGCACCTCATGAATGTGACAGCTGTCATATTTCAAATCCTGGCCAAAATGTGATTTTGCATCCTGAAAGGTGATTTCATGGTCGTTGCGTGAAATCATCTCTCAGGCAGGAGTTAAAAATGTTCTCTGCCCTTGTTCATGAGGTTGGATCATAAGAAGGCTATGTTGAAAATTTTGGGTAAAAATATTAAAGCAGCAGTTATGAACCTAGGTTGAAATTTACAAATGCAGGTTTATAACTGTGGTAATTTCAATATTTTGAGCCAAAATTTTCAACATAGCCATTTCTTCACATCACCTTATAAATATGACAGCTGTCATTTTTCAGATCTTGGCCAAAATGTGTTTTTGCACTTGTGGCGCAAAATCATCTTTTGTGCAAGATTTGAAAATGTTCTCCACCCTTGTTCATGAGGAGGGCTCATAAGAAGGCTATGTGGGGTCAAAAGAAGGCTGTGTTGAAAATTTGCAAGTAAAAATATGAGAAAACAGCAAAGTTATGAGACTACAGTGCAATTTTTAAACGCACACTTGTAACTGTGGTAATTTTCAATATTTTGACCCCAACTTTTCAACATAGCCATCATTTCAAACCACTTCATGAATGTGACAGCTGTCATTTCTCTGATCCTCCTTAAAATGTGTTTTAACATTTGTGGCACAAAATGACATTTCAGCCATTGTTTTATAGACGACACCTGTCATGCTCAGAAGGAGTGTGTCATAAAAGGATTGTGTTGGAAATTTGAGGTAAAAATGTGAAAAACCAACTAAGTTATAAGGAAACAAATTTTTCCAAGATTTACTCATAACTTTATTATTTGCAGATTTTGGCCCCTAATGTTCAACATTTCCCTTCTGTTACCCCACCTCCTGAATATGGCAGGTTTCATTTTTCAGATCCTCTCTGAAAATTGTTTCCACAGTTGCACAGCAAAATCACCTTTCGGATGGTGTTTTAAAAATTTCACCTGTATTGATCATAATATCAGGCCATATAAAGACTGTTGGACATTTGGGGTCAAAATGTGGGAGCCCACTTAAAAGTAGGATATTGCCTCTCAGCTACCCTGTACTGGGTAATTACAATCTAACAATGTGTCAGAGCAGGACACCACTGAAAAGGAGAATTGCATCTCATCTGCTCTATCCTGGGTAAATATATACTAAAAATGTGTACAAGGAAGACCCGGTACAACAGCAATACCAGCGGTGAACATTTGACATTGTCAAATGCTTCTTAATATAGCTGTCATCACCTGAATGTTGATTATCTCTTGTTTATTGTTTCTTCACCAGGATAGCCTCATTTCGGGGCAGCATCTCATTTGCAAGATGGTCCTGATGGGTGGCCGGGGGGAGGAAATAGGGCAAATGTAGAATACAATGTGGAAACCTTTATATCATGAACATAGAAGCTCAGAACACTGGCAGTAAATGCTTACATATGTTCATAAACATTGAGCAGTAAGACTTACCTAGGCAGCAAGACACATCTGAGTGTATTTTGATGCATACCTCATGGTGTCTGGAGACACAAGGCACAGTTGAGTGCCTTATGCCCTGAAATGTGCATTGGAATGCTTAGACATGCCTACTCCGTGTAAGAAACAGGGGTTTGGAAGTGCCAAAGGAGGGCCGATCCTCCTAATGAAGGCCCGTTGAGGGGAATGTTTTTGAAAGAATATGAGTAAAAGAAAGTGATGGAAAAGGTAACAGGGACTAGTTTTTAAGAGCAGTAAACTATGGAACAGATGATAAGTTACAATTCTACCATTTGGCAGTGTTTCTCCAGCCATTGGCTAAAATACCAGGTGATGTCATTGATAACACCATTCTGTATATTGAGTCTGCTAGAGGGACTTCAGGGCAAATGAAGAGGCAAGCGATCCTGAAATTGTAGACAACTAGTGTTGTCAAATTAAAACCACCCCAAAATGGGGATTTCTGTGGTACCCCTTAAGTTCTGCGACAGGCCTCCTGATTCTGTGACCAGTTCTGTAGTCACGGTGCTCCCAGACTGGCATCTTCCCTGTAACTTCAGGACAAGTTTCATATGTTTTCCTGTAGATTACATTATTTCCTATGGAAGCCTATTTGCTGTGTTTTTCCATATAACCAGTGCAAGTCTATGGGGATAGTTTTCCTGTAGATAGCTCAATTTCCATGTAAAATACAGGAATCCCTCCAGATCTGGGAGTCCTGTGGTCACAGAGCAAATAGTTACTCAAAGCATGAGCCTGGATACATGGTGGTACTGTATAAGTGGTATCTGTACCAGAATGTTTCCATGCTTTTGCTGCTCTGTATTTACCAGTTTATTTTAACAATAGTCACCTTCCAAGCTATGTTTAACCTATGCATCCTTATTTTAAAGATTGTCACCATTTACCAGTGTTCCTACTCCACTTTTTACATGTGTCCCCTATAGTGTTTCTGCCTAGTGTTGTACTGGTTACGAATATTGTATATTGTTTTGTATTTCGCTGTAAGTTATGCATGTCATAATCCCCTTCCACATAGACACACCCGCTGTCTGCAGCTCAGTATGCCCTTCTGGACAAAAATTCTAAATAAATGAATAAAGATGTTAAATAAATGCTAAAGATTTAAAATAAGTGAATAGAAACATAGAATTTGCTGGAAGAAAAGGACCACTTGGACCACCCTGTCTGCCCAGATGTTCCCTGTCTAATCTGTCTCCACAGACTATAACTGGTCTCTGGCATCCCTCCCCACTCCCTGCCTATTTATAAGTTCATAGGATTGGTACAAGTTCAGTGAGCTGAAGGCCCTTTAGTGAACTCACCACCCAGTTCATGGGTGGAACGTATACTTCTTTTCACCCATATAGTTATCCAACCTTTGTTTAAATATTGTTAGACTGTTACTCTCTATTATCTCTTTAGGAAGTGTAGTCCATTTTGTTATCACTCTTTGTGTGAAAAATTTACTTCTCAGGTTTCCCAGGATCCCTGTGCATTCTCTCTACCCCCTCCTGTGTGTTCACCCTATTACAGATCTTGGCATCATCTGGAAAGAGGCATACCTTCCCTTCCAGTTATTCTGCAGTGTCACTTATGAAGACATTGAAGAGGACTGGGCCCAGTACTGCACCTTGCGGCACCCTGCTGGTCACTCTCCCATCATTAGAGTGAGTGCTTTTAGCTACCACGCTCTGTCGACTATCCGTTTTCCAGTTTCTAGCCCAGTTCACCACTTTGCATCCCACTCTTAGGCTGCCCAATGTCGTTATCAGGCTCCTGTGTGGCACAGTGTCGAAGGCCTTGCTAAAGTTCAGATAGCACACACAGATTGGAATAACTGGCCAACTCACCAAGTGCCTAAAAGGTTACTCTGTAATATTTATTCAGAAACACTAAAACCAGAAGCATAGAAATGCTTTAACCAATATTTCGGAACACATATCAAGTTTTTTCCTTAGGGTGTTCTGGCATGTGTCTAACAGATAATATATCATAGATATTGCATTATATCATCAGTAAGATACAGCAATATTCTGAATATATTGGAAATATAAAGGGTGTTAAGCTATAATGAGCATTAACACTCACTCAGAATAAATTATTCACTGTCACAGTAACAATAACCTGCTTAGGCTTCCTCCTCTTGATAATAAACAGAATGATTCATTTTTATGTTGCTTGCACGCATGTGTAAGAAACATAGTGCCATCATTGGAGATTTCGGAGGTGTGTCACCTCCTCCTCCAATTCAGGCAGTGTGCCTGCAGGCGCGGCCCCTGTAAGCCAATGCATTTTGGAGCTGTCTATGACACGCTCCAAAATGCCAGTAACCTCTGATTGAAAGGGGAGCTACGCTTGAGTGAGCAGCGATAGGCTGCTCACGCAGCTCCCCGCTGGCGATGCTGCGCCACGCTTGCACTGTATAGCCGGCGGGGCCCAATCCCCATCGGCTGAGCTCGTCGTCGCCCCCAGTAGTTGGTGCCTGCGCTGGGAACCCACCCCAGCGTGGCAATCAGTCCTTTTGCCCGGCGAAATTTGATCGTCCCGTCGGCTGGTACTCGCGTCCCTTGTGCCGCTGGGAGCCCACCCCAGCGTGGCAAATAATCCACGGCGTCTTTTTTACCTGTAAGACAAAAAGCGGTCCGCGGTGCATCTCCGACCCCCTCCACAACCGCACCCATCCACTGCGCCAACCTCCCCACCCCCCACCCCATACTTACCTCCGGACTCCGGTGCGATGATCTTCGGTGGACGGGAACACGTCTGCACTCTTCAAAGCCGTCCATGAACTGAGAAATGCCGGTAAGCTGTATAATGGGCTAGATAGGGGTTTCAACTGTGCATATCTCAGCCATTTTGGAATTTTGCCAAATTTTCAACATGGGGTTTTGGGACCCCTTCTCATGAATGATGTCACTGTCATGGCGTTATTCCGGGCCGAAGGGTGATTTGGCGCGGTGACTGCGCGGTGACTGTGTAATCACCCGCCGGGCGAATCTCGCCGACAGTGTTTATCGTCGTAATCGAAGAAGGCCCAACCCCCATGTTGAAAATTCGTGCCAAAATTCAAAAATGACTGTTTTACTTAGCATGCTATGCAGTTCCTACGCAGGCTCGTAAGTTCACAAATTTCAATATTTTCTACTCCAGATTTTCAACATTGCCATTTTACCACACCTTCTTATGAGTAGTACAGCTGTCATTTTTCACATCTCACCCAAAATGTGTTTCTGCCCATGTAGCGCAGAATGGCGCGGTCGGTGTCTTGAAATCAATGTCCGGGACAAATTAAGAAAATCACAGTGACACTGTTCATGAGCAGAGATCTTAAAATGGCTATGTTGAAAATTTGGTGAAAAGATTCCTAAAATGACTGTTTCTGGCGTGTGTTGTGCAGTTCTCCTTGCGCTCGTGGGTTCGCAATTTTCAATATTTTCCTCAGATTTTCAACATTGCCATTTTCCACACCTTCTTATGAGTAGTACAGCTGTCATTTTCACATCTCACCCAAAGCGTGTTTCCGCCCATGTAGCGCACAATGGCGCAGTCGGTGTGCAAACTCAATGTATGGGACACATTAATAAAATCACAGTGACACTGTTCATGACCAGAGGTCTTAAAATGGCTATGTTGAAAATCTGGTGAAAAAAATCCTAAAAATGACTGTTTTACGCGTGTGCGTTGCGCAGTTCCTACGCACGCTCGTAAGTTCGCAAATTTTCAATATTTAAACTCCAATGACTTCCAAATACCTAAACAGCACATAGAAGAAAGCAACATTCGGCATTGACAAATGCTTGTTTATATCGACATCTCAGATGCAAAATAAAACACGGACAAATAACTAAGTTCCTAAATGACTTTACCTCAGTGTCCAGTGCAGTTCCTCCCTCTGAGGGGGACAGGATAGTAATGTATCCTGTAACAAAGTACACTAGAATTAGCACAGTGTACCCAGGCAGTCTTTCAGTCCAAGGTGAACCTTAAACACCCCCATAAACTTTGAACATGCAAAAAACCTGTGCTCAGTGTGCATGAGGTGATGTCCCTGTTTAGGAGTGACTTTGATAGTCATACTAAGTCCAGTCTAAGTACAAAGCAGTAGTTTCCTCGTGAAAAAGGTTCCTTCACCAACCCCTGTTATTATAACATAAGTGTGCATGACCAAACAAGGTAAGGCTTGCTTCTCTCAATTATTCAAATCTGTTTTTAGTATTTTAGATGCCTGTGGGATTAAATTTGTCAGTATCTAAAGCATTTCTACCTCGAGCCTGCTCCTGGTACACTCATGCACTATAAATGGTTCTATAGCACTATTACTGTTTTATACGTTCATATGTTCTTTTGTATGATTTTGGACGTGTTATAATTTACCCAATGTTCCACTACTGTTTATTGTACAATACCTTGTGTTCCAACTGTTGCACAATCTTACAATATTGTATTGTTTGTACTACCCACATACTATTGTAACTGATCATCCTTCACAACCCTATATAACCCCACCCCCCAGGTCACACCGTGAGATTAGCAACTTCTCGTTCAGTGTGCCCTCCTGGTGAAAGATTTCAATAAATAAATAAATAAATATATTTCTTGATATTCAATGTGGCTGCTTCAGTAGGTTAATAATTATTTAAAATGTCCTTACCGAGTGTTTCTCAGTGCTACTGCATGGCCCCCTCTTACTCTCTCTATGAGAAGGCAGCAAGCACATGTGTAGTCCACCCTTTCATGTGGATAGACTACGCTGGAATCAAGCATGTGTGACGCGCACTCCCTCCAATGACAAGAGTGATGTCAGACAAAGGACGTGCACACTCGAGCACAGAAGTGCTCAGGGTTGTATCTGACCCACTCTAGCATGGCACCTGATGGTTAAAAGGGGGAAGACATTAGGTGTCTAATATGTAAGGAAGAGCGGGTTGCCAAAATACATGAGGTGAGTTAAAAGTACTCAGTTGCAGCTTGGTGCATGTCTTGGAGAAGTTACTTGGCAAAATTGCCTTAATCATAAAGTACAATTCTCGGTTGACTTTGGCACCTTCTGGATCCCCAGTTATCTCTATAATGGAGATAATATAATTTTATTTGACAGTTCATGTATGAGTTCTTATAGGAAAAGAGGTTAATGAAACCTGCTCCAACAGTCCCACATACAGTACAGTCAGATATTCATAACACATTCATTGTTCAGAACAGAGGCTGTTTTAAAAGACATTATCTCCATCTGGCAAAAATCTCTGGGGACCCAAGGAAAGATGTTTTATTTTTGATAGCAGCTTTTATACAAGCTGTACTCAAAGTGCTTTTCATGGAGGGGGTGATATTGTTGCTGCCATTAGGTGCACAGGGTGTCTCAGACAGCAGAGATAGATTAGAGAGAAAGATTATGTACAGGAAGGTTAAATGACTTGCTGAGGGTCACTGAGTAAGTTGTGGTTGGGGTATCCAATCATGGGTTTCATGGTTCATAGCTCTGAGCTCTAACCACTAGGCTGCACTATCTCCCTAGGCTGATGTCAATGTGTTCCTCCCAAGGCACTCTACAGTCTAGCAGTGTTGTCCCACACAACATCTCTCTGCAGCTGCATTTCAGTATCATACGCTGTAATCTGTGATAACATTTTGTATTAGATGCTTCTTGAGTTTCTCTTGAAGAAAGGAAAGGGTGCTGTAGAACAAGGGTCACAATATGAAGGTGGCTGGGCAGTGTGGGAGAACAGTGGCTAAAGCCAGCAGAGGGTTGGGTTGTACTGGGAGGGGGATCACCAGCAGGAGGAAAGAGGTCCTGATGCCCTTGTACACCCAGCTGGTCAGGCCTCATCTGGAGTATGGGGTCGAGTTCTGGAGGCCTTATTTAAAAAAGGATGTGGAGAGGGTGGAGCGGGTACAGAGGAGGACAACCAAGACGGTGAAGGGGCTTGTCCATTTGCAATATGAGAGGAGACTGAGAGCCCTAGGCGTGTATTCCCTGGAGCAGAGGGGAGAGAGAGGGGAGACATGATAGAGACCTTTAAGTACCTAAAAGGGATCAACAAGGGGTTACTGAGAACATAGTCCAATTGAAGGGGTGCCCCAGGAAAAGAGGTCACGATCTCCAACTAGAAGAGGGTAAGTTTAGGGGTAACATCAGGAAATACTTCTTTACCAAGAGGGCAGTTGACATCTGGAATGGGCTGCCGAAAGAAGTGGTGGGGGAGAACACAGTGGGGGAGTTCAAGAGGGCTTGGGACAGACATAGAGGGTGGCTGATGGGAGGGAGAGGAAATTCACAGCAAGCCTAGTGGTAGCTAGGCTATTGGGCAGACTGGATGGGCCTAGTGGTCCTTTTCTGCTGTCGTCTTCCTATGTTCCTATGTCATATGAAGCTGGAGTGTGGTAGGTTCAGGAGAGATATGAGGAAATACTTTTTCACAGAAAGGGTGGTGGATGCTTGGAACAGTCTTCCAGTGGAGGTAATGTGGGCAAAAAGAGTGCTGGGACTCAAAAAAGCCTGGGATAGCCAAAAAAGAAACACAAGGGATAGGACAGAGGTAGAAGAGAAAGTGCTGTAGACCTAAGGGTCTGCAGTGAAAGCAGCACAACGAAAAAGGGAAGACTGGATGGGCCAACTGGCCTTTGTCTGCCGTCAGTTTCTATGTTACATGTTTCTGTGTGTCTAAGAAACTGGAATGCAACCTACATCAACAGCCTTCTTAGGGAGTTTGCTCCAAATGAACTACAGTTCTTTGTGAAGAAAAGGGTTTTTGCTTATATTCCCTTTTATCCTCCTGTGCTTTATGCTTAGTGTATACCCTATTGGTTTAGACACAGTGCATTCATTTGTTTTGTATATTGTTGGGGAAGGGGAATTTCTATTATAGTGAGAAAAGTAACAGAATTCCATGCCCCCTAAGAGATAATAAGTCAACCGTGCTGACTTTAGTCACTGTGTGCAATCCTTCAACACTGTGACACCTACTGCCACTTCTAAAGTCCAGGGTTCTCTTTAGGCATGTAGTTGGCAAAAGCAAAGACATTCCAAAGTCAGCTATCTGTGCTATAGGCTCTGAGACCAGGGGGCCGATTCCAAGAGGCCGTACGCCGGTGTAAGCCGAGATACGCCAAACCCCTTGGTGTATCTCATGACTTATGCCAAGCGTATGCCAGCCTGACATAAAGGCACCCATGCCCATAGTGGCTGTGGCTACAACAACCATGGTTACCCACCCACTATGCCACAGCCCGCAATGCCATGGTGCAAGCACAGGTTACGGCAGCAACTGAGCCCTATTCTAGGAGGGCGGCTGCCATAACCTGCTAGTGCGATTCCGAGAGCTGCACTGGCGTCGCTAAGTTGGAGCAGTCTGGAGCTGTGCTAAGAGGCATCCGATGGTGCTATCCATTGGCTGCAAGCCCCTTGGCACTGCAACAGTGGCGCCGATGTGTCCCTCGTGCCCCCACAGGCATACCTCTGCCACTACCCCCCCAGATGTCGGGGACCCTCGGGGGTCCATTCACCGCCCCGGACTCCTGTACCACCAGCCCTGCCCCCCCATTCCCCTGGTGTGTG
The DNA here is from genome assembly GCA_016271365.2 of Neoceratodus forsteri. Classification (NCBI taxonomy): domain Eukaryota; kingdom Metazoa; phylum Chordata; order Ceratodontiformes; family Ceratodontidae; genus Neoceratodus; species Neoceratodus forsteri. Next base: position 437,672,134 of record CM028129.1, on the reverse strand, counting down.
CCGTGGTGTTTTGGGGCAGGGGGCTTCAGGGGGCTGCTGGTAGCTGGCCCCTACTTGCAACATGCGGGCCATCTATGCCATGCCCATGGTGTATGCCTCCGCATGGCGTAACCTGCATGTCACAAGTGCCGGGACCCTGCCGCTCTTCGAATGCGGCGTAGGGTCCCTAGCATAGCAGCGAATTTTGCAACTTGCATTTGCCGGTGACTTGCGACATTCGACTTGGAATCAGGCCCTAAGTGCCTGTCCAAGTCTTCAGTGCGCACCAAACATCGTATCTATATTGCAGGCAGCACCGGTATTTGTTCCGTCCTGTCAAATTTAGTTATTGGAAAGGAGTGGTTTCAAATAAAGGATTTGGCTTGCTCATTTATGACAAGTACCCCCCACCTGTCACAGTAGTAGCCTCACTGTCGGCTAACGGGCACCAATCCCAGTTTTGTGCATAGGTCTCATATATGCTGTTGCATTCTTCATTCCAAGCATGGCTATGCCTTGTGTAACTATAATTGGCTTTATTCTATCATGTGAGTAGTTCATTCTCTCTGGGGAAAAAAACACCTCTCCACTGAAGTCAGAATCAATTTAATTTTTTCTCACTGTTCTAACATATTTTACTGGACTTCTGTTTCTCATTCTCAGCAAACTCACAATACTAGTTTGGCACCACCTGCTGAAATGCGAAGAAAGACTTCCCTGCCCTTTTTTTTTAATAGAGTTCAGCTATCCCTCCTGCCTGATTAAAGCATGTGCAAAGTATGATCTTTTTACTAGCATGCATTGTCAGGGGCACCAGCTCTGGAGTCGGGACAGCAGCTGTTAATTGGCTATGCAGGCATTGCTAGGGCCTGCCTTACTGTGAGAGACCTTGGCTCAATTTGCAGTTAAATTGCCTGCAGGTTGCAGAATTTGTGTGAGCTGGCCTGATAGCCCAGTAGAGGGCATGCACTCTTCCATGGTATGTGAGACCCAGGTATGCGTGTCGAGCTCAGAATACCAGTTGCGGTTTGCAGTCAATTTGAGTGTTGTCTGCTCAGATGCACAAGGTTTTCAAGGTGGTTAAGCAATTCCTGTTGCTGCAGCTCTGCCCTCTAGTGGCCTTGAGGGGAGAGGGTCATGAAGTGAGAGCTCTCCTTATGATGCTTTCCTGACTCAATCTTGAGGTCGTTGGATGTTGGCCTCACAGTGTGTAGGCAGCATGGGGTCCTGTACAGTAGTGCTGCCTTCAAACCTTTCCCACCAAGCATGGCTGATTTCTTCTCTGTTACCTTCTTCCTGAGTGCCTGCCACACTGGTGGTGAGCAGCAGGGAAGCTGAGCTGAAGGAGAGAGGCCCCCAGGAGACCCTGCCAACACCCTACAGATGGGATCAGTATCAAATCTGAATCAGCACTCCAATATCTCAAACGTCAGCTGCATTTGATGAATACCTCAATACCAATCTGTATTCTATGGTATTCAACCACTCGTATTTGAGTGTAACACTGTATTTTGGAGCATGTGCAAAACACAGTTTTAACCCATCATGCATATATCTGTGAAGAAAATTCTAATCCACCCCTTGTTGGACCCTGGGGAGAGGTGAGGGCTAGCCCCATACCTGGTACTGTGAAAAAAAAAACTACTGGCAAGCTGATGGTGCGGCCAGCAAAACCGTAAAAATTAATTCTACCTTCCACATCCCTTTGGCACTCTCTCATTCCCTCCTCCCTCCCAAGCCCTTCAGACAGCATAATAACTTCCTCTGCCACTCTTACTAGCAACCTTCCCTTTCAGATCCAAAGAAGAGAGTGTAATAAATTGAAATCCTCCTCCCCCCGCCCTTCTCAGCGATGTTTCCCACCTTCCTCCCCATAGGTTAAATTGGGAAAGAGCCCACAGGAACTCAGTCCCACTACCTGTTAAAAAACTGTATGACAGTTCCACCACCTCTGTCATCTTTCTCCTTTGACTGCTACAGGAGAGTGCCACCACCCAGAAATGACAATTCCCACACCTAGAAATCTAGATGGAAGAGCTCTCCCACCTAAACATGTCCAGTTTAACCACTGCTCCTCCCCAAACTAAAAAACAAAGGTATGCCCTTCTAACTAATCCTCTTAGGATGGTCTCCCACCTTCTGCCACATGGCATACTAGCACCCGATCCCATGGCAACTGGCACATACCTCCTCACACCAGTTCAGCTGGCCAGCACATGAATAACTGAGAGCAAGCCCTGCTGAAAGACTAGTTACTAGGTACTCAAAATAGTTGTGCCCGATGACACCGTCTTTCTACATTTCTAAGAGCTGCAATTCATTGACCCATGTAACCCACTGTAAAACTAAGACGACAGGCTTCAACAAGTCTATAGACTTGGAAATAATTAAAATACGTGAATGTTATGGTAGCTAAATCTTAAACTTCACATGCATGTGTGTATTTAACTATGTTACTATGGTCACTATGGTTACTGAGGTTGTAGTAAGCCAAGAGGCCCTTCAAGACTACTTCCTCACTAATTAGTGGTTGCTGTAAGAGTCCCTATGCTGTCCATATGTGTATCCAGTAATTCTTTGAACATATCCACATTGGGTTATGGCAAACAGGGGCTTTTGAAAATTGAGCCTCGGGTGTCTTGCTCCTTTCTTAAAAACAGGGATGATAATTGCTTTTTCTAATCTCTTGGTATTTTCAGTCAAATTAGACGTCCTGAATGAGTCTTGAATGGGATTGTACAGTTTTGTTTCTAGATTTTTAAGCAGTTGGGATAACCTCATCCATACCAAGTGAATTGTGTGCATCTGTTTACATAGTTCTTTCAATACTGTGTTCTGTGAACAAATGGCCAACAGTTTCATCATTCAAAGTATTGTTTGAGGTTATTACAAGCCCACCAGCATTCTTAATGTTAAATATAGAACTGAAGTTATCCTTAAAACGCAGTCATTTCCTTAGATCTATCTGTTATTCTACATTAATAGTTAAAGGGCTGATCTCATGTGCATGCCCCCTGAGTACGTTTATGTATCTAAAGAATTCTGTTGGCTATCTAATTCATTTGTTAGTCAAGTTGTTTTCTAATATCAGCTAACTTTTATGTATGGCATGTTTACAGATAAGGGGATCTCGAATAAGCTGATGTACAGTATTCAGTGTCATCCCTCCTCCATGCCATGTCATGTAAGATCTTTTCTTTTTGTTGATAACACTACTAATTTTAGATGTTATCCATTCCGGTTTCACCCCCCTTCCATTGACTTTTAAATGCTTTGGAACCCATTTCTTTTGTAACCCAAGAAGCTTATTCTTCATATGCTCCCTTTTATCATGAGCTGGTTTGTTAACTGTATCACCTTCCCAGTCCCATTGCTCCATCTCTTTTAGCATTTCATCAAAATCGGCTAATCTTTAATCAGAGCCTTGTTAATATTTTTATTCAATTTGCTAAGAAGTCCAGCCATTGTCAAACTGTGATCGCTGGTCCCGAGGGGTTATGTGACAGAGCATTTTTTTAGTATAATCCTTAAAGAGCTCTTGATGCCGTTGGGACGACTTTGAAGAAACACAATACTGAGACACAGTTCAGCTTATATTTCATATTGTTTTCTTTAAATTGTACCTTTGTTTCTTTAGTATTAAGGACATCTGCATGACAACAGGATCTCTGCCCTATCTGCTCTGGCTGCTTGTCTACCACCTGACATTGCAGTTCTGTCTGTGACATCACAGGCTGTTGCTGTGGAGATAATTATGATATTGTAAACAAGGGATTATGATGTCAGGTGTAGGCAAACTGCCAGATCATGTGAATTCTGGGGGACAGTGATCTTGTTTTCATGTAGCTGTCTTCAGTAATAAAGAAAAAGGTGAAAAGCATGACATATATAAACCAAACTGTGTTTAAAAGTTTTCCCAGTGGTGTCAGAGGCTCTGTATATTGTTGCCTCTTGTTGGTGTCAGAACTAACTACTCTAGGTTCTTTTCATTAATTAAATCTATGAGGCTTGATAGCTACATGATGATGATAGTGATTCCCAACAAATAGTGTTGATATTGAAATAATTAAGGATGATCACCTTTTGGTGGGTTTCACATTTTTTGATGATTATCTCAAATAGCCTCCTAGTATGGTCATGACTGCTGTCAGGTGGTCTATAACAAGTTACCACAACATTATGTGATTTTCTACCCAAATACTCTCAAGTTGCTCATTGTCACCTGTTGTATTATCTGTGAGGAATATCTGTTGACTGTTGCAACACCACTTCCTTTTCTCTGTCTCCTGTTTTCTTTGTCCAGTACTTACTGATACCCTTCTGTCTCTTTGCCACAAGAGTCTAACTTGTTCACCAGGTCTTGGTTATGGAAATTATGTCATACTTGTGTCTGTGTATGGTAGCGTTTAGTAAAGCCAGTTTATTATTTAAGCTTCTTGGTTTGATGAGTCCACCAGTGCAGTGGAGTGATTAGAGTGGCTTGTGTAACGGGGGTACCATCCCTGCACACATTGGCATTATGTTTGCTTTGAGACCCTCCCACCTTCATTTCTTCTTTTTTTTTCAACCAATAAGGGTGCCACCCCTCTTAATACATGCAATAAAATAAATAGTATCCCATCAATAAGATACATCATAGGAGGGATATCCCAAAGTTGCATAATAAGCTATAGACAAGTAATAACCCAAGAAATGCTGTTATATGGAGTCCAGGAGCTGCATGAATACTTAAAACACAGAAATTGATGAAACATACCAGTCTGTTTTCTAAAAGAAGGAAATGAGTTATTCATGTGAAAACTGAAAGTTAGTCCCAGTAAGGTTGCCCCTAAAAAGGACACACACTCTGCAATTATGTACTTACACAAATAAACTTTTTGGCAAAAAATGTACCAAATAAAAACCAGAGCTACTATAAGGGGACATTTGGAGCTATAAAACCGTACCCCAAATTCCCATCCAGAAACAGTTGTACATATAAGAATATGTAAACTCGCTGGAATAAAAGTCAAAATGTTGACCGCCAGCCGAGGGTAGAACTAAATAAAATAGACGATTATGCTGCCCAGACAAGAAAGTAGGTAATATTAGGGCCAGTCTAAAACATTCTGCTGGAGATTTGGACACCAAAGAAATAGGTAGTAGGCAAACCAGCACACAGTGTCCCAGGAGTCAAATCAGATATGTGCGTCTGCTTCTCCATTGTCGTCAGACTGAGATGGGTCATCTCTCCTCTGTTGAGGTGAGACATGTCATTGGGCCCATGTCAGGGCTTCAGCAAGGTCCAAACAGACAAACACCTTCCCTTGATGGAATATACAAAGATGAGCTGGAAAAAGAATGCCGTGCGAGACCTTAGCTTCCCGCAGAAGAGCGCTGATGCCATCAGACTTCTTTTTCTGATGCGTGGCGTAGCTGAGGTCAAAGTAAAGATGAGTTTGCTGGCCATCCTGTAAAAGAGTTCTTTTTTGTCTGGCCAATGGTAGATAAAGTCCCTGGTGCCAATGCTGTCTATGACCAAAATGATGGTGCTAGGACCTTTGGGATTATCCGGTCATCCTCTCCAAGCCACTCTGTAGGCTTTCTGCATAGCGATATGGCAAGCCTCTAAAGGTTGCCCCAGTTGCTGCTCCAGCCACTCAGTGAGGAACAACCCCAAATGGTCACCCTCACTCCTTTCTGGCATGCCCATAATGCAAAGATTGTCTGCCCTCGCTTGATTTTCTAGTGTCTTTAAATGAGGGTGCATATTTTCTTTAATCAGGTTAGCTGTCATACCAAGGGCTGCCTGTGAACACTTGCAAGTGCCCATCGAATCTGTTTTAGGAAATTCATATTTGTCTCTAGGGTAGTAACCCTGTTCATAACCGAATCAAATTTCTCTGATAATCCTGCCACCATTGAGATAAGATGAGTAATTTTCTGACCCAGGCTCTGCAGCGTTTCTTCCCTGTCCCATGCGTCAGAGGCCTCAGAGAGAAGACTACCCTGAGCTGATCATGTGGCTGGGGGTCTGGGAGCATTCTTGCTTTTAGCTCCCTCCTGCTGAGTTTTGTCCTTTTTAAGATTACACATATTGAACCAGCAAGTGTTCTGATAGCTGAAAATCACTGTTGCTTTTGCCAGAAAGCCCAAAATTCAAGATTTAAAGCTTAGTTGTAATGAAATTCTGCAGAGCATTAAATCCAGACGTCCAAAGTGCTCGGGCTGCATAGTGTCCTCCCCACCTTCATTTCGGGTTTTAAATTGTAATGTATTGCAGTGTTAATCCTTGTTAAGGATGCAGACCTTCACCAAAAAAAGAGGTTGTTCTAGGGACATGGATATGTTGTTCATCCACACTTATTGGCAGGTTCCTTGCCGCTTTAAATCTTGCCGGAAGGTCTTCAAGCTGGCTCCTCCCACCCACCCGTGTGGTAAAACTCTCGGCTCCGCCCCATGGCGTAGATCTTCCTTACCACTTGGGCTCAGGTTCCCTCATAGCAGCCTCTGCTTAAGACTGGTTCCTAATTCTTGAAAGTTCGAATCAAAAGTTTTTGCTAAAAGACTTCCGTCTTCTTCTCCCTCGCGCTGCAATGGACAAATCGACTCCGGTTTCCAGAGGTGCCCTTGTGGGCAGAAAGATGTCTCGGACGGATCCGCACTCCGTCACGTCTACTGCTTGGGCCTTGAGCACGACCCGCGAGCCTGCAACTTGTGCTCTTCTTTTTGACCCTCGTATGAGGCCGTGCTGCCCGATTACAACTGGGGCGCCCCGAGAAGAATTCCACTGGTGAAATCTAAAGAGGCCGGTTGGCGGTGTCCGCGGCGGCGGGCTCGGCGGATCAGCTCAAGCAGATGATCGCCCTCGAAGAGGAGGCGGCGCGGGCCGCTTCTACCTCGGCTGCGGCATTTGTCCCGCTCTCTCTCGGTGCCTCGTACTCGGCTTCTTTTAAGGAGCTTTGTCTGACCCTCTCGACGAAAGGTGAGGGTCCAACTTCTTCGGGACCTTTTCCAGGTCCAAAAGAGCAAAAGTAAGTCTCTCCCGTCGATGCTCTTGGGGCGGAAAGATCCCCTCCCTTCTTGTCGACAGTCGACTTCAGTCGACCCCTCAGCTTCGGCCACTGGCTTCACGGTGTCCCTGTCAGGCCAGTTGACCGAGACTCCCGTCGACGCGGTCGAGATTTTTCTCGACCCGTTAGACGGGTTGTCGGCTGGAGAAGCTGAGAATCCCCTCTCCCCGGTTCCCCCGGTGGGAGTTGAGGATCCCGTTGGCTCGTCTGTGCCTCCGGTTCCGGAGCCTTCGGTGGAATCGTCCGAGCCGAGGGGAGTGCCGATTTCCGACACTTCTCCTCGCCTTCCTCGGCCTAGTCGAGACTCTCGGTCTCGGTCTCGGACATCCTCGTGGTCCAACCGATCCCGCCACCATAGGGTCTCGGCCTCGCACTGCGGCAAGCGGCGCAGCCGCTCTTCCTCTTCCTCTTCCTTGGACAAGGGGAGGCTTCGGCGCAAGTTGCGTCGGAGGTACGAGGAACTCATGTGGCAACAGCTCCTTTTGACCGGGAATAGGCCTACCCAGTCGTCTTCCCCGGCTATTAAGTGGCTGTCACCGGAGCGGCCGAAACAACCCCTCGTTGTAGCCGAGGAGCCTGTTCCCAGGCCGGTTGTTCGGCCAATTCCAGCTGCCCCACCGATTCTGGTGGAACCTCCGCCTCCACAGCCATTAGTTGGGGCACCGACCAAAAATTCTCGGTCGGCCTTGGGTTTGCCCCATAGGCTGTCTGTCACCCTCACTCCCGATAAACCTCGGCAGGTGGAGGGTGGCTCAGGCCCGAGGCAGCTCTTTGAGGACTCTTCTGAGTCCGAGGATGGTTCCTCCCTCTTCTCCAAGTGCATGGACTTGGAGTCCTCGGGAGGGCAGTCAGTGGACGATAGCCCTCGTCCTTCCTAGGGTTGCTTGGCTCATCTCGAGTCCACGGGATGAAGCTCGAACCCGTTCCTAGCAGGCCAGGTATCCCCTCACGGAGATTCTGGACCGAGGAGATTCTCCCTAGGAGGCCTTTCCGGTGGCGAAGCCATAGTGGAGTCGGCCTTGGAACTTTGGCAGCGTCCTGCTTCCTGCCCTGCGCCTTCGGCCAGAATGGCCAGGAAGTATGCGGTCCCTACCGGTTCCCTGTCCGGTTTTTCGGAACACCCCTCGGCCGAGGGGTTGGTTACTGACAGCGTTTTCCGGCGTGCCGGGAACGCCAGGGATGTGGACAAACCTCCCGACAAGGAATCCAAGAAATTGGATTATGCCGGGCGAAAAGTCTATGCTGCATCCTCTCTCAGCCTTCATCAGGCCAGTTCGTCCGTCCTCATGGCACATTTTTCTCATGCCCTGTTGGGCTCCCTGGATGAGGTTGTCCCTCATCTTCCCGCGGATCAGCAGACTACAGTCAGGCAGGTGCGGGACCAGGGCAGGGCAGTGGCCAAACAGCAGCTCCAGACTGCTTTAGACATCGGGGACTCATGTGCCAGGTCTGTGGCGGCCGCAGTGGCCATGCGTCGTCGGGCTTGGCTGAGGATATCCACCTTTACCTCGGATACCCAGCACAAGTTGGCGGATGTTCCCTTTTTGGGGACTGACCTCTTCGGCCCTGGGGTGGAAGGTCACCTGCAGAGGATCGAGAAGTCCAATGCTACCTTGGACTCGGTCTCTTCTGCTCAGAAGGACAAAGGCCATAAGCCACAGCCTAAGCCCTTTCGTCCTTCTGCGCCCGCGGCGTGCCCGGCCCAGCAACATCAGGGCCAGCAGGCTCGAGCTTGGCATCCCAAACCCAAGCCGTCAGCTTCCTCCAACAGGAAGCAGGGAGGTAAAGGCCCAGGAGGTCCCTCGGCTGGTCTCTCCTCCAAGCCTGCCCAGTGATGGGCTGAGGGGTGTCGCCCCCATCCCTGTCACCTCACCCCTGGTTCCCCCCGTGGGGGGACGGCTCAGACACTTCCTTTCCGCCTGGTCCGGTGTTACCACGGACAGGTGGGTACTGGAGGTGGTGGGAAAAGGCCTACCTCTAGAATTCGAGCAGGCCCCACCCTTCAGAGCCGTCGCACCTCGGGGGGCCTTGGGGTCCGCAGCCTCACTGGCGGCTCGTCAAGCCGACATCGCTCTCCTCCTCCAAAAGGAGGTGATCACGAAGGTAGAGGACCCCCCTTTAGACCCGGGGTTCGTGTCCAGGTATTTCATGGTTCCGAAACGGACGGGGGGCTGGCGCCCCATTCTCGACCTACACGACCTGAACAAGTTCCTAAGGTCTCGGACCTTCAGGATGGTCACTCTGGCGCAGATAATACCATCTCTGGAACACGGCATGTGGTTCTGCTCTCTGGACCTACAGGACGCGTTCTTTCACGTCCCTATCCGTCCGTCACATCGGAGATTCCTCCGCTTTCGAGCGGAGGGATCCCTCTTCGAGTTCCAAGCCATGCCCTTCGGCTTATCTCCAGCTCCCAGGGTCTTCACCAAATGCATGGCAGTGGTGACAGCATTCCTGCGGCGCCGAGGGGTCCAGGTGTACCCTTACCTGGACGATTGGCTGATAGCAGCCCCCTCCAGATGGGAGGTGGAGCGGTCCAGAGATCTGGCCCTCCAGGTTTGCTTTCAAGTCAGCCTTCTCATCAACGAGGCCAAGTCGGAACTCAAGCCGAAGCAGGTGATCCTGTTCATCGGGGCAGAGCTCGACTCTCTTCGAGCCAGAGCACGGTTCCCGGCGGACAGGGCCGAGGTTCTTACCTCCTTTGCCCAATCATTTCTGGTTGGGAAATCGCGCCCTGCCTGGGACTTCCTGCGCCTCCTGGGTCTCATGGCAGCCTGTACCAGCGTGGTCCGTTGGGCACGCTGGCACATGCGCCCCCTTCAGTGGGGACTGGCCAGCCAATGGTCACAACGCTGCGATCCATTGGACCAGCTAGTGATAGTGACCCAGGAGATGGGGAACGCTCTCCAGTGGTGGACCATTCCATCCCATCTGCAGGAGGGCATCCCGTTTGTCCGCCCCGAGCCGACGGTCTCTCTATCGACCGATGCCTCTCTGATGGGTTGGGGTGCCCATCTGGGGGAACACCGAGTGCACGGCCTCTGGTCCCCTCGGGTGTCCCGATGCCACAGCAACCTGCTGGAGCTCTGAGCAGTCCACCTAGCTCTCACCGCCTTTGCTCCATTTCTCTGGGGTCAAGTGGTCCGAGTCCAGACGGACAACCACGACCATGTACTACCTGAACCGCCAGGGCGGGATGCGCTCCATGCTTCTATGCAAGGAAGCTGTCCGCATTTGGTCTCTCGTGCGCAGCCTGGAAGCGGATCTCCTAGCCATTCATGTGGCAGGAGCCTCCAACACCTTGGCCGATGCCCTGAGCCGGATAGGGGCTGCATCTCACGAGTGGTCTCTCCTGCCGGAGGTAGTACAAGATCTGTTCTCCCACTGGGGCTCACCTCAGGTGGACCTGTTTGCCTCCAGGGAGAACGCGAAGCTGAGGCTGTTTCATGCCTGCCCCCCTCAGCAGGGCTCGCTGCAGGGGGATGCCTTCTCGAGGCTGTGGACCCTGGGCCTCTTTTACGCCTTTCCCCCATTTCCCTTGATTCACAAGGTGTTTCTCAAGGTGAGGAGGGACAAGGCGCAGGTGATTCTGATAGCCCCAGACTGGCCCCGCCAGTTCTGGTACCCAGATCTCCTCAGCCTCAGCTCCAGGCTCCCGAGGCAGCTTCCAGCTTGCCGGACCTGCTCTCCAGTCAATCAGGGAAGGTGTTCCATCCGGACCTTCAATCCCTGCACCTGCGGCCTGGTTCCTGGCGGCTAGAGTTCCAGGCCTTGGGTCTTTCCGACGAGGTCCTCAATGTTGTTGAGGCGTCCCGTAAGGAGTCGACCAGAAAATGCTACGCCTTCAAATGGAAGAGATTCTCCATCTGGTGTCAGGGCAAGGGCTTGGACCCTTCCTCCTGTTCTGTGGCAAGCATTTTGGACCATTTATGGTCCCTTTCTAGTCAAGGGCTTAGGTCGACGACCCTAAAGGTGCACCTGGCAGCCATCTCTGCTTACCGGGCGCGGGCTGGGGAGCAGTCGGTGGCACAGGAGAAGGTGGTCGGGCGCTTTTTCAAAGGCCTTGATCACATTTCCCTTCCGGTGCGAGAACCTCCACCTCCGTGGGATTTACTGCTGGTACTGGCAAAGCTCATGGGCAAGCCATTCGAACCAATACACAGGTGTGATCTCTCTCACCTGTCGTGGAAGACCGCCTTCTTGGTGGCTATCACGTCAGCCAGAAGGATGGGAGAGCTCCAGGCGCTCTGCATCGAGTCTCCTTACCTGGTCTTCCACAGGGACAAGGTTGTCCTGCTTCCAAAATTCCTTCCGAAGGTGGTGTCGGAGTTTCCTAACCAGGTGCTGACTCTGCGGTGTTCTACCCCAATCACACCTCGGAGGCCGAATACAGGCTTCATACACTGACCCTAGAAGGGCGCTCGCTTATTATAAGGAGCGCACGGCTGAAATTCGGGGAGAGGTTCGCCAGCTGTTTGTCACCTATGCTGAAGCCGCACCTGGCAGACCTGCAGCCAAGCGGACAATAGGCAGGTGGGTCACCTCCTGCATAGATCTCTGCTATAAGTTGGCGGGCATGGAGCCTCCCAGAGGGATAAGAGCTCATTCTACCCATCATACTGCTGCATCGGTGACTGCTTCCAGGGACGTCCCTATCCAGGAAATCTGCAGGGCTGCTACCTGGAAGTCAGCACACACCTTTATTACCCATTACCACATCGACCTTGAGTCACGCCGGGATGCTGGTTTTGGGGCCTCGGTTCTCCAGTCTTTATTCCTAAGTAGGGGGTGTGCGCCTTGCCTCCCTCCTCCCGGAGAACTGCTAGGAGTCTGCCAATAAGTGTGGATGAACAACATATCCATGTCCCTAGAAATACAGGTTACTCACCTGTAACAGGAGTTCTAGGAATGGTATATGTTGTTCATCCACACGACCCACCCGACCTCCCCGGCTTCGACGCACAACTTGAGCTTCCAGCGGGCCAGATCTGGCGTCATGGGGCGGAGCCGAGAGTTTTACCACCCGGGTGGGTGGGAGGAGCCAGCTTGAAGACCTTCTGGCAAGATTTAAAGCGGCAAGGAACCTGCCAATAAGTGTGGATGAACAACATATACCATTCCTAGAACTCCTGTTACAGGTGAGTAACCTGTATTTTCTCCCCATAAACATACTCCAATTTCAAATAAATGTGTGCCCATCCTTGGATACAATCTCCTCAGCCACTGAGTAAGTCTGTAAATTTTAGTCATTATTCCTGGACTTGCCCTGGACACTGGCAGTACTGCTGCTTCCAAAAATATTTCTTTCCATTTGTTATTTTAAGAAGTCTTTCAGTTTCCTCAAACTCATTTACTGTTTTGTTTTCAGTGTATTGCCCTCACAGTTAGCTCCCACATGCATCACTAGCAGTGTTGTTTTACTTTCCTTCTTGAATGGTTTCTCCAGGGCATTTTTTACATCCCTTACTTTTGCTCTTGACAAGCACATAACTTGTCTTCTTTCTTTATTATTATTGCAGATGATGGTATCAGGAAACTGTAGAACTGCGTCTCATACCACTATTGCATGTATGTACATTTATTGTTGTTTTGCTGTCCCCTTTGTTCGTGAAATCCATTGCCTGGTCTGTTGTTTCCTCCAAATTGATTAATGGACCATATTTGTTGCTTATTTCTAAAGACGTTATTTGTCCATATCCCGTCCTCTCCTTTTCCTTTTTTCCCAATCCCCCTGCACCATACACCAGTCATTTTCAGTCTCCAGTTCACTTTCCAACCTGTACGTCTAATTGTACTGGAACTGAATTATATGTTGTTTGTACACCCTCTTTATTTGATGGTTTGTTGTTTAGCTCATAATTGTCTCTTCCCCCATTAATTTACTTTTCCACATTGTCTACGCAGTTCTCTAGCTTATCTAGCCTCTCCCGTAGTATATTCAGGTGTTTGTTAGTTCTGCATTAAGCTTAAATTTGTCACATGTAAAACTTTGCAGGCCACAGTTTGAGTTAACTAACTTATATATTGAGCAGTTAATATGTCTGAATCCCAGGTCTCCATCCAGGGTTACTATGATCTTGGTAGTAATTGTAGATAATTATCAACCTGTAAGAGGTATTTCTAAATTGTAAGTGGCTTGCTTCAGTGTTATTCAGAGTTTCCTTGTTTCCTGGTATACCCTGGCACATGCACAATGCTCGCTGACACAAGGCCTTTTATGCCTCTGCTACTTATGGTTTCATGATATTGGTATTAAAAGTGTTAAAACACTTAACGTGCTAAATCAACACTGACCTAAGCCAGACACTTGGACTACAATACGTAAAAACGCAGTCTCCAGAGGACTTTGGCTATTTAAAATTAACGAAAAGGAGGTTGGACCTTTCTAATCCTCCTAGCTCCCAGCAGCCCCCTTTCCACAAATGAAAGAGAGAGTAAAGGCAGAAGAGAGTACCCAGAGAGTTTTATTAATTTTTTTTTAAGTAAAGAGTAAGAGGGAGACCCTCAGAGCTAGACTGCACTGGTTGCCCACACCTCATTCCACCTGTGCAATGGCACTTGCAGATGGCCCCATATGTCTATGTTTAGTTTGTTCTGATGTCTTTTTTTTTTTCTTAATTACATGAGCTTGGTGTATGCAATATTGCTATCTTTGTAAAGCCTTGGCTATTTGGCCCTAAGTGTTTTATCCTGTCTGAAAAAAAAATATCTTTACTACTACTATTATTTGCACATATTCACTCATATTGCAGCCGGCCGAGGAGTCAGGTGCTTGTGCGCCCATGGGGGCAGAATAGGGTGGGAGAGGGTCTTGAGAGGGTTGGGGTGAAAGGGGGGTAGCTCTTTGTTTTACTCACAAGGCTCCATTTTGGGTCCTTTTTTATTCTCATCAACTCTCTAGCCCTTCACAGTGGTACTTAAAGGGCATTTTTCTATGTGGATGATGAGTTATTTACTGGGGCACCAACAGTATTGCTGACATCGGTCTTAGTTTAAATCATGACTTTGCATCACTTACAAATTTGGTTTATTCCAAATAAGCTAATGCTAAACAAAAGGCAAAGGGGAAGTTGTTTAACCAGGAAAGGCACACTAAGCAGAAGCTTGTTTCCAAGTGCGACCTGGGAGCACAAGGTAGTTAAGTGACTTGCTCAGGGCCACACAGTATACAAGTGGGGACTGTGGGATTCAAACCCAGGTCTCTAGGTTTGCGGCTCAGAGCCCTAAACCACTGCACTATACTGCCTAACCCAAGCCATTCTTTTTGGATTTATAACCAGGGTAAACAACTTGAAGGGTACCTTTGACATTCACACATTGGGTGGTTCCAGATTTTAGGTTCTTAACAACTTTAAATATCTGAGGATCCATCTTGATCCCTGTATTTTAAAAATCACCTGGACTAGCTTACCATCCAACCAAGTAAAAAAAATGGGCTGCTTTCCAAAGTTAAGAGCTGCCTGAGGTAGCTTGCTGGGCCATAGCATATCACAGCCTTCTTTCTTTGCTGGAATATGGTGCCATATACCACTCTGTCTGATAGGGAAATGTCTAGATTCAAAACTTGTTAACAGCCAAATAGGGCAATATCTCCATAGAGTATGCACCAGGACGTGGTGCTAGGAAACTCACCAGAACTGACTACTCAAGGTTCCCTGCACTCACAAATCCAAAAAGGGATGCCACAGTATTACATTAAAAAGCAAACAGTGCAGACTACTGTGGCGTCCCTTTTTGGATTTATGTGTGCAGGGAACCTTAAGTAGTCAAATAGGGCATTTTACCCTGATGTGTTCAGAAGGTTGCACCATTGTATGATCTAGATGCTTTCCCCAGAAGCAAGGTTAAAATATTTTTGGGGTATCACTGCTTATAAAATACTTGGCATCTAGCCCTCCCTCATGTTTATTTGCCTACTGTGTTTCTCTGAAAGGTAATGGACTCTCAGATCCACAGGAGCTAATTTACTATCAGCTTCTCGGTACAAAACATCAGTGGGACAGTGCTCCTTTGATTATGTTGCTCCCAAACTCTGGAAAACATTACTTGTCTATCTGAGGGATGCCGAATCTGTTACACACATGCGCACACACACACACACACACACACACACCACACACACAGTTATGCGATAGCTGCAACTTAACAATTTAAAAAAATATCGAGATGGCCAGTTGATATTTTTGCTGTTTACTGTTGCCACTTTCTGGACATCCCACATACACAGAAAAGCGGTCTAAGACATGATGATTCTGTCAAAATCACCAGCCTGCAGGGAAATATTTACAGGTGGAAATTCTGTCAAATGTTATCTTTATATAAGAACATACATATATGCGTACACCTCTGGAAGGAAAGGAGGACCAGTGGTCCATCAAGTTCCTCTCTTCTGCTAGCTCAGCGGGAATGCCCTGTTACCCCTTTTTTAAGTACCTGTCGAGTCTGAGATTAATGGTCGTTACCAGATCTACTGATACAACCTGCTCTAGAAGTCTGTTCCATGAGTCAGCTCATCCTGTGAAGTAGTTCTTTCAGATGTTTCCCCTTGAATCCTTCTAATTTTAATGGCAATTATTGTGTATCCCCTTGTTCTCTCATCCTTGTGCACATCCTCAAGAGCTGCATTTGGTCAGGTGATGCTCTTGCTTTCCGATATCTGAAGACCACCATCACATCCCCTCTTCATTTCTTCATGGAAAACAGCCTGAGTTCTTCCAGCCATTCCTCATAGCTCATGTTTTCCAAATCACATTGGTCATTCTCCTCAAGACTGACTCAATAGTGTCAATGTATTTCCTCTAAAATAGTGACCATAACTGCACTTTTATTACTGGTGGATCCTGACCAAGGATCTGCATAGGGTGTATTATACAATGGCAAGAAAGATTGCTAGGCTCTGATTGATCAGTGCCATTCTTCAACAGTGATGTTATCTGAATTCTGGAAAGTGGTACACTCGCTCTTTTCCCTCCTCCCTCCCAGACCCCCACACCAGTCCTGCAAAAGGACAGCTCAGCATAAGGAACCTCTTGCTGTCACTATTGAATTCATCTCTTACTTCTCAACTTGTACCTCCTCTCTTGTGTACTTTCTCCCAACCAACCCACTAACCCCAGCTAACCCATCAATCCCTCCCCCTCCCCAAGCCCAGGCTCAGTCTCCACCCACGCCTTCTCCTTCATTCACGTGACTCCAGCCAATGTCTACAAGGCCCTGCTTGCCCTGAACCCCTCCAAGGGCAAATGCCCAACTAAATTAGACACAAAGTTACTTTTCCTGGCTGCCCCTGCCATTTCCAGCCCCTTGGCTGACCTTTTTAACCTCTCCTTCACCCATGCTACTATCCCAGATGAGTGGAAACATGCCACAGTTATCCCACTGCCAAAAGGAGGTGACCCATCCACTCCTAGAAATTACCACCCCCATTTCCCTCCTCCCCATCTTAGCAAAACTCCAGGAACACCTAGTCCTCTCCCAGCTGTCCTCCTTCCTTGACTCTAACTCTTTCTTCACGTCTTTCCAGTCTGGGTTTAGGAAGTCCCACTCCACCACCTCCCTCATGAGGCTCACTGACTCCATATACACTGGTATGGACCACAGCCACATCACCTCAGCCATCTTTGTCGACCTAGCAAAGGCTTTCGACACTGTCTCACATCCCCTCCTCCCCTCCAAGCTCACACTTGCTGGGCTCTCTATGGAGGCCAAAAGCTGTTTCCGCTTCTACCTTATAGGCAGAATGCAGTTTGTCAGGATAGGAAACCCCCTCTCCTCCTCACTGCCTATATTGTCTGGTGTCCCCCAAGGCTCCGTCCCTGGCCCACTACTTTTCTCCATCTTCCTAAACGACCTGCCTTCTGTTTGCCCCCACACATCCATTCACATGTATGCAGACGACACAGTCCTGTATGCTACTGGCCCCCCTTCATCTGATACGGCAGCCAGGCTTCCGCTGGACTTCAACACTGTCCAGCACTGGTTTCGCTCTAATCAGCTTTTTCTGAATGCCAGGAAGACTGTCTTCATGACCTTCGGCACAAGGCAGAGACTGTCTCGGAATCATGGTTCTCAAAAGTGGTGGCGGAGAAGGTTAGGGAGAGAAAAAGATAGTGTTTAGGAAGTATAAGGAAACACAGAAGGAGCAGGACAGATAACTGTACCAGTTAAGGCAGAAGGAAGCAGGGAAGGCAGTCAGAATAACAAAGGCCCAAACTGAGGAAAAGATAGCCAACTCGGTTAAGAAGGGGAGTAAAACCTTTGAGAGCTACATTAGGGAGCATAGAAAGATAAAGGGAGGGATAGTGAGGCTGAATAGAATGGATGGTGGGTGGGTGGGCAGAGAGGGACAGTGAAAAAGCAGGGATACTGAACGAATACTTCTGCTCAGTATTAACAAAAGAGGAGGAGGGGGAGGTACCTAATCTAATTAACAGAAGCACTCTGGATAGGGGGGTTGATCCCAGTCCTTTCACACAAGAAAGGGGTCTGAAAGAACTCCTAAAACTGAAGGTGGACAAAGCAGTGGGGCCTGATGGGATTCACCCCAGAATTCTAAAAGAATTAAGGGGAGAACTAGTGTCACCACTGACTGCCCTTTTTAACAAATCATGGGTGGATGGTGTGGTACCTGAGGACTGGAGGAGGGCAGATGTGATTCCCCTTCACAAAAGTGGGAGCAAGACAGAGGCAGGAAACTACAGACCTGTCAGTTTGACCTCTGTGGTAGGGAAAATGATGGAACCACTTCTGAAGGAAAGAATTGTTGAGTACCTAGAGGACAGAGGGGCACAGGCCCCAAGGCAGCATGGATTCACAGCGGGAAGGTCATGTCAGACGAATCTAATCGAGTTCTTTACCTGGGTGACCAAAGCAGTAGACGAGGGAGGGGCTGTGGACATGGCCTACCTAGACTTTAGCAAGGCATTTGACACAGTCCCACACAAAAGATTAATAAACAAATTAGCCAGCCTGGGAGTGGGTCCCAGGGTGGTAGCCTGGGTAAAACATTGGCTGGACAACAGGACACAGACGGTAATAGTAAACAGAGTCCACTCTGAAGAAAGGAGGGTTACTAGTGGGATACCATAGGGTTTAGTACTGGGTCCAGTCCTTTTTAATGTCTTTATAAGTGACATTGCAGAGGGACCGGAAGGAAAAGTATACCTCTTTGCAGATGACACAAAGATCTGCAAAAGGGCTGATACACAAGCGGGGGGTGGAAAGGATGAGAAGGGACTTGGCAAGGTTGTAGGAATGGTGAGAGTATGGCAGCTTGGACTGAAAGCAAAGAAGTGCAAAATAATGCACCTGGGAAACAAAAACCCAGGGGAAGAGTACACAATGGGGGGAAGGTAGTAACAACAAAAATGGAAAAGGACCTGGGGGTAATCATATCAGATGACATTAAGGTTAGCAAGCAATGTGATAAGGCAGTAAGGAGGGCTGGGGGGATACTGGGATGTATAGGGAGAAGCATCACCAGCAGAAAACAGGAAGTTGTTATTCTTCTGTACAGACAGTTGGTGAGACCCCATCTGGAGTACTGTGTCCAGTTCTGGAGACCCCATCTCCGCAAGGACATAGACAGGATGGAGGCAATCCAGAGGAGGGCAACTAAAATGGTGCAGGGTCTGCAGGAGAAGCCATACGAGGAGAGACTAAAGGAGCTTAATGTGTATACCCTTGAGGAAAGGAGGGAGAGGGGGGACATGATAGAAACTTTTAAGTACCTCAGTGGAATCAACAAATTCCAAGAGGGTAGCATCTTTAAGAAAAAGAGATGTGCAAGAACAAGGGGATGTAATTTGAAGATAGAGTGGGGACGGCTCAGGGGCAATGTGAGGAAGTATTTTTTCACAGAGAGGGTGGTGGATGCATAGAACCGCTTACCTGAGGAGGTTGTGGGGTCTAAAACTGTGGCAGAATTCAAGAATGCATGGGACAGACATAAGGCAATTCTTGTGGGCAGTAGGAATAAATAGGCTGTTGGTTAACTAGGATCTGCAGCTTATCCAGTAGGTAGGGAAATGGGCAGACTAGGTGGGCCAAGCGATCCTTATCTGTCGTCAAAGTATATGTTTCTATGTTTCCTTCCACACCCTAGGTGGGACAGTGCTGGAGGACAGTTCCTCCTTTAGATACCTCAGGGGTCTGGCTTGACCAGCACCTCGACTTTTCTGTACGCATCGAGCACATCCGCAAGAAGCTGCACCCCAAACTGGGTGCCCTATATTGCAATGTGGATGCATCCCACAGCAGGCCCACCATGAAATTATGCAGAAAATGATCCTCCCTATTTTTGACTTCGCAGATGTAGTCTACAGTGGTGGTCCCAAAACTTCCCTATCCAGACTGGATTCAACTCCTTCTGCCAGTTTGCACTAGACTGCCCCCCAGGAACCCACCACTGTGTCCTCTACCAATCTCTTTGCCTCCCCTCCCTCCATGACAGAAGATTGTCACACTGCGCTCGCTTTACAGCAAAGTACTGGACACAGTCCCTGCCCCAATACCTTTCCTCAGCCCTGATCTCGACTCCCCCCCTGCACACGCTCAGGAACTCTGATAATCGTTCCTTTGCTATTCCACATAGGGCCACTACTGCAGGCCAAGCAGCATTCTCATATCAGTTGCCTAGACTATGGAACCCGCTTCCCGCAGATATATGGCATGCCGCCTCAACTCGGGACCTAAACCACCTCCTCCAAATCCACTCACTCTCACCTGTTCATGCAAGGCACGGGGTCATAATGTCGCAAGACATTATGCCACATGGCAAAATCACACTACCAGTACAGCACAATTTCTGCCATGCAGCATAAGTCTTTTTCTGCAGGGGCTCTGTGTCCCACACCCCTATGAGGGACTGGACCCTCCCGAACCCCTCCACTAAGGATTCTCAACTCCGGGGGTCTACCTCAGGAGCACACAATGTGGGAAATAAATAAAATGTTTGGGACCAAGAATCAAACCGGTCCTTGCCATGAGCCTGGGTTCCTGCTGCTGTGGCTCAGTTCAGTGAGTCATGGCAGCTGCTCGGTGGAACCCAATCTCAGCAGAGGTCTTATCCTTTGCCTGGGATTGTGTGACTAGTGCAATACCGTGTACAGCAGTATATGCGGTATTGCACCATTTGCTGTCATGGACAGCACTTTTTCGGGTTAGCTATAATGTCGCACGCTATTAAGCGTATGACATTATGACCCGGTATGTTCACTCAACTATGCCCCCCCCACCTCCCAAACTGAGCCCGAGCATCGATCCTAGCATACTGGGCCTGGCTCCTGTTTCTACCTAGTTAAATCTGTTGTTTAGGATATACAGGGAGAGTCTAGTAGCTCAACTTTGTGCACTTTGTAATTCAAATTGTTAATGTTTTTTTCTGCTTCTCACTGTAACTACTTATTTCCCCATATTGGGCATGTGTAATGTTCTTACTGTCTGGTTGTTAATTGTGCCATACCTGCCTAATCTTCTTGTACCCTGTTCCCCCAGGACGCATCTGTAATCGAGCAGCCTGTCTACTCAGTATGCCCTTCCTGGTTAAACTTTTAAATAAATAAATAAATAACATCACTGTATGAAGGACCAGCAGGAAGACAGCCCCGCCAAACATAAAAAAAAAAAAAATCACTGTGCCCCTTCATCTCCAAGCCATTGTAGGCTTTGCAACCCCCATCTCTGGTCCTGAAGAAGTTGAACCTTGCTCGTTTGATGCCAGCCACAGCCACAGCTACCAACCTTCTATCCCCCCAAAATCAAGCGTGTAAGTTTTTTCCCCTCAAATGTAAACAAACCACCGCAGGGAGTGGCTTGTTCTAATCGTAAAGTATGCATTGCGCGCCCGCACATCCTCCGCTCCTAAACCTGCCTCAAGACACCGGTGCTGTCCACCACTTTCATGGATGTCCTCAGCTTTCTCCCGGTACAAATCACAAATGCTAGAAACTGTACCGGGAGAATGTTAAAAACACGTTGATCCCAATCGCCTGTCGAATTGAAGCACGCACACGAATCAACACTTCTGAGCTCTCAGCTTGGCAGCAAAACTGAACTAAAAACTGCCGTATATTTGTAACTGCCAACTGTTAGTTTTGTTTTCGTTCTTTCACAAAGAAACCAATATTACCAGAACCAGAAGCAAAGGAAGAAAGGTCTAGAAACCAAGATAGATAGTGTATTGCTTGCATTTCTTTTATTCTAAATAATATGAGCCATTGAATAATAGCAATAATGCATTCCAGGGTGTGTGTCATGCTGGGATAATGTCACTTCTCAGGTGTTGAACACACTCGGCCTATGGCCTTGTGTTTCAACCACCCAAGGCGTAACGTTATCTCAGCACAACACACACCCTGCAGTGTATTATTGCTTAATGTTAATGTCATTTGACCTGCTTATGAAGTTTCTGTTAATGCATGTCATTATTTTGTTTGCCTTGCTACTGTAGCTGCTGCTGCACACTGCTGACCCCATTTAAAGTTGCCACTGAGTAATACTCCCAGTTCTTTTTCCTGCTTTATTTCTGTAATTAGCAGTGTCTGTGGCTCATGAGGTTGCATGCTTGCCTCTAGGCTGGAAGATTAGAAGGCTGGGGGTTCTAGTCCCACACCAGAGTACCTGAGAGTACCTGGTAACTTCCTACTGAAGTGGGGCTTTTTAGTATGTTTTTCCCTCTAACCCAAGTCACTGGCAGAAAGAGCACTAGGAGAGTGCATACAGAGCGTGCTATCATGGAAACAGTTGGCGTCTTCTATCCATTCTGGTCATTCTAGCTGAACTATCATCTGAGAACACTCAGGTGCCCCTCAGGCCCTCTGATGCCCTGGCTAAGGTGTCAAACCAGGGTCAAAACATCAACAACAGTAACTTTGGTGCTGTGCTGGTGGGCTTGCTTCAGATCCCCCATTTTAGTTAAAAAGAAGTCTGGTCAAGGAGGTAATGGTGGGGCGTGGTTAAAAAGATTTGTCAGATGGAAAAACTAAGGATACTTTTGACAATAAAATGGATAAAGTTGGTGGCATTTATCATCTCAAGGGAAATTACATTTGTTTTTAGAGAAAGTATCTTGGTATACTGACAGTGCTCTGAATAGGATTGGTAATTACCTATTTTACTTAACATTGTACAAGAAATAAGTTTACAAAAATGTTTATTCATGAGTACCAATCAGGGCTCTCAGTACATTTAGATCTCCATCTGGGAACCTAGGACACAGAAATAAAAACAAAATGGGGTCTTAGATCAAAATCCCAGAAGTCCTGAAGAGTTAGCTTGGTGCCCGTACTGCATCCCACTACGGTGCAGGGGTGCCGGGCTGTAGTGTAATTTCACCAGAATCATAGGGGTTGCAAAAGTCCATTTCAATAGAATCACAAGGTCTGTGAAGCTCTTCCAATCACCAAATTTCATGTAAATAAATGCTAGAGAAACCTTATTTTAGTGACTGCAATGGACATCATAGGGGTTGCAAAGAAATCATAGGGGGTTTCGACTACAACCCCTGGCTACCCCTAAATCACACCCCTCAAGCCAGGCAGCACAGTGTGCATCCTGTTGTACCATCAGCACATCTCTGGGATGCAACACACGGACACAGCTCGCGTCCTGACATGCTGCTGGTGAGTAAAGGGTGTGGGGGCATGAATCCCTGAGAACTCTTCCAACACTCTCTTCAGTTTCCCCAACTTTAAAACTGAAATTTGGTGAGGGTCAATTTCGCTACTAGGTGCAGTTTAGTCAGTAGGTCATGCAGAATGATATAATAGGATATTCTGGATCTGTTGAAACAGTAAGCAGTGAGGAAGCAGACTATAAGCAAGGCCCTTGGAATTCTGCGATTCCATGGCCATGGAATTTTCTACAGAATTTGCACCATGCCACAGAATACATACACAGTGCCACAGAATTCATTGTTTTTAGTGAATTTTTGTTTGTTTTGAAGCTCCTCCTCTATGCTCAGCATGTGATGTCATTGATGACATCTCATCATATTTTAGCAAATGGCATGACTGTATTCTGCCACAGAAAGGAAAAAACCATGCCGCAG
This sequence comes from Neoceratodus forsteri, assembly GCA_016271365.2. Taxonomy (NCBI): domain Eukaryota; kingdom Metazoa; phylum Chordata; order Ceratodontiformes; family Ceratodontidae; genus Neoceratodus; species Neoceratodus forsteri. The sequence continues at coordinate 437,649,055 of CM028129.1, read as the reverse complement.
AAATCAGAAAATGATGCCACAGAAGCGTAAGAGCCCTGACACAGAAATCAGGGCAAGTGCCACTGATCAGAGCACTAGGGGCCCTGACTATAAGGTAGACTCCATGGCTGTAAAACAAAAAGTAATAGAAATAATTTCTTTATTGAAAAAAAATTTAGTGTGTCGCAGTAAATACCACAGAAAGGGAGAAACTATTGGGTGTTTTGATGGTATAAAAAATGATGGTCTATTGCCTGTAACACCGGATCTGCTAGGAAACTGATCCCTACTGAAGTGTTTGCAAATTACAACCCTGGTAATGGGGGACTATGTATTGCCCTTCCCTACACCCCACCAGGCAGTTTTTCAACTATTAGCATTAAAAGAAAATTCCCTGTACTCTGGATAAAACCCTTCCCTCCACAGTTGATGGGGAGTCTTAGCCGGAATTGCTTTGATGCCAGCCCGAATATACTGAACATTAAAGCGAATCATCTCAGCATTACTCCTCACTTAATGAAGTGCTGCAGGCACTTTGCAACATCTGTCAGAATTGCTTTAACATTTCCCAAGCTTTGCCAGCTGCACTGGGGAGCATATAAATTAACATCATGCCATCCCAGTTTTGAAGCCTTACCTGCAATCAGGAAAATGTTAAAAAGAAATCAAGAAAACTAGGGTATTCTAATACTAAGCAGTCTTACTGTTTTAAAAAAAATCAAGACAATGCCAAAATACTGTTTTTAATGAAAGGAGGGATCTCTTTCTGAAAGATTCAAATGTAAAATTTTGTTTAATGATCAGGGTAAACCCATAGAGCAAAAGCTTATTTTCAGTGAGACCCCCGGGCATGGATTACAGAAGAATTACAGTATACATACTACTATATAGCACTTGCAGAATAGGCTCAGATATTACAAGAAGGTAAGTTATAACAGTGAATTAGTGCAACATGGTTGTGGTTCTAGACCAGTTTCATAAAACCCAGGATCTGATCCTAGTAAGGTTTTCTTTCTTAAGACACAAGGGGCATAAGTGATTTGGCAAGGCATTCCAGACAGTGCGGACCTATGTATATCTACATGCCCTTTTAACAAGATTAGTATTTATTCTGCGGATGTGAAGTTCTAGACTACGGACCGATTTGAGGCCGTGTCCAGCATTACATATTTGTAAGTAGCTTGAGAGATATTTTGGACAATATCCCTTAAGACATCTAAAAGTGAAAAGCGTATCATGAAGTTACAGTCTAACTATTAGGGAGAGCCATCTAAGCTGCTGTAGTGTGACATGACTGGGGATATTGTAAGAACAGTTCAGAGCTACCCTAGCCAACTTGCAAATAATATCTAGACATTTAAATAAGTAGTCTGATGCAGATGGGTAAATAAAATTCACGTAGTCGAGAGCTGTAAGTATTTGGGACTAAATTATTCTAATCGTGGCTCCCTTACCTAGCATGGGCCTGTTTTTAAAAATAGGAATCCAGTGCTTTGATTGTTCTTTTAATTTTTTTTTTTGTAACATACGGACTTTATGTGGGTTGATCAGTGGTGTTCCGCAGGAATTGGTCTTGAGTCTGGTCCTCTTCAAAATCTTCATCTGTAATATTGTAATAGTGATCCAGGGAACGGTCTACCTCACTGTGGATGATATCAAGCTATGCGAAAAAGTGGGTAGTGAAGAAGGGGTAAGAAATATGGGGGAGCACCTTGAAAGACAAGATATGTGGTGAAAGGTCTGGCATTTGAAATTCAGTGCTAAGAAGTTGAAAGTAATGTACAGAGGGCAAAAATCCAAAATCAGAATACGTAAGGGGTGTAACTGTGGAAAGTATGACCAAGGAGAAGGACCTGGGGGTAATAATAATGGAAGCAGAAACAAAAAATAGCTGCTGTGAGTAAAGTAGAGCCACAGCAAACTCATGAAGTACATATCAAGAAAAGCCTGGCTACTGCACACACCACAAGGCACCAGAAGGCCTTGAAAAAGCACAGGTGGGTGGATGAAACGTTGGCATTGTTTTCTGCTGCCACATGTGTTTCTGTATATATTTGTTTGCTGTCGGCAATACACTTGGATATTTTTTGCTTACTCTATGTGTGGTGGCTTCTGGTATGTGTAGTAGCGCAGCTTTTGTTGATGTGTAATAATAACAGTTTAAAAACATCAGAGCAGGGCAGTGGGGAGGGTGACTAGGATGCCTGGATAAATAGGAAGAGCAAGTTGATTCTGCCAATAATCAGGTTCTTAGTTTGTCCTCATCTGAAGTAATATGTGCCATTCTGGACCTGCACTTGAAGAAAGACAAAGACAGGGAGAGGCAGTGCAGAACAGGGTAACCAACATTATCCAAGGTCTGCAGGAAAAGACTTAAATGGAGACGTTGAAGGATCTAAACATGTACACACTAAAGGCAAGAAGAGAGGAAGGGGCATGACTGAGATGTACAAATACCTCCACAGGATAAAGCAGAGAGCTGGTCAAGCTGAGTGAGAACACAGGCACCAGGGGAAACTCAATGAAGCTGGCAGGTGGGAGATTTAAGAAGGCGATCAGAAAGCATTTCTTCTTGGAGAGGATAGTAAAGGGGTGGCATAGGCTATTAGAGTAGTCTGTGCCAAATCAGTGGGGAAGGGGGTAACCATGGCTAGGGTAGACATACAGTATGGGGCTAGTAAAGACAGTGGTAAAAAGAGAGGGGGTAAAGAGGAATGAAGGGTCACTGGAACCCTCACAATTAGCACTGGCTAGGAAGGGCTGGGCAGACTTGATGGTTCACAGAGCGTTTTCTGTTGCCAACTTCTGTGTTGCTGTGACAAGGGCAAATTAGGATCCATCCACATTCCCAGATATTTGTAACTGTCAACTTGTTGAAGATAAATACCATTTTTAGTAACAATCCTAAGTTCTCAATTTCCTTTTAATGACTCTGTAGGTCCCCCCCCCCACCAATAGAAAAACATTAGTTTTGTCTTATAAAATGGGAAAAGGATTTCAAGCAATCTGATTGGTTGTTAGCCGTGCATTAGATGTGTCTAATGCACAGCTAAAACTAGAATCCCCATTTAGAATACATAGGCCCATTTTATAAGCGCAATAAGCCATTCCGGGGATGTGCATTAGACAGTTCTAATGCATGGCTAGGGGACTGGACGCACTCGGCCTGTGGCCTCGTGCCTCACGAGATCCCCCTAGCCGTGCATTAGAACTGTCTAATGCACACCCCATCATGTCTTATTGCTTACTTATCCAAGTTCAGGCCAATTTATTAACCACCTGAAAATCCTGAAGGGCTTCAAATCCCCTTATGTAAATCATTCTGAACAGAAAGCAATGATTTATCACTAGTATACAAAATAAAATTGCCTGCGTACAGTTGGTAGTTTAAATTGTTGCCTTCAGCAGGTGCAAATAACTTAAGTTGTTAATAAAGATTGAAAATGATAACTGACCGACAAACAAGCCCTGAAGTACTGTATCCCTTTAGAGATCTGTCCATCTTCAAACATGGTGCAGTGGACACTGGCACTCGGAGATCTTTGATGGAAGTAACTGTGAAACCAACAAGCTGAGTTGTAATGCTAGCCCAGGTCTTTAAAGAACACCAGTTTGGTGCTTTAAAATTAAGTCCCCATTAAGTCCCCATATGAAAGCCTACATTCTCTGGACTGAAACAGTCCACTTTGAAGAATTTTTAGTTGCCTTAATACTTTAGAGGAAAGGATCATAAATTCCCCTCGGTTACTCGATCCCTTCCCTGTCCTGGTGCTGATCGTAGCAAGCTCTGCCTCCATGCTGCCCCTGCGCTCCCACATTTTCTGATGTAGGAGTTTGTGGAGTGTGGGGGCATGCTGTACTGATTAGAATGGAAACAGCAGTTTGCAGTTTAATTTTTTAATATTTTAAAGGGCCCTTGTTAGTTGAGTTGTGGAACTGATTTGACTCCAGTGGCCCTCTAAAAATCCGGTTCTATAGTGGACAAAATAAATTCACTTGCTATAATTTATCAAGTTTACAGGGACACTAGATATGTATTTTGATAGGCTGAATGTCGTAGATGACACTGCTAGCTGCATGATGAAAATAACTCCGTTTTTGGTTCTTCCTGGCTGTTCATTGGTGTTGGCTTGTGTGTCGGTGCAGGTTTTTCTTGCATGGTCAGGATGCCACTCCAGCTTTTTTTTATCTTCCATGGTCACTGACCAATAGTGTCATGGGCTCACCTCGTTCCTGTGACAACCATAATCTCCCAGCTTTCTAGCTCAGCATTTGTCAACAGTCGCACTTCGGTTGCTCAAAGAGAGTGATGTTGTAATGCTGAGACAGCTTCATCTCCTTGCTTATCCTTGCCATTGTCAATGAGAGATAGTTTCCTCCCATGTAGCCCCTTCGTGAACCATGATGGTACTGTGTCAAGGCAGTCACTTTGGGTGCAATTACAGAGTCAGCGACTCTGGGTACAGCTTGTGTAGATATTTGTTTAAAACTAGCCACAGGGAATAATGGATCACCAGGTGTGGCCCATAAAATTCCCTTGTAGTTGTCCTTTTCCCTGCTCAGTTGGGTCACCATGATTCTTGGTGTGTTCACTGAATGTTGATGAGATGTACTCAACTTTATTTTCATCTGTCTGGATCCTGAAGCTGGGTGGTTTCATCTGGCACCCCTTCCCTGTCTGGCCATCCATAAACTAGACATTGGTCCAGACCATTCTCAGCAACCCAATGTGTCTGGTGAAAGAGCAGGGGAATGCTTCATTTTTATGAGATCTGCATGGCTGAAGGGGATGGTGCTTGCTACATCCTTCTGTTGTTTCCTGTATTTTTTTATACAGAAATAAAAAAATTATTGGCATTCTTAAAGGCTGGGTCTGTAACTGTGTTAAATGGGCAACTGATAGGGGTGATACTGAAGTACCTGTTTAGCCCCGCCCTGATGCTACATAAATTATTCACAGAGCACTGTAATCCAGAGCTGTTCCTGACGCCTGTGTAGAACTCATGCAGCATGGCATTCAGATTAGCCAACAGAATCATCTGTAAATCAGCATTTTTACCTGTGGAATGACACCAGTCAAGGGGTACGCGGACAGCCCATGCTGTCATTTTCAATGTATTTTTTTTCTTGGTGCTCCTCTTTGATATGAGCTGCATCATCTTTTGTAAGGACGTAGTGTCTGCTTGTGGCCCTGCCAGTGCCGGTGGCTCAGTTTCCTGGGCAGCATCTTCAGCAGGGAAGTCTGTGGTTTCCTCGGTGCCCAGTGTCTAATCGGCAACAGGTACCATTTCTGCTTCCTTTTCAGTGTGGGTGTTAAATATCTCCTCAGCCTCCTGTGTGAAGGGGAGATCAAAATTTACTGATAATAACTGTGTCATTTTAAATAACTTAAGCAAGTGATTGCAGAAGTTGTTTTCCTTTTTTTTTTTTTTTTAGCTTTGCAGTTTTCTAACAGATTAAGATGGAAAAGAAAAAATGAAAGTTATATTGTTCATGTGCAAGCATAATAAAGCTGGTTCACTCTGCCGTTGGTGTGTCCTGTGTTTTCCTTCCCCCCCATGCGGGGTGAGGGATGAGTAAAGCTCAATTTATTGAAGCAAAATATAGATTGCAGGTGTGCTATGCTTCTTTTCCATTACCCATTGATTCAAAGTTTATGTTCTCAGGGATGAGAGGTTTTAATATGTACATACAACCATTAGAATGATAGTTGGGAGGTGTATAGAAGAGGGGTGGGATGGAGAAAGAGAAGCTAAGAAGAAAGTGAGAACGGGGGGAGAAATAAGTGAAGGGCGGAGGGATGGGGAGAAGGGGTGTGTCACCTCTTTCATGCCCTCAACGCATCTTATTTATCAGTTTGGTCAAGGTATAGATATTACCTGGCCCGGTGGCACTGAGGGTTGAGGCGCTGGATGCCACACCTCGTGCCACACCGGCAACCTGGGTTCGGGAACGAGCCCGGACCACCGGGGGTCGGCAGGGGAGAGAGAGGATCAAACGTCCGAGGGACTGCTCTCCTCTCTCGGGGAGGGATCCGGGGGTAGCCCGGTGTGGCAGCAGCCCCCGGTGGAGACCGGCGGCACTGCTATGCACAGGGGCTAACAGGCTTGGGGCAGACGTCAGGCAGCTGCCTTCCAGACATGGGTGGGAGCACCCACATCGTGGGCTAGGCGGCATTGCACATCCCACGTCAGGGGCATAAACATTACTGAAAAAAACCCTCTGGCCTGGATAGGTGATGGCCCTCCCAGAGCCTTGTCGCCACATGCCCAATACTGGAGCCCCGCCGCGGCCCCTTCAGTCTCCTCAGGACCTTATGTCCCCGGGGGTGCCCGGAAAGAAAGTAATGACCTTGAGGATGGCGGGGTTCACAGTGGGTGGTAGAGCGGCACCGTCCAGCGGAGAGGTCTGAGAGAGTTCTGGAGTCGAGGGAGATGAACAGAGTTTAAAAAAAAGGTATAGATATTATCATGGTACAAAATCAGGGTAGTGTTCTAATTGGCATGTCACCCAAACCCACCATAGATTGTCAAAGGTCTCAACAGGTGAGGTCACCCTGGCTGACAGCAGTTTTTCAGCAGTTCAGCGGTGTGGTGAGTTGGCAGCAAAAAGTAGTGTCTTCAGAACGCTAACATTCTGTTTCCAGAGTATTGATTTTCAATCAGGAACATTCTAAAGTTAGTCTACTGTATTTTTGCTGGGACTTGTTACTTATAAGGCATTAAACTGTCATAATGTACTATAAGTAACCAATCACACTGCTTGATTTGAGTCTCCTGTTTTACAAATAACAATACCTCCACCTGTTTTCTTTCTATCCTTTCAATATGCTGCATATACTACAAGCTTAATTTGGGAAGTTGGGATTCTCTCATTTAACCATGTTTTGGGAATACAATAATTCGAATATATAGCTTGTTTAAACCAGTCCACTGTTTCAACTGTTCAGTTTTAGACAGAAGAAATCGCATATTTATATGGGCAAAACTTACCCTATTGCTAAATGTATTGGATGGAGTGGGCACATGCAAAATAGTCATAGATAAAGGACCTGGATTCGAGTGGACATCCCTACAAGAGAGTATCCAGAGAATAACGTAACATAATGAGTTATATGCTTACATTTCCTTGTCCTAAGAGTATATGCAAGTAATAAGCCATGACAGGGTGTACATTATAGGATTTTAATGCACACCCCAGGGGTGTAGTAAGGCATGAGGCCAAAGCTGCTTCCACTGTAAGAACTAAGTATTCTGGTTACTCGGCCTCAACTGGACAAGGTCTGTAACATAAAAACATAGACTTTGTTGGCAGATAAGGATCGCTTGGCCCACCTAGTCTGCCCATTTCCCTACCTAGAGGATAAGCTGCAGATCCTATTTAACCAACAGCCTATTTCTTCCTACCCCCAACAAAAATTGCCTTATGTCTGCCCATGCATTCTTGATTTCTCCCACAGTTTTAGACCCCACAACCTCCTCAGGAAGGCTGTTCCATGCGTCCACCACCCTCTCTGTGAAAAAATACTTCCTCACATTGCCCCTGAGCTGTCCCCCCTCTATCTTCAGATTGTGTCCCCTTGTTCTTGCACATCTGTAGTTGGAGTCTGGAAAACCCAAATGTTTCTTAGCAGCCCACTGAAAGTGCAATTAAATAAGAACAACATGTATTCATATAGAACAAATGCTCAATTCAAAACCTCCATGGAAGGTAAGTAACTTTTTTGTACTCATTGGTGGACAGGGTGAAAAGGCTCTAATCTGTGTCAAATGCACTGGCAGAATCCCTTTTAAAGAGCATGTAGTTCCTCAAAAGAGCTCCTTCCATTTTCTGCGCATGATAAAAATAGTTTTAAAATATCACCCTAAGAAGGTGCCTGTATGCTGAAGCTTGCTTGGGACCAGGCAGATCACAGAGGTGATGTATTTGATTCTCTGAGAGAGAGAACAAGGGCTTCTTGTGCTGGCCAGCTAAGGAGCGCCATCACTCATCTTTCCAGCTGGAGGATGGGTATAGCTGGGGTGATACCAATTGTCAGGATTAGGGGCAGGGGGAAATAGGGAAAAGTGCTTTTAAACTATAATCCTAAAATGACGTAACTACGTCACCATGTACTGGCTGTTGCAGGCCTGGAAATACTGACCTGTACGTTAGGGGTGTGCGAATACATTATCCTGAATGTTCAGGCGGAATATTCGATTTGTCCTCCAAATATTCAAGTGTTCGGTATTTGTATTCAGGTATTGGGGGATGTAATAAAAAAAAAAAAAAAGCTCCCCATCCTTAAATCGAAGCCCCCCCCCCCGTACCCTCAACTTCTGTTACAAACCCAATCCCACCTCTCCTCAGCACCACAATTTGATACTTTTAATACTAAACTCCAAAGTGGGCACCGGCACACCCGTCCACATCCATGGTTGACTGTCTTAGCCCTCATTTGCACTAAAGATAACTAATCCCCCAACTCCCGACCACGCACCAGGCCCCAGAACTCAGTTCTTGCCTCCTCTCAATTCTCCACCTCCATAAGCGAATGGCCACAACCAGCCCTCTTCCACGGCTAGCTGCCTGCAACAGAATGAAAGTGCTCCTACACTTGCTTGCTTGTCACAAACCAGCCCTCCTCCATGACTGGCTGCCTGCAACAGCATGAAAGCACTCCTGCACTGGATCGCTCTGTTTAGTGAAACACTCAGCGGATTGTATCACTATACAGAGTGAGCAAGCACAGGAGCGCTTTCATTCTGTTGCGGGCAGCCAGCCATGGTGGAGGGGCTGGTTTGTGCTGCTTTCCTATGGAAAAACAAGAGATGGCAAGAATTGGGTGATGGGGGAGGGTGGTCAAAGGATGCTGCTAGGGTAGGTTGGATTAATTTTTATTTTCAGCAGAAACAAGCCCTTTAATTGGTGGCCAGCTATGGAGGTGGGCAGGTTGTGGCAGTCATCCACTGTGAGATGTTTTAGCACTTAAATAGAAAATTGTGGGTGCTGGGGAAGGGGGATTGTTTTTCTAAAAGAGGGTGGGGGAATGGGAAGCTTAGATTTAAAGATCAACTGCATATATTATAAACATATTATATACGTTACTCTTTTTCCCTAATGTAAGGACAACTAGGCCTTATTTATTATGTACTGTACGAAATGAAGAAATTGCCATTTGTCATGCACAGTTACTGTTTTAATGCTCCCCTAATCGATGATTTCACAGAAAAACCCTCAGACATTTTTAGACCAGCTAGTGGAAACTTGGGTGAATGCTGATGTAATTCAGGCAAAAATTGCATAATGTTTCTCAAGGTCCTGGCAGCTCAGTATATATACATATACACACACACACACCACTGTACATCAGATTATAAAATGGCAACAACTCATGTTTACTTTTGGTTGTCTGAGGATCTTTGCCCATTGGTTTTTAAATATAGCGTTACAGAAAAAGGTGTGTTCACAGATTAATAACTACTTTTTAGGAGACAGTACTTTGAAATGAGGAGGAAGCTGTGGGGGCTTCATTCGGTGCTGGAAGAGAACAAAGAAAAAAAAATGTCCACGTTAAGAGCCTGTCAGGTTGTTGTTTTCTTGGTGGGGGCCGGGGGGTGATACTGAGCACAAAGTGGTGGTGATCAGCAAGGGAAACTGGCAGATATTTACTCATGGTGTTTAATGTTCTGTTATTTATGTGTGTATGTATTTTATTTCGTTCAAAAGTTTCACCAGGAGAGACATACTGAGCTTATAACAGCTCGTTTCCAGATGCATCCGGGGGGTAGAGGATGAGGAAAATCATATGCACAGCAAATAACATATATCATGTAGAATAACTAATCAGAATAACATACAGTATGTACAGATAATGAAAGAAATGGATTGCCAGGACAAAACTAGTTTGGGGGGGAGGGGGGAGTAAAGGACAGTTGCAAGAGGGAGAAGAAAAGTCATGAAGAATAGACTTTAAGGAGAAAGCTGAAAAGGCAGCGCAAATAGACAAGGGAATGGAGGACCAACAGTCAGGAAACCAGTATTAGAAAGCAGATTGACCAGCAGTAGATTTTCTAGAAGGAATAGTGAGGGAATGGGAAGTATTATTCCATAGAGGGTAGCAGGAAGCTGAGGGAGAGGATAAGAGGGAAGTAAGGTGGCAGGGAATGGAACCAAACTAGAATTTAGATGTAACAAGCATTTGTCAATGCCGAATGTTGGCTTGCTGGCATTGGCAGTGCAGGAGTTAGAGAGATGCATCATAGGAATGGCAGTGAAGTACTGAACTGATGCCAACCCACCCCCACCCTGCAGAGAGTGACAGGCATGAGGGTGTCCCTTTGGGTGTTTGGTAGTGTAGTCCGGGAAAACATGCTGGGCAGGATGTGAAAAATGACAGCTGCACAGTTCATAAGGAGGTGTAAAAAATGCCAGTGTTGAAAATGTGGCATACAAATATACGAAATTTGCAGAGTTACAAGGGTGCGTGGGAAATATGCAACGCACGCTTGCAACACTGCCATTTTATGAGCGTTCGGCACCAAATTTTCAACATACGCATTTTAGCACCTCTGCTTATGTACAGTGTCACTGTTATTTCCTCAAAGTGTCCCAAGAAGTGATTTCGCACAGCGACCACGCTATTCTGCGCCAGAAGTGGCAAAACACATTTTGGGCAGGATATGTGAAATGACGGCTATACTGTTCATCAAGAGGTGTGTAAAAATGACAATGGTGAAAATCCAGAGTGAAAATATCACAAATGCACGACGGTACGAGCGTGCGTGCAATCTGCCAATGCACGCCCGTAACACAGTCATTTTATGGAGTATCATCACCAAATTTTCAACATAGGCATTTTAGGACCTCTGCTCATGAACTGTGTCACTGTCATTTTCATAATCTGGCCCAAACACTGATTTCCCACAGCGACTGTCGCTATTGTGCGCCGGAAGGGTGGAAACACATTTCCGGCAGGATGTGGAAAATGACAGCTGTACTGTTGACAAGGAGGTGTACAAAAATGGCAATGCTGAAAATCTGGCATTAAAACATTGCAAATACGAGAAGTTACAAGCCTGCGTAGCAACTGCTCAATGCACGCTTGTAAAACAGGCATTTGTTGGATTTTTTCCACCAAATTTGGAACACAGGCATTTTGAGAGGCCACCTGATGAACACTGGCACTGTCATTTCGTTAATGGGTCCGGAAAGGTGATTTCACGCAGTGACTGTGAAATCACCTTTCGAGGCCGATTAACGCCATGACAGTGATATAATTCATGAGGAGGGACCCCAAAAACCCCATGTTGAAAATTTGGTGCCAAAATTCCAAGAAATGCCTGAGATATACAGCAAAGTTTAAAAAACCCTATTCATTCCATTATACAGCTTACCGGCATTTCCTCAGTTCACGGTCGACTTTGAAGATTGTAGACATGTTCCTGGTCCAGGGAAGATCGTCGTGCGGACTCCGGAGGTAAGTATGGGGTGGGGGGTGAGGGAGGCAGGTGTGCAGTGGATGGGTGCAGGTGGGGGAGGGGACATCGAGACTACGAGGGACTTTTTTTTTACAGGATAAAAAAAAACGAAAACCATGCGGGACAGTTTTCGCTTTGCAGGGCATTTGGCATGCTGGGGTGGACTCCCAGCGTGCCCTTAACTATTTTTGGGGTGTCAGTAGCGGCAGAGTTAGGCACCCGCCGGCACTAACATGGGGAGAAAGTAATGTCGACGGGATTGGGCTCCCTTCTGGCAAACAAAGAAAGCGGGGAAGGAAATGAGGTGGATTGGGCACTCTCGGCATTCAACATTGGGGGGTTATGCTGATGGGAGGGCTCCCTCTGCACACAACACGGGGAGAAAGTAATGCCGACGGATTGGGCACCCGCCGTATCGCAAAGCGGGGGTCTCGAGCCGAGGGGATTGGCACCCTCCTTGGCATTCAACATTGGGGGTTATGCCGATGGGGGAGTGGGCTTCCGCCAGCACACAAACACAGCGAGGGGGGGGTTAACGACAGGGGGATTGGGCACCCCTGATGTCGGCAAATGTTAGGCAGCTGCCTGCTCACCGACCATGCTCATAATGGCGGCGAGCACGGCAAGAAAAGGACCGCTGCGTGTGACGAGCTTTGCTCGGATTGCAGCGGACCTTTTCTTAGATGTGCTCTCCCCATTATGTATGCATGGTGTGGCGCCGGGCATGCAGGCTGATTAGGAATTGAGGGACACACCTACTGATGCGTGCCCTGCATTCGCCCAACAGCAGCCGTGCCCCCAAATCTGCACTCTCACAAGATGTTGACTTGCACGCAAGCGCAGCATGCCAACATAAAAAAGGCACAATGGGAAAGGTGTCTGGCATCAGGAAAGGGGAGTGAAAGGGCACTAGGGCCCACGATTACAAACTAATTGGTGAAAGAAATATGACAAAAAAAAAGGAGCACATTTTTCACACAAAGAATAATAACTGTTTGGAACACCCTCCCACAACAGATAGTTGAAAGTAAAAATATAACAATTTTTAAACAAAGGCTAGATCATTATATGGGAAATAAAAAATATGAGTTCCACCTGTGATGTCATGGGTGGCGAATTCATTAAATGGCTTAACTGCCTACTGAATTCGTATCTCACTATGAAACTATAGAGTCGCGTGAACAGTGGTGGGTACGTGGGTGACAGTCTAAAGCAAAATGACAAAAAGAGGGGTCCAGTCTGGCAAGGGAGGATTTGGGAGCGCCACTGTAGACCATGTTGCCATAATCGAAAACAGGGAGGATCATCTTTAAAACAATTTCACAGTGGACAGGAAGCGGGATACTTGCTTTGTTCCTGTAGAGTGTACCAATCTTGGGGTGAAGCTTTTGGTTTATGGCATCAATATAAACCGAGAAATCAAGATGATGGTCAAGCCAGACCCAGAGTTTTACTGGAATAATTAGATTAATAAAGGCTACCATCTAAAAACGGGAAGCAAAACTTATATGTGAATGTCATAAGACCTTGAGAGAGATAATGTCGTTGTTACTTGAATGACATCAGCACTCACCCAAGATTCCGCCAACTGATCTGAACATGTGTGAGGGATTTTCTGTGAAACCACCAAATAGGACAGGCAGTAGAATAGCATCTGGAGTGGACATGAGAAAAGACAGTTCCTGCACTTTACTTGCAATATATATGGCTGGTTGGTTGTTCTCACGGTAAGCAAATAAAATATGTTAAAAGCATTTTGAAAACATTGCAATTGTTCTTTAAGGATTTGGTCTGGGGAGGAGGGTGGGGGCTGTTTCTTTTACTTTCCTCTTTTAGTATTGCTCGAATAGGTAGGTGATTACTAGTGCCACTATTTCTTAGATCTAAATAATGAATAGTGCATTATTTCTGGTACTGTATTCAGCAAATATTGTTCGTTACTTGCACTCCTGCTGTACATACTGTACATGCACGTACACCTGCAGGGAGGAGAAAAGGGAGTCGGTCCATTGAGTTCCTCCCTCCCACCAGCTCAGTGGGAATACCTGTTCCCCCTTTTTCTTCACAATACTTGTCGATGCTGAACTTGAAGGTTGATGCAGTATCTGGTACTATCACCTGCTCTGGCAGTCTATTCCAAGTGCCCAACTACTCATTCTGTGAAGTAGTTCTTCCTGATGTTTTCCGTGACTCTTCCTGCTTTCAGTGACATTGTGTATTCTCTTGTCCATTCACTCTTGTGCATTCTGACGGGCTACATTTAGTCTGATGGTGTTATCCTTTACAAATACCATATTTGACAACCATGATCCCTTCTAGTCTTCATTCTTATATGGACAACTGTCCTAGTTTTGTCAGTCAGTCCACGTAACCCATGTTTTCCAAACCTTCAATGTAGTTTGCTCTCCTTTGTACTTTCTCAATCATGTCAACAGCTTACCTCAGATATGGGGATCAGAGCTGAACACTGTATTCAAGTTTGGGTCTTACCAAGGGGCAGTGACACATCTGTCGACCTGCTTTGGAGGTTTCTCTTGATGCTATGATTTCTTTTGCCTTTCTAGCCGCTGTCCACAGTGTTGCTTCCATTTAAAACTGCTGTTCAGTATTCCCAGGTCTTTTCTCTGCTTTGTTTCAATAATCTCCATGTGTTCAGGGGTACCAGATGAATAAAGCACTGCTAAAACAGCGCATGAATTACCGCAGTACAGTGACAAGGGTTTTACAGCGATTGGAAATAACCGCTACCCCGTTGCTGTACAGTCAAGTCGAGGAGTGTCAAGGAAGCTGTCGGTATGGTGCCTGGTTGAGCCGCTCCCGTGGTGGCGTAGCTAGAGCACCAGCACCCAGCAATGTAGAGAACCTGGGGCCGCGGTTCGATTCCACCCAGGTCCCATAATGTTGCAGCCTTTTGTTTTACAGAAAAATGGATTTTGCTGCCTGCAGTGTTTTGCCCCATCCCTGAGGTCCACACCTCTTGGAGTTAGTTATATTAATTCTGGGTGGAGTGGGGGATGAAGCCCCTCATGTCGGGGAGTGCGGGGGCGGAGCCTTCCATAAAAAAACAGCAAGTCCAATTGCAGTCAATGCAGTGTATGTGATCATTGTATTGTTGGTGTTTTCACCGACGTTATTTTCTCTTGCACAGTTTTGAGTGCGGCATTATTTGCATGCACAGTTTTGTATGTGATATTATGACCTCATGCCTTGTCCCACCGGGTCAATTTGTCGCATCCTCTGCTGTGCATGTCAAAACTGTGCAATAGGAACAGCGCGGTTGGGAAGAGCGAGAGGGTGCAAAACCGTGAAAGGGTGTATGAGCGGTAGTGTACCCTTTCACTGTTTCTGGGCAGAGGAAAAAAATCCTGCTGGGAGGAGAGGCTGGCGAGCAGCTGCCGTGGTTTGACAGGATGAGCCACAGGCAGCAAGGGAGGTAGTGCGTGTGTGGACCAGGTTTCGATTCCCGCTCTCAGATGCATTGAATTTTTTTTATTTTTTGCACTTTGTGCGAATTTAAGTGTTACCCCCCCCCCCGAGTTGGTTATTTAAGTTGGGGTGGGGTTGGGGGGCGTGCAGGGGGCAGAGCTCCCCTCAAGACATGCAGTTTTAATGTCGGCAAAATACTGCATTGCACGGTATATTGCTGGGCTGTAATGTCTTGCAACATTATGACCCCATACCGTATTTAGGTACTATCTTGCCTTCATGTTTTTCCCTAGATGCGTCACCTTGCATGTCTCAACATTAAAGTTCCTGTGACATTTCTCAGCCCACTTCCCAAGCCTATCCAGATCCTGCTACATTTCATCTGCCTTGTGTTGGGATATAACTCCTCTACCCATGTGATGCCATTGGTAAACATGGTGATCCAGCAGATTATTTTTTTTAAACTTACATTTTGGAAAAATGATACAATACAAATTTCTTTCGTACATGGAGCAATGCTAGTAGTATATATTACTATACAGTAAATGGGTGTAATATTTGTGAATAAAGAATCCCATGGAGCTCCAATCGACATCTCTCATCCAAGGCTGAATTTTTTCAGCTGATCATGTAGGGACAACGGGAAAACAAGGTGAAAATCAATATAAAACAATATAATACACATAAAAGCTGTAACAAGGGATCTGTTGTGTTCATCTGGATTCCTGTGGTATCCCATAGGTACCTCTCCCTGGTGCTAAATGGCAAGGAGCGTGATGCTATAGAAAGGATTACATCATGGTGAACCAATGGATAACAGCACTGTCAGAATAAACACACAGTGTCACATAACATAAGGAGGCAGTATAGCGCAGTGGTCTAAGGCTCTGAGCTGCAAATCTGGTGATATCTAGCAGACCAGACCTGGGTTTGAATCCAACAGCTTCCGCTTGCATACTGTGTGACTCTGAGCAAGTCACTTAACCTCCTTGTGCTTCCCAGGTCGCTCCTGTAAAAAAGCTTTCAGCTTAGTGTGCTATATGTGGTTAAACAACTAAATAAATAAAACAATAACCAGTTTACTGACAGCAGCAAAACAGGCAGAGTTCTGAGGAAGGGGTGGTTTGTCACTCTGAAATGTAAGCACACGTGTCATGCTGGAGTGTGCAGATTCCACTCAGAGTAGCGACCCGGAGCCTGTGGAAGCCTACATGTTGATGTGGTGGTTTAACTTTTTACAGATGCAAAAAGTGAAAGGACATGAAACGGAGCATTTGCTGAGAAGATATTTTGGATTAGGCAGTTGAGCCATGAAGCTGTGAAACCCACCTGTATGCAGACTGCCTGTTTTGTTGCTGTGAGTAACCTGGTTATGTGACACTGAGTGGTTTAATTAAAAAGATACACAGGGTATGCTGATTCAAGTTCCCATTGTGTTTATTCTGATAGTGCTGATAGAAATTGGTTCACTACTGTGTAATCCTTTCTGAAATATAATACACTATTGGCCTGTTTCATCACTGTTTTTGAAAAATTATAATCAATGCTTTAGAGCATTCGAAGAAATAATCCATGATTTAGAACATGAATTATTTCTCCTTTCAGCTGCCTAATCAGAGTTGCATGCCAGTTAACT
Organism: Neoceratodus forsteri; assembly: GCA_016271365.2. Taxonomy (NCBI): domain Eukaryota; kingdom Metazoa; phylum Chordata; order Ceratodontiformes; family Ceratodontidae; genus Neoceratodus; species Neoceratodus forsteri. The sequence continues at coordinate 437,632,555 of CM028129.1, read as the reverse complement.
AGACAGATGGCTAGGAGCATGAGCTGATTAAGGCACCTGAAACTCAGGCCACTTCAAGAACACTCTGAACACGGCATCACAATAAACAAAAATGCATACAGAGCCTTGCATTACATAAAAGTGCTTAAATACAAAACAGGCTGCTTTTGTGTCCGATACAAAAAACCTCCGAGAAGTACTCACTAGTAAGTTCACACTTTGTTAGTATTGTGACATAGTAAGGGCACGGGAGCATCACCACACTAACTCCATTTAAAGTCACCAGCTTGTTCTTTACAGGGGGGTAGTTATTCTCTAACGTGTAAACAACCAGGTACCACAGTCCAACAGATGGGTGACATGAGGCTAGCACTTTGGGTTTATATAACAATTTTCCTGCAGACTGTATCTCAAAGAACTTGACAAGCCGTGAACAGTTGTAAGAGCCATTAGGCAGACACTGAGAGATTAAGTGATACTGAAGGAAGCTGATGAATGTATAGGGATGTGAAGTGGAGAGAGACAGAGGCGAGAGACAGAGAGAGAGGAGCAGCTTAAAGAGCCTCTGATAATGTTATGAAAACTTTGGCAACAATTATACAGAATTACACATATGTTTCATATATTTCTTTTATTCTCTTCCCCTCACTCTTGAGTACTAAAATAATCTGTATGAAAGCAGAATCCTTAGGCTCCACTTGTTCCTGTTGCATGGCTACAAGGAACGCGTAACCCTCTTTTTGTTACTGTGGACATTATTATGATGTCACAAGTAGGGGATTTTGGTTTAATATGTAAACAGGAAGCAGGAACAGATTTAGTCCAAGGGACAAAAATCCTAATGCCACAAAGTTCTCCCCAGTAGCAGTGATTAATTTGGGATGATGGGAAGATAGAACATATATGGTCTACGAAGTGAATTGTGTCTAAATATTACTTTTCACAGTGTATTTTGAGGCATGTGATGGTCCTGGTATGAAGTTGTACACATGTTCTGACCCAAAGTGTGCCATGCTGGAAACAGCTGAGCAACACTCACACTTCTTCTGGATTTACGGCTGCTGGAAGCATCTCCACTTCGATATGATGTGGAGATAGTAACAGCCTCTCAAATTAATCCTGCAGGAGAATCAACTCAACAACTGCTTTCTGTATTAACCCAGAGACTGTTACACAGTGGATGATGCATATTTAATCCAGATATTCAATTAGTCAGCTGAGTAAAAGCCATTCTACAGCAGAATTAGAACATGTCCCTTCTGGTGGTACCACAGGGTATGGAAATAGCACTGAGGTGTAAATAACAGCTGTGTCAACTATGCAATGTAGAAAGTAATGCAATCCATTCTTCCATGTGGAAGGGTGGCATAATCCATCTGTAAGCAGTTACATGCATGCACATACAAGCCATCAGGCTATGCATGAAACACAAAATACACAGTACTGTACTGAATTAGAAGGTGGCACTATACCACGTTTGGAACCAGATCGAACTGGGCCATAATGCAACTTCCACACAGCAGAACACCGCTCTGTGTTATGTATTTCCTGGGATCCATTGAGTCCTATGATGACGTTCCTAAAGCAGTTTCTTGACTGATCTGATTGAGCGTCTTGGTAATGTGTTATTACTGAATTCTGTTCCCCCTTCCTATTCTCTAGTTCTGTTGTTACCCCCAGGATGCACCTGGAAACAAGTTGTTTTTCACCTCAATGTGTCTTCCTAGTTGACAACATTTAAATAATGTAAATGAATTTGTTTCATAGCTATACATACTTTGTATTCCATTTTTTAAGCTTTAGTGACCCAATCCTGAAAATGATTATGTCCTTACGTTGAGGTGGAGTTCTGGGAAAAGCCATGGAGTGCCTCTCTGAGCATGTGGAATATCCTTCTGTACCCACAGCATGGGTTGTGCCAATCCTTTGCATGCAATCCCACTCTGGCAATGCGTCAGGCTCCCATGGAGTGGTGTGGACATCCCTCATGTGTTCCATTGCATTTCTTCTGCACTTCAGAGGACACTGAAGCTGTGCTGGGAGATCCTAACATAGTGTCTGGACATCCTTCACAGCTGGCTGCAGTGGACATTTATGGACCCAGTTGGCCCTATTACCTATTGCAGCAAGTGCTATGAGATGGCATGGAAAACTATCGACTATATCTTCCACATTTTTATTTTCTTTATAGAAATTTTCCGTGCCGTATGGTGAGATGGCATCCCTTAGAGAACTGTTGTATTCCACAATCCCCCACTTGGTGTGGAGCAATGGAGCCACTTAGGTGCCAACAAGTGACTTTCAAGCCCTTTGCACTCTGATTTTCTTGTAGATTGGGATGCTGAGAACTGTGAATTAGTCCTTTTATAGACAAATCTGTGGGCATGCAGAATACACACTCGGATAACCTCTGTGTGGCTCGGGCCATAGAGCATAACCAGAGGTTGGGTTATCTCATTTAATCTTACCCTATGGGGTCATGAAACATGAGGTGCAGCTGAAGACCTTATGCCCCTAGGGTTAGATTAACAAAGAAAATCCAAATCCAGACCTGGAGTGCTATTATTAAACTAAAATGTTTTCACTTTTTTAATGAATGTTTATATCATAAAAATTCTAGTTGTTCTGTTGTACATGAGCACTTCCAGCGATTACCCAATGTCCAACTCCAAATGGGTACTCCACACGGTCCTTCTCTTCATCTTTAAACTTAGGTTAGGACTAGTATACAGTGTTAAAGAGATAGTGTACTGCCTGGTATTAATAGTAACTTTCAAATGTAGTCAGCTATCACTTCTCATATCTGAACTATTTTTTTTATTCTGTTTGCAAATTGGAAGATTTTCCACCTGGCAGTAGGGGGATGATGTGTGGATCAGCACTCTGTCCAGAGGCTAAAAGAACACAGTCAGTCCTGTTCCTCCCACTACATCATCAACACTGAGACCACACCAACTGTGAAATCACTAGTAACCAAGGAGAATCATTTCTCACTGTAAGATTATTCTCTTTCACACAAAGCAGCAGGATTGGCTCTTCTTGGTTACTAGTGATGTCACAGTTTCCGGCATTTTGATTGGTAACTAGTGAAAGTCACTGTTCAGGCAGCAAGGGTCCATGGTGGTTCTATGTGTTTGGTCACATTTCTGATGTTGTAGTGGAAGGAACATAACTGATTTTTTGTAGCCTCCAACAGAGTGCTGCTCCCACACAGCAGCCTAGCACTGCCAAGTGGAAAATCTTCTAGTTAGCAAAATAAAAAAAAAAATACTTGAAATATAAGAAGTGATAGCTGACTGCATCTGAAAAGTACTATTAATTCCAGGCAGTACACTAGCTCTTTAATTCCCAAAATACAGAAAATTACTAGTCACACATTCAAAGGCTGCTATTTAAAACCAGTCTTTTTATTTTTCTTTGTTCTTATCAAAGATACTGCTACTTCAGTTATTAAGGACACATTGTTAAATTTACAACTTAATTGACTGAATATCACTTTAAGAAATCATTTTTCAGACCTAAGCTTATCTTGCATCACCTACCTTTCACTCACTCACTCCAAATTGTGAACTCCTGTTTCTTTGTTTTCACATTTTTTTCTTGTTGTTATTATAATAATGATTATTATTCAGGAGTCATAAGGTGATAGTGTCAAGTCCTTGGGTCTAAATTCTGGAGCTTCTAACATTTCTGTTTCCCCACACACTGGGCACGCACACAGGCTGTCCAAGTCCGATGCAAGAGATTTGTGACATCTTTATAAACCCTGACTCCCTGAGGAAGCCTATAAGGGCAAAATGTCAGACTTTGAAGTGGTGAGGTCTTTCACAAGAACAAAGAAAAATAAAAGGACTTTTGGAATATCAGCCTTTGAGTATGTGGTTAGTAATTTTCTATTGTCTTTTGGCTTCCAGCCATTAACCTAACCTTTTTCAAATGCTGTCAACCAATCAGAATGTTCCAAGTATTGTTTTATAATTGTGTTTACATAGTAAAAATTTAATATGTGTGAGTGGGTGGTTTAATCTTTGTTTTATTGTATTGTTCATCCTGCTGTAAAGCATTTTGTGAGGCTTTCCATATGGCAGGCACTGTCCAAAATACAATAAAAAATATTGTGCAGTATCTTTATTTTTTTTTTACTGTTTATTTGCCTAGTACAGCCTAGCTAAGGATGCAACATCTCGGCTTCATGGAGTGTTACACCTGTGCATGCAAATTACTATGGGCCAGCGATACAAACCCTCAAATTTACCTATCCTATGTCTGGAAGCATAAACCATTTTTTCCAAACAAGTCACAAGGTATACGTTCTGTAACCATTCCTTAGCATCAGCAAGTGATCTGATTTCACTTGTTTAGCCATGACAGTTGTAAAACAGTGCAGTTTACAATCACCATACCACAGTCGTCTTCTCATAGCATCATTCTGAGCGTGTCACTTATCCTCCCTATGTTAAACCTATCTGTAATCTCTATATAGACAATATGAACAGATAAAGGCTATTGGTCTGTCCAATCTGTCTGGTACCTACTTCAGTCCAGGAGCCAGTCTGTTACTGGCAAGACCATATCTGATTACACAGTTCCCTTGGCCCCTGGTCCCCTTCCCCCCTCACAATCCTTACCCCACCCCGAGACCGTCACTGAGTCAATATGTTGTATATATAATGCACCAGGGCAAAACTGCACAACAGTAATAGCGCGTGGAAGAACCGCTACAGGGTACACAATGCTGCATAACACAAATAGTGTGGAGCGGTAGTGGTGACCCTGTAGCTGTTTCCTGGAAAGCTCTGCTGTGGAGGATAAGAGCTCTGCTGGAAGGGGGTCTGCCGAGCAGCTGCCATTGCTCAGTGAGTAGAGCCATCGGTGCTGGAGGACAATGCAGCAGCTGTGGACCAGGGTTCTATCCTGGTCTCAGATTAGGTTAGTCTATTTTTTTCTCCTTTCCCCTGCCCGAGTTTCACCCTGTCCCCGAGTTGCCTTCCCCCCCTCCTCAAGGAGGTTATTTTAATAGGGGGGTTGGGGGCTGCGGGGGGGCGAGCCCCCTGCAGAAATGATTTCTAGTCGCTGTTTTGACAGTGAGGTATAATGTGCTGTTTTTGTTTGTGACAACATGATCCCGTGCCCTTTGAGACCCCCTCCTCAGACCCTTATGTCTGTCACAACCTTGCTTGAATGTGTTTCCTGTCTGCACACTAACCAGCTCCTGTGGCAGTTGCTTTCATTTGTCCATCACCCTTTCTGTGAAGAAGTACTTCCTTGTGTCCCTTTTGAATTTCTTTCCCCCAGCTTCAGTCTGTGCCTCCTCCTAATGTTTCCTTCCTAATGTCAGAATATGCCCTGGCAGTACACTCTGTTGATATCACTGAGATACCTGAAGATTTCAGTAAGTTTCCACCTCTCTCTTCTGGTCCTCAGAGAGTCCATATTGAGGTGATCTGACCTTTCCTCATAGGATCTTCTCTGCTGGTACTGGATCATCTTAGTCGCTGTTCTTCGAATGGCCTCCAAGCAGGCTGACCTTCTTCAGGTGTGGACTCCAGAGCTGGGTATTGTAAGTGAGGCCTGATCGGTGAACAGAATAGTGACAAAACTACTTCCTTTCTTCTGCTCGAAAAGGCTCTTCCGATGCATTTGAGCATCCTGTCTGCCGTGCTGTATGCCTTGTTGCACTGTGTGGAGTTCCCCAGGTTGTCACAGATGACTCCCACCAGGTGAAAACTGTGCCTGGTAATGAGGTGGGTTGGGTCCAGGGTGTGCTACCCAACCATTGGCAAACAGAACAAAAGGACCGCATACTGGAGTTTGAATGAATGAATTGAATATGGTCCAGAAAAAACAAGCCCAAAGTCCGGAAGTTTGATGCCAAGTGCGATTTATTTCTGACAAATTTGGCCAATTCAAACAAACAAATACAGTGCAAAACTAGAGAGCTAACCACTACATACTCAGTTACCCCAGCACTTCACTCAATAAAGCTTCATCAGGGGCCCCCTGATGTGTATGTATGTATGCCAGGGCCCCCCCCATGTATATATATGTCAGGGGGCCCCCAGATGTGTATGTATGTCAGGGGACCCCTGATGTGTATTATGTCAGGGGGCCCCCTGATGAAGCTCCATTGATCGAAGCGCTGAGGCAACTGAGTATGTAGTGGCTGGCTCTCTATTTTTGCATTGTATTGTTTGTTTGAATAGGCCAAATTTGTCAGAAATAAATCGCACTTGGCATCGAACTTCTGGACTTCAGACTTGTTTTTTCTGGGCCATAGTCAATTCATTCATTCAAATTACAGTGTGGTGTCCTTTTGTTCTGTTTATCACAGATAACTCCCAGGTTTCTCTCCTTTGCAGTGTGTCCCATGTGCACGTTTGCCATCCATTATTCGATCCTAGGGTTACTTCTTCCCAAGTGAATGAATTCACACTTTTTTACACTGAATTTTAGCTGCCAGACCCTGGACCATTTTTCCAACTTGGCAAGATCTTCCTTCAGTTTTCAGATGCCTTCCTTGTTGTCCACTCTGCCACATATTTTAGTGTCATAAGAACATCCATGGAGGAGCTGTAATTGCTGCTGGGGGACTGCTGTCTGCTTTGGTGGCAAGGAGGGTTAGCTGGTGGTCACATCAGCATCAGGAGCAGCTGCAGGAGCTGGGGAGCGGAGGCCGCATCGGTGGCATTGCGCCGTAGGACCACTGGCCGCATTGGCGACAAGGAGGGATAGCCGGTGGCTGCATTGGCGGCTGGAGCAGCTGCAGGAGCGAGGGAGCAGAGGAGAGACTGCAGCACAAAGAGAGAGAGGGAGGAGGACCAATCGGCGCACAGGGTGCCAAAATTTGAACTCGCGGCTGGGCTATAAAGGTCAAGCCCAGCGCGCTTGACTGAGAACATCCACGGAGGAGCTGTATAGTTTTCCGATCCATCTCGAAATTCTGACCTCAGTTAAATAGTCGGCAGAGGTAGAGTCAGGGGATAGGAGTGGGTTGGAATTGGGGTTTGGGTTTGTGGCTTGGACATTGGAAAACTACAGTTCTGACTGGCACCTTGTATGCTGGGTAGGGGCGTGTCTATGTATACTAGCTCTGGACCTTGGGATGCCCAGTTTATCTGTGTTCTTGCTTGGTGGGGGATTGTTATTGTAAAATTTCTGTGTTCTTGCTTGGTGGGTGGGGGATTGTTATTGTAAAATTTCCAGTTGAACCCAGATACAACCGAAGCCGATGTTTTTGCATTAGATTGGGGCCCTTCTGTCCTAAAATCTTGCTATGATGGGGACGGGACCGTATATCACAAGAGTGGGAATCTTTGATAGGGTGGTAGGGTGCGCAAGGTGTGGGGCGGCCATGGTACTTGACTGGGCTTGGAAGTTAAGGGGATGCCCAGTGTGCTACCAGCTAGCACAGCTTAGAGAGGAGGTTGAGGGGGGTTAGGAGGCAGCTGGAGGAGATGAGAGGGAGATATGGAGGGGGTGGGAGAAGTAGGGAGCAGGGAGTCACCTACGTAGCTGTACCAGGTACTAAGGTCTCTGGCATAGGGAGAGGAGCGAAGGTGGGCACCCAGGGGTCACATGGGGTCTCTGTTAGAGGTGGCCCCAAAGGTGGAAAGTTCCAAATAAGCAGGCAGACGTCTGGGGTTGTCCAGAGGGAACTGGGATGGGGGTGGGGGACTGGCAGGGGGATTTTGGGGACTGGCATTATGCTTAACAACCATTTTGACCCATTACGCCTGGTAGAAAAGAGGGAAGCGTTGGGGGGAGGATGCAGCTAGAGCAGGGGCGGATAAAGAGGAGAAAGGAGAAGGAGCCAAGAGGAGGGGCCAGGAAATCAGGGGGCACAGAGTGCGAGTAAGCGGTGGGGGGATCCGGACAGGCTGAGGGGTTGGGGTGGGGGGCAGGGCATGGAGGAGGATCAGGTGAACAAGGGGGTGGCTGCAGCACCCGGGGCTGAGGGTTTGGGCCAGGAGAGGCATGGCGGGCAGGAAGGTCCTAAACATGGACAGGATGGGGGAGTAGGAGCCAGGCCAGTTCAGCAGAGGGGCCAGTAAAGGGAGGGGTTGGGGGATAGGAATGCACGAAAGGATATTCAGGTGGAAGATACTGGGTTGGAGGGGGAGGCCATGGACAAAAGGGAGAGGGCCTCAGCCAGTACCGGATTGTGGGGGGCAGGGACAAGACGGAGAAGGCTGCATATGACACCCAGATTGTGGGGATGCAAGGAGCCGATGGGGGTGAGGCCAGAAAAAGGACAAGGATGGGCATGAAAGGATTGGTAACTTGGGGATGAACATGGAGGCAAGGGGAGGTAAAAGTGCTCCTGTTGGGATTCCATGATCAGGGGTATCTAGTGGGAGGGGCAGGGGGAGGGTAAAACCTGTCTGGTCAGGACCAAATGTAACCCTGGCCTGATGGTGCACCAGGCCAAATTCCTGCTATACTCACTGGTAAAAGAATGTGGAGGTTCCCCGGACATTCTGGTGCACCTGGGCACAAATTGCATTGAGGGAAGTAGTGAATTAGAGATACAGGCAAGATTTCTGGAGCTAGCCAGGGTTTGTCATTCCATAGGATGCTTGATCTCCTTCTCAGAAATCCTGCTGGTGCTGAGGGCTAGTGTGGAGAACAAGGAAAAAATTTAGAGTGGTAAACCAGTGGCTCAGGGAGTGGTGTGAGGCTAGGGGGTATGGGCTTGTGGGGGACTAGGGTGCAGCCTGGGAGGACAAGGGGTTGTACGCTAGGGACAGGCTCCACCTCAGTTTGGAAGGGAGGGAAATTCTAAAGCTGAAACTAGCTGGATTCATCCGTGAAAGGTGGGGTTTAAACTTGTGAAGGGGGGAGGGACAGAAGGGGTGGCTGTTCCAGGAGGGCTGATAAAAGGACTTGATTGCCGCCCCCCTAAGGTGATGGAGGGAAACGGTGAAAGGACAACGGGCAGGGCATGGGGGCAGCGGCCAAACAAGAGCATGAGGATTGGAGATGGGAAGAGGGGAAAGGGGTGGAGGGTGGTCCTGATCAATGCCAGAAGCTTAGGAAATAAGATGCCTGAGCTCCAGGTGAGGCCAGTTGAAGGGCAGTGGATGTGGCAGCTGTCACTGGGACCTTGGCCACCCAAGGGCATGACTGGGACCTAAACCTAGAGGGCTGCACAATGTTCAGGACGGATAGGGGGGAGGCATGGGGGTTAGTACTGATGGTCAGAAAGGCATCGGTATTGGAGGGGTGGAGGAGGCGAAGGGGGACATGGAGGCGATTTGGGTCACCCTGCAAACAAAGAGGGGTAAGACAGTAAAAACAGGGGTGATCTACAAACCCCCCGCACTGGCGGAGGATCTGGAAGAGAGCCTGGTTGCAAACATTGTGGGCCACTGTAGACTGGGAAAGGGAGGGGTAGTAGTGATTGGGGACCTAAACATGCCTGGGATGGACTGGGAGACTATGACATTCCCAGTGGCCAGGGAGCAGAGAGTGCTGGATGTCTTTCAGGACGCATTCCTGATCCAGCAGGTGGGGGAGCTGACTAGGGAGGACTGGATACTGTTTGTGGTCCTGGCGGACAGTGACCAGATTAGGGGCCCGGAGGTGAGTGACCCATTGCCGGGGAGTGATCATGCCATGGTCTGGTTTTTCCTGGACCTGGGGGGATGAAAACTGCACAAAGACAGTGGTAATTGATTTTAGGGGTGCGGATTTCAGTGGCATGGGAAGGATTCTTAAGGGTTATTTGGACGAGATAAGGCCATGCATGGATGCTGACAGTAAGTGGGAGATCATTAAGAGGTGGGTAGAGGAGGCTGTCAAGACCTGTGCAAGGGTGAGGCACAAATTCTGTAGGGCCAGAAAACCGTGTTGGTGGACCCGGGAGGTTCAGGAGGCGGTAAGGGAAATGAAAACTGCCTTTAGGCGCTTCAAGTGCTCAAGGAGGGAAAGGGATCGGGGGGAGTATGAACTGATGTCCAGAAGGGTCACCATGGTAGTAAGATTGGGTAAAGCGAGGACAAAATAGAACCTGGCCAGGGGAATCTGGAGGGGTAATAAGGGATTCTTTAGCTATATAGGGGAAAAAAGGAAAATGAGGGTGCAGATTAGCAGGATTAGGGCAGGGGACGGCGAGCAGGCTGAGGTACTAAATGAGTACTTTGCCTCAGTTTTTAACAGGGGGATGGGGGCTGCACCTTCCCACGGGAGAGATAGTAAACCAGCAAAAGAGGTAGGACCCTTAGAGGCCGGAAGCCTAGCCAAGTCTGGGGGGGGGGGTGATGGGCTGGCACCATCAGGTGAGGGGCAGGAAGAGCAGGTGGCAAAGGGGGGGGACGGGGAGGTTTAATTTCCCAGTTGATAGGGTATGGAAAGTTCTCAGGTCCCTAAGGACAGAGAAAGCTCCTGGGCCAGATGAAATGCATCCCAGGGTGCTGAGAGAATTGGCAAATGCCCTGGTGGCCCCCAGCAAAGCTTTTCAACATCTCTCTGCGGACGGGATGGGTAACCCATGACTGGAGGGTGGCCCATATCATGCCTATCCACAAGGGTGGATCAAGAGAGGAGATGGGGAACTACAGGCCCATTAGCCTGATGTCTGTGGTGGGTAAGGTGATGGAGGGTATTCTCAAGGATAGGCTTGGGGGGAAGCTGGAGCAAATGAGGTACCTGCACGATAGACAGCATGGCTTCCTCCCAGGAAGATTGTGTCAGACAAACCTTGTGCAATTCTACAATTGGGTGATGAGTGCCCTGGACCAGGGTAGGCCAGTGGACTTCCTCTTTCTAGACTTCAGCAAGGCATTTAATTCTGTACTCCACAGTGGCCTGCTGGCTAAGCTGCGGGAAATGGGGGTGGGGAGACAGATGATCAGGTGGATAGGAAATTGGCTTTCGGAGTGTACTCAGAGGGTAATGGTTGGAAGGATAGTCTCATCCCCAAGGAAGGTCATTAGTGGGGTCGCCCAGGGATCGGTCCTGGGGCCACTCCTGTTTAACGCCTATGTTTCTGACATAAGGAGGGGTATCAGGAGTGAAACGAGTCTCTTTGCAGATGACTCGAAGCTGGGAGCGGTGGTGGATGGGGATGAGGGGAGAGTGGCCCTGCACAAGGATCTCGAGGCTCTGGAGAGGTGGTTGAATAAGTGGGGACTGAAGTTCAGCGCGGGGAAATGCAGGGTTCTGCACCTGAGGTCCAGAAACCCAGGCCAAGTGTACACCCTGGGGGGAGACACACTACAAGTCACGAAGGGTGAGAGGGATCTGAGGGTGGTGGTGGATGTTAAAATGAACAACTCTTAGACTTTTAGGAGGGCAGAGGCCGAGGCCAATAGGATGTTGGGATGCATCACTAGGGGGATCACCTCCAGAAGGAGGGATGTGAACCTTCCTCTGAATAACTGCCTGGTTAGGCCACCTCAAGTACTGTGTGCAGTTCTGGAGGCCGCACCTAAAAAGGGACATTGCACTCCTTGAGAGGGTCCAGAGGAGGGCAGCCAGGATGATCTGGGGCATGGGAGAAAGGACCTACGGGGAGAGACTTGAGGAGCTCAACATGTACACCCTGGAGGAGAGGAGGAACAGGAGGGATATGATAGAGGTCTTTAAGTACATAAAGGGGATAAATAAAGGAGGCTTGGACTGGGTGTTCCAAATAAAAAAGAAGGGGGGCAACCAGAGGACATGGGTGAAAGCTGGAGGGGAGGGGGACTCAGGGGGGAGAGGAGGAGGAGGTATTACTCACTAAGAGGGTAGTGTAACCATGGAATGTACTGCCCAAGGGACTGGTGGAGGCTGATATTGTGGAGGGGTTCAGGAGGGACTTGGACAGGTATAGGGGAAGGGTGAAGCTGGGAAAGTCCAATACCGGGGAAATACCCTAGAAAGGGGATGGGGAAACCCAAGGGGGTGAGGGGGGCAGCAAAATGGGTACCCAGTATGGGTGTTGACTGTCGAGAAGACACGAAAGACCATGAGGCCTATTCTGCTGGCATTTTAGTATGTTAGTATATGAACATATGAAAAATGCCAGCAGATACAAACCCTAAGGTCTATTGAGTCTGCTCGATTGTGCAGCTATCAGCTTTTGCTCTGCAGTTGCCCCCCTCCCTGTCCAGTAGCAACCTTGCCCCTGACCCTGTCCCATCCCCTCTTAAAACTGCTCACTAACCTCAATGTTACCACCTCATCTAGCAGTGCATTCCACCCAGCCACCACCCTTTCCGTGAAGCAGTGTCTTCTCATTCCCTTTTGAACCTTCCTCCCTCCAGTTTCAGACTGTGTCCCCTAGTGTCTCTGCCTCCCTTGAACCTAAACATCCCCTTTGTACTAACCCTGTTTATGCTTCTAATGTATTTGAAGGTTTCAATCATATCTCCTCTATCCCTCCTGTCCTCCAGGGAGTACATTTTGAGCTCCCTCAGTCTGTCATCGTAGGGTTTTCCCTCCATGCCTGTGATCATTAGAGTCGCTCTGTGCTGGACTCCCTCCAGCAGCTTGACATTCCTCTTTAAGTAGGGACGCAGTACTCCAGATTTAGCCTGACCAGTGACCTGTACAGTGGTAAGATAACCTCCCTCCTCCTTGAGGTGATTCCCCTGGCTATACACCGCAACATCTTGTTGGCCTTTGCTGCTGCGTTCCTGCACTGTGCTGAATGTTTCACTTGCCCTGTGATTCGTACCCCAAGATCCTTTTCCTCCTCTGTAGTGGATAACTGTATCCCACCCAGTCTATAGCAGAACTTCTGATTCTTCGCTCTGAAGTGCATAACTTTGCACTTTTTTGTGTTGAAGCCCAGCTGCCATGTGTCTGACCAATGATTAAGTTTACCCAGGTCTTCTTGCAGTCCCTTCCACCCCTCTGTGCTGTCCATGACTGCACCTTTCTTTGTGTCATCTGCAAACTGGCTGGTCTTATTGCTAACCCCATCTGCTATGTCACTATTAAATATGCCAAACAGCACTGAGCCCAGTGGGACCCCCCTTGTCACAGCGTTTGGAGATGAGAGTTCCCATTTACAACAACCTTCTGCTGTCTATCTGTCAACCAGTTATTGACCCACCACACCATCCTATCCCCAACCCCCAGGTACCCCAGCTTACTTACCAACCTCCCATGTGGCACCGAATCAAAGGCCTTGCTGAAGTCCAAATACAGGACATCAACTGCATGGCCCTTGTCAGTTGTCCTTGTTACCCAGTCATAGAAGTCAATCATGCTCATCTGGCAGGATCTACCAGCAACAAACCCATGTTGTCTGCTATCCTAGAGACCATTTTCCTCCAGGAATGCTACCAGCCTTTCCTTGAGGATAGACTCCAGTGGTCCCTCCCTACCAGGGGGTCCTCCACTCTCAACTCCTGGACGCTCTCCCCATTTGTCAACACTAGGTCCAGTATGTTTCCTTCTCTGGTTGGCTCCCTTACCAGTTGCACCAGGAAGCTGTCCTGGAAATCATTCAGGATGACCTCTTCCCTGATGCTTGTGGTAGTAAGGGTACCCTATTCCACCTCCGGCAGGTTTAAGTCCCCCACTATCATGGTGTGACCCTTTGTGCAGACTCTCCTTATCTGCTCCCCTAGCTCTCTATCAACATCCACGCTTTGTGCTGGTGGCCTGTACACCACCCCCAGCCTCATCTTCTTACCTCTTAGGTCCTATATCTGTACCCATAGGGCCTCCACCCTGCCCTCCTCCCCATCTTCTCTGCTGCAGAGTATTCCTTCGTTTGCATCAATAGGCACCCCTCCCTCCTTCCCTCACCCCCAGTCCTTCCAGTACAACTTGTAGCCTGGGACCACTAGGTCCCAGTCCTGGTATTGGGTGGCCCATGTTTTGGTGATGGCAGCTATGTCCACCTCCCCTTCTGCCATCAGTGCTTTCAACTCAGCGGACTTGTTCCCCAGGCTCCTCGCATTCAAGGAGACCACCCTCCAGTTTGTCCCTCCCCCTTTTCTGCTCACCTCTTGACCACCCTTCCTGCTCCCCCTCCTTGAGACTGAATCCTCACTTTTCTCTTCGCTACTGGCTTGGGGGGGGGTATATATTCCCCCAGCTCTGCTTCAGTACGACTGCACCTTCCTTACTCCAGTGCTGCCTGTCTGGGTCATACAGGTTCTTGTTTTGCCATTCCACTCCACCCCTCCCCCAGCCCTTACCCCTGGACTGACACCATTGCTCTAACCATATGTTGAACTCTTTTATCCGTTGCTTCCTGGCTGTTCTGGCCCTGATACTGGGAGAACTTCTGAGAAAGCAACCGAGCGCCATGTTCTCTCACATAATCTACCCACCTCCCTAAACCTCTCTTGCACCTCCCCGACTGTGCATTCTGCAAGGTCATTTGAGCCCAGGTGCACCACCAAATGAATGTTCTCCTGTTCCCTCCCCACCCTATTAAGATATTGCCCCACCTTCTCTGCTGTCATGCCTGGCATACATTCCACCCATATGCAGCCCCTCCTGGTTCTCTTGCCCCCCCATCTCACTCCTTTCAGAACTGAGTCCCTCAAAACTATGACCCTGCCTTTTCCTTCTTGCTCTCCTCTGTGTAATCCCCCCTCTCCTGGATGCAGTCTCACTCAATGTCCATGTTACTCCTCCCCATTTTTCCTCCTGTCATGCCCATTTTCTGCTTTGCTCCTCCCCACCACCTTCCCCCCTACCTGTGTCACCACCAGTTGGTGCACCTTCATCTCGCCCCAGTTGGTCATCCCCCTATTCCCCAACTCTACCCCTCCCGTCTCTCTGCCTGGATCAACCTCATCACCCTCCTCCCCCCATCATCTGCTCTCCCTCACCTTTCTTTGGCCTCTTCTGCCCCACACCAGTCCTTTCTTCTACCCTTCCTCCTATACCCCATACCTCCCCTGTCTTCTTTCTGCCTGATAGCTTGTCTCATTGTTTTCTCTAACCCTCCTTTCACCCATCTCTCCTCTGAGCTCTCCCTGTACCTGGCTCTCCAGGCTTGCCAGCCCTGACAGTCTGTTACTCTTCTCTGTGGCCTTGCCCTTAGCCCCCCACCCCCGACCCAGTGTCTGTCACCTTTCTTTCCTAACTTGCCCTCGGCTTTGTTTTTTCCTTGTTTTTGACCTCCATCTACCCCACTAACTCTGGTTCCCTTGTTTCCTGCTGATCTGGTGATTCTGGCTCCTTTAGCCTGTCTGTCTTCCCATCCCTGGGCCTGCTTGCCAAGCTGGCTGGATAGCCTTCTCTTTAGACTCCTGTCCCTAGATGCCTCCCATCCCCTCTCCCTTCTCCCCAGTTCTCTCAGCCTTACAGTCTCATCCCTTAATGGCCCAAGCTGTTTGCACAGTAAGCATCCTCCAGCCTTCCATACAGTTCTTAAGAAGATGGCTGCCCTGCAACCATTGCACCGCACTGTCCTTCCTCCTCCCCTCCTGTTTTTCTCCTGTACTTCCCCATCCCTTCTCTATCCCTGTGATCCTGTCTTACCCATCCCCCTGATCTGTCCACTCCCCTAATCATCCTCATCTGTCACCCCCCTTTCCAGTCTTCACTTACCATGTTCCTGGTGCCTTGTCCTGAATGTATAACTTTTATCTATAGCCTCCTAATTCCCCTCCTCTGTTCTCCTGTGTGACATAGAGCTGTCTGCTAGTCAGACCAGTGAGGGTGTGACCCCCTCCTATAAAGCAGGAGAATCTCGGGGAGGGTGGGATGGAGGGAGAGAGGGATGAGTCTATCCCCATCTCTCACAAGAGACAATCAGCCCCCAGTTCCTCCAAGTGAATCCTCAGCCAGCCCAGTCCGCTCCCTTGTACCAAATTTAAATGTTATACTCTGTAGGCAGAGAAAAAAAAATAAAACCGTTAAAATTAAATCACGTAGCACTGCTGAAGCAATGCCCTGATATCTGCCGCCTGGACAAGGATAGAAGTTCTAACTCCAAACTGTGCTATATACTTTTATAGATAAAGAAAAACACTGCCCCGTAATGCCGTCCTTCATCTCTGTACCACTGCTTCACTGACAAGTCACCTTGTTTTGGCTGCCCCTCTCGACCAGCTCGCTGGAATCTTTGGTGGAAAACTCAAAAGCATACTCCAGCGTTCCACCTACTTCAGCTGCTCAATTTGTGCAGTGGGCTCCGTGGTCACCAGTCGAGAACTGTAACCCAGCACCTCTTAATTATCTCCCCAAACTGACTACCATGTCTGCACTTAGCTGGCGTCTCTGTCTACCCCCTCAATCACTTGCAACCCGTCTTCCATGTGAGCGGCTAGTGACATGGCCTGTTGAATTAAAGGGTCCTCTCCCTTTGTTTGTAAATCGTGCCCTTTCTCTCCTCTTCTACTGGCTCACCCACCTATCCCCATCTCTCACGAGAGACAATTAGCCCTCCATTCCTTCAAACAAATCCTCAGCCAGCCCAGCTCACTCCCTTGTACCGAATGTAAATGTTATACCCCGTAGGAAGAGAAAAAAAAATAAAAAAGTTAAAACTAAATCATGTAGCACTGCAGAGTTAAGTCAAAGCAATACCCTGATATCTGCTGCCTGGACAAGGATAAAAGTTCTGACCCCAAACTGTGCTATATATTTCTATAAAAATACTGCCCTGTAATGCCTTCTTCCATCTCCTCACCGCTGCTTCACTGGTGAGTCACCTTTTTTAGCTGCCCCTCTCGATCAGCTTGCAGGGATCATTGGTAGAAAACTCAACAGCGTACTCTGGTGTTCTTCCTACTTCAGTCGCTCCCCTTGTGCAGCGGGCGCCGTGGTTGCCAGTTGAGAACTGTAACCTGGCACCCCTTAATTACCTCCCCAAACTGTCCACCATGCCCGCACCTAGCGGGCATCTCTCTCTACCCCACCTCCGTCACTCGCAGCCCATCTTCTGTGTGAGTGGCTGCGGATGCATCCTGGTAAATTAAAGGGCCCTCTCCCTTTGTTTGTAAATCATACCCTTTCTCTCCTCTCCTACTGGCTCACCCACATATCCCCATCTCTCATGAGAGACAGTCAGACCCCCGTTCCTCCAAGTGAATCCTCAGCCAGCCCAGTCTGCTCCCTTGTACCCAGTTTAAATGTTATACCCCACAGGCAAAGAAAAAAATAAATAAAACCGTTAAAACTAAATCACATAGCACTGCAGGGTTAACGCTGGCAAACACTGACATTGACATCCTGCCCCGTATGAGATCCCTGATGTCTCATGTGAAAACACTGAAGAGCAGCAGGCCTAGGACCTACCCCTGCCCCTCGCTATTTGTCACCCTTCTCACTGCTGACCTATCATTAATTACCACCCTCTGAGTCCTGTCCCTAAGCCAGCTGCCCACCTTGCCAGTCACTGTGTCATCTCTGCATATATATCTCAGCTTTTTCATTAACTTTCAGAGTCCATGCTGGTTGAATCTCTGTGCAGCACAGATGGCAGTAACATTCTCTTCCCCTCCTTCCTTGTATTGTGAAGTGCTTTGGGATACAGTTTGTATGAAAGGTGCTATATAAAACCAAGTTCCTTTTGGAGCAATGACACAATGTTTCTCTGGATTTTCAAGATGGTCTATCTTCTTGAAATGCCCATATAGCGCCATATGGACTAAAATATAGGGCACTTGGAGAAGAGCTGTAGAATGCCTGAACTCAAATGGGAAGACCGCATTCCTTCCCAAATTAATCTCAGCAAACTAAAGCAAGAAGCACAATGCTACATCTCATTTTCTAGCTGTCTGGTTGGGGGGGGGGGACTATGGGAAGTAGTGATGTCTATGTTGTATTCCCTTTACAAGGACAGGAGATTATAGAAACATTCAAATACCACACAGGAGGGTGGTATATTGCACAGAAAGAGATGCTCAAGGATGAGGGGCCGTTATATGAAACTGAAAGGGGGGAGACTTAAGAGTGGATATGAGGAAATATTTCTTCACGGAAAGGGTGGTGGATGCCTGGAACAGCCTTCCAGCAAAGGTGGTGGGTACCAAAATGGTAACAGATTTCAAACATGCATGGGATAGGCACAGGGGGACCTTAGTAACAGGGCTGGGATGAGGAAGGCCTGAGATCAGTTAAGGTCTATGATAGCACAGTAGGTAGGGACGTTAGAGCAGACTAGGTGGGAAAAGAGGTCCTTTTCTGCCGACAGCTTCTATGTTTCTCAGTTGAAGTCACCCACATAGTAGCCCACTGGTGGGACAGCCCCATGTTCTAGCAGTTTTTTTTTTCATATACGTTTTTGTAGTTTTCTGTGTTTTCTCTCTCCTGGGTCCACGGTGTACACATGCGTGAGCGCGCATGGAGCACATGCTCACGGCAGGATCCTGTGACCCCTTCCACCCCACCCCAGACTTGCATCACCACTCCTGCCGCCTACGCATCCCACCATACCTCCACCTGGTGGGAGCGGGACTACGCAGAAGTGGGCATCCACCCCTGGAGGTGAGAGTCGCAAGTTGTTGCTCAGTCCCACTCTAACCCTCCCCCCAAGCCGGCTCCCTGGTGACCTGAGGTTGTTCCTGAACCCAGGTTGCCGACGTAGCCCGAAGTTTGACGTCCAGTGCCTTAACCCTCAGCGCCACCGGGTCGGCTATCCTAGCAGTTTTAAAAGGAGAGAGCATACACCAGGGTGTCAGGATTGTGCTCTGGCCCAGAATGTAATCCCTCTGAACCTTGGTGGATTTGCAGTCCAGTTGAAGGAGCCTATAGTCCAACTGAAATGCAACATCTTATTTTCAGTGGAGACCCCTGGCTATACGCAAATCTGCTGCTGGGAAAAATGAAGTACTGGGATGAAAAGTGACTTGCTCAGGGTCATACCCAGTGCTTGCGATGGTTTCACAGCTGAGTATTCTAACTGCTGAAAGACTCCCCTCCTCCACTTCACCAAACACCCGGGTCTACAGCTTATGCTTGGAATTCATCACAGTAGAAACTGCCCAATCTGCCATGTGTATTTTTTCAGGTTTAGTGCCTGTTAAAAATCATTAAAGTACATTTCTGCAGTATTCATTGGAGCGTATGGTACAAATCACCCATTGCTTCTGGCTGATTCATAGCCTCAAGTTCTGTCTATGAAAGCCATGGGTGTGGTAGCGAGTGCAGCTCAGTTAATAGGTTTGCACAATCCCTGCAGGCCTGGGAGGGAACTGCAATCAGTTAGCACAAGCCATGCAGCAACCACAGATCCAGCACAGCGCATGTTAAAATAAAGTTAAATGGCATGAAGCAAACACTTGAAATACAATTAAAGTTCTAATTGCATACATATTCATGAGCATAGTAAGGCCCCTGATTGCCTGTTGGATCAGTCATTAATCTCTTAGAAATGACGGATCCAGCTGCCAATTCACACTGCATGCCAGCAACGTGTCCTACATGAGATTCCCCTCGTGCTGCACCCTCCACAGTACTCCAAGCATCAGCTGCAAGTAAAAAAAATTGAAAAGCGTGGTTGTTATTGCAATTAAATGTATAATCACAATAACAACTTCCGAGCTGTTCATTTCTGAGGATTAACAACCAGACGGTGGGAGGGGACCACGCATCTCATTATCCAGTTGTTAATTTCTAAGAATGGCCATCTTCTCAGTTATTACTGCTGATATCATCAGGGTTGACAGGATTTCTCAATTGCCCAGAGGTACGTTGTCATGCTACTGTGTAGGCAGCTTGGTTTGAAATTGAACCCAGGTCCCTGTGCTTCAGCATTTTGAAGAGCAAAGTGCTTCCTGCCACAAGGGTGTTGTTGCCATCACTCTTACCTTGCAGTTACCCTGCAGCTCATGCATCACTTCGTCCTCCGCAGGGGCAGTGCAGGTACGTGGACTGATGTGCCAGTGGAAGGGGGAATGAGAGCATGCTGCCATGGCGCTGATAGAACCATATAGCAGCTTCTTGTCTGTTGAGTGGCGGCTATGAACAGGGAGAATAATGGAATGGTGTCAGGATACTGGCTGCCACCCACAAGCTGGACTCACCTGTAATACTGAATACTGTCTCTTCTTGTTGCTGTACGGGGAGCCCTGCCATAGGGAGCAGACACGGAGGATTGTGGGGGTGAATGAGTAGATCTATGGAAAGGGGCACTGGTGACTTTACACCGAGTTACATGCCCTGGTAAAAAGTGCTGTGCCTGCATTGGCTTCATGTGCTTCAGACCTACTTCATAGGAACAGTATGTGCACTTTTGTATAGGAGCCCTGGCTGCCTGCTGTTGGCCCATCCCATGTGCCCTGGTAACCAGTAGAGGTTGGATTCGCTGCTAGAGATTGGATGTCAGGTCTATGTGTCCTCTCCTCCAGCATAGAAGCAGTAAATAAAACATATTGATAATGCTGGAGTATTTCTGCTCTCTTCAGCAGGCTAATGACTTTGTAACAGCATTGGGGTCTTTCATGAGTGCAAGACCAGAAAAGATTAAGGATTAGGAGAGAGCTTCAGAAACACAACCTCCTCCTCCTTCACCCCCTGTCCACACCAACATCATCGACTTAGTCTGATTCACGGCAGGTCTCAGGTTATCAGTTACCACAGCGCACAGGCAGGCAGCACGCACAAATGAAATCTGTGGAGCCCTTTCTCTCAGATTTACCACCTTAGTGTATTTGCTTGCCATAGCTTCTCTCTGCAAAGGCATTTATAAAATGATTTGATGGGTTTCATTCTTGGTTGGACCATAGTGCTGTAGTAAGGGTGCCCTCTTGTGAAAATATATTGACTTGCATTGGCTAGAGAAGTGCAGATTTTTTCCTCAGCAAAGGGGACAACGGTTTAGTGTTCAGCAATGCACACTACAAGGAAATTTTCTTGCAGCTTTCATCTGTGTTTCTGATAGTATATTTGCCAATGGGTTTTAAAAGACCATGCAGAAAATATCCACGTTGCATCAGAATGTGAGAACAGCCCTGCAACTTAGCATGGCAAAAATGTTATGTGACTTATGTCTGTAAACTATATGAAATATGTTTTGATTTCCTTTACTTGTATGATCCTCCAAAATCTACCTGCATCGAAGTATTATTTTGCTGTTAAAGTATGATTGCTTATTGTTTTTACCTTTTCCTAACTGAAAGGGGTTGCATAGCTTTCATGGAAGGAGGCAACCTAGTGGCTGGATGCAACGCCGTAATCCTGGATCCCCAGGTTTGAATAACTCCGTCTAGACCTTAAGGTAGTCAGCCTCCTCTCTCTTCCACCCTTCCTGTACTGTCCGTAAAAAGAGGCTCATTATTTAAAAATATCTTTCCCACTGCTGAAGCATGCAGTGACGCCATACTCTTTGTCATACTACAGTCTGTTGCTATGGGAATGACTGTGATGCCACAAACACAAGATTGTGATGTTTTGCGCCACTTGCACCTGGTACAGAATGCCATGGCTAGATAGGTTGCCGGAGCTCCTTACTTCAAGTGGGTCACTCCAGTTTTGCGGATGTCGCACTGGCTACCTGCGAGGTGGCACGTCTCCTTTAAGATAGATTTGTTAACATGCAAAGCCTTACACCACCTGGGCCCTGGGTGGCTACCTGAAAGAGCTCCTTTGTCCATATGCTCCTGATCATCCTTGCTGTTCCTCGGAGGAGGGTCTCCTTAAAATCCCCCGGTTCTGCCTTACACCATCAGGGAATCGGGCATTCACTGTAGCTGCACCTATTTTGTATAATCCATTTTCACGTGATCTGAGGGAGTCTCCTCTGTGGAAATTTTTAAGAAGGGGCTGAAATACCACCAGTTTTCTCTGGCTTTCCGTTCTTATTAAGTGATATTTGGATATTCTGCCAGCATTATTTATTGTATTAGCTGTTTATGATAGTTTAAAGACCTGTTTTGCTATAACTGGCTTTACACATGTTGTGCTGTTGTACATTTTGCAAGGTGCTCAGAGCCTGCGGGATGGGGCATGCTATAAATATACTAATACCGTTACTACTTTACAACATAACCTAAGTGTTGTAGGAGTGGAGGATGGGCTCTTGTTTAGTCAAAGATGTAAGTTACTACCATTGCTGAGACCGCTATTACAGTATTAATACATTATTGATCGAGATATCAGTAATATATTAACATTTTAAACATCCTTACCAGAAGAAGAGTGTCTCATTTGCAGGTGAAAGGAGTGCTACAGTTGATGAAGAGCTCTTCCTCACCTTCAGTTTATTGATTATAACATCAATATTATATTATATATATATATAAAATATTATAGGTGCGCAGTCGTCCCCCTATATTCGGGTTCAGTCTTCACTTCTGCAAATTTTGGACTTCAATAAGTTTGCAACCGCTCAGCCGATTCACATGAACCTTTGTATGCTCCATCAGGGGCCACACATCTCTTGATATGGAGAGCTTAGTTTCAGTTGGATGAATGGGTGCGAGGATACTGATTGCAAAAAATGTGAAAATTACCACTTTTGTGAAATTGTGTGTCACGCCTCTGCACAAAAACGGTGTGGAATTTTGGTCTGAAATATTTCGGGTTTATTGGTCTTGGGTCACAGATGTACCTTTTCAAGCTTTGATTAAAAAATATTAATCCGTTCCAAAGTTATTACATTTGAAAGTTTCCCATTATTTCCTATGGGTCCAGTTAGATGTCCTGCTCGAAAAAGGATTTTTTATCGCAAATGCGAAGTCCTTTTTCACAAACGCGGGTCTTTTGCTGCAAATGCGGAATCTATTTCCATGCTCCCACTGTCTTGTTTACACTTAGTGGTGGCAACAAACTTAAATAACTTAAAAAACAGAGGGCTTTAGTAAACACCAACAGCTGCATTTACCTAATCGGGGCTCGTACACTTTGATTCTGGGGTTATTTTTTCATAAGTTGTTGAGAAATGTGTTTTTTTTTTAGCCGCAGAAATCCTTTTTCGCACACCATGAAAAAGAAATGCCACAAAACAGGATCTTTTTCCACAATTTGAGATAAAGGATTTTCTTTTGCTGCAAATTGCGAAAAAGTATTCTTTTTCACAATTTGTGAAACAGGGCTTCCTTTTACTGCAGATTGCGAAAAAAGGAACAGCAGAACAGGATTCTTCTTCGTAATTTGCAAAAAAGGATTTTTTAAACAGCTGTTTCTTTGTCACTGCACAGTTACCAAATGGTTTATGATTTTAGTTTGAGATTTTCCGGGTACAAAGGGCTTACCCCACAGATGTGCATTTTGCAGGTTTGGTGAACATATTTTACTTTGCTCTGGAGTTCTACAGGGTTAAATTTTCATTGGTTTCCCATAGGATAACATTTTGTAATGGGAGATGTACAGAGTCCTTTCTTTGTCACTCCGCTGTGAAGAAACAGTTTAAAATTTTGTTCTGAAATTTTCAGGGTAGGAAGTGCGTGCTTCACCGATGTGCCTTTTGCTGGTTTCGTCAAAATATATTACTTTTGTGTTGAGTTACACAGGTGTCAAATTCTCCTATGTTTGCTATAGGAGAAACCTATAATATCAGCCATGATGGCAGCGTAGGCCTTTATGCATACATGGCACTGAGGTCCCTGCGCTCCCACATGCAAATATGCTTTGTCACACCTCTGTGAAGAAACACTTTCATATTTTGTTCTGAAATATTCAGGGTAGAAAGGGTTTGCCTCACCGATGTGTATTTTGCTGGTTTTGTCAAAATATAGTACATTGGTGTCGAGTTACACAGGTCTCAAATTTTCCTGTGTTTTCTATAGGAGAAAATTGTAATGTCAGCAGTGATGGCAGCACAGGCTTTTATACATACAGGGCCCTGCACACCCACATACAGATATGCAGAGGATTAGGGAGCTATGGGAGTGCACAGCTGGAAGGGAAATAAAGATAGAATTATAATCTCAAAAATTATGGATGCTTAGGGGTGCAGGGCCATTCATACACATGGTATTTAGGAAAATTGTGTAAAAATAGCACTGAGCATGGGAAATAGGGAGATTATTAAATCTCTTTACATAAGGGCACAAGACAGGAAGGGGCAGTGGAGCATCAGCAGATCGCATTATTTGCAATGCGATCTTGGATGCTCCATGCCTGCCTGTTTGAAAATGCAAGCTGCACCCCTCCAGTTTGGAACATTTTTGAGTGTTCAGCTACGACAGTGCTGCTCTGCATAATGTGAGTACGGGGGGGGGGCAGGGTACTGACGCCCTGAACGTTGCAACGATCGCTGCATTAACTTTGCCAGTAGTTCTCCTTTAAGTGACTTCCTGAGGGCCACACAGTATGCAAGTGGAAGTTGTGGGAATCAAACCCAGGCCTTCTGGATCTACCAAGCTCATTCACAGCTCTTTACTGTAATGTCTCAGCTATACTGCCTCGCCCAAAACAGTTATAATTAAGAAATTTAAAGTTAAAACAATTATAATCTGTTTCATTCGGCATTGTCCTCAGCTTGTTCAATGCCTTTGGGGTGCTGTCCATGTGTCTTCAGTGCAGCCGTCTACGCAGTCCATTTTTCTTTGTCTGCTGGGCCAATAAATAAAAAGACTTGGCTATCATGACTCTCCCACAGATGCACCAGTAATATGAGTGCCCGAGGAAGGTTCAAATCACACAACACATCTCTGACTCCCTTGCTTTTTTCTTTATTACCATGTGGCATAACAAACATCCAGGAAGATCAGTACTGAGTCCTCATTCGATAACACTGGGCCATGCCTCTTAGCTAATCCCAAGATTTGTCTCTACTCTCTAGTCCCAATATTGTTCACAACTGCTGTCATGACCAGTGGGTACCTTCTGACTATCATCCATACAGTTCAGTAACGTATACCTTAACGATTGGGAACTTTGCATCTGCATCCTGAAGCTCAGGCTGTTCTCTGAGCCAGTCAGTCAGAAAGAGGACTGCATGGTCCCCCCCTCCGTTTCCTCCGGTAGCCCAGTGATTTGGAGATGTGTACTCCTCACCTGGTTTTCCGGGATTTCCAGCCATGATTGCGTCTGCTTGGAGTTGTGGAGCATGCATAGCTGCCACTGTCTGACACTTCTCTGAATTCCGCTTTATGTCTTGCATCTCTGATACCATGGTCTCCACCAAGGTCTCCACAGTTGTCATCTGTGTTGTGAGGCTATCGAATTTATGTTTCATAGCAGCCATGGAGGGAAGGAGCTGCCACACTTTGCTGTCCAAGTATTGCAGCATTTCCTTTTGGCCTTCTCTGTCAGCTTCTCCAAGCTGCATAAAGCTCATGCTGGGGCCTGCCAAGGCTGACCCGCTTTCATCTTTTCAGCTGTTCGCTGGTGCCTGGTTTCTGTTTGGCTTAACCGTCATGACCTATAATGTTTATAGTCCCAAAGGTTGTAAACAGTTCCAACAAAAAGTATATTTTAAGATTTAATATAGGACCACTGCAAAAATTGGTACAGGGAGCTGAAGTTTCATGTGAGTTCCTTATTCAGGCTCCACCTCCACTGCTGATATTGAAGTAATGCCAATACTGTGTTAGCTCTAATGTTTATGTTTTACACTCTGTGCTTTAACCCTAATAAATACATTAAGAAGAAGAAGACGAAGAATCAGCATTTATATATCATTTTTTCATACACAGTGTATCCCAAAGCACTTTTACAAGCAATGCTAGACTTGTAGTGAAGTGACTGAATATGTGGTGGCAGCCTTATTACACATCAACACCCACACACAGCCTGGACAATTGCACGAACCGGTTTATGGGAAGGGGAATGTTGGTCAGGACACCAGGAATGTCCCCTACTCTTTGCAAAGAGTGCCCTGGGTTCTTTACTTATACCTGGACACCACCAGGATGGGTAGAAGGGACCTTGGTTTAATGTCTTATCCTAAGGATGGCAAAAAAACCTGCAAAAAAAAAAAAAGATTCCTCGTTGTCCCCTCCCCAACCCACACCACCCTTTGCGCACCCCACCTCCCCCATCACCCCATGCTTACCTCCAGAGGGCTGGTGCTGCAATCTTCTGTGGAGCAGGAACACGTCTGAACTCTTCAAAAGCCGACTGGGAACTGAACAAAATGCGGTAAGCTTTATAATGGCAGGCAATGGGGGGTTTCAACTTAGGTGGCTATCTCAGCCAATTTTGGTAATCTTTTTTCACTAGATTTTCAACATGGGGTTCTTGGGACCCCACCTCATGAACACATGCACTGTCATCTCGTTACTCAGTCCAGAAAGGTGATTTTGCGGTCACTGCGCGGAATCACTTTTCGGGACTAATTAATGAAACGACAGTGCCACTGTTCATGAAGTGGGGTCCCAAAAAGCCTATGTTGAAAATTTGGTGAAAAAATTCCAAAAAATGACTGCATTACATGCGTGCATTGCGCAGTTTCCACGCACGCTCGTAATTTCGGCAATCTTTAATATTTTTACTCCAGATTTTCAACATTGCCATTTTTTCACACCTCCTTATGAACACTACAACTGTCATTTTTCATATCCTGCCCAAAATGTGTTTTCGCACCTGTGGCGCACAATGGCGTGGTCACTGTGGGAAATCAACTTTCAGGATAGATTAACAAAATCACAGTGCCACTGTTCATGAGGGGAGGTCCCAAAATGCATGTGTTGAAAATGTGGTTAAAAGAATCCCCAAAATAATTGCGTTACGGGCATGCATTGAGCAGTTTCTACACACGCTCATGACTTCACCAATTTTTCATATTGTTGCCCCAGATTTTCTACATTGCCATTTTTTATACCTTTTCATGAACAGTACAGCTGTCATTTTTCACATCCTGCCCAAAATGTGTTTTCGCACCTGTGGTGCCAAATGGCGCAGTCGCTATGCAAAATCACCTTCCGGCTAACGAACTGATAGTGCCACTGTTCATGAGGTGGGGTCACAAAAAGGCCATGTTAAAAATTTGGAGTGAAAATACCAACAGATACCTGGGGCATTAGGGTTTCCAACCATAATGCCCCACCCTGTAGAGACTGACAGGCATCAGGGGTGTGACTTTGATCGTCGACTGTAATGCTCATGCTATTCCACCCACACACTCCCCGTGCAGCCAGTGACAGGCATCGAGGTGTGCCTTGGAGTCTTCGGCCCCAAAATTCACCCCATTCTCCTATACTGCACCCATCTCAGCATATTTTCTTATGGAATGGGGTGAGCGTAACGCCCGAAGACCCCAAGGCACACCGTGACACTTATCAGTGTCTGCAGGGTTGGGTGAGGTAAAATTTATTTATTTATGTATTGAAATGTTTCACCAGGAGGGCACACTGAACAACAAGTTGCTCGTCTCACAGTGCGACCTGGGGGGAGGGGTTACATAGGGTTGTGAAGGATGATCCGTTACAATAGTATGTGGGTAGTACAAACAATACAACATTGTGATATTGTACAGCAGTTGGAACACAAGGTATTGTACAATAAACAGTAGTGGAACATTGGATAAATTACAATACATGTACAAAATCATACAAAAGAACATATAAACGTACAAAACAGTAATAATGCGATAGAACCATTTAATGGAAATGGCGTGAGCGTTATGGCCAAAGGCACACCCTAACACCTGTCAGTCTCTGCAGGGTGGGGGTGGGTTTGGTGTCAGTTCAATACTTCACTGCCATTCCTATTATGGATCTTTCGAACTCCTGCACTACCAATGCCAATGACAGCAAGACAACATTCGGCATTGACAAATGCTTCTTTTTTAACGCATTTTCTCTTATTTTACCAACTTCCTTGAATGCTAACACTTATGAAAATGGGTTTAACCTGGGTTCTGAAACAAGTTTTCAAGCCTTATTTCAAGTGGTGTATTGCAGTCATTAGAACTGGAAAATAAGTTAACCTGTTTATTTCTACAGTAGTATTGTACTGCAGTGGTGAATTACTTTTTGGTTTTTTTAATCAGTACTTTATCTCCTCACTTTCCCTGTCTGGACTGATCCCCCCACAGCTGCATCACCCATCTTCACTGGGACTTAGTTCATGCTCCATAGTCCTTTGTCACAGGACCTGGAGGTGCCCTGTCACTGGTGTGGGTCCCGGGGTGGGACTAGGTCATTATCCAGCTGCAGGTGAGCTTTTGCCACCATTTTCTTCCTGGACCCTGTGTGTGCAATGATGCATTTTGCAAGGTCCACAGATCTCCCTGTCTGCTCTCCTGGTGTCTGTACAGAATCTCCCTCCATGCTCCCCTGGTGTCTGTGTACAGGGTCTCACTACCTGCTCCCCTAGTGTCTGTGTACAGGATCTCCCTGCCTGCTCCCCTGGTGTCTGTGTACAGGATCTCACTACCTGCTCCCCTGGTGTCTGTGTACAGGATCTCTCTGCCTGCTCCCCTGGTATCTGTGTACAGGGTCTTCCTGCCTGCTGTCATGGTATCTGTGTACAGGATCTCCCTGTCTACTCCCCTGGTGTCTGTGTACAGGATCTCCCTGTCTGCTCCTTTGGTGTCTGTGTACAGGATCCACCTGCCTGTTCCCTGGTATCTGTCTACAGGATCTCCCTCCCTGCCTGCCTCCCTGGTGTCTATATACAGGATCTCCATGTCTGCTGCCCTGGTATTTGTGTACAGGATCTCCCTGTCTGCTCCCCTTGTATCTGTGTACAGGGTCTCCCTGCCTGCTCTCAAGGTGTCTGTGTACAGGATCTCCCTGCCTGCTCCCCTGGTGTCTGTGTACAGGATCTCCCTGTCTGCTCCCGTGGTGTCTGTGTATATAATCTCTCTGCCTGCTCCCCTGGTGTCTGTACAGAATCTCCCTGCCTGCTCCCTTGGTGTCTGTGTACAGGATTTCCCTGTCTGCTCCCCTGGCATCTGTGTACAGGATCTCCCTGTCTGTTCCCGTGGTAGCTGTGTACAGGATCCCCCTGCCCGTTTCCTGGTATCTGTCTGCAGGATCTCCCTGCCTGCTTCCCTGGTATTTGCATACAGGACCCCCCTGCCTGTTCCCTGGTATCTATCTACAGGATCTCCCTGCCTGCTTCCCTGGTGTCTATATACATATCTCCATGTCTGCTGCCCTGGTATTTGTGTACAGAATCTCCCTGCCTGCTCCCTTGGTGTCTGTGTACAGGATCTCCCTGTCTACTCCCATGGCGTCTGTGTACAGGATCTCCCTGTCTGCTCCTGTGGTAGCTGTGTACAGGATCCCCCTGCCTGTTTCCTGGTATCTGTCTACAGGATCTCCCTGCCTACTTCCCTGGTGTCTGTATACAGGATCCCCCTGCCTGTTCCCTGGTATCTATTTACAGGATTTCCCTGTCTGCTCCCCTAGTATCTGTGTACAGGGTCTCCCTGCCTGCTCTCATGGTATCTGTGTACAGGATCTCCCTGTCTGCTCCACTGGTGTCTGTACAGGATCTCCCTGTCTGCTCCCCTGGTGTCTGTGTACAGGATCTCCCTGCCTGCTCCCCTGGTGTCTGTGTACAGGATCTCCCTGCCTGCTCCCCTGGTGTCTGTGTACAGGATCTCCCTGTCTGCTCCCCTGGTGCCTGTGTACAGAATCTCTCAGCCTGCTCCCCTGGTGTCTGTGTACCGAATCTCTCTGCCTGCTCCCCTGGTGTCTGTGTACAGGATCTCCCTGTCTGCTCCCCTGGTAGCTGTGTACAGGATCCCCTGCCTGTTCCCTGGTATCTGTCTACAGGATCTCCCTGCCTGCTTCCCTGGTGTCTATATACAGGATCTCCATGTCTGCTGCCCTGATATTTTTGTACAGGATCTTCCTGTCTGCTCCCCTGGTATATGTGTACAGGGTCTCCCTGCCTTCTCTCATGGTGTCTGTGTACAGGATCTCCCTGTCTGCTCCCCTGGTGTCTGTGTACAGGGTCTCCCTGCCTGTTCTCCCGGTGTCTGTGTACAAGATCTCCCTGTCTGCTCCCCTGGTGTCTGTGAACAGAATCTCTCTGCCTGTTCCCCTGGTGTCTGTACAGAATCTCCCTGCTTGCTCCCCTGGTGTCTGTGTACAGGAACTCCCTGTCTGCTCCCCTGGTGCCTGTGTACAGGGTCTCCCTGCCTGCTCTCATGGTATCTGTGTACAGGAACTCCCTGTCTGCTCCCCTGGTGTCTGTGTACAGGGTCTCCCTGCCTGCTCGCATGGTATCTGTTTACAGGATCTCCCTGTCTGCTCCCCTGGTGTCTGTTTACAGGATTTCCCTGCCTGCTCACCTGGTGTCTGTGTACAGGATCTCCCTGTCTGCTCCCCTGGTGTCTGTGTACAGAATCTCTCAGCTTGCTCCCCTGGTGTCTGTGTACAGAATCTCTCTGCCTGCTCCCCTGGTGTCTGTGTACAGAATCTCCCTGCCTGCACCCTTGGCATCTGTGTACAGGATCTCCCTGTCTGCTCCCCTGGTAGCTGTGTACAGGATCCCCTGCCTGTTCCCTGGTATCTGTCTACAGGATCTCCCTGCCTGCTTCCCTGGTGTCTATATACAGGATCTCCATGTCTGCTGCCCTGGTATTTTTTGTACAGGATCTTCCTGTCTGCTCCCCTGGTATCTGTGTACAGGGTCTCCCTGCCTTCTCTCATGGTATCTGTGTACAGGATCTCCCTGTCTGCTCCCCTGGTGTCTGTGTACAGGATCTCCCTGTCTGCTCCCCTGGTGTCTGTGAACAGAATCTCTCTGCCTGTTCCCCTGGTGTCTGTACAGAATCTCCCTGCCTGCTCCCCTGGTGTCTGTGTACAGGGTCTCCCTGCGTGCTCCCCTGGTGTCTGTGTACAGGATCTCCCTGTTTGCTCCCCTGGTGTCTGTGTATAGAATCTTTCTGCCTGCTCCCCTGGTGTCTGTGTACAGAATCTCCCTGCCTGCTCCCTTGGTGTCTGTGTACAGGATCTCCCTGTCTGCTCCCCTGGTAGCTGTGTACAGGATCCCCCTGCCTGTTCCCTGGTTTCTGTCTACAGGATCTCCCTGCCTGCTTCCCTGGTGTCTGTATACAGGATCTCCATGTCTGCATCACTGGTACTTGTGTACAGGATCTCCTTGTCTGCCCTCCTGGTATCTGTTTGTAACCCCTAGGTGGCGCTATCCCAAGGGCTACTACCCCTGCCTGATTTGCCACTAACTGGTTGAGGGGCCTGGATCCGATGGCGGGTGCCTCCACCCAGAGGTCAGGGTTAAGACAGTCTAATATGACTTGGTCACAGCCCTCTGGGTCACTGCAACCCCCCTTTCTTCCCACTAGTGGCCCACACAAATCAATCACAGTACCCTTGCAATATACACTTACCCCCAGGACTAGTTCGGTTAGCTGGACTCTGGGGACCCCCTGTAAAACAAGATGATACAGTGCAAAAACCACAGTACAATACTGTAACATAAACGAATACCTCAGGCAGTGTAACTTTGCTGAAACAAACAGATCTGATTTATTTAGGGGGGAATAACAAGGACTGGGAGAAATCAGGTTAATTAGCTTACCACTCTAATATATATATATATATATCGATATATCTATACTAGGGCACTGTGCACAGGCCTAACCTATAAGTCACTGTCTCTGGGTACCCAGGCAATAGAAGGCTAGCCTATTTGGTGCAGCTGGTTGGGGCCCTGTGATGAAAAAACACTTGCACAATACCCAATTGTAATCCGGAGCTGGATGGCTCAGTTCATGAAGAAATAAAACACAACAATTAGATAACACAATTGCAATTTGATAAACAGATGGCAGGGAGCTACCATGCTTTGTACTCACAAACTTAATGCTGGGAACTGGATGGCAGGCAGATTGTCCTGGACTGCCAGGAGGAGCAGACCATGTGGGCAAGGACCTTGTGACTGGACCCCACTGCAGTTTGGAGCAAATGGATATAGTCTGGATTAAGCTGGGGTTTACTTCCAGCTTCATGCACTCAATTCACTGTACAGGGGATTTGAAACGCAATTCCCCACAAGCACTACACACATTTGTATGTAAAAGGAAGGTACTATACCAGGCAGGCTGCTTCTCATCCCGATGTAATTCTGCACAATGCCAGGAGAACACACAGCAGGTTCAGTTCCTGACAGGCGGTAGCGATTCAGCAATTTCTCCAGTCTTCTACAGGGTGAGCCTGGTTTCTACTCTTCAGATCTCCTTTATTCTCTTCACAGGTCAGATTCAGTCCGAACAAGTGCATGCACAAGCTGCAGACCGAAACTTGGGGCCTTACATGCGTCTCCCGCGCTGAACTGCACACCGAAGAAGCACAGGGCTCCTTGACTCTTCACTGCCAAAGCTAAACTGAAACTCCAGCAGACAAAACTGGGCACTTCCTTTGAGTTTCTCCCAGTTCTTGGCAGGTTTAGCTGTCACTTACAATAAATTCCCCCTGTTGGTGGAAAAAAGGCGCCGAAGTCAAAACTACATTTCCCTGAGTCACTGCCCTTACAGCAGGCTCCAGAGGAGAGTCCAAGTTCTGATTCATCCAGAGCAGGCTCAATTTTAAAGGATCCCCACCATGATTGGTCCAGTTCAGCAGTTCAGAACCAACATGAGGGAGCTTGCTCTGCACTGTCCTTGCAACAAGAAAGCAGGTTAAATAAAACTGCATTTTCATTATTACTATTATTATTATTACTATTATTATTATTGTAACAGGTTACAAGCAAACAATTATATCTTTGAAGAGTGCTCCTTCTGCCCACTTAGCGATGGCAGAAACGGAGTGATTTGGCAGTAGCTCAAGCGGGACTCAAGCAGGAAAACACACAGTCCCCCCATACAAACTAATTATGTCTGCAAGCAGACAGCTCTTAAAGGGACAGTACCAGAGGCTCTAAAAGCACTCACAGATAAATGGCTTAAACGCCAAACACCATTCAGGCTTGGAGCATTTAAGCAAGCTCCTGGAAGATTTTTGGGAACCCCCATTTGCAAGGGGGTTACATGTGTACAGGGTCTCCCTTCCTGCTCTCATGGTATCTGTTTAGTTTAGTTTATTTATTTAATAAAGCACTCTATTTCATTGCGACTCAAGGCTCTGTACAAGTGAACACATTTTTGTATAAACAATTAAAATATATATCAAAATATATAAATACAGTGCTAAATTAGATTAATTATCTGAAATCAACTTTAATCAGCTGGAGGGAAGAGCTTCTCTAAATAAAAATGCCTTCACTGATGGGACCTCTCTAAGAGAACGAGGGAGTGAATTCCACAGCATCGGTGCCACAAACGAAAATGCCTGTGCACCTGATGATTTTAAGTGAACCTTGGGAATCACCAGGAGGCCCACATCAGCTGACCGTAGGGGACAGGATGGGCGGTAGGCTCCAGGTGGTCTTGCAGGTAGCCAGGCCCCAGTCCATGTAGGGCCATATAGGTCAGCAAACTGATCTTGAAGGTGATCCGCCACCTAACAGGC
Organism: Neoceratodus forsteri; assembly: GCA_016271365.2. Taxonomy (NCBI): domain Eukaryota; kingdom Metazoa; phylum Chordata; order Ceratodontiformes; family Ceratodontidae; genus Neoceratodus; species Neoceratodus forsteri. The sequence goes on along the minus strand of CM028129.1, from coordinate 437,599,361 downwards.
AGCCAGTGCAGAGAGCGCAGCACAGGTGTAATATGACATAATCTCGAAAGGCCAGTCAACAACCTGGCTGCCACATTCTGCACCAGCTGCAGGCGGTGAAGATCAACCCCCGATAGCCCCAGGTAAAGGGCATTGCAGTAATCAAGCCGTACGTCACAAAGGCTTGGACTAATGATGGCAGATCACCTGGGGTATCAAGTGTTTAATCCTGGCTATGTTTCTAAGATAGTAAAAAGTATTCTGGACCACAGCCGATACCTGAGATTCAAGTGTTAGGCTGCAGTTCTGTACAACACCAAGATTCCTCACTTTGACAGAGGTGAGCAACTGGGAGTCCCCAAACCTTAGCCTGGAAACTTGACCAGATTACATGCCAGCCCTTGGGTGAACATATTCCACCACCAGTACCTCACTGTTATCTGGGTTTAACCTCAACCAGTTGGCCCTCATCCAGTATTGCATTTCAGCAAGGCACTGATTGAACACTGAGACTGCATCCTGCTGTTCGGGGGCAAAAGACAGATATAGCTGAGTGTCATCAGCAAAGCAGTGAAAACTCAGCCCGTGCCATCTTATAATGTCCCCTAGCGGTAGCATATACAGCACAAACAACATAGGGACAAAATGGAGCCCTGCGGGACCACCCAAAACAGGGGCAGTGGTGCAGAGGAAAAAGTCTCTAACACCACCCTCTGCATCCTGCCAGTGAGGAAAGAGTGGAACCAGTTGAGGACTGTACCAGCCAGTCCACAACAAACCTGCAGGTGCTCCAACACCACCCCATGGTCCATGGTGTCAAATTCAGCTGAGAGATAGAGAAAAATAAGAATGAAATGCTTTCCTACATCCCTCGCCACCAGGAGATCATTAAGTACCCGAACCAGGGAAGTCTCAGTACTATGCCTTTTCCTAAAACCCAACTGGAGAGGGTTGTAGATGTCATGAGTTTATTAATGGTCATCCAGTTGAAGAGCCATCACCTTCTCAATAACCTTTCCTACAAAGGGAAGGTTAGAAACAGGTTTGTAGTTAGCTAGGCAGTCCTCTTTTTTATTTTTTATTTTCTATTTTTCCCCCACCACCAAGGGTTGTACCCAACTCCCCTGCCGCCCATCTCGTCTCCCCCCATTGAGCGATGGCTTACCTCCCAGGTGATATTGTGGTGGGGGAGGCCCTATACCCCTGCCCCAAGGAATCAAGTCTTCGTTGGAGACCTGTATGGTGATGCAGCTGGCTGGGGAAGGATCCACTATTGGGCCCTCGCGTCAGTGTTGCTCTGGACAATGTATTTTATGTACACTCCTGAGCATGATGTGCCACGTGACACTGTGGCTTGTGCCAGCACCCGTTGTGCTCCCCCATTGGTGGGGCACCGGGGCTGCAATTCCTCTTGGCCGATGCCAGAGGTCAGGCCATCCCCGGACCACAGAACCGCCCTCCCGCTTGAGAAGCTTAGCAGTCTGGGGGACTCTCAGACTACCTCCCCCCGGCTGGCCCCCTGGTACCCAAGTCCGCTCCCGAACAAGGGTCGACCGTGTTGCAAGCAGAAATCCAACTGCTGCACCGGCGGGCCGGTGTTAGCGAGGCAGTCCTGGTCTTGTAACGCTTTCTTCCACCGCCTCCTTCAAGGGCTGAAGAAAGAGCCCTCTCAGTAAAGAGCACCGGACTATTCCAGCCAGGACCAGGCCAATTAAATCAACACTCCCTGCAAGAAGGCATGTTGGGGGGAGGGGCGTGGCCAGCAACCAAGTAGTGTACAGCAGAATTTTGTAGCTTTGCGAATAGAAGTTTAAAGTCATGGTAATTTGAGGTTGAAAATCTCAAGTCTAAGCTAAAAATGCTAGATTTAATAAGAGTTCATCCTACTGATTCTCTACATACCAAAAACAACCAAATTCAGTAGGTGTGGGACATCCGAAAACCGCAGCTGGAGGCGATAGCATTAAACAGAAAGAGACTCGACCGGGCCTGAGCAAAGATGGGGACCCTTATCTACAAATTTGAACCAACCAGCCAACGCTGCATTGTTAAAAGCCATCCAGGATTTGGACAAAAAAATGGATGACTTTACCACTAAAATGCTGGTGGTGGAGACGAAGCTACAGATGGTGGAAGATGAAGCTAAAGGTGCATGCAGTTTGACTGACAAGGCTATGGCAGTGATGGCGGGACTTGCCAAGGAAAACACGGTGCTATGTCGACGCTTTGAGAATCTGGAGAATGGGGTGCAGGTGTACCATATCCATTTTCTGGGTCTTCCTGGGGCAGTAGAAGGGGAAGATATCTGCCGATTTTTGATACAGTGGCTTCAGGACACGTTACAGTTGTCATTTCTACCTACGCTTCAGCGGGCTTACCGGATTACATCTCGAGGAGGCCGATTCCACGGGTTTAGCGGATTACATCTCGAGGAGGCTGAATCCATGTGGCAACAGCCAGTCCTCCGGCCTGTACAGTATTGGCAATTATGGGCTCCATCAAGGAATGGACGCTATCCTTCAAGAGACAAAGACATGTAGTCCACTCAGATGGCAAGATACCCCTGTTCACATCTTCCCAGACCTTAGTTTTCCTACACGGCAACACTTCAAAGGCTTTGAGGGACTATGCTCCAGATTGCACCAACTCAGAGTCCACCATGTGCTCCTCATGCCGGCTAGCCTCAAAATTGTGTACGGGAACAAAACATACCCCTTTTCCGACCCGGTTGAAGTAGGGAAGTTGTTGGGAAAGATCGAACAAGACTGTGAAGGCTGAGACTCTGGGTCAGATTTGGAATTGGACAATCCTTGAAGTATGAAAATACAACTCGAGTTTTTGAAGGTCGTAGATTGAAGGGGAGCAAGAAGAAAAACTGAAGTGACTTTCTTTACTTAAAAATTTGTCTCCCTCTACATGTGGACTTTTCTCTGTCAGACATCTTTGTAAGTTGTTGTTTAGTCTAAAAATTTATAATAGCATTAATAGTTCTAACGTGGAGTCCTAAGGGAGTGAGGGATGTTGGTGTAAGTGCCCTTGCTGACACAGTTCCAATTTGTTTGTGTTTTTTTTTTTTTTCTTTCTCCCAAGCCTGAGTTATTAGCTCGTGATTGGAATTCTGCTTTCCCTTACACTCGATCCTGGGTGCAGTAATTAGAGGCTCTACAGATGTTTAAAGCTAAGTTTTACTGATACTGCTGTTTAAATCCACATTTTAGAACACTGTTAACAGTGAGAAGCAGAAACAATGAATATTTGATCTCTTTGTCTCAATCTAGAAAACTACTAGAATTTGCATAGCTGTGAAGCTGCTCTGATATAAAGCTATTTTCCTTAGATAGGTTACGGGGATGGTTAACCTATCAAATGGATGAAATGGTGGAACATTTGTACTTATCCTGGGTGATCCCCTCTCATGACAGCAATAGCCCACAAATTTTTATCTATGATGATGTATACTGATTTACAAGAAACCCCCTTAGTGATGTAACAACTGTAGGAGTGCAAAGATGTACTGCCAGAATGTAGATATCATTCTTACTATGTACTGTCCTACGGGAAATTCTCATATCAATTGCATTTTTAAAATCAATAAATATAAGTTTAAAAAATAGAAAATAAGATGTGTTGGACCCAGATCCAAACTACAATAGGTAGGCCTCAACTCCTGGACAACCTTCACGACATCCACAACCGCCAGCTGGTCAAAGTCAAACCACACAGGCTGAATGTCTGCGACCTCTAGCTCATAACTGCATGCCCTAATAGAGGGCGTTAACTGAATTCCCAGTCTGATGGAAGCAATCTTATCAGCAAAGAACAGAGCAAACTCATCACACTTAGATTGTGAAAAAGCTCCTATGGACTGAAGACAGGCCAGATTACATAGCCTAATGACAGTCCGGAAGAGCTGAGCTGGTCTGTTGATTGCTGCAGCAATCTCCTTGGACAGGAACTCTACCTTCTTACAGGAGATTGTTGATTGATAGTGTCTATAACGAGACATCAAAATAAGCTTATCTCCATCAGAGTGGGATCTCCTCCAGTGCCGCTCCAACTTTCAACCCCTCATCTTCAACTTCCTGAGAGTCCCATCAAACCAAGGGGATTTTCTGTGTGAAGTGAGGGGTCGAATACGGACCGGTGCAATAGAGTTGATGGCTTCAGCAGCAACCCTGTTATAGGGCGATACCAACTCCCCCGGCTCATTGTAAGCACTCATCATACCTGATAGGTCGAGCACTGCCATAAGACCTTTCGGGGTCAAACCCCTTAAAGTGCGACACTTTACCATCTCCGTTGGGGGAGGTCTATTGTGGGGGGCTTGAATGACAACCTCAGAGAATAGTGGTCCAACCAAGCGAGTGGTTCCACCATGAGGTCAGTGACCTCCAATCCCAGCAAGAAGAAAAGGTCCAGAGAGTGGCCATGCACATAGGTTGCAGAGGTAACCACCTGTGTCAGGCCCAATGAATGCATTAATTAGAGAAAGTCTTGTCCAAACGGCGAGAGTTCGTCATCAACCCAGGCACTGAAATTGTTCAGAATAATTCATCTAGGCGACTCCAATGCCAGTTCAACAACGAAGTCCACGACTTCCTGCAGGAATTCCTTCTCATTCCCTGGAGGACAGTAAACAAGAAGGATCCTGCAACCTGCACCTGCAACCCCCTGAAGGGCTATACATTCAAAGGACCTTGTTGTCCTCACTGAGAGAGCCATGAAGTGCAAGTCAGATTTAAAACAAATCGCCACACCCCCACCCCTACGATCCTTTTCCGGGTAATGGATTGCTGCAAATCCAGCAGGACCTGCCGATTCCAATACTGGCCTGGCGTTGTCATCCAGCCAGGTCTCGGTGATGCAAGCCAGATTAGCTGTTGAAACAAGATCAGCTGTAATCGCCAGTTTGTTCTTAATAGATTTGGCATTGCATAACACTGCCCGAGAAGGATAGGTAGATGAGGCTGGTCCATCGGATACCTGCCCACCAAAGGCAGAACCTTTGGGTATGGGCACAAGACGTGGGGGGGGGGGTTCTCATTCTTGGACCCATTTTGCCCCAGGGCACCTCATAGAGCTCACCACACCAATCCACCTCCCCCCAGCCATATTCCCCACAATGTACCCCACCAACCCCCGCCTTCTTCCTCTACGGGCAATCCCCAATGCCCTATTGTGTCTGTAGACATCTGATGGTACTGAGGGGCAGTCAAAAGGACGGAGGTTATGGAGCCTGGAAGGGGAATTTTGCCTTTTCAAGGGAGCCACCAACCAGCACATCCTAAATCTACACTTTCAATTGCTCCAGTTATACCATATAACTTATATCTGTGTACAGGATCTCCCTGTCTGCTCTTCTTGTATCTGTGTACAGGATCTCCCTGTCTGCTCCCCTGGTTTCTGTGTACAGGATCTTCCTGCCTGCTTCCCTGGTGTCTATGTACAGGATTTCCATGCCTACTTCCCTGGTATCTGTGTACAGGATCTTCCTTCCCTTTCCCCTGGTGTCTGTGTACAGGAGCTCCCTGCCTGATCCCCTAGTATTTTTGTATAGGATCTACCGGCCTGCTCTACTGGTTCCTTGTTACAGGATCTCCCTGTCTGCTCCCCTAGTACCTGTGCACAGGCTATCCCTGCCTGCTCCCCCTGAAGTCTATATAGAGCATCCCCCTGGTTGCTTCTGTAGTGAGAAGGTGGGGGTATCCTATACATACACCAGAGTAGAAGGCAGGGAGATCATCTACACAGACTCCAGGGTAGCAGGCAGGAAGATCCTCTACACAGATACCAAATGAGCAGACAGAAAGATCCTGTACACAGATACCAGGGGAGCAGGCAAGGAGATCCTTTACAAAGACAACAGGGGATCAGGCAGGGAGATCCTATATACAGATACCAGGGAAGCAGGCAGGGAGATCATCTACAAAGACACCAGGGAAGCAGGCTGGGAGCTCATGTTCCCAGACCCCAGGGGAGCAGGTAGAGAGCTCATGCACACAGACACCAGTGGAGCTGGCAGGAAGAGTGTACACAGACACCAGGGGCACAGGCAGGAAACTCCTGTACACAGACTCCAGGGACACAAGCAGGGAGATCCTGTACACAGACACCTGGGGCACAGGCAGGAAACTCCTGTACACAGATTCTAGGGGCACAGGCAGGAAACTCCTGTACACAGACTCCAGGGGCACAGGCAGGAAATTCATGTACTCAGGCTGCAGGGGCACAGGCAGGGAGATCCTGCACACAGACTCCAGGGGCACAAGCAGAGAGATCCTGTACACAGACTCCAGGGGCACAGGCAGGGAGATCCTGTACACTGACACCAGGGGGACAGGCAGGAAACTCCTGTGCACAGACTCCAGGGGCACAGGTAGGGAGATCCTGTGCACAGACACCAGGAGTACAGGCAGGAAACTCCGGTACACAGACTCCAGGGGCACAGGCAGGAAACTCCTGTACACAGACTTCAGGGGGATCCTGTACTCAGACTCCAGGGGCACAGGCAGGGAGATCCTATACACAGACTCCAGGGGCACAGGCAGGAAACTCCTGTACACAGAATCCAGAGGCATAGGCAGGGAGATCCTATACACAGACTCCAGGGGCACAAGCAGGGAGATCCTGTACGTAGACTCCAGGGGCACAGGCAGGAATCTCCTGTACTCAGACTCCAGGGGCACAGGCAGGAAACCCCTGTACACAGACTCCAGGGAAAAAGTGATCTGTATGTGGGTCTAATTGTTTTTAAAAGAAACTTTCTTTTGGGACTCCTTGGTAAATGTGTGTTTTTTTACCTACTACTAACCACTTACATTAGGGGTCCCCCAAACTGATCAGAAAGACACTTTAACCTCCTTCCTATAACCTCTCTTTACTCACATGATGGCTTCTGCCCACACTGTTCATGGCTTGTAAAGTGCTTTGGGATACAGAGGGCACAAAAGGCTCAAACCAAATCCATCTTCTTCCCTCAAAACCATTTTTAACACACGTCTCCTTGTGCTTCAGCAGGGGTTAAATTGGCCAGGAATCCCCCAGCAGTAAAGTGGTTTGATATTGAATCCCAATGAAAATGGAAGTGCTGCTGCATCCCAGCTGAGTTAGGCTGTGTAATTAAACTGAAATAAAATATAAGTAACTGCTAGAACTGGTACATATATTTTTGTGCTACAGTGAAAACAAAAAGGTGGCTGAGAATGAGATTCTAGAGGGCTCCTCCTCATGTGGTCAATCCTTCAAGCAGTTGTTATGTACTTGCCAAATTTCTGGTTGGATTCAGTCCTATATGGATAAGTTATGTACAGTTAAGGGGGACTAATAGCTATACCTTCAGTTGGTCAGCAGGTGGCACCACCGTATTAGGTTTCTAAAATGAAGTCATTCAGAACTTAACTGGTTAGGGATGTTAAAGTATGGCACTTAGCTTAACTGTAAATAATCTATCTATCTCGTTATCTATATATAACATAAATAAAGAGAGAGAGACGGTAAAAAATATTTATAGGAGAGATAGCAATGTATGTAGAAAAACGTATGAGGTCTTGGGGTTTGTAATGCTACTAAACACGGGGTGTATAAAGAAATACATTTTCACTGTTTTTATTTTATTTCGTTTTTGTTGACCGGATAAGTGCACTAGACAAATCCTGCCTATTTTCAGGCACGACCCGGGGGAGGAGGATACAGATGAATGCAAACTGACCTTGAACCAGATTAAGCTGTTGGTGGTATTTTTAGTGAATGAGGGAAATCTGGCCAGGACACCGAAGAAATTCCCTACTCTTTTCGATAAGTGCCATGGGATCTTTAACATCCACCTGAACTACCACCAATCCAGGCAGATGGGACCTCGGTTTAATGTCTCATCCGAAAGACGGCACCTCAGAAGTGCAGCACCCCTCTCATGCTGCACTACAGTGTCAGTACTGGGATATAAACCCAAGAGCCAGATGTGGGAACTGAACCCACATCCCTCTGATATCCCGGCTTCAGAGGCGAGTGTGCTACCTACTGAGCCACTGACACCATGCTTTACATTTTAAAATTAGTAGATATTTTCCTACTCTGTGTGATTTGTGTTCATCAACCCTAATGTCTGCATTAACGTAGTTTTTTTGCAATGAATGTCCCTTCTTTTTGTGATAATGTAATTGTATTCTCATTCATACAGGTTGCAGGGACCACCAGGGCCACTGCCGTTGCCTCAGAGGTTGCCAAGAAAGAGGAGCGGTTGGACTACAGTGGGCTCAGGGAGGGTGAGGGTGGTGGAACAGAGGCACATATCTCCAGTTGTACCTCTCCACAATTCCTATGCCGTTGTGGAAAAGTGTGGTTCCTCTATGGAGGCACCCACAGTGGAGACCAAGGAGGATGCTGGGAACTTCCACAAAGGAGACCCACAGGAGGGTGGCATGGGACCCCACAGGGGAAGGAAACAACTCCTGGTGGTGGACTCCATTGTTAGGAATGTAGAACTGGGGGAGTAGGGGGAGAGAGAGGTGAGGTGCCTGCCTGGCACCATGGCTTGGAGGGACAGGGAGCGAATCCTCAGGATCGCGGGAGCAGCTGCACAGGGAAGGGAGCTGGATGTCATTGTCCACCTAGGGACAAATGACCTGGCTTAGAAAGGGATCAGAACAGTGCAGGAAGCATTTGTGGAGATGGGAAGGGGCCTTAGACAAGTAGGACACACGATAACCTTCTCGGAGGTGCTACCTGTATGGCACAGGTGAGGCTAGGGTGCTCCACACCATGGGATTCAATCAGTGGTTGATAAACTGGTGCAGAGTTCAGGAATTTGGCTTCATTGGAGACTGGAGGTCCACCTGGAGGGATGCAGGCCTATACTGGCGTGATGGTCTGCATCTGTCCAGGAGGGGAACCAGGATCCTAGGTGATAGGTTTAAATGCTTCATTGGCAAGCATTTAAACTAGCCAAGGAAGGGAGGCACTGGAGAGGAGCAGGGAAATCCTAGCCCCCCCAAAAAATCAGGGTACTCAGTGAGGTAAACACCAACATAGAGATGTCGATAGGGAGAAGGGCAGGGTTAAATGGAGAAAGTGACAAACACAATAAGGACAGGGATGGGGCAAAAAGGGGTAAGGCCATCAAGAAATGGAGAGTAATGAGTACCAACACCTGTAGTCTGGGCAACAAGCTCCCTGAACTGGTGGCCTTGATGGAAGAGGGATGCCTGGATATCGTAGCAGTCACAGAAACATGGTTCACAGAGAACCATGACTGGGATGTTAACATACCAGAGTACACAACCTACAGAGAGAGACAGGGAGGGGAGAAGAGGGGCGGAGTAGCTCTCTATGTAAGGGAAGGAGAATGCAACTGATCAAAAGAGTAAACAGGAGGAGAAGAGGCACCATGGGTCACCTTAGAGACTGAAATGGCACCACAATCCGACAGGGGTTGTATTCAGACCCCATGTCAAGAGGAGGAATGGAAAAGGATATGATAGAAGGCATACTTCAGATGGCAGAGAAAAGGGAGATACTGTTGATGGGGGACCTTAATATGCCAAATGTTAACTGGAGCACCTTTGCTGCAGCCACATCCAAAAGCAGGGCCATTCTCAATGCCCTTCAGGTGGCATGCCTCAGACAGCTAGTTTTGGAACCTACTCGTGAGGGAGCAATCTTAGACCTCGTACTCTCAAATGGGGACAGTGAGAGGGTTTCAGATCTAGAAGAGGGTAGCCATTTGGGAACAAGTGACCACCAAACAGTGTGGTTCACGATAAACTCAGCTACAGAGTTAAGCCATACAAAAAGGACGGTTCTGGACTTCAGGAGGGCTGACTTTGAAAAAATGAGAGTGCCTTAGAAAAACACTAGCAAACAGACTAGAAGGAGGGGTGAAGCAACAATGGGGAAACATCAAAACTGCTATCACAGAGGCAACAAGCCTTTGTGTGAAGCAAATAAACAAATCAAAATGAAAGAAAAAGCCACTATGGTTCTCAAAAGAGGTGGCGGTGAAGGTTTGGGAGAAAAAGATAGCATTTAGAAAGTATAAAGAAACACAGAAGGAGCAGGACAGAGAACTGAACCAGTTAAGGCAGAAGGAAGCAGGGAGGGTAGTCAGAATAGCAAAGGCCCAAACTGAGGAAAAGATAGCAAGCTCGGTTAAGAAGGGGGCTAAAACCTTTTATAGGTGTATCAGGGAGCATAGAAAGACAAAGGGAGGGATAGTGAGGCTGAATAGAATGGACAGTGGGTGGGCAGAGAGGGACAATGAAAAAGCAGGGATACCGAACGAATACTTCTGTTCAGTATTCACAAAAGAGGAGGTGGGGGAGGTGCCTAATCCAATTAACAGAAGCACTCTGGATTGGGGGGTCGATCCCAGTTCTTTCACAGAAGAAAGGGTTCTGAAAGAACTCCTAAAACTGAAGGTGGACAAAGCAATGGGGCCTGATGGAATTCACCTCAGAATTCTAAAAGAATTAAGGAGAGAACTAGTGACACCACTGACTACCCTTTTTAACAAATCATGGGAGGATGGTGTGGTCCCTGAGGACTGGAGGAAGGCAGATGTGATTCCCTTTCACAAAAGTGGGAGCAAGACAGAAGCAGGAAACTACAGACCTGTCAGTTTGACCTCTGTGGTAGGGAAAGTGATGGAATCACTTCTGAAGGAAAGAATTCTTGAGTACCTAGAGGCCAGTGGGGCACAGGACCCAAGGCAGCATGGGTTCACAGTGGGGAGGTCATGTTAGATGAATCTAATTGATTTCTTTGACTGGGTGACCAAAGTAGTAGACCAGGGAGCAGCTATGGACATGGCCTACCTAGACTTTAGCAAGGCATTTGACACAGTCCCACACAAAAGATTAATAGTCAAATTAATCAGCCTGGGAGTGGGTCCTAAGGTGGTAGCCTGGGTAAGACATTGGCTGGACAACAGGATACAGAAGGTAATTGTAAATGGAGTGCACTCTTAAGAAAGAGGGGTTACTAGTGTGGTACTGCAGGGTTCAGTACTGGGTCCAGTCCTTTTTAATGTCTTTATAAGTTACATTGCAGAGGGACTGGAAGGAAAAGTATGCCTCTTTGCAGATGACACAAAGATCTGCAACACGGTTGATACACAAGGAGGAGTGGAAAGGATGAGAAGGGACTTGGCAAGGTTGGCGGAATGGTTAGAAGTATGGCAGCTGGGATTCAATGCAAAGAAGTTCAAAATAATGTACCTGGGAAACAAAAACCCAGGGGAAGATTGCACAATAGGGCGGGAGGTAGTAACAAGAAAAAAAATGGAAAGAGACCTGGGGGTAATCATATCAGATGACCTTAAGGTTGGCAAGCAATGTGAGAAGGTGGTAGGGAGGGCTGGGGGGATACTGGGATGTATAGGGAGAGGCATCACCAGCAGAAAACAGGAAGTTGTTATCCCCTGTACAGACAGTTGGTGAGACCCCAGCTGGAGTACTACGTCCAGTTCTGGAGACCCCATCTCTGCAAGGACATAGACAGGATGGAGGCAGTTCAGAGGAGGGCAACTAAAATGGTGCAGGGTCTGCAAGAGAAGCCATACAAGGAGAGACTAAAGGAGCTTAATATGTATACCCTTGAGGAAAGGAGGGAGAGGGGGAGCATGATAGAAATGTTTAAGTACCTCAGTGGAATCAACAAAGTCCAAGAAGATAGTGTCTTTCAGAAAAAGAGATGTGCAAGAGCAAGGGGACACAATTTGAAGACAGAGGGGGGGACGGCTCATGGGCAATGTGAGGAAGTATTTTTTCACAGAGAGGGTGGTGGCTGCATGGAACAGCCTTCCTGAGGAGGCCGTGGGGTCTAGAACTTTGGGCGAATTCAAGCATGCATGGGACAGACATAAGGCAATTTTTATGGGGGGTAGGAAGAAATAGGCTGTTGGTTAAGTAGGATCTGCAGCTTATCCTCTAGGTAGGGAAATGGGCAGACTAGGTGGGCCAAGCAGTCCTAATCTGCTGTCAAAGTCTATGTTTCTATGCATGAACAGATTCAGGCATGCTGGGTCCTGCCAGCCCTGCACCAGGGGAAGATTCCCTTTGGCTCTGGAAGCAAAGAATCCTTGAGGCTGTGGAAACGCTGGGCCCTCTGTGCCAAGAGTCCATCTGGCTGTGGTAGTGCAGTGCCAGCTGGGCCCTGCACTTCCATGCAGCTGTGGATGCTGAGGCTGATTACTTGTTGCCCATGTGGCACAACACTGCATTGTCTGTTTCCAGGCTGGGAACGGTGCCACACAGCAGCGCCATTCCCCACTCTTGGCCTGTCCAGCTGATTCACTAAGCTCATCCCCAAACATAGCTCACTGGCACAGGATCATAATGAGCAAACCACTGAGCCAACGGCTTGCCATGCACAAAATGTTTCTTCATAACTGAATTTTTAAAATATTTTGACCCCAGATTTTCAACATAGACTTTTTATGACACCACCTCGTGAATCCAGTTAAGTCACATTTTTTTAAACGGGGGCCAAAAGGTGATTTCGCAGAGAGACTGCAAAATCACCTTTCGAGACAGATTTTAACAATGTCACGTCCCTTGTTCATGAGGTGGGGTAAAAAAAAGGCTATGTTGAGATCTGGGGTCAAAATAGTAAAAAATAGCGAAGTTATGAGTGATTGTTGAAAAATGTCAATGTTTACTCATAACTTGATCGTTTTACTATATTTTCGCACCAAATTTTCAGCATAGTCTTTTTGTGATCCCCCCTCCAAGAAAAAAGCAGCAGTTCGTAGATATCAGTCAGTGCAAATTTAATGGCGTGTAATGTGGCAAAGCTCCTAGCACCTCGGGGTTCACTACCCTTTCTGAAGGGAACCAACAATAAAGTACATACATACACAGGTGGTTTGTATACAAAGTGTGTCACAAGGAACAACACATCACATCCTGCTCGCAGGTTAACAGTTAATCTAAAGTTGAGATAGACTATTGATCTTATTATTTAATCAGAAATAGTGTTTTAATCTATTCACATATTTGTTAAGGGACGGCATGTGTCCTCCCAGCGCCCCGCCCCCAAACCACGACCTCCAGATTAGGCTTTTCAGTCTAAAAAATAATGTTTTCACTATCTCTGTATAAAGATATCTTTTCTGATGTATCCGCTGTGATGTAAACACAACTGGAGCCATGTGGCGCCACATGCTTAGCACAGCTCTGTGCTGCTCTATCATATCACTCATATGATGGAGCAATGCGGAGCTGCACTGAGCATGTGAAATGGGGCTGTGCCACTTTGGCTGTGTTTACATTACGGCAGATACATCTGAAGATATAATACTACACAGAGGTAGTGAAAAAAGTTATTTTTTAGGCTGAAGAGCCTAATTTGGGGTTGTCATTTGGAGGGTGGTGTGCTGGGAGGACAAGTGTTGTCTTTCAAGTTCTGCATATTGCGACACATGAACAACCTTCCCAAAACAACCTTCAGTACTGAACCGAGCAAGGTAAAGCTAATAAAGAACTAAGAGTGCAAATTACTGTTTCTGTGCAAACCACACTTTAAAGAGGCAAGTTACACCTGGCGGGGGACAGTAAAATAGTATCACAGCAGCAAGATACGAAATATTAAATATTGGCTATTTTATGTAATGTCAGATCCAGTCCAAGAAAAAACATTGCAAATGCAATCATGTAAAACAAATTAAGCCAAGTATAAAGTATAAAGAAATTGGAATAGATGGAAATGGTGAACGCAGAAATGAAGTGTGGGGATGCTGGATCAGAAAAGGTTGACAAAAAAGCATGAAATGCAGTGGTAAGGGAGGAATGTCTGCTAGAGCAAAGCCTGGTGGTGTGGATCTCTCACACCACTAGTAAATCAAATAGTCACTGTTTCCAATAAATGTATGAATTACATTCAAGAAGTGACTAAAATAATGGCAGAGACAACAAACTTCCTATATGCGTGAAGTATACAAAGACCGAGGTTAAAATCAGAGCATTGGCAACATACAGTATATCACCCAGTAATAATATACATCAGAGGTATAAATGTATTTAAACATGTAGAAAAAAATCTATTTTGGGGGTAGCAAGTTTCAGTGCAAACCTCCTTATTTTATGCCTTGATATTTTACAGTTGGGTGTTCTTTCCCTTAGAAAAAGTCATCACAGATATTTCCCTATATCTCATGGTACTCTGTTAGCAAATACACAACCAATTAACCAACCACTACCTCTTTATTACTGGACTAACGTAGTGTGGTGCCTCCACCTAGGGTAGTGATATGGCGTACCTGGTGGATGAAACATAAGACTTACCCCCCCAGGAGACAATGCATACATTTCCCACACAGTCCCTCCCCCAAAGCAAGTGACACCGCAAATAATGACAGTCCCCAAACAATAAAATGCAATTTAACACGGATACTTTATTTCGAAGGGAGGGTACAGAAAGAAGGGGTCAGCAAGGATAAAATGGAAGCAGTAGGGGTAGCAATATCTCTATACTCTAATGCAGCAAAATAAACAAATACTTTAAGCAACAACCAGTCCAGTGCTTTGCCTCACAAACTGTGCCCACCCCCGGCAGTCCTCAAACCTCAGTGCATGTGCACCTATCTTGATTCCACCCAAAGTCCATGGGTGATAGATCTCTCAATGGGGCCCCATTCACGAAAGCAGGTGGGGGTACACGTGAATGACACGTATTCCCCCCCCCCCGTGCAGCTCCGCATCCGTGGGAGATCCACATGGGGACCGCATTCACAAACAGCGGTCACCGTCCGGCTCCTTTATGCAGCCCCACCCCCCACTGGTGCGCAGGTTCACGGGGGTGGTCTGGTGTGGGGCTGTAGACCTGGCCGCACAGCCAGTTGGTTGCCCGGACCTGGTCCTGAAGTGGATCTCTTGTGCCCACGGGGTGCCATGTTTGTCCCGGCCCACAGGGCACCAGGCAGGATGTTGGGGCCAAAGATGTTGACTGACCGCCCCCAGCCCACCCAGTGTGCCCTGAAGGCAGGGGCATCCCTATTGGGGAGGGCATTGCCCACCCCACTGTGTCTGCTGTGTCCAGTGACTCCATCCCCGGGGTGGCATGCAACCTGCCACCTGGGTTTACAGCTGCCTTCTAAACGTGTAGCCGCCGTGCGCAGCACTCCACAGTTTTGTGCATCATGTGCAGTGCCACCGTGGCCCCTGGCCCACCCTGGTGTGGAGCTGTGTGCGCAGCCAGGGATCGGGCACATAGGCGGGGGATGGGGCACAGTGTGCATGACTGGGTGTGGGTGGGCTATGCGCATGGATTATGTGGCGTGTATCCCATCTGCACCCTTTGTGAATAGGGCCAAAGAATTGTAGTGGGTTCCACTGTGAGGGGGGCATTGATGTTGCTGTTAGCGTGGAGCTCAGTGGTGTGCTTTAAACTGTGGTAGGTAAAATACTTACTGAATACAAACTTTAAACTGTACTGAAACCAAGTTAGAAAGGGGCCTCTGTAATCCAATGGAATTTGGTGGCCAGGTGGCCCGAAAAGATCTTCTGCCTGGGCTTCTCAAACTCGCACAGTCCTGCCCAAGACATCTCCCTCCACTCCCGATGCCTCAAACAGTACCTCTGATACAGCTGGCTAACAGGCTGACTGGATGCAGTGCTCCCGGCTGGGAACGCTGGCTTCCCCAGGCTTTCTGGTGGCTTGTGTCCACCTCACTTCTGTCTTGACTTGTCTTGTTGAGGTTCAGGACCCAGATGAAGGCAAGTGCATTCTTGGATTGGAGATGCTGTAGGAACTGATTCCCCAGAAGGGATAAGTCTGTGATGGGTCAGGAAAACCCCAACTCCTGCTTGCCTTTTAAACTGTGGTTTTGCTGAAAACTTTTTCTTGCTTCCTCACAGACACTTTCCTTTAGTATCCAACTCTTATAGTCTGCCAGGCCTGCAGTGCCTGGACAGACGGGCAAACTGGCCCACACCTTGATGCACAGCCACTCTCTTGAAGGTCTGACCGAACTGCCACAAACTTTTGAAAACTGTCCCTTTTATGCAGGCCGAAACTCGGCACCTGATTTGTCAGGCTTGTTCACAAGCAAACTAACTGCCTCTGGCTTTGAGACGCCTGTTGACCAAAATTCATGGGCAAACTGGATCTGACCTGTGACTCCTTCCCCTAGTGCTCAGCAGTCTCTGCACTCATGGGGGCCACCATCTTTGTTTACATTATTTCTCAGACTTCGGCATCTTGCTGCCACTTTATTAATGGTCCCTCAGGTTATTTTCCTTATGTCCTGGCCCTGCCCTGCTGTTCTGGGGCCAAGGTAATGCTTTTCAAACTGGGCACTTAGCACATTGCAGAGTCGGGTGCTAGATGTGGGAGACAGTCATCTGAGCCACTCTCCCTGTTGGTGCTCATGCGCACTGTGTTCATTTCTCCAGTTCCTGACCCGCTGCCAGCTCTGGGCCAGGAAACCATTGGCCTGCGCCCACCAGTGCACTGACCATCTGGTCCTGGCTCTATTTACTTTGTTGGAGTCAGGATCCTCTGTTGACATGGGTGCACTGCCTGACTTCGTTAATGGTGCTGCAGCCCTGAAAATGCACTACTGTTCATGTGCAGCAGCCCGACATTATGCTGCATGTACCTGGCCTGCTCCCATTCCTCAGACTACTTCAGCTTCTGGGCACAGGGACGGCACAAACACTGCTGCTGTGGTGGTCCTACCCCCTGTCATGGCACCAGAGACACTGTAAGGGCCTGAGGACAGGGGAGGATGGGCAGCAGTGGCTGTGGATTCGACAAGTGGAGCTCTGGTTTTCATCCCACCAGGGCTTCCAGATACTCACACAGTGCCCTACTGGTCCCCACCTTTACAGTCCTGGGGGACTGAAGGGTAAAGATTTGGGCCATAGGGGACATAGGAGTCACTACGGGTGAACCCCAAATTTGAGGGGGGGGGCTTACACTCACAATCCTCTTGATGGTAATATTTCCATGTTTGTGACAATTACCTAGTAGCTATTCTATATATGTCTAGTGCTAATTCTTCTTTCCTCACTAGCATGTTGGGGCCCAGAGGCTTAATTTTTTATGAGTATCGGCCTCAGAAAGATTCTAACCTGTTCTTAGAATTTGTCAGTGATTTTTTTTTTGGCAGATTGCTGTTTTATGTAACATGCTGTGGATAACAGCAATTTATTCACTGGGCCATGTTTTGCAATGAGTGCATTCAAGTCAAATGGGATCTTGCCATAACCACTGATTCTGTGACTCGCTATGCAACCTTGGGCAAGTTACATGACCTTGGTGTGTCAGTCCCTCTCAGCTGAAAAACTGGGTAGAGGCAGAACCACATTGTAGAGATCTTGCATCTCAGCTGGTTAGTGAAGGTAAAAAATGTAAAAATATACCTGAGGTTGACTTCAGTGCAGTTAAAGCAACAGTGCACGTTATGGTGGAAATTTTAAGCAATACTTTTTTATTCTATTTCAGATTTCCCCATACCCCCTGTCTTGTACGATACCTTTCTTTCCCTATTTGAAACCTGCTTAAGCACTTTTTTTTTATGTTTGAAATAATAATAGGAGTGTGTCTTTTTTTTTTTTTCTTCACCCCGGACGGCCACCCATCCAACCGACTCCACCAGCCCCGTCACCCAGAATTACCGGGGCTTACCTTTTGCCTGGCCCAGGTGTGGCACCCGCGGGGAGTCAGTTCTCATTCTGCCGCCGGCAGTTTCGGCCTCCGTTTTCTCCCGAGGGCCCCAGGAGAATGGCACATGCACGTGGAGGCGTGCATGTGCCTTCGGCCCTGGTAATGACCTCCTTCCACCCACCCCATTGGCCTAATGCCAGGCACTCTGTGGCCTGCATTGTCTCCTGGCCTCTACTAGGGGGCAGACATTGCCAAGGGATGCTGCATCTCCCAACCCTGGAGAGGAAAGCTGCCCATCCAGCTCTGCCCCCCCCCCCGTGCTGATCTCTGGTGACCTGGGCTCATTCCCGAACCCAGGCTGCTGGCATGGGTCGAGTTAAGGCGTCAGCGCCCCAGCCCTCTACACCACCGGGCTGGCCCCAGGAGTGTGTCTTTTAATTGTGCTGGCAGTATAGCCTAGAGGTTAAAGTAATGAGCTGTGTATGAGCTTTGTACATCCAGCAGACCGGGGTCTGATTCCCACAACATCTGCTTGCATACCATATGTCTCTGAGCAAGTTACTTAATCACCCCAGTGTGCTTCCTGGTTACGCCTGAAAACAGGCACTTGTGCCTAGTGGGCCTTACCTGGTTGCACCTGTTGTTACATAAGGACATGGGAGCTGTTTGCTGCGTGCTAGTTCATTTTATTCACAAGAAAAGTGATGTTAAATGATGACTATTCAAAAACAATGGAGAATATTGATTAAAACCTGAACCAAGCCATATTAAAAGGAGCACTTCTTTTATTATAACAAATGGAAAAAAGGTGCTGGACTCCAAATAAGGAAAAAGGGTATCATACAAGAGAGGAGATAAGGGGCAATCTGAAATAGAGTAAACAAAAGTATCGGCCAACATTTTAACAGTTGAAATCCACTGCTGCTTTACGCAGGATAGCAGAGAAGACAGTGTTGTTCGCTGGTTAAAATTTTAGCTGACCCTCTAGCTTGGGTGGCATTGTGGACTAGTGCTTAAAGTGCAAAGTTTATATAGACTTATGTCAAATCCTCCTACTTCACAAAGGCTAGACAATTATTTAAACAATTTTGACTGCTCCCAAGTAACAGAATCACAAGCAATGAACTTAACTTCCCCAATTAGTATTCAGGAAATAAATGAAGCTATAGATAACCTCGGAATCAATAAAGCTCTGGGTTCAGATGGACTAACAGTTAATTTTTATAACACTTTCAAAGATATACTTACTCCTATTTTAAAAGAAGTGTTCTCCTATATTTTATCCAAAGGTTTAACAGAACAGGCATTATTGGAAGCAATTATAATACTAATACTTAAGCCTGACAAACCTAAAAAACAGAGTCACCAATTATCGCCACATTTCTCTAATTAACTATGTTATAACAATTTTAACCCATATCTTAGCGCAAAGAACAAACAGTATATGGCAACTGCTAATATGTAGAGAACAGGTGGGTTTTATTTCTTTAAGACAGGCCTCAGACCATCTGAGAAAATGTTCTCATATTTTTTCTGCATCCAGGGAATCCCAACATTCAATGGCTCTGGTTTCCCTAGATGCAGAAAAAGCATTTAACATGGTGAAACACAACTTTTTATTTGCCACCTTAGTTAAACTTGGCATCCTATCAATATTTATTAAACGGTTAAAAACATTATATTAATTTCCAATGGCCCAAATTAGCTGTAATAATTTACTTTCTCCTCCCTTCAGATTTTTTCAAGGTACTCGCCAAGGCTGCCCCCTCTCTCCAATCTTATGTAACTTTTATTTAGAACCGCTTCTTCATTTTCTAAATAAGAATGGTGGCGTCAAGGGTATTACAATTGGTAAATTTATTTTAATGGTCTTAACTTTTGCTGATGACATCCTGCTACATGTATCCAATCCAGTTTCATCTATTGAAGCAGCTCTGCATACTGTTGAAGAATTTAGTTACGTCTCTAACTACAAAACTAAACAGAGACAAAACAGAAATTATGACTTTAAACCATTTCCCCTCAAAAGACGAATTATCCACAGTAGGCCTCTCCTGGAAACCCTCCAGCATTAAATATGTGGGCATTCTATTAACACCTGATAGTAAACAGTAAACCCAAATCTAGATAATATAGTGGTGAAAGTACTCCAAGATTTCAAAAGATCGCATACACTTCCCATTTCCCTTTGGGAAGAATAAATATAATAAAAATGAACATTTTTCCAAGGATTTTTTTAATCCTCTAAATATGTTAAATGTGTATTTACATGCAAAGTGGTTTACTAAAATATACTCTGCAGTTAACAAATTTATTTGGTTGGATAGGTCACCAATAATCTCCCTAGAAAAACTTATGTTTCCTAAAGAGCAAGGTGGATTAAAACTTTCTAATTTCATAATTTATTATATGGCTTCTTGAGCTAATAAATACATGAAATGGTTAACCAATATACCGCTATATGAACCTATTTGGGTTTCTCTGGAACTATTTATTCTGAAAAAAAAATAAGATCTCTCCTGAAGCTATTATGTGTTCAAAATTAATCAAAGTTCCTAAAAATCTAAAACTTTCTACAATAGGCTTTGCTCTTAGAATTCATAATCAGATTTGTAAATTCCTTAATAGTGATCTCAGTCGGGACATTAATCAACCTATTCTGTATAACCCAAACTTTATTATTAATGGCAAAGTTTTCACTTCAGTTAATTTTCCAGGAGTTCATAACCTCACTGTGTTTTGTTTCTAGAAAAAGGACATTTACGCCCTCTAAATGTCATTCTAACTGAATATAACTTAAGTAAAAAATCCTTACTTGATCGTTTCCTCTTAAAAATCGTCCTAATGGCTTACTTTGTTCTCCAACCATGGTCTCTACGGGTTGATCTAATTCTTAATCTGAGAAAGACCAGTAGTAAACCTCATACTATATCTAATGTCTATAAACTGTTCTTAAGCATAAGATTCTCTGAATCCCCCTTTATAAATTCATTTTTGGCAAAAAGTAATGGAAGATGAATCTTTAAACTGGTCTTCGGTATGGCAAAATATACATAGATTTATTCCATTAGAAAATGTAAAATTAATTCAGTTTAAAACCTTGCATAGTATTTACTATACTCCCCTTAAACTGTTTAAAATGGGTTTCGAGGACTCATGTTTGTCAAAAATGTAACTCTAACATGGGTTCTTTGGATTATATCTTTTGGTCATGTTTGCCTATTCAGAGTCTTTGGCAAGAAATCAAAAGCTAGATAATTGATAGTATCATTACACTACCTGAGCTTAAAGTGCAAAGCCTTGAACCTTGAGATATACATGATATGACATGGGCTGGAGTGGCAAAGCCAGAGTGAGATAACAGTAGACCAGTACTCTCAAGTGAAGATAAGAATAATATCTGAAGTCAGACCATGTCATATTCGATTTATAAAACTGGATGGATTTTCAAAGGGCCTGAGACGGCCCAGAGCCTAAGTCCCACACTGCAACCTGGCAGTGCCAAGAAAAAAGCTCCATACTGACAGATATGCTGTTTTCAGCCCGGGGTGCCCAGATGTGGTAGGCGCAGCTGTGGGGGCTCTACTTGCTGACATTTGACCCATGCTACAATATGTACGCCACTCTGTGGTACATACAATAGCCACTGCACCATTTGATGTGCAGGGGTGCTTACATATTATTGCAGACTTTGGACTATGTGTTGTGTAAGCACCCAGGAGTAGCGTTGCATAAATATGGAACTGGCGGGGGAATGCTGTGCCAAGTAATACCAGGCGTGGCATCAGGGTGCAGCTGTGCTAGGAAAATGGGCGCATGGTGCCGTAGATTGTAGGGCCAGTCATAAAATGACTCCATGTATGAAAATACCATGCGCTTGGCAAAACCTGTGGTTGCACAAGGGACGCCTCCCCAAGTGCATGGTTTTTGGTATCAGTGCACAGATTTTCATGTCTTTGAAAATCTGGCTTCAGGTGCTTAGATGGTTTTTTGATAGAAATG
The DNA here is from genome assembly GCA_016271365.2 of Neoceratodus forsteri. NCBI lineage: Eukaryota > Metazoa > Chordata > Ceratodontiformes > Ceratodontidae > Neoceratodus > Neoceratodus forsteri. The sequence continues at coordinate 437,577,779 of CM028129.1, read as the reverse complement.
GTAAAAAGTTACGAAACTACAAAATGTAAACTGTGCCCCCATGTTCAGTGGCTCAGCCTAAGAGCAGCAAAACAATAATCAGAATCTAAAATATACATGGCAGCTCACATGTGAGGATACATTTCTGAGCATGCTTAGTGCAGCTAAAATGAGTCAGATATATTTCTTAGCATGCTTCGTGACCAGCTTCATTTGTCTTGCTATGTTTGGTCACAATAACACTGTTTATCTTGCTATTTATTAGTACACTTGATATCTATCTATCTATACATATGATATATATATATATATATATATATATATATATATTCATAAAATGGGTGAGAAAAATCTGTAAAAACATTGTCTCCTGATTGTACAAAACACACCATATGTCTGTGCACTATTCCCACAGTGACTACACACCTACATTTATTTCTATTTTTCAACTCCCCCCCTCAAAAAAAAAGCAACAGTTTTGGTCATTTCATAAGACAGCTAATCCACTACAGGCTGTGCAGTCATGCTGTGATATACACATGCCTTGGGTGGTTGAATGCCCTTGATCTGGATACTTGTGCCTCACAGCACATTCAGGCATGCACGTATCAGAGCACAACCGCACACTCTGTAATGGATTATTTGTTACATAAGATATATGGATATATCCAAAAAACATGGGAGGGCACATCAAAAGATGGCGAAGATGGCAGCCATGCTGGGCTGCCGTCTGTGAGCTCCCTAACTGGTTGCTGAATCTTAGGAGAATTCGTTTATTTTATCATTTGTTTAAGTCCTAGTCCTAAGCTTATTGCTTTCTGTGTATTGTTATGGTCTAAAGTTTAAGACGACCGTCATTTATCGCGTACCTGGAGAGACTGGCGTGTTGGAGTTGTGGGAGGTCGCCTCTGCTTGCTGTGTGTTGGCTGCCTGCTCGATTCACCAAGAGAATTCTGTGGTTGGCGGTTCGGTGGTCCAGTGGGCCGCTTTAGGGCTGTGGAGAGGTCGGAGGAGTGGTGGAACGGTGAGGTGGAGTAGTGGTTTCCATATGGGACGGGAATACAGCTGGACTGCACATGAAGGACGTGGCCGGGTGCCTGTGAGAGAGGATCGGCTGGAAGAAGAGGAAGCACTGAGAGGGAGTGTATATAGCATGCAGTGAGGATTTCTGCACATTTTAAAGAGGTTGGGTTCCTCGGTCTGGACGGAGGGATGGTTGTCACTGCCACCGGAGGGTGGTGGTGCTAATCCAGTTCCTTAGGTGGAGTAGGGGGACCACCGAAGAGTGATCTTGCCTGCTTCACCGTGGTGAAGGATCGGGTTGAGCTTAACCTGAAGGTGAAATTTACATGCTGCCTGCCTGCCTGCCATCCTGCCATCATGAAGGATTCTTAGGGAGGAAAAACCACAACGTGGGAAGGAAAGTGGAACTTCCTGGATCATCTGTTCGGTGATGTACTCTTAAATTTTGTTTTTGGGCCAGCGTTTGTTATATGTCTTTTGTAAAGATCAGAACTGAGCTCTGTGGGATTCTTTCAGCCTCGTGAGAGGAGGCTGGCATAATTCTGAATTTCCCATCCTAAAGTGGTGAGAGCACATGGGTGTGGACATTAAAAGACCTTTGAACTCTCTTCTTCATTTTTCAAAGGAAACTGTGGTACTGGTTTTTGGACTAGGAGGCCTTTTTTAATATTAAAGGCCAGCTTTATGTTAGGGTCCTGTATAGTTTGTAAAAGCTCCTTTCCCCTGCAGTGGTGAGAGCATTGTGGGTGAGAGCAGAGAGATAAAATGAAATCTACAAGTTAAAGATTTGAAGGCACATTTTGGACACTCAACAACACGAACTTTGATAGGATTTATTTATTTATTAGACATTTGAATTAAGGGATATAGATCTGTTAAATAGATATTATATTTTATATTTAGTTTTTAAGTTACTTGGTTATTTGGTTATTGTGTTTATTAGATTTATAGTTTATTAATTGTATTTTATTTATTGTAGAGTAGTTGTTTTTATTTAAGTGTTTTACGGGGGGTTAAAATTGTTAGATTGTTTTGCTGTAGTGTTAATTATATGCTGGAATAATAGTAGGACAGTCGGGTACTATTCCCCCTCCAGGCTCAGGGACCTTCGTCCTTTCTCCTGTCCCCCCCATCGCCGGAGGTCTATAGAAGATGTAGGGCTCTGGGGATTGTGAGGGGGAGGAGGAGGGCTGGTGCTGGGCCTGGAGGGAGAATGGAAAGGAGTGGGTGGATAGAGATAGTGGGGACAAGGAGATGCCCTGGGGCGAAATGGGCCCAGGAAAGGGACCTCCCTGTCTGGTGCCCATACCCAAGGGTTCTGATTATAATCAGCAAAGTGGTCATCCTCGGAGGCTCATCCTACTGGTAGGTGGTGGTAACGCTAGGTCTATTAAAAACAAAAAAATGGCTATTACAGCTGATTTTGTTAGGTTCATCTGACCTGGCGTGCATCACAGAGACCTGGCTGGATGAAAATGCTGGGCCAGTTTTGGCAGCAGCAGTTCCAGCTGGTTACTTTCGGTGATACACCGCCCGAGGCTGGATATAGTGAGGTGTTGCTGTCTATTTTAGAACAGAATTGGGCCTAGTGGAGTACCAGTGAGTCACCAGGTCCTTTGAGTGCATCCTGGGTGAGGGTGTGGGGTGTAGGATACTTCTTGTATACCATCCACCAGGTGACGAGAATGTTTTCCTGCGGGAAGTTGCAGACTTCATTGTCGACCTGACATTGGGGTCCCACAGATGGTTGGTTCTGGGGGACTTCAATGCCTGGGTCGATGATGAACTCTCACACTTTGGTCAAGACTTCCTCCAGTTGATGATTTCACTGGGCTTCACACAGGTTATTTCCTCCTCGACCCATATTGGTGGGCATTCATTGGACTTGGTGTTCCTTCTGGGGATGGGGATATCTGATTTGGTGGTGGAACCGGTCGGATGGTCGGACCATCACTCCATTGGGTTCAGTTTTGAGGCCACCCCTATTAGGTCAGCCCCTACGGAAATGGTCCGGTACCGCCCATTAAGGGGTGTTTCCCCGGATGACCTGATGGTGGTGCAGGACCTATCGGGCCTACCGATAGATATGCTTGGATCCAGGAGACCTGGTACGTGCCTATAATAAGGGGGTGACAGGGGTCCTGGATTCCATTGCACCTGTTCGTGTTCATCCTCTCACTCTTCGTCCCAGGTCTCCTTGGTTCGATGAGACTGTGAGGGAGTTGAGGAGAGTTGGACAAAGGTTGGAGAGGTGCTGGCGGAGGTCCGATTTGGATGATGACAAACTTAGTTTGATGAACCACTATGTGGTCTATCAATCTGCAATTTCTCGTAAGAAGGCAGAATTCCTGTCCAGAGAGATTGCGACTGCACAGAATAGACCAGCTCAACTCTTTCGGACTGTGGACAGACTGTGCAATCCAGTCTGTCTTCAGCCCAGAAGAGCCTTTTCTCAAGAACGGTGTGAGGAGTTTGCTCTCTTCTTTGCAGATAAGGTTGCCAAAATCAGATCAGATGTCTGCTTGTCCCTCTCCAGTGGGAGTTGTGATGGTCGGCAGGAGATGTCGGACACCCAGTTTGCATGGTCTGACTTCAGCCTCCCCACAATCAATGACATTGTGATGATCATCCGAGCGCTGCAACCCACTAACTGTGATTTGGACCCTGGCCCCACGCATCTTTTAGTGGATTGTGTGGATAAAATTGGCCCAGTCCTGGCTATGGTAGTCTGGAGGTCCTTGGAAAGGGGGATCTTCCCAGATCCTCTTAAGGAGGCTGTAGTTAAGCCTCTTTTGAAGAAGCCCTCCTTGGACCTGGATTGTCTAGCAAATTACAGGCCTGTCTCCAACTTACCCTTTGTGGGTAAAGTTATTGAGAAAGTGGTTGCAGTGCAGCTTGATGATCATCTGACCAACAACAATGTCTACGATTCTCTCCAGTCTGGATTTAGGAAAAGGCATAGTACCGAGACAGCACTTGTTCGGGTTCTAAATGACCTCCTAATAGTAAGAGATCGTAGGACCTGTTCCATCTTGGTACTTCTTGATCTCTCTGCAGCATTTGACACTGTTGATCATGGCGTGCTGTTGGAGTGTTTGCGGTCTATCTGTGGATTGTCTGATACAGTCCTCAGGTGGTTTTGATCTTACCTCGAGGGTAGGACTCAGAGGGTGGTGTCGGGAACTTTTTCTTCGGCATCAGTCTCCCTATCCTGTGGGGTACCACAGGGTTCCATTCTGGCGCCCATGTTGTTTGCAGTGTATATGCTGCCATTAGGAGTGATTGTTAGATGATACGGTCAGGGTTTTCATTGCTATGCAGATGATACCCAGCTGTATATGTCTTTTGTGCCCGGCCGGGATGCTGCCATTTTGGTATTTAACAACTGCCTTGCTGAGTCCCAAGACTGGATGAATGGGAGTTGGTTGCGGTTGAACCCTGAAAAAACTGAGGTGTTGGTTGTGGACAAGGGTCGCTGTGAGGTGGGTTTGTTAGCTGGATCGCCCTCGGGCTCATGGCTTGGGGGTGTCCAGCTGACGACCTCAGACCAGGTGCAGAATCTGGGCATAGTATTTGACGACTGTCTGACTTTTAAATCTCAGGTGTCAGCGGTGGTCAAAACTTCCTTTTACCATCTGAGGAACATTGCCCGGTTGAAGCATCTGGTTCCTCCAGAGGATCTTCCAACGTTGATCCACGCATTCGTTACCTCCCGCCTTGACTATTGCAGTGCCCTTTACCTGGGGCTACCGGGGGTTGAACTTCGCCGTCTGCAGCTAGTGCAGAATGCGGCAGCCAGGATGTTAACTGAATCTTCTAGGTCTAGCCATATAACGCCTGGGCTCCGCAGACTGCATTGGCTGCCAGTTTTCTGGCGAATCACCTTCAAGGTCAGTTTGCTGACCTATAAAGCCCTACACGATCAGGGACCTACTTAGCTGAAAGAGCTCCTTTGTCCCTACTGTCCTCCCTACTCTCTCCGATCCACTGACTAGGGATTGCTAGAGATCCCCAGGGTCCGTTTAAAAACTTCAGGGGCAAGATTGTTTAGTTTTATGGCCCCGACCCTGTGGAATTCTCTACCTCGTCAGGTGCGAAATTGCCCGACTGTCCAAAGCTTCAAAGGAGCTTTGAAGACATATCTTTTAGTAGAGCTTTTAATGATTTATGATAGTTTTAATCTTGTTTATTTATTGTTTTATACTGTACAGCGCCGGTTGCCAAGCAGTGCCACTATAAAAATAAAGAATGAATGAATGAATATATATATACACGCACGCACACACACACACACACACACTTATCTGGTTGATTCTGCCATTTCTGCTGTTGCTCACTTAGGATGTCATTTTCACTTTCACTGTTTGTAGCATGACCAAGCAGGTTTGTCCTGTGGAAGAGACCTAGCAGTGAAAAATGTTCTCTAATATGTATTGTCTTGTAAAAAAGTTGTATAAAACAGTTTCATTAGTGAGTGGCTTCAGTTTTTACTTTCACTTTTGCATACATGTGATATGTCCAACTTGCTTAAGAGGGAGTTTTGTGTCAAATTAGGAGGGAGATTGGCCTGCTAGTAGGGAGATGCCGTAACGTTGTGAGTTTGTCCTTAAATGGCATCAAGAAAATAAGAAAAAAGCCATTAAAAAATGTAGTGTATTTCATTTTGTCAAGAATAAGCACTAAAATGGTGCAGGGTCTGCACCGGAAGACATATGAAGAGAGATAAAAGGAGCTTAATATGTATAGCCTCGAGGAAAGGAGGGGGGGGGGACATGATAAAGCGTTCAAGTACCTCAAGGGAATCAACAAAGTCAAGAGCGTAGCATCTTTCAAAAAAGAGGTGTGCAAGAACAAGAGGGCACAGTTTGAAAGATAGAGGGGTCGGCTCAGAGTAATTTAAGGAAGTATTTTTCACAGAGGGTTTTGGATGCATGGAGCGGCCTTCGGAGGAGGTTGTGGAGTCAAAAACAGTGGTGGAATTCAAGCATGCATGGGACAGTCATAAGGCCATTCTAGGGGTTGGGGGTAGGAAGAAGTAGGCTGCTGGTTAACTAGGATCTGCAGCTTATCCAGTAGGTAGGGAAATGGGCAGACTGGGTGGGCCAAGTGGTCCTTATCTGCCGTCAAATTCTATGTTTCTATGTTAAAAAGAATAAACAACTAGTTATATAAAGTCATCTGATACATTGTTCATCACTGATTTAATTTTTATGTGTCTTTATCTGACCAAAAAACGTGGATATTTTAGACAGAATTTTACTTAAGCAGGAGCTTTTCTTTCCCAGGAGGGAGGTAGAGAGTTCAGTCAAAAAAAAAAGGAGTCTCCTCTGTAAAGAGGGAGATATCACATGTATGTTTTGTGTAGCGTAACCAAGCAGTTTCATGCTTGGAAGTGCGTTACTCTCAAGCTGCATTACATATTGTTGATCAGTTCTGCAAAATAGTTTTTTTTTTGTCAAATTGGTTACAAAGGCCCAAAAGAGCCCCCAACCCTAGCATGAATGCAACTGAGTCGGTAGCTTCAGTAGCACAGAAACAGTGCAGCAGGAGCTAATGTTGCTATAGCAACACTCAGGCAGCACTGTTCCTGCACTACGAAAACCACTGACTTGGTCGCATTCGCTCTTTTGTCAGTGGCTGTTTTGGGCTCTTGCAACTAATCTGAAGCGGAAAACTCGTTTGTAGAACTGAACAAAAATATGAACTACAGTTTGTCACTGATGTGCTTTCAGGCAAAAAACCGCTCAATCACGCTACCAAAAAAAAAAGTGAAAGTAAAAAAGAAGCTGGCATGCGAGTGACTGCAAAAATGGCAGGATCAACCAGATAAGCGAGTGAAAGGAATGCTTTGAATTAGAATGTTAGAAATTCAAAGATTCCGTAGTTATTGGGGGGCAGTTAGAGATGGAATTTAGCAATTTCTGGCAAAAATACAGCTAGATTATTTACTTGGATTTATTTGAAATTGTATAGACAGCAGAAGGCTATAAACCCATATAAGCTATCCCGTTTTCAATGATAGTAGTCATCAAGCCCCTCCAGTGCTAAATATTTGTCCAACCTGTTCTTGAAGATGTTTAAGTTATCACTATCCGTCACCTCAGATGGTAGACTATTCCATACGTACACTATTCTCTGGGTAAAATACCTTTTGCGTTTTTCTGTTTTAAAATTTGTTGTCTGTATTTGTTTATTATAACTTCTTAAATTATGAAGTGGTCTATATTTAAGATTCATTCCCTGCATGAAATCCATATTATTTTCTATTCTGTACATTTGCAACAAGTCTCCCCTAATGCGCCTATTATGTAGTTTGTTTAATGTTAGCATTTTTAATCGGTCAACATACTGCTTACCCTCCAGTCCTTTGATTTCTGTTGTAGCCTTTTTTTGTATGTGTTCTAATTTGTTCCTATCATTGTTATTGAGACCTCCCCAAAATTGTGAGCAATTATCCAAGTATGGTCTTACGTATGTGTTATATAATGATAGTCTAAGTTCTCTTGATTTGCTAATAAAGTGTCTGTTTATTGCATTGAGAATAAAATTTGTTTTCCTGAACACCTCTGTACATTGATTATGTTATATGTCTATTTAATTGTGGTATGTATGACAATTTCTGTGTGTTTCGCGCATATTACGCTCCTGGTCTGGTAATGAACAGTTTCTGGGTCATAGAAAGAAGTGCAGGCATGCAGTCATTGTGGGATAATGCACGGTCATGTAGTCTGTTTCGTCCAATCAGGAAACAGCATTTTTACTGATTTTTCTCACCCATTTTATAAATAGATAGGCACACACACACACACACACACACACACACACACACAGTGTCATCCTAATCTTTTGTTTTACCACAGAAAATATTTACCGTATTGAGGTAGTGCGGTACAGGACTTCCCCTTACCACAGTATCATTCAGTGTGCCATATTAAGTGAAGTGTTGCACTGTTATGCTTGGGATGTCTTGGGTTAGCAGACTTTGTTATTACAGTACTGTAATTCATGTTTATTTTTTGTTTTGTTTTCAGGTATACTGTTTACAATGCTGGTGTTTGGACCCGCTTGTGGATTTATCCTGGGCTCACTCTGTACCAAATTCTACGTGGATGCTGTTTTCATTGACACCAGTAAGATCTGCCTTTTTTGCCTTGTTTTATTAAAACTTTATCTATACAGGGATTCACAGTTAAAACGCAAGTCTTCTTTTAGATATGACCCTGTTAAGATTGTGGCCAACTTACACAATCAGTCATTGAGACATCTATATATATATATATATATATATATATATAAGTAACCCCCCCCCCCCCCCCCGCAAATGGGGGTTCCCAAAAGACTTCCAGGAGCTTGCTTGAATGCTCCAAGCCTGAATGGTGTTTGGCATTTAAGCCATTTATCAGTGAGTGTTTTTAGAACCTCTGGTACTGTCTCTTAAGAGCTGTCTGCTTGCAGACATAATTAGTTTGTATGGGGGACTGTGTGTTTCTTTGATTGAGTACCACTCAAGCTGCTGCCAATTCACTTCATTTTTGCAGTCACTAGGAGTGCAAAGGGAACCTATCTGAAAGATGTAACTGTTTGCCAGAAATTATTTAGAGTAATAATGAAATTACAGTTTGTCTAACCTGCTTTCTTTGCAGTCAGAACTGTGTCTGCTAGTTCCCCATTCTAGTTTTGAACTGCTGAACTGGACCAATCAGTGTGGGGTAAGCTAGCTCTAAAATGGTGCCTTGGACGAATCAGAACTTGGACTCATAATCTGAGCCAGCCACAAGAGGATTGTATGGGCAGTGACTCTGGGAGATGTAGTTTAGACTTCAGTGCCTTTTGGACCAACAGCAGCAGTCTATTGTGAGTGACAGCCAATCCAGTTAAGAACTGGGAGGAACTCAAAGGAAGTGCCCGGTTTTGTCGGTTGGAGTTTCAGTTGAGCTTTGGCAGTGAAGAAGGAAGGAGCCCTGTGCTTTTTCAGTGTGCAGTTTTAGTCAAAAAAGCGTGTGTAAGGCCCAGAGTTCGGTCTGCAGCTTGTGTAGCGGCTTGTTAGGACTGAATCCGTCCTGTGAAAAGAATCAAAGGATCTCTGAAGAGTAGAAACCAGGCTCACCCTGTAGAAGACTGGAGGAATTGCTGAAAATTGCACTCGGTCTGTCAGAGAACTGAATCTGCTGTGTGTTCTCCGGGTATTGTGCAGTAATTGCGATCGGGATACAGATGCAGCCTGCCTGGTATAGTGCTTTCTTTTATATGGATGTGTAAAGAGGTTTGTGTACCTCAAGTGAGCCCTGCTGACATTGAAGGACCCTATCTTATTTGGAGGTCGTGAGTACTAATTCAGGGTCGCTCCTGTTGAATTGCCACATTAAATCCAAATGGAATTACTGTACTGCTGACTGTTTAATTCTCCTTTCTCTGTGTGAAAGGGCCCTACCAGCTGCCAACGGTTTGACTAGCCACTCAGGGCTTGGGTACCCAGGGACAGTAACTGATAGGATAGGCCTGTGCACAGAGCCATAGGTAGATTATTAGAGTGATAAGCTAATTAACCTGATTTCCCTGTCCTTGTTATATCCTAAATAAAATCAGAGCTGCTTGTTTCAGCAAAGTTATACTGCCTGAGGTATTTGTCTATGTTAAAGTACTGTACTATGATTGTTGCACTGTATCTCATTTCACAGGAGGTCCCAGTGCGGAACCAGACCTGGGGTAAGTGTATACTGTGAAGGTAATTCTGATATATTGTGTGGGCCACTAGTGGGAAGAAAGGGGGTTGCAGTGTCCCAGAGGGCTGTGACCAAGTTAGTTTAACTATTGCAAACCCTGACCTCTGGGTGGAGGCACCCGCCATTGGATCCAGGCCCCTCAACCTGTTAGTGGCAAATCAGGCAGGGGTAGTAGCCCCTGGGATAGCGCCATCTAGGGGTTACAGATATATATATATATATATATACATACACACACATTGGTAGAAAAATGTTTAGCAAATGGGCATCACGTAAGGTGCAGTCCACACCCCGGAACTATTTTTGAAAACTATTTTCAAAACCATTTTAAACCATTTCAATGCATCCGCCATCCACACTATGCTGTAACGATTCTTTATAATGGTTTAAAGTGTCTACACTACTGGTATTAAACCCGTTCTGCCTGTAACCAACTCCTATTCATTCCAACACACGGAACTGTGCTTGTCTTTTCATTCTGCTGCTAGAACTGTTTTAGTTAAACTGTTAGCGCGGCAATCATTTTCACTGCTCTCCAGACTTGAGTGAAACCATGCTAGCTAGCTCTAAACCCTTTTTAAAATCAATTTTAAGATTAGATATTTAATGGTGTTTGAAAGGCTTTATTAAAACACTTTAAAAGTCTGTAGACTGGATACAAACATTGCTAAGTAGATTAAAAATGTTGTAAGGCACTTAAAATGTTTTAAGATTCACAGTGTATGCAGGGCCTAGGAAGACAACCAATGCAACTAATACAGCGGGGGTCCCTTGGAACTATCACTAACAGAACAAAGGTCCCTTTGAACTAGTAATAACTGATTGAGACTTCTTTGGAACTGGCTGTAACAGAATGGGTGTCCCTTAGAACTGTTAGTAGCAGAATGAGAGCCCTTGGAAGTATCACTGTCATCATGGGGTCCCATGAAACTGTCACTAACAAAATGGATGTCTCTTGGAAATGAGACCAATAGAAGGGAGGTCCCTTGAAACTATCCCTAGCAGAATGGGGGAGGGGGGTTATACCTTGTAACAATCACTGACAGAAAGGGGTCTCTTGGAAATATCATTAACAGAATGGGGTCTCTTGAAACTGTCACTAACAGAATAGTGTCTCTTGGCACTGTAATAAACAGAAGTAGGTTACCTTGGAACTGTAACTAACTGAACAGGGGTCCCTTGAAAGTGTCCATAACAAAACAGAGGTGCCTTGGAACTATCCCTAACAGAAAATGGTTCTCTGGAACTCCCTTAGCAGAACAGGGGGTCTTGGTGTGCTTCGAGCTTGCATGCACCCTGATGTTAGAATAGCTTACAGACAGAAAACAAGGAGGAAAACACCAATTGGGTGAGTATGAGGCTCCAAACTCCTGCAGGCCCTGCACCAACTGTATACCCCCCCCCTCAAAAAATGGGGTCCTGCACCCAGCACTTCAGGAGCCTGACAACCAAGTTATGGGGGAGGGGTAAGCAGTTCAGGCAGACCCAGGATGCCTGATACTGTATGTCCATGTGAAACCTGGTGAAAGGGCTGGGGAAGTTGGACTGGATGAGTTGCCTGATCAGAGGCTAAAGGGTAAAACTAGAATAACAACAAAAAATCTTCAACCTGTTCTGGTCACACTATCTCTGCATACACTTCATGTCATTCCCACTCCCTGTAATGCCAGTAACGTACATGTGCATGTTATGCAGCACTACATGAAGCAGTGCAACATGGCTTCTGTGGTGGTGGGGCCAGAAGAAAAAAATGACTCACTGTGTTAATGATGTTTCTACTAGAGATTGCATTTGTAAGGCATAAATTTGCAGTTTGCATCATCTTAGCCCTGAGGTGTTGCCCTGGAGATAGAACTTTAAAATGCTGAATGTCAAATTCTGCTGTGTGGTCACACTCTTAACTAATTCCCAACAGCAGATTTACAGCTGAAGAGCAGTGACCACCTGAGTAATTTATGTTATATATTGAGAAATTTAAACATAGTAAGAAATGATTAGACACCAAATGGAAACTTGTGAAAACTGCAGAGTTAGAATGAGAGTTACATTAATGAAATTTCAACTGCTCGAGAGGAAATTAAATCATTTTGATATATGTTGTATGTATGAAACTGAAGAACCCTTTTATCTGGTCCAAGGAGGGGAGGTAGGAAGGGCTTGTATAACTCACTAATACGCCATCTACAAGAAATCATCACTGTGGTATTTTTTTCTTCTAGCAATGAGAGTATATTTGTGATGTCATATAATTAATTCACAGACTCCTAGCAGTACTTAGGAGGCAGGGTCTGGGACCTTTTAGAAAAAAGGCTCTGAAGTACACAAGTACCGAAGCTTGCACCCCTTCTAGCTTGGATGTCCACACAATAATGATCACAAATGATAGTGAGAAATAATGTGACCTACCAGGAATTGAACCCAGGCCCCCCAGCATACCATTCTGGTGCTCTAACCACTGAGCTATAGGCTCACATAGTTAGCCTCTTTCCGTGCACATGTCCTTTCTCAGGTATTGCAAATCCTGCTACTAGGAACAATTGACATGACAATTAAATATTTTTGGTGCAGTATTATCCACTGCTAAGCAATTTAGATCACACATTGTAGTGAGAAAGGAATAATGTGACCTACTGGGACTTGAACCCAGGCTCCCCCGAATACTGTCCAGAGAAAGGAAGTGTGTCTGAGAAGAGTCAGATGTAACCATGTGAGCCTATAACTCAGTAGTTAGAGCACCAGGACAGTATTCTGGTAATCTGAGTTCAGTTACCATTAGGAAGAGATTGCAGAATGGGAATGCCCTCTCTAAGGTTGCCTACTTCTTTCTGCCACTCTAGTGCTTGTATATACTTGATTGATACTAGTATCCTTTGCTGCTGTGATGCACTTCTTATGTACCAGTGCCTTCAGAAGTGATACTTGATGTCCCCGACTAGTAACCTGGCCAATGCCACCATGACTGTAGTAGAAGCCGTGTGGCCCAGAAGTTTTAAGAATTCCTGCACAGTCCTTGATCCAGAAGCAAATGATTTGATACCTTTTAATGGACCAACATAGATGTAACAACAAGAACAAAGTGCTCTAGCTTTCGGACCAACCAGTCCTTCTTCAGAAGCTCATGGCAGTTGTTTAGAAAATACAATACTTATAACAGCTAGATAATGCAGAGAAAAACAGAAAAAAATCCCCATTGGTTTAAAATACTCATTTAAAAAAAAACAAAAAAAAACAGAAGATGGTGTCAGAGAAGTTTGACAGTACAATACTGCCCTCAGTCCGAAAGAACCTTGGGTTCAGATGTGTTTGGTGCAACATACATATAAAGAATCCTACTGCACATAAATTTAATTGACATAAGATAACACTGCTGAAGCAGATAACTCCCAAATCAAGCCATGAGTGTCACAGTCAGTATAAGGATGTGATTACTGAAAGGCAACCCCCACCCAGCTTAAGACAAACTAAGATAGTTATAGGGCTCATGAAATTACAATGTATGCATTAAAGACAAGAATTACCAGTAAAGTTGTCTAAAAAAAACCATCAGTTCACATTGTGTGATGTGTAAAACCTAGCTGGACATGTCACCCAGCTGTATTCTCAAGCTAAATAAAAGGCCCAAGAAATTACAAAAACCTCAGGACTATATAAATGATAATTTAAGTACATGCCTGGACTGTGTTTGCATACCACGTCAGAGCTTCTGCCTTTTGTAGGAGCAGAAATGCTTTTCAAAGTTTTGTGTTCAGCTCTGCACCTAAAAGCTCTAGAATCTGCATGGGTTGCAGTTGTGACATTTCTAAGTTTAGGAGGAAACCTAACCTTTGCAATGTGCTTTACTGATTGAACTCAACATTAAGTGTTCTTTGTTTTGGCACACACAAGCCAGTAGTCTAGGTAAGGAAATACCACTACTCCATGCACTTTGCATGAAGGCTGCTCCTGCCAGTAAGCACTTTGAGAACACCCTGGTTGCTGTGGTCAGATCAAAATATATTTCCTTGAAGTGGTACTGAGCATGATCCTACTCTGACTCTTACAAATTTTCTGTGCCTGTATCATACTGGGACATGGAATTATGCATCCGTTATGTCCAGTGACCCCTGCAGATCTCCCTGTTGTTGGGATGGTATCACTGTTTGCAGTGTCACCATGCTGAATTTCTACTTTTTTACATACTTGCTCTGTTGTCTTAGCTTCAAAATAGGTCATCATTCCTCATTTTTCTTCAAAGTGTGGCTGTATCTGGAGGGGAAAAAAAACCTTTCCCAGCTGGGAAATGGGAACCTTATCCATGGCATTTAGCTCCAATACCTTCCTCACTTCCAATTCCAGTAGTTTTTTTTTTCTGTTCTAACAATTTATTTCTGAACACACTGAATGTGCCTTACTTAACTTTGGAAATCTGTGTCTTCTGTTTGCACCTTTTGCAGATTGTGTGAGAGGCCATTTGGCACCTTGCATTCCTGCTTAAAGCTGAACCAGCCTAAAATTTCATGGTGATTTGAATATACATCACATGATGCTTTGCATTATGGGGAAATCTGCGATTTTGTATCACTTTGGAAATTGTACAAATTGAAAGGTTAAGGTTAATCCCTACCTAACTACCACCAAAATCCATTTACCTTTAATACTTTCTAACTCTTTAAAAAATAAGAAAATAAGAGAAGCACCTTGGTAATAGCTCTGTAATGACATGGGCAGATCTGTCAGGGGTTAACTTTGTCTGGGCTAAGGAAGCTAATGTAGGTTGCTGTCTTATCTTTTTTCCTCTTTCTCTCCCTGTGCCCCTTTGAGCTGCTTTGTCATGATGCACATAGCCTATACTATACTAGTATTTTCCTATAACTCCTTTCTGCAAGACCTGTAAGTTACTTTTTTTTTGCCTTTTCATTTTCTGTCAATTTTTTTAAAGTTGCTTTATGCTCATCAACTTTATTCATATATACATTTGTCTTAACCTCAGATAGGGGGGTATCTTCAAACAGAAAAGTCACTTGCCTTATTTTGCATGTTCTGTGACAAAATTATTGTTCGGAGCCATTCATATCTTTTGGCGGACTTGCACTTTCTTCTTCCCTGGATGTAGTGTCAGACATTCAAATCAGCAGCCATCTGAAATTGGTACTTTCTTTAGCAGCTTCCAAACCTGCTTTCACTATATGTTCTAGATGAGATTTTTTCTGAGATGCTAAACCTTCTCAAAGGGCAAAACTGTATTTCACAATGCCTGCAGATAATGTGCAGAGTAATTCAGGTAGGCTGCCTGCTTCAATGGCAAAGCAGAGGTAGTGTAAACCTTTGTTGGAATCTCAATCAGTAGATGATGCCGAGAAATTAACTTTGTGATAGGCAGCTGCTTGAATAACACCTTCTGGTTGTTACCAGTAAAACTGGTACCAGGGTTTGTATGACACAGTGTGAGTACTTTTTTGCATTTATTTGATATGTATAGAAAAGACCTGGAGCATAATTTTTTTATTACTGTTGCATAGTTCTGTCACTGAACTAAATAAGGGTACATATTTCCAATCTCATATAAGAAAAAAAATCATAAAAAATATGGCAAGAGTTGTTCTTTCTTTACCCTGTAGAAGCAATAAGCAAAATAACTATTTCCTATACCCTGCAGTCTTTTAGGCTATAACCCAGAATTCTAATCTGAGGTACAAAGGCAACATAATTTAACTAAACTGTGTAGGCATTTATATCACTGGGGCTTGCAGTATAGCCTAGAGGTTAGAGTAACAAGCTGTGAATGAGCTTGGTACATCCAGCAGACCTGGGTATGATTCCCACAACCTCCACTTGCATAGTGTGACTCTGAGCAAGTCACTTAACCACCCCAGTGCTCCTGGGTTGCTCCTGAAAACAGGCACTTGTGCCTAGTGGGCCTAACCCGGTTACCAATAAAATAAAAAACAATAAAAAAAAATATATATATATTTTGAAACAAAATTCATATAAATATTATTTGCAAAAAACAGTGTTAATGCACCAGTTAGGGTTCAGATTAAAGCAACAAAAGAAGGGAAATTTGGTGTTAGGGTTTCCAACCTTAACTTCCCACCACGACTGCCCAAGCAGTAAATGGAAAAAAACATTGGGGCTGATTCTCAAAGGGTTACATATGGCACAATGTGACTTGCACCAACAGGAATGACACAAGCAGCACTTTGCGCCATAAATGGCGACATGCGGGATTCTGGAAAGCAGCTTGCGACATGTCGCAGGCTGCTTACGCCAAACTGGACTTGCACCATAAACCCTGATGTGACATGGCGCAAGGGGGTTTACAGCAGCAGTTGCGCCCTATTCTGGAAGGGCGGCTGCTACATCCCCTAATTTGGGATTCTAAAACAACCCCCAGAGAACATCCGTCAAAGTACATTTACACCAGCTATTAGATGGTGTAAGTGTACTTCGCATCCTCCGGGGGTTGCGCCAATGTGCCGCAAGTAGAAGCAGACCATAGTGTCCCCCACCACACATAAGCACCCCCATTCCCGATCCCTCATTGTGTATGTAACAAAACACTCCTTGTGGGCTAGCAGCCCCCACCCCGGAAAACCACTGATTCCAAATTGCATATATGTAAATGCCCCACAGGGCTATCCCATGCCTCCTGCCCTGATCCCCAAAGATACATTTAGTAAATGCCCTGCAGGGCTGTCGGCCCTCCCAAACCCTGAACCCTGAGTAATGAATAAGAAGCCCATGTGGGCTAGCAGACCCCTCGAAGCCCCAATCCCCATCCCTGAATCCCGTTATAAGGTCATTCCAGTTTTTTTAATAAATAAAGCACAAAAACATTCATGCAACCCCTTCAGCCCTGGTAGTCTAGTGGCCCCCACCCACCCACCTGGCAGTGCCAGACCACACTGCTCCCCCCCGAACTGTACCCAGCCAGCGACTGTCACAGCCCACCTCTCACCACCACAGCCAGCCACCGACTGAGCTGTGTATGAGCACGTACTACTGTAAATAGTATGCACTCAGTGAATGACAGCAGCTGAGGATTGATGGGAGCGCGGGAACCAGAGGGTCCTACACTCCCACAGGAAAATAGAGATGTGTTTACAATATCTCAAAAATTATTCCCGTCCCCCTCATACGTATGCATGGATGGGAGCCAGACCCTACACTCAAATATGGATACCAGTATGCAGCGATGGGAGCAAAGAACCCAGAGGGCCTTGTGCTCCCACTCAGAAATATATAATTATGGAGTGATGGGATACAATTACAGTCTCTCTAAAATTATGGATGGATGGGAGCACACTCCCGCAAGCAAAAAAGGCAACGCGTATACTTTCTCAAAAAGTGAGGAAATTTGTTGCAGAAAAACTTTGTTAATGCATCAATTAGGGTTCCAGCGACAAAAGTTGGAAAATGTGGTGTTAGGGTTTCCAACCCTAAGACCCCCCAACCCTTCACGCAGCAGCAGGCATCGGGGTGTGCCTTGGGATTGTCAGCTCTAACGCTCACCCATTCTCATATACTGTACCCATCTCATCTTATTTACTCATGGAATGGGGTGAGGGAGTAGGGCTGACAAACCAAAGGCACACCCCCGACACCTGTTGGTACGTGCAGGGTGGGGGGAGTGTTGGTGTTGGAAACCCTAACACCACATTTCCCAGCTTTTGTAGCTTGAACCCTAACTGATTAGGGTTGAATAGGCAGTTTAATGTTAAACTTCAGATTTTGCACTTTAATAACTTTGCAACTATTCAATGGATTTGCAAAAAATGTAGTATGTGCGGTCCTGTGGGGTAGATCTCTTGACATGCCGAGTTTTGTTTTAATCAAATGTGCGGATTTTGTGCAGCGCATAGTAAAAAAAGTGTAAAAGTGCTTTTTCCGTCCATCTTTGCTGATTTTTCCCCCGTTGTGTTGCAGCCACACCGCTTGGCAGAAAGAACAAGCCAGCATTAGTTTGGTGAAAAAATATGAATCCTTTCCAGAGTTAATCAATTTTGCAATTTCGGGTTCTGAGCATGCTAATTTCAGTCTTTTGGATAGCTGCACAGTTTTGAACAAGGATTTGGGCTCATAAAAAAGGGATTTTGACAGCTCATGAAGAGGGATCCATTAAATCCCTGTTTGTATGAGAAAAAACAAAATTTAAATACCTGTTAATTTTCTTTGTCTGACAGCTGGTCTCCGGACCTCCATACAGATGGGCTGTACCTCTTGATGCAGATATGCAGGCAGGAACTAAGCTGTGCAGCTGGGGATATCGAGCCCTCCATTTTTGGTTTCCACCACTTCTTACGAAAGCAGTCCAAATGTGGCAATACTATCTGAACCTAGAAACAAAAACAAGAAAATTAAGCCATACATGACTGATTGGCCAACTTTGTACATTCTGGGAGGGAATCAGAAGCCTGGAGACCAGTCATCGGAGAAAGAAAATTTACAGGTATTTAAATTTTGTTTTCTCTCTCCTAAGCTGGTCTCTGGGCTTCCATACAGACGGGATATACAAAAGCAGTACATCCCCAGATACCTCGGATGGGAAGAATGTAATTGCCCTTAAGGGTATACCACCACCTGAAGAACTCGTCGGCCAAAGGACCCCTTCACTGAGGTCGTCACATCCAGTTTGTAAAATTTTATGAACGTGTGAATGGATGACCATGTGGCCGCCCTGCATAGGTCTGCAGGAGATGCTTCTCTGAAGTCTGCCCACGAGGTGGCAATAGCCCGAGTAGAATGGGCTCTTACTGGGCCAGGCAAGGTTACTCCAGCCTGATCATAAGTAGTGGTGATGACCCTCCCTACCAGAACAGACACTGGTGCGACACTGTTGATATGTTAATTGATGGCATAAATTGCAATAACGTTTCTACCATTTCTAATGCCTTTAACAAGCAATTCACTGATCTCTCGGCATACACCTCCCTGCTCACTGATACTAATAACAAGTCATCTACCTCCACCCATACCTCCCTACCAGAACCTCTGTCTCACCCACCCTTCTGTCTTAAGGCAATCAGTGAAGGAAACCCACAAGCTTCTCGCTGGCCTCTCTCTTCACATGAGTGCTGGTCATGATGACTTCAAACCCAAGTTCCTAAAGCTTGAGGCCCCTTTACTTGCACTTCCCATCTCCCATATTCTTAACCTATCCCTCACAACTGGAATCATTCCCTCAATCTGGAAGGTAGCAAAGGTGGTCCCTGTCTTTAAGCAAGGTGACCGGAAATGCATAGAAAATTACCGTCCTACAGCCTTCTTGTCTGCTGTCAGCAAGATACTGGAAATGGTGGTGGAAGTTCAACTGACAGATTACCTGACTAAATACACCTTACTGTCCCCTGAGCAGCATGGATTTTAAAGAGGCCATAGCATGGGTACAGCCCTTGCTAAAGTCACATCTGAAATAAGGACTGCCATGGACCATGGCATGTTGTCGGGGACTATCTTTGTAGACTTCTCTAAGACCTTTGATCTGGTGGATCACACCCTACTTTGCTCTAAACTTGACTCCCTTGGTGTGTCTGGCCCTGCCCTAAACTGGTTTTCCAATTATATCACTGGCAGGCTACAGCTTGTTAAGTACAACAGAGCTCTCTTGGATCCTGCTTCTATTGTGACTGGTGTCCCTCAGGGATCTATCCCTGGCCCCATTCTATTTTCTCTTTTCTTCAATGACCTTCCTACAGTCCCCACCTGTAGTGCCACAACACTTTATGCAGATGACCTGATCCTTCTGTCTATCTCGGGTGATGTCAGTGCCATAAACCACAGTCTACAAGCTGACTTCCAACACGCTGCAGAATTGGCTCCTGACAAACAAGCTTGTGCTAAACATAAAGAAAACACAACTCATGCTTTTCAGATCCTCTGCCAGGCTCAAGCAGTGTCCCGTCCCACTAAATGTTTTGAGTCATGATGGAGTCCCTGTTAGCACTATGTGCTCTTTTAAATACCTTGGAGTTACTCTTGATCCTCAGTTAGACCTGTCTCTACATATTCAAAATGTATGCAGGGCAATAAACATCAAGCATGGACTTGCATATAGGGCTCATGGGTCCCTTACAGCAGCTGCTCACCTTGCCCTTGCTAAAGGATTGTTTCTTCTCTTTCTCTGCTATGGACTGACTACCTTTAGCCTTGCTACTAAAACTAGTCTCGCAAAAGGGGATGTGGCCTATACTAATATCTGCCGCTTTGCCCTCTCTGCCCCTCGGCTTACCCATCACTGTGAGTTATACAAAAACCTACACTAGATGTCCCCAAGTAATTTTCATTCCTTTGTCTTGAGCTGCAGTACAGACAAAATTGTCCATAATGTCACCCTACCTGCCTTGTCTCAACTCCTCCAATCAGTTCTACCATCATACCAGCTCAGGTCAGCTGTCCTGCCTCCCCCGTCCCAAAAGTCGTACTCTGGCAGGTGATCATGCCTTTGCTGCCTGTGCCCCTAGATTCTGGAATACCCTACCTGTGCCCATCAGACGTCCCACCCATCCCATGTTTAAGAGCTCCCTCTGGTCGCACCTGAAGTCTGCCTCAACCTGTAACTGTCCCTAGGCTGCTTGGTACCTCCGGCCCTGGGTTGGACCCAGGTGTGCTCCATCCACTTCCCTGGTTCCTAATCCCTTCCCCCTGAGCTCAAATAGGGGAACCTTCCACTCTTATGGTTTCCTGCACCTCAGCACTTATCATCCTTATACCGGGACAACCACCCTATGTCCCACATTAAAAGCCCATGTGTTATACCAAGAATTGTTATTACTGCTTGTATGTTCTTACCTTGATGTATATGCTTATCAGATCATCCTGTACTTGTTTATTTATTTCACCCTGTTCAATGCTTGTATTTCACTATGTTGTAATTGTTCTTATTGTGCTCGTAAACCTACTCTTGTAATCTCCCGGGTCACATATGAAAATAGGCATTCCTTGTCTAGCGTACTTACCCTGTAAACAAACACTAATAAATAAATAAACCCATCTTGAAGAAACTGCAGTAGTACAGGCAATGATACTGGCTGGTTCTGTATGTGTTTGGACTGAAGCCAGAACAAGAATTTCCTCCAAATTCTGTAATATATTTTAGAGGAAGAGGGGTGACGTGAGTTCACCATCATTTAAATAACAGGAGCTGTGTAGCCTGGCTCTTTGAAAGTTTCCCCCCTCAATCTCCAGGCCAAGAGGGAGAGGTTGCTCAGATTGGGGTGCAGTACTGGACCCTGATGGAGAAGGTCCTGGCTGATCTGGAAGATTAGAGGTGGTTGCCTTGAAAGATGAATGAGAAGCAGGAACCATGGGCAACAAAGCCATTGGGGACAGACTAGAATCAGTTCTGCCCTGTCCAGACCCACTTTGTGGAGGACTCTAGATAGAAGCAGTATTGGAGGAAAGGCATACCAGAGACCAAACTGACCCCAGTCTAGGGAAAAGGCATCCTGAGTCACCGCTAGTTCGTCTTTGGCCAGGGAGCAGAATTGCTTTACCTTAGAGGTTTGCCGGCAGGCAAAGAGATCTATCAGAAGATTGCCCCACCTTTCTGTTAGGATGTGGAAAGCACTGTCCTTCAGCTGCCATTCCCCTGGTAGAACATTTTTGCAACTGAGCCAGTCTGCTATGACATTTTGCTGCCTGGAATGTACACTGCCCTTATGCTTGCCAGGTGGTGCTCCGCCCATTGAAAGAGAAGCAGGGACTCCGTAGCATTTTTGAGCTTCTTGTTCTGCCCTGATAGTGGATGTACGCCATCATTGTCCAATTGTCTGTTATAATCAAAATGTCCTGATTGAGGACTCACTGTTTGAAGTGTACCAGGGCTACGTGTACTGCTCCCATCTCGAGGATGTTTATGCTGTACCTTGTTTCTAACAGCAACAACTTGCCCTGAGCTGACAGCTGATGCAGGTGAGCCCACCGGCCCCTGAGGCTGGCATCAATCGTGATTCAGATTTGGTATGGATGGCCCAACTTGCGACCCCTGATGACATTTGTCCTTCAAGTCCACCACTGGAGGGAAGTTTTTATCTGTTGAGAAATTGGGATCAGTTGGTGCTGGCTGTGTCTGGACTGGGACTACAACCTGAACAAGTGTGCTTGAATGGGCCTCTTGTGGACTAGAGCCCAAGGGACTAAATCCATCAGCAATACTAGAGTCCCAATTAACTACATAAAGGAGTGAGCCAGCATCTGAGGAGCTGTGTGAAACTTCTTCATGAGCTTCAGCAGGTCCCTGAATTTTGCTTCCGGGGGAGAAGACCTTGTTGGCTTGTGTCATGAAGTCTGCCCCCAGGTGGTTCAAGGTCTGCCTTGGAGTTGAGAAACTTTTTCCCCAGTTGATGATAAAACTGTTGGCCAATAGGCACTGGACTGCCTCCGCCACTGCTTGTACTGCTTGGTCAGGGTCTTGAGAATATTGTCCAGGTCAGGGAAGTGTTGTATCCCTCGTTTCTGAAGGTGAGCTATGACCACTACTAGCACCTTGGAGAATGTCCTTGGGGCTGAAGAAAGCCCAAATGACAGTGTTTTGAATTGGAAGTGCTGCTCCCCACCTTGAACCTGAAATATTGCCTGTGTAGTTCCTGAATGGGAATATGCAAATAGGCATCTTGCAGATCAATGGATGCCAGAAAATCCCCTTGTTGCAACTCTCTGATGATTGATGACAAGGTTTCCATCTTGAAGGGTCTGCTGCAGACAAAATGTTTCAGGAATTTGAGTTCTAGGACTGGCCTGAATCCCTGTGCGTTTTGGCACGATGAAGAATAGGGAGTAGACCCCCCGATTGGTCTCTGTGGGGGGAACTTGCTTTATAGCCCCTGCTTGAAGAAGGTCTGTAATGGCCTGTAACATTGCCTGTCTCTTGGACAGGTTGCCCGAGATAGAGATGGGGCAGGCACCACATGAGGTAGTGGGTGGTAGAATTTGAATTATTTTAGGTAGCTCTTGCTGATGATGTCTAGGACCCATCTGTCTGATGTGGTTTGGACCCATTCCTTTGAGAAATTTTGAAAGTCTGCCCCCTACTCGAGGATAGGTCTGGATAGTTTAATTGCATCTAGGACCTGAAGACCATGATTTGCACCTGCCTCTTGACTGGGCATATGCACTTTAGCTGTCCCTCTGGATTCCTTTATCACCTCCTTCAGAGGTGAGCCAAACAGGAGATTACCTTCATGGGGGCGTTTACTAAATGGCTCTTTGAAAAGGCGTCTGCTTGCCAGACCTGAAGCCAGAGATTGCAGCGAGCTGAAGTTTGATAAAACATGGTCCGAGCGGCGCACCTGACCACCTCCTCTGATACGTCTGCTGCATAAACCGATGCCAAACCCATTAATTGCAGCTCATGAATAATATCCTTGTTCTTCCATGGGTCCTCAGCGAATTGAAAAGCTAATTCTGAGGCCCAGGATAGGGTGGCTCTGACCGAAAAAAGATTGGCAGTTGGCGCCTTGAGAGATGTTGCTGATGCTTGGAAGGCCTTCTTGGGTAAGGCATCCAATTTTCTGTGCACTGGGTCCCTGAGTGATGCTCCTCCCTCAGCTGGGATAACCGTCTTCTTGGTGAGGTTTGAAATCAGAGGGTCGATTCTGGGGCAGTCTATCCACTTTTCAGACTGTTCCTTGTCAAACTTGAGGAGCTTAAGAGATCCACCGGGGCACTGGATAGGTGCATTCTGAACCTTGCCAGTCTTCTTTTAGCAAATCCTCTATGGCTGGAGGAATAGGGAAGGCTGTGGCCAGTTTGGCAGCAGATGCCAGATGAAAGGCCCGTTTCAGCTGTAGCTGGAGCCACTGGGGAAGAACTGAGATTAATTTCAGCTATGACCTTCTTGATGAAAAAGTCTAGGTCTTCCAGTTCAAAGTTTCTGGACGGGGAGTGACTGAGTCCAAGGATGAGTCCTCTAGCTCCCCCTCTTCTAGAGAAGAGGAACTGGAGTCTGAGGAGTCTGGAGAATGGTCTCTATGACATTTCCCCTTATGGGTGCCCAAAGATCTAGTCCGAGAATGAGAACTTCTCTTTCTCTTGAGGCATGAGGAATGCTGATCCTCCTCGTCTGAGGATCTGCTCCTGTATTAGGATTTTTTATCGTAGTGATGTGAGGACAACTGCCCCTCTTCAGATGAGGACAGGGCCGGGGTTCTCTTTCTTTTTGCCTTCTTGTGAGGCCTCACATGTGGTCCTCCTGGAGGTTGCCAGTCGAAGCATGCAGGGTCCAGAACAAAGGCTCTATTTAGCTTGTCTATGAGATCTGGGGCTAGAGAGGGGGCTGCAGACTGCTTGGTCTCCCTGGTGGCTGCTGCTGTCTCAGACCTGATGGCTACTGCTTGCACAGACCTGTCTGTCTGAGCCAAGGAAAAGGAGGCCTCCATGTCCTCCCCATTTGCAGACGCTGCCTTCTCACATTTTAGACAAAGTGGACCTGTGAAGGTGATTAGAAGAGGGGATTTGCAATGCTGGCATTTTCTGCCCCTGGCAGGTTTGTCTGAGGGCATGACTGAAAACAGCCGTAATCCCCTTTGATTCCACGTACCCCCCTGGAGGATTCCTGTTAATACAGGGGAGGCTGTCTGGAAGAAGCCTGAAGCCCTGATGGAACACTGCTGCTGGCCCTTTAAATGCAAAAAGCTGAGCTGTTTAAACTGCTGGTTGATTAGTTAATATTTTTTTGCTCCCTTAGTGCTGGGGGGGGGAGAGGCCTGCAGTATGCGTGAGAAACTCTGTTTATTCCTGAGCAGCACTCCTTGTAAAATGCAGCACTCGTCGATGAGATAGCACTGGGACGTCAACGAGTGACTGAATTAGAGCTGCAGACCTACCATCAACAAGCGGCTGAAAGAGTCAGGGAGGCCAGCCATCGACAGGAGAAAAATGGCCCTGCCATTGTGCTGCAGAGTAACTGTTAGTTGGAAGGCAGGAAGTAAACTGGTGGAAACAGGAAATGGAGGGTTGGATATCCCCAGCTGCAGAGCTTAGTTCCTGCCTGCATATCTGTATCGGGGGTATCTGTATCTGTATGGAAGCCTGGAGACCAGCTTAGGAGAGAGAAATCTCTGTTCGCGAGCCGCCATCTTGTTTTCAATTTTGTTACAAAACAAAATGTTGTAACTTGCCCTATGGATGTCTTCTGTAGAGACTGAAGTATGGGATTTGTTCAGGGTGATGCCCTCTATAATCCCATGGCTTTGGTTCCATTTAGTTTGGTAAACAAATGGTTGTTTTTAAATTTGAAAATCCCTGTTCATGACTCACTTCCGATCCCTGTTCGCGAGGTGTCAAAATCCCTGTTCGTGAGCCAATCCCTTTTCGTGGGCTGTCAAAATCCCTGTTTGTGAGAAATCCCTTTTCATGAATTGTCAAAATCCCTGCTTGTGATGGCACGACCAGATGGCCTTAAAAATCCTTTTTCTGGAACTATCAAAATCCCTGTTCGTGAGGGGATGACCAGATGGCCCTACCTCACGAACAGGGATTTCTCATGAACAAGGATTTTGACAGCTCATGAAAAGGGATTTTTAAAGGTTGCTATTTCTTTGCCAGTTCACTGCAAAGAAACAGTTAGGACTTTTGACTTAAAATTTGCAGGGTACAAACAGGTTGTCCCACAGATGTGACTTTTGCTGGTGTGGTGTAAAAATTAGCATCAGTTCCATAGTTATGGCATTCCAAAGTTCAGAAATTTCCCCTAGGATAACATTGTAGCGAACATGGCACCTTTTGATGCCTATATCTCGAAAACAGTTCGAAATACGGATTTTTCACTAGGTGTTGCTTTGCACACCTTCAGGTGTGCTAAGCTCATGTGCAGGTTACCAGTCCATGATTACAACTGTGGTGGAATGTTTTCCAAAGTTGCTACGGTTACTGAGATACTGTGTCATTTGCAGTACAAGGCTTACTTGGAAAGTTTCTAGACCTGCACTGCATCTCTACAATTAAAGGTAGGTGACTCAGGGCCTTGCACTCCCATATGTGGATACTAGTATGCAGTAATGGGATTGCTGGGCCATCCATTATGCAACACTGGGAGGGCCCTGCACTCCCACAGGGAGATGACAGTTCATTACAGTGTCTGTGCACTTATGGATAGATGGGTCCTGCATTCCAAAAAGTTAATGCTGTGGGAGCGCAGGGCCTTATAGGTAGATGGCACTCTTAAAAAAATGATACCATGGGAGCCCCAAACCATATAAGGGTAAGTAAGATTACACTTTCTCAAAAAGTAAGGAAATTCATTGCAAAAAACCCCACACCCCTCCTCCACAGGCCAACAGGTGACGGGGTATGCCTTGGGGTCATCGGGCCTAACTCTCACCCAATTCTCCTATACTGTATCATGTCAGCTTTTTTACACATGGATTGGAGTGAGAGTTAGGGCCAATGACCCCAAGGCACACCCCGTCACCTGTTGGTCTGTGGAGGGTGGTAGGTTGGGGGGGGGAGTGTTAGGGTGTCAGCCCTAACTCCACATTTTCCTACTTTTGTCACTTCAACCCTAACTGATGCATTAACAAAGTTTTTTGCAATGAATATGCATATATATATCTCTATATATTCATTGCAAAAAACTTTGTTAATGCATCAGTTAGGGTTGATAGCACAGTAAAAAAAATGTGGAAATTCTATGTTAGGGTTACCACTACTACCACCCACCCCCACCCCCTCCACCACACAATAACAGGCATGGGATGTGCCATGGGTCATCAGACCCAACTGTCACCCCATTCCACGTGTAAACAAGCTAACATGCTACAATGTAGGAGAATGGGGTAAGGATTGGGCAGTGACCCATGCACACCAATTCCTGTTGTTGTGTGGAGAATTAACATAACAAGGGGCGATAAACCGAACATGGAATTTCCATGCTTTTGTCACTGTGCTAGTAAACCTAACGATGCATTACCCAAGTTTTTTGCAATAAATTTCTTTTCTTTTTGAGAAAGTGTAATGTAACTGGTAACTGGTATGTGTTTGTGGGAGCTCAGGCCCTCTGGGACCTGCGCTCCCCTGACACTGCCCATTTTTTCCTAATGGTATGCATATGTGGGGGCCCTGCGCTCCCACTTACACATAAATATGGAGCCATACAGCAGCCCCATTGTATTGAAAAGGAACCGTTGTACCACTTTTTTGGCAATATCTCAGTAACCGTAATAACGATAAAAAAAATTCCACCGTAGTTGTAATCATGACTTCAAAACCTCCATGCAGGCTTAGCTCACCTAAAGGTGTACTAAGCTGCAGGTAGCAAATAATCCATATCTCTAATTGTTTTCTAGATATGGGCACTACTGGCGCCGCAAAGTTATCCTATGGGAAATTTCTCAACTTTGGAACACTGTAACTATGGGCCCGTTGAATGGTTTGTGACCAAAACACCAAAAGGCACATCTGTGGGACCAGTGCTTGCCACCCTGCAAATTCCAGCCCAAAAGCACAATGCACCTTGGAATGATGAAGTGACAAAGAAAACAACACATGGGACTATGTTGTCGAGCATTGTTTTCGTGACAACAAAACTTTTTTCATGGCACCTTATACCTTATAATGAAATGTTTTCATGCACAAAAAAATGTCGCACACAAAAAAAAAAATTTTCATGAAAGTTTTCGCAGTGCACATATAAATTTTCCCATAGGCTAAAATGGGACATGAAAAACTTGCATAACATTTGAACGGATTAAAATTTTTTCACTAGATCTTCAAAAGGCACTCGTTTAACCCAGCCCACATATAGGCATGCAAATTTTAATCCGCTTAGATGCATTCTTCAGTCTTTAAGCCCGACCGAAAAATGCGCAAAAGTTGGGTATTTTTCACTTATTTGATACTCTACAGTTCCGCAACCGTACATCCAACTGGAACAAATCTTTCCAGATTCAGAGACCTATGGTAGGATGTCACACATGCAAAATGTCAGGCAAATCGGACAAATGGTTGCAAAGTTATTAAAGTGCAAATGCTGGGGTTTAACATAGAAGTGGATGTGCAACCCTAACTGTACTATAATATATATGTTACAAAAAACTTTGTTAATGTTCCAGTTAGGATCAAAGTGTCAAAAGTTGGGAAATGAGGCATTAGGGTTCCCCTAACACTCCACCTTCCCAAACCAGGCAGGAGAGCAGGTGTGGGGTGTGCCTTGGGACTGTCAAGCCTAACAGTCACCTCATTCTCATAAACTCTGCACATCAGACCTTATTTACAGTACAGAAGGAATGGGGTTAGTGTTAGGCTTGAGAGGCCCAAGGCACACCCCACACCTGCTCTCCTGCCTGGTTTGGGAGGGTGAGGTGTTAGGGAAACCCTGATGCCTCATTCTCAACTTTTGTCACTGTGACCCTAACTGGAGCATTAAAGAAGTTTTTTGCAATGTGTATGTATGTATATATATATATATATATATATATGTATATATATATATGTGTATGTGTGTGTATGTATATATATATATATATATTGCAAAAAACTTCATTAATGCATCAATTAGGGTTGTTACTACAGCGACAATTGCAGGGAAATGTGGTGCTAGGGTTTCCAACCCTAACACCCCACCCCTACTCTGCAGATACTGACAGACGTCAGAGGTGTGACTTGGGGTCATTGACAAGGGACATTTTTTTCTTACAGGTTTGAAAAAAAAAACATCAAGGGACCGTTTTCTTTATTTTAGTTTTTGAACAGCATGGGAGCGTGGGGGGAGGGGTGCCACTAGACACCTCTCAGGAGGCAGTATAGCGCAGTGGTTTAAGGCTCTGAGCTGCAAATCTGGAGACCTGGGTTTGAATCCCACAGCCCCCACTTGCATATACTGTGTGACCCTGAGCAAGTCACTTAACTTCCCTGTGCTCCCAGGTCGCACCTGTAAACAAGTTTCAAGTTTTCAGCGTAGTGTGCTACTCCTGGTTAAACAATTGAGAAAAAAAAATACCAAATTCAAACAGGATGACAATCAGCAGGTGGTGGGCGCCATTAGCTACCAGGGAATAAATGTCACTTATTTATGGGGAGTCGAGGACAGTGATCGGTGGTGGGGGGTGCCACTAGACACCAGGGAATAAATGTAATTATTTATGGGTAGTCAGGGTGTAGGCTGCACTCAGTATTGCCACAGCATCGAGGGGGCCATCCCTTCCCCCCAGGCATCTTACAAAAAAGAAGGGGAGTAAGTGTCTTTGATTGGGTATGGGGGGCAGATGGAATTGGAGGTCACTTTTCCCTTTGGGTAAGAGTAATAGTAAAGCCACCTTCAAGAAATGGTTACAGTATTTGAACAAAATGGAGTATGCACAAGTTAGTGTCAGTGCGCAACAAATCTTGTGGTCAAGATGATGATTCCTTCATAGTGCTTCGGTCTCGAAAGTCACACATTCACGAGGAGGGATGTGCAAATGGTTGAGTGAAGGGGAGGGTCAGTTCACACCAACTCAGTACAATAGAGAAAAGGCTCTTCTCATGCCTCAGCCCCCTTCCCCTTGGAGGTTTTAAAACCTAAAAAAATACTTGAATTAGGTAAACACGTACAGGTAATCAGGGGCTGAGGAATCACATTCTGGGGGATCAGCATGCCCCAATATAGGTGAAACCTGTGGCCGTATTTGTCCTGCAAATTGCAGCAGCTGTTTCACGAGACACCCTTCCTTGTTTTATGAGACAATGGGATCTTGCCTCAATTTGCGGCACAATCTCCCCTTGTTTCACGATACAGCTGCTGCAATTTGAGGCACAAATACATCCGCAGACACAATTATCATATTACCGGGCATTTGGGGGACAAACTAACCCCAGAATCCGATTCCTCGGGCCCTGATTAGGTACACACAAATGTTGGTGTTTACCAATGCCCAGTATTTTTTGAGATATTTAAGTTTATTTATTTTTTAATTTTTATTTACCGGGTAGGTGCTCTAGCCATGAAATGACTATTTTCAGGCACGACCCGGGAGGGTACAAACAATCATAATACAATGCATGTATACGGGAATATTACATATAGCATAGGTCAGAGTCAGTTAAGAAAATACATATAGCCAATGAAGAATAGCATGAATCAACAATCACATATACAGTCAAATAACATACCATAACATGAAATATTAAAAAATTACATAGTGACAGACAAGGTAATTAACACTGCAAATAGAAGCAAATAGCACCACATGGTGGTCAGAAATATATGTTAGGGTTTATCACAGCAATGAGATGCAGGGCTTCAAATACTATAAGGAGAGACAGGATTAGACCAGGTTGGGATATGCTTGGGGAGTGTGCAGGAGGTAAAAATAAGGTTGGCGGAGGTTTAAGTTGGATCAAAACAGGTACAAGGGTCAGCTTGGGATAGATGATATTTGCCTCGCTAACTGAAGACAAGATGGTGGAATCTTGGCAAAACTTTTCCGCATTTGAGGCAAAAAAAGTTGTGTCAAGCTGACAGGAAATAAAGGGAAACTTTGAAACTTAATAACTTTTGAATGGATTAATATTTTTTCACCAAACCTTCAAAAGGCACATCTGCGACCAAAGCCCGACATACTCTAAAAATTTCAGCCCAACACCGAAGCCATTTCTGAGAAACAGTGTGACAAAGGATTTGTATAAAATGGTAATTTTCAAATATTTTGACAATCGGTATCTCTGCACCCGCACATCCAACTGTAACGCAACTCACCTCATCAAGAGATCATTGGTCCCCAATGGTGCATGCAAAATTTCATGCAAATCGGTCAAACGGTTGCAAAGGTATTAAAGTGCAAGTTTTTGGGTTTAACATAGAAGTGACAGTTGAACCCGAATTATAGTGGCGCTACCATGCCACAATTATACATACATATGCACACACACACATATGCACATACACACACATGTTCATATCATCTACTCACATTACAAAGCTGTGTTCATACTGCAAAGTATCATAAAGTAACTATCCCTAACCAGCCTATGTCATAATACTTGCACACATGTTATAAAGCATTTATCCCCAAAAGCAGTAGCTGCAATGACCTGCAGTCTTGGCTACTATAATATTGCATGAGAAGCTTGTAATGCTAGAAGCAAGAGCTGATCCAGTTTCTTATGCCATTGTAGCCATGTCAGCACCCTGGAGCCAATGCCCACTAACACTTACATTCAGCTGCCATGTTTCCAAGAGCCTGTCTGTACTGTCCTCCTGACTTGTCAAAAGTCTGGGATCTTTTACTCTTCTTGCAGGGGCTTTCGGGGGAAGGGGGGTGAGAGAGCTACAACCACATGGTTGCTCGGAGGCAAAAGAGGAATGACAACCATATGGTTGCCTTAGGAATGCATATACCAAGAAATAGTTACATGGTTGTTGGTAACCATAGCAATCACTACATGGACATGCTCCTGTGGCTAGAAGAGATATGATTTAACCACCTTGTGGTTGATAAAGATGTTATCTATTTTGCAAGCTGGTAGCTGCTGCTTCACAAGATACGTTTTATAAGTGTCATCTACTTTGCAAAATGGTAGCTGCTAAAATGCTTTCTATAATTTTTTTGTAAAAATGTTTTTCATTTAATTTTTCAGTTACCTATCGTTAGGTGACCCTAAATGAGTCTGTAAAATGCCTACATTTATGCCTTTATAGCTGAAATTCAGAGTGCTTTGGCTTTGCCAATTTCAATGTCCTCTTTTAGCTAAGTTTTCCTGGAGTGCTTTGGCCTGGCTTGTTTCTAGCAAGTCTCGGGTCTGTTGGAAAGGCTTACCTGGTATCATCCCCCCATGTGGTCATATGGCTTTGTAGAGGCAGAAGCCAGAATGGGCACAGGTAGAAGCTGGTTGTTGCTATAGTGTATAGTCATCTATATGGTGCAGGTACAGGAGATGGTTCACCAAACTGTAATAGTTTAGTCTTTCATAAACCATGTTAAACATAAACAAAATTGTACAGAAGAGAAATTTGCAATGGTACAGACATAAAAGGGATTACAAAATTTTCACACAGTACGTGTTTGTCCTGTCAGATGGAGTGGGCAGGTAACTGACAAGTAGATTGTTTTCTTTAACAGTAATAACATCAACGTTGTACCAAAATGTATTGTCCATTGCAATGATAAATACTTTTGAAAGCTTATTTCTGATGTTGTTCATTTCCTGAAGTTAAAAGGAAAACTTATTTTATTCATGGGAAGGTTGATTGTGATTTGCAGTGAAGAGTGGTAGAGTTTGCATGTCTTCCCCTGTAGGAGAATAGA
This sequence comes from Neoceratodus forsteri, assembly GCA_016271365.2. NCBI lineage: Eukaryota > Metazoa > Chordata > Ceratodontiformes > Ceratodontidae > Neoceratodus > Neoceratodus forsteri. The sequence continues at coordinate 437,545,855 of CM028129.1, read as the reverse complement.
ACATTGGATTACAAACAAGAATTTATAAACAGCATATTTTAGGGCTCTTTATTTTTAATTTATTTATTTATTTAAAAGTTGGTAACGGGGAAAGGCATGCTGAGCCGCGGCTCGTTTCCAGGTGCAACCTGGGGGAAAAAGACACATACAGGGGATGAATACAGATAGTACAAGTCAGAACAGTACAATATATGAGTTTCACAGAGGCAAAAAAATTACGAGCAATTTACAATAGCAACACAGGTAATTCAACAAGTTACAGTAGCATTATTGGTAAATACAGAGTAAAACAGTAGCATGGCCAAACAAGATACACCGTAAAACAGATTTTATCAGATTGAATATATAGAACCATTGTAGGAGGAGTGTGACACCTCTAAGCTTGGTGAGGCCAGTGGATGTTTAGGTTGCATTAGTGAGAAATATGCAGTAGGAAGGAGGTTAATGACTTCGTACAGGGGGCAGGTATCATAGCATGAATGTTTCTGGCACGAAGCAGCAAAACAGAGATACTGGAAAGTAAAATCAAAAGTTGGTATATTTCGGGAATATATAAATACTGTAGAAGGTTATTGTGGCATATAATATCATATACCATAATATAATATAACATGTAAGTATTATAATAATCATTATAACCACCTTAATAATCACAAGTAATTATTACAATTCCATCATTATAATTATAATTAATTAATGTAACAGCATTATAATAACAATATAATGTTTATAGAATAATACATGGGGTGGAGTGTTTAATGGGATTTTACACACACCCGAGGTGTTGGATGCTACATAGACATCCAACACTGAGGGTGTGTGTAAAATCTCAAGTTAAACACACCACCCGGTTTTATTTTATGTAATTGCTGGGTGTCATTTTTTCGGCAGTAGTTTTATTAAATAAAAAAAAAATGTTTCTCTGCAGCTGCTCTCTGCTCTGGTTTCAGTGCTGTCTGCGGTCAGAAGCGGCAACTGGAAAAAGGAACATTTTCCTTTGTTTTTTTTCCTTCATTTTTTTAAGATAGCCGCATTTAAAAGTGTTTTTTATCAGTTATTTATTTATTTATTATTTGTTTTCAGTAAACTGACCACCGACTGTGAATGGCATTGTGACGAGTGCTGAGGAATGACAGCTGGTGGGGAAGAAGGTCTGAGAGGCAGCTGGCACACGTGCAGAAGCAGGGAAACCTGGCATGTGTTCGCCATTATATCCCACAGGTTATAACAGCGAATTATAACCAGGTTTGCCTTAGGGAAAAAAGAAACATACCCAGTTATTATAAAACAATAATATGTTATGAAATAGATAACCCAGTACAGGGCTTGTAGTCATGCTGTGATATATGCACGCCTTGGTATGCGTTGTGACACAAAGGCTGCAGACCAAGTGAGTTCAGCCACCCAAGGTGTGTGCATATCAGACCATGACCGCATGCCCTGTAGTGGGTTATCTAGCTTATAATATGGCCATAAATATTGTGTGTGTGTATGCATGCACATGCATGAAAAAGTAGTCCCTGTCTCCACAAATATTTAATTTACATTAGGCGATCTGGTTGATCCTGCCATAATCGTGATAGGTTTTAAGTTATAGGTGATATTTATCTGGTTGATCCTATCTTGGTTTTTAAACAAAACATATTTATAAACTGTATCTGGTTGATCCTACGGTTTTCACCAAGTCTTATGGTTTAACCACTTTCACTTTCATCGTAATAGTGTAGTGTGACTGAGTGGTGTTAATGCAGATAATAGACGTGCTGGCAGATGTTTAAAATGGGGCATCTTCTGTCAAAAAATTATGTAAAATCATTTTTTTAATTTCAGGTTATTTAGATTTTTGTAAAGGAAGCCACCTATTTTAGCGAGAGGAAGCGGCGAGTCGATTAACCGGAAGAAAACGCAGTTGTGAAAGCGAGTATTTGCTATGGAGCAGGTGCTTAGGCTTCGTCTTCCCTTCCAGCCACCGACTCACTCACTCACCTCTCGCTACAGTCGGGGACTTCCCTCACAAAAATATAAATAACCTGAACTTAAAAAAAGGATTTTACATACTTTTTTCCCTGAGAAGATACCTTAATTTAAACATCTGCCAGCATGTCCATTACCAGCATTAAAACCACTCGGTCACGTTACTCTGCAACTACTAAAGTGAATGTGGTTAAACCGCAAGACACTGTGAAAATAGCAGGATCAACCAGATAAGTTTTTTTAAAGTAACTTTTTGTTGAGAACATAAAACATTATGGCAGGATCAACCAGATGTATACAGTGTGGGATAGCTGTTTTGATTTGCTTATGGCTGTGGGTGCCAGCCTTTGTGTGGTAGCCTGTCTGTGCCAGGTGTAGAGTGATCTCACTACTGGTGAGAGGACTCTGAGGGCTGGAAAGTAGTTCAGGCGTGCGGTCATTCTTGGAGGTGTGTGTTCATTGTGAGATAATGTACGGTCATGTGACCTGTTTTATCCAATCGGGGAACCCTGTTCTGAGTGTTTTTTTATCACCGATTTTATAAATAATGATATAACTATCCATGTACTATTGGGCCATGGTACTGTATATCATAAAGGGTGGCCGGCAGTAATATATTCTGATGTCTAAATGTTATCTTAATTTCTGAAAAAATTGGTTATATTGTAGACATCATCTCAATAATGGGTGTCATTACCTATGGGAGGTGTGTCTCACACAAATTATAACAGTTACCAACCAAAGTACAATTGCAAAAATAAAAAGATGATACATTTTTAACATATTAGCACTGGTTGCAATTATACAGTAGAAACAACTTGTTGAAGTCCTTTTTGTGATATCACTGCTTTCTTTGGATTTAAAATCTTCTTGATGGGTTTTGATTGGATGGTATCTAGGTTGAAAATACTTTTTTCTTCCTAAAGTGGGGCTTCCATACCATCAGCTCTCCCACTGTTGGAACCCATTTTGGGGAGTATGGGATGATATAGTTGATACGTTGCAAAATCCAGTCTTGCTTGTATGCTCAATGGGCCCGATTATCAAAGCAGACTTGGACTGGTGCAAGCTGTGGCAAACAGCAGCTGGCGCGGAAGCCTGGTGCACCAAGGACCCTGAGCTCGATTCTCCAACAAGCAGGGTCCCGGTGGCTAAGTCCCGAGAAGTACGGCAAGCCAGACCTGGCACCAAACACATGGCGCAGCAGGAGGATTTGCCATAAGCTGTAAGCCAGCTGTGCTTGTCCAGCAGTGCCCTCGGTGGCTTGTGTGCCACCCCTGCCCCGATATGCCCGATTGAATGATTGCTGTTTACCTGGTGGTCTAGTGGTCCCTCCCACACCGCGATATGCCCAATATTATCCCGGTCATCCTGGTGGTCTAGCAGTCCCTCTCCCCCCCCACCCTGGCAACAAGTGCTCAGCACACACATCCAACCCATACTCCAAGCTGCGACCAGCGCGGCCCTCCTCACACCACCTCGGCCAGTCGACTGCACTATCACTATACACGTATAAGGCGCTCACTGATTATCGGTGCGTGCCTACTGTAATATAGATTGCACAGTGACAGTTCATTCGGGGCTGGCGAGGGTTAATGTGAGAGCTTTAACCAATCCCGGCAGGAATGCAAGTATAGGTTAGGAGTGCAGGTGCTAGAGGCACTTTGCCAGGGGGGAGAGGACAGGAAGCCCACCAGGATGACAGGATATATATGGGCACATCAGGGCAGGGGGAGGGACAGCTAGCACACCAGGATAACTGGCATACCAATGAGCATATCGCGGTGGGGGAGGGTCCACTAGATCACCAGGTACGGTGGTTTACATTTAGGGGACATCAAGGTGGGACCGCTGGCTTACCAGTACATTGACACATGGCCGCAAATAGGTCTGCTGTCCCAGGGGAGATATTTCTGAATACCCTTAGGCCAGCCCTGGCTGGTCTAAGGGTACTTAGAAATTCTCCCTCTGGGGGAGGTATGAGAATCCCATTTACGGGTTGAGGCAGCTTGTGTCCTCCACATGCACCCTTGCATCATGTCGCAGCCCATTTGTGGGTGTACGGGTGGCGCAAGCCCTGTTTGGGGCAGGCAGCCTGCGGTTGACACAAGCTGCCTTTAAGAATAGCTCTGGGGCAGTACTTAATGCAAAGTGCCATTAGCGCCAGTTATGTTTGGCACAGGCACCTTGCGTCACTTTCGGGGCTTTGAGAATCAGGCCCCATGTCTTTAGGAAAGGACTTAATTGTTGAAGGAACTGCAAAATGTCAGTCTCTGTCTGTTTCAATAATACAGAGTACTCCATTGTCTGGGATGAGTGTCTTTCAACAGTGGTTGATGATGGTGGTGGGTATGTTGTCTTCAGAAGGGAAAATGAAGAGATATCCAGAAAACTGATCTGCCACAATTAGAGCATGTTTAAAACCTCCCATATCTGTTTGTAATGATCCTATAAAGCTGATATAGATGGTACTCCATTCTAAATTCCAGAGGCAGGAACATGTAGCTGGGTATCTCCTGTCTGTATTCTACTTGGATTGTTGCGGATACAAGGAATGCAGTAGTGCACATAGGTTTGTGTGTCCTGGGTTTTGATTGGCCACCACCAATTGTCCAATAAAATAATGTCAAGATGTTATCCAGAGAACCATGTAAGCCCACTGCACCTACAGTAGATGTGCCTGTTCTATTAAGACCCCGCCTCATATTAATAGGAGGTATCTTTTTGTGTACTTCCATATCTAGTTGTCTCAGACCATAGAGGTTGTTCCCTTCAGGTAAGGAGCCGATCTGGGTGGAGGCACTGATCCCAGCAGTAACTGTTGCAGATGACTTTGAAGATTGCAGGGGTGGTCATCTTTATGATAGGAGTCTTCAAGTGGGAGGTTTGGCTGCACCATACCATCGTCCTTTTAGCCATGAAGGAGCTTGACATGGCAGCAAGTCAGGACTGTATGACAAGCCACAGGGGTGGTCAGCTCTTTATTGCAAGCCTCCTTTGCTAATCTATCTGTCTCAGCATTCGCCTCATCATGTATACCCTTCTCTCGTTTATATCTCCTAGTATGGGCTAACCTAAAGCAGGGAAGTAGTAAATAGTAGAAACAAAGAATAAAAATAAGCAAAAGTAGGAACTGGGAGTGAAAGCATTTGGGCAATAACTCAGGTCAGTAAGTACAGTACTAGTACCCCGGTGGACTACCAAAAGTAGCAGTTGTCTTTTCTAGGGCACAAACCTCTGCTTCTTGTGCCTAATGTGCTACAAACAGGAGAAAAATCAGGTCATCCTAAGCTATTTGGCTATTCTGGCATCACCTTATTACCATTCCGGTTCCTGCCTTTGCCTTGACACTTTATGGTAGGATCAGTCAGAAAAAAAAGATAAACAAATTGTGACAGGTGGAGATTCACCTCAACAGTGGAGGGGGGGCCTCTGTCTCAGCTAGTGCAAGGAAGTGTTGTTTTCTGGTGAGCTGCATTCAAAGTGTAACAAAGGATCACTTAATAGTGTTCCCACAGATACCATCTTTGTCAACAGCTTTCCTAAACGTATCAGTTTTCTGTTGTAGTATGTTGGGTATAGGGACTGGGACTAGTACTGTAACTGCTCCGACTGGTAGCTGGGTTAGAAAACTGTAAGTGTCTGAGTAATAGCTACCACAATTTTTTTCACATCAACTGTAAAATTACTTCAGGTTGGAGTGAACGTCTTCCCAGCAAACCGAAGTACCTCTTTGTCAGATTTTAATCCCTGCATGAGTGTTGTACGAGTGTTGCCTAATGTGATCTGAATGAAGAGGGGTTTGGTAGTATCTGTATTTTTAGGTATCCCTTCATCTACCATATCCCACAGTTCAGGTGCAGTGACTGCTCCATTCACAGCTTTCATAACATTACTTTTTAATCTTAGATCAGTATACGTATTTTCATCTGTTCTATTCAAATATTGAATTAAGTTGAGGGGAACCATTTCAGGATCCGTAGAATCAATTAGAGTGACTGCTGTGGGGGCCATGGGGCAAAGCTGGTTTGCGTGTGATGGAGCAATCGACTAATCTATTAGAGATCCCACATTGGGGATCTGATCATTTCACCCCATGTCAGGGGTGCTAGTGTAATGCCCCAAGATAGGTGCCCAGTCTGGCCAGCTTAGGCCTGCAAAGGAGAAATGGAACTCCCAGCTTGGGAGTGCTCTCCCCCTCAGCAGTCTGGAGTGTCTCGAGGGGAGAGTTCCATATGGAACTGACATCCTGTTATTTTGTTTTTTAAAATAAAAAGAAACAGATGGAGTGAAGTTGAGGACTGGACAGCCACCAGAGAAGAGGCTGCTTCCTGTGTGAAGTGACCGGCCACCCAGTGGCAGCAGGTGGGATTGCTTCACGTTTGGAGGGTCCCTCGCTGTGTCCTGGCCAGTCAGGTGAAGAAATCACGGGCAGACCAGCAGTTTGGCAGCATCCGACCATGTGTCCAATAACATTTTTTTTTAATTAAAATTTGGCCAGCAAGCCCAGTAGTTGGGGGAGTGCTGTCAGGTGCTCCGATGAAGAAAAGTGAAAGAAAAGTCAAGTTTTGTGGCCAGAAGAGAGAAAGGGGACACAGGGAGGTAAGAGTAAAATTGGAAATTGTACCTGCAGTCCTCCTCTCATCCCTGTAGTGTGGAGGCTCCCTGCATGTCAGTCTGGCAGGTGACCAGTCCAGCAGTGTTATGGTGGCTCCCTGAAGTGGTAGGCAGGTCCTCAACGGCAGCAGTCACCACGGTGTGGGCCCTGTAAAGTCTTTTTTTTTATTTTAACAAAAAAAAAGTAAAAGTAAAGTCTCCGTCCCTCATTGGCGGTGCCCACAAGTGGGGCTGCATCTTCAGGGAATCTGCATTGGGCCATGAGGAGTATCGCGTGCAGCAAAGCCCCACAGTCAGCTCCCAAAGTGCCTGCAACCAGTGCCAGCCACAGCTAACTCCTCCCGCCTCCTTGCTCTACATTCTTCTCCCCGGGGCGGTGAGTCGGCGGCAGCATCAGTGGGCATGTGCTGACCACCTGAACTTTTAAATACAAATGAAAAGGGGGCATAAAAAATAAATAAAAGGGAACGGTCTCCCAAGCTGGAGGGCACATCGGAGGATGGATACAGTCCTGGTTGGGGTCTAGCAAGGCTCCGGGGACAAAGGACCACTTGAGGGCAGGATTTATTTAAATTGTGCCCCAGCTTGGAGCATTAGCAGAGGCGGATCAAGCCCGGCCCCCAGGCAGGCATATGCTAATTTATGTGAATAGCTACAGTCTGGCTACCGGATTTAAAGGGACAGCACAGGGTTACAGCATAACTTCAACCATCCATGAGATTTTTAGGATTTATAACTTACTAAGCTGCATGTTTATGACTGCCTACAGAATTTAAAGCAACATTTCAGTGAATTACCTGTGGTGAACTGCTGAACACATTCACAAGCAAGGAACCAAGTTAATCTGCTGCAGTAAATGTCTTCCCAGTGCAAGTGCTTAATTGACTATGGAATGTTTACAACCTGCTTAGTGAACTGCATTTAAAGTGTCTGTCGACTCTAAGATGTGTTCAGTCTTGCAATGAACTAACTTCAAGTGACAAACTAGCCAGAGTGACCTGGAGGTCCCTATCCAGTGCGTTCGTCAGTCCAGTGTGTGTCTTCAAGGCAGAGGGTGTTATCTAGATGCCAGCTCTAGAGTAAATAATAAGATTTTTGTATGTCTTCAGTGTCAGCCAAGAAACATTTGTACACAAACAGGAGTAATAATAATAGTTTATTACAATACTTACGCTAAGCATGTGACAGAGAAAATCACAAGGGAGATGGGTTTCTCACCACTCTCCTGAAGAATGTACATAATCTCCAGAATTTCCAAGATCTCCGTCTGGAGCTGGGTTACACAAAGTTATATACAACAAATAACATTATAACAACGGAGATGACCTCATAGTTACAGATATGAGAAACATTATGTATTGGTCTTATACTATAAACACGATTGTCTAAGACATTCCCCATTGGATAATGACTTAGGAGACAGAATTACTAATGTTTATCGTATGAGACAAAGAATATGCTCCTGTCAGCATGAAGCTCGGACAAAAGAAATGCTGACAGGCACAAACTACTTGTGGCATTACTTGCCTACGTACAAGACATAACAAAGTCTTTTTCTCTGTCAGCTTGCTTAGACAAAGAGAAGTGCTGACATGCCACTACTACATATGATTATATGAGAATATATATAGTATATAAAGTAATCACTGATGATCCCTAAGAGTCATCTTATCATTGATTAGGTAGATTATGTATGTAGAATATATGTAAAAGACAAACATAATGCATTATAGTGAGGTATAATAACCATGCATGATATAATCCTATAAAGGATATAAACATTAGCATATATTAGCAGCAAAGCACATTCCTGGCACTCATACGATGGATGCCTAAATTTACGTGTTAGTGCAAAATAGCAGTATCACAGTATAATAGACCAGGAATACAGTGTAATGCATATGTGGGACGATAGGGGGCATAACCCAAGTGCAACAGTCCCTTCTTTGTTGCCCTAATTGCAAAAGTGGCAATACGACAAAAAGATGAGGGTTAGGCACCATTCGTCTACAGGCCCGGGGCACGAGCCTGTTAGAGGAATTGTAACTGGTCATGGTGGTGTTTTAGGGTTTTCCTTAAACAACAAAATGTAATTATAAGGGAAAATGTTAGTAAACCTTGTATTACTATAAACATTTGGAATGAAGCTTCACAATGGGGTTTTCCAATATCAAAACAATCAGTAATTACTGATATGTATCAGGCGTGTATCTGTCCTACTGGGAAGAGATTGGAGAGACAAACTTAAATTGCCTGTATGAATATTAAAAATAAGTAAAAATCAAGATAGAACATTAAGATAGGACTAAACTTAATGGTATCTGGTTCTGGGATGGGGACAGGTGTGATTACAGTATAACCTATTACCTGTTTAGGGAGTAAAAATAGAAGTTAGAAAAGTTCAGTTTGCATAACTTTAGTCCATATCAGAAGAATGTGTAGTTGGTCACCACACAATGTTCCACATCAGAATATACCACCTTAAAGGATGGCATTTTTCAGTTGGTAAGTCGGACAGGACACAAAATGTCATTGTCCACAAGCAGTTCCAGGGATAAATTCAGGGTTTCTTCCAGTGTTAGATGAAGATTCATAGCTCAAATTCGATGCATTCAGATTTTCCAAAGGTATATCCAAATGTTCAGGAGGCCGCAGTATTTACAGAGGCCTCAGCAGGGGGTGCATTAGATTGCACATTGAGTTTTACAATGGAATAGCAACAGCGTTCAGTTGAAGAAGATGATACGGCTGCACAAAGTGTAACAGTTTATCATGGTACTCAATTTGTATGCGGTGCTAACCAGGCTTGGAAAACAAGCAGTGAAGAAAATGGACTTCTTGACTGTAGAAGAAATGAAGAAGAGTCTTCTTGCTGAAGTTAGGGGATTGCCCCCACCCCAGGCTTGGTTTTATAGTATGTATAACAACGAGTTTGATTGTAGAATCTGAATTGGCTGAACCAAATACAGTTTATTTGATAGTTCACAAGTAGGAGCCTAATTTCAGTTATTAGGCTCATATTCACAAGTTAATAAGACAAGTTGGAAGATGTCACATCTGCATAAAAGGTGGTGATCCTTTCAGGTACGACAATCAAAGTTTGGAGTCAGTCATGATTCCAAGATCTCATGGCAAACAAGGAAAGGATGTAGTTTCAATCTTTCATGATAAAGGTTCCCATCAAGATGACAAATAGAATGGACGGTTGCCAGACGGTCAGAGTTGGATGTTGACAGATGAAAATGCGGCAATGACACTGTGATAGTCACAAACATGGTTTCCAGGATGGTGCAGGAATAAGTTTCAAAATATGTAGCAATACTGGTCTGTGTGGTGACATACCCAAGGTTTCTTGCCACTGGCATGGGAATAGTGCTAGATTCAAATAAACATTTGTTAACACATGCAATAGAAGTGCAAAATGTGGCAATGCCACTGACACGTACGTCAGTCATGTATAAGATCAGGGATATGTCCTAATTCTAGATCCTAGATGAGATAACCAAAGGGTTGTAAGAACATAATAGCCATAGGCAGTGCAAAAGACTTCCGTAGGTATGTGATGCTCGCCTGCTTCCTTAATGTGAGCAGAAATTAATTCATTAATATTAACTGTTGTCAGGTCAAACCCCTTCACAATATCCTTAATATTGTAAACGTAAATCACTCTTCATGAGCAAGAATATGTATACCATGCAATAGGAGAGGTATGATATTATATTTCGTACTGTCATGAACCTTTAATATGTGCTTGAATAATGGCTATATCAGTCCTATTTCAAATAGATATGTCAGAGCCAAAAAGGCCTGATTCTAAACCTTTTAAAAAACAAACAAAAAAAAACAACACCTACTGCGTTTGGGTAGGTTTACTGTTGTAAGATGTACCACTAGCAGTCAGGATGTAAAAATCCTGTGTGTGTGTGGTGCTGTCAGTCCCTGTATAGGGGGTAATTAATGAGTACCTGGTATGCTGCCAGGGTATCCAATAACATCATTATTAAAAAAAAAGTGGGAAATGTTCATTGTGAAACATATAACAAATTATTCCAAGTTTTAAAGGCTAAGATTTAAAAAATCACTGGTGTGTGCATGAACTGCACATTATTAACTAGGGTACCTAGTAGAGAAGTGGCTGTTAGACCACTGGGTGGGCCAGGGTCCTGTTTTGAGCACTCAGTATTAGGTGTTACAAATTCTGGGGCATCATAGGGTAAAACCTTAAGATCTAATGGCTTTTCTTTCCATATATATTTTTCGATGCAAAATTCCTGATTATCATTAAAATGTAAACAGGGATCCAGATCAAGTCTAGCTACTAGGATTGATCCAAAGTAATGATCATAACATTCAGTAGGGCCTCACTACCCTCCTGAATGATGAACATGTCTTTTAGGACTTTAGTGTGAATTCCACAGGATGCAATTAGATCATGTAGGCTTGTGAGGTACGCTGCGTCAACAAGCTGTTTAAGTTTAGGTCACTGTTTTTTATCTGCAGTACGATGTGCAGTTTGGGCTTATAAGAAGACCCATACTTTAAAAAGAATAATAAGCATAAAAGCAAGCATCTCTCGCTCTGGAACCTAAAAAGAAAGAGAAAAGAAAACCATAGTTTAGTACTAATCCTTCCATTGGGGTATGGAAAAGTAATTGAATCTCCTTTAAACAGGTTCATTTGATTGGCATGTAGCCATTTATCAATGACTCTCATATTGTGAGGCAGTCTAACTTGGTAGACCACTGGACTGAGTTTGTTTACAATGGGATAGGGCCCGGGCCCTGCCCATACATTGTGCAGCAAACAAGTGCACTGTACCTTTTGGATATCTTGTTTGAGTTATTTAACATATTTATTTACTGATGCTCCATCAGCAGTGGCAGTGCACAGGTCCAGAAGTAAGTGTTCTGGGAGTCTCATGGACCGTCCAGTCATGATTTCAAAATGGGATATACTGTGTACCTGCAGAGGGTGTCCCTCTTATTGCCATAAGGAGCAATGTCAATAATTAATCCCATTATTTGGGGTTTTCCTGAACAAGTTTGGATAGCATAACTTTGATCTGCCTGTTAGCCCATTCCACCTATCCTGATGACTGTGGGTGGCAAGGGATGTGAAACTTTTGTTTTACTCATAACAAATACAGAATTTCCTGCATTAATTTGGCTATAAAGCCATTTCCCTGAAATCAGAATCTACCTTTAGGGGTAAACCCCACCTGGTAAATAGCTGGTTTACCAAGACATTTGTAGCCACTTTGGCTGTGTTGCTCTTTGTTGGGACAGCCTCGACCCATTTGGAAAACAGGTCGGTGATCACTAGTGCAAACTTAATGTTGTTCTTAGTGGTTGGCATAGGGCCAATGTAGTCAATCTGGATGTTGTTCCAAGAGCCTGATTGCCTCTGGTGTAACAATTTAGCATTTTTCATAGCTGATGTAGGATTGTTCCGTGCACAGATCAAACAGTTATTAATGTAGTGTTCTACATCATTTCTCATGTGTGGCCACCAGACAGAGGATTTCAGTCTGTGTAATGTTTTATCAGCTCCCTGGGGTCCACCAGTTGGATTATCGTGTACTTAGTACAGTAGATAAAATCTACCCTCAGGTGTTCAGGAACTACCTATAACTTTTCATGAGTGTTACGTCAGTGATACCAAATGAGTGGGCCATCACTGGACAGGTGAAGGTCATTTTTCACTTTCTTATAAGGGCTTATTTCTGGAAGTTATTCCTCATTTCCTTTGTTAAGGAACCTATACACTGCCCTCAAATGAGGGTCCTTCTTTTGGAGCATAAGTTTCACGTTTACAATATGCTCGAACCTTATGAATGTACAGTTTGTATTTAAACTGGTTACTGTTGTGATGTACATAAACAAGTCTCTGTATTTCACAGGAGTACTATTAGAGTATTGGAAGTTTGTTTTCGTCCAAAAGAAAATTCAGTCAGAGAGGAACAGACCCAATTAGAATCTGTAATAAAAAAAACAGTGTATGCAGCATTTCTGTAATTACAGAGTACAAGGCCGTTTTGTCAGACTGCAGCAGTTAACCCTCTCATAGAGTGCTGGTATCATGTTATGTAAGGAAAAAGCTTTTTATTCCTCATTGTTATCACAACCTGTTTCACTCAAGGACTTACCAGCCATCCACAAACATTTGCAGTAATTATACAGAGACTCCTCGCCTCCCTGCTTTACATTGTTTTCTTACCAGGCATGTTTTAACAATGCTTGTGAATCATACATAAATAATGATGCACACTCTGTCATCACTAGGATGTACAATAAGAATTCCACACCCTGCTGTCTGACCCTCGTTGGTATGTGTGGCTGAGTCATCAGGCAAAACATGATACACAGTGGTGCCTTTTAACACTTTCTGAGGTTCTGTTAGAAAGGGCCCTGGGACAGGTAGGTCAGGTGGTTGGAGTGAACAATCATAGGTCTCTCCTGTAAATTGTAGGCCATGGGCTAACAAGGATGGAGTTTTGATAGGAAGGACAGTGATGTCATGATCCTGTAAAATGAGAGACCAGTGTGTAAGTCTGGCATTGGATACAAAGTCATCTTTTACTCTGTCTGACAACATAAAGTTAGTTGGCAAATGATTGGAATGCAGCACACTGGGTGCATATCCAATGATCACATAAAATATCTCACTGCCCAGTATGTAGCCAAAAGATTCCTTTTTACAAAGGTTGTATTTCAGCTCCACTAGGGAGAGCATTTGGGATGCATAAGCAATGGATCTGATGTGTCCATTGTATATTTGGGCTAAAACTGCTGAGATTACTATATCTAATGTAGCAGTTTCAAAATAATACCCTAAAGCTGGGTTAGGATTAACCAGTGCTGTGGCCATGAGCAGTAATCTCAGAAGAAAAGACAATATCAGCATTACAATCTCTTGCACCTTCTTGCCAGAAGTGCTTGCTATCGTCCGTGCTGGGAATAACCCAGACTGTTCCTGGTTTGTGCCTGCCATTGCAGCCACAGTATGGGATGATCCAGGTGTCACTGGTGGAGGGGGTTCTGCATTATGTGCAGAGAGTGCTGGTATTATTAGGATTGCCTGCACAGTGAAGAAACGTGGTGTGCAAGCTGCATGTAGTTCTCCAGCTATGGATTGTGGTTCAGTAGCCCTTGGGTGGAGAAAGTAGTACTGGAACAGCTGTCAGCATAGGTTCAGAAATAAAACCTGTAACCCTCCCCCCCAACATGGCCTGTGATGCTGAAAATATCACAGCCATTGGGCTTTTCAGAATCAGGGTTGTCCCTTCCCCCATCAAATGTAAAGTGGGTTTCCCCACCGGAAGGTTGCTGGATGGTAGCAACGTTGTTTTTAAGGTGACAGCTTAAGTTATTAGTACACGGCATGTGCCCAATGCTGTTAACATTAGGAAAAACAACACATTCAGTCTTCTAAGAGAGAGCTGATGTTAAATTACATAGGGAAGAATCACTACATTTCACATAATTAACAGCAATGTGTTCCTTAACCAAGGACGTTCTAGCATAGTAAACATTGTTAACAGCAGCTGCTGCTGCAGCGTCAGACACTGACTTCATGACAGGTTGCATACCAGCCTCATTCAACAGTACGTCAACATCATTTTTAATGAGAATCTTCTGTCCCTCAGAAATACCATTTGTTTGAAAAACTTTTTTTTTTCTAATAAGTTTTGCCTTTTTACAGTTATCTCTTAAGGCATGCAGTTCTTGGCTGCTTACGTTATTAAAGAAAAACTCATTTTGTTGACGGAGGGACTGCAGCTGACACTCCAGTCCTTCTGTCCTTTCTTATATGATCAGCCTTTTTCAGACTCATTTCCTGCTTGCAAGCAGCATTCTCAGATTTCAAGACAGATCGTTCATTTAGAACTGCATCAAAGCATCTAAACAATGTTACAAATAGTAATCCTTCAGGATTAACTATTTTTGGTACCATGTTTCAATTTACTATAGTAATCAATGATATCTCTTAATGGATTATCACTGTTTTTTTGCTACATCAGCAAAATCATACCAACCACTGTAGGCAGCTAACTATTTCGAGGCATCCAGCCTCAACTCAGTACTGATGTTTTTAGACATGTCATATAAAATGAGAAACCCTTAGCTGTCTGTGGATCAAGAACTTTGTTTGCAACCAAAGTTCGTGACAGGACACAAACAGCATTTGGTGTATGTAGACTCCTAGATGAGTAAAGACCCACTAGGATCTGAAACCACAGATGAAAGCAGTCTAACTGTCTGTTCAGATCCCTTTACAGCTGTGTGTTCCCACAGAGAAAGAAGAGGGAAAAAAAAATAAAACAAACTCACTGCACAGAGTTTGAATGTCTGGCAGGAGGTTTGTTTTGTCTGCACTGTGGTACACAAGCTGACCAAAGAGATTTAAACAGAAGATGCTCTCAGCTGTTTGTCACTGGGGATTTCTCGCCCAGTGTTTTAATTTACAGAGGAAATTAAAATGTAACTTTGACTAACACCCAGACGTCTGTCACAGTCGCCATTTTTGTTATCTAGATACCAGCTCTAGAGTAAATAACAAGACTCTTGTATATTTTCAGTGTCAGCCAAGAAACATTTGTACACAAGCAGGAGTAATAATAATAGTTTATTACAATACTTGTGCCAAGCATGTGATAGAGAAAATCACAAGGGAGATGAGTTTCTCATCACGCTCCTGAAGAATGTACATAATTTCCAGAATTTCCTAGATCTCCATGCAGAGCTGGGTTACACAAAGTTATATACAACAGATAACATTATAGCAACGGAGATCACCTCATAGTTACGGATATGAGAAATATTATGTATTGGCCTTATGCTATAAACAAGATTGTATAAAACAGTCCCCATTGGATAATGACTTAGGAGACAGAATTACTAATGCTTATCGTATGAGACAAAGAATATGCTCCTGTCAGCATGAAGCTTGGACAAAAGAAATGCTGACAGGTCCAGACTACATGTGGCATTACTTGCCCATGTACAAGACATAACAAAGTCTTTCTCTATCAGCTTGCTTAAACAAAGACAAGTGCTGACAGGCCACTACTACATATGATTATATGAGAATATATATAGTATATAAAGTAATCACTGATGATCCCTAAGAGTCATCTTATCATTGATTAGGTAAATTATATATGTAGAATCTATGTAAAAGACGAACATAATGCATTATAGTGCGGTATAATAATCATGCATGATATAATCCTATAAAGGATGTAAATATTAGCATATTTTAGCACCAAAGCAGATTCCTGGCACTCATGCTTATATGATGGGTGCCTAAATCTGCATATTAGTGCAAAATAGCAGTATCACAGTATAACAGACCAGGAATACAGTGTAAGGTGTATGTGGGACGATGAAGGGCATAACCTAGGCACAACAAGGTAGTGTTTTAGGAGTTCCGGAGTGGTCCAGAGGTCCAGATCCAGTGTGTTCATCAATAAAGTGTGTGTCTTCTGTCCAGAGGGAGTGCTTTCCTGGGGTTCACATGTGATCCAGAGGTCCCGATCCAGTGTGTTCATCAGTCCAGTGCGTCTTCAGTCCAGAGGGAGTGCTTTCCTGGAGTGACCTCGAGGTCCCGATCCAGTGTGTACGTCAATCCAGTGTATGTCTTCAAGGCAGCGGGAGTGTCTTCCTGGAGTTCCAGCGTGATCCAGATGTCCCAAGTTCTTTGTACTTCCGATTTGTGAATTTGATGTACATCTGCTGTTTCGTCCTGTGGATCCTGACGCACATCCACTGTTTGTCATTTACAGTGACAGCTGCCCTCAGACTTACTTTAAATGTGACCTATGCAAGTGACTCAGGTTCTGACACTAATAGATAGCTTACACTAACCCCAACTTACCAAAGCTGAAGTCACTAAAGTCATTTAAGTCATAAAGCACAAGTTAAGTTAGTTGTTTAAGCAATAGTATCATAGTCATGCTGTTATAGTGTAAAAGAATAATAGAATGATAGAGTGATAGCGTTATTGAATTATAGAAGTATAGAGAATAGAGTCGTAGAGAATAAGGTTATTGTAGAGGATGGAGAACAGAGTCATAAATCATAAGGTTATCGTACAGTATAGAGAATAGAGTTGTAGAGTATAAGGTTATCGTAGAGCATAGAAATTAGAGTTATACAGTATAGGGTTATCACAGAGTATAGAGAATAGAGTTATAGAGTGTACAGCTATGTAATTGCCTATCCTCTTTGGTGCTTTGTACCCAGTAAATTGTTTCTGTTCTCCGAGTTTGTCTCCTGCCTCTTCTTATCCGAGCACCGCTACATCATCAGCGAATAAGTACCAGTGCTTTACATTAGTGGCTTTTGGTACCCCTATGCCTTGGCCTGCAGATTTTTTTTGGGGGGGGTAGTGGGTTGACTGGAATGTTTAGTAGAGTCCCCTGAGCCTGTTGTGTGCTGTCTTCATGTGTTCATAACCTTACTTAGTTCATCCTTTATTGCACTAAAGGCCATTATCCTACCAATTAATTAATCCAATGTAATCCAGTTTAATTGAATTTATGTTACCGTGAGCTGCTCATAAGGTGCAAAGTCTGCCTGAAAGCAGACAACGCAGCAGCACAAATGGGGGTAGGTTGTAATATGTAAATTTAAAACTGTTTAAACATTTCTCAGTTCTTTTTGAACTGTCTGGACCCCTGCACTAAAGAAAATAATCCTATTAATTCCACTATTAACTATCCAATTTAACTTCCAGGTTTTTATCAAACTATTCGAATGCCATATGTTACCAGTAAAACTCGTACCAGGGCTCATATGACATTTTACAAGTACTCTATTTTGCATGTATTTTATACATACAGAAAAGACCCGGAGCATACTAGCACAGTTCATGCATTTTTTATTGCTGTTACGTAGTTCTAGCACTGAACTAGATAAGAGTGCATATTTACAATCGCATATAAGAAAAATTAGTTTAACAAATGATGGCCAGAGTTATTCTTTCTTTACCCAGTAAAAACAATAAGCAAAATAACTATTTCCTATGCTCTGCAGTCTTTTGGACTATAACCCAGAATTCTAATCTGAGGTACAAAGGCAACCTAATTTAGATAAGTTGTGTAGGCATTTATACAATGAAACAGCATTTGTATATACACAGAAACACACACACACACACACATTCATATTCTATGTGTGTATATAGATATATATATATATATATTCATATCATCTATTCATATTACGAAGCTGTGTTCATATTGCGAAGCATCTTAGAGCAATTATCCCTTACCAACCTATGCCATATTACTTGCATGCATGTTATAAAGCAATTATCCCCTAAAGCAGTAGCCTTAATGGCTTGCAGTCTTGGCTACTAAAATATTACATGAGAGGCTTGCCAATGCTAGAGATAAGAGCTGATCCAATTCCTTACCCTTCTGTGGTCTTGTGAGCACCCTGGAGCCAGTGCTCACTAACACTTGCACTCGGCAGCCATGTTCCCAAGAGCCTGCCCATACTGTCTTCCTGACTTGTCAAAAGTCTAGGATTTATCTCTTCTTGCAGAGGCTTTCTGGGGAGAAGGGTGGGGTGAGGGAGAACTACAACCGCATGGTTGCCGGGAGGCAAAAGAGGAATGACAACCATATGGTTGCCTTAGGAACTACTTGGGTACTGTTAAATAGCATACACCAAGAAATAGTCATAGCAGCCACTACATAGACATGCTGTTGTGGTTAGAAGAGATATTATTTTATACCACCTTGCAGTTGGAAAACATTTTTTTCAAGCTGGTAGCTGCTACTTCACAAGATACATTTTACAAGCGTCATTTACTTAGCAAAATGGTAGGTGCTAAAATGCTTTCTACAACTTTTTTGTAAAAATTTTTTCATTTAATTTTTCAGTTAGCTGTCATTAGGTGACCATTAATGAGTCTGTAACATGCCTGCATTTATGCTTTTATAGCTGAAAATCAGAGTGCTTCGGCCTTGCCCATTTCAAGGTCCTCTTTTAGCTAAGTTTGCCTGGAGTGGTTTCACCTGGCTTGTTTCTAGCCAGACTGTGGTCTTTGGGAAAGACTTCCATGGTATCAAGGGTCAGGATAAGTGTAAATAAACCCTGAGCCTTCCTTTTGTACCATATATCATGTCCCAGTTCTCTTGTCTATAGAAACAGTGGTTGTGGATATAGCAAGAATCTTTATAGTGGCATTTTTAAAAGCCTTATGGATCGGTATGGATACTTTGCTTGTCAAGATGAAACCCGACATACTCACAGCTTCTGCCTCCTCTGCATCCACATTTGTTCAAGTGGTTCAGTAAGTTCAGCACATCAGCCATTTGCCTCAAGAATGATGATGTGTAATATGAACAGTCCTCATTTACCCTTGATGGGGAACCAGATTCTTCTTCAGCAGTGTCCTTCGGGGAAACTGGTTCCTCCTTCTCTTTCTCCTCAAAAATATTCTTTGGAAGAAGACTAGGAGACACCAGTACCCAGTGCTTTGTCCTTGCTAATAATTACTTTTATCGGTTGGTTATTTCATAGGCCAATCTGCCTCTGAGTGAAATAAATACTTTATTTTCTCACTCCTGCAGGAGCTTCTTTTAATTTGTAGTGGATGCCCCCTAGTACCATTAAAGTGTGGCTTAAAATCCATGCTTAACTGGGACAGTATGTACAAAGGAAAGGGAAAGGGAACATTGTTTTACCAGGAGTAGCGCACTAAGCTGAAGCTTGTTTCCAGATGCGACCTGGGAGCACAAGGAAGTTAAGTGACTTGCTCAGGATCACACAGTATGCACCTAGGCGGCTGTGGGATTCAAACCCAGGTCTCCAGATCTGCAGCTCAGAGCCTTAACCCACTGTGCTGTACAGATTATTGATTATATCAAATAATAGGAGGAAGTCTCTATCCATCTCTTGTAATGGGGCATAAGGTTTAGGTTTGCTAACCTTTCCTGATGAGGCAGCTCTGTGAGCCCACAAATTGTTTTTCTTGCTCTTCTTTGGACTTTTTATCAATCCCTAATGCTTGTAAGATGCCCAGAATTAGGACCCATGATGAAGGAGATGGCTAATAAGCTCCGTAAAGTGGTCCAGTTACTCCTGAACTATGACTGAGGATATGTTGATGGACCACAAAACGTTATTTTCCTTAGCAGCAACTTCAATGTAATGTTTATTAAAGTCACAATTGTCCGTGACCATAACCCCTAGATTTTGCTTGTTATTTAGAGCTTTTAAGGAGTGACACTGAAGGCTTATAGCTATATCAGAAATTTTGTGCACCGATGTGCATTAAGACATGTTTCAAAGTTAAAACACACACACTCCATTTACTAGCCCACTCACCCATTTTGTTAAGATCTGATTGGAGGGAATCTGTGTTGCAGGGATTTAAACGCAGCCCTCCAGTTTTAGTATCAGCCACATATTTCTCACAGCAAACCTCCAAGCCACTGTCCAGGTCAGATACGAAAATTCTAAATAGAACTGGGCCCAGGACCTTACCCTGTGGGGCACTACTAGTAACAGACCCTTGACTGGATAGGTAATAATTTAACAGTACTTTCTGTGTTCTCTTTTCTAACCACAGTGTGATCCAGTTAATTATTCTGGTAGGTCGATTAAGGTCATGTAGTTTTTTAATAATCGCCCAGTGTGGTACTAAGTCGAAGGCTTTTATAAGATCCAAAAACACAACATCCATAGGATTTTCCTTATCGAGTTCCTTACTTACATTTTCATAGAAATATAGGAGGTCAGTGAAACTGGGTCTTCCTGTGAGGAAATTGTGCTGATGATTATCATTGCTAGGCTGTTTATTCATAGGAATAATCAAATGATTTTTAATAATGCTCTCCATTTTTTTTTTTACCAGGAATGGATGTAAGACTAATTGGTTTATAGTTTGATATTTCTTTAAAATTGATACATTAGCCTTCTTCCAGTCTGTGGGTATTGTGTTTTCATTTAAAGATTTGTTAAATATAACTTCTAGCAGGTACAAAATGTATTTGCCTGTAAGTTTCAGGATCCTGCCTGATACCAAGTCTGGGTCTGGTGAGCGGTGTGATTTCAGGAGCTTAATTTTAGCTTCCGTTTTGACTGTGCTAATAATTATGTTATCCCCTAAGCTTGTTTGGGGTGCATCCATGTCCACACCAAATCGGCTTACATTAGGAGTGTGCGAGAATCAAATGGTATTTTCTGAATACCTCAAATAATGCACTATTAGTTATTCAGATACGAATAAAGAGTAGTGGTGCTACTTATACCAGTTGGTATTTGGGAAATACAGAAAAAAAGAAAGAAATAGCCCCCCTCACCCTCGGCCCCACTCCATTTGTTTAAACTGCAAGCCCCCATCCCCCCATCCTCTGCTTCAAGCTACATCCCACTATCCTCCTCCCAACACTGACAATTTAAAGTTTTGACAAAAAAAGTCCCACAATGGGTGACCAGCACAACCTTCCCACCTCCACGGCTGTCTGCCATCTTGTTAAGCACTTTTCCATCAGTTTATTTCTACCCAGTTCCCCAACTCCAGCAGCAGCACCCAACTGCCACCCTCATCCACCCAGCACCCAAATTTCCTAAATAGAAGAGGGCCCCCTATGCACGGTGAAGGTGGCCGACACAACCCACCCTCCTCCTTGGCCGGCCACCTTCTTGTGAATGGAAGCACTCCCGTACTTGCTTACATAGTAAAACAGCTGTTCATGTGA
Source organism: Neoceratodus forsteri (assembly GCA_016271365.2). Classification (NCBI taxonomy): domain Eukaryota; kingdom Metazoa; phylum Chordata; order Ceratodontiformes; family Ceratodontidae; genus Neoceratodus; species Neoceratodus forsteri. The sequence goes on along the minus strand of CM028129.1, from coordinate 437,524,548 downwards.
TCAGCTGTGTTACTATATGAGCAAGCGGGGGAACACTTCCATTCATAAAGAGGTGGCTGGCTGTGGAGGAGGACAGATTGTGTCAGTCACCTTCACCGTGCCTGGGGACCCCTCTTCTGTTTAGAAAATGTGGGTGCTGGGGGGAAGTTGGGTTCTGCTGCCAGGGTGGTTGGAGTGGGGTTAAAATAACTTGATTTTTTACGAAGGGGAAAGCTGTAGACAACGGTTGGGTGGGGTTGAGCACGTTGCCCATCGTGTGAGGTTTTTTTTCTTAACCTTAAGGTGTGGTTGCTGGGAGAGAGGAGGGCAGGATTGGGCTTATAGCAGAAGATGGGGGGACAGCGGTTGGGGTTGTAGCTGAAACAACCAGGCTGGGGGGGGGGGTCTCTTTCTTTTACTTTTTTTTTACCAAATTTCTGAATATTTTTGGCCCCGAATATGAATATTTGCCCGAATATTTGAAATAAGGTATTCGCCCACCCCTAGCATACATTATTATTGAAAACTGAACAGAAATAGTTACTGAATTTCTCTGCCATCTCACACGGGGTACTAATGATTTTGTTTTTGATATGTAAGAAACCCAGTGTACAATTTTTTTAAGAGAGTTTGCATGCCCATAACACTGCTTGCAGCTTGATTTATCTTCCTTTAAAGCTAGGTTATGTTCCATTTTTCTCCTTTTTTTAAGGATTAATGATCTGTAATACATGATTTCAATTTCTTTTTGTAGTCTGTCCAAGGTTCGGGTGTACCCAATATTTTAAACTTTTTGTAAGCTGTGGACTTTTTAATCATTGACAGCCTGACCTTTTTGTTCAGTCATTCATTTTTTTACCTTTACAGTTATACATTTTGATACTTGGAATGGATTTGTGACATATTCCAAGTATTCTGTCTTTGAAGGAATTCCACACATCTTCAATTTCTTTGTTTGCCAGTTCTAAATATTTTAAAGTTCTGTCTCTAGGGCAACACCTATGCGCCAAGATAATGCAAATTTCAGATTGCGTAGCATTACAAGTACCCTGTTGTTGGATGTAATAGCTTTCCACCAGTAGGAGGTAGTCCATTGTATGTGACTGGGGCATGGGAGGGTATCAGGTGGTCAGCAGATGGGAGTGAGTCAGTGTGAACCTTTATTGGTAGGAGATGCAGCTTTCAGCCAAGAGGGATGGAGCATGATGGCGGGGGATGTTCTCAAATGTTTGAATCTTGGCTTCCCTTCTGTTTTACGGTACCAGACTCAATTCTGCCTGCCACTTCTAGGGAGGGTAATGTTTTATCCTAACTACCTTACCTGGTTAAAAGCAGTGGCTGCCCCACATACCAGATATGGGTACCTGACATGTAACCCATCCCTAACAGTATTGAATGTGAAAAATATGTTGCTCAATAAACATGAAAGCATAATTTCATAGCGTTCTGAGAGTCTGTCATTGAGATTTCATGAGGTGCCCCACATTTGGTCTCTTTGTCACACATTTTGAGGGAGAGTGTCCCACCTATTGAAGGACAGTGTCCCACATTTGACTGATGAAAGTTTGTGAGGTATAGCTGGTGGACTCCACCATTGTAGCACTTTTGAAAATCCTCCTGCCTGGGCTCGAGCTGGGATAGCTCTGCACACCCACACCTTTCTGCTGGCTACTGAACTTGCTACTATCGGGTCAGACTGGGTCTCCTTGATGCTATTTTTCGCTGTTATCTCCTTTGATCTTATCTACCTGTACTGTGTTTGAATGTGTGATGTTTGATGGTCCCAGGGGGTTCCTCAGGGGTCATTACTGGGGCCTCTACTGTTCAGTCTATTCATAGGGGACATCGCGGATGGCCTTGAAGGGTGTGTGTGTGTCTGTTTGCAGACGATATTAAGGTCTGCAGTAGGGTGGACACTCAGGAAGGGGTGGAAAGAATGCAGAGGGATCTAAGGAGGCTTGATGCATGGTCAACAGAGTGGCAGCTTTCATATAACACATACAAGTGTAAGATCGTGCATCTTGGCAACAAAAACCGGAGGGCGGTATACTGTATGGGTGGCCGTGATCTGGCAGTAACAGAACAGGAAAGGGACCTAGGCATCGCTATATCGAGAGAACTGAAGGTGGCAAAGCACTGCGAGAGGGCAGTGGCTAGAGGCAGCAGAATGCTGGGCTGCATCAGCATGGGGATTACTAGTAGGAGGAAGGAGGTCATAGTACCCTTGTACACCCATCTGGTTAGGCCACATCTGGAATATGGGGTCCAGTTCTGAAGGCCATATCTCAGGATGTGAGGAGGCTGGAGCGTGTTCAGAGGAGGGCAACAAAGATGGTAAAGGGGCTCAGTCACCTATCCTACGAGGAAAGGTTAAGGAAATCGAACATGTACTCTCTGGAGCAGAGGAGGGAAAGGGGGGACATGATTGAGACCTTCAAGTACCTGAAAGGTATAAACCACGTACAAGTGGAGAGTATCTTCCAGCTGAAAGGAAGTCAGAGGACTAGTGGGCATGGGTTGCAGATTGTGGGGGGACAATTCAAGGGGAAAATTAGGAAGTACTATTTCACAGAGAGAGTAGTGGATAATTAGAATAGGCTCCTGGAGGAGTTGGTTGGAGAAACAACAGTGGGAGGGTTCAAAAGAACATGGGACAGATACCAGGGACTGTTGAGGTGGGGGGGCGGAGGCATGTCCTAGCAGATAACTAGGCGATTCAGCAGACTGGGTGGGTCTGGTGGTCCTTTTCTGCTGTCACATTTCTATGTATGTATCTATGTATGAAAACGAGATGTAGCACATAATGAGGCAATCCTCGCAAGCAAAACTTTTAATAAATTTATATTCCTCCAGCTAGCAAAAATGTGAAAATGATAGCCTGCGTGTGGCTCATTTGGTAGTGCTCTGTCCACTAGACCAGATAGCTGTGGGTTCAGTTTCCACAGAGGACATGGACTTATTCCCATTACTGACACTGAGTGGGGGAGGTGCTGACTTTTGGATGTGTTGACCTTTGTATGTGAGTAACTAACTGATGTCCCCTCTGCCTGACTTTTGTGGCTCTCCAGGTGGATATATAGGATTCCATGACAGTGTTTGAAAAGACCACAGAATAGCCTTGGCGTCTGGGACAACAGTCCTTTTTCTTGATCAGCAAAACAGGCATTATTGCAAATATCCATGGCTGGGTGTGTGAGGTATAATGGCAGCCATACAGTATGTGCCTGCAGTCACTACCCTATACCAGGTATAAAAAGCGCTGTATTAATGTAAACAGTAGTGCATATTGAGTGTCCTTCTTCCAAGCTTTATTCCTGTATTTATATTACATGTGTTGTACCATCAGAATCTCTAACCAATGACTTTGGTGCTCTAGGTAAGTTGGATATCACGCCAGATGACCCCCGCTGGATCGGTGCATGGTGGGGCGGGTTCCTGCTCTGTGGTGCCTTACTCTTCTTCTCGTCTCTCTTCATGTTTGGCTTCCCGCAGTCTTTGCCCCCACGGTCTGACAGGAGTGGGGAGAGTGAGATGACCATGCTTCCAGACAGGGATTACGAGAGGCCCAAGCCCAGCAATGGAGTTCTGGACCACCACCTTCAGAGTGAGGACAACTCTTCGTGCTTCCAGCAGCTCCGAGGTAAGCATTGCCATTGAATCTTCCAAAGGATTTAACAATTCCTGAGTAAAATCCTTACCTACTAGGTTTAGTGGTTGCAGAGGAGGATAGAAGGGAATGGAACACTGTTATCCTGTTTACTGCATGTAAAAGGTCACACTGCCACTTCAAACATGGCCTGCACCCACAGATGAATGAGATCTGTGGATTCTGTCACATTAACCGTAGCATGGGAAACTTGGGTGTGAACCAGACCCATTGCTGGTTTCTTAATTATAAGTAAATTCTAATCTTGAGTACTGATTTTATCTCCTGCTGGTTTTAAGTTTATCTGTATGTATTTTGTTATGTTGTGCATGGCGCCCAGAGCCTCCGGGATTGAGCACCTTGAAAATAAAATTTGCCTTGCCTTGCCTCAAGCAACCCAGTTTACATAAGCAGAAATGTGATTTTGCTTATACACATCTGATCAAAGGTTTAAATATCTGGCTAACCACCTATAGCCCCCAACATATCAAGATACATTTTAAAAAACTATAGCATTTAGGTACATATTGCCTTATACTTATTATATTTTCTGTATGCTTGTCTCTGTTTCTTTAAAAATATGCACATTAGCTGGCCCAGCGGCATAGAGGGCTGAAACACTGTGCGCTTTACCTCTTACCATGCCAGTGACCCGTGTTCGGGAAGGAGCAAAGGCTAACGGGTATGCAGGATGGGAGAGGACTGAGGATTCTAGGGACAGCTCTTCTTTCCCGGGGAGGATGGCCAAGCTGTCTTGGCCCATGACTGCCACCAGGTAGAGGCCAAGTGGTAGTGCAGGAGAGAGCGACTCGAATGGCGGGGGCTGCGGTGATGTCGGACGTGTGTGTTTTCATGCACACGTATGAGCACAGCAGCACAGGAAGAAAGGGACAAGAAAAGAGTTGAAATCTTAGGGCCTGGGCATCGTGAAGCCCTGCCTGTGCCCCAGTGGTCGGCCCTGCCACTCTGGTCCTGAGGCTGCACTGCATTTGTCTGCCAAGGTGGCGGCCCTCCCACTCTGTTGTGGGAGGAATCCTTGGGGGTACACACTTCCAGACTGGAAGAGAGGAACAGGACGACAGTTGGACATTGGGACAGGGACAGTAGCCACCCGGGTTCCCCTAGGAGGAAAAATAACCTTTGTGGAAAAAAATATATATATATCTATATTCATAGCAAAAAACTACGTTTAATGCATCAGTTAGGGTTGTTCCACAGCGACAAAAGTGAGGAAATTCGCTGTTAGGGTTGAAAACCCTAACTCCGAATTCACCCCCCCCAGCACCACACACACACACACAGACACACACACACATTCAAGTATGGGGGAGGACCAAGTCAACACAACCAATGACAGACATCCAGCAGCAGGTGACAGAAATAACAAACAATTGTCTAAATGTACTCAGAGACATCCCCACCCACCTGACCAGGTACTGCATGCTCAGTGGAGATCAACAGCAAAACTGAGGCCCATGTACACCAAGCGTACATCCCTGATTGCAGCTGCACAAGCGTACCACACTTAGTAGTTGCATGGCCTTACCTACCGATGCCCCACACCAGACCACACCACATGTGGTGGGCCACCTGAGACAATAGAGTTCAGCAAAACCAAGGAGTTGTACAGGAATAATATCTCTGATTATAACAAGGGTTTGAGAAATGCAGCTTTCTAATTGACTGTAAACATTGTAACAGCCTTATGTTTAGTTTTTATTAACATACATGTAGAGCCTAACCATATGATGAACATGGTTTAATGTTGTTTAAAAACAGTTTTATTATGATAGCAATAAGCCACTCCCAGGTATTATGTTAATGGTCAGTTTATCACTGTCTAGCGACATGTGGCTTTCGGCTATGCCTCATTCAACATTAAACCCTACAGGGTGATTAACAGACCATTTAACATAACTGTTGGTCATGCCTTATTGCTTAATTGTCTTTATGAGTAGATACTCTCCCTCTGCTAGGCACTGCAGCAGCTTTGCAACACAGTGTCCCACCCAGTTACACCATACACTGTCTAGTTACTGGAGAATGGCTGTGAATATGAACTCATGAAGATGAACAGTGTAACTCGATCATTACAGTCATCGAAACCCTAGTGTGCTCCACTGAGCATGCAATACGTGGTCAGGTGGGTGGGGATGTCTCGTAGTACATTTAGACAATTGTTTGTTATTTCTGTCACCTGCTGCTGGATGTCTGTCATTGGTTGTGTTGACTTGGTCCTCCCCCATACTTGAATGTGTGTGTGTGTGTGTGTCTGTGTGTGTGTGTGGTGCTGGGGGGGGTGAATTCGGAGTTAGGGTTTTCAACCCTAACAGCGAATTTCCTCACTTTTGTCGCTGTGGAACAACCCTAACTGATGCATTAAATGTAGTTTTTTGCTATGAATTTCCCTTCTTTTTGAGAATGATAATGAGAAATAGTGAATGTAATGCGGTGGCGGGAGCGTGGGTCCCAAAGGGCCCCGTGCTCCCGCCACATGATGTGTTGTGGCATACTTACAGGGACAGCAATGCAAACAGAAATGCTAACAGTGGCGCACATGGTAACACAAGCGCGAATGAGAACAGAAAGGGTAACGCACATGGTGGCGTAGACGGGAATGGTCTGCCACGTGATGTGTTGTCACATAGTAACATGGTGCCTGCAAGCGGAAATGTCAATGGGCATGGTGGCCAAAGAGAAACAGTACTGTAGACAGAAATGGCAAAAATAACAGAAACACAAGCGCAAATGAAAGCATAAAGGATAGCACATGGTAAGCGTGAGCGTCAGTGGTAAGTAAAGCGGTACAGAACGCCCAAGCGGAAAGGGCAACAGTAACAGTAATGTAAGCGCATAGGCTGGTTTCCCCAAAACCTGCATAGAGAAAGACAGTGAGTACAAATAATGTATGCATAATAATGAGTATCGGCATGAAAATGAGATCTTGGAATACTAAATACATTATATCTCAGGAACCGTGTAGCGTGAAAAAATTTAAAAGTCATGTTATTTACAACTGTCCTGGCTAATTTGAGTCTTAGCCCCATTAGAGGACTAAGAAATTTTCAAACGAAAGTCCGTATCTCCACCGTTCGAGATACGGGCCCTGAAAGGCGCCGCTAATGCCTAATGTTATCCTATGGGAAAAGAAAGGTTTGGAGCGTCATAACTTTGCCTCCCTGTAATGTTTTTCACCAAACAACTGAAAAGAGCACATCTGTGGGCTGTTGGCTGTCTTCCTCAAATTTCAGGAAAAAGACCAAACCGTTATTTTGCAGCAGGGTGCCAAAGGATTTCTGCAATGCATTGGGCGCCGTAATGTTATCCGATGGGAAAAACTATCAACTTTGGAGTGCCGCAACTTTGCCGCCATGTAATATTTTTTCAAAACAACACTGAAAGGCACATTTGTGAGATGTCTTCTGCGTTCTCTCCAAATTTCAGCCTAAAACTCCCAACCGTTCTTTTGCAGCGGAGTGCCAAAGAATTACTGTTATTTTGGGAATAGTGTCGCAAAGTAGTGTCGTGATTTGCGAAAGCTTTCGCAAAAATTTCACCACTTTCGCAAGTGCGACACTACTTTGCGACACTACTTTTTCCAGAAATTTGAAAAACATATTTCTGGGGTGTTTTACCCCAAAATAAAGACATGGCTAGCATCCTCAGGGCCCGACTAGGTGAATACAAAAAGAATTAGGTTGCTAGAGGGTCTCAATTTTAAATGCCAACCATTTTTCTGATCACCAACTGAAAACAAGATGGTGGATTTGCGACACTAACAGGGCCATTTGCGACACTAAAAAGTGCATTTGCGACACTGTCGAACTTTTGTTAACTTTTCCCATTGACTTATAATGGGAAACTGTTTTTTGAATAACTTTTGAACCGTTTAATATTTTTCACGAAATCTTGAAGGCACATGGGGACCCGACGCGGCTCCCTGAAGAAGATTTTGGACCGGTGGCATAAACACGTACGACCTGTAAACGCGACCGTAGAATTCCAGAAAAAGCGATAGTCGCGCACAGATCACGCTTAATAACTCCGCGGCCGTATATCCGAGCAGTACAAAACTTGGCAGATCCCAAGGCCTATGGTTCTTGATCATGTATTCAAATTTCAGGCAAATCTGTTAAATGGTTGCAAAGTTATTAAGGTGCAAAATTTTGGGTTTAACATAGAAATGGCTCCTCTACCATAATATATATATATATATATATTATATACATATATATATATATATATATATATATATATATATATATAGATATGCACATTAACTTGAAGCTGGGATCTCAGGCCCCTACCTGTCAACTTCTCTGAATGCTTTTCTACATGTGACATCACAATTTGTTGCTGTGAACATGATTATAATGTCACAAACACAGCATTATGATGTCACAAGTATACATGCTGCCAAAGCAAATTGAGTCTTATAGGCAGTAATCCTAAATTATGTTTTATCAAAGCTCCCCCCTCCACACATACTCGAGCTGTCAGGTGCCCTTTTATTACAAAGTTCTTGATGTTTATTGTTAGGCACACATGTGATTATAAAATGGGTAAAGGAAATCATGTCCTGTGATTGCTACAATTCAGTCACATGACCATGCAAATATTGAAGCATAACCACACGCAAGAGAATATTGCCTCTGAGGCAGCGCTGCCTCAGAGGCAGATGACTTAATCCCACCCTCCGCTGTGTCTCATTGGTTAATACCTTGTGAAGGACAGTAACTGAGGTTGCCTGCCTGTTGCTGCTGATTGATTATACATGCTGCTGCCTCAGAGGCAGACCACTTAATCCCGCCCTCTGCTGTGTCTCATTGGTTAATACCTTCTGAAGACTGTAACTGAGGTTGCTGCCTGTTGCTGCTGATTGGTTATTCATGTGGTCTCTAAATGGCCCTCCCACATGTTTTTTCTTGCTCTGATTGGGTGGTTCTCACCTGTCTCGGATTGACTGACATATAGAAAATGCCTTTTTTAAGACACTTTTTTTTAAATGAAAGTTGTCACTGAGGGAGATCTGCCTCCAAGGCAGCCCAGCCTTTGAGGCAGGAATGGATAGGGATGCCTCCCAGGCAGGGCTTTACCTTCTATAGCTAAAGAACTAAGCTCCACTGCTGTGCCAGCTTGATGATGTAGTGGAAAGGTGTACAGCCTGAGAAATGATAGGCTGAGAGTTTGAATCCACAAAAGGTCAACTCAGTTCTCTTTTATCAGGATTTCAGTTGAATGGTAATCCATGGTAGTATGGTGTTAGAATAGTAAGTATGTTAGAAAAGGAACTTAGCTGTGCCTCAGAGGCAGTATTCGTTTAAGAAAAGTGTTGCAGATCTGCCTGTAATGCAAACATTTATTGTTGCAATTATTCTTTCTCACAGCTACAGTAAGTCCCTTTTCTTATATACTTACTATTCTAACATCATGCTGCCATGGATCACCACTGAAATGAAATTCTGACAAAAGAGAACTGAGGGGACCTTGTGTGGATTCAGGCTCACAACCTCTTGTTTATCGGGCTTTAGAAAATGGGTACAAGAATCCTTGCTTTCCTATTGGCTAGGACACTGATCTTAGCAGACGGGTATTTTTGAATAGAGCCCGCTGCAGAACAAGTTCTCATTTGGGGTGCCTCATTACTTCCCATATGCTTGGACACCACAAATTTCGAAAAGAGCAGCCACCATGTTTTCTGCCTCGGTAATCGGCTACTGAGCGAGGCAGCCCCCCCCCCGCCCTGTCGTTGAGAATTGCCACCTCCCCCACAGACCTTGTCACAAAGGCAGTAGTATTTAAATAGAACTGTTTCATTTAAACCCCCCAAACAACTTTCCATTTCTGTGACTACGACCATAATGGCAGAACAGCTCCACTGCACAACAGTCGGTCTGCCTGCGAAGCGTGTCAGGATAACGATGCCTTCTCTTCCCAATTGCCACATCCAAAAATGCAACTTTCATTTCTTTTGTGTATATGTTTCTTCTTTTGCTGCCAGTTTTGCGGGACCTCTCCCAAAAAATATTGGCAGACATTCCTTCCTGGTCCAGCTACATCCAGTAACCACATACAGCATAAAATTACAACTCAAAGTGTTACAAATAAAATAAAACTACTACCCAGTTTTATGCCACCAAGAAGACCGACTAAAAGACTGTTTCTCCCACTTGTGCCCACATTGTGTGTGTGTGTGTGTGTGTGTGTGTGTGTGTGGGGGGGCTATAGCTATGGAGGCTCCACTGGGACAAAAGTCCCACCTAAAAAAAAAAACAGCAGTCAAATCAGGCGGAGGAACTATTTTATTGCTTAATTAAAGCAAACATTGAACATTTTAAACACTAACTAATAAAAGTTTTTTTTTCCACACACAAAAATACAGTAGCCCATTTTCTAAGCACAATAATACCCTCCAGGGTGGGCGGTATTGGGAAATACCGGACCTTCTAGGGGCTCTAAGGCCTTCCTCCTGCAGCGTCAGGCATCATTATGCCCCTGGGTGGTCCGGTATGTCCCAATAACGTTCACACTGTCGGGTATTATTACTTACGTAAACCATTCCACTACACCACCAAGCTGGCACAGCAGTGGAGCTCAGGTCTTTAGCTGTAGAAGTTAAAGCCCTACCTGGCCAGGCAGCCCTATTCATTCCTGCCTCAAAGGCAGGGCTGCCTTGGAGGCAGATCTGCCTCGGAGACAACTTTCATTTAAAAAAAAAGTGTCTTTAAAAAGGGCACATTCTGTATGTCAACCAATCGGGGCGAGCTAGAATCACCCAATCAGAGCAAGAAAAAACATGTGGGAGGTGCATTCAGAGACCAGATGAATAACCAGTCAGCAGCAACAGGCAACAATCTCAGTTACTGCCTTCAGAAGGTATTAACCAATGAGACACAGCGGAGGGTGGGATTAAGTGGTCTGCCTCTGAGACAGTGGCATGTGTGTAACCAATCAGCAGCAGGAGGCGGGCAACATCAGTTACTATCCTTCCGAAGGTATGAACGAATGAGACACAGCGGAGGGTGGGATTACGTCATCTGCCTCCAGGGCAGCGCTGCTCAGATCAGTCAAAATGCCTTTTGATGCTTCTCAACCATTAGCAAGATAATACACTCCAGTGTGTAGGGTTATGATGTAAAAAACACTCGTAAACATTATACCATTATACCAGTGTCAATAACACTAGTCACACTGCTGGGAAACATTGTATTTATCATTTGGTATTTCTAGCCTCTTTTACATCCAGTGCTTCCCCCTTTCTTGTGGCTGGGCTGTCGGAAGCTCCGTCATCTACTTTCTCTGCTTCTCTGTCACTACCCCCCAACCTGGACGTCATTGCAAGGGCATGGGGCGAGCATGCGAAGAGTGGTACATCAGCCTGTTAGCATGTTTCCACTTCCAGAACCAATGCTCTACCACCCCCTGTGGTGTCCTGGTGGGGGGCACTGTTGCAGTAGGCTCTGGAAACAGGTAGATTTGGGATTCAGTGCAGTCACAAAGGTTTCTGCCACAGGCATTTTTTTCTTTTCCACAATGCCAGGATCATGATGATTTAAAAAAAAAAGAACATTATTGTGTACAGCAGCATATACCAGCTAAAGCAAATCACAAGATGGGCACATATGCCAAGCTGGACGAAGGCTGCACTAGGAGGGCTGCTAGGTTGTTTTCTGCATCTTTTAATCCAGTGTTCTTAGGCAGCTTGCTGTGAGAGCTACAAGTGAAAGAGCACACCTGCAAGGGCTACAGTCACTTCAGAAAAAATTTTAGGAAATTATACTAATTAGACACAATTGAGCTTTTCATAAATATTTTCCGTAGTTCTCTTACCTGCTTCACCCTTTATGGCAGTGAAAATGTGCCTAATAACATAGAAACATAGCATTTGGTGGCAGATAAGGATTGCTTGGGCCACCCAGTCTACCCATTAAACTCTGTTTGTCAAACATGGGATTTGAACACCTGCTAGACAGTGTATCACTCTGTAGAAACAAGCATTTGCACACTGAACCACAAGCTAATCGGATTGTTGTTCCATGGGGCTTCATCTGCTCCTGCTGCTGGTCTGCATGAGATGTTATATTCTGCTGTTTATGACATCACAGTAAGCTGCTGTGGGGATTTTAATGTCGTACAGGACTGTGAAGTGACGTGAACAAGCAGCAGGAAGAGATAACACCTGATCTGAAGTCGGGGGATGGGTAAATCCAATTTTCAAACAAATTTCCTTAATAACTAAACAAACAAACAAAAAGACGGAATCGTTCTCCTTGACAAAATACCACTGGTATCTTCCGATGAAGTGACCAATATTGTACCAACTGTTGTCCACCTCCATTTAAAAGTTAACACCTGATCTCATTGGAATCGATGCATGAAACTGTAACAATGTGATACAGCCGTGTCAGTTTCAGTCCAAGCTTTTATTAAAAAAAAAAATTAAGTTTCTAGCTCAGCAGTTGCCAACTGCCCTTTTCAAAGAAATGATCCTTAGAATGGGACTGCAGACTGCAGAATGGGCGGTTTACTGTTTGGGCTCAGAACTAAATGTATTTTTTGAATAAAAGCTTGGTATGTGATCGGTGTTTTATGTTTCGATACAGTAATATTTACATTTGTGTATTGTCCTTGGTTTGATAATGTTAGTGCAGCATTAGAAGTGACTAGCTTTTGAACCTGACATGATATCTAAAGTTACATCAATTTAAAAACAATACATCAATGTGTACATTACAGCAATGTAGTCAGTAAAATTAATGTAACAATTGATAACAAGCAGTTTTTTAAAATGTTTTTAACAGTTCCCAATTTTTGGTTCATATACTGAATGTGGACAGTAAGCAGTGATGGCATAAATGTGGGCATGAAAAAGTAGTTCCAGAGAGATCTAATCACTAGAGATGTGCAAAGCTGGCAATCTTCGCTTTGTGAATTAATTCAGGAAGTTTGCCAAATTTACAAGTGCAGAGTGCCGACTTCGGACAGTTTTCAGCAGGCGAAGTCGCCCTTTTTTCAGGCAAAGTCATGCAAATCGCTGGCAAAGTTACAACTTCCCCGAGACTTCACCTGAAAAAGTGCTGCTTTCCCAGCAAAACTCATTGCGAAGTGGGCAATTCACAAAGCTTTTTGCAAAGGCGAACTTTGAAACTCTGCCAGAACTTTTCAGGCAAAGTAAAACTTGTTTTTTAAGGCTGGCTTGCCAGCAACAACTGTGCCCCTGCAACCTAGTAGGGGACCGACTGGGGGGGGGGGGCAGAACCCCTGTAGGGTGCTCTCCTGTTCTAGTAGAGGGTGCCACAGCTTGTTGTTACATTACCACCTGGGTGGCTGCGGGTGGTAATGCAGTGAGCCAGCCCAGGCAGCAAGGCACATCAACAAGCTGTTGCAGCCTGTAGTGTGCCCACAGCCGCGCCTGATGTCAGCGTCCAGGGCAGGAGTGGTAGGATGAAACATGAAGGAAAACCCAGGTGAGCAGCAGGTTGATTCTGGGCTCTAGTACAAAAAACCAAAAAACGCTCCAACGGTTGAGTGCGTGCAGGATATAACAGAACGGATAGCAGAAAACAAATAGCCACACCACACTAAACCAACAAGCAGCTTTATTATAAAGATATAGTGAACACACCAAATATTGCACAAAAACAGCATCAGCTCACAAAACCTCATACGTGATTCTGGGCTCTGTTGGGCACCACCACAGTAACTGGTCTCCTCTGCCCCCTTGCCTGGAGGGCCGTGCCACAAGGTGTAAGTCATGGATGCAAGGTAAGTGCCAGAGAAGCTAGCGAATAGGACTGGGGGATGCTTGGAGGAAGGGAAGCACCAGAGGGCTGGGGGTATCTAATGTAAGTTACAGTACTCCCTGTCCTGACTGCACAGTCTCCATATGCTACCATACTCACTAATTTACTCTGATTTCCTCTTAACTTTGCTACTTCTAACCTAGTAGTGCATATTGTAGATATAAGTGTGTAACCCCTAGGTGGCGCTATCCCATGGGCTACTACTCCTGCCTACTTGGCTAGTAGCAGGTTAAGGGGCCTCAGTTCTAAAACAGGTGCCTCCACCTGGAGGTCAGGGTTGGTAGTGGTCAAGCTAACCTGGGCACAGCCCTCCGGGACTCTGTAATCCCCCTCTTCCCTTACTGGTGGCCAGAACAATACACAATAATCACTTTCACAATACCCCGGATACACCACACAAGTATACACTCTGTTTGCACTTACCACCAGGGTTTTCCTCTGGCCCGGCCCTGGGAACCCCCTGTAAAACAAGGTTATATACAGCAAATGACAGCAGTACAGTACTCTTGCACAAACTGGAACCACAGTCAGGGTAAATGCAAAAAAGAGTTAGATCTGATTTATTTAAGGGGCTTGAACAAGGGAGGGGCATAATCAGGTTAATTTGCTTAAAGGCTCTATCAATCAAACAGTTATGCATTCACTTCAGGGTCCATAAACAGGCACACATTCTGGGTACCCAGATGGAGAATAGTGGGCTAGCCAGGACCGTTGCAGCTGGTTGGGGCCCTGTGATGGAAGAAAACAACATGCATAACACACACTATTTGTAATCCAGAGCCGGAGGGCTCAATTCGTGAAAAGAAAACAACAAGACAATCAGGTGACACACTTTTAGATTAGGCTGCTGTTGTAGGGAGCTACCCTGATGATTACTTATGATATCCAAGACTGAACACAGGCTGGACGAAAATTGAGACACCAGGTGGTTAATCTGGAGTGCCAGGAGAAGCAGAGCCCACACGATTCGCCGAGGAGTCTTTCCTGTTCAAGCGTGGAGCAGGGGGCTGATCTCCAGGCAGGTCTCTTGTTGGTGGCTTTCTCTGAGCAGTGTGGTAGTCTGGAAGGACCAGCGTGGCATGGCCCAGGCCGAATGGAGATGAACTCGGATTCAGTCCAATTAGGCTGCATAAAGCTTCCAGCAAGCAGAACACAGTTCACACAGTGGGAAACCAAATCATGACCACTTTCAATATACAGCATATTTACATGTAAAGGATTCTATGGTACCAGGCAAACCGCGCTCTGGTCATGATCGTAAAGTCTCTGCACAAACCGGGGATTCAAAAGCAGCTGGAAATCCTGACAGGCTGATTGCATTCAGCAAATCTTCGGTCTTCTTCAGGTTAAAGCCTGGTCACAGTCCAGTGGCTTAAATAGTCCTCACACAACTCGGATTCAGTCTGAATAAACTCTATTTTCCCTCTCATGGACAGCAGGCAGACAGGCAGGCCAAAACTCAGCCTTTTCACAGTTCTCCCATGCAAAACTACACAGAACTGCTGCTCAAAATCACTTGAAAACTGAAACTAGCTGCAGCAGCCTGGGAAATTCCCCAAGATCCAAAAGGTTCGGTTGGCTGATCCTCCTGTCAGTCACAACAAAGGCTCCCCCTTCAGATGCAAAAAGTCGCAAAAAGCCCCAAACTACAGTTCCTACAGATTTTGACTCCAGACAGCTCCTGTAGTCTGGCTCCATTTTAGGTCCCACCAGTACTGATTGGTCCAATTCGCAGTCCAGGACCAATATAGTGGAGATAAACAAAACAGTCCCTGCTGCAAAGAAGGCAGATTAGACAAACTACATTATCATTATCAGTCTATATGATTTCCAGCAAATAGTTACATCTACCAACAGTGCTCCCCTCTCAGACTACCCATGACTGCAATCCATGCAGCTCTCAAAGACACAGTGCATAGAGGCCATACAGGCAGTCTCTGGCAATTACATTTAAACTGCTAAAATGCAGGACACCAGCCTGGCAGTGAGCATTTAGGCAAACTCAAGGAAGACTTTTCGGGAACCCCTATTTGTAGGGGGGGTTACACCCTTCCCTGCCTGGAGAAAACTTGGCATCTGCGTCAAGTCTGTACCACCATGCATCAGTTAACATAAACTTATTACTTTACTATACATGTTCACTACATTTCATGATACTATATCCATTCTGACAACACATTGTGCATATTTCACACAGGTAAATTGAACATTACTATACTGAATCAGGTAATAACTTCTTGTACCTTAAACAATGCAAGAGGGGGCCCTTCCCTATCAGCTAACTTGGGGCTAGAGGGGGCAGGGGCACCATGGTGAAAGGGAGGGAAAGACAAGTAACCTGGAATTGGCTGTCAAGCTCAATTTGGGCAGTGAGCTTAATGAGACATAAACACCTTTGTGCACCACATTGAGAGGCAAATCCACTGGCCTCCCGGGAGAATCATAACTGAGGCGTACTATTGGCTTGACAGCTTGGCCAGTCTTTCTGAGGGGGACAACTACAGTATCTGTACTCTCAGCACTGGTCTGGGGACTCTCATCACTTTTGAGGGGTGCCTCTGCCTGGGTGGGAATATCCAAACTTGGGGCACTGTCGGCTCCTTGCTCTGCAGGCTCTGTTTCTACAACACTTGACTCATTTTGCGAAGGCTCAGGCACAATCAAGCTTTGAGGCACTGAAGGGGGGTGGTCAGCACTCTCATAGTGTTCTTCAAGTTCTGGTGCATCACCAGAAAGACTCAAACCCTCAGCCCCTTCTTCAGGCAAATCATATAGTTCCACAATACACAGAGACTCCACATCTTCAGATGTGATACTTTGCACTTCACTTTCTGAGAGCAGTGGCTCCAAGGACAAAGCTGGGGGGTAAGGCAGTCCAGAAGACCCAGCTTCATCCCCACAATTTATCAGGGGGTTACCTCGAAACAGCTGACTCAGTTCATAAGAGGGGTGATAGGCATGGTCATATTCACTTTCGTCAGAAGTGGACTGACAGTCACTGTCATTCTGGGCCTGCTGTGGAGGAAACCTTAAATCTGTGACCACTGGGGTAGGTTGACTCTGTCTCTTTCTTGCAGCAGCATGAGTCAGCGGCCAAGGGGGCTCAATTTCTGGGGGTTCAGCCTCAATCATGACTTGGCCGATCGGTAACAAGTGGTTACGGTGCATGATCTTGACAGCTTTGGAGTTGTTCTCTGGGTGCACCTTGTACACAGGTAAATCATCCAACTTTCCAACTACTACATGGGGAAGATGGTGCCACTGATCAGCAATTTTGTGTTTACCATGCAGTCCCAAATTGCGTAACATCACACAGTCTCCAGGTCAAAGCTCTTGAGTCTTTACTTTTTTATCATGCCTCTCTTTGTTGGATAGATTTCTCTTGGCTGCCATTGTCTGGGCCGGTTGATTGGCATGGTTCAATTGAGCTTTCAGTTTCTCTACATAATGCAAGTAGTTTTCGGCTCGGACCCCATCTGGAGAGACCCCAAAACAGACCTCAACTGTCAGCCGGGCCTCTCTCCCGAACATGAGGCAGTAGGGGGAGAACCCAGTAGCATCATTTTTCATGCAATTGTATGCGTGTACCAAGGTGCTAATCTGCTGGCTCTATTTATGCTTGTCTTTTGGGTGGATGGCACCCAGCATGTCTAGAAGGGTGCGGTTAGAACATTCTGGTTGAGGGTCTCACTGTGGGTGATAGGGGGTGGTTCTTGACTTTCACACCCCCCATTGAGAGAGAGCATTTCTTTGATTAGCCGACTCTCAAAGTCTCTGCCTTAATCAGAATGAATCCACTGGGGGGCACCATAGTGGACAAAGAAATTTTCCACTAGCACCTTGGCCACAGTAGATGCCTTTTGATCTTTGGCGGGAAAAGGTTGTGCATACCATGTGAAATGATCTGTAACCAGTAACACATTGCCAATGTTCCGCTGATCAGGTTCTAAACACAAGAAGTCTATGCAGACTAGTTCCATGGGGGCGCTGGTAGTAATATTGACAAGGGTGGTAGCCCTCTGAGGCAGGGCTTTTCTTTGCAGGCAGCGACTAGAAGTCTTTACATGGTGCTCAACATCGGCCCCCATTTTGGGCCAGTAGAAGCGAGATTGTACCAGGTCAAGGGTTCTGTCAATACCGAGGTGCCCCATGTGATTGTAGAGGGACCTCAGTACCAAATCTTTAAAGGCCATGGGCAGGACCAATTATTGCTTGTCTACTTTGCCACTAGGATATACTGTCTTTCTATACAACAACTGAGTGAGCAGCTTCAATCTGGGGCCTTCTTTAAACAATAAAGCAGTTTGCAAGTCAGTGGAACGTAACTTAGACACATCTTTCCCCGCACGCAGGGCATCAAGTGCTGGCTGAATCATAGGATCTTGGGATTGAGCCTACTGAATGCTGTCATTGTCAAATCGAGGTAGTGCACTGATATCTAGAGCAGAGAAGTGACAATAAGCAGCTGGTATGCAGGTGTCAGAAGGGCCCAAGCAATCTACTAAACAGTCCACTGTGTCCACAGACATCTGTTCATCTCTATCAAACTTTTGGCACAATGCTCAAATATCAGGTTCAGACAGCCTGACCCAATCACTCTTGGAAGTGGGCCTTCATCATAGGGCATCAGCATCAATATGGTTCAGGCCCGGTCTGTATTTGACAGCATAATCATAGGTTGAGAATGCAGAAAGCCACCGGTGCCTAGTGGCGTCTAACTTAGCTGAAGTCTGTACATAGGTCAATGGGTTATTGTCAGTCTTCACCAATATCTTTGCCCCATAGAGGTATTCATGAAAATGGTCAACTATGGCCCATTTTAGTGCAAGGAACTCCAACTTATGCACAGGGCAGTTTCGTTCGGACGGGGTCAAGCTCCTACTGGTGAAAGCTACTGGTCTCAAGTCATCCTCATGGTCTTGATAGAGCACCACTCCTAGACCCAGCAGACGAGCGTCCATGTGCAGCACATAGGGTTTGGTGGGGTCAGCATAGGTGAGGATGGGAGCATGGGTGAGCTGGTATATGATCTCATGGAAGGTTGCTTCACAGTTGGGTGTCCAGTGGGGCCCAAAGAGTTCAGCTGGGTGGAAGTATACTTCTTCTGGTTCTTTAATGGCCCCTTTTTTGTATTTACAGTTGGAAGGAGGATAACCGTGGGTAAGGTTCAAGAGTGAGCGAATCACCTTGGAATAGTCTTTTATGAACCTGCAGTAGTAGCCACAGAACCCCAGGAAACATTGTAGTTCTTTCAGATTATGGGGATGGTGCCAAGTAGTCAGTGCTTCAACCTTACTGGGATCAGTCTCTATCCTTTTTGTAGATACTATGTGCCCCACATACTTCACGGAGGTTTGGAAAAACTGGCACTTGTAAATGGACAGCTTGAGGCCGAAGTCTTCCAGTCGGTCTAGAACTTTAAACAGTCAGTTCTCATGCTCCTCTAAGGTGCTCCCAAACACAATGACATCGTCCAAGTACACCAGGCATTCCAGCAAATTCGTATCTCCCACCGCACATTCCATCAGTCACTGAACGGTGGCCGGGGCACCCGATATCCCCTGTGGCATCCTCAGAAACTCGTAGAACCCCAATGGACAGATGAAGGCTGTTTTCTCATGGTCTTTCGGGGCCTTCGGGATCTGGTAGTGTCCGTTGCAAAGATCCATCACCGAGAACCATTTGCTCTCATTCAAGCAGTCCAGGGCATCTTGTATACGAGGCTTAGTGTATTGGTCTGGGATGGTCCACTGGTTCAGGGTTCGATAATCAACACACATCCTCACAGACCCATTCTTCTTATGCACAACCACAAAGGAAGAGGCGTTATGGGCTCCTGGATTCTTGTATCACGCCAGCAGTGAGCATTTCCTGCAAGTCTCTTCTCACATCATCTATGTCTGCTGGGGCTAGACGTCGGGACCTCTCTTGAAATGGCCATTCATCATGCAGGCATATGTGATGCTCCGCACCCTGGACCCTTTCCACATCCCATTCCTTCAACGAAAACACTTGGTCTCTCTGGGCAAGTCTCTTGCTAATTCTAGCCTTCCATTCAGCTAGCAATGGGGAGTCACCAAAGTCAAACAAATCTGGGGTCACCTCTCCTTCTCACCAGGGTGCTTGTTGATGGGCAATACTGCAGTGTCTTTGCAATGTACTGTAGCTAGGGAGCACCCTCTGTTCAACCGGATCTCCCGATCCAACACATTGTGAATCTGGACCATCTCTTGTACACAGGCATGGGCACGAGCAGGCAAGATGCTGGGCTTGACCAATAATCCTTCTGGCAATTTTCCCTCATCTGGCACATCCAACTTCAGTATTTTGTTCTTGACATCTTTCCAGAGGCGGACCTCCCCTTGAATGGTACACTGGGCATTAGGAGCCAGTACCATTGAATCGGGATCCTTCTTCCACACGATCCCCACAGGTTCATCCTGGTCTACTTCCTTAGGTTTCTGTTGCAGATCATAGGCCCTCTTGATCAGAGCCAGAATTCTCAGGGTCCTCCCAATCCGTTGCCCTTGTTTCTTGTGACAGAGTTGCACCAGTCTCCCAAACATATGGGCATTTGTCCCAATTAACAGGGGGACCCCATCATACAGTCCGTTGGGGGGGCACACTAGGGCCAGTGTCTCTGCTTGCTCCTCTACACCCGTTACACTTGCAGGAAAAGACAACCAGAGGTGGACATACCCTAGGTAGGGATAAGACTTGTCACTCAGGCCTCACATATGTAGGCCTTCCAGGGATTGCAAAGGCACATCAGATAAGTGTTTGTCATACCAGTCCTGAAATACAATGATCACTTACGACCCACTGTCAAACACAGCCCGAGTATGAATACCATTCACAGTCACTGTAGTCTCCATTGAAGGGCCCACTATTTTGGACCAGTCTGGAGAGGCAGTAGCAGAGGCATGAACAGATGACTTAGCCACAAAGAAATTTGAGTTAGGGTTTCCTGACCCTCACTGCAGTCATTTTGGGCACCCCTTGGCCATTGACTTGCTTTTCGGAGCTCCCCTTGGAGTTTGTTTACTACTCTTTCTAAGTCCTTCTGAGACTGGCATTCTCTTTTCATATGGCCATCCTTTCCACAGTTGTGACAAATGGTAAACTCCTGGGTCATCCTGGGAGAGAACATTGTATGGGAACTGAAGCAGTAGTAAGAGATTGGGGTCTAGTATCTGCTTGCAGCAGTGAGAGTGGTGCAACATGTCTTAACAGTTCCTTTAGAGTGGCAGTCAATCCGGTGATCTCAACCTTGGAGCCACCTCGGTAGCGGATGCCTGAGGGTGCACCCCAACCCCCATAGCAGTCATATCCTGAAAGGGACCAGAATCTTGTTCCATGGGGGAAACCCTTGCAGAAGCACCCGTCTTCAACTCTCGGACTTCCTTTAGTAGCTCATCTTTCCAATGCTGGGCCCAGGGTGGGAAGTCCTTTGAATTCTCAGAGTGCTCGTTAAGTGCTGACTTTTGCCCCTGAGCCTCACTTGGCTGATCACTCCTGGTCACTTGCGCAGCAGCAGTAAATATGGGTGCATTCCCCTCGGGGTCGCCTTTGCTCAACCCCCCCAAATTTCTTTCATTAGCTCGTCGTAGGAGAGGGGGCGAATCCAGTCGGGTGGCAAGGTGCAACTGAAGCAGTAACAGTTCTGAAAACAGAGCAGACTTAAGGATCTGGTCCAGCCTAGTTCGATCTAATTCATTTGACGGCAAACTACCCTTTCTGAGGCACTCTTGTAGCAGCTTTTCAAGCCGAGGTACATACACAGACAATGGCTTCCCTGGGTACTGCTGAGCATTTCTTACTCTCCACCACAGATCCTCATTTGAATCCAGGCTTCCATACATGTTTTCCAATGCATCAAGATAGTCCTATGCAGTTGCTTCGGGGTTATTGGCCCGCTTGGCATGGATGGTAGCCAGGGCAGGACCTCGGAGGCTCTCACTCAACCTCTTTCGTTTCTCTGCTTCTGAGCATTGCCATTCAAGTACTAGAGGGGCAACATAGTCTGTTTAGGTCTCCCAGTCATCCTCCCTGTGGGGGGTGGGGAGGGTGCCTGAGAAGATTCTCAGCCTTCAGTAGGAGTCGTGACTAATGGCAGGTACGGATATAGGGGCCAGCATTGACATGGGCACAGAAGGCGGGGCAGTAACAGGTGCTAGAGGGGAGGGGGTGTTGGGGAAGGAACACCCCCAGGTGGCAGGAATAGTTTCTTAAAGTCCTCTACGGTTTTCCCTTCCTCCAGCAACAACTTAGCAAATTTCTCCTCAAAAGTCACGCACTCAAAGGTCTCAGATAATGGTGAGAGCTCATCCTCCCTGAGGTCTTTACTGTCTTTTGTCATCACTCTTCAGGCAGCTGGAACCCCTTCTGGGGCAATAGTCTGTGGCACTTTAGAGCTGTCCACGAGGTCACTACACTCTACCAAGGATATGAAAGTTTGTGCGATCAGATCAGCCTATCGACCCACCACCATAGGGTTCTTTAAACATTCAACTTTGGAGAGTGCTCCCTCTACAGTGATTTTACTGGTACCCAGGGGGATATCCAGTATAAGTAGAGTATTTTGGGGGTCGATCTCCTGCCCAGTACACCACCCCACCAACTGGTGTACAGCCATTTCTACTGGGGTAGTCATTAATCTTTAACAATAATTCGTAATTTTTGGCCACTAGAAGGCACAAAATCCCAGCAGTGAGCCTCCAGAATGTAAACCCTAGGTGGCGCTATCCCAAGGGCTACTACCTCTGCCTGCTTGGCTAGTAGCAGGTTAAGGGTCCTGAGTTCTGAAATGGGTGCCTCCACCCGGATGTCAGGGTTGGTAGTGGTCAAGTTAACCTGGGCACAGCCCTCCAGGACACTGTAAGCCCCCTCTTTCCTTACTAGTGGCCGGAACAATACACAATAATCACTTTCACAATACCCCTGATATACCACACAAGTACCCACACTGTTTGCACTTACCACCAGGGCTTTCCTCTGGCCCGGCCCTGGGGACCCCCTGTAAAACAAGGTTATACACAGCAAATAACAGCAGTACATTACTCTTGCACAAACTGGAACCACAGTCAGGGTAAATGCAAAAAAGAGTTAGATCTGATTTATTTAAGGGGCTTGAACAAAGGAGGGGTGTAGTCAGGTTAATTTGCTTAAAGGCTCTATCAATCAAACAGTTATGCATTCACTTCAGGGTCCGTAAACAGTCACACACTCTGGGTACCCAGATGGAGAATGGTGGGCTAGCCAGGAACGTTGCAGCTGGTTGGGGCCCTTTGATGGAAGAAAACAACATGCACAACACACACTATTTGTAATCCGGGGCCGGAGGGCTCAATTCCTGAAAAGAAAACAACAAGACAATCAGATGACATAATTTTAGATTAGGCTGTTGTTGCAGGGAGCTACCCTAATGATTGCTCACGATACCCAAGACTGAACACAGGCTGATGAAAATCGAGACAGCAGGTGGTTAATCTGGAGTGCCAGGAGAAGCAGGGCCCACACACTTCACCGAGGCGTTGTTCCTGTTCAAGCGTGAAACTGGGAGCTGATCGCCAGGCAGGTCTCTCGTTGGTGGCTTTCTCTGTGCAGTGGGGTAGTCTGGCAGGGCCAGCGTGGCATGGCCCAGGCCGAATGGAGATGAACGCGGATTCAGTCTGATTAGGCTGGATAAAGCTTCCAGCAAGCAGAACACAGTTCACACAGTGGGGAACTATATCACAACCCACTTTCAATACACAGCACACTTACATGTGAAGGATTCTACGATACCAGGCAAACTGCTCCCTGGTCACGATTGCAAAGTCTCTGCACAAACCAGGGATTCAAAAGCAGCTGCAAATCCTGATATGCCGATTGCTTTCAGCAAATCTTTGGTCTTCTTCAGGTTAAAGCCTGGTCACAGTCCAGCGGTTTAAAATAGTCCTCACAACTCGGATTCAGTCCGAATAAACTCTGTTTTCCCTCTTGGGGACAGCAAGCAGACAGGCAGGCCAAAACTCAGCCCTTTTACAGTTCTCCCATGCAAAACTACACAGAACTGCTGCTCAAAATCACTTGAGCTATTACTTCTTCACTTCTCAGCTCAAAACTGAAACTAGCTGCGGCAGCTTGGGAAATTCCCCAAGTTCTAAAAGGTTCGGTTGGCTGATCCTCCTGTCAGCCACAACAAGGGCTCCCCCTTCAGGTGCAAAAAGGCGTAAAAAGCCCTAAACTACAATTCCTACAGATTTTGACTCCAGACAGCTCCTATAGTCCATTTTTGGTCCCACCAGTACTGATTGTTCCAATTCGCAGTCCAGGACCAAGATAGTAGAGATAAACAAAACAGTCTCTGCTACAAAGAAGGCAGGTTAGACAAACTACATCATCATTATCACTCTAAATGATTTCCAGCAAATAGTTACATCTTCCAACAGAGCTCCCTCTCAGACTACCCATGACTGCAATCCAGGCAGCTGTCAGAGAGACAGTGCATAGAGGCCATACAGGCACTCTCTGGCAATCACATTTAAACTGCTAAAACGCTGGACACCAGCCTGGCAGTGAGCATTTAGGAAAGCTCAAGGAAGACTTTTCGGGAACCCCCATATGTAGGGGGGTTACAAGTGTAAATATGTGTTTATCATAACTGTTCATTCACATTCACATACTATTGTCTTAAACCTCATCACTTAGAAACCTCAGCTACTATAACTATGCCCCCAGGACCCTCTTGCTACAAGGCATGTTGTGACTAAATATGAATATCCTGGTATGCAAAATTCTAAATAAAGAAAATCGATCGATAAAATTGTCAGAAGTTTTCTCTAAGATGTCAGGTGTTCTGCAAAGATCTAAATGGTAATTTCCTGAAACTGAACTTTGCCAGTAAATTAAAAGTGTTTCTGACAGATGCGGCACTGACGTTATTTGTATTTCATACCCCAAATATGTGACACCTGCCAGACCGTGAGTTCTACATGTGGGCAGCAGAGTGCAGAGAGCTAAATAGAAACCAAACAACAGGATGACATCCCTTCCAAAAAAACAAGGCACTGCATAAGTATTGGGGGTTGGGTGGAAGGGAATGATGTTGTTTTAAAAAAAATAAAAAAACAAACAGTGAAACTACAAAATTAAAAAAACATTCAGTAGAAACTGAGTCTGAAATCTGTCATCCACAAGCTGTTATAATGCTGAGCATGCCAGAAGAAGCATTACAATTTGAGCAAAGTCTGCTGAAGCTTTACACGCACGCCGTTCAAATCATTTTCCAAATGTAATGATTTTTCACATCTCGTTCGGGTAGAAACTGGGACTGGCAAGCTATTAAGATAAAAGAAAACACAGGCTAGTCACCATTTCTGAGCTCTGACTGAGGAGGAATTACTTACTGGAGTGGAAAATTTCGTATCTGACCCATTAAGCAAATTGCATTTTTGTAAAGGAATCATTATTCTTCAATTCCATTTAGCTTGTTAAAACTAAAGACCAGATTAACTTTTAATTCTGTCATGTTTTCATAGCCTTGGGATTTCTCATATAAAAGGATTCGGACCAAAGTGATTCACTGCAGTTGAGCTCTAATGGCAAATTTTGTGATCCAGTGGTGCCAGTGCAGATGCAAATTGTGACAGAGCTTGGCAGGCGATTTCACAAGACTGATATGCAGCAGCTTCCCCTGCTTCACGGCCATTTTCAGGAAACCTGGTCCTGGGAGCGGGCAAACATGGAGCAGATAGTGGGCATGTTTGCAATACATTTTCAGACATAATGGGTCTCAACTGTGGCAAAGATATTACCAGGTGAGGGAGGGAGAGAGGCATCTCTTGGGGAGAGGGTAGGAATCCCCGTATGTGCAAGCAGGCTAGTAGGGCCCCTTCCCTATTAACAACATAGTACTGTGGTAGCAGAAGGGACTAGATTCCATCTTGTACATCTCTCCTGCAATGTGGCAGTGACTGCTTTTACGTATTCCAGCTTAATTCATGGAATGTTAGCCTTACTCTTGCTTGTAACTCTCAGTGGTAGTCTCCCTCAGGAACAAATACACAGGCTCTGCATGGTGTCAGACAAAATGGGTCGGCACCTCTCCCTTGTTTGAAACCAAACAGCCTTGAGCAGTCTTCTGTAATCAATGATAGTGTGTATTTATTTGCAAACGAAGTAGTTTAAAAGCATGCCGCATACCATGTGCTCACCAGTACGTCTCATACATCTTGCAGCATCTTGAAAGTTACTGCTAAGCGGGTTGATAATTTAAGCAGTTTATGAACTCACACAATGGGTGTCTGTGTACCAGTTTTGTAGAAGCTCAGTGGTTGGACTGCAAAAAACTTAAAAATAACAAACTCCACTTCTAACACTGTCTTGTGCCCTAGACTTGCAGCAGTGCTACTCTACACTTTCCTTACTCACCTACCCCTACACTGCCAGACACACTGCTCTGCCTTCATCACCAGATACTGGTTTGGCTCACTATACCTTTACCTATCCTCCCTCCTCTCCTGTATAACTGCTTCTGCTTAAAAACTATGTTCCAGACACTCGCACACCTTGTCCATCCCTGTCCCACACTCGTGTTGGGCAAGCAGCTTTCTTGCATTGGCTCCCAGCTCTCTGGAACCAGCTTCCCTCTGGCTTTCCCCTTCCCTCCTTTTATTAAAGCACCTACTGAGGCTCTCTACTCTGTCTTCATGCAAGGGAGGCAGTATAGTGCAGTGGTTAAAGGCTCTGAGCTGCAAATCTGGTGATATCCATCAGACCAGACCTGGGTTTGAATCCCACAGCTTCTATTTGCATAGTGTGTGACTTTGAGCAAGTCACTTAACTTCCCTGTGCTCCCAGGTCGCACCTGTAAAAAAGCTTAAACAACTAAAAAAAAAAATTGCAACCCTTTCCTTTAATTTATGTGAAAACCAATACTCTGTTTGTAGTTGTAGTTTGCAGTCGACCTGTAGCAACTTTGTATTTCTTTCTCACCAGCACTGAACGGTATGCTGACTGAAAGTCAACACCTCGGCCGCGAAGACCAACACAGTGACAGATTTTTCCCAAAATCGGTGGATCACTGTGCTGGTCCCTGCAGACACCGGTGGTGCATCTTCCGGTGTTGTGCCCCCTCCCCGAGATAGCTCCAACTTGGAGTTGGATATCTAGAGACCAGGGGGTGGGGTGGGGGGCGGAGCATCCTCGACAGTACAAAGCCGACACTCGGCATTGTGTCTGTCACTGTTGGGATGTCAGCATCAGTGCTGTCACAGAACTAGAGTAAAACCACACTGAACTATTCTGTATAAATGGTGTTCCTACCATGTTTGTACATACCTGTATAATACCATTTTTTCCCCAGGTCACACCTGGAAACGAGCCTCAGCTCAGTGTGCCTATCCCAGTAACTAAATTTTCAAAAAATGAATACATGCTAGGCCTGGTGTTAGAAGCAGAGTTTATTAATCTATTTTTCACAGTCCAGCTGCTCAGCTTCTGCAAAATTGGTACACAGACGGCCTTTGTGTGAATTCATAAACTGCTTAAAGTGTTAACCTACTTAGCAATAGCCTTTCAAAATACAGTAAAATGTACAAGATGTACTTGTGAGCACGTGGTGTGCGGTATGCTTTTAAACTACTTTGTTTTCCAATAACTACACACTACTATTGGTTATAAAATGCTGTCCAAGACTGTTTCGTTTCAGACAAGGAAGTGGTGCTGACCCATTTTGTCTGACGCCTTGCAGACTTTGTGTATTTGCAGTTTTGAGCATTGGGGAATTGTGTATACGTGTCTGTACTTTAACTGCTGACTGCATGAGTGCTTAGTCTACCACGAGCCTGTGTAGTTTGATTCTGAAAGTCTGAATGGAGCTAGCTTCCGCCACTTTACCTGGCAGGCTGTTCCACATGCTGACTGTCCTCTGTGTGTAGTAATTTGTCCTGATGTTTCCTCTTATGCTGTGTGACAACAGTTTTGAGTGCATGTGCTGTAGTTCTGCGTGTATTAGGGCTGTGCAGAATTTTCAGATTTCGATGAAACAGAATTCCAAGGAATTGCAAGAAATTCTGCCTAATTCTGTGTGTCAGTAGTGGAATTCCAGAATGCCAGAAATGGAATGTTTTTCATGGAACACATAAACTGCAGATACCTGTTCTGCGATCTACAGAAAATTATTCCATGCCTTGCATCATCTGTAGAATGTCGTTCTGCAGTTTATACAAAAATACTTTTTAGAAATGTCTGAAATTCAGAAAGCAGTTCTGAAAAGCATTTTGGAAGTAGAAATGCCATCCCGCATTCATTCTGCCGGCGGAACTCCATGTTCCGCACAGTTCTAGCTTGTACTCATCAGCTCAGATGGCAGGGTACAGTCTATTCCTTTTTATAGTTGAAACACTGTGAATCAGCATTTTGAGCAAAATAATAATCACCTCTATTTCCACCAGCCAAGTGAGACTGCAGACTATTACAGGGGTTGAGATTAGCATCAACCCACCAGACAGGTGCTCGATGATGTTGTTTTGGGCCAAAGGTTCTGTTAACTAGCCATGCTGAAACATATTGTAGTAGGTTGTAGTTCAGTAAGTGAACACGTTGAGCAAGTATATTGTCCATGGGGTGAATGGCTACAAAATTTAATTTCAACTATGCTGTTAACAGGGTGACCTGGCCAAGAGGTGGCCCTGCAGGCTACTTTCAGTAAACCAAAGCGCTTCTAGTATGCTCGCTGCTTGTGTTCCAAACTGACATTCTCACCCTCTCCAGTTCAGATATGTTTCATCTCCGGGCTGAATATGCTATTGTTTGCAGTGCGCATGGGGCAAGAGCTGGGCACTTTTGTCACCCCCTGCTGAGCAGTATCCAGCACTGCAGCGGCATCACCCAAATGCTCTAAAATGCATTGGCTTAAAGCAGCTGAGCTAACAGAACAAGCTCTCTAGTCTCGTCAGCTTGGATCCCTGTACACTCAGCTGGGATCCCTGTATACTCAGCAAGGATGCTAAATAGACCTCAGTGCTGTAAAATATTACCAGGAAAATTAGTTTAGACTTCCATAGCTCAAAATTAGTTTAGAATTTCTAGTTCACTTTCTCATCAATACACCTACAAAGGTAGCACAGATTTCAAGACAGATGGGCTGGCAGTATAGCCTAGAGGTTAGAGGAACGAGATGTGAACGAGCTTGATACATCCAGCAGACCAAACCTGAGTTTGATTCTCACAACCTCCACTTGCATATTGTGTGACTCGGAGCAAGTCAGTTAACCGCCCATTGCTCTCAGGTCACCTCTGAAAACAAGCACTTGTGCCTAGTGGGCCTTACCCAGTTACCAAAGACTAAAATAAAGAAAGATCCATGTTGATGAGACCTTTTGTCTTGTTTCTTTTTTTTCTGTTTTTATCTCTGTGGCCAGCCCATGTTAATCCATCCATGACTCACCTACCTGCCATAGTAACTGCCCATCTGGGTGCCTTTGTTAATCCACCTGCATTCTGGTCAAGCTGACCCTCACTCCACAAGATACTGTGGAAGGCCACCTGACTCAAAATCATGGCCCTTTTGTGTCAGGTTAGGCAATATCAATGACACACCCAAGTCTGATGGGAAGTTATGCCCTCTCCCAGTCCTGAAGTGGCCAGTGAGCTTCTCCCTGATGGAAAATTGCATCATACTTCAACTATCAAACTTAGACAACCCCAAAAAGTTTCGGCAGTCAGTAAACTTCCTTTTTAATGATTGCTCCCAACCCCTCCTCTTACCGTAGACCTCGACAGTACTAGTCATGCCAACCCATCCAAAATTACAACCCTTTTTAATTACTTTTTTGTGCCCTGGCCAAATATAGAGCTGATGTTTCTCCAACTCATAGTCCCAGCAATGTTGAAAGTGAACCGCACTGACCCCTTTTCTATGTAAAAAGGGTCACTTGCCGAGAAGTTCTCATCTCAAACTACTCAACACTCTAAAAGTGGACAAATCCATTGGCCCTGATGGTGTCATACCCAAATTCCTAACACTTGCTGTTCCTCAAATTGCTTTTCCCATTACTAAACTCTTCAACCTGTCCTTCTTAACTAGTATAGTGCCTGCTGTCTGGAAATCCTCAACAGTCATCCCACTCCACAAAAAGGGCAAAAAGACATCCCTTGAAAATTATCGCCCAATCTCCCTTCTTTCCACTATAGTCAAGCTGCTAGAAAAAATTATTCACAGTCAACTAGTGGATTACCTACAGCAGTATGACATCATTTGCACTGAGCAGCATGGTTTCCGAAAAGGACACAGCACCAACGCTGCCCTGATCGAATTTGCTGATGCTATCTACCATGCCATGCCATGGACAAGGGCCTTGTAACTGGATCTGTGTTTGTGGACCTGACCAAGGCCTTTGACCTGGTTGACCACAGGTTACTAATAAATAAGCTACTTGATTTTGGTCTTGGGCCTCCTGTGCTCACTTGGTTCAGAGACTTCTTGTCCCACAGAATGCAGGCTGTAAAGATAGGAAACACCATATCTGGAGTAAACAACATCACCAGTGGTGTCCCCCAAGGCTCTATTTTAGGCCCTCTTCTATTCGCCATCATCATAAACAATCTGCCCACGGTTTGCAAATCAATATATACCCTCTTTTATGCAGACGACGCTGTTATTTTCACTCAAAGTAACAATATTTTTTTCACTTTATCTTTTCATTGAAATTTGAGTATATAAGAAAGCACACATCTTATACAATAGAAGACTATCCTCCATGTAAGGTACAAAATATAGAAACACAGAAACATAGACTTTGACGGCAGATAAGGACCACTTGGCCCACCCAGTCTGCCCATTTCCCTTCCTATTGGATAAGCTGCAGATTCTAGTTAACCAACAGCCTACTTCCTGCAACCCCCCACTACATAGAGGATAATGGCTGGGGATCGGGTGAAAACCATGCTGTAATCACCTCGAGTGGTTGCTAGGGCAACATGGTAAACCTTGAGAGCGCAGCTCGAGAGGTTTACTGTAGCCCTAGCAACCACAAGAGGTGATTTCAGCGTGGTTGTCACCCGATCCCCAGCCATCATCTTGTATAGTGTATGGTCAAAAAAACACTATTTGCATTCTATGTGTGAGAATTATGGAACTCTGGTGCATTCTTATTTGTTATACCACTGTTTGGAAGTTCTGAAGTGTGGTTAACAACTTTTAAAATTCTAAACAGTGCATAACAAAGCTGTGTGACTGCTGATTATGGTGGTTAATAGGCGCTTACCATACATTATAATTGTCTTATGTCTGTCCCATGCATGTTTGAATTCCCCCACTGTTTTAGACCCAACAACCTCTCCAGAAAGGCGGTTCCATGCATCCACCACTCTCTCCATGAAAAAAAGAATTCCTCACATTACCCCTGAGCCATCCCCCCTCTATCTTTAAATTGTGCCCCCTTGTTCTTACACATCCTTTTTCTGAAAGATGCTACCCTCCTGGACTTTGTTGATTCCCTTGAGGTACTTAAAAGTTTCTGTCATGTCCCCCGGTCCCTCCTTTCATCAAGGGTATACATATTAAGCTCTCTCAGTCTCTCTTCATATGGTTTCTGATGCAGACACTGCACCATTTTAGTTGCCCTCCTCTGGACTGCTTCCATCCTGTCTATGTCCTTGCGTAGATGGGGTCTCCAAAACTGCACACAGTATTCCAGATGGGGTCTCACCAGCCGTCTGTACAGAGGGATAACCACTTCCCTTTTTCTACTTGTGATGCACCGTCCTATGCATCCCAGTATCCCCTTGGCTCTCCGTATTGACTTCTCACATTGCTTACCCACCTTTAGGTCATCTGATATGACTACCCCCAAGTCCTTTTCCATTTTTGTTGTTGTTAGTACCTCCCCTGCTATTGTGTACTCTTCTCCTGGATTTTTGTTTCCCAGGTGCATTACTTTGCACTTCTTTGCATTGAATCTAAGTTGCCATATGTCTGACCATTCCTCCAATCTTGCCAAGTCCCTTCTCATCCTTTCTACCCCCCACTGTGTATCAACTCTGTTACAGATCTTTGTGTCATCTGCAAAGAGGCATACATTTCCCTCCAGACCCTATGCAATGTCACCTATAAAGATGTTAAAGAGGACTGGACCCAGTACTGAGCCCTGAGGTACTCCACTAGTAACCCCCTTTCTTCGAATGTGTTCCATTCACTATTACCTTCTGTGTCCTGTTGTGCAGCCAGTTTGCTACCCAGGCTACCACCCTGGAACCCACTCCCAGGCTGGCTAACTTGATTATTAGTCTTTGTGCAGGACTGTGTCAAATGCCTTGCTAAAGTCTAGGTAGGCCATATCCACAGCCCCTCCCTGGTCTATTACTTTGGTCACCAGTCAAAGAAATCGATTAGATTCATCTGACATGACCTTTCTGCTGTAAATCCATGCTGCTTTGGGTCCTGTGCCCCGCTGTCCTCTAGGTACTCAACAGTTCTTTCTTTCAGAAGTGATTCCATCATTTTTCCCTACCACTGAGGTCAAACTTACAGGTCTGTAGTTTCCTGCTTCTGCCTTGCTCCCACTTTTGTGAAGTGGAATCACATCTGCCCTCCTCCAGTCCTCAGGTACCACCCCATCCTCCCATGATTTGTTAAAAAGTGTGGTCAGTGGTGTCACTAGGCCCTCCCTTAGTTCTTTTAGAATTCTGCTGTGAATCCCATCAGGCCCCATTGCTTTGTCCACCTTGAGTTTTAGGAGTTCTTTCAGAACTCTTTCTTCTGTAAATAGACTGGTGTCAACCCCTCTACCCAGAGTGCTTCTGCTGTCTGATTTAGGTAACTCCTCCTCATCTTCTTTTGTGAATACTGAGCAAAAGTATTCATTCAGTATCTCTGCCTTTTTTCACTGTCTCCCTCTGCCCACCTCCCCTCTCCTTTATTAATCTTCACTATTCCACCTTAACCTTTCTATGCTCCTAATGTACCTATAAAGGTTTTATCCCCTTCTTAACTGAGTTGGCTATTTTTTCCTCGGTTTGGGCCTTTGCTATTCTGACTGCCTTCCCACTTCTTTCTGCTTTAATTGGATACAGTTCCCGTCGTGTTCCTTCTGTGATTCCTTATACTTTTTGAATGCAGCCTTTTTCTCCTTAACCTTCCCTGCCACCTCTTTTGAGAACCATAGTGTTTTTTTACTCCACTTTGTTTTCTTTATTTGTTTCACACAAAGGCTTTTTGCCTCTGTGATAGCAGTTTTGATTTTTCTCCATTGTTCTTCCACCCCTCCTTTTTGGCCATTTGCGAGTGCATTCTTCAGGTATTCACCCATTTTGCCAACAAAACAAAACTTAACAAAACACAGTATTTAGGGTAAACATGTTGGAGAAGCCCTATATACATGTAATGATAATAAAACACAAACCTAGACAGATGTAAGTGGAGAGCAGAAGGGTTACAATCAATAGGGTATTATAGGATCAGAAATAGCAACCATGTATGAAATACATGCTAGGGGCAGGCTATGGCAAGACATTCAGTAAATTGCAATCAAAGTAAGAATATTGACGTCATCAACCAATCGCTCAGCTCCTGCCTTGCCAGGCTTCAGGACTGGTGTGTGTGCAAGAGAAAATGCTTCTTAACCTTTCTAAAATTCAGTCCATTCTACTTAGGACTAGGCACAACCTAAACAAGTTATCCCCCAATTTCTGCATCCTTACAGACAATGACTAAATCCCTGGTAAAGACTATGTCTTTCAAGTACCTCGGTGTTCACCTCGATCCCACACTGTCCTTCAAATCCCATCTCCAGGATACCACCTCACTGCTCCACTAGAAGTTAGATTCTCTCTACAGAGTTCCCCAGCTCTTAACACCTCTTGCTAGAACCTGTATTGCAATGGCAAACTTTGTCCCTTCCCTAGACTATGACGGGGTTGTCGTTGATGCTGCCAGTAAATCTACATTACAAAACAAGTATACCTTATACTATAAAATCTGCAAATTTGCCTCCCGTAGTAGGTCTAATGTACACCACTGTATGGCCCCTTATTCCCTAAACTGGCTTCCTCCTGATCTCAAAGCCAGTCTGACACTCACCACACTTGTCAAGAAAACCTTGCAAACTGGTGCTCCTGCTTATCTAAAAAAACACATCTCATTTGTGGATCTCCCCTTGTCCCACTCTGCATCTAATAACACTCTCGTAGTCCCTATGTTTCGCACCAACATGGGACAGTGCTCCTTTAGCTACCGAGCGGCTTCTATTTGGAACTCCGTACCCTCTTCTGTCAAAAAATCCTCCTCTCTCAGCCTTTACTAAGGTCTTAAAAACACATTGTTCCTCAGCTCAAGCCTGTAACTGCTTCCACTGCCCTCCCACCCCATGTGCCCACCTACCCTAACAAGCTATGCACTTACCACCTGTGCTCCTTACCCCCTCTCTCTGGTCACCTATACCTTTTTTCTCTTTCTCTCTAATGAATGCAACCTCACATGCTAGAGCAGTGCTACCTGCCTTTGTTTCTTTCAATCCAGTGTTTGTAACTCCATGATAAGCTCCAAATGTCCACCCCGTTTTCAAACTTTTTGTTATCTCTGTCATATTCATGTTTATTACTGCACCACTTATGTATCTGCTGTTGACATTGTTCTTCCTCTATTGCCTGTGCTGCTGCACCTGGGCCATGCCTGAAAAAGGCACTCGCTGTCAGTGTAGTTATCTGGTCAACAAAGTTAAATAAATAATAAACAAATCAGTGAATGGAGGGGGTAGTTCCTCCGAGTCAGCAGGTGCAGGGCTTACAATTCTATTTGACAGTTTTCCTATAACTCTAGAGTGATTTTCCTATAAATTGTGATATTTCCTATGGAACCTGAATTACTTTGTTTTCCTATATAACCCACACAAGGCTATGGTAGCAATTCACCTCTTGACTATGTGGCTCAATTCCTCTGTAAAATGCAAGAACACCTGTAGATTGAGGATCCAAGGAGGTGGTGCTGGGCCAGAGTGGGTCTGTGAGGTGTAGGTCTGGGTGGTACTTCATCTGCCTGGTGCAACCTCTTAGTTTCCAAACCCCCTTTGCCCTTCCGGTACATTTTATTTATTTAATTTTTTATTAACCAGGAAAGCACATTCGGCAGCTTCATGCCTGTTGTCAAGTGTGATCCGAGGCATAGAGGCAAGTGTGTACATTTACGTGTCAACACACCATGCATGCATCCATCCATGCCCGTGATCATTACCCAGCTGCACTTGCAACTGTGAAAATGTAGGTTGACATCCCTGCAGTGGCAGAACATTCACACCCGTACTAGAGGAAGAGAGCACCCTATAGGACACCCCATCCTCCTCCTTGTGGCCCTAGACTCAGGGCTGATACAGAGTATTGTTATTTTGACTGTAATGGTCATTTCTGGTTCCAAAAGTCTTAGTAATCCGTGTGTGTTGTGTGGCTCTTAATCTGAATTTGTGTGGAGAAGTTATATCCTCACACTTCAGCGGAGAGAAGATGGGCCTAAGCAGGCCCTGCAGTGTATGTTTTGCTAGAGTACCCTGTGTAGAGGCAGTGTTTGGCAAAAGCAAAGCCTGAATCTGCTTGGGGCTGTCAGCTCAGCGCAGCACCGCTTTGAAGTAGAACATAAAAATGTAATTCAGCTTCAGATACAAAAAGGGGTCAATATAAAAGTAAAATTGTTGTCAACTTGTCTTCAAAGTATTTCTACAACTGTATGGTTGTGCGGTGGGGCAGAAGGGAGGAGAGAGGGAATTGGGAGATGTGAACAGGGGCACCACAGCTGTGTCCATTTAGGGTGAAATTATGCCTTAAACCAGCACTGACCATGAGGGTACAGGCATACATAAATGCTACTGAACCAGATGGCAAATCATATTGTTTTTGTTTATCTCACAGTGATTCCCAGAGTAACGAAACACCTGCTCTCAAACCCGGTCTTCACCTGCATCGTCTTGGCTGCCTGTATGGAGATTGCGGTGGTGGCGGGCTTTGCTGCTTTCCTGGGTAAATACCTGGAACAGCAGTTCAACCTCACCACATCATCAGCCAATCAGTTACTGGGTAAGTGACTTTATAACTCAGGGGGTGAGTAATCAAGCCGAGCAGGTAACTTGAAAACTAAGCTTGGAATAAAGACAAAAGCACTGATAGGCAGTCGAAACTGGAAGGAGTGAAGGCTGCCTTGACACTGCTTATGTTTGTGCTTCCAGCCTCATTTTCAGTCCACTGGTGACTAGGGTCTGTCTCTTGGATCAAGTGGACTGCTTTTCATCATTTCATAAACTTCCTGAGATCCTCTGATATACAGTGCATCAAATGACATACTTTGTGCCATGCCCCTAAACAATTTCATCCCACTCTAGTACCTGCATTTGTCTCTAATCCTGACATTTACCCTTATACCTTCATGTCTGCCTTCTCCGAAGACTCAAATTCAGTTTGTTTCTAAATGGTGTTTTTCATATACAGTGTTACCCAACGCCCATTCACCAACGAGTAAGAAATATCACTTTAGCAGATTCTCAGTATCTGCTTAGATGCTTACAGAAAAAGATCACTGTACAAGAAATAATAAGCACAACTCCCAGTCTGCCAGCTTTATCACCAAATTATTAAAGAGCACGTATTCCTTTTCATATATAATTTCATAGATGTATTCTTATTTAGCTAGCCTAGTACAATATACTTGAGATCACCTGTTTTAAATTTCACTCGTTTCTACCCGGCATCTCTCTCAGCTGGCCCTCATTTATAGGGACTTCACTGATTTGGCGTTAATATTTTCCTCTGTCCCCCCTAAAATTAGTGTTTCTGTGACTGAACTGTGGGGGATTGTAAGCACAGCATAATGTCAAATATTAGCATTATAGACTTTTTCGTCTTTGGAAAAGGCATTTTACACATAAGTCCTTTGTGTTACCTGTTTCTTCATTGGAGAGCACCAATTTTTAAGATGTGTCTTAGATTTTGGTCCTTGGCCCCTGGTTATTTGAGCCTTGTCCCTGATTTATGAGGCAGGGGGTTGTGAGGTAGGCTGTTAGAGTTTTTCAGTATATTTTGCCTACATATACAATGAAGTCTGTATGAGTAGCTTTCATCATGGATCATCTGATTGGCCAGCACTGCTGTGGTGGCAACCCGGATTCGGGAGTAGAACTGGAATGCTGGCAATCGGGGAGCAGACTGGGAGGGAGTGCTGGCACTGGCTGTCACCTCACTCTGCCACCACAGTGACTCCCAGTGGAGAGCCATGGAGCTTGCTCCTTGGTGGGGGGGTAGAGCAACACTGTGTATGCATGAGACCTGCTACTGGGCTACAGTACTGGGAGGGACATTTGGAGGGAGAAAAAACAGTGCTAAATGGAATGCCCTGGGACTCTTAGACCCCCCCCCCAAACCGTTTCTCCCAAGCCAGATCATGCTTCACTGGGGAGTGGAGTCTTCTTAAAGACTCCATTACAGGGTGTGTTTCATAGGGGACCATGGAGCTGGTAAGACAGGGGAGCTAGTGTTGTGAAGTCATAGTGTTTGCCATAACAGCAGACTCTGATGTCACACACACAGTAATTGAGTTGGCGGCAGTCAGATGCTTTCTAAATTTACAGTGCAACAATAAGTGCATGGTAGTGGGAAATACATTACGTAAGCAATAATACCCAACAGGGTAGGCGGTATTGGGCTACACTGGACCACTCAGGGGGCATAATGAGGCCCGTCGCTGCAGGTGGAGTGCTTTATAGCCCCTGGAAGTTCCAGTATAGCCCATGCTGCCCACCCTGGAGGGTAGTATTAAACTTAGAAAATGGGGCTTAGTTGCTTTTGAGATAAAATGTGTGTTAAAAAAAACTGTTAAATATGAAGAAAAATTGGAAATTGTTTTTTATTGTAAAGTAGTCCCTCTACTTATACACTTGCCTGTAGAGGGCGCTGCAGTTTTTTATGGTAATCTTTGTTTCTTGGTTAAGACTACCCGGGTCCCCACTGCTGTTTACCTGCTCAGGCTCCCCTGACACCTGTCCTCCCACCATACAAAATTATAGCACGGAGCAGAAAGCAGCTTAGATAT
This sequence comes from Neoceratodus forsteri, assembly GCA_016271365.2. Taxonomy (NCBI): domain Eukaryota; kingdom Metazoa; phylum Chordata; order Ceratodontiformes; family Ceratodontidae; genus Neoceratodus; species Neoceratodus forsteri. The sequence goes on along the minus strand of CM028129.1, from coordinate 437,487,068 downwards.
TCAATTTTTTATTAGGTGTTGTCAATAGCTGTCCATTCTGACTTGTTGTGGTTGGGATTGGGACCAGAAGTAAGAAAATGGGGTTCGAGGATGGCTGTACATACCAAACAAGGTACACAAAACAAGTTAAAAAAAAAAAAAAAAAGAAATCATTGGTTTGTGTGCCAGTTTGCCCACAGTGTGAAAGGCTGAATTGCAAACTGTTTATGAGGCATCTGTATTATGGTGTGGGGAACGGGCTTGTTTGCTCGCTAAACAAGCAAAAAATGGCTGCCAGTTTTAAAAATAATTGTTGAGAGTGATTCCAGTTAGTGTAAAGTGGCAGTGCCAGCTGGCACTTGTTTTTCACAGGGCATTTTAAAGAAGTAAATCTATGGGTACAGAAGACTCTAAGCCACTCAGAGTTAAGGATTTTTGAAGCACATTTTCTAATTGAAAATATTGGCAGTGGGACAAGGCCAGAAAAAACCTAGCAAACATTAAAGTGAAATGCAGTTGCTATCAGTTTAATGGTTTTAACATTTTGTTTTAGTACAAATCTGCTCTTTAAGGGTCCAGTCCACAAAAGGCTCCAGGCGCGCCTGCATGTGTGGAGAGCCGGAGAAAGCCACAGAGGGCGTCCATAATTCATGATGTGCACCTGTGGAGCACTGTGTGGCATCAACATAATAGGATGTACCTGTTCGTGGGCTCTGATCAAGGATATGCGGGCGACTAAGGTGGGGCATGCATGGGCCCCAGCTCGAAGCAATCTGAGCATTGTGGAGGGCTGTCAGAGGGGGCAGCTTCATGGCCCTAAGGGCTGCATTAGCACATACATGCCCCCTCTTAATGGCCACAGTTTTGTCCGCAGTGGGCTGAGGGCCATACTGACAATGGCTGGTGCCAGTTGTAAACATTGACTATTTCCTATGGGGATACAGCATTCCTTGGAAGACTGCCATATCTTAACCAGCCCCTGCAACATGCAGAGTCAGGGATCCACCAGCGAGCCAGACTGGGCATCTGTTTGGATGCCCAGAGTCCATCATAGCTCCATCCCCCCGTCCCTGCCTCATGCATCTATCTGCACTAGCGGAGCAACAGTGTGCAGGGGCTGCGAATGCTGTCCAGTGCAGATGGGCATTGGGGTGCAGAGCGTCATAGCTGGGATATGCTTGAATTGAGCATATCCCAGTCAGCTTTGTGGATCAGTCCCTAAGTGTTCTCAAATTTAAAGTAAGAGTAATTTAAGGCCAGACTAGCCACTAGGCTGTTCAGGTCCCCCCGCCCCCTAATACACACACACGCACCTTCATAAGCAGTGTACTAATAAGTAAGCAATGTGCTAATAAGTAATAGTTTATGATGAATGTGTTTTGACAGCATGTACTTTCAAAACTAGGACAGACACAGCCAAACTAAGGTTTTTCAGTGCTCTAACACTTCGGCTTGTGAGTCAGATACTGGGGATCCCATTCCTAATAGCAGTTGTTGGTGGTGCAAAACGGGGAGCTGCCACCTTGTTGCGTGGCCATCCATTTACACTGTTCATAAAGCCCCAGCTCAGCTGCAAAGGGGGAGGAATTCCCCGTTGAATAAGTTGCCATACAAATCAGTTTGCTAGCTGTTAGAGGGTGAAAATGGAGTTTTCACCCACTAACATACTGATTTGCACCTCACAGAATCACAGAGTGACATAGTGGCAGTTGCATGGCATTATGCCATGCCACCAATCTGAGATCACAAGCAGTCCTGCCTTGCATTTCCCACCGCTCACTCCTTGTACTTTTGGGCCCCCTTCTGGGCTGGTAGTCCTTGAAGTTTCATGGACTGCTGGCTGCTCAGCTGGTAGTCTAGTGGCCCCCATCTACTCCCCTTGTATGCATATATCACTGGTGTCCTAGCCCAGGTCTGGAGGCCACCCCTCAATCATAGCATTTTTGTGTACCTGTACAAAACAGTTAGTGCAAGCTCCCTTAATATGTGAAAAAGGTGGCAGAAAGGCAACCTTTTGGAAAATGCTTACTTGCAGAAAAAAATTACGGTTGTGCAAGGATACCTTCCATTGCACAACTTTTTTTGCTGCACATGCGTTATTTTTTTTACTTTTGAAAATCCATCTGCTAGTCTTTATGAAAAACACTGTGAGGTTTTTAAAGAGATGTTCTGGTCCCCAGGAAAAAGCTGACAGCTATCATCAGCAGAACTGAGTTAAGGCAGATTTTATCAATAAAAAACAAGTCAGGACTTTCCTTGTGTTATTACTGATGACATTACCTGAAAACTGACTTTCACTCTCTTCAGTTTCGTCTGTTCCTGCTGCTTATACCTGCCCTTTAGTCATAATGCTCTGCTTGAGACAGCCCAGTCTGTTGCTGTGGAACGATCGTGATGCCACAAGCAGAGGATTGGGACTTTAGGGCAGGTATAAAGATTAGGAACAGACACAGTATAATGGAAGAAAATCATGTTGTTATACAACTGCCATTAGTTTTGGGGGGAATGTCATTAGACTCAGCCCCTATGGTGCACACTGTCTTCATTTTGTAGGAAACTGATAAAATTACCTTATATAGAAAAATCCTGAAACCTCATTGGCTGAGAGACATCACCTGACCATGCAGACTGGATCTCATTACAAAGGCAAAAACGCCACATTACCTACCAACTCAGGGACTAATTCATGAATACAGAGTGATTTTACCATTTAAAATGTATTTAAACAAATGGTTTTATGTATAAAAATCATTAAAAAATGCTTCACTTTACATGTACTACATTAGAGTAGGGAGCCATTTTATAAGTGCAGTAAGCCACTAGATGTTGTGCAATAAAGGATTTAAATGCACATCCCAGGGGTGTAAGGACCCTTGACTGTTGGCCTTGTGCCTCAGTCTCCTGAAGCATGCATTAAAATCCTTTGATACACACCCTGTCAATACTTCTTACTTAAAGAGCTAGTGTACTGCCTAAAACTAATATTAGATTTTAAAAGCAGCCAACCATTACCTTTTATAGCTGAGGTACTTTTTTCTTTTCTCTTTGTTTAATTAGAAGATTGTTTACCTGTTGTTAGTAGGTGTGATGTGTGGAACAGCTCTTAGCCTGGTGCTGACATATCTTGCTCTACTGCCCCACATTACATCATCAGGATTGTGACCTCACTGACTGTGACATCACTGCTGCTTAGGAACAGCAAGTGAGTGACTGCCAAGTAATTCACCTGTGATGTCACTGTAAGTGAGACCATAATGCTGCTGACGTAGTATGGGGCAGTAGAGTTGGACATGTCAGCTGCCAGGCTAAGAGCTGTTCCACACATCCAGCACCATATTATCACATGGAAGACTTTCTGATGAGCAAAAGGAAAAAGAAAAATACTTCAGAAATAAAAAGTTACGACTGACTACTACTTAAAATATGTATTATTTTCCTGTCTGCCTGTTTTGGCTCCACTAGCTCTTTCAATTCAGGTGTCCATGTAGCTCACTTGGTAGCACATCTACCTCTGGGCCAGATAGTCATGGGTTCTAATGACACACCGGGACTGGGCTCATACCATGAACCCTGGCACCTGAGTGCAGTACTGGTGGATTGCCCTTTTTGTCAGGGTATATCATCCTTTGGATGAGATGTTAAACTGAGGTCCCTTCTACCCATCTTTGGTGCTGTCCTGATGGGTGCTGGGGTGGAAGTAAAAGAACTCAAGGCACTTTTCACAAGAGTAGGGTATTTTCCCTGGCGCCCTAGCCAATGTTCCCTTCCTATAAAACTAGTTCATACAGTGGGCCCAGTGGCGCAGAGGGCTGAGGCGCTGGCTGCCTTACCTCTCACCACGTTAGTGACCCATGTTCAGGAAGAAGCACGGGACGCGGGGGGTCGGCCAGGGGTGGGCGGGAGTGGATGGAGCAGCTGCCAGGCAGCTCTCCTCTCCAGGGTAGGCCTCCTTGGCTCTTGGCTGCCACTGAGTGGAGGCTCAGTGTTATTGTCAGGCGAGGGGGAGCTAGGCACTAGGCTGGGTGGGTGGATCAGAGCCATCTTCGGTGCCAGTGCACTTGCGTGCCTCCATGGGCATACGCATGTGTGTATGGCCAGGACTCTGGGGCATAAGGGGAGAAACAGTGGAAATACCCCTCGGCGCATGCCGCAAGGTCTGGTGTTGGAAGGTAAGTCCCAGAGCAGCTGGGTGGTGGGGCTGAAGGGATCAGTCGGAAGTGGACCGTCAGGGAAGCAGGAGCATAAAATACATATAAAAAAACTGGTTCATGCAATCTTCCAAAGCTGCATGCGGGTGTTGATGTGCACTATGGCTGCCACTACATGTTTACAGTCACTTCACTACCAGTCTCTCATTGCCTGTAAAATGCTTTGGGATACAATGTGTATGTAATTCTTCTTCTTAACTTCCACCTGGACAACCACTGGACCTGAGCGGAAAGAACCTCAGTTAAATGCTAATTTAAAAGATGGAGCCTCCAACAGCCAGGACACCATTCCCAGCCACTCAGTATGGCACTGCAGCGTAGTATGTGTGTTGTGTAGGACTCTTGTGTCCCCAGTGCGGGGCAAGGACACACTGTCTACTGACCTAGAGGCAAGAAGGCTACTGCTGAGCCACACTATGTGTAACAAATGTTGTAAGGCTACCTGTTGTCCTTTCATGTCTTCAGTCTCTCCCAGTTTCATTTAATACATCTCTTCCTCTGTCATTGGTTCAGGAATGACGGCTATTCCTTGTGCGTGTCTGGGAATTTTTATGGGAGGTCTCCTCGTCAAGAAGCTTAGTCTCTCTGCTCTGGGAGCCATTAAAATGGCCATGCTCGTTAACCTGGTGTCAACTGCCTGCTATGTCTCTTTCCTTTTCCTGGGCTGCGACACTGGACCTGTGGCTGGAGTGACAGTCCCCTATGGAAATGAGTGAGTATTGGCCTTTATTTCATCTGGTTACAACTTGTTTTCAGTATCAGAGCTTCTGGGTTATGTAAATACAGAAAGCAGTTAATTAGTCTTAAAGAGTTGGTGACATGTTCAGGCGAACTTTAACAAAACCTATTATTTAGACACAATCTAACTTGTATTTCCCATTAGTGCTGTATACCTCCTCCCCATTACTTATTTTTTTTTAGCTTTATGTTTTATTGATTATGCATCAAACATATAGTTACATTCACTAGGATTTGATATTATAGGGAAATTAATAAAAGTCACGAGGGCGCCACTCCTCTTCATACCCTCAGATAGTCCATCAATGCTAAAAGAGACATCATATGGTGGTATTCCGGATACAAAATCTATTCAAATAATTATTTATAATAAGTAGACTGTGATCGGGCCCGTGAGCTGCGTGGTATATATAACAGAAGTCTGTAGTCCGCAGTTCTAATTTTTTTTTTGCCTGCAAGGAGGAAAATCCACCAAGCTATTTCTTAATGGATGCAAAACATGCGCATTCCAAAACTAGATAGAGCACCCCACAGAACGAAGAATTTACAAAACTTAGCATACTAACAGAAGTTACTAGCAATATTATTTATGTTAGCTGTTATTATATTTTCTGACCGAAGAGTTTAAAGCAGATGCACTTTTCTTACTGAAAACAGCTGTATAGAGGCAAAGTATAACACATAATGTAGGCCTGTTAACTAGAGCTTACATTGTGAAACCTGTACTATGACAATTTAAACATTCTCTAGTCCAATATTTCAAACTTAACTCAGGAAGGGATGTAGTTACTGACACAGTTTTATTTATTTATTAAATTAACAGCAAACATTTAGAAACACCTCACCTGGGTATTCAAACATCCCCATAGTCAGCATTACTATACCAGTTTAACTAAGAGTCCATGTATCCTCTTCCTTCAACGAGGAGTCTTCTCTAGCCTCTTCTCTGGGGCGTGCTGCAGTATTTCTCTGACACCAATTAAGTGCCTCCATTGGATCGGTAAAAATAAAGAGTTTTCCCTTGTGCACAATGCGCAGTCCAGCAAGGAAAACCATCCCGTGTGGAGTACCCGCTTTTTGTAACGTCGCTGTAGCCCCATCGATCTTTTTGCACTTTTGTCTGATTGCGTATTCTAAATCAGGATACATTCAAATCAGTTCACCATCTTGCAGGAGCATTTTCTTGTGTCGTGCCAGCGCCAAGAGGTAATCCCTGGACCCCACCCCATCTGTAACAATTACTACAGTCCATGGTGCCTTCGGGTTGCCAGGCCGACCTCTGGAGGTAACCCGCTATGCCTTCTGAAATCTTTGGACAGTAGAGGTTACTTCGTCTCCGAGTTGCTGCACCAGCCACTCTTGCAAATAAAGCAGTAGATGGTCACCTTCACTACCCTCCGCCAGCCCAAGCAGTCTCAGATTGTATGCTTGATCTTGGTTTTCCAGAGTTTCTAATCTGGACTTTAGGTGCGAATGCTCTTGATAGTTGTTGTAACTGGTCCCATAGCTACATCTGCTCATTTAGTGGCATCCGCCGTTGCTATCTGAACCGATTCCACTGTCGTTTCTATAGCTGCCACCCTATTGGTTAGATTGTTGAACTTGTCAGATGATCCAGCCCCCGATTTGATTGATCGGTTAAGTTTAGAGCCAAGAGTCTGTAGGGTTTTTTGTGCTCCTTCATCGGCTGGCTCTGAATTGTGGCCTTGTGTGGACCTGGTGGTCAAAGTTCTGGAGATCAGAGCAGTGCAACAGGAGTTTATGGAGTTGGGGATGGGCCTTAGGCAAGTAGCACACATGGTAACTTTCTCGGAATTGCTACCTGTCTATGGCTTGGGTGAGGCCAGAGTACTCCACACCATGGGATTCAATGACCAGTTGAAAAACTGGTGAAGAGCTCAGGGATTTGGCTTCATGGGACTGGGGCTCCACCTGGAGGGATGCAGGCCTCTACTGGCATGATGGTCTGCATCTTTCCAGGAGGGGAACCAGGATCCTAGGTGATAGGTTTATATGCTTCATTGGCAAGCATTTAAACTAGTCAAGGGGGGGAGGCACTTATAAGGAGAAATCCTAGCCTCAAAAAAATCAGGGTGGTTAGTGAGGAAACACCAAGGAAGAGAATGATAGGGGAAGGGCAGGGTAAATGGAGAAAAAGACAAAGGCAGTAAGGACAGGGATGGGGCAAAAGGAAAAAAGCCATAAAAAAATGTTGGGGAGTGAGTACCAATGCCCATAGTCTAGGTAAAAAGCTCCCCGAAATGGTGGCCTTGATGGAAGAGGGATGCCTGGATATCGTGGCAGTCACAGAAACATGGTACACAGAGAACCATTACTGGGATGTCAGCATACCAGGGTACACAATCTACAGGAGGGACAGGGAGGGAAGAAGAGGAGGAGGAGGAGGAGCTCTCTATGTAAGGGAAGGGATCAGAGCAACAGAACTAAAGGGTAAACAGGGAGGAGAGGAGGCACTGTGGGTCACCCTGTTGACTGGAAATGGCACCACAGTCCGCACAGGGGTTGTATACAGGCCCCCGTCTCAGGGGAAGAAAATGGACAAGAAAATTATAGAAGATATCCTTAGGATGGTAGAGAAAGGGGAGATATTGCTGATGGGAGACCTGAATATGCCAGATGTTAACTGGAGCACCTTTGCTTCAGCCACATCCAAGAGCAGGGCCATTCTTGATGCCCTACAGGGGGCATGCCTCAGACAGCTAGTTTTGGAACCCACTCGGGAGGTAGCAATCTTAGACCTGGTACTCTCAAATGGGGATGGAGAGAGGATCTCTGATCTTGAAGTGGGTAGTCATTTATGAACAAGTGACCACTAAACAATGTGGTTCACGTGTAAGCCAGCAGTAGAGCTGCTTTACACAAAAGTGAAGGTACTGGACTTCAGGAGGGCTGGTTTTGAATGAAATGGGAGCGTTCTCAGAAAAGCACTCAGCAAACAGGCAAGAAGGTGGGTGGAGCAACAATGGGAACATCAAACCGCCATCACAGAGGCAACAAGCCTTTGTGTGGAGCAACAAACAAATCAAAACGAAAGAAAAAACATTATGGTTCTCAAAAGAAGTGGCGGGGAAGGTTGAGAGAAAAAGATAGCATTCAGGAAGTATAAGAAAACACAGAAGGAGCAGCACAGAGAACTGTACCAGTTAAAGCAGAAGGAAGCGGGAAAGACAGTCAGAATAGCAAAGGCCCAAACCGAGGAAAATATAGCCAACTCGGTTAAGAAGGGGGATAAAACCCTTAATAGGTACATTAGGGAGCAAAGAAAGACTAAGGCAGGGATACTGAGAATGAATAAAGAGGAGGGTGGTTGGACAGAGAGCGACAGTGAAAAAGCAGGGATACTGAACGAATACTTCTGCTCAGTATTCACAATGGAAGAGTAAGGGGAGATACTAATCCAGTCAATAGAAGCACTCTGGATAGGGGGGATGATATCAGTCCTTTCACAGAAGAAAGGGTTCTGAAAGAACTCTTAAAATTGAAGGTGGATAAAGCAGTGGGGCCTGATGGGATTCATCTTAGAATTCTAAAAGAACTAAGGGAAGAACTGGTAACACCACTGGCTACCCTTTTTAATAAATCATGGGAGGATGGTGTGGTACCTGAGGACTGGAGTAGGGTGGATGTGATTCCCCTTCACAAAAGTGGGAGCAAGACAGAGGCAGGAAACTACAGACCTGTCAGTTTGACCTCAGTGGTAGGGGAAGATGATGGAATCACTTCTGAAGGAAAGAATTGTTGAGTACCTAGAGGCCAATGGGGCACAGGACCCAAGGCATCATGGATTCACAGCAGGAAGGTCATGTCAGACAAATCTAATTGATTTATTTGACTGTGTGACCAAAGTAGTAGGCCAGGGAGGGGCTGTGGACATGGCCTACCTAGACTTTAGCAAGGCATTTGACACAGTCCTGCACAAAAGATTAATAAACAAATTAGCCAGCCTGGGAGTGGGTCCCAGGGTGGTAGCCTGGGTAAAACACTGGCTGGACAACAGGACACAGAGGGTAATAGTAAATGGAGTCCACGGTGAAGAAAGGAGGGTTACTAGTGAGGTACTGCAGGGTTGAGTACTGGGGCCAGTCCTTTTTGCGAACATACGAAGAAGCCAGCAGAAGACGGCCATTTGGTCTATCAAGTCTGCTCGTATTGTCCACAGCTTGAGCTAATGTCCTTTCCCTCCCTCCCCACTCCTCCCATCCTCCCTACCCATGATTCTTACCTTCTCCCTATGCCTTGCCAGCCTCTCTTAAAGCTACCCACTGTCTTCAATGAGATGACCTCTTCCAGCAGCGCATTCCAAGTGTCCACCACCTCTCTGTGAAGAAGTACTTCCTGACCTCCCTCCTAAACCTTCCACCGTCCAGCTTAAAACTGCGCCCCCTTGTGATATAGTTTCCACTCAGCTTAAAGAGACTCTCCTTATCAACTTTATTTATCCCTTTCAAGTACTTCAATGTCCCAATCATGTCCCTTTTCTCTCTCCTGTCTTCCAGGGAGTACATGTTCAGTGCCCTCAACCTCTCCTCGTATGCCTTGCCCTGCTGACCGGCTATCATCTTTGTAGCCCTCCTCTGTACCTCCTCCAGCAGGTTAATGTCCTTTTTGAGGTGTGGGCACCAGTACTGCACTCCATACTCTAGATGCGGCCTTACCAGTGACCTGTATAAGGACAGTGTAACCTCCTCTCTCTCCTACTGCTGATCCCCCTAGCTATGCATCCCAGCATCTTGTTTGTCTTTGCTGCTGCTTTCTTGCACTGCATGGAGTGCTTCAGGTCACTAGTGATCATCACTCCCAGGTCCTTCTCCTCCTCTGATGCAGATACTCGGACTCCACCCAGGTAATACTCTGTCCTGGGATTCTTGGCTCCAATATGCATAACTTAGCATTTCTTGGCATTGAAGCCAAGCTGCCAGATCCTGAACCACCTCCCCAGCTTTTCCAGATCTTCCTGTAGGTCCTTTATCCCTTCAGCTGTGTCCACTCTCCCACAGAGCTTGGTGTCATCTGCGAATAGGCACATTTTGCCTTTAATGCCATCCCCAATGTCATTGATGAAGACATTGAACAACACCGGCCCCAGTACAGAGCCCTGTGGGACCCCACTGGTTACTTATCTGGTGCCAGATAACTCTCCCCCCACCACCACCCTCTGGGTTCTGTCCCTCAGTCGGTTTTCCACCCATCTGACCATCTTTTCCCCAACTCCAAGATCCACCAACTTCCTGATCAACCTTTTGTGGGGCACAGAGTCAAAGGCCTTGCTGAAATCAAGGTAGAGGATGTCTACACATTCGAAGAAAGGGGGTTACTAGTGGAGTACCTAGGGCTTGGTACTGGGTCCAGTCCTCTTAACATCTTTATAGGTGACATTGCAGAGGGTCTGAGAGGAAAGGTATGCCTCTTGCAGATGACACAAAGATCTGTAACAGAGTTGATACACAAGGTGGGGTGGAAAGGATGAGAAGGGACTTGGCAAGGTTGGAGGAATGGTCAAATGTATGGCAACTTAGATTCAACGCAAAGAAGTGCAAGTAATGCACCTGGAAACAAAAACCCAGGGGAAGAGTACACAATGGGGGTTGAGATACTGATAACAACAAAAATGGAAAGGGACCTGGGGGTAGTCATATCAGACAACCTAAAGGTGGGCCAGCAATGTGAGAAGGCAGTAAGGAGGGCTTGGGGGGATACTGGGATGCATAGGGAGAGTCATCACCAGTAGAAAACAGGTAGTTATTGGCCCTCTGTACAGACAGTTGGTAATACCACATCTGGAGTACTGTGTACAGTTCTGGAGACCCCATCTCCGCAAAGACATAGACAGGGTGGAGGTGTCCAGAGGAGGGCAACCAAAATGGTGCAGGGTCTGCACCAGAAGACATATAAAGAAAGGCTAAAGGAGCTTAAGATGTATAGCCTCAAGGAAAGGAGGGAAAGGGGGGACATGATAGAAACTTTCAAATACCTCAAGGGAATCAACAAAGTCCAAGAGGGTAGCATCTTTCAGAAGATGTACAAGAACAAGAGGGCACAATTTGAAGATAGAGGGGGGACGGCTCAGAGGTAATGTGAGGAAGTATTTCTTCACAGAGAGGGTTGTAGATGCATGGAACAGCCTTCCTGAGGAGGTCATAGAGTCAAAAACAGTGGGGGAATTCAAGAATGCATGGGACAGACATGAGGCAATGTTTGTGGGGGGGTTTGGAGGAGGAAGTAGGCTGTTGGTTAACTAGGATCTGCAGCTTATCCATTAGGTAGGGAAATGGGCAAACTAGGTGGGCCAAGCAGTCCTTATCTGCCAACAGATTCTGTGTTTCTATATTTCTATTCTTGGATTTAGCTCCATCGCTAGAGGGTGTGTCTTTTCTTGGATTCCCCATGGCATTCAGTAACATTTCCAGTACACAATAATACAAAAAATAGCCAATTTGCTCTGTTATTTGCATTAGTTTTTAAGTATATTCTTAAATTGAAAATGGAGAGCTCAGTCTACTTGCATCCATTCTGCTCGAGCTACACATCACTCCCCCCATTACTTATTACTGAGATCATTTGTATGAAAACAGGATCTTTGCTCCTGAAGAGTTTGTGTATTCCTGCTGCGTTCTTCCTACATGAAGTCACAGAGCTGCCTGTGATATTACAGTTACTCCCATGGCAACAAATTGTGATGTCACAATAGAGAATTATGACTTAAAGTAGGGAGTAAGCTATAGAGGCAGATGGACTCTAAAAAAACTCAAAGGGATGAAGATTATGTATACCAGCAGATTTCCTTGGTAATAAATAATGGGGAGGAGAAATATATAAATGGGCCCAGATATTCAAAAGGGTTGTGCATGGCGCAACAGTGTTGTCACCATGCACAAGCCTGTCTTCGACGCGATATTCAAAAAGGAAAGATGCTGTGGCACAAATCCCTGGCAGACGCATCAGTAATGTATGCGAGCACAGGTGGGGGCGTGACCATGCATACCTGCACAGCCCAAATTCAACCCGGATGTGGGCAGATTCATGCATGCGAACCCTACCCGCGCCAGCACAAAGTTGATCCAAAAAAAGGAACAGCAGTGGCCACCTACAGGTGAGCTGCCGCATTGCAGGGTGCAACACGCAGCTGTCACCTGTGGTGGCCACCAGAGTTCGGCTGCACCTGGTGGTGCCCTCCCCGCCATCCTGGGCATTTTGTAAAAAAATAAGAATTCAAAAATATCCTTGGCGGTTCAGTGGACGCTATCTACCGATCCGGGGCATCTGTAAAAATAGAAGAATTAGTCCTATGTCCCTGGTGGTCAGTGGACGCTATCTGCGATCGCCGGGCATTTGTAAAAAAATAATTCCAATATCCCTGGTGGTCTAGTGGTACCCCTCACACCTCCCACTGAGCCTCACCGCCCGCCCGCTCCCCGGTCGGCGGTGGGCGGCAGCACCACCGCCTGCCGCCCGCCGACTGACACTGTCGGTGGGCTGCCGCCCATTGGTTCACAGTGTGAACCAATGGGTGTGCAACGCTACCGTACTACACTTCAGATTCCAGATATGTTAATGTAGTATGAGCAGTGACGCCCATTGGCTCACGCCAGAACCAATGGGCGGCAGCCCTTGTCGACAGTGCGCCGTCGGCGGTGGGTGCTGCCACCCGCCGCTGACCGGGGGCTCAGTGGGGGACCACCAGACCACCAGGATATTGGAATTATTTTTTTTTTTACAAATGCCGCGATCGGAGATAGCAGTCCACTGGACCGCCAGGGATATTGGATGGAATATCTTCTTTTTTACACATGCCCGCAATCCGGCAGATAGCGGTCCACTGGACCACCAGGGATATTGGATGGAATATCTTCTTTTTTTACACATGCCCGCGATCTGGCAGATAGCGGTCCACTGGACCACCAGGGATATTGGACGGAATAGCTTCTTTTTTACACATGCCCGTGATCGGGCAAATAGCGGTCCACTGGACCATCAAGGATATTGGATTTCTTTTTTATACAGATGCCCGCGATCGGGCAGATAGTGGTCCACTGGACCACCAGGGATATTGGACGGAATAGCTTCTTTTTTACACATGCCCACGATCGGGCAGATAGCGGTCCACTGGACCACCAGGGATATTGGACGGAATAGCTTCTTTTTTACACGTGCCCGCGATCGGGCAGATAGTGGTCCACTGGACCACCAGGGATATTGGACGGAATAGCTTCTGTTTTACACATGCCCGTGATTGGGCAGATAGCAGTCCACTGGACCACCAGGGATATTGGATTTCTTTTTTATACAGATGCCCACGATTGGCAGACAGTGGTCGACTGGACCACCAGGGATATTGGACATAATAGTTTTTTTTTTACTACAAATGCCTGCGATCGGGCTGTAGGGGGCGTCGGTCCCCGACGGTTGCTGCCTGGCAGGGCGCCAGGCACAGGTCGTCAGGGATCGGTGCATCTGCATGCAAATGGTGCCATAATGACATGCAAATGACCCCATGTGCGTCTTGCATACATTATGGCCCCATTTGCATGTTAACTTTTGAATGTCACAGTTGCTGTGCATGGCACAATGGATCTTGCGCTAGCGCATCCTCATGCTCCACTTTGGCCACTTGCGCTGGCGCAGTGCCACTGCACCATGCACACTGGGGGTGGCCAGGGTGCGATATTCATGGCGCAGCTCTGTTGAATATCGCCCAGTCCACACCCTTGCGCAGCCGAGTTGAGCTGCGCCCAAGCTTGCACCACAGCCTGGTGCAGTTTGAATATTTGGGCCATGGAATGCAGGCAGATTGCACTTAATTATTATGCTTTTTAAAGTTTTTTTGCGGCATCAGTGGCTCTTTAAGTTACTATATTGTCATATGAAACCAATGCCATGTTAATCAGCACACTGAACTGATGAAAAAAGCTAGTGGTAATAACCTTTATTTAACTAATGGAGAATTATTACACACGCTTTCAAATTCACTTGTGCATCTTTTTTTTTCACTTCTGTATTTAAATCCAGTTCCTCACCTGTGGGGCTGTCGCTAGAGCTTCCATTGGTGTGCTTCCAGCGTGACACCCACTGAGGTAACCACTTTGTCCTGGTGCTTCTCCACTGGTGCCAACTTGGTATCAGTGGAGAAGCACTAGGACGGAGTGGTTACTACCAAGTCCCCGGTGAGATCACACCGTGTCACCTGTACTAGCTTTTCTCCCTTCCATCGCACTTTGCCAGCACCCAGGCCAGTTCATCAGTTGGTGGTGCCCCTGAGGGATGAATTTCCTCCCAGCCATGCAAGCTTCTCCCATGAGAACTCTGTGCCAGTGGTGGGGGGAGAAGCGCCTTCAGTCCAGGGTGAGGGGCAGGAAGCATTATAACCCCACTCCCCTTGGGCTGCTTCTGGAACTAAGTCCCAGCCCATTGTGCTTCTCTCAGTCGACAAATTTTAAATATAACCGTGGATGAGCATAGCAGCCTGTCCCAACGCCACCCACATGTTGCTGCATTTCCATCAACCATAATGCTCTTTATGGATTGGGCCCTTGCTACCTGCCAGACCTCCTTACTCCTGCCATCCCAGCTTGCTCCCTCTGTTCCTCCACCAAGGGCCTCCTGGTGGTTCTGAGGACCAGGCTGAAAACCTTGGGTGATCGCTCATTCAAGGTGACTGGCCCAGTCTTCTGGAACTCGCTACCAAGATCTCTGAGGGAGTCCCCTACAGTGGAGGCTTTTAAGAAGGGCCTGAAGACTCATCTTTTTAACATAGCCTTTCCTCTGAGGTATTATAAGCTTACAAATTTTCATTTATTTTAATTTGTTTATTATTTATGTAGTTTGAGTACTTTGTATCACCCTGTTGAATTTTACTGTAAGGCACCCAGAGCCTCCAGGATTGGTCGCCAACCAAATAAACTAACTTACTTACTTGCCATGCTCCTTCTGCAGTTCACTCAGGGGAGGTGGGGGGGGGGCTGGGGGACAGGGCAGAGCCCTTTCCCTGAGCTAGAGGCAGACAGTGACCTGTGAAAAGCTTGACCCACCTCTTGTTAGCCACACTGGCCGCTTCATGGGGTACTGTAACAAGTTATTATTCTGCATACAGGAATAGGAAGGACTGCCCAATAACTTGATCAATAAGGGATATATTTTGGAGTGGAGATGCTTTTGATGAAACTCATGTTCTCTTAAGCTGTTATCTCAGTGGTATCAGCAAGTGTTAAATGCACAGCAGTTCAGAAAAAAATTTAAACATTTTAATTGGTACGGTACCACCTCTGAAGGTGCCACATGAGAAGCCTATTTAAGTCCAACTTTGAAATGCTGCCACTGGCAGATGGGCATCACCTGAAGGGGCACCACTGTAAAAAATCTGTCAGCCTAGCTTGCTGAGCCACCATACACTGAAAACTGAACCACTGCAATAGACTGTAGTAATCTGCTTAGCTTATTGTGCCACTGCTGTGTCCTCATGAAAATTAAATCAGTGACTAAAATTTATTCTCTCTGTAATTACAGGTCAAATCTACCAGGTGCACCCTTGGACCCGAATGTCCTCTGTAATTCTGACTGTGACTGCCTCACTGATTCCATCACTCCTGTTTGTGGGGCAGACGGCATCACTTACCTCTCTGCCTGCTTCGCTGGCTGTTCCAGCTCAGTAAGAATATTTTATTTTTTTGCCTTTTTCTCCCTGAACCTCTGACCCCCCAATAGCTGATATTCGATAGTAAAATTGCTAGAGGGTGCTTATATGCTGGGTGGCTAGTACCCACAACCCCCCCATCTCAGTGTGTTCCTCCCACATTTCGCTCAGTCTCCACTGATCCAGAACACAGAAACATAGAAACATAGAATTTGACAGCAAATAAGGACTGCTTGGCCCACTCAGTCTGACCATTTTTCCTTACCTACACTGTCACTGTAGACCCTACTTGATCTGCAGCTCTGTCTCCCTCCCCCCTTCCTTTCCACTATGATTCCCTTTGTCTATCCTATGCATTCATGAACCCATGCACTGTATTTGTCCCCACCACTTCCGCTGCAAGGCTGTTCCAGGAATCCACAGCTTTCTGTGAAGTAGTTCCAGACATCTCTTCTGAATCTACCCCCTCCAACTTCATAGCCTGTCTGCTTGTTCTTGAGTACTTTTTTTTCTGAAAAATACTTCCCTCCTGTATCTTATTTACCCTGTGAGGTATTTAAAGGTCTCTATCATATCCCCGTCTCCTTCCTCTCTTCCAGGGTGTACATAGTGTGGTCTTTCAGTCTCTCCTAATAGGGCTTTTAATGCAGACCGCACCATTTTAGTTGCCATCCTCTGGACTGCCTACACTCTGTCTGTGTCCTTTCAGAGATCTGGTCTCCAGAACTGCACAGTACTTTAGGTGGGGTCTTACCAGCGGTCTATACAGAGGCAACACCACCTCCCTCTTGTGTTTGGTGATACCATTTCCTATGCACCCCAGCATCTCACTGCCTTGTCGCAATACCTGGCCACTATGGTTACCCCCAGGTCTCTTTCTTGCTTGGTAGTTGTCAATACCACTCCATTGATTTTGTACTATGTTTTTGGGTTTCTGTCCTCTAAGTGCATTATTTTGCACTTTTTCGCATTGAAACTCAGCTGCCATACCCTTGACTACTCCTCTAGTTTTTTCAGGTCTCTGTTCATCCTTTCCACTTCCCTGGAGTGCCCACCCTGTTGCAAATGTTGGTGTCATCCACAAAGAGGCAGACATTCCCTTCCATCTCCTCTGCAGTGTCACATATAAAGACATTAAAGAGGACTGGTCCCAGCACTGGTCCCTGGAGCACCCTGCTGTCGCCCTTCCTTTCTCAGAATGAACTCGGTTTACTAGCACCCTCTATTGCCTATCCCCAAAGCAATTTCTTATCTGATTTGCCACCTTTGGACCCACTCCTGAGCTACCCAGCTTGCTTACTAGTCTCCTATGTGGAATGGTATCGAAAGACTTACTGAGATCTAGGTAGGCCACATCCACCGATCCACCCTGATCTAATTCCTTTGTCACCCAGTCAATGAAATCTGTCATTCATTTAACATGACCTCCCCACTGTGAACCCATGCTGCCTCAGGTCTTATAACCAACTGAATTCAGGATATTCCACAATCCTTTCATTTACAAGTGATTCCATTTTCTTTCTCACCATCAATGTCCGACTGACTGGCCTATAATTACCAAACTCCTCCATGCTACCACTTTCATGAAGTTGGACTACATCTGCCTTCCTCCAGTCCTCTGGAGTCACTCCTGTTTCCAGTGAGCTTTAAAATAGGACTGTCAGAGGTTCTGCCAGTACCTCCCTGAGCTCCTTCAATTTCCTTGAAATCATTTCAAGATGGCCACCATGTTGGGCAAGCCTCTGTGAGTCACGGAAGACTGTACCTCTGTCTCAGTTTTAGAAATTTGCAGAGCTAGAAGCCTGTCTGTTTTTGTAGTTAGAGTGTTAATTAGTAGGGCTTTTTAGTACTAGTTAGGAGTTTTACGAGTGATTTAGTGGTAGGAGATAGCAATTTTCTCCTTAGGGCTATAACTGTGGGGCGAGTGGAGCTGGCAGACTCGTAACATATGGAGCTGAGCAATGCAAACACCCATTGCAGTTTTAATTATCTTTTAAACAGTTCCATGAGCTTCTTGAGTGACATCCGAGAGGTCCGATGTGCTGGATGTGAGTTGGAGGTTCAGTGTTGCCACAGATGTACATTTAATAAGTGGGGCATTTGTAATGCAATGAACGAGCTCTCCATCTTTTGCTCCCATCCTGTTGGTTTCTGCCTGTTACTGGTATCTGCTGCTGTGGCTGCTACCTGCTTTCCTGTGTGGTGATGTCTGTCTTGATTCTGTGGAGGCTTTTGTGCTTGGTTCTGAGAACTGGTGTAGTCGAAAGATGAGCGGTTAGCGGTAAACTGTCTGGATAGCCGTGTGGGAATCTGGTGAGCCAGAGGTGAGCTGTAAGAGCGAGGGTCTTGGACTGTGCATTGTGGCAGGTGAGAATGTTGAGACCATCTCACAGGGACTGGGACGCCCATGGAGAAGCCAGCCTGAGACTTACTGACTTGTTGGATTATAGAAAGTTCACTGTGGGGTGGTGAGTGGTCGAATGAGCACTACTGTCTTTATATTGTCTGGTACTGTTATACAAAGTGACATTTTACATCTTTATGGAACTTTGCTGAGAGCTTTTACTGTTTAAGATCTTGATACACTCTGGAGTAGAGTCAGGAGAATAAGTATCCTTGGTTTATGTAAGCAATAATACCCTCCAGGGTGGGCATAATTGGGAAATACCGGACCGCCCAGAGGCGTAATGAGGGCCAGCGCCGCAGAGCTAAGGGCCTTATAGCCCCTGGAAGGTCCGGTATTTCCCAACAATGCCCACCCTGGAGGGTATTATTGCACTTAGAAAATGGCCATATGTGTAAATTTTTATTATGTTGTTAAATAATATAGTCAATGACTGTGAAAAAATGAATACAGGTGTTAGAGCTAAATGCATTGCTAAAGTAGTCCATAGGCTGTTCCTGGTGCTGTTGTTCCTCCCTGCAGCATTCTAGTGGATTGCCGCCTCCCCCCACTACGAGAGAGTCTCACATACACACACACACACACACACACACACACTCACAGAGACAGAGACACTGCATGCTGATTAAGAACAGCAGTGTTATTTGAAAAATCTTTGTCGCAGTCCCTTTGAAGTTATTTTTTTGGGGGGAGTTGCATCTGTGCGCCCTTCGACCTTTGACCACATTGTGCAGGATGACAAAAGCAACATTTGAGCATTATGTACCAGCAAAGAAAAGATTTATTTTTTATTTCTTGAAATAGGTACATTTTTTTTGTTTCTTTCTCTACAGCAGGTTCGGTGATTGCAGGGGGCTTGTGCTGAGAGATCATCACAGATGTGTTTGTGGTCAGCACGAGATCGCGGTCAGGAAACGGTTGTCTGTGTACTGTGTTAGTGCAATTGGGAGAGTGGTTGTGTCACTCTTCCAACCGCAAGATAATTGAAGTGTGAGTTTGTTTGTTTATTAATTTGTTTTTGAAACAGGGAGTCACTGCAAACACAACATTCAGGGAGAAACATAGAAACATAGACTTTGTCGGCAGATAAGGACCGCTTGGCCCACTTATTCTGCCCATTTCCCTACCTAGAGGATAAGCTGCAGATCCTATTTAACCAACAGACTATTTCTTCCTACCCCCCACAAAAATTGCCTTATGTCTGTCCCATGCATTCTTGAATTCTTCTACAGTTTTAGACCCCACAACCTCCTCAGGAAGGCTGTTCCATGCATCCACCACCCTCTCTGTGAAAAAATACTTCCTCACATTGCTCCTGAGCAATCCCCCTCCATCTTCAAATTGTGTCCCCTTGTTCTTGCACATCTCTTTTTCTGAAAGATGCTACCCTCTTGGACTTTGTTGATTCCACTAAGGTATTTAAACGTTTCTATCATGTCCCCCCCTCTCCCTCCTTTCCTCAAGGGTATACATATTAAACTCCTTTAGTCTCTCCTTGTATGGCTTCTCTTGCAGACCCTGCACCATTTTAGTTGCCCTCCTCTGAACTGCCTCCATCCTGTCTATATCCTTGCGGAGATGGGGTCTCAGAACTGGACACAGTACTCCAGATGGGGTCTCACCAACTGTCTGTATAGGGGGATAACAACTTCCTGTTTTCTGCTGGTGATGCCTCTCCCTATACATCCCAGTATCCCCCCAGCCCTCCCTGCCGCCTTCTCACATTGCTTGCCAACCTTTAGGTCATCTGAAATGATTACCCTCAGGTCCCTTTCCATTTTTGTTGTTGTTACCACCTCCCCCCCACCATTGTGTAATTTTCACCTGGGTTTTTGTTTCCCAGGTGCATTATTTTGCACTTCTTTGCATTGAATCCAAGCTGCCTTACTTCTGACCATTCCTCCAACCTTGGAAGGGGAAAGGATCAGATCTGTTACAGTACAGTAGCTTCTTCTTGTTGTTTTTACATTGTTTCTTGTGAATTTTACTTGGTAAAAGGTTATTTATTTTTTTTCTTACTACTTATAGGGGGCTAACAGGGTATTGTTTTGGGGCTATTGGAATTTTGAAACCTGTTTTGGTGGCTGTAAGTGGGCTAATTTGTTTGATGTTTCACTGTATAGCAGGCTGCAGTTGTAGAGGCCTATTTCTTCTGATTTAAAACCTATTTGGAGTGATTTAACTGGGGCTGTTTCTTTGAATTGGAGACGTATATCTTCTAATTTCAAGCCTATTTTGATGTGTTGTTGGTGAAGCTGTTTGAATTGGAGACCTGTTTCTTTTGGTAGCAAACCTATTTGGGGGGGGGTTTTGAGTAGAATTGCGATTCATTTTTGCTGGCTTCACTAGCTGCAAAATTTAGTGCATAGTGGGGGAAGGGTGCTAATGGTCTGACCAGGGGCCTCAGCTACCTGATTGTTTCTGGAAGACTTGGGCTGGTCCCAACCCCTCACCCCACCTGCCCCTGGTCCGTGATTTCCTTTATACCAGGGGTTCTGACATCACTTCCTCAAACGGGCAAAGGATATGCACCTGTCATAGCAGAAGCATACATCCAGGAAAGGAACAGCAGCGAGTGAAGAGGTGACTGCTATCTCAGTGGAAGGGAAGTAACTGCAAGTCTAGGAGCTTTCATTGTTACTTGTTTGCATTGCTAATGCATTGTGGAAAGGAGGAGTAGGAGTTTGAAGAAGGTTGTGCAATAGCTACTTAAAGTCTCTTTTTGAGTGTGGATAGGAAGGATAGCGATCTAAAATGCATTTGTTCAATCTGTCTAAACATGTACAACAAAGGGGGTAAGGGAATTAAAGAAAAGAATGTTTTGCACTGATAGACGGGGGAGAGGAGAGACTTGGGGGAGTGTTTAGTATCCTGCATCTGGAAGGGTGGGGGGTCGCTGGTGGGCAACAACAGCAATGGGTAGCGTGGTAGGTTGCAACAACTGTGGTTCACCAGTCTTTCTAAAAATTGCCTGGAGTGTGGGAGGTTGTTTAGTGTGCAACCACATAGAGAAACTTAGAAGGGAGATCGAGGGTCAGCAGGAGGAACTAAGACAGGCAAGGCAGTTGGGGGTGGGTTTAGCCCAGTACTGGAGGGAGGAAGAAGGGGAGTTGAGGGAGGGTGATTTAAGCCAACAGTGGTTAGGAGCGGGTCAGAAGAAGGGAAGCAGAAACAAAGGGGCCCAGGCCAGGAAGAAAGATTGCTGGGTAAACCAGGTCAGGAGACAAAAGACAAATAGAAGGAGGAGATAGGGACTTTTGAGGGGAGGCGAAAAAGTGGCAAAAGTCATGGAGTGGAAAGGAGAGAACAGGTTACCATGAAGAGAGAGGGAACGGGCATTTGTGAAGGGTCGTCAGAAAATAGTTTTGCACTGCTAGAGAGGAAGAAGGTGGAGGAGGGAAATGATGAAATTAGAGGAGTAATTGATAAATACCTGAACCAAACCGGAGTTGGGGAGTTCTGCTGGGCGAATTGCAATAGGGGCAAAAGGGGGAAATAATGTGCAGGAGGAAGAAGAGGAACCAGAAATGAGAGAGGGAGATGAATGGAAGCAAACAGGGAGTAAGAGGGATGGAATCTTAGTGCTGGGGGACTCAATACTAAGAAGAGTCAGGTGGGGTAGCAAGGGGGAGAGGCATAGTCGCATTTGGGTGGAGGCCATGCCAGCAATGACAGCGGAAAGGGTGGGACAATCTGTTCTGAAATATGCTAGAAGGGGTAGGGACAAGTCTCATTTAATTATACATCTTGGGACGAATGACCTGGCTGATAAGACAGTAGATATAGTCCAGAGGAGGTTTGAGGAACTAGGATAATTATGTGAGGGGGCAGGAAGATCAGTAACTTTTTCAGAGATACTTCTAGTGCCCAAGGTCAGCACAACAAGAAAGCTGAGAATAGAGGAATTTAATGGATGGCTAAGAACCTGGTGTTATGCTAAAGGGTATGGGCTGTGGGGGGTGGGGTGGGAAGGACCTGGGAGGACAGTAGTCTCTATTCCAAGGACAGACTACACTTGAGTGAGGAGGGAAAGAAAGTGTTGAAACAGAGGATGAAGGAATACATAGAGGAAGTTGAGAATTTAAACTGGGGGCTGTTGGGCAAGAGACATGCAGAGACCACAGGTTGGGAAACCATATGAGCTTACTCCCTTAACAGCGACAAAGGACAAATGGCAAGTACTATTGGTGATGCTAGTAAAGGAGGGCAGGATGGGAGAGGGGGGAAAGGGTGGAAGGTGGTTACCCTTAATGCTAGGAGCCTTGGG
This sequence comes from Neoceratodus forsteri, assembly GCA_016271365.2. Lineage (NCBI taxonomy): Eukaryota > Metazoa > Chordata > Ceratodontiformes > Ceratodontidae > Neoceratodus > Neoceratodus forsteri. Next base: position 437,464,824 of record CM028129.1, on the reverse strand, counting down.
AGGAAAACTACAGAGTTACAGATGCTCATGGCAGAGGGAGAGGTGGACATTGCAGCCATCACAGAAACATGGGCCGCCCAATACAATGACTGGGACCTGTCTGTACCAGGGTACAGGTTATTTTGTAGGGACAGGGTGATTGGGAAAGGAGGGGGGTGTGGCACTATATGTGAAGGAAGGATTGAAGTGTGTAAGGGAGGAAGGGGAGGAGGGTAGTACAGAGTCACTTTGGATGCAAATCCAGGATTCCAAGAATAGGATTTTTAGAATGGGAGTGGTGTACATCTCAGACAGAGGAGTTAGACAGGGAACTAGCTGGATAGATCAGGAGGACCTGTGAGAAGGGTAGTGTGGTGATTGTGGGGGACTTCAGCATGCCAGGAATGGACTGGAGTACCTCAACAACCAGGAACAGAAGGGATCAGGTACTGTTGGATGCCTTCCAGGACAGCTTCCTGCTGCAACTGGTCAGTGAACCAACCAGGTTAGGGAATACACTTGACCTTGTGCTGGCAAATGGAGACTTTGTGAGAGAACTTACAGTGGAGGAACCGCTGTCAGGGAGTGACCACCACTCAGTATGGCTCACACTGGATATGGGCAAGGAAGAGTGGAATCTGGTACAAGAGTGCTGGACTTCAGGAGGGCCGACTTTGGGAGGATGGGGAAGTGGTAAAGGGTACCTGGCCAGAATTCATATAGATGGACACTGACCAGAGGTGGGAGCTCATAAAGCTGGGGATAGTGGAGCAACCAAACCTGCTGCAAGGCCCAGAGCAAGAAGCATGAGGCTAAGAAACCGAGCTGGTTGAGCAAGGAGGTCATGGAAAAGGTAAGGAGGAAAAGAGCTGCCTTTAGGAAGTACAAGAAAATAGGGAGGGGGGAGGACAGGGAGGAGTACTTGACAGAATCGAGGGAGGTGACAAGGGCAGTAAGGGGAGCCAAGGCATCTACGGAACTCAGGCTGGCAGAAGGCATTAAGAAGGGGGAGAAGGACTTCTTTAGGTACATCAGGGAGAAAAGGAGCTGTAAGGACCACATAGTAAGGATTAGGAAGGAGGGGGTTGGGGAAGTAGGGTGCAATACGGAGAAGCACTAAATGAGTACTTCTACCAGTATTTACTAAAGAGAAGAGAGGGGTGACACCCAAGGGGGAGAAATGGCAGAAACGGGGGGAGGGGGTGACAGATGGGGAAATCATGGAGGGCAGAGTTTGGGAGGGTTTGAAGGCACTGAGGGTGAATAAGGCGCCAGGTCCAGATGGCGTCCACCCCAGGGTACTAAAGGAGCTGGCAGAGGTCCTTGCAGGGCCTTTGGCAGACCTATTTAATGGCTCACTACATTCGGGGTGTGTACCTCCGGACTGGAGGATGACTCATATGCTGCCCCTCCACAAGAGTGGCCCCAAGGATGAACCGGGAAACTACAGACCAGTGAGCCTCACATCCATCGTGGGTAAGCTAATGGAGACTATCCTGAAGGAGAGGCTGGTGGCCTTCCTAGAGGCCAAAGGACTACAGGACAGCAGACAGCATGGCTTCATACAGGGCAGATCCTGCCAAACCAATCTGGTGGAGTTCTTTGACTGGGTAACTAGGCAACTGGACAGGGGCCATGCAGTGGATGTCCTGTATCTGGACTCATGTAAGGCATTCGACTCGTGCCGCATGGAAGGCTGGGAAGTGGGTTAGTAGGCACAGGGCGGGTGCAAAGCTGGTGAGATGGGTAGGGAACTGGCTTTCAGGAAGGCAACAGAGGGTGGTGGGAGTGGGGAGCTCTCACACCCAAGGGTAGTGAGGAGCGTGTTCCTCATGGGTTCGTGTTGGGACCAGTGTTGTTTGGGATATTCATTGCAGACATATCATGGGACATCAAGAGCAAGATCAGTCTGTTTGCTGATGATACCAAGGTAGGTGCGGTGGTGGATGACCTAGGGGGATGGCAGGGATTGCAGGATGATCTGGCAAAGCTTGAAACCTGGTCAGACACCTGGCAACTGTGGTTTAATGCCAAAAAGTGCAAGGTGTTGCATTTTGGGATAAAGAACCCAAGGAGAAGTTACCAACTGGGGGGATTGCAGCTATCCCAGACAGAGGAGGAGAAGGCTCTGGGTGTGCTCATTACAGGGTCAATGAACAACTAGGCACAATGTAGGAAGGCAGCTGCAAAGGCCAACAAAATGCTGGGTTGTATTGCAAAGGGTATATCTTTGAGGAGGGAGGAGGTGATTCTGCCACTGTATAGGTCATTAGTGATACCGCACCTGGAATACTGCGTGCAGTACTGGCACCCATATCTGAAGAGGGACATTAAGTTACTGGAGGGGGTACAGCGCAGGGCAACAAAGATGATCAAGATGCTGGGGCACTTATCATATGAGAGGAGACTGAGGGAGCTGAACATGTACTCGCTGGAGGAGAGGAGGGACGGGGGGACATGATTGAAACCTTCAAGGACATGAAAGGAATAAACAAGACAGGTAAAGAGGGGCTGTTCAAAGTAAGGGAGGGGAGGGACACCAGGGGCCATGATATGAGACTGGAGGGAGGAAGGTTCAGGAGGAAGATAAGGAGACACTTTTTTACAGAGAGGGTGATGGCTGGGTGGAATGTGTTACCTGCAGGAGTGGTATCCAGTAGAACAGTGGACTGCTTCAAAAGGGGATGGGACAAGACAAGGGGGAGGGTCAATGAAGGGGAAGGATGGAAGGGAGGGGCAGCTGCAGAATAAGGGGTGCTAGCTGCACATTCGAGCAGATTTGATACACCTCTAGACCTTTATCTGCTGGCAAATTTCATATGTTCGTAAGTCCCTTCTTATCCTTTCCACGACTCTTTGTGTATCAACCCTGTTGCAGATCTTTGTGTCATCTGCAAAGAGGCATACTTTTCCTTCCAGTCCCTCTGCAATGTCACTTATAAAGACATTAAAAAGGACTGGACCCCGTACTGGACCCTGCGGTACTTCACTAGTAACCCCTCTTTCTTCAGAGTGGACTCCATTTTCAATTACCTTCTGTGTCCTGTTGTCCAGCCACTGTTTTACCCAGGCTACCACCCTGGGACCCACCCCCAGGCTGGTTAATTTGTCTATTAATCTTTTGCAGGGACACTGGTTTACCGGGATTGAGAAAGGGCATATTCCATTTTGCATATTGTAAAAAACGGTATTATCACCGGTGTCTGCTAAGCCAAAATCCGGTTTTACCGGTGTATGGTTTTGTGTACTTTATTTAACAATTTTTAACTCTGTTAACATGCATTTTAGCAATTTTGACCTCAACTATTACACATCCTTCCATTCTTGTACCAATTTAAAGTTATTTTAGGTACAAGATGTGATGGCAGCAGCAACACTACAGCCCCCGTCCCTAAGGTCTGATGGCAGCAGTACTACGGTCATCATTCCTCATGTGTGATGGCAATATCAGCACTATGTCCCCCATCCCTCAGGCCTACATTCCCCATCCCCCAGTGGTGATGGCAGAAGCAATACAGCCCCCACCCCTTCGGTGTGATGGCAGTAGCAACAATGCAGTACACATCCCTCTGGGGTGATGGCAGTAGCGACAGCACTATGATCCCCTTTTAACACTCACACCCCACATGAACTCGTTACAAATGACTTGGTCTCTTTGCTTGTTAGAACTCAGATGTGAATTAATCTGAATCATCACCGCTAAGGTGGACTATCTTTGTTTTTTCCTATCTATAATTTAACTGCCTGAATTGGATATAGGCTTGTGACACCACTGACCAGGGTTAGGGAACAGACTTGGGTGTTGGAGGGCTAGCTGGTGGGTGAAGGCTTGAGGTCCCACGACCACCCTCTTCTCCTGAGAGGGAGGGTGGGTTCCACGGCTCAGCATTTGTGTGCCCATGTGGAGGCCAGAGGCACAACAACACGTCAGTCCTCACTGCAGGAGGAGTGTGACGGATGTCGGCTTGTGCCTTGACATCATGTAGCCTGTCACACTCCCAAGAAAATGGGAAAACACCCGCTGGCCAACCGAAGGATGGCTGCTGGTCCCGCCATACACCAGAAGCCCCAGACATGTGTCCGTTCTGACCCCCGACATGCCCAGGATACACAGGAAGCTCTTTGGGGCAATTCTCCTCCCCTGGTAGCCTCCCACAGGGGTATGGGCCCACTCAATGAAGGATTACTTTGGGTTACCTGGTAGCACAGCAGGTAAGGGTCAGTGAATAGTGGTCGGGACTCAGCAGTGGTGGTAGGGGGGCCTTGGCAGGCCTGAAGGAGTGGATGGTCAGGGGGTAGTAGGAGCAAAAAAAAAACTGCTTGAATTTGCTTCTTTGAAATAAAGTGTTTTCACCTAAAAAATCTACAAGTGATTAGTGGAGGACCTTCAAATGGATTCATGCATCTCCCAGACATGTGGATGCTTTTTTTTTCCTACTTGGTGTCCATGAAAAGGGCGTCTCCCAGTTTTCATGTCTTTGTTCAGATGTGAATTGAGCACCAATCTGCCCACCAGCATCATACAGCCTCTTGGGTCTTACCTTCTGTATGTCATTGAATGTGCTTTCAAAATCCACTGGCCAAACATAAGTACTCTTAAATACTTAACATTTGCTTTTTGTTGAAGCAGTCTGTCAGAAAACATTTTGTTGTCGCAGATACAGAACCAGCAGGTGGGATAAAAGGTGCAAATGATCCAATTCACCTAATTGGAGTGCTGGCAAGTCTTTTCATAAGTAGTAAGGCAGTTTCTTCTTTGTGAACATACTTTCATTCAGACTAGTTTTCATTCAAACAACTGAGGATTTTTGATGACCCTACTGATTATAAACTTGAATAAGTTAGTTGGTAACAGTGATCCTGCATTTAGCATCTACAACCTAGATGTTTATATGCAAAGAATACAATAAAAACCTGACTAAAATCTAAAAACAAGCTTATAAAACATATCTGAATATTTATCTTTACCTATACAAAATCATTGCAGCCCAAGTAAAACTCAAATAAATTACATGGTACCCTGACTACTATTCTATGATGTAGTAAACATATATTGGTATTTTTTTTTAATATTCTTTGTAAAGCAGGTAAGGCCCACTAGACAGAACTGTCTATTTTAAGGAGTGACCTAGAAGCACTTGGGAGGTTAAGTGACTTGCTTGGATGCAAGTGGAGGTTGTGGGACTCAAACCCAAGTCTGCTGGATGTACCCAGTTCAATCACCATTTGTTACTCTAAGCACTAGGCATAGATGGTTAAACTGAATGACTGATTACAACAAAGCAGTGCAGGTGATTTCCTTACTGTTTCTATACGCAGCAAAGCAGAAAGAATGCAAAGAACAGCAACATTCATTTTAAGATGCTGAAATCTGGGTTGGCCCGCTGGCGCTGCAGTAGCACTATTGCTTGTAATGCCAGTGACCCAGGGTCAGAAGCAAACTCGAGTTGCTGGAAGTCTGGCCAGGGGAGTAGGATCGAGCACCTGGGGGACTGCTCTCCTCCTCCGGGGAGGGTGGGCTGCAGGTCCTGCTTCTTTACCACCACTGGTGTGACCATGGGTGGTAGTGCAACGGTGCTGCAGAGTGTTCAGGAGGGAGGACGTAGCCAGGATCTGGAGCAATGGCATGTCTCTGTGTGACCCACCTCCTGGATCCATAGTGCTAGTGCCTCAGGGACAGAGACCAGAAAACCAGCAACAATCACCCCACATCAGCCACTGGCAGAAGGGACCCAGGTGCCCCAGACTTCATAACAAGGCTCCATGAGGGACCCACTGGCTGCCTGACACACACTAAGGGAGTGTGGAGTGGTGACCTAGGGGTCCCTCCTTCCCACCTGGGGGTACAACCCAGGCAGGATAGGGGCAGGCCCACAGGAGCTCCTGAGCATTTCCTGGGGGTGAAGCTAGGGGATACTGATGCTACGAGAAGAGGACATAGAAAGAGAAAATAAAAAAAATTTAAAAAGATACTGAAATCTTAGAGATTCTGTGCAGTGACATGCAATTTCCGTGAGGCACCGGTACAAGAATTCAAAATCCGCAAACCAAGCAGGATTCCGTGATTGTTACCGGTGTTACCGGTAAAAATGGAAAACCAGGGTCCCTGATCTTTGTGTGGGACTGTGTCAAATGCCTTGCTAAAGTCTAGGTAGGCCATGTCCACAGTCCCTCCCTGGTCTACTACTTTGGTCACCCAGTCAAAGAAATCAATTAGATCCGTCTGACATGACCTTCCCGCTGTGAACCCATGCTGCCTTGGGTCCTGTGCCCCACTGGCCTCTAGGTACTCAACAGTTCTTTCCTTCAGAAGTGATTCCATCACTTTCCCCACCACAGAGGTCAAACTGACAGGTCTGTAGTTTCCTGTCTCTGTGTTGGTCCCACTTTTGTGAAGGGGAATCACATCTGCCTTCCTCCAGTCCTCAGGTATGACACCATCCTCCCATGATTTGTTAATAAGGGTAGTCAGTTGTGTCACTAGTTCTCTGCTTAATTCTTTTAGAATTCTGGGGTGAATCCCATCTGGCCCCATTGCTTTGTCAACCTTCAGTTTTAGGAGTTTTTTCAGAACCCTTTCTTCTGTGAAAGGACTGGGATTAATTCCCGCTATCCAGAGTGCGTCTGTTAATTGTATTAGGCACTTACCCCACCTCCTCTTTTGTGAATACTGAACAGAAGTATTCATTCAGTATCCCTGCTTTTTCACTGTCCCTCTCTGCCCACCCACCGCCCATTCTATTCAGCCTCACTATCCCTCCCTTTGTCTTTCTACACTCCCTGATATACCTATAAAAGGTTTTATCCCCCTTCTTAACCGAGTTGGCTATCATTTCCTCAGTTTGGGCCTTTACTATTCTGACTACCATCCCTGCTTCCTTCTGCCTTAACTGGTACAGTTCTCTGTCCTGCTCCTTCTATGTTTCCTTATACTTCCTAAATGCTGTCTTTTTCCCCCAACCTTCACCGCCACCTCTTTTGAGAACCATAGTGGCTTTTTCTTTCATTTTGATTTGTTTATTTGCTTCACACAAATGCTTGTTGCCTCTGTGATGGCAGTTTTGATATTTCCCCATTGTTGTTGCACCCCTCCTTCTAGCCTGTTTACTAGTGCTTTTCTAAGGCACTCTCCCATCTTGCCAAAGTCAGTCCTCCTGAAGTCCAGAACCCTCACTTTTGTATGGCCTGACTCTGTAGCTGAGTTTATCGTGAACCACACTGTTTGGTGGTCACTTGTTCCCAAATGGCTACCCACTTCTAGCTCTGAGATCCTCTCACTGTCCCCATTTAAGAGTACGAGGTCTAAGAGTGCTACCTCATGAGTAGGTTCCAAAACTAGCTGTCTGAGGCATGCCACCTGAAGGGCATCGAGAATGGCCCTGCTTTTGGATGTGGCTGCAGCAAAGGTGCTCCAGTTAACATCTGGCATATTAAGTTTCCCCATCAACAGTATCTCCCCCTTTTCTGCCATCCTAAGTATGCCATCTATCATATCCTTGTCCATTCCCTCCCCCTGACATGGGGGTCTGTATGCAACCCCTGTGCAGATTGTGGTGCCATTTCCAGTCTCTAAGATGACCCACAGTGCCTCCTCTCCTCCCTGTTTACTCTTTTGTTCAGTTGCTTTTATCCCTTCCCTTAAATAGAGAGCTACTCCACCCCCTCTTCTCCCCTCCCTGTCTCTCCTGTAGGTTGTGTACCCTGGTGTGTTAACATCACAGTCATGGTTCTCTGTGTACCATGTTTCTGTGACTGTTACGATATCCAGGCATCCCTCTTCCATCAAGGCCATCAGTTCAGGGAGCTTGTTGCCCAGACTACGGGCGTTGGTACTCATTACCCTCCATTTCTTGATGGCCTTACCCCTTTTGTCCCATCCCTGTCCTTATTGCATTTTTCACTTTCTCCATTTACCCCTGTGCTTCTCCCTATCGACATCTCTATGTTGGTGTCTACCTCACTTAGTACCCTGATTTTTTTTTGGGGGGGGGGGCCTAGGATTTCCCTGCTCCTCTCCAGGAAGTTAAAACTGAAGGAAGTAGTGTTGGGGGCAGCTGTAGTTCTCACTAAGCAAGAGAGAAAACATGGTAGGCTTTTCAAATTTTCTAGGGTGCTTTTCAGCCAATTAGAAAGCAGGCTGGGCACCTCTAGAAAATGCTACACTGTGAAGTGGCACTTGGATTGGCTCTTATTTTTAGCTGGGGATCTATTGAAAAATAAATGCCCAGCTTGGAGCCTGTCTCAGCCAATCAAGTTTGAGAATTGATTCTTGCCATTTTCTAAATTTATATAATTGGGGGTGTACCACAGTGAGAGTGCAGAGCATGCCCCCTCTTCAGTTTAACCCAGAGAAGAGGACTGAATTTGCACAGTATCTAAATTTTGACTGAAATTATTCTTTCTCAAATTGAGGCTGCTAGCTTCACAGTCTATTGATTATTGTTTTTTTATTGATTTTGATGACTATTTGAGCTGCTGCTGTTGTTGGAGTGAGTCGGGGCATGTGTGGTTTTATGCTAATGTTATATAGGTGTGAGTATTTGGTGTGATTGGTGGAAGGGTGGAGGGCTTTGTTTTATTGGGGATGGTAAAAAGGGAGGGTTTTTGGTTGGTTTAGGGTTAGCTGGATAGCACAAGAATGTGTCGTCCTGAGCAGACCCTGAGGCTGAGCTACCCCCATCCCTACTTTGTGAGTTGCATCCCTTTTGTGCTCTCACCTTGCCTGCAGAGGTGTATAGTAGATGCAGGGGGTTGGGGATTATTTTAGAAGGTGATGGGGTGTGGGCTGATGGTGGGGTGATTGGGATGGTTAGGACCAGGAGACGCCACAGTGTTAAATTGGGAATTGGGAGGGGTCAGAGGTGTTGAATCCCCATCCCCCAGGTTTCCACCAGACCAAGTGGATAGGTAACTGATGGACCGGTCACCGCTACTGGTCTTCTTCGGGTGGTGCTGTGTAATACCAGATCAGTGAGGAATAAGACTGCTATTATTACAGATTTTATACCTCATTCCTCAGTCGATCTGGCATGTTTCAAAGGAGACCTGGTTATGTGATGATACTGGTCCAGTTTTGGAGGCAGATATCCCTGCTGGTTTGTCTGTGCTGCACTGCTCGAGGAAGGATCATGGGGGTGGGAGGAGTAGCTATCTTTTTTGTATCTGAACTGAACCTGGTGGTGCACCCAGTGGATGACATTTCGACCTTTGGGTGCATGACTGTGTATGGGGCTCCTGGTGCCAGGTGCAGGGTCCTCGTTATATATCGGCTGCCTGGGCAGGAAGGGGACCTTTTGCAGGAGATTTTGGAGTTCATTGCTGACAGGGTGTTGGAATCACAAAGGTGGATTATCCTTAGTGATTTCAGTGCCTGGGTCGATGACAAACTCTCGTGTATTAGACAGGATTTCCTCTGGGAGTATGACAGCACTGAGCCTGGCACAAACAGTTGCTACTATGACCCGCTAACATGAGCACATACTGGACTTGGTGTTCCACATGGTCTGGAGGTGGGAAACCTCAGAATTGATACGATCAGCTGGTTGGATCATTGTGCCATGAGATTTGAGTTCACGGCACCCCTCTGTAGTCCATCTCTTTTGGAAGTGGTCAGATACTGTACTTTGAGGGGGCTGATGCTGGATGGACTTCTAGCCATACTGGACACTTCAGGTATGACGGCAACATGTACTAAGGAAACAGAGGAAGCAGTGGTGGCCTGCAGCAGGGCTGTCAGTGTGGCCTGCAACCTTGTAGCACCAGTTCATGTTTTTCTAGTGGTGTCATGCCTTGGTTCGCTGTGGTTCAACAGTGATCTGAGGGTGATGAAAGCAAAGGGGCAGAGGGTGGAGCAATGTTGGAGGAGATCTGGGGCCCTGGAGGGCAGACTGGCTTTTAATACTCACTATGGTGATCATCAAAGGCCAATCTCATGTAAGAAGGCAGAATTTCTGTCCAGAGAGATTGTGGCCAGGAGGAACTGACCAGCTCAGTTTTTGCAGGCGACAGACAGGCTTTTTCATCTGGCTTGTCTGGAGCCTGTGAATGTGTTTCTTCTGCTAAATTGGAGGAGTTGACTGGTTCTTCTTGGACAGAGTGTCGTCTATCAGGGCTGGGATCTCTTCAACTGGCAGTTCACATCCAGCAGTGTTGAATCTGGAAGCCACACTAGTGGTCAGTGGTCTTGGGGAGAGTTTTGGTCAGTAATGATTGAGGAGGTTATAAAGGTGCTCTTGGGGCTGCAACCAGCGTAATGTGAGCTGGATCCAGGCCCAACATGACTCTCGGTGAGCTGTGTTGGGCAGCTGGGCCGTGTGTTTGCCTGGATTATTCAGTGTTCCTTGTCAGAGGGGGTCTTCCCTTCGGCACTGAAAAGTGTGCTGGTAAGACCCTTCCTGAAAAAGACAGTATTGGACCCAGATGTCCTGGCAAACTACCGGCCTGTCTAACCTGCCTTATCTTGGTAAGGTTATTGAAAAAATTGTTGCATTGCAGCTGGAGACACACTTAGTAACCTTTGACATCTATTAACCTTTCCAGTAAGGATGTAGGTCAGAGTTCAGCACTGAGACTGCTTTGATCAGGGTGCATAATGACCTGTACAGGGCGAGGGATAGAGGAGAGCAGTCAATTCTTGTTCTGCTTGCTCTCTCAGTGTTTGACACCATTGACCATAGACTTCTGTTGGATCGATTCAGGAAGTACGTCAAAGTGATTAGCTGGTTTGAGTCCTACCTCAGAGTCAGGTCACATAGTGTTGTGATGGGTAGATCTTACTTCAAGGGTGTCTCTTGTAGCAGGCCAACACTGGTAGGACTACATGGAAACCTTTCTAGCTAGCAGTCTATCGGAGGGGACTGCCCATCTCTAACATCAGCGTCTGATGTCAGTCAATCCTATATAAGGCAGGCGGCCCCCACACTCTCCTCAGTTCCTTCCCACCATCGACCAATGCAGGTCAGTCCTCTGATTCCGCCGCAGCTACAGTTGACTGCCATTTTCCCATGTTTAACCTCGCTTTCTTATTTTTATTTCTTCAGTTTAACATTGAAATTTCAGTGTTCTTACCAGATAGTTAGTTTTCACAACCTTCCTCATCTTCTGACTGCTCCACAAAGTGTATCTGTGGCAAACTGATCCCAGACAAGGACAACTGTTCTGCCTACGTCTTGTGCCTAGGACCAGATCACAATGTCCAGACATGCGAGGCCTGCCAGAAGTTCAACGTGGCCACCCGCAGACATCACCAGAAGATCCTAGAGAGTCACCTCTTTAAGTAGAAGGTCACCTCAATGGCACAGGAGCTGCAGACCAAAAGCTCCTCCACTTCCCTGGCCCAGCCCTTGGGCTCTTCATCATTGAAGTCCCAGGACAAATCATCCAGGAAGCACCAGCACAGGGACAAAGACCGGGACCGACCCCAGTCTGCCTCCTGCTTCTGGTCACCACTCAACTATTCTTCAGTCACAAGTGGTCCTCCTCCCCCAGGGGTCGATCGCTTTGGTCCCGCATGCCCTAAGCTCCACAGGGCTACCAGTGGCCCTGCCGCCCACCTGGATCTCTGTCGCAGGTGGCAGCTCTTCAGAACAGGGTTCTCTGTATCCTGCCCCCCAGCCCCTGCTGTTCCAGCCCTTGTTTTCCATGGGCTCTCAGTCAAGTGGCTCGGCCAGAGTCTCTTTGACTGCCACAGGTGCTGCCACCCCCGCAACACCCATGCCACTAAAGCCGGTCTCGTCTTCTGGGACCATTGTTGGTTCTGCCCTTTCTTCTCATGGGCAGTCTCTGCAGGACACCAGCACCTCCCAGAGCCCAGTCTCTCCTCAGCCATTGCCCGGGGGTGACCTTCCACTCCAGTGCCTGTCTCCCCACAGCCGACACCCATGGGCACCCCTTTGGCATTGCCTCAGCTGGCGCCCACTGGGCCTGCACCCGTCCTTCCTCTACCACAGCCTTCGAGTCCTTTGCTGGCTCCACTACCTAAGCCAGTGCCTATGGACCCATCACCAGTTCCCCACCACCCACTCCTGTGGGTTAGCCGCCCATCCTTCCACAACCCACGCCCACAGAACCAATACCTCGCTATCCAGTGCTGACTCCTGCTGGTCCGATGCCTGTGTACCGCTCTCTGATGCCGGTGGGACTTACATCAGGCTGCCCATAACTGGCTTCTACGGGACCATCGCTAGTCCCCTCTTATCCATCACCTGTGGGAATGACATCAGCCCCCTTTGGATTATCATTGCTTGATTTCTACCCTCTGGTCCTTCATGCAGATGTAGGTCTCAGCTCCGATGGCTCCGGCCCTGACCACCACTCAAGAATCTCCCCGTGGGACCCACCTCCCTGGTCCCTGTTTGGCCAGGCCCTAGTGCTCCTCGCACATCCAGGGATAGGCCTGATGATGGGTCAGTTGGGTGCTCAGACAGTTGTTGGCCCGACAAGAACAAGGACAACAATGCAGAAGATGTTGACCAGAGCTTCAGCAGCGAGTCCTCCTCCTTTGGGCCAGATTCCTCAGAAGGGGAAGAGTCACCCAGCAACATCCTCAAGTACCCCCCAGATGACTCCACATTTATGGCCATCATGAGGTAAATTCAGGCCACCATGGGGTGGGAGACAGAAGAAGAGGACCCAGAGCAGTGTCAGTTTGCCATATACTTATCTCAGCTGGATGCCTCTCCGCTGGTGGTGCCCCTGATGATTGACTCCTATGAGAATGTTACCCCGGCCGCTTGGAACCACCCCCATACAGTATTGGCAGTATCCAAAAAGGCTGACAGGCTTTACCACGCCCCGGCTGGCAAGCCATACATTGGCAAACAGGCAAGGTCGAGTCAGTCATTATCAGTGTGGCGCACGACTGCACCAAAAGACTGAACCACCTAAGCTGCCTTCCCCCAGATAGGGAGTCTCACCAACTGGACTAGACGAGCAAGTGGTCCTTCGATTCACACTCTGGTCCGGCCATCAATTACCTGGCCTATCTGCACAGTCAAATGGAACAAACTAGGCACCATCCACCAGGCTTAAATCCAGAAACAAGATTTATTACTTACTCAGTCACTGAAGGTTGTAACAGCAATGACAAATAGTGAACTAAAACAGTGCCATGCAGGTGATAACCTATTCCTAGAGACCCGTGTTTTTCTTAAATAAGAAATAACAAGAAATTCAAAGTATAAAAAGAAATCAAATGAAAGCAAGCACATGAAAAAAGTAAAAAAATTGCTTGTTTGTTTTTGGGCAAAAACTAAATAAATGCTTGTAGCAGTTGTTTAAGCTCTGTTGTTACCACAGAGATGGTCTTGCAAAGAAGTGGCAGCAGAACTGTCTGATTCACAAAACCTTTCAAGACTATAGCATAACGCTGCTTAATACAATATAGTATACTAGGAATGTGATTTCTAGTATATACAAGGTCAATTTGAGGTATTTTATTAATGTAAATGTGATAACAAGAAATAAAACTGCATTTTCAGTGAATAAAAAGAAATAACAAGAAATTCCAGAAAATTAAAAATAAAATTATAAAAAATATAAAGAATTTCACGGGGCTCTACCTAGTCCCCTCTCACACAAGGCCCGACCGGTTTCGCGCATGCAAGCTTCCTCAGGGTACGATATAGTACAGTACCAAAACCTGCTCTGGGACCAGACTAGGGAGATGATCCTAGCCATGCTGGATGACCCTTCCAAGCAGCAGACCCACCAGGCCCTCAAAATGGGCTTGGACATCAGTACCCACATCCTCAGGGCTGCTTATGATGTGCTAGATGTTTTGGGCTGGGCGGCGGCTGTCTGCATCTGTATGAGACGCCACTCCTGGCTTAAGGTCTCGGGCTTTGCACAGTAAGTCCAGTCTTAACATTATGCATACACCCTTCAGGGGGTTCAAGCTTTTTGGGGGAGCTATCCAGGATATCATTTCATAGCTGCAGACCTCAGGACGGGCTCTCAAATCTGTCCATTCTATGTACCATACCCAACTGAAATCGGGACAGAAGGCTACTTTTTGTCGCTCCTCCTACAGACAGGTCTGTCTCTCTCCCAAAGTCCAGGGCATGCACAAAGCGGGGGCAGCTGTCCCTACTCCCTCCTTAGCAACCACCTGCAGCACCCAAGGTGCAGTAGCAGCCCCAGCAGCAGTTGCCCCCACTTCCTGACCCCCCCAGTAGTTCCACAGGAGGTGGTGGTTGGGGGTCACTTCTTCCTGCACCTGAACAAGTAGAGGGAGGTTACCTCAGACATTTGGGTGCTGCAGCTCATCAAGCATGGCAACACCCTCGAGTTCATAGAGTGACCTCCAGAAAACCCTCCAGGAGATTTCTCATATCCTCCCAGCCATGTCCATCTCATCCGGGAGGAAATCCAGGCCTTACTGTGAAAAAAGGCCATAGAGCCAATCCCACGGAATCATCAAGGAAGAGGGTTCTGCTCCCATATTTTCCTGGTCCCCAAGCGAATGGGAGACCTTTGGCCCATCCTAGACCTAAGCCAGCTAAACCTGTTTGTAGAGTACAGATGGTTCAGGATGGTCACCCTCCAGAGTTTATTGCCCCTGCTACATCAGGGGGACTGGCTTTGCTCCCTGGATCTGCAGGATGCCTACCTACATATCAAGGTTTTTGCCTCCCACTGGTGCTTCCTCTGCTTCCACTTCCAAGGAGTGCACTACCAGTTCAGAGTTCTGCCCTTTGGTTTGTCCTCAGCCCCTAGGGTCTTTTCCAAATGCCTGGCGGTGGTGACAGCTGCCTTGAGACGGCCAAGGTTCTACGTTTTAACTTACCTGGATGATTGGCTGTTATTGGCCCCATCCAGGGACTGTCTCCTTCAAACTCTTTCTCATGCCTGCAGCCTGTTCCAGGCTTTGGGCATTACTATCAACCTTCCAAAGTCTATCTTGACCCCTTGCCAGCCTCTCCTACATATCGAGGCAGTGCTGGACAACACCTAAGGGAAGGCATTCTTACCTGCTGCAGAGAGGAGTGTCTAATGGCCAAGGCCATCTCCTCTACTCCAGGAATCATGTTTCAGCAAGGGTCTTTTGAGGCCATAGGCCTCATGGCCACAGCTGTTGCCACAGTTCTGGCCAGGCTGCATATGCGAATACCTCAATGGACATTGTGAGTCCAGTGGGACCAACACATGGATGCCCTGGATCAACCAGTGCTGGTGTCAGACCTTGTCAAGAAGGTGCTGTTGCAGTGGTTGGAACCCAGCAACCTGTTTTGGGGATTTCCTTTTTCTATACTTCCCTCTCAGCAGATCCTAATGATGGATGCCTCTGGCCTAGGTTGGGGAGCCCACATGGGGACCCACCAAACTCAAGGAACATGGTCCGAGTTAGAAAGGGATCTCCACATAAAAGTCCTGGAGATGCGAGCAGTTCTCTGTGTACTGCAGGCCTTTCAGACTCCACTCTCCTCGGGTCCACTCTGGGTCCAGATGGACAACGTGTGCATAGTTTATTACATAAACAAGTGGGAGGGGTGCATACGCATTCCTATCCCCTGTGCAGGGAGGTAAAGAGAGACTGGTACTGGGCCATCAACCACGACCTGCAATTATCGTTCATCCATGCTCCCAGCGTCCAAAACATTTTATTTTTATTTTATTTTATTTTATTGAAATCTAGGATTACAAATACCTTTGAGCAGGAACTGCTCGTTTACAAAGGTTCCACGTCGAAGGAATGGGGGGTATACATACATACAAAAGTCAACATAATAATACATAGTTACACAATAACAAGAAGTAAGAGACCGAGGCTTAGGAAATTCCAGTAATTCAAAATGTGCCAAATGTTAGGTAGCATGACATAACCAACCAAGGGCAATCTTGGAAATAAGCACTGCAGGTGAGAGGGAAAGGGGTATGCAGGCAGGAAGGCCATTGTCGGAGGGTAGAGGTGAGGGTAAAGCTCTAAAGGGAGGGAGGGAGGGATAGAAGTCAGAAAATGCCCAGGGAGAAGGGAGAGGGGCAAGGGGTAGGCAGGTAAAAAGGAGGCAAGGCGGGAGAGATAGCTTCAAGACTGAAGTGGAGGGCAGTGAACGGTGGGCCCCTGATTAGGCGAGGCAGTCACAACGACTAGTTGAAATGAGATGAAGTCGGAGTTGTCTCTTAAAAGGGCCAAGAGCAGCAGCAGTAAGAGTTTCTTTGTTGAGAGTATTGTACCACTGTGGTGCTCTGTGGGCAAAGGTCCTCTGGCCCGTGGTAGTCCTGCATCTGGGGACAAGGAAGGTTAGTTGTTGTGAACTTGTAGTTCTCTGGGTACTGTGGTGGTCAATAAGTAGCTTTTCAATGCCGGTATGACCCGAGGAGGACTTTTGGCTAAGAGGCAGGTTTGATACTGTATCCGGCTGATGAGAGGTAGCCATCCTGCCTGAGTGTACAGGTCACAAGTGTGTAAGTCGATCAGCCCCAGTTAGCAGCCTGCATGCTTTGTTGAGTGCAACTGTAATTCTGCGGAGGGCAGAGGCGGAGGCAGAGCCATAAGTGCTAGCCTGTAATCGATGATGGAGGTGACAGAGCTGTTGATAGCCAACGGAGGTGTCAGGAGTCATACAGTGTTTGTGCCTGTAGAGCAGGCCTATATGGATGTTGGTGGCTTTGGCGACAGAATCTATGTGCCGATGGTAGGACAGTGAGCTGTCCAATGTGACACCTAGGTATTTAAAATCAGGAACGTGTTCAAGTAAGGTCCCTGTTTGGTTTAGGATGGTGAGGTTACAGGATTTGTACTTGCTCCTGGCATTGTAGAAGGTCATAACCTTTGTTTTGCTGTAGTTTATGACCAGTTTGTGTGACTTGAACTATTCTTCGATGTGCATGAATTCAAGCTGTAATTGTTTCTCGAGGAGCTCTCTGTTTTGGTGGTTGGTGAACATGACTGCGTCATCGGTGTAGAGCAGTAATTTCTGGTGGCAGACACTGGGAAGGTCGTTGAGGAAGAGGCTGAAGTAGTGGCCCAGGATGGACCCTGTGGGACCCCTGAAAAGGACTGGCTTTTCTTCCGAGGTAACACCGGCAATCCTAACCCGCTGGACCCTCTCCCCAATGTAGCATGAAAACCAGAGCAGTGCTTCATTGGAGAGCCCAATGTTTGATAATTGCTTGAGTAGGAGTGGGTGGTTCGCAGTATCAAAGGCTTTCGTAAGGTCGATGAATACTGCCCCTACACAGTTTCCTTGATCAAGTGTGGTATGGATGAAGCACCATCCTGGCAGACAGCTTAAGCCACTCGCGGTCCTGAGCCCATGAGTGGGAACTTCTGCCTCAGTGGTAGAAGACCTCTTCAACAGATGGGATCATCCTGAATTGGACCTTTTTTAGTCCCCATATTAAGCAAAACTGCTGCTTTTCTGCTCTCTAGATCCAGGGCCTGAAGTTTTCTAGTGAGTTGCATTTTCCTTCTTCTGGACAGGGAGGTTTCTGTATGCCTTCCCTCCACTCCCAGTTCTTTAACGAGCTCTGATCAAACTCTAGATGGAGGGGGCTAAAATGATCCTCATAGCCCCTTTCTGGCCTCATCAAATCTGGTTGCCCTTGCTGCAGCAACTGGCATTGGAACCTCCGCTGCCCCTGCCCCAGTGCACAAGCTTGCTGTCCCAGAAACAGGGCACCCTGGTCCATCCGGACCTCAAGTCTCACCATGTCCATGCATGGCACCTGAGAATGTAGCCATTGCCAGATTTGGGGTCTCCCCCAGGGTGGTTGATATCTTGGTGGCGGCCAGGAAGCCCTCCACCAAGGCCACTTACTCTATGAAATGCAAGCACTTCACTCTTTGGGCTGCATCACACCATTTAGATCTCTTCACCTGTCCTGTGAATCAGGTTTTGGACTACCTTCTGTCCCTGTCAGTCTCGGGGTTTGCAGTACTCCTCTATGATGGTAAATCTCTCTGCCATCTCTGCATATCATGTACCTGTGGATGGGTGCTCAGTGGCCCAACTCGATATGTCCCATACATTCTTGCTGGGCATTTTGCTTTTGAAGCCCCCAATCAGGGACCCTGTCCCATCTTGGGACCTAAATTTTGTGTTGCAAAAGCTTACGCTGCCTTCCTTTGAACAGGCCACATCTTGCAAGCTACACTTTCTGTCATAGAAAGCATTATTTTTAGTTGCCATCACTTCTGCTCAATGGATTTCTAAGCTTCAGGCCATTATGTGTAAGGAGCCTTATTTAGTTCTTCATAAAGCCATGTTGTCTTTGCGTACACATCCTATGTTTCTTCCTAAGGTGGTGTCTGACTTTACCTTGAAACAATCCATCCACTTTCCTGTTTATTATCCAGAGCATTCAAATTAAAGGGAGACACTGCTCCATAACTTGGATGTGCATAGAATGCTGAGGTACTATACACACTGGACTATGGACTCCTGGAAGTTCAATCAGTTGTTTCTTTTGTTCGCCCTCGGGAAAGAGGGCGTCACGGTGTCCAGACAGTGATTATCTAAATGGTTAGCCAATTGCATTGTCTATTGTTACCAGAAGTATGGTAAGGAATTTCCTAAAGAGGTTAAAGGCCAGTCCACAAGAGGTATGGCAGCTTCAGTGCTTGCTTCTGTACTGCGTCAGCTGCTGGTACTGTGCTGATGCCACCTGGAGTACTGTCCACACCTTTACCAAGCATTACAGTCTGAACAATGCCTCTCGATGTAGAGCCAACTTCGGCCTAACTGTCTTCCAAGGCCTCCTTTCTTAGGCTGTTTTTGCTTCTGCCTACCTCCCGGACTGTCTGACTTTTCTGTCAGAACTGCTTGGGATTCAGTCCTATCAGTGATTGCTTGCTGCAAGAGACGCCCTTGAAGTAAGATATTACAGTTACGTAAGAACTTACTGTAACAGTAGATTTTCAAGAGGATCTCTTGCAGCAGGCCCTGCTTTCCTTCCCTCCTTCCCCCTTCTCCTGTGTCTCTCTCCCCTTCCAATGGGGTGAGCCTTCTGCTTTTACTTTTCCTTTGTTAGTGGGATACCTTGGAGTCCTCCCTGTTTCCCCCCATCTGGCATCTTGCTTATGGTTTCCCTCAGGAGACCTGAGGAGGGTGTGAGAGCTGCCCACCTTATATAGGATGGGCTGACCTCAAATGCTGACGTCGGAGGTGGGCAGCCCCCTCTGGTAGACTGCTAGCTAGAAAGGTTTCCATGTGGATCTGGTGCCTGGTGGATTAGTTCTACTGGTGATGGCCTTCTGCAAAAGATCCTATTGAAGATCTACTGTTACAGTAAGTTCATACATAACTGTACTTTTTTCATCACACTCAATGGACTTGTACTGTGGTGAAGCCCAACTGTTAGTCCTTTCACCCATGTTGTTTTTCAGTGTATATGCTACTCCTTGGTGGGAACATCAGGCAGAACAGAGTTGGTTTTTACTGCTATGCAGATGCTGCTCAGTTCTATTTGTCTTTTGCAACTCAAGATCATGGAGCAGTGGATGTGCTTAAATCATTGCTTGGTCAAGATGCAGGACTAGATGTTATCAAGCTAGCTGAAACCCAGCCTAGACAAAACTGAAATACTAGTGATTGAGCTAGGTAGGAAGGGGGAGTGGCAGCATCTGGGACGGAAACAGGGCTATACTTCGGTACCTCCAGGTTTGGCGCTGCTGAAATGTGAAGAATCTGGGTGTCATTCTGGATGAAGGGCTGAAATTCAAGGCTCAGGTGTCAGCAGTTCTCCAGAATGGGTTCTGCCATCTGAGAAATATTAGCCGGATTCATTCCCTTATCTCTCTTGAGCATTTGCCCTCTCTAATGCTCACACACTTGTGACCTCACGGCTTGATTACTGTAACACCCTCTACCTTGGGGTCGGTGGAAGTGTTGCTGGTGCAGAACGTGGCTCCGAGGTTGCTGACTGACCTTTCAAGGATGAGTCATATTACCCTGGCACTGTGGGAACTGCACTAGCTGCCGGTAAAGTGGTGTATCTCCTATAAGGTTGGTTTGCTAACCTGTGAGACCCTACACGGTCTGGATCCAGGCTACTTGTGTGAGCTCTTTCATCCTTACTTGCATGCTTACCCCTTCAGTTCCACCGAGGAGGGTCTCCTGGTTTTTCCCAGGGCTAGACTCAAAATGTCGGGGGACAGGGCCTTTGCAGTAGCTGGGCTGGTATTACAGAACTCACTCCCGAGGGTCCTCAGGGAGGCCCCCTTAGTGGAAGTCATTAAAAAGGGGTTAAAACACCTCGAGCCATGCCGGCGACCCGGGTTTGGGAACGGACTCGGGGATGCCGGGGGTCAGCAGGGAAGGATAGGATCGAGCATCCGATGGACTGTTGTCCTATCCTGGGGTGGTCTTGGGGAAGGCCTTGAACAGTAGTGGCCCCCAGTGGAGACTGGAAGCACTACACGAGCGTGTAATGGGGAATGAGAAAAGCAGAAATACCGCACGTGTGGCCACCGGATGATGGCTCTCTGTCCCCCAGACACCTCTGGTGCCTTCAGTGAGCCCCGTTCCCTCATCAGCATCCCGGGCCCTATCCGGAGTCGCCCGGGCACGCCCCTGGTGCCTTCCCCTCGAGAAGGGGGACCCGCCCAGCGAAGAGTTACGTCTGGGATATCTCAGGGACAGGCTGCAATGTGAGGGTCAGGGAGGTTCGATTAGGGCCAGTAGGTGTCACAGGAGGACTTGCAGAGCTTGAAGGAGTGGAGGCCGCCAGAGCACGGCAGGAGAGAAAACAGATTTAAAAAAAAAAAAAAAGGTCTCCTTGTTCCATCCAGCGACCTACCTGTCTTGGTCCATGCCTTTGTGACATCGCGCCTTGATTACTGCAACTCCCTTTTCCTAGGGCTTTCTGGGGTTGATATCTGCCACTTACAGCTAGTGCAGAACATGGCAGCATGTTTGTTGACTGGGGCATCTAGAAGATCTCATATTACCCCTGTGCTGCACGATCTGCACTGTCTGCCTATACTGTGGCGGATCACCTTTAAAGCAGGTCTTTTGACTTACAAAGCCCTACACGGATCGGGTCCTGATTACTTGAAAGAGCTCCTGGTTCCTTGCACCCCTTCGCGACAGCTCCGCTCGGCTGACGAGGGGTTGCTGGAGATTCTGAGGGTTAACCTTAAGTCATCTGGTGCGTGTGCCTTTGGGTTTGTGGCACCTACCCTCTGGAATTCTCTGCCCCATCAGCTTTGGGAGTGCAGGACGGTGAGGAGTTTTAAGCAGGCACTTAAGACTTTTTTATGGGGGAAAGCATTTTTGGTGCTTTCTTGATTTCATATTGTATGTACTGTGTTTTGTTTTTATGTGAATTGTACAGCGCCTTGAAATTTGAAAGGCGCTTAAACAAATACATTTTATTATTATTAAAAACACATCTGTTTCCTCAGGCTTTTCGTGTATGAAGTATGTTATTTATTTATTTATTTTATTTATTAATTGATTTGGAATTACAAGCCTTTGAATCAGAGACTCTTTTGCAAAGGCTTCACATCAGGGAGGTACAATAAGGTATATAAGAAATGACAAACATGATTGGTACAAATAAAACGGTATATGCTGGATAAAAACTATTCAGGTCAGGTACATGCACTATGGATTAAGTAAGTAATCTGTACAAGCAAGGAACAAAATAAGGTCTGGTAATAAAGTACTAGTCAGAGAAGGACAAGGAGGGATTAGTAGGTTTGGAGAGGCTACTAAGGAGAGGAGGAAGGGTGAGAGAGAAGAGGGGGAAGGGAGGAGTAAGGAGGTGGGAGCCAGTGAGAAAAGATATACAACTAGTGAAAAGGAAATAGGGTGGGGAGGGGGAGAAGTTAGTGGCAATCACAGGTGCTGGAGTAAATTGTATGTTCCCGAAGAAGAGATTTGAAAGGGCCAAGTTTGGATACGGCTGAGGTAGCAGCCAGGAGGGAGTTTAGCCAAAAGGAGGGCCCTATACTGGAATGCATGCTGTCCCAGGGAGGTCCTACAGTAGGGAACCTGAAAAGTGGCAGTGGACAAGCTTCTAGTGGCTCTATACAAAGGGGTAGATTGAAGGAGATTTTTGAGTCCGAGGAGGGTAAGGCCTAAAGAGATTTTTTTTGGCAAATAGGCAGATATGATATTTTAACCTGCCATCGAAATTCAACCAGTTCAAAACACTATAGAGGTTGCATGTATGGATATGCATAGCACAGTGTGTGACAAGCTGACAGGCTTTGTTCAGCAACACTATAATCCTATGTAGGGCAGTATGGTCAGTGGCACCATAGATGGTAATCCCATAATCCACTAGGGAGAGGACAGAGGAAAAAACAGCAAGGCAAAGCGCATCAGAAGGCAGACAGCGCCTATGGCCGTATAGGAGACATATTCTGGTGTTTATAGCAGAGCTAAGTAGATGGATGTATTCATGGAAAGTAAAGGCTGAGTCAAGGGTGATTCCAAGATATTTAAATGAATTTACTTGTTCCAGGCAGGAGTTGTGAAGGTTGCGGATTTGCAATGGGGCACCATGATATTTATTCCGGTGGTGGGAGAAGACCATGGTTTTAGTTTTCTTGTAGTTAAGTACAAGTTTATGGTCAGAGAACCAGGTGTCCTCAGCAGAGAATAAATTTTGGAAGGCTTTCTGGAGAGGGTATGGTCAGGATGGCTGCTGAAGAGAACAGCATCATCAGCATAGAGTAGAAGTTTTTCGGAGCGGGTCTTGGGAAGAGAGTTCAAGAACAATCTGAAAAGTAGGGGTCCAACCTTAGGTAGAACCTTGGGGGACCCCTAACCTCACAGGGAGGCTGGAGGAGAGAGTGTTGTTGATACAGACTTGCTTGGACCTGCTCTGTAAGTAGTTGTAAAACCAAGAAGAGGCATCTTGAGATACTCCCAGAGAGAGAAGGCACCTAATGAGGAGGGAATGATTAACAATATCGAATGCCTTAGTCAGATTTATGTACACAGACCCAACTAGGTATACCCTGTCTAGAGACAGGTGAAAGAAGGAGGTGTAGTCCAGCAGAGCAGAGGTAGTACTGTGGTCCTTCCGGAAACCATGCTGTTCAGGGCAAAGTAGATTGTGTTTAGTTAGGTAGTCTGAGAGCTGTTTAGCAACTATTTTTTCAAGAGCTTTGAAAAGTGGTGGCAGGATAGAAATGGGACAGTAATTTCCAGGAAGGGTGTGATCACCACCTTTAAAAATAGGCATAACGATGGCAGATTTCCAGAGTGAGGGCAACTGACCAAGGCAAAGGGAAATATTGAAGATTTTTGTGATGGGGAGAGGACTGCATCAATAGTCAAATGAAGAAGCTTGAGGTCCAGGGAGTCACCGCTGTGATGCGCTTTACCTAAGGCCTTGGAGAGAAAGGATTTGGCCTCTTGGGAGGAGATCATTCAGAAATGTAATGGAGGAATTCCAGAGACAAGAGGGAGGAGGGGGAAGAGGGAGAGTCAAAGTAATCAGGTGGGATAACGCTACTGAGGTCAGAAAAGTAGAGTTAAGAGAGTCAGAAAAGACCTGGGTATCCTGAGTGGGGGTGCCATCAACGTTAAGCAGGGATGGAGGAGGGGACACGAAGGTCCCATATAGGTCCTTAAGATTATTCCAAAAATTGTGTCCGGAGCCCCAGATGGATGTAAGGATTTCTTGGTAGTGGGAGGCCTTTGCCTGCCTTATCTCCCTGGTGCATTGATTATGGCAGCCCTGTACAACTGCCTGTCAGATGGGTCGGCCAGAGGCCAGAGCTTTATACCAAGAGGTTATCTCGTGTTCGTACTATCCAGGAGAGCCTTGGATAACAGGGGAGCCCGTACTTTGACAGTACTCTTGTGAGGACAGAATGGATCACAGGCATAATTAAAGGTACAATAAAGTGGGAGAGCGCTGCATCAATGTTGGGTGCTGAGTCAAGAGGGGACCAGTCACAACTGTACAGGTAATTCTTAAATTTATCAAGCATCCCCTTTTTTAAACAGCATTGGGAGATGACTCTTGGGGTATTTTTTGTTTGCCCTGGACGACCAAAGACTAAGTACTGGAGAGTAATCGCTAAGCACGTAGACGAGAACTGAGACATTAGAAAGTCTGTTAGGTCAGTTTGTAAGAATAAGGTCAGTAAGAGTGGACATCCCCATTTTAGGATCAAGCCTCATCGGGGAGGTTACAAGCTGAGTGAGATAAAGTGCTGCTATTTCATCCTTATGGGGAGCAGCAGAGGAGGACAACCAGTTTACGTTGAAGTCCCCCAGTGCGATGATCTTCTGGTGATCAGGAAGGAGAGAGATATAGTGTAGAACTGCATTAAAAGATATTTTTTTTTTCTAGGGGAGGAATGTATACCGAGCAAACTAGGAGGGATTTGGAGGAGAGAAGCCTAATGTAACTTTGACTGTTAAGGCATGCGCACCATGTTCAGTGGGGAAAGTGGAAAATAGAGACCCCGGAGGGGATCCCTAATGTAGATGGCACAGCCCCCACCCCCTTGCCAACTCTGTCTACTCGAAAGATAGAGTAGCCACATATGGTGATTGCCGAGTCAGGAATATTTGGTTAGAGCCAGGTCTCGACAACTGATAGTATGTCAGGTTTGGGCAAGGCAACCCAACCATGAAGGATATCAAGTTTCTTAGGCAGGCTGCAGATATTGATAGAGGCAATGTTTAGCCCACTAACACACCTGCTGGAAGGCAAGGAGGAGGGAGCAGGGCCAGGATTGGGGTAAATATTACCAGACAAAAGCAGCAAGAGGAGGGCATGTTGGAGCACAGTGGATTTAAGAGGCTTAAAATGCAAGGAGTGGAGACAGGTATGGAGGTAGGAGTTTGTTACCACGACAGGGACAGGGAGAAGGTGGACATGTGTGCACATGAGAAGTGTAAGGGTGGGGGAGCTTGGCTGGTGAAGTAGGGCATGGAGATTAGTGTGAACTCTAAAGAAAGGAGGCAGATCACCAGTGGAAGCTACAGGGACAGAGCGGGTAGCAACATGAGGGGGCAGGAGGGTACTAGGGCGGAGAGAGGGGAGAAGGGTGGAAGAAAAGGAAGAAAGAGAGGCAGAAGTGAGGAGTTTGAAATTAAGATACATTTTTAGGTGCATGGGGAAGAAGGAGGTGGGGGGATTAGGATGGAGGTAGACTGAACAGGAGAGAAATGGGTGGTGTAAGGAAGGAAAATAAGGGCTTAGGTAGAAGAATGTCGAAAAGTACTAGATTAGAAAAGAGAGGTCAAAAGTAGGTCAGGACAGATAGCGCAGCAGTAAGGGTACAGACTATGAAGGGAGTGACCCCTAGTTGTTAGAGGATATATGATGCAGATGGAAGAATAGGCACTTAGACAAAAGTCATGTGACCAAGTCAATAAGAAGAGGGCCGGCCTTGGGGGGATTGATGCAAAGTGCCAATGGGTAAACACTCTCACCAAGTGTTGTTCTGCAGTCTTGACGCCATTTACAACCCACTGCACAATGTTCATCAGTTTACATTGTGGTGCTGCCCTCCATCCGCTCCCAGGGAGGTTTCTCGTGTAGTGGAGGGGGGTTCCAGAGGGCTCCTAAACAAATGGAGTGGAAGACAAAAGAGGGATTAGGGAAGGCTCCAACGGTGGGAAGGACAAACAAAGGAATGTCTGGGCAGTGTGCCTGCGCAAGCAGCAAGTGAGAGATCTGCAGGTCAGAGGTGGAAATTGAGGAGAGAGGGGAATGAACACCAGACCATGTGGTCAGGTAGGAGGCTGGGTTGGGGGGGTTACAGAAAGAAAGGATCACAATAAAACACAGTCCATGGTAAAAAGTAAATCAGCAGGTTAAATATCAAAACACAGCACTTAAGAAGACCTACCACCATGAGTCAGAGACCCGACTAGAAGTAACAGTACCGAAGCTGACAGTCTCTTAAAGTACCCAGTGAAACGTACAGAAAATGGTCAGCGTTTCAGATCCCCAATTAAAGTAACAGCAACAAGCCTTGCAATCTATACAGCAATCCTAGGTAGAAACTGCAGCAGTAAATTCAATCAGTCTGTGTCTGCAGATATAAATTATAACCCCATTAACAACATCAGACATGTGCAGAAACCCTGCGAGTAACCCTGATGCCTGTGGGGAATAAATGTAGCACTAAAAACAGTCTTTTAAAACACTATCACAAAGTGTTATTCTGCAATCTCGATGCTGTTTACAATCCACAGCACGATGTTCAGCAGCTTACTTTGCGTTGCAGCCCTCCATCCGCTCCCAGGGAGGTTTCTCGTGTAGTGGAAGGTTTGCATTTATGAAAAATGTATTTATTGTAGTGCAATCCAGCTATTGGTTTATTTATTTTGAGTGTGTGGTTGTAGTTTATACATTTTTATTGCTTGTTTTCATAATTATGTACTTGATTGTTTAGTTTGTGCTATTTCCTCCTTTGTACTGGTGCCCTGGGCCTTCGGGGAAGAGCACCATACATAAATAAAGCTGCTACCACCACCACCACCACCTAGGATGCACTCCATCTGGCCCCACTGATTTTTCCACCTTCAGATTAGTGATCACCTTCATGATATCCAGGGATGCCTGGATATCGTGGCAGTCACAGAGACATGGTTCACAGAGAGCCATGACTGGGATGTCAACATACCAGGGTACACAATCTACAGGAGGGACAAGGAGGATAAAAGAGGGGGAGGAATAGCTCTCTACGAAAGGGAAGAGATTGAAGCAATTGAACTAAAGGGCAAACAGGGAGGAGAGGAGGCACTGTGGGTCACCTTGGAGACAGGAAATGGCACCACAATCTGCACTGTGGTTGTATACAGACCCCCGTCTCAAGGGGAGGAAATGGGACAAGGAAGCAATAGAAGGCATCCTTAGAACAGCAGAAAAAGGTGAGATATTGTTGATGGGGGACCTGAATATGCCAGATGTTAACTGGAGCACATTTGCTGCAGCTACATCCAAGAGCAGGGTCATTCATTCTTGATGCCGTACAGGGGGAATGCCACAAACAGCAAGTGTTGGAATCCACTCGGGAGGGAGCAATCTTAGACCTGGTACTCTCAAATGGGGATGGAGAGAGGATCTTGGATTTAGAAGTGGGTAGCCATCTGGAAACAAGCGACCACCAAACAGTGTGGTTCAGGATAAACACAGCCAGAGAGTCAAGCCATATAAAAGTGAGGGTACTTGACTTTAGGAGGGCTGACTCTGGCAGAATGGGAGAGTGCATAAGGAATGCACTAACAAATGGACAGGAAGGAGGGGTGGAGGAACAATGGGGAAAAATCAAAACTGCCATCACAGAGGCAACAAGCCTTTGTGTGAAGCAAATAAATCAAAACGAAGGAAAAAAACACTGTGGTTCTCAAAAGAGGTGGTGAGGAAGGTTAAGGAGAAAAATATAGCATTCATGAAGTATAAGGAATCACAGAAGGAGCAGGACAGAGTGTACGAGTTGGTGGGTGGCTGGGGTAGAGCCTGGGACAGGAATGGCCTGTATGGCAGGGACAGACTACACCTGAGGAAGGAGGGGAAGGTGATACTAAAGCAGAGGATAGAGGAGTACATAGAAACAAAGATGAATTGAAACTAGAAGGGGGGTGGCGAGTGGTCAGCTGGTAGGCAGGGGTCCCGGAGGGGGGTCCTGACAAGCTTATCACCCCTAGTTAATAGGGAAGGCAAAGGGGAGGGGACACGGTGGGAGGAGAAAGGAGGGAAAAGGGTTAGGGAGGGGAAGGGAGTGTGTTGGAGAGTGGTCTCACTGAACGTGAGGAGCCTCAGAAACAAGTCATCTTAGTTTCAGGCCCTAGTGGCAGAGGGGTGGGTGGACATTGCGACCATCATGGAAACGTGGACCTCCCAGTACCAGGACTAGGAGATGATGGTCCTAGAATATAGGATATTCAGAAAAGATAGGACCGGGAAGGGGGGTGGCAATCTATGTACAAGAGGGGATAAGGTGTGCAAGGGATGGGGGGGGGGAGGGCAGGACTGAGGCCTTATGAATGCATTTTCAGGACTCAAAAGACAGGACACTGAGGATGGGGGTAGTTTATAGACCACCAGCTCAACTGGAGAACCTGGACGTGGAGTTATCTGCACAAATCCACAGGGTCTGCAGGAAGAGGAACATGGTGGTGGTGGGGGAATTCAACCTACTTGGGGTGGACTGGAGTACCCTAACCACCACAAGTGCAAGGTAGCAAGTTCCTGTTAGAGGCATTTCAGGACAGCTTCCTGATGTAGCTGGTCCATGGGCCAACTCGGATTGGAAATACTCTGGACCTTGTACTGTCCATTGGAGAGTTGGTAAGGGATCTGGAGGTGGAGGACCCACTGGCGGGGAGCGATCACTACTCTGTGTGGTTCACACTCGACATGGGTGTGGTTCACACTCAACATGGGGAGGGAAGCTGGGGGGTAGAGGTACCAAGGTAATTGACTTTAGGCGGGTGGACTTTAAAAGATGGGGGAAATTCTGGTGGGGCACCTGGAGGTGATTCAACCAGGCTGGAACACAAGTCAGAAGTAGCATGTCATAAAAAAGGGGCTAGCAGAAGCTACAGGGGAATGTACTAGAACACAAAGCATGTGAGGTAGGGCAAAGAAGCCCAGTTGGATGACTCAGAAGGTCAGGGAGGGGGTGAGGGTCAAGAGAGAGGCATTCTGGGGGTTCGGAAAGTCAGGGAGGGGAGAAGACAAGGAGATATACACAAAGAAATCCAGTGAGGCCACCAAACTAGTCAGAGCAGCCAAGGCTTCCAGGGAGCTGAGGCTGGCACAGGGTATTAAAAATGGAGAAAAGGATTTCTTCAGATACATAAGGGAAAGAAGGAACCACAAGGACCAAATAATGAGGATAAAAAATGATGGGGTTGGGTGGAAAGAAGGGAGGATCAGGCAGAGACATCAGATGAATACTTCTGTTCTGTATTCACGCAAGAGAAAGGGGGGCAGGTACCGCAGGGGAGGGGTGGGGTAGGTGGGGGGAAGGGGGTGACAGATGTGAGGAATACTGAGGACAGGGTACTGGAAGGACTGAGGGCACTGAGGGTGGACAAGGCACCTGGGCCAGACAGCATTCACCCTGGGATACTCAAGGAGCTGGCTGAGATCCTGGCAGGGCCACTGGCTGACATGATCAGTACTTCCCTGGACACAGGATGCGTACCACAGGACTGGAGGATGGCCCATGTGGTGCCCATCCACAAAGATGGCCCAAAGAATGAACCAGGAAACTACAGGCCAGTGAGCCTCACATCAGTCGTGGGGAAGCTCATGGAGACAATCCTGAAAGAGAAGCTGGTGACCCATTTGGAGGACAATGGACCCCAGGATGGGCATCAATATGGGTTTGTGTCAGGCAGATCCTGCCAGACCAACCTCATTGAGTACTATGGTTAGGTAACACGAGAACTAGACAAGGGCCATACAGTGGATGTCCTGTATGTGGACTTCAGCAAGACATTTGACACTGTGCCACACGGGAGGCTAGGGGGAAAGCTGAAATCTGTGGGGGTGGGGGCTAAGATTTTTTTATTTTATTTATTTACTTATGACTTTGATAACCGGGTGGTGAAATGGATGAAGAATTGGCTAAGGGGTAGGCAGCAGGGGGTGGTAGTGGGAGGGGAACTCTCAGCACCGTGGGCAGTGACGACCGAAGTACCACAGGGATTGGTGCTGGGCCCAGTGTTGTTCGGGTTATTCATAGCTGATATCTCGCATGGGATCTGAAGTAAGGTCAGTCTGTTTGCAGACGGCACCAAAATGGGGGTGGTGGTTGATGACATTGAGGGATGAAAGGGGCTGCAGGATGACATGACTAAACTGCAGGGATGGTCAGAAACATGGCAGCTGGGGTTCAGTGCCAAGAAGTGCAAGGTAATGCACTTCGGAGCAAAGAATCAGGGGAGGGGCTATCAGGTGGGAGGGGTACAGTTGGGAAGCACCATGGAGGAAAAGGACCTGGGATACTTACAACAGGGAGTATGAGCAACTCTGCTCAGTGTAAGAAGGTGGTAGCGAAGGCCAGCAAGATGCTGGGGTGCATAACAAGGGGAATCTCCTCTAGAAGTAAAGAGGTAGTCCTTCCCCTGTACAGGTCACTGGTCAGGCCGCACCTGGAGTACTGCATGCAGTTTTGGCACCCGTACCTAAAGAAGGACATCAGATTGTTGGAGGGGGTGCAGCATAGAGCAACAAAGATAATTCAGGGATTGGTGGGTAAGCCCTACGAGGAAAGGCTGAGTGAGCTAGGTACGAACATATGAACATACAAAATTGCCAGCAGATACAGGCCATTCAGTCTTTCTAGTCTGCTCGAGTGTGCAGCACTTCAGTCCATTAGACTGCAGCTGCTCCCCCCCCCCCATATGCCTCCCCTATCTCCCACCCCCCCTCCCGGTTTGTACCCTCCCTTGAGTCTGTCCCACCCCTCTTGAAGCCCCCAACACTCTGCAATGATACAACTTCCTCTGGCAGTGTTCCACCCTGCCACCACCCTGACTGTGAAATAGTGCCTCCTGAGTGCCCTCTTGAACCTGCCCCCTTCAAGCTTCATAGAGTGTCCCCTGGTTTCCCTTCCACCTTTCAGACTGAACATACACCTGGTGTCTACTTCGTTCAAACCCTTCTTTCCTCCAGGGTATACATATCGAGCTCTCTCAGTCTCTCATCATATGGTCTGTCCCCCAGCCCCAGGATCATTTTTGTTGCCCTGCGCTGTACCCCCTCCAGTAGTTTGATGTCCCTTTTCAAGTAGGGGTGCCAGAACTGCACACAGTACTCTAAGTGCGGTCTCACCAGGGACCTGTACAGGAGCAAGATGACCTCCTCATTCCTAGAAGTAATCCCCCTTGCTGTGCATCCTAGCATCCTGTTTGCCTTCGCTGCTGCCTTCCTGCACTGAGCAGAGTGGCTCATCTCCCTGGTTACCAGCACTCCTAGATCCTTCTCCTCCTTGGATTTTGTTAATGGGACACCCTCCAGCCAGTAATGGTGTCCTGGGGTCTTGCCTCCTAAATGCATCACTTTGTACTTCTTGGCATTGAACTCAAGCTGCCAAGTGTGAGACGATTAATCCAGTTTTATCAAATCCTCCTAAAGTACTTTAACTACCTCCACCATCCACCTTGGCACATATCTTTGTGTCATCTGCGAAGAGACTAATCTTGCTCTTAATCCCCACTGCAATGTCTGGTATGTACTCCTTGGAGGAGAGGAGGGATGGGGGACATGATTGAGACCCTTGAAAGGGATAAACAAGGCTCGAACAGAGGTGATCTTCCAATTAAGAAGAGGAAGGGACACGAGAGGGCACAATCTCAGACTGGGGGATTCAGGAGGGAGGTAAGGAGACAGTTCTTCACAGAAAGGGTGGTGGGCAAGTGGAATGCTGTACTACAGGAGGCGGCAGCCTGTAAGATGGTGGGCAGTTTCACAAGGGGATGGGACAGGGTGAAGGTGAGGGTAAATCTAAGGAGGGGAGGAGTGGGAGGGGCAGCTGCGAGATGAGCTAGCTGCATAATCGAGCAGACTCAACAGAGTGTGAGGTCGTTTTCTGCTGCCATTTTCGTATGTTCATATGTTCGTATGTAACTGTATCAGTTAAAGCAAAAGGAAACGGGGAAGGTGGTCAAAATAGCAAAGGCCCAAACCAAGAAAAAGATAGCCAACTCAGTTAAGAATGGGAATAAAACCTTTTATAGGTACATTATGGAGCAAAGAATGACCAAGGGAGGGATAGTGAGGCTTAATAAAGGGAAGGGGGATGGGCAGAGGGTGACAGTGAAAAGGCGGAGATGCTGAACAAATAATTTTGCTCAGTATTCATAAAAGAAGAGGAGGGGGAGGTACCTAAACCAAACAATGGAAACACTGTGGATAGAGGGTCGATACCAGTCCATTCACAGAAGAAAGGGTCCTGAAAGAACTCCTAAAACTGAAGATAGACAAAGCAATGGGGCCTGACGGGATTCATCCCAGAATTCTAAAAGAACTAAGGGGAGAACTATTGACACCACTGACTACCCTTTTTAACAAATCATAGGAGGATGGTGTGGTACCTGAGGACTGGAGGAGGGCGGATATGATTCCCCTTCACAAAAGTGGGAACAAGGTAGAGGTAGGAAACTGCAGACCTGTTAATTTGACCTCAGTGTTAGGGAAAATTATAGAATCACTTCTGAAAGAAAGAATTGTTGAGTACCTATTCCTCGATCACTGTTACAACATAGAACCCTATCAGAGTACCACACGGTTCAGTACTAGGACTGGTCCTCTTTAATGTCTTTATAGGTGACATTGCAGAGGGGCTGGAAGGAAAAGTATGCCTCTTTGCAGATGACACAAAGATCTGCAACAGGGATGATACACAATGGAGGGGGATGGAAAGGATGAGAAGGGACTTGGCAAGGTTGGAGGAATGGGCAAATGTGTGGCAGCTTAGACTCAGTGCAAAGTAATTCACCTGGGAAACAAAAACCCAGGGGAAGAGTACATAATGGGGGGAGGTGCTAACACCAACAAAAATGGAAAGAAACCTGAGAGCAGTCATATCAGACGACCTTAAGGTAGGCAAGCAATGTGAGAAGACAGTGAGGAGGGCTGGGGGATACTGGGATGCATAGGGAGAGGCAACACCAATAGAAAATAGGAAGTTGTTATCCCTCTGTACAGACAGTTGGGGAGACCCCATCAGGAGTACTGTGTGCAGTTCTGGAGACCCCGTTTCTACAAGGACATAGACAGAATGGAGGCAGTCCAGAGGAGGCCAATTAGAATGGTGCAGAGTCTGCACCAGAAGCTTTACGAAGAGAGACTAAAGGAGATTAATATGTACACCCTCGAGGAAAGGTGGGGGGGGGGACATGATGGAAACTTTGGAGTACCTCAGGGGAATCAACAGAGTCCAAGAGGGTAGCATCTTTCAGAAAAAGAGGTGTGCAAGAACAAGGGGGCACAATCTGAAGATAGAGGGGGGACGGCTCAGGGGCAATGTGAGGATGTATTTTGTCACAGAGACAGTGGTGGACGCATGGAATGAGCTTCCGGAGGACGAAGTGGGGTCAAAAACAGTGGGGGAGTTCAAGAATGCATGGGAGAGATGTAAGGCAGTTCTAGTTCAGGGGCGTAGCCAGGATTTGGTGGAGGGGGGTTCCCAAAAACTTCTAGGGGGGTCCGGGAGCATACCCCCCTGGAAAATGTTGAAAATGTAGGTGGTAAATGGTGCAGTTTTGTGCATTTTAGGCAGTAACTTTGCAGTGCATTGGCTGACTAAATTCATACAGAGCCAGGAGACACACTTTTTCCTTTTTTTTCTCATACTGATCCTCAGATTATCATTTATTTTACTGACTACGCCACAGCTCACAGATAGCCCCCCTTATGTTTTTGTCTCATGTGAGACAAGTAATCATTGCATTTGTATCTTTAGCTGTGCTAATTCATCATGAGCCAGCCACTAATTAATCTCCTATCCCTGGCCCCTCAGTCACATCAGCCCCCGCATTTCAGTTTTAGAATGAGATTTCGCAAATTCCCCAGGCCACTTTGGCAAAATTGAGCCATTTTTTCACCCTTGACACAAATAGTCCCTTTTATGTTTTTTTGTCTCATCAATGTGAGACTGGGCAAGATGCATTTTGTCTTTATTAGCTGTGCTACTCATGAGCCAGCCAATTTTCTAATCCCCTGGCCTCTCAGTTACATTAGCCATTTCAGTGTGAGAATGCTTGGTCACCAAAAAAATCGTCAGGCCACTCGCCACTTTGGCTAAAATGACCCTGGTTTTTAGTGTCTTCATCATCATTTTTTAATTCTGCCCCAAGGTATTTGCTGCCTGCCAGCTACCTTAGAATCACCCGTGTCTGACTCTGCCACGTCTGACGAGACACTTTGTCTTGGTCTGCCTGCCTGGTTTTGTCACCCCTCACTGTGTCGGCCAAGCCTGGCCACAGATGCTCAGCCTCCTCTCTGGCTGCTCAGTTTTAATTGCAGCCTGCCGAGACCCAGACTCCACTACTCCCCAAAGGTGCCCTGCCTGGAGGAGACAGACGACTAGCCGGCAAAAATCCATGGCCCAACACACTTTTCAGACGCTACCAGCTCATGGCGGGAAAGACTTTACTGGCTGACTGCGCAGACAGACTATGCTTCTCAGTGACTCTGCATCGCATGTGACCTCTTCAAATGCAGTCATGTGATGCAGAGCCAATGAGGCTCTTCGTGTCAGACTAGGTGGTGTGGGAGGCAGGGGGCTCATCCATATTCATCAGCCGACTTCCGGCACCCTGCCCCACTTCCTGTAGCACACAGCTTTCGGCCAGGATTTTAAAGTTTAAATGGCAGGACCAGGCTTGCTGCTCAGGCAGCGGAGGATACAGTACCTCACGGTGGGCAGGTCTTCGGGTGGCAGGCAGCATCACCTCAGAGTCTGTAAGTAAATTGGGGGCATCACCTTGCCGTGGCTGGCCGGGAGAATTTAAAAAAAAGTGTTTGTTTTGTTTTTTTGCAGTCGGCAAGCTGGGGGGTTCTGAGCACCCAGGAAACCCCCCCTGGCTACGCCCATGCTAGTTGGCGGGTAGGAGGAAGTAGGCTGTTGGTTAACTAGGATTGGCAGCTTATCCAGTAGGTAGAGAAATGGGCAGACTGGGTGGGCCAAGTGGTCCTTATCTGCCATCAAAGTCTATGTTTCTATGTTACTCTTTCCACCAAAAAAGGACTAGTGTTTGCCTCCCTCCCTCCAAAGCTTCTGTTACTTTTTTGTAGCCGCTGCCCTTCTCATTCCTCTGTGAACACTGAACAAAAGTATTTATTCAGGAAGTTTGCCTTTTCCTGATCTCCCTCTGCAGAGTCCTTTCTTCCCTTTTTAACCTTATGAAACCATCCCTGGTCTTCTTCTTTACACTTACATGCCTAAAAATGTCTTGTCCCCTTTCGCAGCTGGGACTCTGACCCCCAGAACCCAGATCTGCCTAGTGTGCATGCCGTGTGCTTCAGGCAACCTTCCTTCATGCTGACTAAGGGCTGAATCCCCATACCCCGACCCCTCCCCCATCCAAGCAGTCAAGATCACCATAGCTGGGCCGGCTTGGTGGCACTGAGGGTTGAGGTGCCAGATGCCATACCTCATACCACACCAGTGACCTGGGCTTGGGAGCGAGCACAGGTTGCCTAGGGTTGCCTGGGGAGGAGAGGATTAAGCATCTGCAGGACTGCTCTCCTCTCTTGGGGGAGGGTGGGTTGTGGTTCCCTGGCATCAGCAACTCCCAGTGAAGGCTGGGTGTGCTATAGCCAGGGATCACATCAGGAAGGGGTGGAAGCGATGTCTGCCATCCGCAGGCTGGGTGTGGGATTGCGCCCATCTCACACTTGATGTCATTGCATGTTCACGACTCTGGGGGTGTCATGCTCACAGAACAAAGGAAAAGCCCCATCCCCCTGAGTAAACGATGACTCACGGCCCCCACACCCACCACTGGATCTCACTTGCCTCGTCCCCGATATCCTCCAACCCTCACCCTGCCTGCAGACAATTGGACTTAAGGAGCACCGAGTACATGGTGGTTGCCCCACCCTGGGGGGGAGCAAGCTAGGGGGTTCACTGCAGGTAGGTGTGGAGGGTTTGGAGCACCTGGGGGGAGGGAAGGACTCAGGTTGGAGGGTTCTCAGGCTGGGCGGGAGAAAGTCAGGATGGCTGAGGGAGTCTCAGGGAACAGCAACCAGAGGGAAATAAAGTATTGAAAAAGGTTACCATAGCTGAAGCCCATCTCTGGTGGAAAGGGGTGAGGCTAATTTTACAGACAACTTCTGTGCAGGTCCATAATTGGTCAGTTAGTGATGCATGAATGACAGGTGCCTGCACTCTCCCTCCCTCCCTCCATGGATACCACGTGCCTCACTGCCCCCACCCTCATCCACCATCCAGGTGGGATTCCAAGGCTCCCTGGTGTCTCAGGTGACAGATCTATCATCAGCCTACTGAGCCAGCCATGCTGAATCATTCTAACTTGTTAATAAACTAGAACCCTGTTCACACACACAGTATGTAGGCCTGAAGAAGTCAGCACATACTGCAGATGCCAACACTTCCAATGTGGGTGAAAGGCTCTCAGTTGTTACTCTGCATCTCCTCACCCCTTTGCTCGTGGTAAAACACTAATCTCCCACTTTTGACAGCAGTAATACACATACAGAGGCACCGTTTAAACAGAGAATGATTTTCATCACAGAATACTATTCATAAATATTATTGTTTCTCCAAAACTGTGGTGGGTGGGGCCATAGGGTGGCTCAGTGGTAGCACAGTGCAGTACCATGTGGGCAGCCTGAGTTCAGGACTTTGCCTGGTCTCCTTCCAATGGGACGGTCTGTATCTGGGCATCTGCTGGAGGCAGTGCTGTGACCTCTGTGGCAGGCCAAGGAGATGGTGCAGATATTCTCAAACAGTCTTTAAAGTGCAGCATTTTTCTATATGTATTCGAGCTAGTGCTGCACTTTAAAAAGACTATTTAAGAATATTTTTTGCCGGTAATTATCTGGATGTTGACCTTTCTGACTACCACCATGTAGTCTGTGTGGTTTGGATTTTGCTGCCCATGGTAATGTGCACCAGACTTTTGTAGGAGCTACTGCATTTTCATGTAATAGAGATAGTGAAATGGTTGTGTTCGCCCATGGGGTGTCAGCATGGCTCAGTTGGTAGCACATCCACTTCTGGACCAGAGGGTCGTGGGTTCTTGTCCCACAGCAGGATTGGACTTGCACCTAAAAATCGCTGGCATCCGAGTGCAATATTGGGGGGTGCTGTACTGCTGGGGTTTGCCGTCCTTCAGATGAGACGTTAAACCGAGGTCCCTTCTTCTCATCTTGGTGTTGTCCTGGTGGGTGTTCAGGGGAAGTAAAAGAACCCAGGGCACTCTTCACAAAGAGCAGGGAGCATTCCCAGTGTCCTGGCCAACATTCCCCTTCTTATAAACTGGTTCATGCAATTATCCAGGCTGTGTGTGGGTGATGATGTGCGATATGGCCGCCACCACACATAAAGTCACTTCACTAGCAGTCTAGCATTGCTTGTAAAGCGCTTTGGGATACTGTGTATGAAAAGCGCTATATAAATGCTGATTATTATTCTTCTTCATCACTTCTACAGAGGCTGTGTGGATGCACGGGCATGTTTATGGTGCCAACAGGAGGAGGAAGGTTAGGTTGAGAAGGTCAGATGTTCGTTTTCCTGGAGCATGCTGCAGAATACAGGGGAGAACACCTCCCTGCCTCCAGGATGATGGAAGTGCTGTGCCACTCTGGCCCCATCCAGTAGACATTCCCCAGCCAAATGACGACTTGCCAGAGTATGGCCCCAACCCAAGGCCCTTGTCACAGTGATAAACTTAGAAGTTATATGTTGTATATCAGAAAAAGGCAGTTTGTGGAAAGCAGCACCATCTAGTAGCAAAAGCTGTGAATAACAGTCAACAGCAATATAGCCATCTATTGGTGGCTATGGGATAGCAAGTATAAAGTGAAAGAGTCCACTGACCTCCCAGCTAATGGGAATGACACTTTAGCTGAATGGTTACAGTTCATTTTAGTTATTTAATTTTTCTTTATTTATGTACTTATTTATTTTGATAACTAGGTGAGATCACTGGAACAGAATCCCCTTTACAGCGATACACCCCAGGGTACTAAAAGAACTCGGGGAGGTGCTAACTGACAGCGTTGTTCAGCAGCTGACTAGAAACAGGCATGGTTCCTGAGGATTGGAGAAGAGCTGATATGGTCCCTCTACTTAAAAACGGTAGCAGGGAGGAGGCTAGCAACTATGGGCTAGTGAGTCTTATTTCAGTAGTGGGGAAATTAATGGGAACCCTTCTGAAGGAAAGACTGGTAGAGTATCTTGAATCAGGTGGACTGCAAGATCACGGGTAGCACCGATTCATGGGAGGAAGGTTATGGCAAATGAATCAGATAGATTCCTGTGATGGGATGACCAGGGAAATAGAGCTAGGGAGGGCAGTAGATGTGACCTGTCTGGACTTTAGCAAGGTCTTTGACAGTTTGCCACACAGGAGGCTGATAAAGAAATTGAATAGCCAAGGAGCAGGTTCTAAAGTGATAAATTGGGTTAGAAACTGGTTAACGGATAGGAGACAGAGGGTGGTTATTACCTGCACTCACTTTAATGACAGGAGAGTGACCAGCAGGGTATCACAGGGCTCAATACTGGGACCAGTCCTCTTGAATGTCTTCATAGGGGACATTGCAGAAGAACTGGAAGGAAAAGCATGTCTTTTTTTTGCAGATCATACCAAAATCTGCATTAGGATGGGCAGTCAGGACGGGGTGAAGAGAATGGTCAGGGATTTTGGGAAACTCAAGGAGTGATCAAAAGCATTATAGTTCAGATTCAATGCCAAAAAATGCAGAATCATGCATCTGGGGTATAAGAACCCAGGAGCTGAGTATAGGGAGGGGGGAGGAGGTACTGACAGTCACTAGACACGAAAGAAGACCTTCGGGTTATTATATCTGAGGACCTCAAGATGGTAGGGCAGTACGACAAGGTGGTGGTTAGGGCTAGTCGGATGATGAGGTGCCTAAGGTGGGTTATCTCCCAGCAGGAGGAGGGAGTTGATGTTGCCACTGTATTGCTCACTTGTGAGACCCCACCTGTTGTACTGTGTCCAGTTTTGGAGACCATACCTTTGTGAATAACCCTGCAGGCCATTGCATAATGACTCTTGCTCCCTTACCCATGCACTCGCAGTGGAGTTTTTAACTGCGCAGGGAAGGGCTGTGACCCGTGTTGAGCATAATGCAGTGTGTCGCAAGGAAAAGGTACTACACACATGACAAAAATTTCCATCTCACCCACTCCCCCCCCACACACACACACACCAGAAATTGACGATCGCAAACCCAAGCATCAAGAAATTGTTCTTAAAAAAAAAAACAGTATGTCTTAAAATTCTGTCCCATAACTTCTAAAATCATTAAATTAGAAAAGAATGCATTTATTCTGAAACAGAACAACCACTAATATCTTCTGACCATTTCCAAAAATAGCTTGTTATAGTTCATGATGCTTGCAATTATATTTTGAAAGCTGTAACTTGTGAACTATTAGTCTTAGAAACTTAAGGGTTTTTTAAAGTAAAGCTTGGAGTCTGATTAACACAACTAGATCATACCATATGGTAAAGTTCTCATGTGTTGATATATCCCAATAACACAGGAAATTGGAGTAAGTGACCCACTCACCAGAGAACTTCTCTAATATTTCATTTATTATTTTTCTCATGCCATATCAGACTTAGAACACTAGCATTTCATGACCTACTGGTCACTTCTTCAGGGCAGCCTTAAAAATAAATAAAACATTACCTTAAATTTCTTTTTATCTAATAACACTTAAATTCCATAAATTATTATATTATAACCATTATTTGCTCTGTTAAAAATTCTGTATAGTAATAAGCTATACACAACATTCACATTTTAAACACATTTTCTACTTTAGATTTATGGGTCAAAAATCCTTTCCATAATTTGTACAAAACATATTATTTCTCACACTGATACACTTTGTCTGAGCTTTACAAACTTTGTTTCTTGGTAACTAAATACATCTTATCCTGTTCAATAATACAAAACACATAAAAAGTTGCTTATCTACAGTGCCAATGACAAGTCAGCAAATCATAAGTCAGCCTGGTGGGGCTGAAAGGTTCAGGAATGAGCCTGGGTCATCGGAGGTTGGCAGGGAAGAGGGAGGATTGAGCATCTGTAGACTGCTTTCCTCTCTCTGCTGGGGAGGGATCCGGGAACTGCCTGGTGCAACAGTGCCCCCCGGTGGAAGTCGCAGGGATGTGCGCATGTCTGGGCACAAAGTAGAGGGATGGAGTTGTGGCAGACGTCTCGAGATGCCATTGCATGACCGAACTCCGGGGGGCGAGATGAGGGACGAAAAAACAAGAAAATCCCCACCTCAGCTTGCAGAGATGAAGGGGACTCCAGGGATGCAGCCCACATCCCAAAATCATCCCAATGCCTTGGGGGACTCCACGCCTGACCCGGCCCCCAGGTAAGGCCTCTCTAATCTCAGGCCATCGGGGGAGGACGGCCCCCCCCAGGATGATCCGGGGGGGGGGCTAGGCCTGCCTGGGTGGCTGGGGGAGTCCAGCCGAGGATTGTAGGGTTCAGACAGGGAGTAGAGGCTCCAGTCGAGTGAGCACCCCGGAAGGATGCCCGGGCAAAGGAGGAGCAAGAAAATAGAGTCCACAAAAAAAAGTTAGCAAATCATAAAATGTTGGAACTTTTCTCAGAATCCAATTATCTGATTTTGGTAATAAAATTAACTAATGACCCCCTCCTTTGACTCAATTTCTTATTTTCACAGTCTTCACTTCCAACATTAAAACTCTCAAAACAATATAAACAGTTATTAGTATCAAAGAGCAAGTCAGGCATCACAGAAAAACTGACTTCAAAAACTTAAGTTCCGTTGTCCATATTTATTGTTTAAAAATATAGATAAAAAATAGCAAAGTTACAAGTTGTGATGCCTGAGTTGCTCTTTGATACTTTCACCTGTATGTCTGGGCTCCAGAGAGGTTTCCTAGTAGCCACCTCCCAGTGCAAATAAACAGTTATTAGTTATTATCATAAGGTCTCAAGTATTTTTCTATTTACCTAATAAAGTTCTTATTTTTCATTTCCTTTGTTGCTTGCTTCCACTATCATCTCACAGAAAAAGATACTGCAAGGTAATAACCATTGACATAACATGTTGCTAAACAATTTACTAGTTCAAGATACAGCCTTTATCAACTCCTTTACGTGCATTCCAATTTGTTCATACGTGTTACAGTTTAGCCAAAGCCGTTGCCCATTCCTTAAATTTTTTTTTTTAAATGTGTCCTTTTAACAGATTAAACAAAGTTGGTGCCCCTGTTGCTGTTATATAAAAATCAACACTACTTACAAACATTTCATTTCTTTCAGAACTGAATATCTGTTTTCAAGCTTCTATTTAAACATATATCAATAATAGAATAAGTTTAATTTCTCTGTGAAATTATATTTATATGATATATATATATCTCTTAGACCAAATGATATATATATATAATACACTCTTAGTATACCATTCTTTCTATGCAGACCAACCTTTGCTATTGTTTTCACATTTCAGCTTTCTGAGCAATCAGTTTACAGACTTATGCATACAAGGCCTTCAGTACAGCAGTATGCTAGTAATTCACTCACATATACTTAATCATTTGGTTTATATAGGCATTTGGGCAGTCAATTTTTCCTTTTTAAAAAGTAAAGTATTTTTTGTGTTCCGAGTTGTTGCTCTTCCTCTGTTCCTCCCTTCTGTTGCCAGCCTCTTCCCATCTTTATTTCTTGCTGCTACCTAGGACTACACTTCAGCTTGATGCCACCCCAGCCACTCACCCCACGAGAAAATTCATTAATGCACTGTACTTACATAAGGCTGAAATCCAATGACAACATTTTGTTGTGATGTAAAACTGTTTACTAATGTTCACTAATGCGAGAGGACCTGATAAGGCTGGTAGTTCAAAACTTAGCTCCTGTAGATCAAGTGTAGTATCTTATTTTTCCCTCCATTTATTACGTATTCATCCAATCTGTTCTTAAATATCTCTTTGGTGTTGCTTATTATTATATTTTCAGGTAAGCCGTTCCATAGATTAATCACTCTCTCTGTTTAAAAACACTTTCTTCTATCTGTTCTAAACTTTCTTGTCATGACCTGTAGCGCATGCCTCTTGGTTTTTGAATTTATGTCTTTAAATGTAAAGTTTAATTCATTTATGCAATAGGGATTATTAATTATAAAAATAATAATATCACCTATTTTTCTATGTTCCTCCAATGCATAAAGTTTTAGTTTACCCATTCTTCCTTTATCCTGTTTATCCTTAATTTCTGATACTATTTTGGTTGTTCTGCACTGCTCCCTCTCTACTCCGTTAACATCCGACCTCCCATGTGGGTACCACAGTTGACTACAGTAATCCAGAAGTGGTCTTACATAAGATCTATACAAGCACATTTTCTGCTCTATGACTTTTTATATTCCTTTTAATGGTACCCAATACCCTTTTTGCACTTAACACAGTGTTGGTGTATTGGTCTTTAAAGTTCAGGTTATTTAAGTATTCGTAAATCTTTTTCTTTGTTATTGGCCTTCAAGATTGAATTGTGTAATACATTCTGGTGTGGGATAATGTTTTTCCTAAGTGAAGAACACAACACTGTTGAGGTTGAATGTCATGCCCTATTTATAAAACTTGTAAGTTTATTCAAGCTTTCATAACATTACATAACAGATGACTCTGTGCCCCACAAAAGGTTGATCAGGAAGTTGGTGGATCTCGGGGTTTGGGGAAAAGATGACCAGATGAGTAGAAAACTGGATGAAGGACAGAACCCAGAGGGTGATTGTGGGGGAGAGTTATCTGGCACAAGACAGGTAACCAGTGGGGTCCCGAAGGGCTCGGTGCTGGGGACGGTGTTTTGACATTGGAGCTGGCATTAAGGGAAAAATGTGCCTATTCGCGGATGGCACCAAGCTCTTTGGGAGAGTGGATACAGCTGAAGGGATACAGGACTTACAGGAAGATCTGTAAAAGCTAGGGAGGTGGTCTGGGATCTGGCAGCTTGGCTTCAATGCCAAGAAATGCAAAGTTATGCATATTGGAGCTAAGAATCTTAGGGCAGAGTAATACCTGGGTGGAGTCCAAGTATCTGCATCAGAGGAGGAGAAGGACCTGTTAGTGATGATCACTAGTGACCTGAAACACTCCACGCAGTGCAAGAAAGCAGCAGCAAAGGCAAACAAGATGCTGGGATGCATATCTAGGGGGATCAGTATTAGTTGAGATGAGGTTATACTGCCCTTGTACAGGTTATTGGTAAGGCCACATCTAGAGTATGGAGTTCAATACTGGTGCCCACACCTCACAAAGGACATTATCCTGCTGGAAAAGGTCCAGAGGAGGGCTACAAAGATGATAGCTGGTCAGCAGGGTAGGACATACGAGGAGAGGTTGAGGGCACTGAACATGTACTCTCTGGAAGACAGGAGAGAGAGAGAGGGGACATGATTGGGACCTTCAAGTACTTGAAAGGGATAAATAAGGTTGATAAGGAGATTCTCTTTAAGCTGAGTGGTAACCATAACACGAGGGGGCACAGTCTTAAGCTGGAGAGTGGGAGGTTTAGGAGGGAGGTCTTCACAGAGAAGGTGGTGGACACTTGGAATGCACTGCCAGAAGAGGTAATCTCATTGAAGACAGGGCAGCTTTAAGAGAGGCTGGGACAGGTATAGGGGGAGGGTAAGGGTCATGAGTAGGGAGGATGGGAGGAGTGGGGAGAGGGGGCAGGGACAGTAGCTCAAGCTGTGGACCCTGCAACACAAGCAGACTTAATAGACCAAAGGGCCATCTTCTGCTGGCTTCTTCGTATGTTCGTATGGGCTTTCATACCCAACTTCATGCTGACATATATGTCTATAAACATTAGATGCCTTGGTCAAAATGGTCACATTTTCTTTTTTTTTAAAACTTAGCTTTATTGAAATTAATTGTATCATTACATGTCAATACAGTTCTTAACATCAGTCATGACTGGCTTAGCAGGGGAACCAGCCCACCCTTGGAGCCTTCTTACAGTATTACATGTCATTACATTGAACACTGACTGCCCCCCATTTTATACATGTATCTGTTATTACATTTCTTCAATTTTTATGACTTCCTTCTATTCTTTAATGTCCCTTCAAACAACCATCTGGGGAAAAGTAAACAGTAACATTGCCAAGTGTGGCTCAGAACAACTGACACTGTTCTTAAAAACAAAACAAAAGAAGGTTGTGAGGCAGAGAAATGAGTACACCAGGAGCATTAATTCCCATTCGTATGTAGGATGTCCCATGCAAGGTATCTAGTGCCTTGAACTTCAGCCTACCCCAGCCTGGCCTCCCTTACAGGTGGAGACCTCCTCCCCTTGAATTCCACCCTGCTCATAATTCTGTGAATTTTTCCTCTATCAGACTCAATTTGGCTGTTATATGTTCAGTTTTTTGTCTCTCCTCAACTCTGTGGAGCCAGGAATCCACTGATGGTAAAGTGTATTTTAACCAGTTTACTCTGATCTCTTTCAGAGCGACTGCACAGAGTATTCTTATTCGACATTGTTGCTTATGGCTATCTAAATCTTCCACTTGCATTCCCAGGATAAATACTTTAAACTCTAGTGGGACCTGTCATTACTTTATTAAGCTCAAATTGGTCCTGCTTCCAGAATGCTCCATTTATAAGTTCAGTCGGTTATGGTGTACAGTTCCGCTTGAATTCCTTGTATTTACTCTAAGGTATCACTTGGTCTCTCTAGTTTTGTATCATCTGCATATTTTGCAGCCCAGTTCTGTATGTTATTATATAAGTCCCCAACCTGCCGGAGAAAGGAGAATGGACAGGTAATTCTTATGCAGGAGACTAGCTCCTGTTAATAAGGAGCTAAATGGACAGGTAATTCTTATGCAGGAGACCCACTTCTGTTAATAAGGAATTGTCGATCTTTCAATTTTGACCCGCTCCTGTTAATTTTCAGGGACTGGACTCATCAGGTCAGTGGCTGTAGTTTG
The DNA here is from genome assembly GCA_016271365.2 of Neoceratodus forsteri. NCBI lineage: Eukaryota > Metazoa > Chordata > Ceratodontiformes > Ceratodontidae > Neoceratodus > Neoceratodus forsteri. The sequence continues at coordinate 437,420,255 of CM028129.1, read as the reverse complement.
TGAGCCAATCCTGCACCGTCATTTAAAAAAAAAGTAATTGTGAGAGGCGCCAACTTTAAATTAGCTCCTTTGTCTCCTGGAGCTGTTCTGAATGTACCAGCTCCTGCGGAGCTGCAGCAGACTAACAGGAGTTGAGAGGTCTGTGGATTTTAACCCTCCCCCAACCCGCCGCAGAAAGGAGAATGGACAGTTAATTCTTATGCAGGACACCCGCTCCTGTTAGTAAGGAACTAATTGGACAGTTAATTTGTTTGCTGGAGACCCGCTCCCTGTTAATAAGGAACTGCCAATCCTTCAATTTTGACCTGCTCCTGTTAATTTTCAGGGACTGGACTCATCAGATCAATGGCTCTAGTTTGTGAGCCAATTCTGCACTGTCATTTAAAAAATAAGTAATTGTGAGAGGCGCCAACTTTAAATTAACTCCTTTGTCTCCTGGAGCCATTCTGAATGTACCAGCTCCTGTGGAGGTGCAGCGGAAAGTGTGAGAGGCGCCAACATTAAATTAGCTCCTTTGTCTCCTGGAGCCATTCTGAATGTACCAGCTCCCACAAAGCTGCAGCAGACTAACACACTAGGTTTTAAGCTAATCATAAGAGGCTGGATTACCCGCCGGAAAATGGAGAATGAACAGCTAATTCTTATGCAGGAGATCCGCTTCTGTTAATAAGGAACTGCTGATCCTTTGATTTTTGCCACCCGCCCCACCATCTGTTAAATGCCCAGTGGGCATGACTAATAAGCACACAACTCATAGATGGTCTGTTACAGGTCTAGTTAGTACGGAGAAGGAGCACAGGGAAGTGTTAGCTATCAAATATCCTGATGTGCATAGTGAAATCAATAAAGGTAGAAATCTGTACTAAATGGTGGAACACTATCTTTGAAGCTGTGTTCCTTCATTTGGGCTACCTAAGTCTACCGTTTAGTAGATCCGAGTTTGGTCAATTACTGTAGTTATTTTGGTTAAGCTGATCACCCTGATTTTAACAAGGGAACACTATCTGCAATGCCTAAGTTGCTATTTAGGTGATCTGCTGTAAATGGTACTTAGTGCACTGCTTAATTCTCCACTTGAAGACCTACTGCTTTTGTGTTACTTCAGCTCAGTTCTGGGTTCTTTTTACTTGTGCACAGATTTTTTATCTGAATGTTTAAGTTTTGCTAGTTCAATTATCACTAATTTAAGTTTACTGTGAACTGCTCAGGGAGTTAGTCAAGCACTTATTTTCCCCTATATTTCCCCTTCTTCTGCTAGCCCCCTTTTTCTTATCACTGTCACTACTGTTTCTGTCCCTGTCCTCTCTTCTTACTATGCTCCTCCTTATCCCCACCACCTTCCCCCTCCTGTTTACACTGACCCCCATCCCTTCCACTTCCCTTCCTGCCCTACCAATGTCAATCTCCTGTCTGCGATCCTCCTCCCCCACTCTTCCATCTCCATGTTTCCACCCCCTTCTTCACTCACCCTGGCTTCAGGATCCTCAGTCCTCCATTCACCCAGTTTTCACTTAGCATCCCTCCACTCCATTCTACTCACATATAGCCCCTCCCCTGTTCGTACCCCCTCTTTTTTAACCTCATAAGATCAGTCTTAATTGGAGAGGCATATCCATCCCCTCAAAGCTGCTCATCATCCCACTGCTCCTAACTGCAGGTGACATTGAACCCAACCCAGGGCCATCCCATCTTCCCCCATTGACCTCCCAAAAGGACTAAAGGTAATACACCTTAACATCAGAAGCATTTTCCCAAAGATTGATTTAATCCAGCCTCTTATGATTAGCTTAAAACCTAGTGTGCTGATCATCATGGAATCTTGTCTCTCCACAAATATCCCTTACACTGCCATCTCAATCCCTGGTTACTCCCTCATTTGGCAAGACTGATTAACCAGGGGCGGAGGGTTGGCCATATACATCTCAACATCCATCCAGTACACACGCTGCCTATTTTCTCCCCCTCTGCCTATGAACTTCTGCTACTAAAAATATCCCTCCCATGCTCCGTACTTTTCTTAGTGGGTGGTGTCTACTGCTGCACAAGCCTCCATTCCTCCTCTATCTCAGACCTCATCTCAACTCTCATCACCCACTCCTCAACTGGTGAACTCCTCCTGCTCGGGGATTTCAACATAAATTGGCATTCAAGTACCCAATCCAAATTCTTTAACCACATCTCGTCCCTGAATCTAACACAGTTGATCGCTGATCCAAGCAGTTTAAACCACAAATCAGATAAGCATACCCTGCTAGACTAGGTTCTTGTGTCTCACCCCTACCAGGTAGTTACATCAGGAATCCTACTGGATGCACTCAGTGACCACCACATGGTCTACTGCATGCGTAAAATCCACACCCCAAAGCCCCGCCAAACATCCTCCACCTCCACTCCTTTAGGTCCTTAGACTTGTCCGCCCTCCACGAGGAACTCATTGGAACTGACTAGTCTCCTATTGCAAATGACTCCTCTGTGGACTCAGCCCTGAGCTACTTCAGTATCCAGTTCTTAAATGTTTGAGACTAGCGTACTCCAATCAGGAAAACCAGGGTCCGAGGCTCTCACCTCCCCTGGGCATCAGCCGAACTGCTGGCCTGCCAGTGTGCCCGTGACCTAGTGTGAAAGACATACAAGGCCTCAGGCATCCTCAGAGATTTACTTAAATATCGAACTCTCCATAATGCCTGCACCAGGGCCATCCAACCTGCCAAAAAGGAGAATTTCTCCTCCACCATCCAAGAGAACCTCAACAGCCCCTCCAAATTCCGGAAGGTAGTCCATGCCCTATTTTCCCCACCTGCCCAATCCCTTCCCCCAGTCCTAAAGGTAGGTGACATCACTATTTCAGACCCCCCTTCTGTAGCTACCGAATTCAACATCTTCTTCACCACCTGTGCTTCCACCCTTCTAGCATCCCTACTTGCCTCAGCTCCTCCACCGCCAGCTCCTTCCACACCCACGTCCTCTCCCCTCAGCTTCTCCTTTGTACCGGTCTCCCCCAATGTCATCCTTAAAGCTCTACTAGTAATTACCCCCATAAGGGCAAAACCCAGGATGGGCTTGACCCTAAGCTCCTGGACCTATTGGCTCAAACCATTGCCTTCCCACTCACCATCCTTCTGAATCTCTCTTTTAAACTAGCCACTGTCTCTGATGCTTGGAAGCTTGTCCCCCTTCACAAGGGTGGTGATTCCTCTAATCCAGGTAATTTCTGTCTGATATCCCTACTTCCTATCCTTGCAAAACTCCAAAAGCACCTGGTTCTAGCTCAGCTTTCTCCTTTCCTTGACTCCTCCTCTTTCTTCACCCCCTTCCAGTCTGGTTTCTGCAAAGCCCACTCTACCACGACCTCCCTTCTATGACTCACTGACTTCATTCTGTCTGGCATAGACCAGGGCCACATCACCACTGCCATCTTTGTCCACTTGGCCAAAGCCTTCAACACTGTTTCCCACACTCTTCTCCCCAACAAGCTCACAGCAGCTAGTCTCTCCAAGACTGCCACTCACTTGTTCCATTCCTATCTTATAGGTAGGACCCAATCAGTCAGGACCAGCATCTTTCTCTCCCCCTCTCTCCCCATCAACACCGAGGTCCCTCAAGGTTCGGTACTCAGACTGATACTCTTCTCAATATTTCTTAATAACTTACCTGCTGCTTGCTCAACACCTGATATCCACATGTGCGCAGATGATACTGTTTTGTTTACCTCTGGTACTTCCTCCGCTGATGTGGCGACCAGCCTCCAACTGGATAACAGTAATATCCAATGCTTGTTTCATACAAATCAGTTGCCACAAAACCAAAACGACGGTCTCTATGACATTTGGCACCAGGCAAAAGTTTGCCAGGCGTACTGCCACCCCTACGTTCCATACCCTTGAGGGATCCATATTAGAGGATATCTCCCCCTTCAAATACCTTGGGCTCTGGCTCGACAGGAACCTCAACTTTGCTGGACATGTGGATGCCATCCACAAAAAACTTTATCCCAAACTTGGTGCTCTGTATAGACACCATGGCTGCATCCCCCCATCGGCCCACCATGAAAGCATCCAAAAGATGATCCTCCCAATCTTTGACTTTGGAGACATAGTTTATTGTGTTGCCCCTAAGACCACCCTCTCCAGACTGGACACTGTATTCAACTCCTTCTGTCACTTCGCTTTTACCTGTTCACCACGTACACATCACTGTGTCCTCTACTCCGCTCTCTCCTTCCCCTTTCTTGGGGCAAGGCACCTTGCCCACAGTGCCTCATTAGTTGGGAAGTTCTGGCTTGGCTCCTTACCACCCTATCTTAATACCCTTCTTGCCACCCCTCCTTCCCCCACCTACTTCCCCTATAGGACCCTCGCCGTCCCTGACCAAACTTCCACTTCTGGACAGATGCCTTCTCCTATAATTTTCCAAATATTTGGACCTCCCTCCCCTTAGATATCCACTCTGCCCTGTCCACTCATTCGTTGTCCTATCTTCTTGAAAACTGCATTTCTCTATCCTGTAATTGCTCCTGACCCACATCTCTTTAACTACTTTTCCCTTCTTTCAATTCTGTCCTATTTCTCATACCTACTCTTGCCCCCTTTGGCAGCTTTTAGGCATGCCATAAGCCTCTGGCACTGGCTGGGTATACATCGAGCAGTGTTCATACCCTTGTGTGGGTCTGCTTCTGATGGTAATAGTTTTGCATTAACCACACACACACACACACACACACAATTCTATCCCACAAATAACTTTGTCAAAATTTCACTGTCTTCAGTTGAATGTCATTATACTTTGTTTTATTATTGCTGAATTTGTGTTGTCTGCCCTTCCTATTTCATATTTGTATCTTGTACAATTTTTCTTTTTTAGCTCTATGTATATTGGATCTTACATGAAAATTGTATCCCCTACTCCCTTCTCCCCCAGGACACATCTGGAAACAAACTCTTGTAGTTCAGTATGCCTTTCCTGGTGAAACTTTTCAAATAAATAAATAAATAAAGTCAAATATGAACATCTGAAATATAATGGAGCCTAGTACCAATCCCTGTTGCACCCCACTTGTCACATGACCCTCCTTAGAGAGGTAACCATTTACTGCTACCCTTTGTGATTGATCAGTGAACCAGTTAGCAACCCATTTCACTATACTTGTAAAAATGTTGAGTCTTATCAGTCTTTTGACCACTGCCCAATGCAGCACTGTATCAGAGGCCTTAAAGCAGCAGTGCAAGAAAATGGGGAACATTTTGACCTCTACTTTTTCATTCTGTTTTAGATTGCCCCTTATCTCCTGACTTGTAAGATACCCTTCTTTCCACAATTTGAGTCTGCTTTAGTACTGTTTTTCACATCTGCAATAATAAAAGGAGTCACATTTCTTTGATTGAATCACCCCAAACTACCATCTGCCTTGGTTTTTTTATATTTATTTCCCTCTATTTTCTTAGTTCCTTTGGTTGATTATCATCTTTAATAGGTAAACTACTATATCTGTTTGCTAATGGTAACTGATTTGTAATATCTGCCCTTCCTCCTTTTTACTTTGTTTTGCTGTGTTTAACTATACACTACTCATTATCTTCAGGTTCCTCTATTTCTCCCCTGTCCTCTTGTTTTTCCTCTCTTCTTTGCTTATCCGGCTACTATCACCTTCAGTATCCCTTGTCCTTTTCTTACCATTGTTGATTTGTACCTCCTGCGGTATCAACGATTCAGTTTCTAATGTTTTTACAAAATTGTCCCTGCTCCAAATGTTTGCAGTGTTTCACTTTTGCTCCAAAATATTGAATGTTTACATTTTAGTCATTCAGACTGTGGAGAGGGGTTTATACTGTACCTCTTCCATCTGCACCTGTACAGTTGTCCCACAAATGACCATAGAATGGCAAAATGATTACAAATATGGCAACTTTTGTTTTCTGAGGGGATGTGGTGCTTCAAGCAGAAGAAAGACAGCAGCAGAATTAGTACAGTTTGTCTGTCATAATCGTACATTTTATGGTGGTTTGGGTGCTGCTGAAATTCCAGCTCATGTTGTGTTTACAGAGTTAACAGAGGTGCAATACTAACAATGCTCATAAATTTGGAGGGGGGTGATTTTAGTGTTTTTGAAAGGTGCTTGATTGATGACATAGGAGACTGAAACCCTCTGTTTATCTACATGACAAGTACAGTGTGTGTGGCCGCAGTGCAAGTTCCCCCGCACTGCCCTCCAATGTGCCATAACACTGTCATGGATGGACCACCCACTGGGTGATAGGGTTGTTAAGGTTCCTGTGCCCATTCAATTGTTTCTTTTTATGTTAGACTGTCAACAAAGGTGCCAATTAGTGCCTATTATTTTGGTGGTTTTAAGATGTGGCTACTAATTCACAAGGACCTGAGATGAGACCCACACAGGAAAGCTATCAGAGCATAATGGCTTCTAGCCAGTACTGACCTTGTCCATATTCATACCCGGTGACCTAGAGATGAAAGCCTCCCATACCTATTACCAGCCTACAGAGCCATCCAGTCTATCCAACATTCATAACTTTAGTATTTCTCCTTAGATGATCTACTAGTGTTTCCCCTTGCATGAAGTCAAATCTGTCCTCAGGTTTTTCTGTTGAAGATGCAACCGCCCCTCCACCCCCCGCCTGTGCTGCCAACTGTTATTTCTTCCCTGGTGGGCGTGGGCATGGCCCAGGGTGGTTCCCTTGTCTAGGGGTGATGAATGACATAACTCACTGGGAGGCCCATGGCAAATACTAAGGCATGCACATACCCTTCTTTTGCTCACTTCAAACCTGGATGTCACCAAATAATCACACAGCATGCCAGAATGACAGTTCTATGTGATTCCTTTTACTGAGGGGGGTAGGCTTCCAAAGGTGTTCACATCAGTGCTTACAATTCATTTAGTACTTTTAGGAGCAGATGCCCCCAGTACAGTTCATGACACTGTAGACTCATTTTACATGTGAGAAAGCCTCACAAATGGAGTTTTTTTCCCTGTGGACTTTACGTGAGATTCTTCCATCCTTTACTAGTAGTTTTGGTGCCCAGTGCACTGCCCCACTGACATGGGAGCTACTGTTACAGGTATCCATTCTGTGCAGCCTTTATTCCATCAACATTCAGCTGATTCCTAATACAGTAGCTAAGACACATGTTCTTTACCATATTGTGTGCTGCTGCCTCAGGCAGCTACCCCAACAGAAACTCTAAGGCCAGGATGTCCTCTCTCTTCCAGCACCAACCACAGCTTCTTCCCTATACGTCTTGCACAGCATCTTCAGAAAAACCCTTCAGACCTAAAAGCCATTGGTGCACATCCCTTGAGGGGATGTCCACCCAGGAGACCCACTGTTGTCTTTTCAGCCGGACGTACTATTCCCTAGCTGCCTGTGCATCAGCCTAAGAGTGTCAGAACCTGAGACTGGTCCTGCAAAAAGACTCAACAGTATGATCCAAAAGGGTGGCCCGGTTATGCAAGGAACCCATAATTCTCCGATGCTCGGCAAAGGTGCACCTATGTCCAGTGACCACTGCTTTTTACCCCCTCCTACAAAGGGCTTCAAAAAGATCTGGCACCTCTGCATGCGTGGTTACTGAGTCCCTCACAGACCCACCAGTAAAGCCTTTAAGTGGGGCCAGACACCAGCCCCTTCCACACCTCTGTGTTATGGGCAAACAGAGACCAACGAGGAGTTTTGTACCACTCCAAACCTGGCACCTTGCCACTGAGCCAGATCCAGCAGACCCCATCCAGCCCCTGATGGTACCTCAGTTGTACCAGAGAGTGCCCATGTCATCCTGAACCTGGTACCCTACCACTCAGCCAGATCTAGTAGGCCCCCCTCCAGCCATCCCAGGGTCCATACTTGCATGCCAGCACAAGGTATGGATACTACCTATGATCTTTGATTACCTCTCAGGAACTGTCTACCCAGGGAACCATGATGAACTTCTCCCTCTCACCAAAACAACCTCTTTTATCTCCCTGTCTCTAGTCTCCTCCCTGTTGCTGCGTAACAAAGCAGTCAGTGCACTGATGCCCAGTGCTCTGATGGGCACTTTAGTAACAACCTGACCCCTTTCCTAGGGAAAGAGCTGTTACATGACTATTATGTGAATAAGTTTCAGTGGTTTCTAGAGTAATTAACCCAAAAGTCACTGTGACTGGTGAGAACTCTGAGTTATACTAGTATGTTGTGTACTGGTTGAAGAATGGAACTGAAAGACAGGTCATTCTGTGATATCTTTACAGGGTAGTATCTGTGGCTGTAAGCAAACAGAAAGAATACACAGCTGCAACCAAGAGCAGTGCTCAACGTGGCAGCCATTTTGGTTGCCATAGTGACCTCATGTAGACATTATTTTGGCCAGTGACAATATTGCTAGTTGACCTTAGAGGACGACTCCCATTTTTTCCACAGTTAAATCCCATGTCCCCATATTGCAGAACAAGTTTTTTGCAGTTTGGGGAGTTACACCTAATTGTTGACATTTTCCAACAATTCAGAGACTTGGGCTGCTGCACCAAGCAGATCCAGATGATTTGGCAACCTGAGATTTCATTTTGGCTGGCAAGATTTTTGATTGATGGCCAAAGTAGCCAGCAAACAAACAACTTAACATAGATCATTGACCAAGAGAGAGAGATATTCACCAACTTAGTACAGGTATTATATGATTAAAAGGGTTTTATCCATCCTTCCCAAAATTCAAATACGTAACACCATCTGTTTGTGAACAGGGAACATACAGCAGTTGCACAGCTTTAACTTGCTTCTATGAGATCAAGGGCCATGTGGAAGCCTAGTTAGTCTGCAGAGACAAGTGATGAATCTCTGATGTTATTTTAATTCTGAATTCATCAGGGAGTACCTTGCTACAATTGCATAGTTTAATTGGGCTGACATTTCACATCAGCAATCACGCTCTATTCTTTCTGATGGAAGGCTGATGTTCGAATGTCATTAAAACAAGTCTGCCAATACAGTAGCCTGACAAGGCTCAAAATATATTCCTTTCATAACTCTGTGAGGAGAAAAGATGTTCTTAATTCAAAGGTATTTACTCTCCGCACTGTGAAATTTATTGATTTTATTTTATGATACATTTCCTTGAATTAGCTTCCTCCCTGCACAGTCTGTTTTGGCTGTTGAAACTGGAGTCTACATGCTAATATTAACTACTTCACTATCTATTCTGAACTCTCCAAACAAAGCTGAAGACTGGCACCCTTTGGCATGAGGGACAGAATTCCAGTGCTTGTTTTCAGTTGAAGAAAATACCTAGCTAGGTTCTTAACATCTTTTTTTTTTTTTGGGTGGGGTGCATTTTTGTGTGAAGTAAGACTAATTCCAGTTTCCAAAGCAAATCACCTTTTTAATTTTTATTTATTTATTTGCTTTTGTTTACCAGGTAAGCACACTAGACAACCAAGTGCCTATTTTCAGGTGCGACCCAGGAGATTACAAAGATACATTCAGGTACAACAGGCAAACAATAAGAGCAGGTACAAGTAAAGGCAACAGTCATGAACACAGTCAATGCAGCAACATCAGGGGACATTTACCTAGCCAGTGGGAGGAAGATAAAACACAGTACAAAGGAGGCAGGCAGTAAGCAGAGTTTAACAGGCAACTAGGCTTTGCAGGATGGGGGTTGTAGAGACACAAGTCTGAGTGCAGCTTTGTCATTTTAAGGCTGCTTGGGATAGGCAGCATGTTTGTTGCAGTCACCATGAGTATGGGTCTGACAGGAAGGAAGTGAAAAAAGTACCCTTCCCTCATGGGTTATACTTTTGTGGGTCCCTACCTAACCCTCCCTGCCCAAGGGTATCCCCAAAGAGCTTACATATACTGTAAGAAGGACTTATATTGCATGTGTGAGTTCATTGTGTGTGTGTGTGTGTGGGGGTGGCTGCAGTAACCAGAACTACTCACAGCTTGTAACAGGAGGGTCACTGACACCTTGCCCCGTTTGGGCTAGTGAACAAATGGTTTGCTCTCTGTGCTATGAAAATCCCACATATCCTGTAGAAGATGTAGATGCATGTATAAAGTGTAGGGGAAAGAATACTGAACTGAAGAGTAAAATGTTTGAAAGGGATTTGTTTTCTTTTCCCTGTGATAATGCTCTGAGTGGGTTAAAATAGGTTAAACGGACAGGCAAAGAGAGAAAACAAAACCAAATAACTTTTTTGAAAAACCCTTCCTTATTTGGGCCATAACTACCTCTATAGGTAGCAGTATTAAGTAAACAGGTTGGCTGGAAAAGTCCAATGGTAAAAAGAATGCTGATATCAGCAGCATCTTACCTTTGAGGCAAAGGTCTGTGGCAGGTTATGTGTGATAAGTGTATATTAATAAAGTAGTCTTACGCTCCTATATGGATGTTATCAGAGTGAAGTGGGTACAGCTGTTCTATTGATGTTGACTGTGAGTGTGTTGGGAGATGGGAGGTAAAGAATGCAGCTGGGGGGCTTGGGGGAGATCTGATTGCTTGAAATTGTTTCTTTGTTACCGAGGTCAGGGACACCAAAAGTGGACAAGAGCTGCTGGCCCAGCAGATCATGCGATATGACTCTGCCAATCTGGGGAGAGGAAGAAGTACTTGTAGGGAGCCTTAAAGCCCCCAATACAGGAGCTATTATTACAAACTGGTGAGCTGCACTAGAGAGTGTGTCAGGAGGAAGGAGGTAAGAAATGCATCTGGGTGGCTTGGAAAAGATCTGATTGCTTGAAATTGTTAATTTGTTGCCAAGGCTGACGATGCCGAGAGTAGACAGGAATCACTGAGCTCAGCAGACCACATTACATGCCTTCATGAATCTGGCAAAAGGAGGATGTACTCATAGCCCTTTATAAGGAGTAGGGGTGCAAGTATCCCTTTGTGTGTACATGCTGGAGCAGGAGAGTGGCATCTACAGGAAGTCTGCAGTTCGGCAGTGAATTCTGCACAAGGTAGGATAGGGTCCTAAGTTCAACACGGGCCTCACTAAATGGGAAGTGGTATCCTGGAACAGTAGTGGCAGTGGGGAGCATAGAGAAGGACCAAAACAGCAGGGGATCAAGTGTGTAGACAGTAAAGGTTGCACTAAACAAAAGGGCAAAGGGGGAGAATGAGGGAAAGGAGGGAACAAGATGACTGATCAAACAGTAGGGGATTCCATGGGTTCTAAACCATTCCTAGGCAAATCTTTTCTGGCATATCCTTAGAAAAGGGTACTAGACCAAGGTAGCAGGTCAGAGGGGAAAGAGGATTACTAGGTAGGAGGGCCAGCCCATATCCAAATGATAAAAGACAGTATTAAAGGAAGCAGTAGAGGTATGTGTGGGGATTAGAGGGAACACAAGGTGGGAGGGGGGGGGTCTCATAAGCGCCAACACTTCTGGTGCAGTTATCTCTCGGAAAGTCCTCTGAAAGAAGAAAGTGTCACCTTATGTGCAGCGGACATGTGGTGCTCACTGAGGAGCTGTCTGCAGTGAAAGCAGAAAGCTGAAAGCCTTCTCTGAAACATGTCTCAGTGGTCACTGCTGCAGGAAGCCTCTACTCCTGTTCCCCACATGGCACTTGGGACCAGCCTGGGGAGTGGATTGTTGTTGGCAGGTGGGGAGAGGAGGGCCTAGGCAGGTGGGAAACCTGAGATGGCAACAGCAAACACATTTGCACCCCTATGTGATTCAGTGAATCCAATCTCCTGAGTGGGATGCCAAAGCCTGTAGCCTTACAGGACATCAGATCCACTGAAAAGAAGACACCAGAAGTAAGGTTAGAGTTTAAGGGATGAGAGAGGACCAGAAAGGTACTTGTGATGATCACTAGTGGCCTGAAGCACTCCATGCAGAAAGCAGCAGCAAAGGCAAACAAGATGCTGGGATGCATATCTAGGGGGATCAGTAGTAGGAGAGAGAGGAGGTTATATAGTGGAGCCCACTTAAGTGCACATCAGATAAGTGCACATCCCGCTTAAGTGCATGGTATTTCAATATCCTGATTTTTTTCCTATATACTCATTGTTAAATATACCACTTAAATGCACTGTGGTTGAGTGCACATTTCAGTTAAGTGCACATATTTTTGTCTGAAATCCTATTAAAATAGTGAGACAAATAATTCTTAAGTGCACATCTATTAGGTCCACCTTTAATGCTGATCCACCTTAACAGCACACTGACAACAGTGACAACAGTGTCCATGATTAACATCCAAAAGCTAATCATCTACATTGACTTTCGGCCCCCTGTAGCAGTGTCCAAGATCAGTAAGAAGATCTCTGTATTGCATCCCATACAGATGCTTGATGGAGCGTGGTGTGGGGTATGCCAGGAAATAATAGCAAATTGCTGTCTGAAGGGAGGGTTTTGTCCTAGGTCAGACGCTGATGTCGCTGCTGCCAGTAATGCAGAAAAGGAAATATGCAGGGACGTTCATGGGTCGCAGGCAGCTGAGGATGAGGAGGAGAAAGCACAGGATGAGGAGCTGATTGTCACTGCTGCGGCACTAGAGAGCATGGAAACAGTAAGGGAATTTGTTTTAAGTAAGGAGAAGTAGGACTTCAGCATTTTGTTTAATTTTCTAAGCTATGTGTGTGACGTGGGCAGCCAGTTCTGAGTACAGTATAATTTTTTAAAAATATAAAAATGTATTACTGATTGTCTCTGCTGAGAAATCTGGTGCTCTTGGAATGACCTCATTCACCCCTCCTCCCCCAGGTCTCCACTAAAAGATGAAAGCCATGAGCTAATTACAGACCTGGCCTTAATCAAGGATCTCCTGTTTGTCTGAGTTAATTATAGCTGTAGTTGCTAAGAGGGAAGATCATATCAATTTTATGACGTTTGTAGGGAAACCCAGGTTATTACACATAGGTGCGAAGTTGTAAATATTCCTTGATGTCTGTGTGAGAGAGGAAGCTTATCATAGATCAAAGAGAGTCATTTGAAGAACGTGAGTTATGCTGAGGATTACAGAATTTAATACATTAAAAAGACATCTTGTTTTTGTATAGATATTTTTTTTATATATTCTGACAGAGGAGGAGCTAGGTGACCTCACACAAAGGGGTTGGCAAATACAGTTTTCTTTAAGGAACATTCTGTTTTACTTCAGACACACTTCTATCTAGACTCTGACAAAGAAACATCTGTGAGCACTTTAAGCAGGTATTTAGAGAGAGAGAGACAAATCTAAGTATTGTAGTAAGAATTGCACTGTTAAAACCTGTTTTGTTTAAGAGATTTGTATGTTTTGTGATATAATAGTTCTGTATTTTATGTGTTACCTATTTTTTAACTATTTTAGTAAAACTCTATTTTTAGAGCTTACTTGGTCTGTCTTTGATTTCTTTCCTTTACAAGTAGAGTATATATGGTTAAAGCAGACACTATACATAAGCTTGAATGGTGATACCAAACTGGAAAAAGGTAAGCGCTTTGAATACGAGGTCTTTTATTACAGTTTTTAAGGGTTCATTTCTGTACACCTGGTTAGGTGCCCATAGGCAAAGATATCTGGCCCCCCGAAGACAGAATTATCTGAGCCTGTGCATTGGGTATTCTAGCAAGAGGTTCACATTTTGAATCACTCCAAGACTTGAGACCAAAGGTTGATTCGAATCCACAAAAACAGACAAGAGGGTTACCTTGTTCTGTTAACTGTTCACAAGACTGCGCTCGGAGGTTGGCACTTTGGGAGTAGAGGGCTCACCTGCTGAGTGGGTTTGTGACAATGTGCAGTCGCTGGCACCGAAATTGACAAAGCAGAGGAAAATAACTGATTTCATACAGAAGTGGGATGTATGTGTGACAGCAGTTACTTAATTTACATTTTAAAGCTGATGCGCTATTGTTGAATAAAGCACAGGTAAAATAAGAAGTTCTCATTTGTGTTTTTTGAATTGATTGCTTAAATGCACAGCCTGGTTAAATGCACACTTTTGCAATATCCCGAGGGTGTGCACTTAAGCGGGTTTCACTATACTGCCCTTTTACAGGTCACTGGTAAGGCTGCATCAAGAGTATGGAGTTCAGTGCTGGTGCCCACACCTTAAAAGGACATTAACCTGCTGGAGAAGGTCCAGAGAACAGCCACAAAGATGATAGTGGGTCAGCAGGATAAGGCATACGAGGAGAGGTTGAGGGCACTGAACATGTACTCCCTGGAAGACAGGAGAGAGAGAGAGAGAGAGAAAGAGAAGGGACATGACTGGGACCTTCAAGTACTTGAAAGGGATAAATAAGGTTGATAAGGAGAGTCTCTTTATGCTGAGTGGCAGCCATAACACTAGGGGGCACAGTCTTAAGCTGGACGTAGGAGGTTTAGGAGGGAGGTCAGGAAGCACTTCTTCAGAGAGAGGGTGGAGGACACTTGGATTGCGCTGCCAGAAGAGGTCATCTCATTGAAGACAGTAGGCAGCTTTAAGAGAGGCTGGGAGAGGCATAGGGGGAAAGTAAGGATCATGGGTAGGGAGGATGGGAGGAGTGGGGAGGGAGGGCAGGGACATTAGCTGAAGCTGTAGACCCTGTAATATAAGCAGACTTGATAGACCAGATGGCCTTCGTCTGCTGGCTTGTTCGTTATTTTGTATGTTTGTATGTTATATAGACTCCATTGTAAGGGGGGCAGAATTGTTAGTAGGGACAGGGGAGCAGGGGGATGAAATAGTCAGATGCCTGCAGGGCCTCAGCTGGTATGTATGGATGCAGGCAGGGCAGAGAAGATAGTCAGGGGAACAGAAACACCTTAAGGGCATTAACAAGGTGAAAGAGTCTAACATGTTTCAATATAAGAAAAATAGCAGGACAAGAGGACACAGCATGAGATTAGAGGGAGGCCGATTAAGGGGTAACGTGAGGAAGTTTTTTTCACAGAAAGGGTGGTGGATGCATGGAATGGCCTACCTCAGGAAGTGGTGGATATGAATGCAGTGCAGGGCTTCAAACAGTATGGGAAAGGCATAAGGGGGTAATACATATGAGTATGAATAGATTGGCCATTAACAGAGCAAAGGCCGATGGCACATTTATAAGGTAGAAAAAGAAATGGGCAGACTGGATGGGCCTTGTGGTCCTTATCTGCTGTCAACTTCTATGTTTCTATGACCTTGACATCACTATCCACCTGTTGATCAATTACCTACCTTGTAGACTTTTTGAGGAGGTTACAGATAGCTTTAAGAAGTTAGGGGGGAGGCTGATGCAGGCAGCAGCCTCCTTGTCATTTTCTGAGGTCTTGCTAGTTTGGGATGGGGAGAGAGGGAGAAGTTAAGTAATCTGATAATTCACTTCACTGCATGGCTAAAGGAGGGGTGCAAGGAGGAAGGGTGGGGTGCCTCTTGGAGTGGGGCCACTCTTGGAGGAATAGAAGGCTATTCAAACTGGATGACATTCACTCCTTTGAGGAGGGCACCAGGAGGCTAGGGTGCAGGTTTAAAGATCACATTGAAGACCCTTTAAACTAGCCGAGGTTGGGGGGAGAGCAAAAGTGGATAAGTGTACAGAGGCTAATTTTCCTTAGATCACAGTGCAGTTGCAGTATCACTTCTGGATTCTTTGAGCAGATGTGATGTCAGTGAGGTTGATACAAACACAAGTGTTTTCCAGTCTCTCTCCAAGACTTACAGGCCCTTATCATTATCACCATTCATACAACTGTACAAAACTCTTAAATCAGTAGTTAATGGAACAAAAATCTTGAAATAACCTAGTCAACAGCAAGAACAAACAAAAACTAAAGGATGCCATTCATTCATCCATTATAGTTCATTCCCAAGGCAAGATTCGGGTTTGAGTTTTTCAAGAGATCTTGTTTCCTTTCCAGGCCCACTTTGATAAAGGGAAGTTGGTTGGGACAGTATAATGTTGTTAATCAATCATCACAAACGTGTGCTTGCTGCACCAAGATATATCTTCGTTGTATTCACTTTCATAGCTGAAGTGGGACCTTGGGGAAGAAGAGTTTTAAAAACTGCTGGGGGCTGCCATCTTTAGTTTGGATCCACACTAAATACAAAAGTAACAATAAATGCAACTTTAAAAATCATTGAAGAGACAAAACACATTGCAATAGAGACTCTATGGATGTTAAGAATGCATAGCTGTTAAAAATGGTACATGTGAAAAATGGTCCCAACTAATATAAACTGCTGCTTTAAAAAGTCTGTTGTACCTTAGATCCCTGTATGGGTGTAGTCGCAGCATCCTTTGTGGCTTTTGTAACGGCGCCTAACTTATTTCAAAAGCAGCTTAGTCTCTTAAATCTCAGAGACCAAGCTTGTTGTAATTTTCTAGGTACCTCGTGTGTACAGCTTCCACAGTTCCTACTCACTCATCACCTGGGGGCAATCTTTTGTCCCCCCATACCCCTCCTTGTTTTTTACTCGTCAGTCTTTTTTGCCATTGTAAGACACACTTTTGTAATGTAGTATTAAGAAAATCCTTTTTTTTGCGTTTTCTAGTGTTTTGCTATTTTTGTTTTTGCTCGTAATTAGTACATTTACACCTTCAAACTCGTAGTATCCTTAATTGCACTTGGGGTTACTTTACTACTGTATCCTTAGTTTTTGGGCAGTTCAGTTTGTATTTATTTAGGTTCTTCATTTATGCACTATAATACTTTTTGTTATTGCTTTACTCTCTGTTGTTCCCCAACCACCACCACCAGCACACAAGAAATTGCATTTGGTCCAATGTGCTTTTCTTGGTCAACATACTGTATAAAAAATTGACTAGCTCCCAGAATGCTCACTCACATTCACTGTCAATGAGGCCAAACCACCCCAAAGCGCATAACTTTTCTCAAACAGCTAACAGCATGGATATAATTGCAAAGACAGTGTGTACTAGTGGTTATAGCACTGTCTTGGGAACCAGAAGAGTGCAAGTTCAAATCCTACTAGAGCAAGATACACACTGTGTGATACTGGACAATTATTTTAACCTCTCAGTGCTCCATTCCTTTCAGCTATGGAACTGGGTAGAAGCAGGACTCTACTGGAAATGAGATGTTGCAGCTCAGCTAGACTATCCTGGATATACAAATTGTAAAAAGAAAAAGAAAATCTCCTACAAAGTAGCTAAGTAATGCTTAGTCCACATGCAGACTTTCTCACCTCTACCGCAGTTCCACTTCTTTTTATGCATGTATACCGTCTGTTCTTCCTGCATCTTAGTACCTTAGCTTTATCTTGGAGTGTTGTGGACAGCTGATTTTCCCTAAAATACAGGCCAAGTCCCACCCATGTATCATCCACTAGCCCCCAAGCTAAATCAAGTTACCATGCACCCTACAAGAAAGACTAGCACTTAGAGTATTCTCACAGTGAAACATAGAAACATAGAAGTTGGCAGCAGATAAGGACTGCAAGGCCCATCCTGTCTGCTCATTTTTTCTACCTTATGAATGTGCCATAGGCCTTTACTCTGTCAATGGCCTACCTATTCATACTCATCTGTATTTCTCCCTTATGTCTATCCTCTGCCTGTTTGAAGCCCTGCACTGTGTTCATATCCTCCAATTCCTGAGGTAGGCTGTTCCATGTATCCCCCACCCTTTCTGTGAAAAAGAACTGCCTCACATTACCTCATAATCGGCCTCCCTCTAATCTCATGCTGTGTCCTCTTGTCCTGCTATTTTTCTTATATTGAAACATGTTGGACTCTTTCACCTTGTTAATGCCCTTAAGATGTTTGAATGTTTCGATTACATCACCTCTCGCCCTCCTTTGCTCTAGGGTATACATATTGAGCTCCGTTAATCTGTCCTCATATGTTTTCTGATGCAGTCCCTGCACCGTTTTGGTTGCCCTTCTCTGGACTGCCTCCATTTTGTTAATGTCCTTGTGCAGGTGCAGCCTCCAGTACTACATGCAGTACTCCAGATGGAGCCTAACCAGTGTCTTGTAAAGAGGGATTATTGCCTTCCTCTTATGACTTGCGATACCCCTACTAATACACCCCAACATCCCTCCTGCCTTACCTGCAAGCAATAATACCCGACAGGGTGGGCGGTATTGTGCTATACCGGACCGCCCAGGGGTGTAATGAGGCCTGATGCCACAGGCGGAGGGCCTTATAGCCCCTGGAAGGTCCGGTATAGCACAGTACTGCCCACCCTGGAGGGTATTATTGCTCTTAGAAAATGGGCACTGTAAAAACTATAAGTTTAATTACAAATTGTTAAGTATAAAATTAGTTTAATATGAATGTTGTAATAAAATAGTTCCTCTGCATGGATTTGAATGCTGTTTTTTTGTTGTTGTTTTTGTTTGCTGGTCGTCATGGTTAACCCCCCCCACTCACACACACACACACACACACACACACGAGCTGTTCGTTTGCTGCTGTGATAGCTCTGATAGCTCAGTGTGTGAGAGCAGACAGTATGCTGCTTGTTATCTCTGGAGTGCCCCATCAGCGATCGTGGTAAGCTGTATACCGCGCTTGAGAGAATGTTTTCTGTGTACCCTTGGTAACAGCTCAGACTTCAACACTCCTCGTGGAAAATGTGAATGGAGTGGCAGAATGAAGTGTGGGTAGGGATTTATCCATCAGAAATTTAATTTCAAATTAAACATTTACAACACATTCACGGTGAAAGCCACATAGATTAATGCAGTCTATCCCAACACAAAAACAGAGAAAATACGGGTGACCAAACGCCAACCCTTCTTTCGTAAGTGCACTCAGAAACAACTCTGAAATAACTTGCCAGTCTCTCAGTTGGTGCCTGCCCGCCGACTCAAGATCAGTCCTTCTGACCTTTTAAAAGACACTCGCTCTCAGAATTCAGAGTCTGCCTGCACCTGCAGAGCACCACTCGCCTGTTCCGGACACCGCAGCTGTCGCCTGCCACAGAATACTCAGCTGTAGCCTGGCGCCTCCACAGTAAGTACAATAAAAGAGTATATTTTATTTAAAAGAAGGCTTTGGCTGGTGCTGGAAATATAGGAGGAGATGACACTGAGCAGATGAAATTACAGTTGCGATCCAGCTACAGAAACAGAAACTGTGTCGCTTAGCGAGGGCAAAAAATGGCGGCGATTTTAAATTTCAGTTATGTGGTTTTAGCCAGTTAGGAAGCAGGGTGGGCACTAGGATTCTTCAGTGGGTGAAGGGGCACTATAGGCTGGTCCTTTTTATTTCCTGGGCATCTATTGAAAGTTAATGTACCCCCCTGGCAAGGGTACTAGCCAATCAGATGCCAGGAAATAAAAAGCCCATTTTCTAAACTGCTTTAGTGGTCTGCTTGGATGATTTCCGGTCATCTGTGATAATGATGCCCAAGTCTCTTTCTTCCCTTGTAATTGCATGCAACTCCCTTCCCAACCTATAGGTGGTATAGAGTTGTGATCTTGGATCAGAGCTGGAAGTAAACTTTGAGCTGGTAATCTTGACCCAGTAGTGCTCTGAGTGAGATCACCAGCAGTCGAACTGGGTGTGGGACACCGAAGATGAGGATCTTTGCACTGCATGAGAAATGCATGAAAACACTGTTTTTGCCAAAACAGGGTGACTTGATTTGATAATAGGGACTGGGTGGAGGGGGTCTGACATAGGGGGTGATGATTTTCCAGTATTTAAAATGGGCCTATATGCAGGGGTGCTGCCTAGGGGGTGCCAATCCCTGCACCTTGCATATACCATCTCCTTAACTGGCAAGAGAGCATGGCAGATTAATCAGCCTGTCTGGCAATACAGATGTAGGGCCACATCATGCATGCAAAAGGTAACACTAACCTTCAAAAATATAGTACACCTGAAGGCATGAGGCACCTCCAGCTATTACCTGGCACTTTATTGCAGGCTATCATTGTGCGCCTAAGTAGGCGTTATCGGCTGTCTCCAGCAGCAAAAGGATCAGATTAAAAACATACGAACATACGAAATTTGCCAGCAGATAAAGGCCTAGAGGTCTATCAAGTCTGCTCGAATGTGCAGCTAGCACCCCTTATTCTGCAGCTGCCCCTCCCTTCCACCCTTCCCCTTCATTAACCCTCCCCCTTGTCCTGTCCCATCCTCGTTTGAAGCAGTCCACTGTTCTACTGCATACCACTTCTGCAGGTAACGCATTCCACCCAGCCACCACCCTCTCTGTAAAAGTGTCTTCTCATCTCCTCCTGAACCTTCCTCGCTCAGTCTCATATCATGGCCCTGGTGGCCCTCCTCCCTACTTTGAACAGCCCCTCTGTACCTGTCTTGTTTATTCCTTTCATGTATTTAAAGGTTTCAATCATGTCCCCCTGTCTCTCCTCTCCTCCAGTGAGTACATGTTCAACTCCTTCAACCTCCCTCATATGATAAGTCCCCAGACCCTTGATCATCTTTTTGTCGCCCTCGCTGCACTCCTCCAGTAACTTAATGTCCCTTTTCAGATACGGACGCCAGAACTGCACGCAGTACTCCAGGTGTGGTCTAACTAATGACCTATACAGTGGCAGAATCACCTCCTCCCTCCTTGAGGATATACCCCTTGCAATACAACCCAGCATTTTGTTGGCCTTTGCAGCTGCCTTCCTACACTGTGCCGAGTTGCTCATTGACCCTGTGATGAGCACACCCAGATCCTTCTCCTCCTCTGTTTGGGCTAGCTGCACTCCCCCTAGCTGGTAAGTCCTCCTTGGGTTCTTCATCCCAAAATGCATCACCTTGCACTTTTTGGCATTAAAGCCCAGTTGCCAGGTGTCTGACCAGGTTTCAAGCTTTGCCAGATCATCCTGCAACCCCTGCCATCCCCTAGGTCATCCACCACCGCGCCAACCTTGGTATCATCA
This sequence comes from Neoceratodus forsteri, assembly GCA_016271365.2. NCBI lineage: Eukaryota > Metazoa > Chordata > Ceratodontiformes > Ceratodontidae > Neoceratodus > Neoceratodus forsteri. The sequence goes on along the minus strand of CM028129.1, from coordinate 437,399,497 downwards.
GCAAACAGACTGATCTTGCTCTTGATGTCCCATGATATGTCTGCAATGAATATCCCAAACAACACTGGTCCCAACACCGAGCCCTGTGGGACACCACTCGTCACTGCCCTTGGGTGTGAGGAGCTCCCCACCACCACCACCTCTGTTGCCTTCCCTGCAGCCAGTTTCCTACCCATCTCACCAGCATTGCACCTGCCCTGTGCCTACTAACTTCCTTCCCAGCCTTCCATGTGGCACTGAGTCAATGCCTTACTGAAGTCCAGATACAGGACATCCACTGCATGTCCCCCATCCAGTTGCCTAGTTACCCAGTCATAGAACCCGACCAGGTTGGTTTGGCAGGATCGGCCACGGATGAAGCCATGCTGTCTGCTGTCCTGTAGTCCTTTGGCCTCTAGGAGGGCCACCAGCCTCTCCTTCAGGATAGTCTCCATTAGCTTACCCACGATGGATGTGAGGCTCACTGGTCTGTAGTTTCCTGGTTCATCCTTGGGGCCACTCTTGTGGAGGGGCACCACATGAGCCATCCTCCAGTCCTGAGATACACACCCCGAATGTAGTGAGGCATTAAATAGGTCTGCCAAAGGTCCTGCGAGGACCTCTGCCAGCTCCTTCAGTACCCTGGGGTGGATGCCATCTGGGCCTGGTGCCTTGTCCACCCTCAGTGCCTTCAAACCCTCTCGAACTCTGTCCTCCATGATTTCCCCATCTGTCACCACTTCCCCCCCGTCTGCCATTTCACCCATCTTGGGTGTCACCCCTCTTCTCTTTAGTAAATACTGAGCAGAAGTACTCATTTAGTGCTTCCTCCTTATCATCACCCTGCTTCCACCCAACCCCCCTCCTTCCTAATCCTTACTATGTGGTCCTTACAGCTCCTTTTCTCCCTGATGTGCTTAAAGAAGTCCTTCTCCCCCTTCTTAATGCCTTGTGCCAGCCTGAGTTCCGTAGATGCTTTGGCTCCCCTTACTGCCCTTGTCCACCTCCTTCGATTCTGTCAAGTACTCCTCTCTGTCCTCCCCCCTCCCTGTTTTCTTGTATTTCCTAAAGGCAGCTCTTTTCTTCCTTACCTTTCCATGACCTCCTTGCTCAACCAGCTCGGTTTCTTAGCTCTAGCCTTCTTGCTCTGGGCTTTGCAGCAGGTTTTGGTTGCCTCCACTATCCCCAACTTTATGAGCTCCCATCTCTGGTTAGTATCCATACTAGATTGAATTCTGGCCAGGTACCCTTTTACCACTTCCCCCATCCTCCCAAAGTCAGCCCTCCTGAAGTCCAGCACTCTTGTGCCAGATTCCACTCTTCCTTGCCCATATCCAATGTGAGCCATACTGAGTGGTGGTCACTCCCTGACAGCGGTTCCTCCACTGTAAGTTCTCTCACAAAGTCCCCATTTGCCAGCACAAGGTCAAGGGTATTCCCTAACCTGGTTGGTTCACTGACCATTTGCAGCAGGAAGCTGTCCTGGAAGGCATCCAGCAGTACCTGCTCCCTTCTGTTCCTGGTTGTTGGGGTGCTCCAGTCCACTTCTGGCATGTTGAAGTCCCCCCACAATCACCACACTACCCTTCTCGCAGGTCCTCCTGATCTGTCCCGCTAGTTCCCTGTCTAACTCCTCCATCTGAGATGGTGGCCTGTACACCACTCCCATTCTAAGACTCCTATTCTTGGAATCCTGGATTTGCACCCAAAGTGACTCTGTACTGCCCTCCTCCCCTTCCTCCCTTACACACTTCAGTCCTTCCTTCACATATAGTGCCACCCCCCCCAGGGAAAAAAGGAAATGGACAAGCTACAGGTCATAGGCAGAGGCATGTGGTGAAGCCAATGACATGCCAGTCACTGGAAACTGTGCCAATGCTATATTTACAATGAGAATTTGAGTAGTAATTATAGCAGGCTGCTAAATGTTTGGCAGCATAATAGATGATGTCTAACAGTGTCTTCCAAGTTGAGATGCGGGGAGATGCTGCTTGAGCTCACCTACTAGAGCGACTGGTTTCTACACCTAAGAGTCCCCACTTGAAGGTCTGGTTCTACCATTGACTTGAAACCAAATAAAATGGACAAGCTTTGTTCTAATCGTTTTGTTTTGTTGTCACAATCTAAATGCCTGTGTTTTCTTTTGTGGGCAAGCGGGGATAGATTATGTGTCTGGTGTTTTGTATATTGGTTTTATTTATTTTATTTAAAATGTGGTCACTGGAAAAGCCACACTGAGATGAAGCTCATTTCCAGGTGCATCACAGACGATAGGGAACAGGAAGCATTATAAAAATATTATATCAAGGTAATAATTTTTAGATAATCGAGTTATGTTTGATTGGATATTAGTGCCGATTTTAATTGCATTTTTGTATATTTATAAAATGTTGTATGGTATTGATTGTAAAGCGCTCTGAGTCCTTGGAAAGGAGCACTATATAAACAAAGTATCTATCTATCTATCTACTGTAGCTGCCAATCAGATTTTTTACCTACAGGGTAGTGTGTGACAATAATGCCCTTTAAATAAGGAAAGGAAACAGTAAAGGCAAGATGAATATGCAGATTAGTGCTAAAAAGCACAGTGAATATGCAAACTAGATGAAAAGACACTTGGAATATGCTAACAAGCACAGAGAGGCACTCCTAACATATAAATGAGTTTCTGACCTAACATTCACCTTGTGAACTTTCTGTTAGAAACCCAATTGTCAGAGGAGAAATGGCTTCACTTCCTCAGACTGGCTACCATTTCTTCAAATCTAGAAATGTTCAGATGCAGTTGCTTTAAGGGTGGCAACTTTTGATCTGAGTAAAAATAAAGTTTTTCAAATCAGCAGTGCAACAAAATTGGGCACAAATTTTGACCCTACCTTTTTTGCACTGTAAAAGAGTCCATGCACCCTCCAGTTTTATTTGATGGTAGCATTTTCTAGGCACACCAAAATGTGAACATTTTATAAATGTTTTAATTTAGTTTTTTTCTCAAGAAAAAAAAAGATGACTGCCACATTTAGCATAGAAATACCACTGTAAACATGGAGAGGGTTATATGGTCAATAAAATAAATAAAAAAAAAACAATTATGATACACTGCATAGGAGTTACCTGGAAAAGTAGAGTTGATAGATATGCTAATAGTTGTATTTATTGTAGCTGAAACTAGCTTTTTTGGAAAAAACATTTTTGTTGCACTGCTGCTTTAAAAATATTTCGTTTTCTCCTCATTTTCCTCATACCTCAATAAAATAGCCATAATGGGAGGTGTGAGAAGGTCAGTCCTCAGGAATAATGGCACAGTGCACTGTAGATAGTGACTTGAACCTTCAGTCATGGTCTTTGTTTACGGTGCCTAGAGCCATTATTCCCTTGCACACCCTCCAACGCCTCAGTTAGTGCTGTAACAGTCAACAGTAATAATAACATATATTATACAGGATGCAGTTGTGCATAATGAGACAGAGTGTAGCATACACCATAGGTACACAGGTGCAAAATGTGCATAACAGCAGGAACTGTGTATGGTAAACAGGACAACCACGGAGGGCCAGCAATCAACCAATGATCATAACCTTCAGTCTGGGAGAGGGGTTAGGGGGTAGGAGCAGAAATGAACTGTGTGGGCACAGAGCAGGGGTCTTAATGAGAACAGAGAAGAGACCAAGCAGAAGTGAATGGGGGGTCCAGAAAACAGAAAATCTGAGGAAAAAGAATGCCTGCCCTGCAGAAGTATTAAAGAAAGGGAGAAGAAAGGTGTGAGTGTCAAAGGTCCTGAGACAGATGGATGGGGGAGGAGGGGTGGGAGCAGAGGTATTAGGGGAACAAGTAGAACCAGAACTTGGTTGTAAAGATGGCAGAGTAGTAGAGACACCAGCTAGCAAGGGAAGGGAAGGAACGTGGGAGACAGCCCAGGTCAAAATGTGCTTTCCATTTGATAATAGTGATAGTATACTCTAGAATTTGTTGTGTGTAACCATTAATCACCGACAGAGGAGGGCTCTGCCGGTGGATTAATGCCTGCTGGGGGGGTTGGTGCCTGAGGGAGCAGCCCGAGGGGTCAAACCACCCAGCGGGCATTAATCCCCGGCAGAGCCCGACACTGAAGGTGATTAATGCGCTTGTAAATTAGGCTTGTCGCGGCGACGACGAGCCTATGTTACCGGCATCACCTGCGGCGAGCAGCGGGAGCCCTACGGACACAGCACACGAGACAAAGACGTGGGCTGGCTGTCAGGCTCCTGCAGCTGTCGCATTGGAGGTGCACTGCTGGGCTCCTGGGTGGGTGGGTCACTGGGGTTCCAGGACTGGCGCGGAGAGGATGTCTGTCTCTGGTTTGGCTTGCCTGCAGGCGTGTGGTCGGGGGCCGGGGAGGCTCACGCTCAGTGCCTGGTGCCTTCGGGTCAGATGCTTCTTGGTCACGCAGAGGACAGCGGGGCTTGGCAGCTCTGTGGCGCCGCCGGTGGGGGCTCGCGGTGGTGACGGAGTAGACGCCTACCCTCTGGTGCCTCCATGGTGACAGCTGGTACTGACCGAGCGGGCGTTACCTGTGGGTTAATACCCGCTCGGTTTCATTCATCTGTGGCACTTTGGCAAATCCGGAGGCTCCATTCCGGCGGGCTGCAGTGAGCCGTGTTACAATACTACTTAAATATCTAATAACAGAATTTGACCAACAAATGGCAAAATACAGATGAAGCAGTTCTTAGCAGTAGCATTAAGCACAGAGTTCCACATTACCCCTGGAAATAGTGGCTGGACTGTGGCAATGGTGATGGGGGCAAGGATAAATCATTGTCTGGGCTCCTATATGCCACTGGGATGTAAAAGATGACAGTAAAAGACAATCTGTGGTGTTTCGTTGGGTGATGGACAAAAATATAAGGTGTTTGCAAAAAATTTACTCTAGTCTCTTGGTAAATAAATGTATGTAGTGGTTGACTGGGCTGAAATAAAAAATGCAGAACATTGTATAACATGACTATGACACAGCAAGATACTGCCTCAACCTAGGTATGGGGCAAAATAAAGAGATCCAACCCCATTTCTTGTAATTTTTGGGAAAAACTGCTCACATGCTGTTTAATTAAACCTTTTATCTTTGTGCTTTTATTTCTTCAGAATCTTACTGGCTGTTCATGCTTGAGTTCCATGCCATTAGAGAATGCCACAGCTGTGCCTGGGAAATGCCCAAGCCCTGGCTGTCAGGAAGCCTTCCTTACTTTTCTGTGTGTGATGTGTGCCTGCAGCTTGATCGGGGCCATGGCACAGACTCCATCTGTTATCATACTGATCCGGTAGGTATGCTGCCTAATGAGGGTTGTGGGTGGGCCATGTTACATCCAGTTCATAGAGCATGTACAGCCAGCTTGCAGTGGTCCTACATTTGCATCAGGATGGGGGGGGGGGGTCCAGTGGCTACCTATAAATTATTCAGGTACTTTTTAAGTAGCCAACTAGCCACTAAAAATAAAATGTCTCATACGACCATTAGCAATTATTATTACATGTTTAATTATAGACATAATTATGTCAGTTGTGGCCATCTGTAAAGACATTTAATCAATAAATTGTCTTCATCAGCAGGGTCCGCTGCACCTGCCTACATTGTTCCCGATGCTTTATTATGTCTGGCATCATTCTGCTTGCTCCAGCTGACTCACTGGCTGAACAGTAGAGTTACCGCTCATGGCGCCAGTGACCAGAGTTCAGGAACAAGCTCATGCCCTCAAGGTCCAGCAGGGGCGAGGAGGATCAGGTGTCTCAGAGGACACTCTCCTCCTTCAGGCAGGGAGGGCAGCTAGCTCCACTGCTATACTGCCATCTGGGTGACCAGTGCAGCTGGAGCAGTTTATGGGAGGACGTCGATAGGCACTGCACCATGCATGCTCACGTGTGTGTGTGCTTGGCATGCCCTTGTCATCGACATCCTAGGGAAGATCATAAGAAGCACGGAGCTAGATGGCACTGACCTGCTTGCAGGCCCCATGCCTGGCTATCTGGGTGCTGCCTCCCACAACCAGATCCTTCTGTGGTGGAGGTAAGTGGCACTCTGCCACTCTTGCCAGATGGGAAAGCTTTGGAAGAACATAGAAAGGTTTGAGGTAAGTCCCAGGAGATGCTAGGGTGATGGGGATGGGGCAGGTCAAGCAGATGGGGCCGACCAGAAAGCAGGGGGCTTAAAGCAAAATTCTGCTTGCCGCTGGTTGCACTACAACATTGTATCATTCCCTATGGCACATTCTGCAACCTATCCCCCACTTACGCAAAGTGGGGCAACATTAAGGCCCTATCCACACTGTGCATTTGAAACCATTTTAACTCTGTTGAAACAGTTTAAAAGTTTTGGGTCCAGATTATAGCATAGTTCAATCTGTTCCACAAACCATTTTCTGAAACTGTGTTTTAGTCCTGCTTGGAAGTAGGCTAGAGGACAGTTTCAGAGCCACAATGTTTCCTTTAACTAAGTTAGTAGTGTGGACAAGTGCTGCAGCTTTGGTAACGTGAACCAATCACAACTTTAAACTTTAAAGTTTTGGCTTCACCAGTCTTGGAAAGTCAAAAAGAATGGATTGGTAAGCATGTGATGAGCAACCAATTTGAACCTTCACCCTTTCTTCCATCTTTGGAAATACTCTTATTCTCCAGTGTCCTAGCATACGCTGAAGCACCTGCAGTGCCTTGTGTCAGTGCCACAGTAGTGCATGGGACTCAGCTGAGTCTTCACAGTATCAGACAGTCAGAACACAGTCTGAATGCTTTGCACACTGTTCTTAAATCCAGTTTTAGAAATGTGTTAGGATATACTGGCCTTAGTTTGCACTATATTTACTCTGTTACTTTGTTTTACGTTATGTATATGATGTATTCTTCTATGTACCCTTTCCTCGGGTCACATTTGGTAATGAGTCTTGGTTCAGTGGACTTTTCCAAGTCACCAGTTTCTAAATAATTATGTAAAATAAATATATATGAGTGCCAGGATCTCGTGCTGTGGCAGTGGCTGCCTGGCAAGTCATTGAGCATGGAGGGTGGTGCCAACAAAGTGGATTTTAATAACTAGGGAGACAGAAAATAAAAAAGAGACCTGTGCTGAAACCGAACATAAAGAAAACATATAGAATTAATTGACAACACCGCAGACTTACCATTCCCTTTTTGTCATTGTTTGATGAAGGCAATGCCTTATTTGAGCAACCGAATAGGTGGGAGCCATAGTGTGATACATCTCCTACACTAGAAAGCTTATGATAGAGCCACAGTGTGATAAATCTCATACACTAGGAGGCTCATGATAACGTCACAATGTGATAAATCCCCTACACTAGGAGGCTTATGAAAGAGCCACAGTGTGATAAATCTCTTACACTAGGAGGTTTATGATAGAGCCACAGTGTGATAAATCTCTTACATTAGGAGGCTCATGATAGAGTCGCAATGTGATAAATCCCCTACACTAGGAGGCTCATGATAGAGCTACAATGTGATAAATCTTCTATACTAGGAGGCTCATGATAGAGCCACAGTGTGATAAATCTCCTACATTAGGAGGTTTATGACAAGAGCCACAGTGTGATAAATCTTCCCACACTAGGAGGCTCATGATAGAGCCACAGTGTGATAAATATATACTAGGAAGATCATGATAAAGTCACAGTGTGATAAATACAGTACGCTAGGAGGCTCACAGTAGAGTCACAATAGAATAAATCTCCTACACTTGGAGGCTCGTGATAAAGCTACAAAGTGATAAATCTTCTACACAAGGACGGTTATGATAGAGCCACGTTGGGATAAATCCCCACTATCATTGTAAGCTTTACATGATCTGTACTGAGTTGTGCCATAGCATGTTAGTGGCACATGCATGGCATATTCAGAGTCTGCATAATCTAGAGCAGGAACAATCATCTGAGTTGCCACTTTGTTACCAGCTGAGGCATATGAGATTTATTAACCAAAAACAAAAAAAAGTGCTCACAAGGACGGTGGTGCTCCTTGACAAGTCAGTCCATATCGCATTCAAATAAGTTGGGCACTCACCACCTCAGATTAAATTTATACCAAGCTCCAGCTTTAGTTGCTCTGTTGTCCTGTATTAAAAGTGACAATCACACATCTTGCTCAAAACAAAGTATAGACAGGTCTTTGATAAAGGACTATGATCAGAAACTTGTCAGGTGGGCATTGGTCTGTGTGTACTTTGTCTGTGAGCAAGATGTGTAATTGCCACTTTTAATAAAGGACAACAGAGCAACTAAAGCTAGGGTTTGGTATTAGTTTAATCTGAGGTGGTGAGTGCCCGACTTCTTTCAACGTGATATGATATTTATTGTATACATGGCAAATAACCTTTTGTGTGCTGCCTGTGGAGGTAGACAGTGTGACCTATGGTTAGGGCAAATGATAGGGAGTCAGGAAATCCCAGGTTCAAATACTCAGCCTAGACACTGGCTTGTTTTTGAACCCTGGGTGAAGTCACATCGCTTGATCACTGTACTTGATCAGATTCCCACTGAAAATGAGATGTCACATCTCATTTGTGCCATGCAAATGTGAAATTAAATTCAAGAGCTAAGCTGGGAGTTTCAAATGAATTATTTGGGAGAAGTCTCTTTCAGGGAAGGTGTGAATCTTTTGTGGTTCCGGTTTGGAATGGTTCAAAGCCAAAGTAATGTTTTTTAAGAGTCTTGTTTCCTAACTGCTCTCAAACTCCTAATTTACACCGAATTTGCATATACAGGCTGGGAGGTTTGAAAACCTTTTTCAGAACAATTGTTTGGTGGGGTTGGGGTGGGCAACTAAAAAAAATAGTTCCCCCTTTTCTAGTCTCTTGTTTCCAGTCACATAAGAGGTATACTCCAAAATACTTTGGAAATCATAGCCCATGTGCCTTGGTCAGAAATGTGACTGATATCTACTGCGGTGCGATAAGTAAAATCTGGTGTTATGGAGAAAATGTTGTACATAAAAAAGTTTAGTAAATACCATCTCTAGTAAATACCATTTTTTTCACTGTGCCCCATCCCCCCCCGGGAGAGTAGAGCTGTCCTATGGATGCTCGGTCCTCTCCCACCCCTGCCGACAACCAGTGACCTGAACTCGCTCCCGAACCTGGGTCACCGGCGCAATGCGAGATGTGGCTTCCAGCGCCTCAACCCTCAGCACCACTGGGCCAGCCTATTTACATTATCTTTGATGGCACTTGTATATGTATGAGACTGTGTTATGGCAGATTTCTTTTTTCTACTGGACAGAAGAATTAGAAAACTAGTAAAATTTCCTCCTTAGGCAGGCAACTCAGGAGTTGCCTGCCTGAACTGTGATAGCGTGTCAGCTGCTTTTTAATGAAACTCAATGTACTGTTCGTGCCGCTTTCTATAAGTTTAGTGTAGGGCCGCAGGTCCACCTTGTAAATGAGCTTGCTCAATGGTGCCTGCCTGGATAAATAAAGATATTGATTGATTGATTGATTGATTGTTTGTTTGTTTGTTTGTGTTGTACATGATGCCTCATATAGTAAAAGAGTGACATTATATACAGTTTGGGTGAGGTGTCCACAAATGAAAAGATAAGACTGTGTTATAGTAGTAAATTTTAAAATGTGCACAACTTTTGGAACGTACACAACTTTTAGAATACGCACAAGAACATTTGAGCAGCCACTGAATTCCATACATAATAAGTCCAAACCATATGCTATAAAACATTAGGCGGTACAGTAGGTAACTCGGATTTTTTACCCATCCTCAGTATGGGATGCCTTGATAAACCACGCAAGCTTAACTCACATGATTTATTAGGTATCCCACACCTCAGGTCTATAAAATACCTTGTTACACACACCTCCCCATGCATCAGTCTAGTAATTTAAGTGCTCTGTCTCTTTTTTTCTGTATAATATTTTATAATGAAAGAAAGAGATTATTTTGCTAGGCTCAGAATGGGAGAGTTTCCATTTGTATTTTTTAAAAGCAGAATGCTGTATCCCAATCCTGGGCTATCCTGGTCAGATCAAGACAGAAGACAACCCTAACTTTAGTTTAAATACAGTATCCCCCCCCCACCACACACACACATAATCAGGCTGACAGTAACTATCAGTTGCATTTCTGATCAAGTCACATTAACTCTTTTCAACTAAATTAAAAAGGATCCTGTGTCATCTCAACATGGAAACACATGACCAACTTTTAACTAGACATTTTACCTAGTGGCAAGGTTACCTGCTGCTTATTAGATTTAAATTCAACGCTTGTACCTGTTGCATGGATGTAATTATTTTTCCGACTTTAGGCAGTCGGAAGCAGCAGCCATGATAATGATTTTTGAAGGCAGCAGCAGCCCATTCCTGATTGATGGAAAATGTAACTGGAGATGTGTTAATTAAAACTGTGTGATAAGACTGAACCTTGCTCTTTTTTCTTCCCCCTCCTCGCTTCAGGACAGTGAACCCTGAACTCAAATCATACGCTCTAGGAGTTCTGTTCCTGCTCCTGCGACTTCTTGGTAAGAATTACTTTTTTTTCCAATTTGATAGGTTGACATTTTTAGAGTTGAGGACAAAGTGTTAAGCTTTTATTTTAAAGTGGCTGGGGTGAAATGTTTCAGACTGAGACTGCAGAGAGGGCACATCATTAACCTTGGGTATTTTCCTGTGTATATGTTCGTATGTGTCTGTGTGTGTGTATCATTCTCTCTCTCTCTCAGAGAAAGAATCTATCATTCTCTCTTCTTCTCTCTCTCTCTATATATATATATATATATATATATATATATATATAGAGAGAGAGAGAGAGAGAGAGATATTATAAATAAATAATAGAAAAGTGTGGCATACCTTCATTAGACATCCCTCCCCAAGATGGAATTATTTGTTTGAGTATACCACATTTTCCTATCATTTGTTTTGTACAATACATAATCACAGATATCTTTGTGTTTACTTTTATTAGGGATTTAAAAAAAAATTCTAGTAATGCAGAATTTAACTTTTTTACCTAATGTTGTGAGTGGAAAGGAATTAATTAATTGCTGGCAGTATCAAATTGAAATTTTTTTTTTTTTTGTATACTTTATTTGTAGCACTCCGAATGCCCAGGGCATCCTTCCAGAGCACCCACACAACTCTCTTTCTACTCCCAGTCTGAAACCCACACATCTATCTCCCTCTCGATCCATGGCAGGTCCAGCCACCTGGATCACCCCCCGGGGGCCGCCCACCGTTGGCGGCCTGTCTGGAAATTAGAGGGACCTACCGTGAGATTGGGATGCCCAGCGGGACATTATGATGTGGCAGGTCTGACGGCAGGATGTGGGAAGGCCCCTGAGGTCTCCTTCATCACCGCTGGTCACTGGAGGCTGTTTCCTTAGGTGGTTGCCCCTCGGAGTTCTGGACATGCAATGATGTCCAGTGGCACAGCGTGCCGACATCCACCAGAACTCTGCCCCTTGCAGCTGCATCACTGCTTCTTCCCTGCACTGCCTCTGACCACCATCAGAGGCTGCCCAGGAGCAGCATATACCCCAAATCCCTCCCCAGGAAGGGAGAGCAGTCCTAAGGACGCTTGATCCCTTCCCTCCCCTGCCGACCCCTGATGGCCCGAGCTCGTTCCCAAACCCAAGTCGCTGGCATGGCGCGAGGTGTGGCGCCCAGCACCACTGGTCCGGTGCGAAATATTTTCCTTTTTAATGTTATATCTTAGTTTTAGGCTGTGAACGCCTTTTTTAATGAAAATCTGGCTTTGTCGTTCCGATAGGAAAGTTAAGAAATGTGTGTACTAATGTCATAATTGATTAATTATTCTATTTATGATGTCATAATAAATGTATTGCGCATGTCACGATTTGGTAATTAGTGTATATATGTACTTGATTAGTAGGCTATTATAGAGTGATAATGTCATAATTGATTAATTAGTGTAGTATAGCACTGGTAAACCTGTCCTTTTCCTGGGGGGGGAGGTTTACCCACATAGCATATAGTATACACATATGGGCTGCAGTTGAAGTTTATAGTGGAAAACTATTGCCCCGAGGGTGAAAAAGTGATTGACAGTGGATTATAATGCTAAAGCCACCAGCTTGAAGATATTAGAAGATATCACGGAGGCAGTATAGCGCAGTGGTTTAAGGCTGTGAGCTGCAAATCTGGTGACATCCAGCAGACCAAACCTGGGTTTGAATCCCACAGCTTCCACTTGCATACTGTGTGACTCTGAGCAAGTCACTTAACTTCCCTGTGCTCCCAGGTCGCACCTGTAAAAAAGCTTTCAGTTTAGTGTGCTACAACTGGGGAAAAAAAAAAATATTTCCACCAGAGGTCACTTTTTTTAACCCAAGGGACAGTAGTTGCGCACTATTAGCTGACAACTTCAATCCATATTTGTTTTAGTAAACTTTCTTTAATGACAAATTTGTACAGCTTTTTGTGCTGCTGTAAAGAAAGGTACGGTTATTGTATGTAAGAACTTACCATAACAGTGGATCTTAGAGAGGATCTCTTGCAGCAAGCCACACCTATGGAACAATAGCCACGAGGCACTAAGACCACATGGAAACTTTTCTAGCTAGCAGTCTTCTTGGGGGGGGGGGCACCCACTCTGATGTCATACGCCAATGTCACCCTATCCTATAAGAGTGGTCGGCCCCCATGCCCTCCTCAGTTCCCCCGCTTGAGACCATAAGCCACCTAGACCCAGTTGAGGGGAATCAGGGGGAACCAAAGGTACCGCCAGAAAAAAAAGCAATGGAGGAAGAGGAACAGACAGAGAAGGGCCTTCCAGGCCTAAGGGGGAAAGAGGGCGGTACGGCATGGCCTACTGCAAGAGATCATCTAGAAGATCTACTCTTATGGTAAGTTCTTATGGAACTGTACTGTCTGACTTCAAGGGTATCTCTTGCAGCAGGCCACACGTATCCCAAGCTGTTCTGACATGGAGAAATGCAGTCTGGATGGTAGAAAATCAAGAGCCTAAGAAAGTAGGTCCTGAAGAACAGCTAGGCCGAAATTGGCCCTGCTCCTAGAAGCAATGTCCAGACTGTTGTGCTTGGTAAAAGTGTGGACAGCACTTCAAGTAGCAGCAGCACAGATCTCTGCAGCTGACACAGTCTAGAAACAGGCAACAGAAATGACGATGCCTCTGGTGGAATGGCCACAAACAGCACCCTGTAGCAGTAAGTAATACAGTTGGCCAAGCACTTGGACAAACACTGTTTTGAAATAGGAAAGCCCTCTTTCCCATTGGTGAAAGAAACAAACAACTGAGAGGACTTTCTGCAGTCCTTTGTATGATGGCTGTACTAATGTAGAATTCTGTGCACATCTAAAGCGTGGATCAGTGCTTTCTCTGGATTGGCATGCTCTGGAACATAAACAGGAAGGTGGATGGACTGATTTAGCATAAACCCTTAAAAAATCTTAGGAAGAAACGTAGGGTTAGTACGCAAAGACACCCTGTCTTTGTGGAAAACCAAATAAGGCTGCTCGCACATGAGTGCCTGTAGTTCTGAAATTCTTTGAGCAGAAGTAATAGCAACTAAAAATGCTTTCCATGACAGAAAACATAACTTGCATGTTGTGGCTGGCTCAAAAGGAGTCAAAGTTTTTTCAACACAAAATTCAAGTCTCAAGGCGGGACTGGATTGCAGATAGGAAGCTTCAGTTGAAGAATGCCTCTCAAAAATGTGTGGGACACCTCCACTTCTGCCACTGTACGGTCAACAATAGACACATGGACAGCAGATGTGGCAGACGTGTGCACCTTAAGAGAGGAGTACTAGGCCGGAGTCTGAAAGGGACAGCAAGTACTCCAGAATCTGATTCACTGGACAAGTGACGGGACCCAGCTAATGTGAGGCAGCCCACAGCACAAAATGTTTCCACTTCACAGAATAAGTGCCCCTGATGAAAGGCTTCCTAGTTGCCACCAGGACATCAGCCACCTTGGGTGACACCCCAAACCGAGCTGTGGCTATGTCCTCAAGAGCCAAGCGTGAAGATGCAGGGATCTGAGGTCCAGATGGAAGAGGTACTGGAAGTTCCACTGTCAGCTGTTGCAGTAAAGGGGACCAGATCTGATGAGCTCAGACGGGGGCGATGAGGATCATTGTGGTTCCTTCCATCTGGAGTTTGATCAGAACCCTCTGAAGCAGGAGGAAGGGAGGGAATGCATACAGAAACCTCCCTTTCCAAGAGACAACACCAGGCCCTGGATCAAGCGAGCAAAAAAGCGTCAGCTTTGCGTTGAGCAGGGATGTGAAAAGGTCCAACTCTGAACATTCCCACCTGTTAAAGAAGAAGAAGAATCAGCATTTATATAGTGCTTTTCATACACAATGTATCTGAAAGCACTTTACAAGCAGTGCTAGACTGGTAGTGAAGTGATTGAATGTGTAGTGGCAACCATGTACCCAGTACTGGGTTCAGGAGCTCTCACTCATACATTTTTGATTGCAACTGACTTAGGCTGTCCATCACGACATTTTGGACACCTGGAACATGGACGGCCGACAGTTCTAGACCATCTTCCAGAGCTCAGTTCCAGAATCTCATCACTTCCCGACAAAGAGGGTATGAGTGAGTGCCCCCCTGTTTGTTGATGTAGTGGACTACACTGATATGGTCCATCTGCACTAGCAGAAGACCCAGGATTAGCTGAGTCTGTAAGGCCTGCAAGGCATAAATAGCGGCCTGCATCTCCAGGACGTTGATCTGGAGAGAGGACTCCAGTTTGGATCACATCACTTGTGTTTGGTGGGGCCCTAGATGAGCCCCCCACCCCAGCCCTGAAGCATCTGTTATGAGAATTTGCTGTGGGGGAGGAATGAGGAAAGGAACCCCTCTTAACAGGTTGCTGGGTTCCATCCACCAAAGTAGAACATTTTTCACAGGAGAGGAGACTAGGACCTGCTGTTTCATGTCATCGATACGTTGGTCCCACTGGACCCTGAGTGTCCATTGGGGTACCCGCATGTGTAGCCTGGCTAGAGGCACAGTGGCTATAGATGCAGCCATCAGGCCCAAGAGCCTGAGGAATGTTCTGGCTGAGACATAGCTGCTGTTGTACAGCAAGTGGGCTTGGGCTATAAGGCAGTCTGCCCTGTTCAGGAAGACCATACCCTGAGCTGTATCCAGGACTGGCCCCTATATACTGAAGTGAAAATAAAAAACGGTAGGCACTCGAGTTGAAATGACACTCAAGTAATGGCAAAGTGAGTTTTATTTAGGCATAAAGACAACGCTCTGACCTCGGTGTGGCAGGGCAAGGAAAAGCTCTAGAGACCTCTGTACTTTCTGCTCCCTCAAGACTATTAGAACAGCACCTTCTACTTGTCTTTTCTTGCTTTCTCTCATCTTTCTGTCTACAGGCAGGCCACCTGTAGTACGTTCTTGTACTATCCCTTTTTCTTTCCCTGGTCTCCGGGTGCCTTCCTCCCTCTATATAGTCTCCCGTTTTAAAAGCAAAGGTCCGGGCACGAATGTGCGCACAAGCGCCAGCGCGAACATGTGAGACCTTACCGCACGGATGTGCAGATCTTGCCCTCGTGATTGTGCAAGGCAGTAGGTGCGCACATCAAGGAAATAAAGTTAAAACACCCATTCTAAAAAGACTAGCTGATGTGCAAATTATTCTTGGTGTTTTACAAGTTCCTGTGCAGTTTTTAAGTAGGTCTTGGGATGAATAATGAAGTACTCGCTACGGCGGCGGTTGCTGCAAGGCTGAAAGTGCGTCTGCAAAGCTGCACAGTGATTCTGAGCCAAAAAGGAATTTGCATAATATGTATTTTCTTAGTTTTATGCCCCAAAGAGTTCTATTAGTCTGTGCACCTGAAATTCCTTTTGGTTATGTTATAGGGATGCTTACTCTGGTACAGAAGGTTCAGTTGCCCAAAGTCCCTTTACAGTCTCCTATTTTTCCCCTTTTCCTTACAGAGAGTTATGTGGAAAATGTGTAAGCATTTGTGGTGCACAGTGTTGCTCTGTGCTGTACTAAATAAGCATGCTTGAAAGTTTATGTTTTATTTTTCTGTTAGGCATTTGCTGTTAGTATTTAATAATACTAGTTTTCAATCCATTGTTTTACCTGCAGGAGTCGTTTGGGGAGTGTCCTTGCTGCTCAGCACTCTACACTGTCTCTACCTCCTATAGTGCTCGCCGGCCCTTTTCTTGTGTCTTAAATAGGTAGAAGAAAGGTAGGAGTGGCCTGAGTAGCATGTCCCTCCCCATTTCAGACTTATTTCTTGATGTAGGCTTTCAAATAAGTTGCCTGCACTGTATAGTTACTTATTGTGATTACTGATATCAGTGCTGTATGAACAAGAAAAATATATGTGTTTTAGCTAAGTTTGGTTTCAAACAGGTATTAGGGGTGGAACCTTCCTTCATCACATGACCAGTACCTGTTATATAAAGCACTGTGAGACCTAGAGTCAGTAGAGTGGTGGACTCTCAGCAGTCCAGACCCTAGTTTTCCTAGTGGTCGATTATTGCTTTCTGTAAAAGTAATTGCCTGATTTGATTTGTTATTCCTTTACTTTATGTCCACTTTATTGTTTGGTCGTTCAGTTCACTGCTTTAAGTTAAAGATTCCTGCCTTTATTTTATTTTTTTTTATGCTGAATAAAAGCTGTTTATGTTCAACGGATCCTGGTGTCTGCCTCCATCCATACCCACAGCCTACTACACTTGGTGGCAGTGGTGGGATCCATTAAGATGTCTGTGCTGGTGGTGGATTGATGTGGCATACCACACCAGGTACCCAGATGGAGGCCAGAAAGGAAACAGCGATTTCAGCACAACCCGGTGCCACTGGAGTCCAGACTCGTAAGATGGCAGAATGCACCCAAGAGCCCTTGTTGTCCGAGTTGGAGGATGTAAGGCGAAAGACCAAATGAGAGGGAATGGAAGAAGAAATGAAGGGGATGACCTGAAGGGGGCCACTGCTGCTACATTTGGAGAGCCTGAAGGATTCCCTCTGGAGAACATACAGGAATTACTGAGGTGGCTTTGCATATGCCAAAATGGACTTGGAGAAATGGAGAGAGGAGGAACATAGACAAAATGAGGCCCGCTGGACTGATACGCTGTGGGCTGTACAAACAATGGGGAGCCCTAGGTCCAGTTCACAGAGAGAGATGGATGGGCCCAGAGACATTAAGATCTCCAAGCTAACAGGCTTAGACAACATAGAAGCGTATTTGACTTCTTTTGAAAGGGTAGCTGAGGCTTGCCACTGGCCATGGGACCAATGGGTGGTGCGTCTGGCACCACATTTGTCTGGTAAAGCGCAGTTGGCTTACAGCCATATTGACTCTAAATTTGCCAATGACTATGATCAAGTTCATCAGGCCATACTAAAAAGGTATGACATAAGTGTGGAGACTTATAGGCAATGCTTCAGAACCTTCAGATTCCACACAGTAGATTCCCCTCAAAAAGCATATACTAGATTAAGGGATTTGTGTTATAAGTGGCTGCAGCCAACAACCCAGACTATCGGATCAAGTTCTGGAATGAGTGATATTAGAACAATTCATTAGGATCCTGCCACAGGACGTTCAGACCTGGGTGAGGGAGCACTGCTCAGAGACTGCTCAAAAAGCTATAGACTTGGCCGAGGACTACCTTACGGCCAGTCCGACCCATATCAAGGGACCCTCTAGACCACGCAGACCCCCCACCCATGGTAAGGCCTCCTACTACTACTACTGGGAATGTTACTGCTCCTACACAAACTGCTTCAGGGGTGACATCAAGAGGGGGTAGACAGTACAATCCTGACATCATTTTCCACTTGTGTCATGAAAAGGGGCATATTGCTAGATTCTGCCTGCAAAAGAAGAAAGACCCAGGTCCTTTAGCTTTGGCATGTTGGGGGCAGTATCTCACCAGGGTACAAGTAGCTGGAAAGGATGTCCCTGCCCTCGTAGACTCAGTGAGCCAGCAGACACTAGTCCAGTCCAAGCTATTGCCAAATACAAGCACAAGTGAGACAACCGGGGTGACCTGCATTCATGGAGACTTTCACTATTATCCAATGGAGAGAATCACATTGACTGTACAAGGGACGGAACAGCCAATGAAGGTGGGACTTGTACCAGGACTACCTGTCCCTGTATTTATTGGGCATGACTTTCTTGATTTTGACCAGTTAATCATAACCAACCCCATCCTGAGTGCCATTACTATTAGAGCACAAGCCACTCAAGAAAGGACATTGGCACAGATATACCCATTTGATGAGGGCATTTATGGTACTCCTGGGAAGGATAGAAAAACAAGAGACAACTGAAAGAGGAATAAAAGACTGTGGAACTTGAAACATATGGACATATCTGTGTCTCTTGATATAGGTGCTAAACATGATATATTTATTAAAGAACAACGTGCTGATCAGACATTAATCCCTTTCTTTTCCCAGGTTGTTACACGAGACAGTTCTACAACATATCCCAGGTTAGTTATGCATAACGATTTGTTTTACAGAGAGTGTAAGAATACATCTACTGGGTTAGTTGTAGAACAGTTATTGGTCCTGGAGCACTATAGACAGCAATTAATGCATATAGTGCATGATATTCCATTGGCTGGGCATATGGGAAGGGATAAGACCTTAAGTTGGTTACTGTTCAGGTACTACTGGATGGGGATACATGAGCATGTATCCAACTTTTGTAAGAGTTGCCCAGAGTGCCAACAGGTAGCACCAGTGACTAAAAAGGATAAAGTACCCATGCATCCCCTTCCCTTGATTGACACACCCTTTCAGAGAATAGCGATGAAACATAGAAACATAGACGCTGACGGCAGATAAGGACTGCTTGGCTCATGTAGTCTGCCCATTTCCATGCATCCACCACACTCTCTGTGAAAAAATACTTCCCCACATTGCCCCTGTGCTGTCCCCCCTCTATCTTCAAATTGTGTCCCCTCGTTCTTGCACATCTCTTTTTCTGAAAGATGCTACCCTCTTGAACTTTGTTGATTCCACTGAGGTACTTAAACGTTTCTATCATGTCCCCTCTTCCCCTTTTCTCAAGGGTATACATATTAAGCTCCTTTAGCTCTCCTCAGATGGCTTCTCTTGCAGACCCTGCACCATTTTAGTTGCCCTCCTCTGAACTGCCTCTATCCTGTCTATGTCCTTCAGGAGATGGGGTCTCCAGAATTGGATGCAGTACTCCAGATGGGGTCTCACCAACTGTCTGTACAGGGGGATAACAACTTCCTGTTTTCTGCTGGTGATGCCTCTCCCTATACATCTCAGTATCCACCCAGCCCGCTGTACCGCCTTCTCAAATTGCTTGCCAACCTTAGGGTCATCCGATATGATTACCCCCAGGTCTTTTTCCATTTCTGCTGTTGTTACTACCTCCTCCCCCACTGTGTAATCTTCCCCTGGGTTTTTGTTTCCCAGTTGCATTATTTTGCACTTCTTTACATTGAATCCAAGCTGCCATACTTCTGACCGATGGATGTGGTAGGGCCTCTACCTAAAAGCAGCAAAGGAAATCGGTGTATTCTGGTACTTTGTGATTGCACCACAAAGTATCCAGAAGCCATCCCATTAAGAACAGTCACCACACCAAAGGTAGCAGAAGAGCTTCTGAAAATATTTAGTAGAGTTGGAGTTCCCCGTGAGATCCTAACCGATAGAGGCAGCAATTTCCGCTCTGCCTTGTTGAATCGGGTTGTACCAGTCCTTAGGCATTGGGGCAGTGTATATGTCACCCTATCACTCACAGACTGATGATTGGTCAACGGTTCAACAAGACCCTTAAGAAGATGCTTCTTGTGAAGTAATGTGACAAGATGAGGAAAGATTGGGAGTGTGCCTTCCATTCTTGATGTTTGCCAATAGGGAAGTTCCCCAGGCTTCCATAGGATTTTCCCCATTTGAATTGTTGTATGGGAAAAATCCCCATGGACCCTTGGACATCATCAAGGAACAATGAGAAAATGTCGACCTCCAGTCGACTATATAATACAGCTGCGACAACGACTGGCTCAGTACCTAACATTGGCCCACCAACAGAATAAAGGGAAACAGAAAGAACAGAAAGAGTATTATGACCAGGGTGTGGGAGATAAATAATTTTCTCCAGGAAACAAGGTTTTGTTATTATTGCCATCCACTGACAGTAAGTTAGCAATGAAGTGGCAAGGTCCATACATAATACACAGGCAAACAGGTCCCGTTAATTATGAACTGGAATTGCCAGACAGGAGGAAAAAGCCATCAGATCTACCATGTCAACCTTTTAAAGAAGTGGGTAGACTGGGTTACCCCCCCCCCCGTTTAGCATTATTTGTACATCCAGAACAGCTAGCATCTGAATTAGAACAAGTGTACCAGAGACTAGAAACTGCCAGGAGGTACAAGGATTTGAGTATTAATTCAGAGCTGAAACCCAAACAAAGAGAGGCCCTTGACGCACTCCTAGTAGAGTTCCAACATATGTTTATGACCACACCCGGGATAGCACACGGGGTACAGCATAGGATATACATTAAACAAGCAAACTCCATCAGGCAAAAACCCTACAGGCTCCCAAAGAGAGTAAGGGAGGATATAATAGAGGAGGTGAAGAAGATGCAAAGACTAGGAGTCATTGAACCCTCCTCTAGTGAATGGCGTTTCCCGATCGTGGTGGTTAATAAAAAAGAGGGTGGCATTAGACTGTGTCTGGATTTTCGCCGTCTCAATTCCATCTCTAAGTTTGATGCATATCCGATGCCCAGGATCGATGATATCATCGATCACCTTGGAAATGCACGGTACATCAATACTCTGGACTTGACCAAGGGGTACTAGCAGATACCATTGCATGAACAGGATAGGGAGAAAACCTCCCTCAGTACCCTTTTGGGCCTATTCCACTTTACCACCATGCCCTTTGGGCTTCATGGTGCTTCAGCGACCTTCCAGAGGTTTATGGATAACATCTGGAATATAGCTCTGCCTACCTAGATGATGTGGTGGTACATAGTCTGAGTTGGGAAGCACACTTAGAACATCTCAGATGTGTGTTTGAAGCCATCTCCTAAGCAGGACTTGCAGTAAACCCAAACAAATGTTCCCTAGCTAGGGAGGAGACCAAGTATTTAGGGTTTAGAACTGGGAATGGCCAGGTAAAACCTGATATTGGGAAGGTGGATTCTGTAGCCAGTAGCTCTCATCCCCTAACGAAGAGCCATGTAAGGTCCTTTTTGGGTTTGGCGGGGTACTACCGGCACTTCATTCCCAATTTCGCTACAGTTGCTAGTCCACTGACAGACCTTACTAAGAAACAGAACCCTACCAATGTAAAATGGGCAACTACTTGCGAAGAGGCCTTTTGTACTATAAAAGCCTATCTTTGCACCTCTCCGGTACTCAGGAGTCTGGATTTTACTCGGCCCTTTATAGTACAAATGGATGCTTCCAACACTGGTATTGGGGCTGTATTAACACAAGTTTTTGAGGAAGACGAACACCCCATCTTGTATATAAGTCGGAAGCTTCATCAGAGAGAGATCAAGTACTCCACTATTGAGAAGTAGTGTCTGGCTCTTAAATGCGCCATAGAAGCTCTAAAGTTTTATCTGTGGGGTGTGGAGTTTGAGGTCTGGACGGATCATAACCCTGTATGCTGGCTGCAGGTTATGAAAGACCGGAATCCCCAAATAATGTGATGGTATTTATCATTACAGCCCTACAGATTTATTGTGAAACACAGATCTGGATCATCCAATAAGAATGCGGATTTCATGTCCCACTATGGGGCGGAATCCAATAATGAACATGAAGGTACCAATGTACAGACAGAGTCAGACCTTGGGGTAATTGATACAGAAGGCATCAGAGAATTATTCTCTGGTACCTAGTTAGTTTAAATATTTTTGTTTTTGTTTAGGGACCGCAAGGTGGAGCTTCGGAGAGTGGGCGGGCCAAAGCTCAATCTCTCCTTCGGGAGAGATCTGATTGGTTACTGTCTGAACGTGGGAATGATTTGGTTTAGGTAGAGGAAACATAGAAACATAGACGTAGACTTTGACGGCAGATAAGGACCACTTGGCCCACCCAGTCTGCCCATTTCCCTTCCTGTTGGATAAGCTGCAGATTCTAGTTAACCAACAGCCTACTTCCTGCAACCCCCACTACAATTGCCTTATGTCTGTCCCATGCATGTTTGAATTCCCCCACTGTTTTAGACCCAACAAACTCCCCAGGAAGGCGGTTCCATACATCCACCACTCTCTCTGTGAAAAAAAATTTCCTTACATTACCCCTGAGCCGTCCCCCCTCTATCTTTAAATTGTGCCCCCTTGTTCTTACACATCCTTTTTCTGAAAGATGCTACCCTCCTGGACTTTGTTGATTCCCTTGAGGTACGGTACTTAAAAGTTTCTATCATGTCCCCCCTGTCCCTTCTTTCATCAAGGGTATACAATTAAGCTCTCTCAGTCTCTCTTCATATGGTTTCTGATGCAGACCCTGCACCATTTTAGTTGCCCTCCTCTGGACTGCTTCCATCCTGTCTATGTCCTTGCGTAGATGGGGTCTCCAAAACTGCACGCAGTACTCCAGATGGGGTCTCACCAACTGTCTGTAGAGAGGGATAACCACTTCCCTTTTTCTACTTGTGATGCCCCATCCTATGCATCCCAGTATCCACCTGGCTCTCCTTACTGACTTCTCACGTTGCTTACCAACCTTTAGGTCATCTGATATGACTACTCCCAAGTCTCTTTCCATTTTTGTTGTTAGTACCTCCTCTGCTATTGTGTACTCTTCTCCTGGGTTTTTGTTTCCCAGGTGCATTACTTTGCACTTCTTTGCATTGAATCTAAGTTGCCATATGTCTGATCATTCCTCCAACCTTGCCAAGTCCCTTTTCATCCTTTCTACCCCCTCCCTTGTGTATCAAGTCTGTTACAGATCTTTGTGTCATCTGCAAAGAGGCATACCTTTCCCTCCAGACCCTCTGCAATGTCACCTATAAAGATGTTAAAGAGGACTGGACCCAGTACTGAGCCCTGAGGTACTCTACTAGTAACCCCTTTCTTCGGAATGTGTTCCATTCACTATTACCTTCTGTGTCCTGTTGTGCAGCCAGTTTGCTACTTCCAGGCTACCACCCTGGAACCCACTCCCAGGCTGGCTAACTTGATTATTAGTCTTTGTGCAGGACTGTGTCAAATGCCTTGCTAAAGTCTAGGTAGGCCATATCCACAGCCCTCCCTGGTCTATTACTTTGGTCACCCAGTCAAAGAGATCAATTAGATTCATCTGACATGACCTTCCTGCTGTAAATCCATGCTGCTTTGGGTCCTGTGCCCCGCTGGCCTCTAGCATACATGTGATATCTCCCTCTTTGCGCAGGAGACTCCTGTTTTTTTGACTGAACTCCCTCTCTCCCTCCTGGGAAACAAAATCTCCTGCTTAAGTAAAATGATGTCCAAAATATCCATTCATGTTTGTTTTTGGCAGATAAAAACACATAAAAAGTAAATTTGTGATGAACAGTATAAGTGATAACATTGTACAACTAGTTGTTGATTCTTTTTAGTGCTTACTCTTGACAAAATGAAATATATTAAGTGCTTTCATTCTTATTTTTTGACGCCATTTAAGGACAAACTCATGATGTTACGGCATCTCCCTACTACTAGTCCAATCTCCCTACTAATTTGACCCAAATCTCCCTCTTAAGCAAGTTGGACATATCACATGTATGCTCTAGGTACTCAACAACTCTTTCTTTCAGAAGTGATTCCATCATTTTCCCTACCACTGAGGTCAAACTTACAGGTCTGTAGTTTCCTGCTTCTGCCTTGCTCCCACTTTTGTGAAGGGGAATCACATCTGCCCTCCTCCAGTCCTCAGGTACCACCCCATCCTCCAATGATTTGTTAAAAAGTGTGGTCAGTGGTGTCACTAGGTCCTCCCTTAGTTCTTTTAGGATTCTGGGGTGAATCCCGTCAGGCTCCATTGCTTTGTCCACCTTGAGTTTTAGGAGTTCTTTCAGGACTCTTTCTTCTGTAAATGGACTGGTGTTAACCCCCCTACCCAGAGTGCTTCTATTGTCTGGTTTAGCTAACTCCTCATCTAGTCAGTGTCAGTGGCTCAGTAGGTAGCACACTCGCCTCTGAGGCCGGGAGATCAGAGGGCTGTGGGTTCAGTTCCCACATCTGGCACTTAGGTTAATATCCCAGTACTGACACTGTAATGCTGCATTTCTGAGGTGCCGTCTTTCAGATGAGACGTTAAACCGAGGTCCCATCTGCCTGGATTGGTGGTAGTTCAGGTGGATGTTAAAGATCCCATGGTGCTTATCGAAAAGAGTAGGGGAATTTCCCCGGTGTCCTGGCCAAATTTCCCTCATTCACTAAAAATACCACCAACAGCTTAATCTGGTTCAAGATCAGTTGGCTTTCATCTGTATCCCCCTCCCCCGGGTCGTGCCTGAAAATAGGCAGGATTTGTCTAGTGCACTTACCCGTCAACAAAAAGCTAAATAAATAAATCTCTTTTGTGAATACTGAGCAAAAGTATTCATTCAGTATTTCTGCCTTTTCACTGTCTCCCTCTGCCCACCTCCCCTCTCCTTTATTAATCTTCACTATTCCTCCCTTAACCTTTCTGTGCTCCCTAATGTACCTATAGAAGGTTTTATCCCCCTTCTTAACTAAAGCTATTTTTTCCTCGGTTTGGGCCTTTTCTATTCTGACTGCCTTCCCCACTTCTTTCTGCTTTAATTGATACAGTTCCCTGTCGTGCTCCTTCTGTGATTCCTTATACTTTTTGAATGCAGCCTTTTTCTCCTTAACATTCCCTGCCACCTCTTTTGAGAACCATAGTGGTTTTTTGCTCCGCTTTGTTTTCTTTATTTGTTTCACACAAAGGCTTGTTGCCTCTATGATAGCAGTTTTGATTTTTCTCCATTGTTCTTCCACCCTCCTTTTTGGCCATTTGCTAGTGCATTCTTCAGGTATTCACCCATTTTGCCAAAGTCATCCCTTCTAAAGTCCAGTATCCTTGTTTTGTATGGCTTGTCTCCATGGTTGTGCTTATTGTAGAAGCACACGTGTAGTGGTCACTTGTTCCAGATGTCTATTGACTTCTAAATTGCAGATCCTCTCTCCATTTGAGAGTACCAGGTCTAGTATTGCTCCCTCCCGAGTGGGTTCCAACACAGCTGTCTAAGGCCTGCCCCTGCAGGACATCGAATGACCCTGCTCTTGATGTGGCTGCAGTACATGTCATCCAGTTAACATCTGGCATATTCAGGTCCCCATCAACAGTATCTCCCTTTTCAGCCATTTTGAGAATGTCCTCCATCATTTTCTTGTCCGTTCCTCCCCTTGAGATGGGGGTCTGTATACAACCCCTGTGCGGATTGTGATGCCATTCCTGTCTCCAAGGTGACCCAGAGTGCCTTTTGTCCTCCCCTTACTTTTTAGTTCTGTAGCTTTGACCTTCCCTCACGATAGAGCTACTCCACCTCCTCTTTACCCTCCTGTCCCTTCTGTAGACTGTGTACCCCGCATGCTGACATCCCAGTCATGGTTCTCCGTGTACCATGTTTCCGTGACTGCACACTATCCAATTTTTTCATCTTCCATCAGGGCTACTAGCTCAGGAAGCTTGTTTCCCAGACTATGAGCATTGGTACTCATTGCCCTCCATTTAATGTTGGCTTTATCCTTTTTCCCCCCATCCCTGCTCTTATTGCCCTTGTCTGTTTTTCCATTTACCCCTGTCCTGCCCTCTGTTGAGCTCTGTACTTCAGTGTTTACCTTACTACCTGCCATGTTTTGTGGGGGGAGGCTTGAAATTTCCTGCCTCTTATCATCACCTCCCCCCTTGGCTAGTTTAAAAGCTTGCCAAGGAAGCATTTAAACCTGTCACTTAGGAGCTTGGTTCCCTTCATGGACAGATGCAGACCATTGTGCCAGTATAGACCTGAACTGGTTTCATCTTGGGCAGAGAGGAAAATGTGGCAGGGCAAGGAAAAGCTCTGGAGACCTCTGTATTTTCTGCTCCCTCAAGACTGTTGCAACAGCACCTTCTACTTGTCTTTTCTTGTGTTCTCTCGTCTTTCTGTCTACAGGCAGGCCACCTGTAATGCGTTCTTGTAGTATCCCTTTTTCTTTCCCTGGTCTCTGGGTGCCATCCTCCCACTATAGAGTCTCTCGTTTTAAAAGAAAAGGTCCTGGCACGAACGTGCGCACAAGCACCAGCGCGAACATGTGAGACCTTACCGCATGGATGTGCAAATTTTGCCCTCGCGATTGTGCAAGGTGGTAGGTGAGCACATCAAGGAAATAAAGTTAAAACACCCATTCTAAAAAGACTAGCTAATGTGCAAACTATTCTTGGTGTTTTACGAGTTCCTGTACAGTTTCTGAGTAGTTCTTGGGATGAATAATGACATACTCGCTACGGTGATTGCTGCAAGGCTGAAAGTGCGTCTACAAAGCTGCACAGGGATTCTGAGCCAAAAAGGGGTTTGCATAATATGTATTTTCTTAGCTTTATGCCCCAAAGAGTTCTATTAGTCTGTGCACCTGAAATTCCTTTTGGTTATGTTATAGGGATGCTTATTCTGGTGCAGAAGGTTCAATTGCCCAAAGTCCCTTTACAGTCTCATATGTTTCCCCTTTTCCTTACAGAGAGTTATATAGAAAATGTGTAAGATTTATGGTGCACAGCTGCTACTGCAGCTGTACTAAATAACATTCTTGAAAGTTTACGCTTTATTTTCTGTTAGGCATTTGCTGCTAGTATTTAATAATATTAATTTTCAATCCATTGTTTTACCTGCAGGAGTCATATGGGGAGTGTCCTTGCTGCTCAGCACTCTACACTGTCTCTACCTCCTATAGTGCTGGCCGTCGGCCCTTTTCTTGTGTCTTAAATAGGTAGAAGACAGGTAGGAGTGGCCTGAGTAGCATGTGCCTCCCCATTTCAGACTTATTTCTTGATGTAGGCTTTCAAATAAGTTGTCTGCACTGTATATAGCTACGTATTGTGATTACTGATATCAGTGCTGTATGAACAAGAAAAATATATGTGTTTTAGCTAAGTTTGGTTTCAAACAGGTATTGGGGCAGAGCCTTACTTCACCACATGACCAGTACCTGTTACATAAAGCACTGTGAGACCCAGAGTCAGTAGAGTGGTGGACTCTCAGCAGTCCAGACCCTAGTTTTCCTAGTGGTCGATTATTGCTTTCTGTAAAAGAAATTGCCTGATTTGATTTGTTATTCCTTTACTTTATACCCTCTTTATTGTTTGGTCGTTCAGTTCGCTGCTTTTAGTTAAAGATTCCTGCCTTTATTTAATTTTTTTATGCTGAATAAAAGCTGTTTCTGTTCCACGATCCTGATGTCTGCCTTCATCCATACCCACAGCCTACTACACTCGGTGCTTCAACCACACGGGTCTTCATCGGGGGTCAGATGCTTTCCTATTACTTGTACGTCGTTTCAACCTCAGTGCCAACCGTTTTTTTATTTTCACTTCTAAGTTGCTGTTTGGGTATTGGCACCAGCACAGCTTATTGAAGCGCCCTACGGTTTGCAAACCCCTCACTATACTGTATACTAAAGGTGCTGACAGGATCAGAACTGACTTGGGCAGGTTGACTTTGATCCCCAGTCCCCAGGTCCTAGGAACAGGCGGGTGGTGTGTTCCAGAGTCTATAACAGGCAATCACTGGACTGGGCTTTGAGAAGCCAGTCATCCAGGTAAGGAAAGACATAGAGTCCCTCCTGCCTGAGGGCCACAGCCACCACTGCCAAGCATTTGGTGAACACCCAAGGGGCCAAGAAAAAGGCCCAGAACTGGAAATGTGCCCCCAGGAATAAAACCTTAGGTACTGTCAGGATATGCAAGTAGGCATTTTTCATGTCAAGGGAGCAAATCCAGTCTCTCTGGTGCAGAAGGGGCAGCAGACCCTGAAGTGTCACCATCTGGAACTTTTTGTACTGAATAAACAGATTTAGCTCCTGAAGGTCTAGCATGGTCCTGAGGTCCCCTGTGCATTTGGAGACCAGGAAGAAATGGGAATAGAACCCTCTGCCATGTTGGGTCTCTGGGACAGGTTCTATGGCCCTGTTGTGTAGCAAAGAGTGAATTTCTTCCCAGAGCACTGGAATGTGGTGTGGAGGAAAAAAGGACAGTACCGTAGGTTTTTCTGGAGGTCACCCCAGAAGTTCCAGAATGTGGCTGCTGTCTATGAGCTGCAGTACCCAGGGGTGTACGGTGATTTTCCTCCACTTGTCCAAGTGAAGGGAGAAGCGACCCCCTACAACTACCTCCTGGGTTATGGGCAGGTCAGACGAGTAATGCTGAACTGGAAGGAACGGCTAGGGCTGCACCCTCTCCTCTGGGTGATTTTTCCATGGTAGAGGAAACAGAGAAACATAGAAGTTGACAGCAGATAAGGTCTGCGAGGACCATCCAGTCTGCCCATTTCTTTTGCTACCTTATGAATGCGCCATTGGCCTTTGCTCTGTCAATGGCCTATCTATTCATACTCATCAGTATTGCACCCTTATGCCTATCCCATGCCTGTTTGAAGCCCTGTACTGTATTCATATCCACCACTTCCTGAGGTAGGCCGTTCCGTGCATCCACCACCCTTTCTATCAAAAAGAACTTCCTCACATTACTCCTTAATCGGCCTCCCTCTAATCTCATGCTGTGTCCTCTTGTCCTGCTATTTTTTTTTTATATATGGAAACATGTTAGACTCTTTCACCTTATTAATGCCCTTAAGGTGTTTGAGTGTTTCAATCATATCACCTCTCTCCCTCCTTTGCTCTAGGGTATACATATTGAGCTCCATTAATCTGTCCTCATATGTTTTATGATGCAGTCTCTGCACCATTTTGGATGCCCTTCTCTGGACTGCCTCAGTTTGGTTAATGTCCTTGTGTAAGTGTGGCCTCCAGTACTGCATGCAGTACTCCAGATGGGGCCTAACCAGTGTCTTGTAAAGAGGGATTATTGCCTCCCTCTTCCAACTTGTGATATCCCTACTAATACACTTAACATTCCTCTAGCCTTACCAACTGCTTTAGTGGTCTGCTTGAATGATTTCAGATCATCGGTGATGATGACGCCCAAGTCTCTTTCTTCCCTTGTGACTGCCAGCAACTCCCCTCCCAGCCTATAGGTGGCTTCAGGGTTTCTCTTCTCTACGTGCATGATCTTGCACTTCTTCGCGTTAAACCCCAGTTGCCACTCTTCTGACCATTTTTGCTAGTTTATCCGGATCTCTTCTCATTCTGCCTACCCCATCTGGATGATCTACTCTGTTGCAGATCTTGGTGTCAGTATCAAAAGCTTTGCTGAAGTCAAGGTAGGCGACATCAACTGCTGCCTCTTGGTCCACCACTCTGGTTACCCAGTCAAAGAAATCTATAAGATTAGTTTGACAGGACCTTCCTGTTGTAAACCCATGCTGTCTTGGATCCTGTGCTCCTATGGATTCCAGGTATTGCACTATCCTTTCCTTAAGGAGTGTCTCCATAATCTTAGATACATAGATACATAGACAGTGTCGGCAGATAAGGGCCTATGGCCCACCCAGTCTGCCCATTTGAGCTTGTAAGTTCAGTTTATGTTTTCCTAGAAGTCTGTTGCCCCTTACCCCGACCTCCAGAATTCCTTTATGTCTATCCCATGCATTCTTAAATCCCGTGATTGTTTCAGCCCCCACCACTTCCTCTGGCAGGGTGTTCCACTTGTCCACCACCCGTTCTGTGAAGAAATTCTTCCTCATGTTTCCTCTGAATCGTCCTCCTCCAACT
This sequence comes from Neoceratodus forsteri, assembly GCA_016271365.2. NCBI lineage: Eukaryota > Metazoa > Chordata > Ceratodontiformes > Ceratodontidae > Neoceratodus > Neoceratodus forsteri. The sequence goes on along the minus strand of CM028129.1, from coordinate 437,369,712 downwards.
TCATCCCATGCCCTAGTCCTGGAACATCTTTTTCGCTTAAAAATAGTGTATTCTTGCACCCTGTTCCTCCCTGTAAGATACTTGTATGTCTCTATCATATCCCTCCTCTCTCCTCCTCCAGGGAGTACATGTTCAGTTCCTTCAACCTGTCGTCATAGGACTTGTGATGCAATCCATGCACCATCTTTGTTGCCCTCCTCTGAACCTTCTCTACCCTGTCTATGTCCTTACATAGGTATGGTCTCCAGAACTGTACACTGTACTCCAGGTGGGGCCTCACTAGTGTCTTGTGTAGTGGAATTATGACCTCCTTTTCCTGCTGGTGATGCCCCTGCCTATACATCCCAGCATCCTATTTGCTTTACCTGCTGCCTTGTCACACTGTTTCTCTACCTTGAGGTCATCAGAGATGATAACCCCAAGATCCCTTTCCTGCTTGGTGCATGCTATATCCTCACCCCCCAAATGATATATTGTGCCAGGGTTTTTGTGCCCCATATGCATTATCTTGCACTTCTTTGCATTGACCACTCTTGCCCACTACTGAGGTAAGACTGACTGGTCTTTAGTTCCCTGCCTCCTCCCTGCTACCAGTCTTGTGGAGCGGAATCACATGAGCCCTTCTCCAGTCTTCTGGGACCTCTTCTGTGCTCAGAGACTCACTAAACAATTCTGGTAATGGCTCTGCTAGTTCCACCCTTAGCTCCTTTTGTACCCTGGCATGTATGCCATCAGGTCCCATTGCCTCGTCTACCCTGAGCTTATCGAACTCTTGTAGGACCCTTTCTTTTGTGAAGGGACTAGTGCACACCTCTCCCCCGTGTCCATGGTGCTGAGCTGTGGGCCCTGCGCTACCTTCTCTTCAGTAAATACTGAGCAGAAGTATCTATTTAGGATAGATGCTTTTACCTGGTCCTCCTCCTTCTCACACGCCCCTTATCCCCTTTGATCTTAGCAATACCCCTTCTGGACTTTCGCCTTTCACTAATGTATTTATAGAAAGTCTTCTCATCAGTGATGAAAGTGAACAGGAGCACACAGGAACTCAGTTCCTGTACGTTTTTTGCAGCAGGAACAGAGTTCCTATACTTCTTCCAACTGACACTGGAACTGAAATTCTTAAACCAGCAACATAATGACAGTTTCTGGCCCTGAAACCTGAAATCAGGGTTTCCATAACAACATTTGACTTGTACAACAGTGCTATTTTGCTAGAAATACTTCAGTATCCCTAACTGAATCTACTATTGTCTAAATAGATAGACGTGTCTTCACACAGTTATCCTTCAGATTGAGGATCTTCATTCTGCATTTCATATTTGCCAGTGCCTGAGTTCCTGTACTTCTTGTCTACCACTTGCACCACTGCTTGTCATCTTCTTTTACTGTTCGTGCTAGTGTTTCCTTGGTTTGGAATTTTGCCTGCCTTACTGCCTTCCCTGCTTCCCTTAGGGAAGTTTGGTATGCCTCCTTATCTTCATCCTGCTGCTTTCCCTTATATTTCCTGAAGGTCAGCCTTTTGGCTCTGACCTTTTCTGCTGCTGTGTTTGAGAACCAAAGTGGTTTCCTTCTTCTTTTGCACTTCCTTTTCTCACTAACACAATGGGATGTTGCTTCAAGTATTGCATCTTTAATGCTTGCCCACTTTGCCTGTACCCCATCACCTGTATTTCTTTTTGCCAGGGCTAGCTTAACTCTTTTGGCCATCTTATCAAAGTCAGCTCCTCTGAAGTCCCATATTTTTGCCTTGGAATGGGATGATTTTGTTCTAGTGGCCAAATTGAACCATACCATGTGATGGTCACTGGCACCCAGGTGACCTTCTACCTGGAGATCTGTGATCCTTTCCCTGTTAGTCAGTACTAGATATAGGATAGCCCTTTCTCTTGTGGGTTGTTGTACCAGTTGTTTGAAGCCCTCCCCTGCAGGGAATGCACCATGTGTCTAGTTCGGGCAGATGTCCCTGCTGGTATTGATCAATCTGTATCTGGCATGTTGAAGTCTCCCAGCTGTCATGCTTTGTATGTCTTCTAACAGTAATGTATATATGTCCTCCCCTGGTCTGGAGGCCTGTACACAACCCCAGTTCATATGGCTGTCTCATTTCCAGTTTCCAGGTTGACCCACAGTTCTTTTGGCTCCTTATGTGTATTCTGAATTTCTGTAGCTTTGATATTTTCATTGATATAAAGGGCCACTCCACCCCCCCCTTTTTGTACCTCGGTCTCTTCTGAACAGTACATAGCCAAGTACTGAAGTCTCCCAAGTGTGGTTACTGGTAAACCATGTCTCGCTAATGCCTCCTATGTCCAGTTTAGCCTCTGTCATTATTGCCTGCAGGTCTGGGATCTTGTTTCCCAGACTGCGAGCATTTGTGTACATGATTTTCCATTGGCCAGATTTCGGTGTGTTGGTTATTGCTCGAGGTCCAGCGTTTCCCCCGTGCGTCGTATGGGGGAGATGGACCTTTTTCTTTACCTGGTGATGCAAATGATCTACAAACATGCTGAACTCCTGTTTGACCACTAGCTGAGGGAGGAGGGGTGTTCTTCCCATTCGACGTATGGGGTGCTGCACCTCTCTCCCTATTTGCTAGTTTAAATATTCTGCAAAGACATCAAGCTTCTGCCCCAATGCACTGACTCCCTTCTTAATTAGATGCAGTCCATCAGATTTAAAGAACTTTCGCTCCCAAAACTGTTGCCAGTTCCCTACAAATTTGTGTCCTTTTTCCTGGCACCAGCCCTTGAGCCACATGTTTAGCTCCCCAATCTCCCCTTCTCTGACCTTCCGTCCATCTGTCCTTCTCTCCCAGACTGGCAGGCTCTCAGAGAAGGAGATGCTGGACGAAATGGATGCTAGTTTGTCACCCAGCCTGGTCAAGTGTTCCTTGGTCTCCACAACTGACCGTCTGGCGAGATCGTTAGACCCTGTGTATACCAGGATGTCAATGTTTTCTCCTGCTTCCTGAACAATTTTAGCAATGCGGTCAGTGTCTCTCCATGCTGATGTACCTGGGAGACATCTGACCATTACCCCTGGCTGGAGATACGTATCAACTCCCTGAATCATGGAGTCTCCTATGATCAGAAGTTTGTTGGATTTCCTTTTTTTGTTTTGGTTCCTGTTTTGGGTGAGTTTTGTTGTGCTGGGTCCTGTGCTGCAGTGTCCTGCTCTGCAGTGTCCTCTGCCCCTTTGTTTGATTTCATAGATAGAGGCAGATAGTGTTTGTCGTTTTTATATGGTTTGTGGAGGTGATATGTTGGGAGAGTAGGCAAGGCAGGGGCAACCCGGCGCTTGCCCTGAGGATTGATAGCAGGCTTGGGTCTATGGATAGACAGATGAAAAGGCACATGCTGACCACTTTTGGGCTGGTTGGTGTGGTACCTGGAGTGGATGGACCATAGGGTGCAGCCAGAGGCTTGCAGTTGAGACAGTATGTCCTCTACATGTGCACCAAAAAGTTTCTAGCATAAAAAGGGGCATTCAAGATGGACAATTGAACATACTGGGCAAAGCCAGAAACCCATAGCCAAGAGTGTCTTTGCAGGCAAATGCCCACTGCGGCAGCCCTGGCAAAGGTGTCCACAGCATCGTAGGCAGCCCTAAGGAGTTGGGTACTGACATCAGAATCTGCTTTGAGACACTACAGCATCTGCTGTGTCTAAGGACCCTCCGGGAGGGCCAGCCAGTTTCAAGGGCCTGTTCCCAGAAGTGGTTTTGGTAATGAACCATATGGGCAATGTAGTTCAGCACCCTGATGGTCAGTGTGGCAGAGGCAAAAGTTCTCTTCCCAATGTGATCCAGCCTTTGCGACTGCTTATCCAGGGACAAGGAACTGAGATGCTTAGCCCTCTTGGTATGGTCATGGGTGACATTGATGACCACAAAATCTGCCTGAGGCTGGTCAGTGAGGAAGAGCCTCCCCGCTGGGGCCTGATATAGTTTATCTGCCCTCCAGGGCACGGCGGGAATCAAATCGGGCCAGTGCCAGGCTCAATTGAGGGAGGGATGACTAGAGGAGGGACATCTAGCAATTGCAAATAAGTATCCAGTTGACATTGAGCTGGATCTTGCTCCTCGGCGTCGATGCCCATGGCCAACTGCAACTGTCTCATAACAGAGACAAACGAGGTGTCATCTGGGGGAGACATCAGGATATACCTTGGGGTCTCGTCACTGTCAGACAATACCATGGAGAAGGAATGGGAGGGAGTAGTTCTTCCATCATCGCCTGTCTGTCTCATCTTTCATGCGAGTGAGTCTTCTGCTTTCTCTTTCTTTTATTTTTGGCTCTCTACAAACCTCTTTGGTTCCTTCTTCTACTGTGCCCACTTCAGGTCTCTGGTGGGAGAACAGAGGAGGCTGTGGGCGACTGCCTACCTTTAGAGGATAGGCCGACGTCTGTGGGATGATGTCGGCAGTGGGCAGTCCCCTATGGTACACTGCTAGCTAGAAAGGTTTCTGTATGGTCCTGGTGCCTGATGGCTCAGTGCTACCAGTGCTGGCCTGCTGTAAGAGCTCCTCTCAAAGATCTACTGATATGGTAAGTTCTTACATAACTGTAATTTGACCTTCATCATACTTTTTTGATTTGGTTCATGTCATGTGTTTTAATTCATTCACTCCACGGGAGCTCTTTAAGAATTCCACCACTTGTGTCCTGTATACTCTTAACACTGCATCCTGGGCCTTTCTAAGCAAAATCAAGCCATAATCAGCATGCCACAAACAAATGCGAATACCTCATGAACCGTAAGTGCTACACATAAAGTATGAGCAGCAAAGTTGTTCAGCACAAAATTACCTTTCCAATTGTGCTATGCAATTAATTATAAGTAATTTCTTTTTTTCTCTATATCAGTCGAAATAGCAAAAAAGGTATTTTTTTGCAATAAAAAAGTCAACATAAACAATTTTTGGTAGGAAAATATGTAACATATGAACACCAAATTAAGCATCCATACATTAGATGTAGGTACAAAAGTAATTTTGTACTAAAAATAAATTTTTCTAATATAAAACACATATTTTTTCCCATTTTATTCAAGATGCTTAGCTGAGGTTTGAGGGACAAATGTCAGCCACACACCCCCTCCCATAATCACATGTGAATAACTCCTAAAGTATAAGTGATACACACGCAGTATCAGTGGCAAAGTTGTTCAGTACAAAATTACCTTTCTAATGGTACTATGCAGTCAATTCTAATCAATTTGGTTCTCAAGTAACACAGAGAAATAGTGCTGATGACCTGAGAAGTGTCCAGAGTACATAGGAAGACTTTGTTTGCCAACCGAAGTCTTGTGGGAAACAAAGGGGATGATTTGGCTGCCACTTACAGGTGTTTCTAGGAGGTAATGAGATAAATGAAGCAAAAAAAAAATCACTTTAAAACTAAAGTGATACAAACTAGGGAGATAAATAAAGGCAAAGGCTGAGAAAGTTTAGACAAAGTTTGACGAAATGAGGGTTGACTGAAGCTGGTGGATCTACTTGAAGTCCAACATGCCATGGTCGATGGCAGGAAAAGAACTGAAGAGGGCATGGGGGCCACCCTTTTATATAGGAAACGGTGATGTTGGTGTATGACATCAGAGTGGGTGGCCCCCTGGAAGACTGCTAGCTAGAAAGTTTCCATGTCGTCCTAGTGCCTGGTGGCTGTAGTTCCATAGGTGTGGCCTGCTACAAGAGATACCCTCAAAGTAAGATCTTTGTGTTTCTGTTCAAGTGTAACTTTCTATTTCTGTTAAAGGAAAACAGTCATTATCATAACCCTGCCACCCCCGGAAGCTCTACCCCCGATTAAGCTTTTCGCATAGTAAAAAAAATGATTTTCTCTAGTTTACATACTTTATTTAAATTTTGTGAAGTCCGCGATCGCCAAACATGGCGGACACTGCCTGGTTCCATTTCATGTAACGGTGCGGCACCATACCGCTTGCCCCAATACAAATGTATTGGTCCTAGTGGAGCAGAGTGGCACCGCACTTTTACATGAAACTGAATCACAGAGCATCTGCCATGTTTGGCAATCGCAGACTTTACAAAATTAAGATACAGTAAGTAAACTGGAGAAAATAACTTTTTTACTATGCGAAAAGCCTAATTGGAGGTAGAGCTTTTGGAAGTGGGAGGGTTACGATAATGACTGTTTTCCTTTAACTAGCACTTTCATTTAAGGAGCTGGAGATGCTGTACTTTTAACAAGCAGCAGAAGCTTTTAATAAGCAATAACATCTTTTAAGATCATCAGCAGCTTTTTAAAATGAGCAGCCAAATTAAGGAATGTACTGCTCATGCTCAGAATACTGTTGACTGGTTTGGGGACAATAGTTCAGAGCCTAGTGACTATTGTTATACCGTAGCTACAGGGCTATAGCATATGGCTATGTGACTGTGTTTTCGCAAGTAAGATTGCAAGTTACTATCCAAGTGTTTTTTGGTTTTTTTTGTTTGTTTGTTTAGAAATTTATTTATTTATTTATTTACTGATTGTATTTTTCACCTGTTGTCCTGACCTAACCATCATTGGCCCTAAAACACACCCAGCCCCTTCACCCACCTTCTCCAGTACTTATATCTCCCTATGTTCCTTTCTTGCTTACCCCCGGTGGATGTCCTGCTTGTCAGGGATGCTTTTCCAGTTTTTTTCCCTGATTCCCCATGATACCCATGGAGCGCTCTTCTGTGCATTTGCAGTTTTATGTATTTTTCATTTTAATGTCATGTCTCTGTGAGGTCATTCGAGTTTGAAGGGCTTGTCTGGTTCCCCCACTTAGGCTGTATGTGGCTATTTCTTACATTGGATGTAGTAATTGGATTGTTATAGTTTGCTATATCCAGTGCAAGAAATGTGCATGTACAGGCTATGTAGGGAGACCAGACAACCCCTTCGAACCCAAATGAACTCACACAGACACACCATCAAAATAAAAATACTGTAAAACTAGTGGGGCAACATTTCTCTCAGTCTCATCACTCCATCTCTGACCTACCTCTCGAAGGGCACTTCAGAAATACACAGTAAAAGCAGGTGTATGAGATCAGACTTATTTTTCTTCTCAGTACGTGTAATTATGGAATGAATGTGACCTTTGTTTCATGACCCATTACATAATTTAAATGGCAACTGCCTTTTTCTTGTCTCAGGTACAGCACATGGCCATGTCTTATATTTGTTATAAGTATTTTTAATGTGCCTTTATATATTAACATGGTTCTATTTAAGACTTATAACTATGTTTATATGTTTGGTTTCATGCTTTTTGGTTTCATACACATAGAAGGGCTGTTTCTCAGTGCTGAGCGTATGCACGCATGCACACACGCACACACACACACACACACAAGCGGCTGTCAGTTTTCAGGAAAGTAATTAGGAACTGATAATTTATAGGCCTTCTGCCGTCATATCACATTCCATCCTGAGAGTAGTAGATTTACACCCTACTGGACTTTCAAAGACTGTTTTCTTATCTGTTTTCTGTCTCTGTTTTATACCAGTTCTGCCCCATGTACTTAATGTGATTTCTTTGTATAACTGCCATTGTTCTAATGAAGAACTCGGTGTAAGCTCAAAAGCTTAAAACATTCTGTGAATCTTTTGTTGGTCCAATAAAATGTATCAAAATAACCCATTTTGCTCTCTATGGAAATCTCTCTTTTTTTTCTCCTGTGAGGCCTGGCGAGACGCACTGTCCCTCCTTCCTGGTCAGATACAGGTTGGCCGCTGTTTCCTCCTACTGTACCTCTCTTCTCTTCTTACCTTTGCCATACCATCTTCTTACTTCCTCCGCTCATCTGGTGCTCATACCTTTCACATACCCCGGTGTAAATCTGCTGCAGGTCAGCATGCTTTCTCTGCCTGCCTTCCAACACTGTGAAACAAGTTCCCTCTCCCAGTCTGTCTTTTGTCTTCTCTGCACCCTCTAAAAAAATTCCTGCTAGATCACTTCTCAGATTCATGCACTTGCAGCTAATCATCCACCCCTTTTGTCCAGCATCATAATCAACATGTGTGCATTCTTGCATTGTTTTATATTTCTGTAATTTATTATTTTTACCTTCTTTTTTAGTCCCTGTACATGCACCTTTGTTGTCACTTTTTGTTATTGTTAGTGCTGTTTTGCTTAGTACTGTAGCTTGTGAATACTGCTCAGTTTTTGTACTGTTTATATTACTAAACTTTACCATGCATGTTTACTGCTGTACATGCTCTGTTGCTTTATTGCTCCTGTAAATGAAACAAATATTTCCAGTTTTATGTTTGTTATTGTTCTTTCTGATTCACTTCTTCATGCAGCCATTCCATTTGGACACACTTGGAAACAAGCTTCAGCTCAATGTGTCAGTCCCAGTGACCACATTTTTCTTTTTCATTCTTTTTGTCTACTTCTCTCAGCTGGCGCTTGGTCCCTTCTCATGATCCTGTCACTCCCCACCTTCTCCTGGGGCTTACCTCTATTCCCACACTGCCCTCATGCCTTGCCTGACACAGTGGGGACCTCATCCTGGGCCAGATCCTGTTGGAAGTTGAATCTGCTGATACATCATGATAGACGTGCATGCACATCCTTTGACATCAGAGATGTCCTCCCCATCTCTGCAGTCCCTACTGCCGTTCCTCCTGTGGTCACCCTGGAGACGGTATAGCGGGGAACTGGAATCCTTCCACTGTGGAGGAAAGAAGCATTGACTTTCCTCCCCAGGCCAGCACCCGATAACCAGGCTGACTCCCAAACCCAGGACGCCGGCATCCCGCATGGCAGCACTACTGCTATGTCGATGGGCTGGCATGCCAATGACCGAATTTTAAATAAAATCTCATCATGCCCCACACTGGGGTTCTAGGGAACAATGCACTCCAGCTCTCATTCCCCCAGGAAGTGAGGACATCACCTCCACCCACCACTGGACCAGTGAGCTGAGAGAGCCGGGGTCAAATTTTCAGTGGGCCAGGGTAGTTTTCAATGGTCCAAAAATCATACATGTGACAGGTAAAGGTGTGTAACCTGGGGTTGTATTCAGTTGTGCTCCCATACATTCTGCTGTGTGGGTGCAGATTTCAAAAAAGGTTCCTTTTCGCAGCCCTTTCATCACTTCACAGCATGTTGTGGCCAGTTTTCTGTGCACATACTACACCTGGTATGCATTTGCATAGAAAGGGAAATTATTGCCCCAGCGGAGTAACTGCAGCAAATAGCAGTTTGTCTGCTGGTAGATGATGTGGAGGTTTTATTTCCACATCAGATAGTTGCTCACAGGACTTAGTCCATGGCCAGTTCCCCAGCTTGCTGAAAGTCAGGCCACCAGTGTCATTCCCAAACCCAGGTTTCTTACTTAGCAGCACAAGAAATGGCGACTAAGCTAAGCTTTTTCTTATTTTCATTTGTGTCCTCTCTCCTTTGCATTATTATGTCCCTTTCCATCTTCACAAAGATCTTATCGAATTACTGACAAGTAGGCGATATTGGGGTTAGGGTCACCATATAAACCCTAAAGGTAAGGTGATTGAACTGAAGGGTTAAAAAGCCACAAATATATGAATGATTGTGGTCTTTCTAGAATCAGTAGCTTAGTGTTACGTAGGCAGTGTAACTCCAACATCTTGCACTGTCAAAACACAGAATGCTAACCACACATCATGAAACCGTTATGTTGTGCTTCGAGAGCATGTGCCAGCATCGGGGTTATTTTCCCTACTTAACGCAATGCTTTAAACCCCAGAAACACCACAGTACAGTCAGGTGATGAAGTCTTTATATTTATTATTGTTTTTGTCTTTCTTTGTTCCCCCTGTCACTCACCCCATGATCAAAGTCATTGGGCTCGCACCCTTGCCAGGAGAGTGGGCGAGTAACTACCTTCACAGCCAGTACCAATTCCGCTCCAGTATTGGCCATCGGTGTTGGGAGGGGGAGTGAATGCCCAGCAACCCAGTTGTCTCCCCTGGGAGCTGAGTATCTCACCTACACGCACCTGAGTCTTTTAACTCCAGACTTTTTTTTCCCTTACTGACCGGGATTGGGTAGGAGCCTTTATGGGACCCAAACCTAGGTTTCTGTTAGTGATTAAATCCCCTGAATCTTTAACAGCAGGTAGCCAGCTTGAATGTTTAAAGGGAAAAGGAATTACATTTGAGAGTTGTTTAAATCATTAATTATCAGATTACTGCAGCAACCAGCCAGTACCAAAAATCTTTTAGAAATTAACAAGAGCAGCCTGCGGCCATTGTTGTTAGTCACAGAAATAATTAGTGGATTGATGGCAGCAGTGAGTTGCAGCTCTTTGGGTTTCTTTTGTTTTGTATCCCTGAGTCTGCTCAGTTGACAGCCAGCCTTCATCTGACACCGTCACGTCACCTACCAATCCTGTAGCTAATCCCCCATGGTAAGGCTTTTTCATGAGGTGCTTAGATCCATTGTGCTGGGGAGGATGGCTGCCTCAGGGCTGTCATATATGGCTGGGGGTGTTTTTCGTAGTGAAAACCCTTCTGCTCCCAGTAGGCATTAGGTTTCGACCTACCATGGAGCGTGCCCCCCAGTTTGACTTATGTGGTTAATTTCTGCTCTGATGTGGCTTGCATGGGGTACCCAACATTTGGCACATTGCCCACCCCAAGTCCAAGCCTGCAACATGTACATGAATGATTTCAATTGATTTTCTCTCTCTGTCTGTTGTAGAAAATCTGTGGCATCTCTGTTTGAAGTAACTGCACTCTAGGCAAGTTTCAGAGCTGCACAGCAGGCCATTTCTTATATTTATTGATGGAACAGCCACTTTAGTACCAAGGAACTAATCTACATCACTGGAGTTAAAGTCAACACTGACAGACGGCACTGCTGGCATGTAGTTTACACTGGGGGTAGATCTGCTGATACTTTGGATATTGCTGTGAATGCTGGTAGAAGAACAATGAATGGGAAGAATGGGGCTTTAGGGGAGTATGAAGAGAGTAACTTAGAGAATGGATTTATTTTGAAATGCATTGTACAGGATTTTAATCCTTGCTGGTTAAGGGCAAGCCTCTGTCACTGACTGAAATAAATTAAAGAGCAACTGATGCCTCCAGGAGAGCATTTAAAAACATAATATGTGGTCACAGTTAGACTTCTGTTTCATATTAGCTCTGTATTTCTTCTCCCTGTTATTTATTACCGAGGGCATAAAAACTGAATCTTTTTTCCTTGAGAGTTCTTCAGCTCCTATTGCTTATTTCCCACCTGATGCCATAATACAGCACTGTTTGTGATGTCACCCTTATTCCCATGGCAACAGACTGTGACATCACAACTGAGAATTATGACTTCAAGTGGGGAGTGAGTTGCAGGGGCAGATGAACTCTAAGGGATAAAGATTATGGGTTTTTTTTGTGCAAATTTTGTCTGCAATAAATAAAGGAGGGGAGAAAATTATAGAAGATATACGAATGATATACAAGTTCAACTATGTCTAAATATTATGTTTTCCAGAGTTTTCCTGTAGATGCTAGCAGCTCTTTAACCATTGTGACATCATCTGTTTGCTGTTGCATATGTTTGCATATGCAGTCACTGGACAGGATTTTCAAATGGCTTAGATCACCATAAGCCCCAGGTGTGCTGACGATATGGCGCATGGGGCCTGCGGCGATCTGACAGGATTTTGTATCCCGTGCGGCAATTGCTGCAAGTTAGACTGACTTTTTCTGGTCTAACTTGCGGTAATCATGGGGGCCTTTTTTACCAAGCTTGTGCTAGATATTTGGTGCAAGCTAATTGGAAGGCTGTGCCTATGGTTCGATGGACAAGCAGCCAGCCACTCTCACTTCCTGAGCTATATTAGCTGTTCCTCTCAGCCTCCTTCTGAAGCACTTTTCCTTTGCAGCGAAGGCTCTATCCGTCTGTCTTCTGAGCTGGTTGGAGCCTACCCCCCCGCCTTGCTGCTTGTCTGCTGGATTCTGTGTTTCTTTCCTGCTTCTGGTTTGTATTTTGTCTTCGGCTATGTGTGCTTCTTCTGTCTTTGTTCCCTGTCTTTTCTGTTTGTGTGTTTTTGGTTTGTTTTTTCTTGGGGGGGCTTTTGCTTCCAAGCTCCTAGCATATCGCTCCTGAGCTCCTACTATTTGCGCTGTTGCTCATAACTCTTAAACTACTGCAATGCAAATGCAATCATTATCTGTGTGTTTCAGCTCAACCATAGCTGCTCCTGTTGCATACTCAATTGTTTTCACACTGCTTCCCAGTATTACTGCTTCCCCTGCCCTGCTGTTTGGCCTTTTGTTTTGAAGCTGTTTCGTTTTGCAGCCCTGCTACTGTTTTATTTACTCCCATTGCTATTGTACCCAGTGCTTGTGTTTTTCAACAACCCAATGCGGTTTCCCATGCTACAGGATTATTTGCTCCCATGCTATTAAGTCTGTTTTCACCTGATTTTATGCTCCCCCGGACCTTGCTATGCAGTTCAATCATGCTATTCCCTGTTTGTTCTACTCTGAGGTCTGCTAAAGCTCCTGCTGAGGCTGTTAAACTAGCTTTACTATCTGCATGTGGTTCTCGGCCCTTCCATCACTTTCTTGTTTGTCCTATGGCGGGGACTGGGAAGTGTTTGGGGAGTCGTGGCCCCATGTGGCTAACTAATTTTTTTTTTGAAATTATATTTCTTTATTATTTTATATAAAGGTAATATACCTGAGAGAACAGAACAGGGATTGCACAATATGCCCAATGACATAAACTGTATAGCAGCTGCAGAGTGACAATATACAACATTTTACAGAAATCCCTGAATCTGGAAAAACAATGAGAAATACTCCCCTACCCCCCTCACCCAGACTCTCAGGCCCCCATCCCCCCTCCCCCAGGATGTGCCTTCTATAAAGAAAAAAGAAAAAAAAAAAAAGAGAGTAAAAAGAAAGAAAGGGAGCTGATCCTGATACATATGAGATGCATAAAGGTATATCAGCTGCCAAGGTAGCTAGAGGTGTACTCAACAAGACATTAATTCAAATAAAGAGCATATAATTTGCCCCATTTCCGCTCAAACAAAACCAGATGATTCCGAGAACTTGCTATTAACCTTTCAGTCCGAAAGCAGAGAGAAATTTCATTGATCCATTCTGCATATGAGATAACCAATTGGTCCATCCAGTGCCTAAGGACCAGTCTTTTGACGACCATCAAGATTAAAGCCATGTGGAATCTACGCTCCGTCACTTGTATATTGGAAAGCATCCCTAGGATACAAACTTCTATAGTCAATAAATTATCAAGGCCCAAAAGAGGGTCTAAGTTAGATTGGATGGACTGCCATAAGGGAGCCGCCTTCTCACAATACCAGAAAATGTGTACCAGGTTCCCTTCCACTGTGCCACACCTTGTGCATACAGTTGAAGATAATCTATTTAATTTAACCAGTTTAACTGGGGTATAATTAAGCAATAAGGCACGGCACGGGGGAGATATCGGGGATATCGTCAGCCGAGTGGTTGGCACAGGCCGCAGGCCGAAAAGGTCCAACCATCCCGAGAAGTGACGATATCCCATGATATACCACACCCTGGAGTGCCTTATTGCTATTATGAACTGGCTTACAAGGGTTATGAGTAAAAAAAATAATAATTAAAAAAATGTTAACGTTTTGAAATGCTTTTCTTTTGTGTGGTGGAGTAGTATGTTTTCATAAAGTAGTTCCTGCAGGTCTCTCTGGGCAGCTGTTGTAATTGGAATTTGTGTAGAGGAGATCTGGAGTTTGTCTCCAGTAGGTGGTGCTGCTAGTTGTTGCTCCTCATGTACATGCTGTAGTTTTCTTGTTTATCGTAGATCATCCTGCCCTCCACCTCATTGCCTTGTCAGAGTTTACCCGTACATTGCTCGGTCGATTTTAGATTTAAATTTTTATTTAGCAAGTCACCACTCGCTATCCTGAGTCTCATGGGGCAGAGTAGAAAGTACTGGCCGAGCTGCGCTTCATACAGGTAACACTGGACTGAAGGGAACAGCCGTTGTACTGTGAGTTAAACGGAGAACGTGGTATCTGCCAGAAGTAGCGGCAGGTTCATGTTGCGTTAGTTGTACTGCGTGTTAAACGGAAAGTGGTATGTGGCACGAGCAGCGTAGAGGAGCGGCAGGTCAGTGAGAGGTTAGTGTGGTGGTCGGCAGCTGCTTTGTGTGACCACTGTTTTTTTTTTTTGTTTCAGTAAATTTTCCTGCCGGCGGAGGTTGTGTTTGTGGGGGGGTGGGCCACGTGTACATGCTGTCGTTGTCACATTACGCTGTGACTCGCGTTTTAAGTTAAGTGCTGCCGTTGCTGTTGGAGGAATGTTTAAGCAGTGAGAAGGCTAGTGACCGGAGGTTTTCTGAAGCTGTGATGATGTAGCCCGATATCATCACGGCTTCGAAAACCTCTTGGCCAATCAGAATCGTCCATTTACGATCGCTGGTTCATAATACATGTTATTCAATATATGGTATTGAGTGAGTCTATGTCTGTCTTGAGAGAGATACCGATATGTATCTACCCAAATTTGTTCCCAGTCTAGAAGGGTGTCTGGCAGAAGAGAAGACCAGCATTTGGAACCAGTCAGGGAGTCCAGGAATTTAGTGTCTAGTAGGAAAGAATAAAGCTTAGAAATACTATGGGCCTTAGTTGCCTGTTCCTGTATCTGGTTTTAGGAAGGGTTTAATTTGAGAATGTGTGGGGTTAGAGCCGAAGCTGGAAGCCACTAGGTGTCGTAACTGAAAAACTTTAAAAATGTGTTTCTGAGGAATATTATACTTGGTCAGAACCTCCCCGGAGGGTAGAAGAGAGTTGTGCAGGAATAAATCATCGACACAGCAATCTCTCATCTGAGAAAGCCAGTCTAGAGAAAGCGGGAGACCCCCAATCCTAATATTTAAATTAAGGGTAAGAGGTTGGGAAGTGTCTTTCCTGGGAGAGAGAGATTGAAAAAATGCCAGTATTGATTCAACACCTTAATAGAAGTACCAATGATGCTCCCCTGTAAAAGTGGAGGCAAAGTGGATAAGTTATAATAGAGGAGTCTGGATGGGGGAAGGCCAAACTCGGTTAGAATCTTTTTCTCAAGTTGTACCCAAATTGGTAGAAACTCGTCCACCCTCTGGTCGTACCACCTCCCAATTTTCGCCATGTGGCTTGCCCAGTAATAGAGCATAAAGTTGGGAAGACGGAGCCCTCCCTTCTCTTTGGGTAAATTAAGTTTTAAGAAGGCTTTCCTGGGCTGTTTACCCTGCCAAATAAACTTGGAAATGGACCTGTGAAAGTGATGAAAATAGGACATCGGCAGGAAAATGTTTATTAGGCTAAGTGGGTAGAAGACCCGAGGCAACACATTCATCTTAACAATATTAATATGACCCCACAGCGATAAAGGAAGGGCAGACCATCTCTGAAGGTCTTGTTGAATTTTAATCAGTAGGTTGTCTAGGTTAAGCTTCCTGGAGAGTTCAAGGTCTTTAGTAAGGAAAATGCTTAAATATTTGAGAGAGGAGGGGGCCCATTTCATACAAACTGGGAAAAGTTAACCTGAAGCGTGTTAACGTTCAGTGGAAATATGATTGATTTAGCTAAATTCAACTTGTAATTAGCCACTTGGCCAAACTGGGCTATAATATGTAGTATATGTGTTAGAGACACTTCAGGGTTAGTCAAGTGTAAGAGAATATCATCAGCATAGGCAGAGAGACCAGAGAACCAGAGACTGCTGCTGAATGAAACATCCCGTGACCAGTGGAGAGTTTTTGATACTGAGAAGGAGAGGCTCCAGATATAGATTAAACAGGAAAGGTGACAGGGGGCAGCCCTGCTGAGTGCCTGTAAATAGCGAAAATCGAGAAGGAAAAAACCCCGTTACAATAAATTCTGGCAGTAGGGGATTGGTAGACTGATTTAATCCATTGAATAAAAACCTCTAGGAAGCCCATTCTCTTTAATATAATCCAGAGAAACTCCCAATGGACTCTATCAAAGGCTTTCTCCGCATCTAATGATATCAGAACCATAGAGATTTGAGAGTCCTGGACGGCTTGAAAAATATGTGAGAGAATACGCAGGTGGTCTATAAAGGACCTGCCCTGCACAAACCCTACTTGTTTGGGGCTTAACAGGTTAAGCCAGACCCGTTTGAGTCTAGGGGATAGGATTTTCGTTAGGATTTTAATGTCGTAATTAAGAAGTGAGATTGGGCGGTAACTAGCCGGGTCGGTCGGGGATTTGTCTGGTTTCAGTATCAGAACAATGGTGGCTTCCAGCAGGGAAGGGTCCAGAGTGGTAGCGTTAAACATGTATTCAAATAATTTCGTGAGGAGAGGGGCAAGTTCCTTCCCAAAAGTTTTATAGAAATTGAAGGGGAAGCCGTCAGGTCCCGGAGCTTTGTCCGGAGCAAATTCCTTGATCACGTCCTCTACTTCCGTTACCATGACAGGAGTAGTCAGAGCTTCTCCTAGGTGAGTTTGGAGGGTAGGAAGAGGCAGGCCCTCCAAAAATTGGTCCACAAGGGAATGAGAGAGGTGGAAGGCACCACTGCCATAAAGTTCCTTATAAAATGACTCAAACATTCGTGAAATATCCCTAGGGGAAGTTTTAAGGGAACCATCGGAAGATAATAATAAGGGAATCCATCTTGATCCCTCGATTTCCCTCAAACGTAGGGCTAGCATTTTACCCGATTTCTCCCCTTGATCGAGATAGAGGGCCTTTGTTTTCAGGAGAGCATACTCTGCCTTGTCTCTTATCCAATCTGAGTACTCATTTCTAAGTTTCATTAGGGTTTCTAGATCAGCTTGGGAAGAGGAGAAGGATAACTTATTCTCTGCCAACCTAATTTGGTTCGACAATAACATGATCTTGGCCTCCCTCTGTTTTTTCCTCCTTGATGCGAGTTTAATAAATTCGCCTCTGATGAAGCATTTAAGGGAGCACCAAAGCAGATCCTCCCTCTCAATTGAACCTGTGTTGATCTCAACAAATAAGGTGATTCGGGATCTAATATGGGAGACAATGCCCTTGTCCTTTAAAAGCTGGGTGTTTAGTTTCCAGGCGGTGTCCCTTTGCACCTGCGGGTTTGGGGAGACCAAAATCCAAGCCACCGAGTGGTCTGACACAACTATGGGCTCAATACGAGACTGGAGTACTCCCGACAGAAGATTATTGCTGACTAGTATTAGGTCAATTCTGGACCATGTCTTATGTACTTGGGAATAATAAGAAAAGAGTTGTCTTGTGGGATTAAGTAGGTGCCAAGGGTCACACAGGGCCAGTAGGTCCATAAAATTCCTCAAGGCTAGCTGTGAAGAGGAGAGTGGTTTCAGGGGTCTATAAGATTTATCCAAATCTTGTGAGGGAGCGATATTCAGTCCCCGATTATTAACATTGAAGGTAGAGTCCACTCAACTTTTCAGCCAAGGTCATGATGGAAGTCTGGGTCCTCTCTACTGAAGCGAATCGCCTCCTAATGTTATCTTCGCATTATAGAGCGAACCTCTCACAATAATGAATCTACCTTCATGGTCTGATAAAAGCTCTTCTGCCAGAAAGGGAATGTGCTTTAACCAGAATGGCCACCCTACTAGAGGATGACCCCCTGAAGCAAAACCTGAGCTGAACTTTGAGGCGAGCCCATTGACTTCTGATGAGAGCAAATGGGTTTCTTGCATCAAGAGAATATCGACATTCAGTAAAGCACAGTTTTTGAAAACCTGGTACCTTTTAGTTAGGTCTCTGACACCTCTTACATTCCACGTAGCAATTTTAAGCGCTGTAACACTCATTATCAAATATACAGTGCAGCAATGGAATATAAAAATATGAAAAAGCAGAGCACCCTAGAAGGCACATCCTGCCCTCCCCCCAAAAACCAACCACCAACCAGATTCCACCCCTCCACCCCTCTCCCCTCGAAACCAGTAAAGAAAAACTGAAGCAGTGTAAATTCCAGACATGGTATTGCAGCCTTTACTGAATCATAAACTAAGAAAGAGAGACCCCTCCCCTCCCTTCCCCCCGTCTCATCCCTGAAACTATGTACAACTGTTCTCACGACTGCTTCCTGAGGATACCTGAAAGTGATATTGCTTGGGTCGGGAAACAAAGCCCCAAAAGCCACCACCAGATGGGTGTACCAGGAGGTAACCGTGAACCGCTACCCTGAGGAAGTGTCAGCTGATAAGTAGAGAGTAATTCCCTCATAAGTACTGAGAACTTCCTGGCTGAAGAAACCCCCATCTGGGGTGCTTTCCCCCTCTCCTTGGTGCGTGTAGCAGTCCCACCAGGGTCGACCTTCACGGAGCCTCCCCGGACAGATAAATCAGAATAGCCTACAAAAGGAGTGGGAAAGTTGAGAACCTGACCAAAATCTCGGGGTTATTCGGAGAAAGCCCCATTAGCCTGGGTTCAATACAACCAGAACTCACTAGAAAATGAGAGCTCACCAGGGCCCCCTGGATTCTAGTCCTCGCCATGAGAAAATAGCCCCTGATCAAATTGCTGGTCGACTGGTTCATCACCTGCCTCCAACCTCCCAACTGCCATGTGAACTCCGTAAACCCTCAAAAGAGATAACCAAACTACATTACCCGCATAGGTTTCGAACTAAATAGGATAGGGGATAATAACCCTGAGACCTCAATGGTAGTGCTAAGAAACGGAGACAGCCCCCCCGGCCCAGGGGGCCAACTTTGGACTTCACCACCATCAAAACCGTCGGCGGTAAAAAATTATGTTCCCAAATATAGGAGTGTATTAGGGCACAAGCAGGGTCAGAATGACGTCTTGCTAACCCCCCTCCAGAATGTTTACCATAATGACAACAGTCCTTGTTGCCTAATATCGACCCAGCTCATCCCTTTTCTCAAAAAGCCTCCCCAACCCACCAACCACACCTGATGAATACTCTAGGATATACTAGTGACCGCTTCTGTTCAACTTGCTGTAAAGTTAAGCAAGCCTAATTACCTGAGCCGGGGAAGCACAGGAGGAACCGAGGGGGGCAATAGTTACTAGGGGGACCAAAAGGTCCCACCGGACTCGCGTCGTGTAGAAACCGCCTCTACACTCCTAGTTCCCACCCCCCCGCAGCGAGCAAGCCCCACGAACCACCACACAAACTGAGCCCATCCAACCCCCCAACAGACCGTTCCAAAGCCGCTCTCCCCCACCACCAGAAAACCCAGATGAGAGAAAAGCCAAAAACAAAAGGTGAGAGTCCAAAAATGCAGTATGTAGTAAGAGGAAACTTCTTGGCGCTGTCTCAGCGATTCGGCCCGGTTTAAACAGGTTAGGCAACTTGATTGAGAGATCTGCACCAGAGAGTCCAGATGAGAGAAAAAAGAGGAATCAAAAACCAAAAGTGAGAGTCCAAAAGTGCAGCATGTAGTAAGAGGTAACTTCTTGGCTCTGCCTCAGCGATTCAGCCCGGTTTAAACAGGTTAGGTAACTTGATTGAGAGATCTGATGCCGCTTTGTCTGGGGATTCGTAGGAGAGCCAGGAACCATCGATAGCAACCTTAGCTTAGCAGGGTAGTTCATTTTGTAGCGAATGCCAGCTACGATCAGCTTGCTGACTGTAGAATGGAACGCGGAGTGTTTTTGCCTCGTCTCGTAGGGAAGATCCTGAGTAATAACACAGCTTGGAACCACTCCATAGAATTGCCTGTAATTCTCTTGCCTTTGATAATACATGTTGTTTTTCCAAAAAGCTTAGAAACTTAATAGTGATAGGTCTTGGCGGGGCTCCAGCGGCAGGTTTCAGTCTAAGAGAGTGGTGAGCACGTTCAATATGATATTGTGGATTAAGAGGGGAAGGCCCAATGACTTTGTTTAGAAACTTCTGGAGAAAGAGATTAATGTCAGGGCCCTCCTCGAACTCGGGGAGGCCCAGGATCACCAAGTTGTTTCTTTGACTCCTTCCTTCTAAGTCCTCTGTTTTGAGTTGCAGTTTATTGATCTGTTGTCTGAGGTGAATGATTTCTGGGTCTATCTTTTCCCTCCAGGTCTCCAAGGAGGAAGTTCTGGCTTCCGAATCTCCCATTCTGGTGGTTAGGGCACTGAGATCTCCCCTTAGTGATTTCAGCTCAGCAGAGATATCGTCCAATGTTTCCTTAAAAGGTATTAGCTCTTGTAAGAAATGGTCCTCGGTAAGAGGAGTTGGAGAAGTATTGAAAGGGGGTGGTTTTACTGCAGACCCCGAATTCTGACTTTTGGATTTTTTTGAAGATTTCTCCGGCGTAGATGGTGGAGTGTGCTTCATGCCAGCAGGCCTCATCTCCGCTTCCATCTCAATCTGCCTCCAAGTACATTAATATGCACAACGCAAGATGCTGCCAAGTACCGAAGAGTGTTATCTATAATCTAAGTGTAGAATAGAAATTTAAATGTCGAATTTGTAGGCTGAAAATAGTTAAAAGACGGGTGGGTAACGGGAGCTCCGCGAAATTGCTGCCTCTAGCTGCACTGCATCACGTGACCGCCCGTGGCTAACTAATTTTGTTCCACATCCTGCCTTCACCGCCGAAAATCCTCAGAGCATTTGTCACCTTGATTTGGTTTTTCTATGCCTGGCTGGCTTGCCCCAGTTTCATGCTGCCCCATTTACATTCCTGTCCCCATTGTTACTATGTTTTGCAGATCTGTGTGTCAGTCTGACTATTCCTGTTGCTTACTGACCTATGTGTAGGTCCGACTATCGTTATGCTTGCCTGAACAATTATCCTGCTTTACTGAACTATGCCTAGATCACCCCTGATTTATGCCATCGTTGCTTACTGCTCCCTGCCATCCGTTCTCTGCAAGGTCTCAGCACTCAGTGCTTCTTCAGCTCCTCAGCAGTCCCTGGTCAGGCCAGCCTTAGCATTCTGGCGCAGGGTTTCCCTGCAGCCAACGGTCTTGCTCTACACTTAGAGTCCATAGCTTGGGCATGTGAAGCTTGGGACAGGGTCCTTCTCACCTGGCCCATAGCTGGGAATGTCCTTGTTCCAGGTGGAACTTTAGTCATCAGATGTACCGACGGCACCCCAAGTTGTAGAATTTATGACTTAGCCATGAAGGGAGGTTATCGCCGTTTCCTTTAGCTCTAGTGTTCCACTTCAACGTAGTCTAGTGGCTCTAGTGGTTCCCTGGCTAGGCACCTTCACCGCATTCTCCCCACCCTCCCCCGCAGGTTCACCTTTTATTTTTTGTTTTTTGTTTTCTGTTTGTTGTTTTGGATCAGTTGGTTGGGTGCATGTCTAGGGGGTTCATTACTCTCCTCCTCCCACCTTGGAGCATCAGCTGCAGAGCTACCATCTCGCAGCCCTCCATGGCGTTCCTGTTTAAAGGATGGAGTGAGAGTTTCCCTCTAAACTGGAATATTTTTCCACTTTCTTGTTTGGGGCTTACAAATTGCAATAGCAGAGGGAAGGTGACCTAGGCCTTGGATCCCCAGAGATTTCTTCCTCAAAGGGTTTTTGTTTCTCTCCTCCTTGCCGAAGATCGTAATACCTAGTTAGTAATTCCTGCTTCCATTAGTTAGGGTCTGCTGTTGGATGGAGGGGGATGATGTCCCTTCCCGGCTGTTCCCTCTCTTCTTAGGAAGTCCCTTCTTCCCTTTGCAACCCATCAGAATCATCCCATGGCTTCCCTGCTTATCGGTACCATCGCCGCAGCGACTCCCCGATGACAAAGAACATCATAGCGACAGGATTTGGCCAAAATCCGTGTAGCCTGTGATGGTCTCTACACAGCAGGGATTGCCTCCTGAGGGTGTTCACCCCGGTCCAACTCCGACAAGGAGTTAGAATCCTAGAGACCAGGGTGTGTGGGGGGTGGAGCCCCCCATATGGGGGGTCCGGGGGTCGCAGCCCCCTGATGGAAACACGGAGGCATCCCCGATGCTGCATTGCTGACACTTGGCAATGCGGCTATCGCTGTCGGGGAATGTCTCCGTAAGTGCTGTCGCTGCGGTAAGGTGCAACCCTGCTTATCCCATGAGTGATCAAGCTGCCTCATGCTTATTTATTATCATGGCTTACAACTTCTGATTGTTTATACGTTTCTTACGACTTCTTTGCGTTGCCCATATGCTTCATACTATTACTTTCTTTTTAGGGCTTCTTCCTAAGGTACCTTTAGCCATGGGAAACTCCCGCAGCATCCCTAGAAGTGGAACCCTTTAGAGGGTTCCTTGCCTTGGTACCCCTACGGGGTGGTAATTCCTCTGGAATAGAGAGTGTGAATGGCCAAAACCTAAGTACACAGTTGCACAAACATAACACTTACTGGCTGCGTAGGCCATTGAACGTAAATTGTGAAAATTGCTGCAACTGTGCTTAGGATTGATTGGGTGTAGTTGGGGCAACAGGGTTTGGCACACTGCCAGAACCTAAGTGTTGCGGCACAGGGCTTGGTGAAAGCCCTGCGCCACCCTTTAAAAATCCATCCCACAGTGTCTTATGGTTATAAGGGTACCTTCTCATGTTCTTTAGGTGAGAAAACTGTGATGTGAAGCAGAGCAATTCTGACACACAAGCGATTTGAGAAGACACTTTTAATATATGGATATTGAAAATAATACTGTAGTAAGGCATACAAAAAAACTGTGGTACTATCACTAATCCAAAAGTGATAGTATCATCGATGCACCCTGATAATAGTATCATTCAGAGCCTGTAATACTATCGTTCAGAGCCCTGAACGATGCTATTATTAGTAAAACTACAGAGCGCAAGCGCAGGACTCTCCTCCACCAGGCTGTACTCACACTGTCAAACAAACGGCATCGCCCTCAGTGCAGCGCATGATTATCTGGTTTCTGTCTATGGGCGGGCAGTACACTTTAAACAAACATGGCGGCCGTGTCTCGCTTAGCAAGACTGCACTACGTCCTCGGGTGCTATCAACATTTCTCCTTTTTATTCTGGTGCAGAAACTAAATTATCTGGTTGATCCTGCAGTACCAAAAAAGAAAAGGTAGGACTGCTGACCAATTTCTGAATACCGTGTGAATGGGGGTGGGGGGGAGGAGATTGAGTAACACAGTGCGGCAGTCGACTGGGACTGAGAGAGTCCTTCACTGAAACAGCTGACCGCCCATCACAAAATGTTTAACAAAAAAACAGATCCATATATTAAAAAAACATAAATACTTCAGTGTGCATTTCAAGGGAGTAATTCCATCTCGAGGTTCTGGGGACATGAGAACCTCTCAAGCTTCGCCGTTAAGGTTCCCTATGTCCCCAGAACCTCTTGATGGAATTATTCCCTTGTAATGCACACCAAGGTATCTGTTATTCTATTCATAAGACATAATGGATGCAGTAACTGTATATACAAACATAATATAAATCATGTGCAAGACATCTGCTTTAAAACAATGGAAGTTGAATTTAAATCAAAATGTTTTACTTTACAGACTGTTAAAGCAACCCCTGTGTGGTAAATGGTCTATGCTAGCTGAACTTAGGACTTTGGAATTGTTAGTGTGAGACACTCTCTTATGGTTATTATAGATCAAGGGAGCACTTCCGACAAATCTAAGCACTCCCTTCCCTGTGTGGGAGATACTCTTATTCTGTAAAAAGTGTACCATGCCCAGGTATGCTTTTGCTTGCAAGAGGTTTTTTTAAATGTTTAATATATTATTGATTGACCTTAATCTGTACATTAATACTGTCACGGAAACCACTCTTACTGTTGAAAGAGGGATCTCACTTTCACTCTTAGGGTATCAGAACCATTCTCATACACTAACAAGCATTTGTCAATGCCAAATGTTGGCTTGCTGGCATTGGCATTGGTAGTGCAGGAGTTAGAGAGATGCATAATAGGAATTGCAGTGAAATATTGAACTAACGTCAATCCCCCCCCCTTCGCAGAGACTGAAAGGCATTGGGGGTGTTGCCTTTGGGTCGTCAGCCATAACATTTACGCCAGTCCACCTCACCCCACCCTGCAGACAGCAACAGGTGTCGCAGTGTGCTTTGGGGTCTTCTGCCCTTACGCTCACCCCATTCCATAAGGAAATAAGCTGAAATGGGTGCAGTATAGGAGAATGGGGTGAACGTTAGGGATGAAGACCCCAAGGCACACTTTGATGCCTGTCAGTGGCTGCAGGGTGGGGGGTGGAGGTGAAATGCCATGAGCATTACGGCTGATGAACCCAAGTCACACCCCCGATGCCTATCAGTCTCTGCAGGGTGGGGCGCTACAGTTGGAAACCCTAACACTCTGGGCATTTGTTGATATTTTCACACCAAATTTTCAACATGGGCTTTTTGGGACTCCATCTCATAAATAGTGTCACTATCATTTCTTAACTCAATCCTGAAAGGTGATTTCTCACAGCAATTGTGCCATTCAGCACCACAGATGCAGAAACACATTTCGGGCAGGATGTGAAAAATGACAGCTGTGCTGTTCATGAGGAGGTGTGAAAAAAATGGCAAAGTTGAAAATCTGGAGTGAAAATATAAAAAATTGGCGAAGTTAAGAGCGTGCAAAGAAACTGCGCAGCACACACTCGTAACGCAATCATGTTTTGGAATTTTTCCACCAGATTTTCAACATGGGCATTTTGGGACCTCCTGTCATGAACAGTGACACTGTGATTGCATTACTCTGTCCCAAAAGTTGATTTCCCACAGTGACTGTGCCATTCTGTGCCACAGGTGTGAAAAATGGCAGCTGTACTGTTCATAAGAAGTGTGAAAAAATGGCAATTTTAAAAATTTGGAGTGAAAATATTAGAAACTGGTGAAGTTATGAATGTGCGTAGGAACTGCACCATGCACGCTCATAATGCAGTCATTGTTTGAAATTTTTTCACCAAATTTGCAGCATGGACTTTTTGGGACCTTCCCTTATGAACAGTGGCACAGTCGTTTTGTTAATCGTCCTGAAAGGTGATTCCACGCAGCAACCACGAAATCACCTTTCAGGACTGAGAAATGAAATGACAGTGCCAGTGTTCACGAGGTGGGGTCCCAAAAACTCCATGTTGAAAATTTGGGGCCAAAATTCCAAAAAATGGCTATCAACCTAAGTTGAACCCCCATTGACTCCCATTATACGGCTTACCTTTTTTCTCATTTTGCGCTTCAACTTTGCAGAGTTCAAGCGTGTCCTGTTCCACAGAAGATGACAGCGCCACCCTCCTGAGGCAAGTATGGGGTGGGGGGTAACGGGAGGTGGGTGCGCCGGGGAGGGATGGGAGGGCTGGGGACACAACAATGGACCGTTTCCTTTTACAGGTACAAAAAAAAAAAAAAACAGCCGAAGGTTTCTTCTTTCACAGGGACTTTTTTTTTCATTAATGTGGGCACACTGGGGTGGGCTCCTAGTGTGCCACAATAGTGGGGGGCGTGCCAAAACAGAAATTAGACAACCAGATGTTGGCAAATCATGTAACATAGAAACATAGAAGTTGACGGCAGATAAGGACCGCAAGGCCCATCCAGTCTGCCCATTTCTTTTTCTACCTTATAAATGTGCCATCGGCCTTTGCTCTGTCAGTGACCTATCTATTCATAGTCATTTGTATTGCTCCCTTATGCCTATCCCATGCCTGTTTGAAGCCCTGCACTGTATTCATAGCCACCACTTCTTGTGGTAAGCCATTCCATGCATCTACCACCCTTTCTGTGAAAAAGAATTTCCTCACATTCCCCTTAATTGGCCTCCCTCTAATCTCATGCTGTGTCCTCTTGTCCTGCTATTTTTCTTATATTTAAACATGTTAGACTCTTTCACCTTGTTTATGCCCTTAAGGTGTTTAAATGTCTCGATCATATCACCTCTCTCCCTCCTTTGCTCAAGGGTATACATATTGAGCTCCGTTAATCTGTCCTCATATGTCTTCTGATGCAGTCCCTGCACCATTTGGTTGCCCTTCTCTGGACTGCCTCAATTTGGTTAATGTCCTTGTGAAGGTGTGGCCTCCAATACCACGCAGTACTCCAGATGGGACCTAACCAATGTCTTGTACAGAGGGATTATTACCTCCCTCTTACGACTTGTGATACCCTACTAATACACCTAACACCCCCTAGCCTTACCTACTGCTTTAGAGGTCTGCTTGGATGATTTTAGGTCATCAGTGATGATGATGCCCAAGTCTCTTTCTTCCTTTGTGACTGCTAGCAACTCCCTCCCAGCCTATAAGTGGCTTCAGGGTTTCTCTTCCCTATGTGCATGATTTTGCACTCTTTGCATTAAATCCCAGTTGCCACTCTTCTGACCATTCTGCTAGTTTATCCAGATCTCTTCTCATTCTGCCCACCCCATCTGGATCATCTACTCTGTTGCAGATCTTGGTGTCATCTGCAAACAGACAAGCCTTACCCTCTAGTCCATCTGCAGGTCACTAATGAAGATGTTGAATAGGACTGGCCCCAGGACTGATCCCTGAGGTACCCCACTTGTGACTTGCATCTCTTCTGACTGTATACCATTTACCACCACTCTCTGTTTTCTGCCAGTCAACCAGTTTGCCACCCAGTTGACCAACTTCTGACCCACCCGAGCCTACCTAGCTTATTTATCAATCTTCTATGTGGAACAGTGTCAAAAGCTTTGCTAGTCAAGGTAGGCACATCAACTGCTCCTCTTGGTCCACCACTCTGGTTACCCAGTCAAAGAAATCTATGAGATTAGTTTGACAGGACCTTCCTTTGTAAACCCATGCTGTCTTGGATCCTGTGCCCCTATGGATTCCAGGTGTTGCACTATCCTTTCCTTAAGGAGTGCCTCCATAATCTTGCCCACTACTGAGGTAAGACTGACCGGTCTGTAGTTCCCCGCCTCCTCCTGCTACCACTCTTGTGGAGTGGGATCACATGAGCCCTTCTCCAGTCTTCTGGGACCTCTCCTGTGCTCAGAGACTCACTAAACAATTCTGCTAATGGCTCTGCTAGTTCCCCTTTAGCTCCTTAAGTACCCTGGGATGTATGCCATCAGGTCCCATTGCCTTATCCACCCTGAGCTTAGCAAGCTCTTGTAGGACCCTTTTCTTTTGTGAAGGAGTAGTGTTCACCTCCCTCCCGCTGTGTCCATGATGCTGAGCTGTGGGCCCTGCCCTGCCTTCTCTTCAGTAAATATTGAGCAAAAGTATCTATTTAGGATAGATGCCTTTACAGGGTCCTCCTCCTCACATGCTCCCTTTTCTCCATTAAGCTTAGCAATACCCCCTCTGGACTTTCTCCTTTCACTAATGTATCTATAGAAAGTCTTGTCACCTTCTTTTACTGTTCGTGCTAGTGTTTCCTCAGTTTGGGACTTTGCCTGCCTTACTGCCTTACCTGCTTCCCTTAGGGCAGTTGGTATGCCTCCCTATCTTCATCCCGCTGTGTTCCCTTATATTTTCTGAAGGCCAGCCTTTTGGCTCTGACCTTTTCTGCTACTGTATTTGAGAACCAAAGTGGTTTCCTTCTTCTTTGCACTTCCTTTTCTGTCTAACACAATGGGATGTTGCTTCAAGTATTGTATCCTTAATGCTTGCCCACTTTGCCTGTACCTCCTCACCTGTGTTTCTTTTTGCCAGGGCTAGCTTAACTCTGTTGGCCATCTTATCAAAGTCAGCTCCTCTGAAGTCCCATATTTTTGCCTTGGAATGGGATGATTTAGATGTAGTAGCCAAATTGAACCATACCATGTGATGGTCACTGGCCCCCAGGTGACCTTCTACCTGGAGATCTGTGATCCCTTCTTTGTAGAGGGGTTTGGGGGAGTGGGCATCCCACTGTCAGAAGAAAGTCAAAAAATTCGGTACACTGGGGTGGGCTCCCAGTGTGCCACTTTAATGGGGGAGGATACATGCCAACACAGGGATTGGGCACCCTGATGTTGGCTTTCTGGGACTGCAGGAGCCGCCATGTTTCAACACACTGGGGTGGGCTCTCAGTGTGCCACATTAAATGGGGGGGGGATACATGATGACATGGGGATTGGGCACCCCCGATGGCAACTTTGTGGGACTGTGTGGTGGGCAGTAGGAGCCACCATTGTGGAAAGCCACTCTGCAGCTACATTATTTATTGAAATGTTTCACCAAGAAAGGCACACTGAGCAAACATGTTGCTTGTAACTCCGGCCATGCACATTACTGTGTACTGTAATGCGCATGGCCGGACACTTGTCATCTGCCGCTGCACCTGATTGCAGTGGCAGATTTCTCTGAAGTTTTCTGTAATCGCCAGCATACTCACTGATTGGCGGCTGAGGGATGCACCCACTAAAGCATCCCCTGCAATTGCCACAACACTGTCACACCTCTAAAATGTGCTACTACCACAAGATGTTGCTTGTGCGTGTGCGCAAGCAAACATAAAAATGCAAATGAGCCTACTCTATAAGCCTTAAGTATGGTCTGTGCTGCAGTATTAACATACATAAGAGAAGCCGTATGAGGAGAGACTAAAGGAGCTTAATATGTATACCCTAGAGGAAAGAAGGGAGAGGAGGGACATGATAGAAACTTTTAAGTACCTCAGTGGAATCAACAAAGTCCAAGAGGGTAGCATCTTTCAGAAAAAGAGACGTGCAAGAACAAGGGGACACAATTTAAAGATGGGGGGGGCGGTTCCGGGGCAATGTGAGGAAGTATTATTTCACAGAGAGGGTAGTGGATGCATGGAACAGCCTTCCTGAGGAGGTTGTGGGGTCTAAAACTGTGGGAGAATTCAAGAATGCATGGGACAGACATAAGGCAATTCTTGTGGGGGGTAGGAAGAAATAGGCTGTTGGTTAACTAGGATCTGCGGCCTATCCTGTAGGTAGGGAAATGGGCAGACTAGATGGGCCTAGTGGTCCTTATCTGCCGTCAAAGTCTGTGTTTCCATGTTTCTATGTTTCTATGTAACAGTTCTTGGAATGTTTATAAATAAACAGTCCTGATTGTCTTAGCATGTCATGATTTATAACTGGGATAACTGCATTGGGAGGTGTCACTTGTGTGTGAAATTTGAGTGAGTGTGTCCATCCCTTTTAGTGTAGTGAACACCATGTTCCATACGCTGTACTGTTGGGGTGTGCAGTCTTTCAGATGAGATGTTAAACCAAGGTCGTGTCTGCCCTTTCTTCTGGTTGTTAACATGGATGTTGAAGATCCCATGGCACTTCTGGAGAAGAGTAGGGGAATTTTTTATTGAACAAAATCAAACAAAAACCAAATATTTACAAAACATAATGTCACACTTCATCACATACAGTAACTCAAGAAAAAGTAAGGAATGTTAAAAATCAGTAATGTTGCACTACGAAATTCATTTTCCATGAAACTACCTTGTTTTTGTGTGTGTGTTTATATTTTGTTAGGTATACTCAGGGATGTACCTAACAAAGGATCAACACTAACAAAAAAAAAAGCAGTTTCACAGAAAATTAATTTAATTGTGTAACATTATTGCTTGTGGAAAAGAGTAGGAGCATTTCCCTGGTGTCCTGACCAGATTTCCCCCATTCAGTAAAAACAACAGCTTATGCCTGTTCAGTTAAGGTAATGGAAGTTGGTATTGTTGATGCTTTCAAAATAGGACTAGATAGATTTCTGCAGGAGAAGAACACTGAGGATTATGCAGCATGTGCGGGGCTAGTTTTCCTGCTGTTCAACTTAGATGTGTGTCAGAATTCATATTGGTGTATAGTCAAGCTGACCCAGTAGCACAGTGGCAGTGCATTGAACACATGGGAGACTGGGGTACACGTGTGACTCCCTGAAATCTGACACTGAGGCCAAGTAGGAGTCAGGTGTGTCACAGATGTGAGGTGCCTGATTCTCCTTAGGAGGGAGGGTGCTGATCAACTGACATTCATGAACCCCCTGCCAATCAACCGACCTGCACTGTTGGCATCAGAGTGAAGGCAGAGCCTCGCCCCATTACAGCTGAGAGAAGGGTGAATCCATGGTGGCTGTAATCACTGGGATGGGTGACAGGGAGAACCAAAGTGGAAAATGAGTGGGGTGGGGGGGGAAATTGGGGTATCATATACCTCAACACTGTTATAGTGCGGAGTCAATACAGTGCCAGATTATGGTGACAGACATGTTTTGTGAAGTCTCTGTGCCCCCTCCCTGAGGTCTGCTCCCCTGGAGTTGGTATATTTATTAAGGGTGTGTGTGGGGGGAAGAGACCCCCACAAGGGGTGCCCCCCACAAACAGAGAGGTCGCCGAATATGTCTGTCGCTATAATCTGAAACCTTGGGGTATAGCCATGTTGTGTGTCAGGAGGGGTGGACAAGATGAAACCCAAGTCTGTTCTGCCACTGTGCATCTATGTTTCTGGGCAACTAGAGTACAGAGGAGACTGTGATGCTATGATTGCACTCTGAACCATGACACTGACTGGTACTTTTATTTATTTATTTATTTATTTAGATTTTGTTTACCGGGTAAGCCCACTGAGACCAAAGGTCCCTTTTTCAGGGGCGACCCGAGATTAGTTACAGAAAGGACACCGAGAACAATAATTACAGCAATTAAGTTAGTTACATTTGTTACATCACAGTATAGTGAAGTCATTTGTACTGGGGTAGCAGGAGGGTTCGCATACAGATCCATATTAAAATCAATATGTTAAAATCTCACACATTATGTACAGTATGTACATACGTTCAGCCAGAAATCAGAGACCACATTAGCATTTCAAGTAAAGTCAGAGATAAAGATTAACCAGTGAAAGGGCCCAGGGGGATCTGAAAGAGCTAGTACTGTAGCACCAAAAATAGCAGGCAGAAATTATTAGTAATTTTTGAAAAGTAGTCACTTGCTACTTTTTATTTCTTTTCTCCATTTGCTCCTTAGATGTTTTTTTACCTGAAAGTACTAGGTGTGGCCGGCCAAATGGTCCAGTGACACTGCATTGTGCTGCCGTGATGACGACTAAGGTTCAGAAGCAAGCCCAGGAAGTCACATCGGGAGGCAAGCCAAGGCCATGACAGTTGCCACTTCCCAGTGCGTCTCGGTCGGGGAGGATTGCCGGCAGATTTCGCCACTGCAGCGATCCAGCTGTGGCTGGGCCAGGGAGCTTGCTCCTGCTGTGGGGCAAGCTGTGGCTGTGCAAGGCTGACTGAGGAATCACCCCAGCCAGGGGAAGAGGGAGGGGAAAACCACAGGAGAAAAACCTGGTGGCTGTCTGAATGATCGCTGGGTTCAGCCCGATGAATGTGTGTATCTGTGACCAGGGTTTGTCCCTGAGACAAACTACTAGCTGGAGAGAAAAAGCTATCGGGAAATAAGGAAAGTACTAGGTGTCATGTGTGGCACAGTACTTGACCATGAGGCTTGACATATTTAGGTGTATTCCGCTTCATACCTTATCGGCATTGTGACCTCACTTATTGTGACATCACAGGTAGTGGTGTAGGAATGTGCCGAAATTCAGTCTGTGAAAAAGATCCACGAGTTTGGCAAATTCACTAAGATGAGGACCGCATTATTTGCCAGGCAGATTGCAGCCAAATCTGCTTGATGGTTGGCCAGTTTGTTGGCAAATGCCAACATGAATTACAGCATACACTGCAAGAATGATAACCCCCCCGCCCCAAAAAATGGTAAAAAAAAAAATGACACCCTTTTACCACCCACCCCACTAGCACGCTTTTTACCTCGTCTCTGACGGCATATGCTGAATCTTACATTTAAAAGTATAATAATCCTTACTCCCACCAGTTCTCAAACACATTCCACCCACCATCCCCCAAGTTCCACTGTCTTTATTACAAAGCACACAACCCCGCTCTCAACCCCCCCCCACCACCACCACCACCAGCAACAGCAACAAATTAAAATGTGAAAAAGAAATGGTCCTCTGGTGCAGAGCCTCTGCTCTGTTCAGTATCCGCAATGCAAATGAATAAACGGTGATGTCTTTGCTCCTAATAAAACCTTTTTGGCTGTAAAGGAGCGAAGAAACCACCATTCCTACATGCACCAGCACCATTACTGAGAGGGGCACTGAACAGAGCAGTTGGTCTGCACTGGTGGATTGTTTCTTGATTCATTTTAGGGTCTGTCCACACTAAATGGGTACATTTATGCCATATCCTCTTTACATGCCATTATTTCACATAATATAGCAATTCCAGTCTACAAAACTGCACTGCACTGTGCTATATAACAAGCTTAGACTGGATGTATAACCTTGGAGTGGCAACACTAGCCAATCTGTTTTATTTAAAAAAATTGCATAAATGTCCCCTCCTTTTAGGGAAAGAGAAGCAGGCACCACCAGGTCCCCTGGGACAGCAGCCAGGGTGTGGGAGACAGGAGACACCAGGCCCTGGCAAAGGCTGTCAGAGTTAGGGAGAGGGAAGCAGGTGCCACCAGGTCCCCAGGAACAGCGGGGAAAGTGTGGGGGTGGGAGATGGGAGCCTCAAGGCTGACAGGGTTGGAGCGAGGGAAGCCAGTATTAACAAGTCACCAGGGACAGCTTGGCAGGGTGTGGGGTGGGGGACAGGAGATGCCAGACCCTGGGAAAGGCAGAAAGGGTTAGGGAGAGGGAAGCAGGTGCCACCAGGTCCCCTGGGACAGCAGGCAGGATGTGGAGGGGGAGATTGGTGCCACCAGGCTTCAGAAAAGGCAGAAAGGGTTGGGGAGAGGGAAACAGGTGCCAGCAGGTCCCCTTGGATAGCAAGCAGGGTGTGGAAGAGCAGACAGGTGCCGCCAGGCCTCAGGAAAGGCTGACACAGTTGGGAAGAGTGAAGCAGGTCCATCCATCTTCCCTGGGATGCCAGGCAGGGTGTGGGGTGGGAGATGGGAGCTTCCAGGCCCCAGGAAAGGCTAAAAGGGTTAAGGAGAGGGAAGCCAGTGCCAAAAGGTCACCAGGGACAGCTTGGCAGGTTGTGGGGTGGGAGACAGGAGACACCAGGCCTAAGGAAAGACAGAAAGGGTTAGGGAGGTGGAAGTAGGTGCCACCAGGTCCCCTGGGACAGCAGGCAGGGTGTGGAGGGCAGACAGGTACCACCAGTTGTCAGGAAAGGCTGACAGGGCTGGAGAGAGGGAAGTAAGCACCACTAGGTCCCCTGGGACAACAGGCAGTGTTTGATAGGGTAAGACGGGTGCCACCAGGCCTCAGAAAAGGCTGACAGGTTTGAGAAGAGGGAAGCAGGTGCCACCAGGTCCCTGGAAGAGCAAGTAGGGAGTGGAGGGGCAGACAGGTGCCACCACACATCAGGAAAACTGACGGGGTTGGGGAGAGGGAAGCAGGTGTCACCAGGACCCCAGGGATAGCTGGCAGGGTGTAGGTTGGGAGATGGGAGACACCAAGCCCTGGGAAAGGCTGGAAGGGTTAAGGAGAGGGAAGCAGGTGCCATGAGGTCCCCAGGGATAGCTGGCAGAGTATGGGGTGGGAGATGGGAGATACCAGGCCTCAGGAAAGGCTGTCAGTGTTAGGGAGAGGGAAGCAGGCACCACTGGGTCCCCAGGGACAGCTGGAATGGTGTGGGGTGGGAGACAGGAGCCTCCAGGCCCTGGGAAAGGCTGTCAGGGTAAGGGAGAGGGAAGCCAGTGCCAGTAGGTCACTAGGGACAGCTTGGCAGAGTGTGGGGTGGGAGACAGGAGACACCAGGCCCCAGGAAATTCAGAAAGGGTTAGGGAAAGAGAAGCAGGCACCACCAGGTCCCCTGGGACAGCAACCAGGGTGTGGAGGGGCAGGCAGGTGCCACCAGTCCTCAGGAATGGCTGACAGGTTAGGGAGTGGGAAGCAAGCACCACCGGGTCCCTGGGGACAGCAGGAAGTGTGTGGGGTGAGAGACGGGAGCCATCAGGCCTCAAGGAAAGTTGACCGGGTTGGGAGAAGGGAACAGGTGCCACCAGGTCCCAAGGGAAAGCTTGCAGGATATGGGGTGGGAGACAGGAGCCTCCAGGCCCCGAGAAATGCTGGAATGGTTAAGGAGAGGTAAGCAGGTGCCAGCTGGTCACCAGGGACAGCTTGGCAGGGTGTGGGGTGCGAGATGGGAGACACCATGTCCCGGGAAAGGCAGAAAGGGTTAGGAAGAGGGTAACAGGCACCACCAGGTCCCATGGGACAGCAAGCAGGGTGTGGAGGGGCACACTGGTGCCACCAGGCCTCAGGAAAGGCTGACAGGGTTTTTGAGAGGGAAGCAGGCACCATCAGGTCACCTGGGATAGCAGATAGGTCGTGGAGGGGTAGGCAGGTGCCACTAGGCCTCAGGAAGGCTGACTGGGTTGGGCAGAGGGAAGCAGGTGCCAGAAGGTCCCCTGGGACACTGGCATGGTGTGGAGGGCTGTGTGTGCTGTCACCTGTGGTCTTCTAGGTCCCTGGTCCATCTTCTTCAGGGTCCTTTTGAGTCCGCATGAGGAGTACTGCACACACCTGCCTGAGTATGTCACTGTAGGCCAGCACCCGTGTTCTCATCTGGTGGATTCAGATCTGCTGTCACCTGTGGTCTTCCAGGTCTCTGATCTGTTTTCTTCAGGGTCCTGTTAGGTCTGCATGAAGAGTACTGTACGCACCTGCCCGAGTATATCACTGTTGGCCAGCGCCCATTTTCTCATCTGATTTATTTAGCTACGCCATCACCTGTGGTCTTTCAGGTCCCTGGTCCATTCTCTTTAGGGCACTGGTGGGTCTGCATGAAGAGTACTGCACACTCCTGCCCGATTATGTCACTATAGGCCACCGCCCGTGTTCTTTTCTGGTGGATTCATCTGCGCCATCACCTGTGGTCTTCCAGGTCTCTGGTCTGTTTTCTTTATGGCCCAGGTGGATCTGCATGAAGAGTACTGCAGAATATTGACAAAGCAGATGTAAACTATATAATATGTGGACTACTGGTCATTGTGGGAGATGGGCCTTGTGTGGTATAAGGCATAGAAACTGTCAACAAAGCCTTCAAAATAATGAAGCTGTAAAGCAATTGGGCAGTATGAACATTTACTGATGTGACTGAGGCTGTAGTAATCAATGTATATTGTGTGTTTAGTGTGGTTTGTGTATAGTGTAGAGTTTTGGTTACGGTTTTAGTAGAAATTTATTGTGTGTATCTACTATTTTATTTAGTAATGGTGTTGATCTGTTGTATGATGAACTTCCTTTGCGGTGGTGGTATGCAATATTATAACTTTTCCTCTAATTAATTCATCAATAATATGACCTTAAACAGTAAAAATATTAATTGGAAAAAGTAAAGGACTTCAGCAGCCTAATTTTATGTTTTCCACAATGTTTTCAGTGACAACTAGCACGTTCTGGATTTTTCTCCATCCTGTTACATACGTTAATATACTGCTCTTCCACTGGTTTTGGGGGGTTAATTTGTAAAATAATCAAAACAAGTTTTAAATGTTATCTACACTGATTCCCATTTCCACACAAATGCATTTTAATCTATGAATATCCAGGAATTCTGAGTAAGCAAAAACTTTGAAATTACTTCACCCCATAAAATTGCACCATGCGTTAGATTGGTGGTCGTAACACACAGCTGCATGCAAATATGTTGGTGTTGCTTAGTGAATTAACTAAATGAAGTGAAGTACTGCAAATTCATGTGAAGACCTAAAAAATATTTACACATAATTTTTTTCATTTTGCATATTCTCTGTCCCTGTTACATACATTACATGGTTACTGTTTCCAAACATTGGGGACTGTACTGGGAAAACCACAACTGATGTTATCTTCCTGTTTACAGTTTAAGTAAAGGCCCTTAAGGGTAATATATTGATGGTGAAAAGAAGAAAGAAATTATAACTTTTTTTCCACAGTCATGTCCCACATATGTCCCCTATTACTGTGGACTGGCCCTTTAACTTGTCGGTGCTGCTGGTGTGGGTAGGAAGGTGGTGGGGAGTGTGGACCAGAGGGGATTTGGGTGGGGGTCATGTGCTTCGTAATAAAGACAATGGGACTCGGGTGGTGGAGTTGGGTGGAGTGTGTTTGGTGCGCTGGTGGCGGGGGAGAATACAGTAACTATACTTTAATACTTAAAGATTCAGCAGTATTTCACTGGGGAAGGGGAGGTGGGGTTATGTTTTTTATCTTTTTTGGGTGGTGGGAGGGGGTGGTTTTTCACAGCACTGTGGATAAGGAGGAAGGTTTTCTTAAAACTGACACATCCGCCAATGAAAGTGAAATCATAGGGCTGATGATATATGAAGAGGAACTGAACTATCTGTGTCAGACTCCAGATAGAGTACTGTTCCACACATCACACCAAGTATTGTCAAGTAGAATAGCTTCTAATTAGTGAAAAAGGAAAAGAAAACAATTTATTTCAGATATAAGAAGGAATAGTGTAGTACTTTGTAAAGTTGATATTAATTTCAGGCAATACACTTGTTCTTTAAGAGAAATATATATCTTTCTCTCAACTCCTTAGGTTTCATCCCACCTCCACTAATCTTTGGTGCTGGAATCGACTCCACCTGCCTGATCTGGAGCACCGTTTGCAACGAGCGAGGAGCATGTATGCTATACGACAATGTTACCTACAGACACCTGTATGTCAGCATCGCCATTGCACTGAAATCCTCTGCATTTATACTGTATACCACCTCGTGGCAGTGCTTACGGAAAAACTATAAACGTTACATTAAGAACAGCGAGGGTGGGCTGACCTCTGGTGAGTTCTTTGCCTCCACTCTATCCTTGGACAATGTGGGTAGAGACTTGGGAAGCCAAACACAGCCAAACCGGACAAAATTCATTTATAACCTGGAGGACCACGAGTGGTGTGAAAATATGGAGTCAGTTTTATAGTGTTTGCTGTATGTCAAATCTAGGATGGACAAGTTATATATTGTTCTTTCTACAGGGGTCTTTTTTTCTTTCTTTTTTAAATAAAGCTTCACTTCAAACCTGGCCCACAAAACTGCTACGGACTTTGGCATTTGAGCAGACGAAACAGAACTGGTGGAGACTCCCTGTGAAAAACAACAGAATTTTTTTTAACTTCTCGTATTGTACAATTTCTTCATTTTAATATGGTCTGACATGGGAGGCAACCTAAAGTGCAATGCACTTAAAAACAATTAGAGGTTTCCGTCTGTGGCATAACAATTCATGATGGGAAGGTGCAATGTTCAGACATGCTGAGGTTTCTGATTTTCTACAATAAAATTCAAACACTGAAATTGTGACTTAGCCTTTAAACAAATATTATATATATATTTATATAATATATCTTGTATAAGTCTCTCCTGGGTCGCACCTAGAAACAAGTTTCAGCTCAGTGTGCCTTTCTCAGACAAAATTCTAAATAAATAAATAGATATATAAAGTGAGTGATAACACTCAGTGTATACTTATGTACTCTGCTATACATACACCAAAGGGTCCTTAACAAGCTCCCAAATGTATGTATAGCTGAGTGTAACTACATCTCTGGAGAGTGTTTATATTTTTACCATGTAAAATGGCTTTGTTTTGAAAAAAAGTGAAAATAGACAAGGAAATAACACAGGGTTCTAAACCTGTGTACTTCAGTATACCATGGGATTTACCCTAGTCATATGATCAGATTCCACCAATGACAGTATTGGATTTTTCTAACCTTTGCAGAAATGCCTTTCAAACAGTTTTACATTCAAGTAGTGAAACAAATGTATCACTTTACACCTACATTTCATATATATAAATCTGTCTGTCTGTCTATCTATCTATCTATCTATCTATCTATCTATCTATCTGTCTGTTTATACAAGTTTGTGCCCAACCCCCTGCCAAGTCAGTCCTCACCCCTCTGGGCTACCGATGTCTCCTCTGCCCCGGCACTGCTGCTAAGTACCCTGTGGAGCTTGGGGGGGGGGCAAAATGTACCAGTGGACATCATTCAGATGGCTAAGGATGGTTTCTTCCTCAGCCCCCCTTGTCCCACACTGTGCTGTGTCCATGGTGGACCTCACCAGTTGCGAAGGTGTCAAACCTCTTTGACCCGCTACATGGGGGTCACTGTGGAGTGCGGCACATCCCACTAGTGGTTGAGGGCACATTGCTGGTGCCAGCACTTCTCAACCATGGCCACTCATTCACAGATGTCCCAGGCTTGCTTCTTTACCCAGGTTGCCAGTGTGGACCACAGAGTACTACCACTGAGCCATCAAGTGGCCCTGTCGCTATGTTTGTGGCCCTGTATTTGTCAGCCAGTTCCAGTAGAAGTGAAAAACAGTTGCGAGCAAAACTAGCCAAACAAAACAAAGTTGCAACAAGAGCTGATATGAACAATGGTACATTTCATTTACTTACAGTGAGAGTGAGCGGTTACAAGAAAAATCTCCAGTGCTTGATAATTCCTGATTTCTGGCAGCTCCCACAGCAAAACAGATGTACCAAAATGGTGGATTGCTATTTTCAAACATTTTGGCACATTGGCATGTTTGCATCAGTTTACCTGCCTTACAGCAAAAGAAAAAAAAACATGCATGCTTTATTGCAATGCACGCTTCCATTTCTGAGAGCACAAGTTGCGGCACTTGTGACAAGGTGTTAGACCACATTTTATGTTAGCTAACATTTTGATGCAAGTTATACAACTGTGCTTAAAATAGTGAGTCAGGTTGTCACACATGTCTGGAGGGCCTTTTAAAATCCAACCCCAAGGACCTATCTTGTATGTCTTCTCCCATCCAGGCAGCTTTAGTATTCAGTTTTATGTAAAAGCATGGACAAATCGAGGAACCCTCACTTCCTTAATGAGTTAAATACTGTACCCAGTAATGCTATTGTTTACAAGGAACTAATCCAACTTGAGTTAAAAGATTCAACATTCCCCACTTGCATCACTTCCTATAAGGACTTTTTCCATGGGACCCCTCTTTAGTGTACAATTGCTTCCCCTCTTTACCCTGTAACTTTGTCCCCCCATAAGCATAGTGTATGCCCTCTAATTCTACTTCCCAGAACAAGCTGAAAAAGTTTCCCCTGATCAGTGTTACTTAATGCCTTAAACATTTAAACAGCAGTGCAATGAATGTGAGCTAAAAAATCTGATCCGACCATTTTGTGAACTGTTAAAGACTGCAGCGATCTTCTATTTTCATTTGCTTGTAAAATTAACCAGTTCCACAAGAATTTAAGTCATTTTTATGTTGCTAGCACGCATGTGCAAGAAACATAGTGCCATCATCAGAGATTTCGGAGGTGTGTCACCTCCTCCTCCTCCAATTCACTCAGTGATCTGGCAGACGCGACCCCTGTAAGCCAATGCATTTTGGAGCTGTCTGCATGACGCTCCAAAATGCAGTAACCTCCAGTTGAAAGGAGCTACGGCAGGTGAGCAGCGATAAGAGGCTGCTCGCGCGGCTCCCCACCCGGGCGTGTGTGCCCCGCCTTACGCACTGTGTAGCCGGCAAGGTGCCCAATCCCTGTTGGCTGAGCTGTCATCTCCCGTAGTTGATGCCACGCTGGGAGCCCACCCCAAGCGTGGCAATCAATCCTTGCCCGACGGGGGTGCCAATCCCGTCGGCTGAACGGCTCTCCCCCAACGCCCAGCCTGCAGCTGAGGCCCACCCCAGTGTAGTAAAGCGGTCCCATGAAGTCTTTTTTTTTTTTGTACCTGTAAGACAAAAGCGGTCCCACGGTGCGTCTCCGACCCCTCCCACAACCGCACCCACCACTCACGCACCCAGCCTCCCACACCCCCTCACCCCATACTTACCTCCGGACTCCGGTAGCGGCGATCTTCAGTGGACCGGGAACACGTCTGCACTCTTCAAAGCCAACCGCGAACTGAAGAAATGCCGGTAAGCTGTATAATGGCCTAGATAGGAGGTTTCAACTTTGTTGCATATCTCAG
Source organism: Neoceratodus forsteri (assembly GCA_016271365.2). Lineage (NCBI taxonomy): Eukaryota > Metazoa > Chordata > Ceratodontiformes > Ceratodontidae > Neoceratodus > Neoceratodus forsteri. Next base: position 437,329,994 of record CM028129.1, on the reverse strand, counting down.
GCATTTTTGGGAATTTGTGCACCAAATTTTCAACATGGGGTTTTTGGGACCCCTTCTCATGAATGATGTCACTGTCATGGCGTTATTCGGGCCGAAGGGTGATTTCGCGCAGTGACTGCGCAGTGACTGCGAAATCACCCTTCGGCCCTGAATACCACCATGACAGTGACACGGTTCATGAGAGGTCCCAAAACCCCATGTTGAAAATTTGGTGCCAAATTCCAAAATGACTGTTTCTGACGTGCATTGCGTAGTTCCTCGCCGGGCTTGTAAGTTCACGAAATTTCAATATTTTCACTCCAGATTTTCAACATTGCCATTTTACCACACTTTCTTATGAGCAGTACAGCTGTCATTTTCACATCTCACCCAAAATGTGTTTCCACCCATGTGGCGCAGAATGGCGCAGTCGGTGTATCTTGAAATCAATGTCTGGGACAAATTAAGAAAATCACAGTGACACTGTTCATGAGCAGAGGTCTTAAAATGGCTATCTTGAAAATTTGGTGAAAAATTCCTAAAAATGACTTGTTTCTACAGTGATGCGTTGCGCAGTTCTCGCCTTTCGTAGGTTTGCAATTTTCAATATTTCCACTCCAGATTTTCAACATTGCCATTTTCCACACCTTCTTATGAGTAGTACAGCTGTCATTTTCACATCTCACCCAAAGCGTGTTTCGCCCATGTAGCGCACAATATTGCCAGTCGTTGTCTTGAACTCGAATAATAGGACACATTAAGAAAATCACAGTGTCACTGTTCATGAGCAGATATCTTAAAATGGCAATGTTGAAAATTTGGTGAAAGAATTCTAAAATGACTGTTTCACGAGTGTCGTTGCACAGTTCCACATAGCTCGTGGGTTTGTAGATTTTCAAAATTTCCTCCAGATTTTCAACATTGCCATTTTACCACACCTCCTTATGAGCAGTACAGCTGTCATTTTTCACATCCTGCCCAAAACATGTTTCCGCCCATGTAGCAATGGCCTTGATCGTTGTGCAAACTCAATGTATGGGACACATTAACAAAATCACAGTGCACTGTTCATGAGCAGAGGTCTTAAAATGGCTATGTTGAAAATTTGGTGAAAAAAATCCTAAAAATGACTGTTTTACAAGCGTGCGTTGCGCAGTTCCTACGCATACTCGTAAGTTCGCAAATTTTCAATATTTGCACTCCAATGACTTCCAAATACCTAAACAGCACATAGAAGCAAGCAACATTCGGCATTGACAAATGCTTGTTTATAATGTTTTAAAAGATTTTCTTTCTCGTGAAAAAAAGATCGGCTCTTCCTTCTGCTTTTTTCTTATGAAAAAAGGATTGTGATTTCCTCCTGATTACAAACATAATTGTGGGCCTGACAGGCGTTGTGATCAAGAAACTACAAATTTACAAAGTGTACTAAATTGGAAGTGTACAGAAAATTAGATTTCACTGGTATGCTAACATTTTTAATAATAGTAGCTGCAGAACAGCTTTATTGAAAAAATGTACTGATGCTTTAAAAAAAATTAAATCATATCTTCTTCTAGCCATTTTTTTTTTGAGGCAAAAACAACACTGGCCTGTATAACATTCCCCATAGAGCTTAAAGCAATAGAATTAGCTAGCCGTCATACTGTTTTGTTTATTTTTTAGCAATGATGTTTTGGTTTTTTTCTGGCAAAAACATCTATATACTTACTGTTCTTTTCATTGTCTTTCATTCCTGTACTGAGATAAGGATTTTGAAGTGTTCAAAAGTTCCCTCTCCCTTTCCAAGCCCACCATGAAAAAATTAAATATCTCGGTGTGATTCTATGCTGTTTAGCATCAGAAATGTGTGGTAGTGCCATAGATACACAGAAGGTGATGGCAGATAAGGACTGTATGGCCCACCTAGTCTGCCCCTTTCCCTACCTAATGCATTACCGCAGACCCTAATTGATCTGTGACTTACCCTCTCTTCCCTGTGGCTAGAGTACTCTTATAATTATCCCATGCATTCTTGAATTTCCCTACGTTTTGCCCCCTCCACCTCTGTAGGGAGGCTGTTCCAAGCATCCACTACTCTTCCTGTGAAAAAGTACTTCCTCACATTGCCCCTAAGGCTACCCTGCACTAGACTAATATAATGCCCTCTTGTTCTTGTACACCTTTTCTGAAAGATGCTACCCTCCTGTTCCTTGTTTATATCCCTGATGTACTGGAGTGTCTCTATCATATTCCCCCCTCTCTCTCCTCTCCTCCAGGAAATACATATTGAGGTCCTGGAGGTGGACAACCTTAGATTGTTGGATCATTGTAAGATCTACCAATCAGCAATTTCCCATAAGAAGGCAGAGTTCCTGTCCAGGGAAATTGCTGCAGCGAGGAATAGGACAGCTCAGCTCTTCCGGACTGTGGACAGACTGTGCACAGACTGTGCAATCCAGCCTGTCTCCATGCTGGTCGAGCATTGTCACAAGTACAGTGTGAGGAGTTTGCACAGTGTTTCACTGATAAGGTGTCCACCATCAGGGATGAGATCAGCCAGTGCCTTCCCATTGGACCTTGCACTGATCAATCAGGTGGTACTAATGCCCAGTTGACTTGGTTCACCTTTAGCCAATCGGCAGTCATGGATATAGTGAGGATTGTCTAGACTTTGCGGCCAACCTACAATAGTTTGAATCCAGGCCCTACTCTCCATCTAGTGGGGTGTGTAGAGGTCATCGGCCCGGTCCTTACTGGGATAGTGGCAGTTTCATTGGAGAGAGGAATCATTCCAGATCCCTTAAAGGAGGCAGTAGTACGCCCCCCTTCTGAAAAAAAAACCTCCCTTGATCCAGACTGCCCAGCGAACTACAGACCAGTCTTGAACTTGCCCTTTGTAGGGAAAGTTATTGAGAAAGTGGTCACTCTGCAGCTGGAGGATCATTTGACCAGCCACAGCATCTGTGACACTCTCTAGTCTAGCTTAAGGAAACGGCATAGCACTGAGACAGCCCTGGTGCGGGTGCTTAATGATCTCCTGATGGTGAGAGATCAGAGAACTCGTTCCATCTTGGTTCTCCTTGATCTCTCAGTAGCATTTGACACCGTGGATCATGGAGTGATGCTCGAGCGCCTGTGGTTTTTCTGTGGACTGAGGGGGGCAGTCCTCAGTTGGTTTCGATCTTTCTTCGAGGGCAGATCACAGAGAGTGGTGTCAGGGATTTATTCATCAGCCCCTCACTGGCTGCCCTGTGGGGTTCCACAGGATTCGATGTTGTCCCCCATGTTATTTGTGGTGTATATGCTTCCATTGGGGGACATTATAAGACGGTATGAATTGAGTTTTCATTGCTATGCTGTTGATTCTCAGCTTTACATGTCTTTTGTGCCTGAAGGAGTCTGATTCAATCACGGTGTTTAATAACTGCCTCCTTGAGATACAGAACTGATTGAGTACTAGTTGGCTTAGGTTGAACTCAAGTAAAACAGAGGTATTGGTGGTGGACCCTGGTTTTAGGATGATAGGGGCATGGGCGTGGAAACCCTCAGGCCTATACCTTGGGGGGACCCCGCTTATGGCCTCGGGCCAGGTGCGTAACCTGGGCGTGGTGTTTGATGAGGGACTGACCCAGTGGCGGAGCCAGGTTTGGGAGCGTTTGGGAGCCGGGGGGGGGGGGCCATTCAGTCCATCACAGGCTCCACAATGGGCACTAAACAGTGAATAAAGATGGTGGTGGGGCACCACTACTCACACTGGGGCAGCCAGGAGGGGCGACCGCCCCCTCAGCCCCCCCTCTAGCTCCGCCACTGGCCTGACCCTGAGGGCACAGGTGTCAGCTGTAGTCAAGTCTTCCTTTTTCCATCTAAGGAATATAGCATGGATGAAGCACCTGGTCCCGCATGAAGATCTTCCTACCTTGGTCTACGCCCTTGTCCCCAGTCATTTTGATTACTGCAATGCCCTCTATCTAGGACTACCGGGGGTGGCTATCCACTGCTTTGAAGCTAGTGCAGAATGCGACGGCCAGGTTGTTAACTGGAATGCCCAGATCCAGTCATATAACACCTGTGCTGTGTGAACTGCACTGGCTGCCCATAGAGTGGCGGATCATCTTCAAAGTCGCATTGCTGACCTATAAGGCCCTACACAAGCAGGGACCTCACTACCTGAAAGAGCTCCTGTTTTCTTACTGCCCCTCCCACTCACACCGATCCTCTGATGAGGGATTGCTAGAGATTCCCAGGGTATCCCTGAAAACAGCTGGAGGAAGGTCTTTTGCCTTTATGGCACCTACGCTGTGGAATTCTCTACCTTGTCAGGTACAAGATAGCCAGACCGTAGAAGGATTTAAAAAATCCTTAAAAACTCATTTGTTCAACCAGGCATTTTCAGAGACTTACTGAATGGTTTTTATTGTCTGTGTTATCAGTTTTATTGATTTTAAATATATTGTAATTGTATGAAGTATTGTAAAGGTGCCCTGAGCTCAGGAAGGGCGGCGCCTTATATAAATAAACTTTTACTTATTTACTTTCCTCATATGACTTTTGGTGCAGTCCTTGCACCATTTTTTCTGCCCTTCTCTAGACTGTCTCCATTTTGTCTGTGTCCTTCCGGAGATGCGGCCTCCAGAACTGGACACAGTACTCCAGATAAGGTCTCAGTAGTGATCTGTTCAGTGGCATAACCACCTCCTTTTATCTGCTGGTGATACCTCTCCCTGTGCACCCTGTGCACCCTAGCATCCCACTGGCTTTCCCCACAGCCTTCTCACATTGTTTGATTGCCTTTAGGTCATCAGATATGATTACCCCAGGTCCCTTTCTTTAATTTGTGGCAGTCAGTACCTCTCTCCCCATCTTGTACTCCTCCCTTGGGTTATTGTGCCCCAAATGCATGATTTTGCATTTCTTTGCAACAAATCATAGCTGCCACACTCTCCGCTACTCCTCAAGCATGTTTATGTCCTTTCTTATTTTTTCCAGCCCCCAGTGCTGACCCTGTTACAGATCTTAGTGTCATCTGCAAAAGGTATACCTTCCCCTCCAACCCCTCTGCAATGTTGCTTATGAAGACATTTAATAGGACTGGCCCCAGCACAGATCCCTGTGACACCGCACTGGTCACCCCCCTCTCCTCAGACTGAATGCCATTTACCACCACCCTCTGTGTCCTTTCACTCAACCAGTTTCTGACCCAGTTTATCACATTGGGGCCTACTCCCAGGCTGCCCAACTTATTTATCAACCTCCTATATGAGATGATGTCGAAGGCCTTGCTAAAATCCAGGTAGGCTACATCCACTGCCCTTCCCTGATCTACCTCCCTGGTCACCCAGTCAAAGAAATCTATCACATTTGTTTGAGAAGACCTTTCTGCTCTGAATCCATGCTGCCTTGGATCTTGTGTACTGCTCGATTCAAGAAATATCACAGTCCTTTGCTTTAGCAGTGAGTCCATTAATTCCCTACCACTGAGGTCAGAATGACTGGCCTGTAGTTGCCAGCCTCCTCCCTGTTCCCACTTTTGTGGAGACGGACTACATCTGCCCTCCTCCAGTACCCTAGAACCACCCCATCTGTATTGATTCATTGAATAGGGCTGCTAGTGGTGCCGCCAGCACCTCTTTCAGTTCTTTTAATATTCTGGGATGTATCCCATCTGTCCCCATAGCCTTGTCCCCTTTCAGATTCTTAAGTTCCTTTAGGACTCTTTCCTTCATAAACGGGCTGGTGACCACCTCTCTCTCTCTCTCCCCTTAGACAGCCTCTCTGAATCTAGTGCCTACAACCCAAATGTAACCTCAGTTAAAATTTTAAACATTAGGAATGGTGCCCGACTTTAATGTCTTGACTTAATAATTAGACAATTAGTTATAACAGCTATTTAAAAAAAAATCTGAATAAGCCAGCCCATTGGCACAGTGGTTGGATTTCCGCTTGCGACACCGATGACCAAGGTTTGAGAACAGACCCAGGAGTTAAGAGGGTTGGCCGGGGGAGAAGGATTGAGTGTCCTGAGGACTGCTGTGCTTAACCGGGGGGAGGGAGGGGAAGAGTGTCCAGTGCTTTACCTGACCCCTGGTGGAGGCTGGACTTACCACTGCGACTGGCGCCATCATGTAACGGGACGGGGCGGATGCTGGACATCATTGCATATCCCCACCCCCAGGGAGCAAGCATGGAAGAAAAACAGCCCCCCACGGCATGGCAACCCGCTCTGTCCCACTGTCCACTGCCTCTGACATCCACCGGGGAGGTCCTGTTCCCATGGCCCTGACCCAGGAGTTAAGCTGGGACTTGCCAACAGTGTCCGTTGGGAGGGGATCCCCCCTGGCGGCCCTGCCCAGGGAGGGAAAGCCTGGGCATGGGGGCAGTGGGCGAAGCGGGTCCGAGGAGAGGGGGAACTGGACAAAAAAAAATCAGAGTAAACTAAAAATATACTGAAAATTTATCTAAGGAGGTCACAAATACATTTCTGCCAAAAAAGCAGAAGGATGGCATTTTTTTGCCAACTAACAAATAATGCAACTTTGAAGGGGTAGGAAAGCATTATAACTGTCCCAGCTCATATCCACTTTACCACTGTTCTCTTTCTGTACATCGCCCTTTTTTGTTTTCTGTTGTCCTGGTCTTTAAAACCATTTCTGTATGTAGCCTCACATTTCATAATTAGACATGCTCGTCCAACCAGTGACATCATTGGTTGTAGTTAGTCAGTGAATCCTGATTCTGTTTGTACAAGTTGCTACTTTGATGGAAACTGAGCACATTGAAGTGTTGCTTATCCATGTGGCCATCTATGTAAGTAGCTGTATCAGTTTCTGGAGATGCTAAGTGATACCGGCTGATAATATGATTGGCTGGAGCACCCATAACGAATGGTACAGTAGGGTCTATGTATCTGTTTATTTAAGCAATAATGCCCGACAGGGTGTGTGACGTGCTGGGATAACGTCATGCCTCAGGTGGTTGGGCACGAGGCCGCAGGCCGAGTGCATCCAATGACTGAGGCATGACGTTATCCCAAACGACACACACCCTGGAGGGCATTACTGCTATTATACAATGGCTCGTTGTTATACAGAATAAAAAAAATAATTTTAAAGATGTTTTTGTGTGGAAAAATATTTTTGGTTTTTTAAGAGAAGATGAAACAATCAATCAAAAGCTCCATAACCCAGTGGGCCTACTCGGTCATCAAAATTCAATAAATAAATAAATAAAACAATCGGTGGAAGGCTCCATAAAACAATCAATGGAAGGTTCTATAAAACAATCGATGGAAGGCTCCATAAAACTATCAATGGAAGGCTCCATAAAACAATAAATGGAAGGCTCCATAAAACAATCAGTGGAAGGCTCCATAAAATGCTCATCTGCAGGTTCACAGTGAGGCTGAGACTAGACCCGTGATGTTGTACTGGGATAACATCACGGCTCCAGCCCAAGACTGACCAATCAGAGTCCAGGATTTTTTCTTGCCATTGTATAATTATTTATTTATTGATTATTTATTTGTTGTTAATCAGGTAAATACACTACACATTAAATGCCTATTATCAGGCAGGACCTGGGAGTACAGCTGACTTTAAAGAGTGTCTTTCCTGCTCTTTTCGCAACTGTCCCCCAAAACCATATATGCACCCTTTCCTGACCCCAAGTCCACTGCTGTCTAATTCATCATTTTCTGATGCTGCTATTTTGGAAGGTAAGGGATCATATTTTGGCTCCGAGGCCCAATCCCTTCCACTTCCTAGTCCTGAGCGTCGTTCCCACACTAGCATGTTATGTGATGCAATACTATGGAGAGTGCAGGAACCCACTCCATAGAGTACTATAGGGACTGGTTTTAAAGTGCTTTTTTTAATACTGTTAGATTCCAATTTGGAAAAATCAAGGTCACCGCTCAACCAACAAGGGCCTGTTAGTTAAGCGGTGGCCATGATTTTCCCAGTCTGTACCTAACAGTATTAAAAAAGCACTAAAACTCTGTCTATAATTACTCTATGGAGAAATATCCTAACTCTCCATATTGTTGCATCATATAATGTGCTAGTGCTGGGGCAACACTCAGGACTAGGAATTGGAAGGGATCAGGCTGTCAGCTCCACTGAGCCAAAATACAATCCTTTCCACTTCACAATAGCTTCATCAGAAAATTATGAATTAGGCAGCAGTGGACTTGGAGGTGGGTAAGGGTGCATATATAGTTTTCAGGGAGCACAAGAAAAGGTGCTCTTTAATAAAGACGAGAGAGACCAAACAAAAAAAAGACATTTACAGAAAGAGAACAAGGGTTAACAAATATAACTTGGGAGTGCTGGAATGCTTCACATCCTTGTTAACCTCTTCATTACCTTAATTACATTATTTTTGTTGCTGTCTGATGCACCCTTTTGATTGCTCCAGTATCCTTACAGTGTATTGTTACTGTTCGTTGTGTATGGAAATCCATATAGTCAAAAACTCCAGTGTACCATAGTTGTGTCATAAGAACTATGCACAATGACTTTCAAAAGTTGTTGTACCATTGTTCTGACATCGCAGCTGTGGCACAATGAAAAAGCAGGTCAGTCATTTATCGCGCAGCACACTGAGCCACAGAACTGCCATTTCTGGTTCCAAGTGATAAGGGCGAAAGTATATGGGCGACGGCAAATGAGCAAGGCTGTAAAGGGTGATCGTAAAAAAATAGCGATTGAAGAAAGGGTGACAACACTGTTTTGTGTTTCTGTGGGGGGCTCTGCCCCCTGCATCCCCCTTCTTTATATAATTAACTCTGGAGGGGGCAAAACTTTGGGAGGTGGTGAAAGTCAAAGGTCAGCATTTTGGCAATCGCTGTTGTTCACAGTCACCCTTTTGCTGTCGCCATTAGTGCATTCACCCTTTTTGTTTTCACCCTTATCATGGGATACCACCATTTCTTCAGCAGCTTACAACACAGTTAAGCAGTGGCTATGGTGGTATTTTAGATCAATGCACTATGTAAAACCAGATATGGGCAACCAAACAAAATTCAGCATATGTTTCCAACTTGGGGTAGAGATGACAGAATGGACTTCTCAGACTTCACTTTTGTGGTCCATATACTGTCATTTCAACCTCTCAGTGGAAACACAGCCTTGTTGTACATGGTTGCCAATACACTATTCTATATATTATAGTGTTTCAACCAGAGTGTCACACAATGCTCTTGGTGTAGCCTAATCGATATGCTGTAAAGGGGCAGAATCACATCACTTTCACATCAACTTAGGCCCCTTTTGGGTCTCCTGTCACCAGTCAAATATTCAGTTTTATTGATGTATTTAACAAATCATTTACACAGGACAGCCCAACTCAGATGCAGCATCTTGTTTCCAGTGGGGCCCTGCTTCTAACCATCCCCACAGTTGAACAGACTGGAGCAAGGGGAGGTAAAGTGACTTGCTCAAGATCACACAGGGTATTTGGCTCTGTTGAGGTTTGAACCTGTGATCTCCCTGTTCTTAAGCCGATGCTTCAGTCACTAGATCACACTGCCTCAGGTGGCGTAAGCAGATCCCAATAACACAACAATCCAAACTAAAATTGAATTTTAAGCCACTCACTTCTTCATTTCTTCACAAATAAGGTCATGTGCACTAAAACATGATCCTCGTCCTATAAAGTTCCATTTGCCTGATGCTAAAGTAGTAGTAAACATTTTTATGCAATGGGAATCAGTGAAAAACAGCTCAGATAAATTGTTCACCAAAAAAAGTGAGATAAATGAACAAAATGAAGATAACCATGTCATCTTCATTTTTCTTGATTTATCTCACCTGGAACCCTTGTGTCACTCACATTCCTTACTGGACTACATTCCTAGTGCCTGAAATGCATTTTATTTTTGGTGTCATTCTATATAGAGTTCACACAGCAGAACACATCTCCCCCTGTTACGTTGACCAGTATATGCCTGTCCATGGTAAGTCAACCCCCCCCCCCAGCAACAACACAGTCTTCCATTTAACACACCAACACATTTCTTTTTAGCCATCTGTGTTTTTTTTTTTCTTTTTAAAAATCAACTCACTCTCCACCTGTTTCCCTGCAGCTGTCCCACTCTGCTGTCCTCTAGCCGTGCCTTCAAAGAGTGTGACTGTGACTTGTAGAATGAACTACCCTTCTGCAAAAATATACCAGAATAAAAAACACCCCAACCACAGTTCTTTTAATTCAAGTGCTCCTTCGAACACAGACCTGACATTATGCTCTGAGCCGCTGCTTAGAACCGCCATCTTTTTTGTGAAATTCAAAGAAGACACTCACTCTACCAATCATCTGGTACATCGCAGTGTTGGTAAAGCATCCTGATGGTGGCATCTATGGTAACAGCCATAGCAGACGTGCCGCATCACTGTGGACAGGCAGCCGTAAACAAAAGAAACTCTCAAAGAAACGAATATTAAAAATAGAGCTGTGTGAGCCTCCCAAAGTTCAGCTTGGCAAACTTTGACTATCGTACCACGTAATGTTTGCCAAAGTTCTCTTAAAGTCAAACTAGTTTGCGCTGGTTGGACCATTAAAAAGCATCAGATAGAATGACTAAATTTAATATCATAAATGATTGGGCTGACAAAGCACCCAAAACAGGATGATGCAGTGGGCCACACTGAGGTGTACTTGTTCCAAAAATTGTATCCAGTCAGTGCCAAACATGGACAATGCTAGTACACGTAATAAGCAAGAGTATGTGGCTAAGTAACACTGTTCAAATAAAAAATAAATTTTATATTAAAATGTTTGTAATTGTTATTTGTAAGGCCTATATGTCTGCCCACAAAATATCACTACAGAATCCCACAGTGTGAGCTGCTGGTTCCAAAAATTGTGCACCCATTGGGGCAGTACCACACATGGACAGTGCGTCCAGTTCTGCCATGGATCAGTAATGTACACACTGGTTTCATGGGCAATGCTGACCCCACCCCCCCAACAAAATGATGTATATGGCCTGTGTAGGCCTGTCAAAAATTCACCAACTAGTGCAGTATCCCATAGTGTGAACTACTCGTTCCAAAAATTGTGCACCCATTGAGGGGAGAGTCACACACATGAACAAGGTGTCCGGTTCAGCCATGGTTTCACATGGGCAGCATTGGCCCAAAACATATTTGTTTGGACTGTGTTGGCCTGTTAGAAATTCACCAAACATTAAAGACTGACTGAAGATAACAGTGCAGCATCCCAAAGTGTGAGCTACTGGCTCCAAAAATTGTGCACCTATTGGAGGGACATTGGCATACATGGACAAGGCATTCAGTTCTGTCACAGTTTCACATGGGCAATGTTGGCCTAAAAATTATTTTTCTAGGATCGTGGATATGTTGTTCTATCCACACTGTTTGACATGTCCTTTCCCTTTAAGAATCTTGCCGGAAGGTCTTGAAGCTGGCTCCTCCCACCCACCCAGGTGGTATAACCCTGGGCTCCACTCCATGACACCAGATCTTCCTTTCTGCTGGAAGATACAGGTTCCCTCCTTACTGCGTTTGCGTTCAGTAGGTCGTGGCTTCAAAATCCTCGGATTTGCTTAAACTTAAAACTCATTAGAGTTAATAATAATCACTTTGCAGTCTCGACCGTGATGGAAGACAAGTCTTCTCCCGGTTTCTGCTGCCGCCCTCCTTATTTAGAACTCTAGTCCTACCTCTCCCCGATGAGAAGACCCAGCCCACTGGGAATCCCATCAAGGAACTGGTCCCAGACCAAAAAGAACCACCAGTCTCCCTGGTGCCTTCTGATAGACCCCGTCGGTCACTCCGACGATCGAGGTTGAGGTCTTGGACTCCTTCAACTGACAGGCCAAAGAAGACGCACAAGCACTCTAAGAAGAGGTAGCGCGACACTCTTCTTCATCCTCCTCGGATGAGGAGAGACTTCGACGGAAACTCGGTCGAAGCTATGAAGATTTGATGTGACAACAGCTGATCTTGTCTGGACAAAAGCCAATCCCGGCTTCCACCCCAGCCATTACGTGGCTTTCGCCTCCCAAGCCAAAGCTGACTCCTTCGGAGCTGGCCCGCACCATTCCTCCTCCCATGGAGGCTGGTCAAAACCATTCCAGTTCAGCCCAATTCGACCTCTCCACAGATTTTGGTGTAACTGCCACCTAAACAGCTCCCAGTGGGGGTGCCTACCAAACAGTCTTGGCCTGTTCCAGGCCTCCCACATAGCCTGTCTGTCACCCTCACTCCTGACTGCCCCAGGTGGGTGGAGGGAGACATAGGTGGCCGGCCGATTTATCCAGACTCTTCGGAGTACAATGACTCGGACCTACATTCCCACCTCTTGGATGATGAATCAGTCAGAAGTCTCTCAACAGAGGAAGGCCCCTCTTCCTTTATGGGCATCCTCCATCTGATCTCTGAATCCACGGGGATGCCTCTTGAACCCGTTCAAAAACAGGCTGAATATTCTCTCACAGATATCCTCAAATGGGGGGATTCACTGACTGAAGCCTTTCCGGTGGCTGAGGCCATTGTCAGTCCGACTTTGGAGCTTTGGCAGCATCCTTCCTCCTGCCCTGCACCTTCTGCCCGGATGGCCCGCAAATACGTGGTGCCCATTGGGTCCCTTTCAGGGTTCACAGAGCACCCCTCTGCAGAGGATTTGGTGACTGAATCTGTGTTCAGACGCTCAGGTAGTTCGGCAGATACAAAAAGACCCCAAGACAAAGAGTCCAAAAAACTTGACCATTCTGCCTGCAAAGTCTATGCTGCCTCTTCGCTGGGCCTCCATCAGGCAAGCTCGGCCATCATCATGGTGCATTTCTCTCATGCCCTTTGGGCTCCCTTGATGAGGTTCTCCCTCACCTCTCCGCAGACCTCCAGACCACAGTCAAGCAGGTCCAGGACCAGGGTCGGGCAGCTGCGAAACAGCAACTCCAGATGGCCCTGGATCTAGGGGATTCATGTGCCCGTTCGGTGGTAGCTGCAGTTGCCATTCACTGCAGGGCTTGGTTAAGGGTCTCCACCTTCACTGCAGACACCCAACACAAGCTAATGGATGTCCCTTTCCTGGGTACTGATCTCTTCGGCCCAGGTGTTGATGGTCACCTCCAACACATTGAGAAGTCCAATGCTACCTTGGACTCAGTAACTTCTGCGCAAAATGAATCTCGGGGTCCCAAAAAGCAGAAGAAGAAGAAACCATTTCAACACTCTGCCCCTGTAGCCAAGCAGCCCCTCTTCCAAGTGGTGCAACAACAGCAGGCACAACCTTGATGCCTTCTGCCCAAGCCCGGGACTCCAGCGGCATGTAAGCTTGGAGGATGGGGCTCCAGTGGTCCCCAACCTGGACCCTCTTCCTACAAGCCTGCCCAGTGATGGGATAAGGGTTGCCACCCCTATTCCTGCCATGCAAGCTCTGGGTCCTCCTGTGGGAGATTGGCTTCACCACTTGCTTCCCACCTGGTCCGCTGTTACCATGGACGGGTGGGTTCTAGAAGTGGTCAGCCAAGGTCTGCCTCTGGAATTCGAGCAGTACTCTCCAAGCCGAGCCCGCGCCCCATGGGAGGAAATGGCGTCCATACACACGTGGTCATGTCTCAGAGACAACATTGCCCAACTCCTCTGCAAGGAGGTGGTAGCCAGAATGACGGATCCTCCGAACAACCCAGGGTTCGTATCCAGGTACTTCCTGGTACAGAAGTGGATGAGGGTCTGGCTCCCCATTCTAGAGCTGCATGACCTGAACCAGTTCCTCAGATCACGCACCTTCAGAATGGTAACTCTGTCCCAGATCATGCCCTCTCTCGAGCAGTCCATGTGGTTTTGCTCTCTGGATCTCCAGGACGCATTCTTTCACATCCCAACCCGTCTGTCTCATCAGAGGTTCCTTTGCTTCTGAGCAGAATGAGCCCTATTCGAGTTCCGAGCCATGACATTCGGTCTGTCTTCGGCCCCATGGGTCTTCACCAATTGCATTGCAGTGGTGGCAGACCATCTTCAGCGTCAAGGGGTCAGGGTTTACCCATATCTCGATGACTAGCTCTTGACGGGTTCCACCAAGCAAGAGGTGGAGAGGTCCAGGGATCTGGCCCTCCAGGTCTGCAATGACCATGGCCTCCTAATCAATGAGGCCAAGTGAGAACTCGTACCGTCTCAGGTGATATGTTTCATCGGGGCAGAGCTCGACTCCTGCCAAGCCAGAGCCTGGCTCCTGATGGACTGGACTGGGCGGAGGTTCTCTCCTCCTTTGCCCAATCATTTCTGGTTGGGCAATTGTGCCCTGCCCGGGACTTTCTGAGTCTTTTGGGGTATATAGCGGCCTGCATCACTACGGTCCCATGGGCCTGGTGGCATATGCGCCCCCTCCAATGGGAGCTGGTTAGCTAGTGGACTCAGCATTACGATCAATTTGACCAGCTGGTTACTGTGACCAAGAAGCTCTGGGATGTTCTCCAATGGTGGACCATCCTAGATCACTTGCAGGAAGGGATCCCATTTGTCAGTCCAGAGCTGACGGTTGGCCTTATGACTGATGCTTCTCTCATGGGCTGGGGAGCCCACATGGGAAACCACAGAGCCCATGGGTTCTGGACCCCTGAGGAATCCCGATATCATATCAACCTGCTGGAGCTCCGAGCAGTCAGACTAGCACTGTCAGCATTCACTTCACTCCTTTGGGGTCAAGTGGTGCAAGTCCAGACAGACAATACCATGACCATGTACTACCTCAACAAACAGGGTGTCACGCACTCCCGGCTGCTGTGCAGGGAAGCGCTCTGCATCTGGACCCTTGTGAGCCAACTGGAGGCAGATCTCCTAGCCATCCATGTGCCAGGAGCCTCAAATCAACTGGTGGATACTCTCAGCCATGTGGGCAAGACGTCCAACGAGTGGTCTCTCCATCCAGAGGTAGTTCACAGCCTCTTCTCCCTCTGGGGCAAACCTCAAGTGGATCTATTCACCTCCAGGGAGAACACCAAGCTGAGGCTGTTTCATGCTCACCTCCCTGAGCAGGGCTTGCTGCAGGGAGATGCGTTCTCTAGGCCGTGGACCCCGGGCCTCTTCTATGCCTTCCTACACTTCCCTTGGTTCACAAGGTGATCCTCAACATCAGGAGGGACGAGGCACAGGTGTTCCTGGTCGTCCCAGACTGGCCGCGCCAGTTCTGATATCCAGATCCCCTCATCCTCAGCTTCAGGCCTCCAAGGCATCTTCTAGTATGCCCAGACCTGTTATCTGTCAGTCAGGGGAAGGTATTCCATCCGGCCTTCAATCCCTGCACCTGACAGCCTGTTTCCTGAGTGGCTAGAGTTGCAGTCTTTGGGTTTCTCTGAGGATGTACTCACTGTAGTGGAAGCATCCAGAAAGGAGTTAACCAGGAGGTGCTATGCCTTCAGATGGAAACGGTTTTCCATTTGGTGTGACGGTAAGGGCCTGGACTCTTTGTCCTGTCCAGGGGATAGCATCCTAGACTACCTTTGGTCTCTGTCCAAAGGGAGGCTTCGGTCTATGACCCTTAAGGGTCAACTGGCAGCCATCTCTGCTTACCGGGCATGGGCCAGTCAGCAGATGGTGGCACAGGAGAAGGTGGTCTGGTGTTTCTTTAAAGGCCTAGACCACATATCCTCTCCAGTGCGTGAACCTCCACCTCCATGGGATCTATTGCTGCTACTGGCAAAGCTCATGGTCAAGCCATTTGAACCAATGCACAAGTGTGAGATGTCACATTTGTCATGGAAGACCGCCTTTCTGGTGGCTATCATGTCTGCCAGAAGGACTGGGGAGCTCCAGGCACTCTCAGTGGAGTCTCCTTACCTGGTCTTCCACAGGGACAAGGTTGTCCTGCGCTCCAACCCGAAATTATTTCCGAAGGTGATGTCGGAGTTCCATCTTAACCAGGTGATGTCTGTGCTGTGTTCTACCTGAACTACACCTCGGAGGCATAGTACAGGCTCCATACTCTGGACCTGAGATGGGCCCTCTCTTATTATAAGGAGCGGATGGCAGAAATTCAGGGAGAGGTTCGTCAGCTGTTTGTCACCTATGCTGAAGCTGCACCTAGCAGACCTGCAGCAAAGCAGACGATTGGCAGATGAATTACATCCTGCATTGATCTCTGTTATAGGTTGGCTGGCAGGGTGCCTCCCAGAAGGATAAGAGCTCATTCTACCCGTCATACTGCTGCGTCCGTGGCTGCTTCCAGGGTCATACCTATCCAGGAAATCTGCAGGGCTGCTACCTGGAAGACAGCAAACACCTTCATTACCCATTACCACATCGACCTAGAGTCACACCGGGATGCTGGTTTTGGGGCGTCAGTTCTCCAGTCTCTTTTCCCCAAGTAAGTATATCAGAGGGGGTGTGTGCCTTGCCTACCTGCTCCCGGAGAACTGCTTGGAGTCTGCCAAATAGTGTGGATAGAACAACATATCCACGATCCTAGAAAAACAGGTTATTCACCTGTAACAGTAGTTCTAGTAGTGGTACATGTTGTTCATCCACACGAACCCACCCGACCTACCCGGATTCGATGCACAACCTGAGCTTCCATCAGGCTAAGATCTGGCATCATGGGGCAGAGCTGAGGGTTATACCACCCGGGTGCGTGGGAGGAGCCAGCTTCAAGACCTTCCAGCAAGATTCTTAAAGGGAAAGTACATGCCAAACAGTATGGAGGAACAACATATACCACTCCTGGAACTACTGTTACAGGTGAGTAACCTGTTTATTTGGCCTGTGTAGGCCCAGGACACACTGCCCAAATCACGCTGTAAAAGGCTGCTTCAGGACTCAGGACTTAGGAGGAGGAAGGAACTATTTTTTTCTTTTCTTTTTTAATGGGAGGCCACCATCATGTCACCTACCAGGGCAGGCACTGGCACACTGCCGGCACAGCTGGCACACACTTGCTGCCCACTGCCCAGATCGTTCTGTAAAAAGCTGCTTCAGGACTCAGGATGAGGAGAAAGGTAATGACTAAAATAAAAAAAAAAATACAACAAAAAGAATTGAAACTTGAAACTGAATAGGATGCCAGCAAGTTGCCAACTACCGATGGCCAGACACTGTCCCGCTGCCAGCTGGCAAACATGTAATGCCCAGCCCAGTAAATCTGATTTTTTTTCTAACAGTGTAACTCCCAAACTGCCCTATAATGCCCTGCTAAAAAGTTCCAGTGGCGGTTTATAAAAGGTGACCACTACCGCGGTATTTGCCATCAGCTGCGGGAAAAAAAAAAACAGTTATTCAATGCGGTTTTTGTACTTCTGCAACAAAAAATGGGCACTAACAGACTGCCTTCTCTTGTTCCCCATCTGACCGCTGCCCAGCTGAAAGCACACTCCTTCAGTCCCACCAGTCAGGCAAGCATCTGGTCCTAGAGGCCTGCTGCAAGCCAGCAAGCTACAGCACTGCTGCTGCCATTTTTTTTTCTTCCTTTTCCTCCCCTAGCCCAAGTTGCAGCCCTGCTGTTCAGTCAACTGTCTAATCAAATTTTTTGTTGGAAAAAAAATAATAAATGTCCTCTTCCTTGATAATCTAACTTTTTACAACATCCTGCCTGAGCTACTTGTCAGCCCGATACCAAACATGCAAGTGAGCTCTCCCATTGGCTCACACTGGGTTGAGCTGCATAGCTACGTCAAAGATACTGGACCAGCCTATGACTCATAGTCACAGTAAAGTTAACTGTTTCAGGTGTGAACTGTGGTTCACAGTTTGACTAGTTTGACAAGTGTGCATTATTCGGTCCAGGTCAAACCAGTCCTAACACATTGCATAAATGAAATATGCAATGGGACCCCTGCAGATAAATGGTTTATGTACACTCAAACAGTTTGACCTCAGCCACCTCCCTTGTGGCTTACGTTGCTCATCAGGTTATCTGTGGTTAAACAGCTCTCATGTGGATAAACCATTAATCTGCACAGTCCTCATATATATCCTTTCTATACAATGTCTGTGAGAGGCAAACCTTAAAAATACATGATTTATTTTAACCACAAAAGCATTCTAAATTAAAATAATTTATTCCAATGTCAGGTGGGTCATCAGCATTTATAGTTTAACAACAACAAAAAAAAAAGAACTATTCTGAAAACTGTGCAATTTAAAACACATTGAGCCCGATTTTCAAAAATTTTGCAGTCGCTGCAATGGACTTGCGTCCGAGAGTTTGACACAAGTGGCGGCTGACTTGCATCAAACACTGCCGCAAGCGCAATTTTGAAAGGAAGCTTGCTGCAACCCACTGTTACAAGTCCATTGCGACGCCATAGCAAAGTTAGACCAGCTCCCCCCTGGTCTAACTTTGCGTTCATGGGAGACCCATTTTACGGGGCTTGTGCCACTGCTTTGGTGCAAGCTGTCATAAAATGTGGGCACTGTTGCAGCTTGTGTCACAGGTTATAAAATATGGCACAAGTTATGGCAAACCCTTGGCTGCAGGTGTGGCAAACTTTGTGGGGATGCAGGGCTTGTCCACAAGCCCTGTGTCCATATTTGAAAATTGGGCCCCTTGTATAAATTAGACGCACAATGGCCTCTCTCAGAACATGATATTTATCATCACTTGGGAGGGTGCAGGACTTTCATAACTCATTCGTGGCACTGCTGCTCGCGACTTATTGTTCTACGCCCCTCACTCATAAAGATAAATTACATATGATGTATGTTTGTGTATCCTATATTTATTTTTAAAACAGGATAAGACTTCTAGGTATAACCTGTTCTCCGAAATGTCTCGTACATTCCTCAGTTACCATATACAGATGGAAATAAAGTACAGGACAAACCAGTGTTGCTTGAAACCATCACAAACATGTTTATATACAGCATTGAATTTCTTCTTGAAAGTCCTGATAGTAATGCTTTTTTTTTATCATTTAACATTTTGTCGCCCTCTGCGGCACACTCTGGCTTGGGGCATCCAGTCGCCGACTGCGCCCGCCTGGAGAACTGGGTAGTGCAAACTGCACCCAGGAGGATCTGGGATGGCCATCTTGCCATCCCGCTGGAGGGCTTCCCTCTGCCTCAGCCAGCCAGGATAGCCCCGGACCTTCCCCGACAGGACTCTGCCAGGAGTCCTCCAGGTGGCTCGGGGTGCAGCCGTCAAGCTGCACGGCTGCGCCCAGCCATTTTCCTCCTGATTGGTCCCCCAGAACGTGGACATGCAAAGATGTCTGGACACAATGTGCCAACGTCTGCCATGGTCCCCCTCATGTATCCCCCACTCCAGTAGTGCCCCACAAGCATCCCCAGGGGCTGCTACAGTGCGGCAGGATTCCCCAACCCACCCCAGGACCAGGACAGCAGTCTACGAATGCTCAATCTCAGTCCTCCCCCACTGACCCCCCTTCGACCCGGGTTCATTCCTGAACCCAGGTCGCTGGTGTAGCGTCCAGCGCCTCAACCCTCAGCGCCACCAGGCCAGCTGATAGTAATGCTTTCGATTCCCTGATTTCAAGTGAGAGCTTTTTCTGCACCACAGCAGCTTTACATTGTAAGGCCATTTCTCCAAATTTTGATTTTTGATTTGACTTTGAAGCTATTGTTCTTGTGTGATCACAGTTGGTTCCATTACAGCAGACAATGATGTCACAAGCAGGGGATTATGACTTAAGCTTTTGAGTAGCATCAGAACAAAATGAACTGTGTAAAGGACAAGTGATTATATATACATTTATGCAGTAGATGTGGACCCAAAATCCATGTGATAAATCCACTTATTGCCACGTGTGTGATAAATTTTAGAACCCCAAATTTATCACACATATGTGTGATAAATGCAACCTATAAATCAGCCCTCCCTCCCCGCTGGCACTACTTCTCCAGCTTAAACACACAGCCCCCACAAAAGTGCCCTTGAGCTTCAGCTCCCCTTCCTTCTTTACTGTTAACTGTATGCAGCCGAAATGAAATGCCTACAACATACAAAGACACAAATAAAAAAGCAGGTGTTTTGAGGGCAAAAACTGCAGCTACATAGAACATACCCCCCAAATGCAGTACAAACAGAACCTACTCCTCTGCCACTACAGACTCCTTCACTAATTCAGCCTCCCACTCCACACGAAACCCAGAAGAGTCCAGTACTTTTCCAGGATTTTATATCTGGCTGCAAAACGGCCACTTGCGGTTAACAAAAATTCAAAAAATATGTCTTACTCAACCCAAGAATGTGTCCTGATGTGTTTTATTTAATTTAGTCCATTGTTATCTACTTCATTTAGATTTTAATTAATATATCCAGAATCTTGATTCTCATGCTCCTGAAAAATTCACATGCTCCTGAAATATATTTCCTCAATAAGTCCAAAAGTTCACATGCTCCTGAAATATATTTCCTCAATAAGTCACATGCTCCTGAAATATATTTCCTCAATAAGTCAAAAAGTTCACATGCTCCTGAAATATATTTCCTCAATAAGTAACGTTTCAGAACTAATCGTATGTTCCTTCATCAGACTTGAAGATTTAATGAGATTGATTCACTATTGAAAATAAAAGATAAAAAATTCTTAGTTTTATGTTTTAGGTATTAATGAAATTATATCTTTTTTGTTGTATATTTAACTATTTGAAGTATTTAAAGTTCAGGTGGAACAAACCTGAATAAGGACCTGTTAATGCTCAAAAACATTTGTGCTATGGGACTGGGACACTGCGTTCTCATAAATTCAAACACCTTTACGGTCTCTATCTATAAATCAAAAGAAATTTTTTGTTTTAAAAGTCACTTATCACATTGTGAAATAGGTCTAATAAGATTTTTTATAAAATTCTATATTATATTGTGACTTACAAAAAATCTCAAAATCCAAATCTTGTTTAAAGATCCTCAGCGTTTCATATATATACTGGTAAAATGCTGCACCAAAAAAAGGAGAAACATAATGTTTTAAAAAAAGGTTTTTAAATCCAAACTCACCAAATATCAAAACAGCTTCTTTATTTTTACCTTATCTTGCATTTGCAGGACAATTCCTTCAGTTTGGACTGCAAAATTTAAGCTACATTTTACGCAAGTGTTCTCGACGCCATTGCACGCTAATATCTCGTGTACCTGACTACCCGCACCTCTAAGGTGAACAAGAAGGGCCGGGCCATGCAAAGAACACACCTGTCAGTGTGTTGATGTCATGGATGATGTCACCTATGCGGCCCAGTCAAAATAATGAAACTTGGCGGATAAATAAAACTCTGCTAAGTCCCCCTCTCGTAAAATTCAAACTTTGCTACAAATGCCTAAGAAAGAATCTTAACATAACAATACTGTGGCCATATAGCAATCATGTTTATCGCAGACTTTGAAGTCTAATACTATACAGTATATTTTATAATACTGATCACTAAGACAATCAACATAGAGATACATGAATACCACTATTTATGTCTGTAGACTGTAAATGGTATTTTGTACAGAATTAACCACGATTTTTATCTATATTCTACCTCCTTAAAATATTTGGTTAAAGAGGTTGAAACAGACTACATTATTTTTAAAAAATATTTCAATTAGAACTTCAGAGAACCATATTTCTTTGATTATATCCACTTCAAAATCCTGAAAAGAAAAACTGTCCTGGTGAAGTTATCGAAGAAATATGGTTCTCTGAAGTTCTAATTGAAATATTTTTTTTTAAAATAATGTAGTCTGTTTCAACCTCTTTAACCAGATATTTTAAGGAGGTAGCATATAAATAAAAAACGTGGTTAATTCTGTACAAAATACCATTTACAGTCTACAGACATAAATAGTGGTATTCATGTATCCCTATGTTGATTGTCCTAGTGATCAGCATTATAAAATATATAGTATTAGACTTCAAAGTCTGCAATAAACATGATTGCTATATGGCCACAGTATTGTTATGTGAAGATTCTTTCTTAGGCATTTGTAGATAAGTTTGAATTGTACGAGAGGGGGACTTAGCGGAGTTTTATTTATCCGCCAAGTTTCATTATTTTGACTGGGCCGCGTAGGTGGCGTCATCCATGACATCAACACGCTGACAGGTGTGTTCTTTGCATGGCCCGGCCCTTCTTGTTCACCTTAGAGGTGCGGGTAGTCAGGTACACGAGATATTAGCATGCAATGGCGTTGAGAACACTTGCGTAAATGTAGCTTAAATTTTGCAGTCCAAACTGTAGGAATTGTCCTGCAAATGCAAGATAAGGTAAAAATAAAGAAGCTGTTTTGATATTTGGTGAGTTTGGATTTAAAAACCTTTTTTTAAAACATTATGTTTCTCCTTTTTTTGGTGCAGCGTTTTACCAGTATATATATGAAGCGCTGAGGATCTTTAAACAAGATTTGGACTTTGAGATTTTTTGTAAGTCACAATATAATATAGAATTTTATAAAAAATCTTATTAGACCTATTTCACAATGTGATAAGTGACTTTAAAAAAAAAAACGTTTCTTTTGATTTGTAGATAGAGACCGTGAAGGTGTTTGAATTTATGAGAATGCAGTGTCCCAGTCCCATAGCACGAATGTTTTTGAACAGTAACAGGTCCTTATTCAGGTTTGTTCCACCTAAACTTTAAATACTTTAAATAGTTAAATATACAACAAAAAATATATAATTTCATTAATACCTATAACATAAAACTAAGATCTTTTTATCTTTTATTTTCAATAGTGAATCTCATTAAAGCTTCAAGTCTGATGAAGGAACATGTGATTAGTTCTGAAACGTTACTTATTGAGGAAATATATTTCAGGAGCATGTGAACTTTTTGACTTATTGAGGAAATATATTTCAGGAGCATGTGAATTTTTCAGGAGCATGAGAATCAAGATTCTAGATATATTAATTCAAATCTAAATGAAGTAGATAGCAATGGACTAAATGAAATAAAACACATCAGGACACATTCTTGGGTTGAGTAAGACGTATTTTTTTAATTTTTGTTATTATCCATTTTTTGTTTCACTCCCCTTATTTATGTAAAAGGAACCCTGAGAGACTTTACCAATGGCCTTCACCCATGGTTGTTCCCTGGCTCTCTTGCACTGTGGCACTAAATCCTATCCCATGCTGTCCAAGACTGCCCTACCACATGCCATCACACATGCTGACTCGCTCACAGAAGTGTCTCAGGTCCTAAACCACCAGGCTCTTTTCTCCAGTCTCATTTTCCTCTCCGCAAACTGCATCATCACAAAAAAAAAATACAAAAAAAAGTGTAACTGCCAATCTGCACATTGCAGGTATCACTGCTGGCATGATCGCTGTCTAACTCGCTCAGTCCCTGGCTGATGCTCTCTCACTCGGTCAAAACTAACAAATGGAAAACACTTATAAAAAAGGCAGCTGTCTTGGCACTGAGGGTTGAGGCGCTGGATGCCACACTTTGAGCTATGCCTGCACCCTGAGTTCAGGAGTGAGCTCGGTTCGTTAGGGGTCTGCTGGGGAAGGGAGGAGCAGGATCATGCAGCCACTGGCAAACTCTCATCTCCTGGGGAGGGTTTCCATGGCTCCCGGCACAGCAGTGGTACCCAGTGGTGACGGGGAGCCTCTGCAGCGGGTACCACTTGAGAAGTGTACAGGATGGGACAGAGTCCTATGGGAGTCATGTGGAAGTGCATGACTTGGCATGCTGACATCATTGCACACCCCTGTCCTCAGGGCACCACAAGGAACAAGTGGAAAAACCCTGGTGGGCAGGAAGATGATGGCTGAACCCGAGGGAACGGCACAGATGCCCACCACCGGTGCCCACCCGACCAGATCTCCCAGATCCTCTCCTATGTCTGGGGCTGCGATGGGAGAGGATTCTGTCCCTTATTTCCTGGTTGGAGGGATTTAGGCAGGGCAGGGCAGTAGGAGCTGCTGGAGGGGGGAGTCTCACCTGAGGGAATTCCTGGCAGCTAGCGACTGGAGTAAAAAGAGTTGGAAAAAAAAGGCAGGATCAATCAGATACATAAACTAAATGTAAAAAAATCACAAGTCAAAAATAAACCTGCAACCTACAACTCTTGCTAAACAAGAAACAGATGCCTTGGGCTCCATTATGAATGGTGCGGAGAGACAACCGTGCAACCCTGAAGCATAGCCCACCCACACCTGGCCATGCACATTGCACCCCCTGTGCGCCATGCAAAAACCCACTATTCCCCCTCTGTATGGTCAAAACCCTGGCTGAATGTGCAGCTCCATGTGGGGGTGGGCAGGAGCCGGCGTGGGGGGCATGTCCAAACACTGTGCCATTTACGATGGTGTGGGTGCATTGTACAGGCGGGGTGTCAGCTACACTTTCTGGAGGCAGCTATAAATGTTATGTGCCACCCATGGGATGCTGCTGCTGGTCATGGTGGGGTTGGCGGGGGTCAATGAACCCCACCATGGCTGCCCCTGCCATCGGGGCACTGGGGGAGGTCATTTGGGGGACATCCCTCTGTGCTGTCAAAACGTTTGCGCCTGCCACCAACATGGCACCCCACAGGTGCAGGAGATCCACCAAGGGACCCGGGATCAGCAGCTGATTGGCTGTATGTCCGGGTCCGCAGCTGTGCACCTGACCATCCCCCACAAACCTGCGTGATGGGGGCAGGGCTGCAGACAGGAGCCACGGATTGGCCAGTGTGTGAGAATACAGCCAACGTGCGGAACACCTGAGGGTGTGAAGCTGCATGGGGGGTTATGTGCCTTTCCTGCATACCCCAACTGCATTCTTGAATAGCCACCCATGTTTTTAAAACTCTCTGACCCTCCCACATAAAGTTCAGAGCCAGTGAAAAGGTGTGCTGCAAGTGTAAGACTGTGGTATCCCTAGAAACCACATTAAAGTTGCTGTAAAGTACATTGTAATACACAGCGGAGCACAAAATAATCCTATTTTATTACAAAAGAAGCCAGTCTAAAGAAAAATAACTACACCAAAAGACGACCTTCCTATTGCATAAATGAAAAGTGCACTGGAGACCTCGTGGAATAAATGATTCATCTGCACTTGAGCAACTTGACTTTGGACACCTCATTCATGGCTTATGGCACTTGTAAGCTTACACAAGGTCACGCTGCTCTTGTGCAGATAAATCATCTACACTACAGGTAATATCCCATATACATAAGGTGTGTGTGTGTGTGTGTGTGTGTGTGTGTGTGTGTGTGTCTAAAATAGGCTTTCGAACCCTTATGAACTTCATCGGTCTAAACTAATCTTTCATTAATTCCTGGTAAATGCATGGTTGGTAACTAACCTGATATACTGTATTCTACCTAGCTACAGCCTAAGTAAATAAAAATAAAACCATTTGCCATTAAAATAACAATGGTTTACATTTGTTAAACACAATAACCCTGGACAGGACATAGGTTTCTTCAAAATTAATACTCTTTTCTGGATGCATTCAAGCCACTCTGCGTTGGTACCATATTCACATAATCTACCCAGTCATAGTCAGTCTATGTATATGAAAATAAAACCCTTTTTCCATTTAAGAAAAAAACATTTCCACTTTATAATCACAAAAGCGCACTCCAGTGCATACGTTTCTTGGCCTCATGCCTCCTAGTTCAATTGGGACATACATTAATTCTCCAGAACCACATGCCGTGCTGCATGTTATTGTTTATATAGAGCTATATGTAACATATATATATATATATATATATATATATATATATACAGTAAAAACCTACCTGCATCAATTATTATCAGCAACAATAAAAGTATGTTCAAGAATAAACTAGATAATCTTTCATTAACAATCTTGCCTACTACTGTATATGTAACTAGGGAGCTGCTATGGGCATAATGCCTTTTGCTTCTTTCATCTTCTTAGTATGAATCTTAGAAGCTGTTTGAATGGGATGCCCCGGTGGATTTCGGTGCATCCCGTTTACACGGCCATCTCGCATAAACAAACATCGAGTCACAGACTGTCAGGCATGGTCTCCCGAGCCAATACTGCAATGGATTTGTGTGAAATGGAGTACAAAAGGGTGTGCTGCTATACGCTGTACAGTACACTACTGCATTTAGTTAGCAGGTGGCAGTTGTGTCGTATTTAGCATTGGAGATCAGGTGGTATACAGTTTGTTGTTTCTTTTTGTTTACTATATTATTAATCTCCTGGAGTCAGTCATTCAGCAGGTATGATTTGCTTCACTGCTTTTTTGAGGATGTACGAATTCGAGTGATTTTAGTGCTTCTAGTAATTCAAGTGAGTTGTGTCACATTTATGGAATAGGTGTGGGCATAAATAGAGTGTGAGAAATCCATTTATCTGAGTAACTGTGCACATACATTTATTTAGGTACACAGTTGTTATATCATCAGCCATTTATCCACACTGTTATGTCAGTAGGTCCAGCACAAGCACTCGGAACTCATTTAGAATGTTCAGCCTCAGTAGCCGTACTAACTATATTCAAATGTGAATAACTTTAAAATGAAAAATGATAGCACAGTACTGTCAGCATGAGGCACTAGGTCAGAAGCGCACTGTCAATAACAGCACTGTCCACAATAGCACTGTATTGACAGCGCTCTCCACTATAGTGGCAGGAAACGAAGCTGCCACCCAACACAGCATTAATAGTAGCGGTCGGACACCACTGAGGCGACTGCTACCATTGCAACATCTAATTTTATGTGGGAGGTTCCGTTCCTCACCCCCCACGTACTAAAAGATCCTTACTCCGAGGGAGAGTGGATCACGGGGAAAATGCGGAATTTGTGTGGCTGTGGAATTATTGTTTCCATGGCACCTTGGAAAAAAACTTAAGTTCCCGAACAATGAAAAATGTTGAAGGGAGACCAGGATTAGAAGCCTGGTCTCCCAGCCTGTCCTGGCCAAGCTGCTGCCTTAACCCACACCGCCACTGGGGCAGCTCGGCCAGTGACCGCAGCATTTTTCTCTTTCTTCCCATCCTCTTGTAAGTGGGTGACTAGCGACAGGGAGAATAGTAGTTGGTTAACACTATTCTACCCCTATCTCAATTCCTGCTCGCGCTGTCTTAACTGCGCAGTTTATGCTATGCAGTTCGGGAAGTGCTATTCTAACCAGATACCCAGCATGAAAGTTTATCAGCACAAAAGAATTGACAAAATGAGGGGCACTTCATTTATAGATACAGTTTAAATTTTTTTTAGTTAGCAAAAAAAAAAAGCTGCATTTTGTTTTCATTTTTTTGACAAACAAATGCAAGTAACCCTAAAACGAAAAACGATAGCATTGTATTGTGAGCACAAAGTTTATTCAGCATAAAAATATCTACAAAATGAATGGTGTTTCATTTATAGATACCTTTCAGTTTTTTTATAATTAGCAAAAAACTGCAGAAAACTCAATAATTCAATTTGTTTACACTTTTTTGACAACAAATGCACATAACTTTAAAATGAAAAATGATAGCATGGTACTTTGAGCACAAAAGGTGTTCAGTACAATATATCTACAAAATGAGAGGTGTTTCATTTATAGATACCTTTTTGATTTTTCATGATCAGCAAGTAATGGAAGAAAACTCACTTTTTTTACGAACAAATGCCCCCCCCCCACAAAAAAGCAAAAACAAAAGAATGGTGCATCAAACTTTTTCATTAAGTACTGGTCATAATGTAAAGTTGGAGTGTCCATAGTAACCACTATGCTAAGTGGCGCTACACTGGAAAAAACACAAAATGTCCATGTAAGATTACATTAAAAAGCAAATAAACAATTTTAAACAAAACTTCCTGCATTATCCTAAAGGATCCCTATTGCATAAATGGAATACGTATAACGGACCTTGTGGAATAAATTATTTACTTTCGTTTGAGCTGTTTGAACTTGGGCACATCACTTGTGGCTTACGCCACTGGTGAGGTTACCCAACGTCAAACAGCTCTTGTGAAAATAAATCATGTATTTCACAGAGCATATATATATATACACAATGGAGTGAGTTGTACACGTTTCAAATAAAACCATGTATTCTCACCGGAGTGAGAATAAATGCTGATGACATCACCACAGTGAAAATCTATTTATTTTCACGTGGTGATGTCATGAAACCAAAAAACAGAAAACACACCCCTATTATATAAATGGGATACACTCCTGCACAATGACCTCATGAATGTCCTGAGGTCACTCTAAAGGAGTGAAAATATTTTCCATATCACACTCATGTCCATCATGTATCTTCTATATATATATACACACACACATATATATATAGTGTGTGAGAGAGACTTGTCCTTTACAGTTCCTTTTGTCCTGATGCAACTGAGGAGCTGAAATCATAATTCCCTCCTTGATATATTATTTTTTTTGTTTTAGTCTTTGGTAACCGGGTAGGGCCCACTAGGCACAAGTGCCTGTTTTCCAGGGCGACCTGGGAGCACTGGGCGGTTAAGTGACTTGCTCAGAGTCGCACAGTATGCAAGTGCAGGTTGTGAGAATCAAACCAAGGTCTGGTCTGCTGGATGTACCAAGCTCCTTTCACAGCTCGTTACTCTAACCTCTAGGCTATACTGCCAGTGATAGTGCCCCTATAGTTAGGGTTTAGTAGGGTGTTTAACATTAAACCTCTAGCTTTGCTCCTTAGTAGCTTCACCTCCATTTCACAAATTGCATGAAATTTTGCATGCACAATCTGGGAGGAAAGGTTTGTTGATCTGGCATGTTTCATAACAATTGGATGTCTGGATTCTGAGATCTGGATAGTGCACAAAGTGGAAAACTATTTTTTTTTCTGTTATTTTGCACTCACCTACATGGCAGACAGTTTGGAATTTTGTTCTAAAATGTTCAGGGTAGAAGGGAGTTGCCCTATAAAGATGCATTTTTTTGGTTTGGTGAAATAATATTAATCTGTTCCTGAGTTATAAGGATTTGTAATTTCAGTTCTGAGCATGCTAAGTAGGGTCTTTCATTTAGAAACATAGAAACAGCCGGCCCGGTGGTGCTGAGGGTTGAGGTGTTGGACACCACACCTCACACCACACTGGCGACTAGGGTTCGGGAACAAACTCAGGCCATCTGGGGTCGGTGGAGGAAGGAGAGGATCAAGCGTCCCATGACAGCTCTCCTCTCTCTGGGGTGGGTTAAGGAGTGTGTGACGCTCTGTTGCAGACCCTGAAAGAAGTCAGGAGCTCAACAGGTACGGCGCATAGAAGGGGGCTGGAGCAAGACAGACGTTGGCACGTTTGTGCACTTACATCATTGCACATCCGGCCCTAGCAGGGGAGAAAAGCTTGGTGGAAAATTGCAGGTGGTCATGGTGGCTGATGGCCATGCACTGCACCCCAGGACCTAGAGATGTGTGCCCTCCAGGAATTGGATCCAGGTCCCCCTTGGGGGAGGCACTTTGTGTGTCAGCCTGTGTAGGGAGAGCGAGTTGCTGATGGACCTGGGTCCTGGGGTGCAGGTGCTGGCAGCCTGCTCCAGAAAAGGAATAATAAAAAAAAAAAGAAACATAGAATTTAACAGCAGATAAGGACCACTTGGTCTAGTCTGCCCATTTTCCTTACCTGTTTCATATACCGCAGATCCTAGATGATCTGCTGCTTACCCTCTCTTTCATATCAGTAGAGTCCCTTTATGTTTGTCCCATGCATTTTTGAATTTCTTGATCATTTTGCCCCTACAGCCTCTGCCAGGAGGTTGTTCCATGGATCCACCACCCTTTCTGTGAAAAAATACTTTCTCATGTTTCCCCTAAGTCACCCCTCCCATTTTCATATCATGGCCCCTTCTTTTTGAATATCTCTTTTCTTTAATGATGCTACCCTCTTGTACCTTATTTGCATCCTTGATGTATTTGAAAGTCTCTATGATATCTCCCCCCTCCTCCAGGGAATACATATAGAGATCCTCCAGTCTCCTCTCATATGACTTTTGGTGCAGCCCTGCCCTATTTTTGTCACCTTTCTTGGAACTGCTTCTACTCTGTGTCCTTCCAGAGATGTGGCCTCCAGAACTGGACATAGTACTCCAGATGAGGTCTCACCAACCTCTGGCAGTATAGCCTAGAGATTAGAGTAAAGAGCTGTGAATGAGCTTGGTACATCCAGCAGATCTGGGTTTGATTCACACAACCTCCTCTTGCATACTATGTGACTCTGAGCAAGTCACTTAACCTCCTCGGTGCTCCCAGGTTGCCCCTGAAAACAGACACTTGTGCCTACTGGGCCTTACCCGGTTACCAGGGACTAAAATAAAAAAAAACATATGTTTGATATGAAAGGAGAATTTCTGGCTCACAAAAGAAGAATCTTCTTTCATGAACCTAATGTGCTCTTTTGTGAGAAAAATATTCTTTTGCATGGCAGCCATATTGTTTTTTATTTAAAAGGAAAAAAATGATAACCCATAAAAATGATGTCCTGGAAAAAAACAAACACATAAATCTAGCATAACAGGACACATTTTGCTACATTCCTGTGTTTGGTTTTGGAAAAAAGATCCCAAAATATGGTTTTGGGACATCCTTAAAATCATAGGTGGAAGGCTTAGTGAGGTTTTCCAATTCTTCTTTCATGAGCCAAAATTCTTCTTTCATGAGTCTCATGAAAGAAGAACCCTCGGCTCACAAAAGAAGAGGGTGGGAATTAATTTTTTTCTAACAGTTCCTTTATTTAATCATACGAAAGACCCATTCTTCTTTCACAAGATTTGAATCTCATGAAAGAAGAACCTTGTCTCACAAAAGAAGAGTTTTGGACATTGTGTTTTTTTTTTCAGTTCTTTTGTGAGATCTCACAAAAGAACAATTGTTCTTTCGTATGATCTCACGAAAAAACTGTGAGGAAAAAAACTAAGTCCCACCCTCTTCTTTTGTGAGCTGAGAGTCTTCTTTTGTGAGACTCATGTAAGAAGAATTTCGGCTCTCAAACGAAGAATTGGGAGCCCTCACTAAGAGTTCCACCAAGGGTTTCTTTTTTGAATGGGACTTTTTTGAACTGTGAATCCTTGGCTGGAGTCATGCTGCCAGCTTCAGTTGGAGCAGTAAAATGGCAGGCATAGTAAGGGCTCATTTGAAAGAACAATACAGAAGAGCAATACTTCTTTTATATTGTTCTTTTGGGAGAACCGTAGAACTTTGTTGAATACTGAAGCCGCAGCTGGAGTTATGCTGTCGGCTCCAATCAGAGCTGTGAGCTGCCGATCCCTTGATTGTCTGTCTATCTACATCTACATATATATATACATATATATATATATATATATATATATATGTATGTCTTTCTTTCTTTCTTTCTTTCTTTCTTTCTTTCTTTCTTTCTCATTTACTGGGTAGGTGCACTAGACAAATACAATGCCTATTTTCAGGCACGACCCAGGAGGAGTACAAACAGTAAGTAAAACATTGTTACATAGACTCTTTAAGGTCCTAGAAAAAACAGCACAGAATTTACGAGGCCCTTGTCAACAATTTGAGCAACATAGAGTTACAGTTGGAGTTACAAATTACAGAAAGGCAAACATGAGCACAGATTAATTTGGCAAAAATAGGAGTCAGTTACTGGAATGCTTATCCAATAACAGGAGAAACATGCGAAGCTCATTTTTAAAAACTAGGTGAGTCTGTGAAAACCTGCAATTCAGTGGTAGTGAATTCCAGAGTTTAGGAGCAAATGTCTAAAAACCCTGCAGTCCCATTTTTGAAATGCATTTCTGTACCACCAGTAATGACATGTCTTTGGACTGTAAGAGGTAAGCCTGCTCTGTTTGATTGAACATGCTAGTAAGAGTAACAGGTGTACCTGTTTCTGATGACTTTGTCAAAAGTACAGCCAACGGTGAGGAGACAACATGAGGATGGGGAGAACCAGCCTAGGTTTGAGTAAAGTGAGCAATGGTGGGTCAAGCAGAGCACAGATGAGGCAAAGCGACAGATATTATTATAGCAGGTGTTCCATTTATTTACTATACATTTGTTGGCCTCTGAGAAGGATACCAGATCATAAGTAAGACTAGGCTCGAAGACACCTTTGGCTATAGCCAACCTAGTGTCTGGAGTCAGAACATGCCTAATTTTATAAGTAAGTCCTAGCTTTGAGTTTACAGTCTTACAGAATGTAGTTATATGCAGACTAAAATCAAGGGAGGGGTCCATGGTAATACCAAAGTGTTTGAAGGAGTGAACAGCAGTATGGGGGAACCGCTAGGGCACAGGAGCTTGACCTAACTGTAGGTACAGAGCCAAAAAGCATAGAGTGGGTTTTTCTAGTGTTCAGGAGAAGCTTATTATGAGGTAACCATGACTGAACATTCCCATATATCTAGAGCTATTTTTCCCCTCCATGTCACCCACTCCCCCCTGTTTGTTTATTTACTATATATTTCAATTATATATAAGTGGACCGGTGTGCCTACTCCCAGTACCGCTCCTCTTGATCCCTCACCCCTCCAAGTCACCCACTCCCATGCGCATAATATATGGTGTGGTGCCATGGTGCCCCCCAGTGCTGCCGACGATCATCTTGACACTGGGGTGCCCAGTCCCTAGTGTTGGCTTGGGCCCCTAAATGATTATCCAACTGTTGATCCTTTTTTTATGCTCTTTTACCTGAAAAGAAAATGGTCCATCAATGATCTGCCAACCTCCCTCCCCACCCCAACCCCCAGCACCCACCATCCCACAGACACTCGCACACCCTCTCTCACCTGAACACATCCTGTGACATAGACCCATTCTGTGTTCGAAGTCATGTCTTCCTGTTGGAACTGGTGACTGCGATGTGAGAAAATATGGTAAGTCTGGTTTAATGTATTTCAATGGGCTTTTAACATTTATTCATAACTTTGTCATTTCTAATATATTTTCACCAAATTTTCAATATGGCCTTTTTGGGACTCCATCTTATGAAGAAGGGTGATGAAAATTTTCAAATCCATCCATAAAGGTGATTTTGTGGTCACTGCATGAAATCAACTTTTGGGCAGTATTTGATAACATTTACTGCCCTTCTCATAAGGTGGGGTCATAAGAAGGCAATGTTGAAAATTTGGAATAAAAATGTTTAAAAAAAAAAAAAAACAAAGTTATGAGAGTACGTTTAAAGTTTTCTATGCTCACTCGTAACTTTGGTCATTTTCAATATTTTGACCCCAAGTTTTCAGCAGCCTTTTTTTTCATACCACCTCATGAACATGACAGCTGTTATTATTCAGTACCTGGCCAAAAGGTGTTTTCACACTTGTGGTGTGAAATTATGTTTTATCTGGGTTTTGAAATGTTTCACCTACTGGGTTCATGAGATGGGGTCATAAAAAGGCTATGTTGAAAAGTTGGGGTAAAAATATTAAAAAAACAAAGTTTTTCTATGCTCGCTCATACCTTTGCTAATTTTCAATATTTTGACCCCAAATTTTCAACAGTCATTTTTTCACACCACTCATGAACCTAACAGCTGCCACTTTTCAAATCCTGACCAAAATGTATTTTCACACCAATGGTGCAAAATTACATTTCAGCAGGGATATGAAGATGTTCACCTACCAGGTTCATGAGGTGTGGTAGTAAGAAGGCTGCATGGAAAAGCTGGTGTAAAAATATGGTAAAATTACCAAGATATGAGTGAATGTTGAAATATTTCAGTGATCACTCATAACTTTGCCAGTTGTCAATATTTTGCTCCAAACTCCCAGCATGGCCATTTTTTGATACCACCTCATAAAGCGGACAGGTGTCATTTTTTCAAATCCTGGATGAGACGTATTTTCAAACTTGTGGTGCGATGTGATGTCTTGGCCACTACTCAATAAATGTTGTATGTCATGTTTATAAGGGGAGTCATAAAATGAGTAGCTTGAAAGTTTGGGGACAAAATAAAAACAAATAATAATTATTAAGAAACATTGTGTGTAGTGCCATACTTTACACAAGCAGGTAGTGCTTTGTGATCCCATGCTGGTGAGCTGAGTTCCGGAGTGACCTCAGTCAGGGATGGCACTGTTATGCAGCTCCCTCTAGTCAGGAAAGGAAAGGTGCCGGATTGCCTGCATGGGCCCAGGTACCATACAGTGAAGTCAACTCTTCTCTTAGCATAGGGAACTGCACCTCTGCACTGCACCCATGGGTGACAGAGGGCCCTGTGCATTGGCTGAGATAAGGACTCTTTGCACTGTGTGTGTATCTGCAGCCACATAGATGTGCAGGAACCAGATGGTCCCACACTTCTGCAGCCTGCCAGACAGACTCATAAATTCTTTTTTTTTTCAATCCATTGTTTCCTCATCTGACACCCTTGGCGACCCTCTTCAGACCACACCCCCCAGCACCAACAGCCAGCTCCTCCAGGACTTCCCTTTGCTGCTGATGTCCTCTGCCACAGGGCTTGAAGTGGGTGCCCAGCAACTGGAGCGGAGGCTGTAAGGAGCAGTCTTCATTCATTGCCGAGGGTTATTTTCCACCTTATTTTCTCCCCTTACTTCTCCGGAGCTTTAGTGCAAGGACATACGTGTAGGTGGAAGTGTGCATGACACTTTGGCCTGAATGGCCCTGATCTCTCCACCAGCCTAACGCCAAGCCCCTCTCCCCATTGCCTGCACTGCCATCATGCCTTCACATTGTTGCAGTCAGAGGCCTGAAAGGCTAGCCTCCCCAGTCCGGGAGAGGAGAGCTGCCAGGTGGCCACTCAATCCTCACCCAGTCCTCCATCCCCAGCTGATCCCCAGCAACCCATGATCATCGCTGAACACAGGTCACTAGTGTGGCAGGAGGTAATATGCCAGCGCCTCAGCCCTCCGTGCCATTGTGCTGGCCTAGCCCCATGAATTCTTGACATCCGTTGCTGTACTTCCCTAGGCGGATGGAGTCTTCCCTTAGAGCAGGGCCCAGAGGTCCTTGTGCATTTGCATCTATTCACGTTTCGGGACCTGCATGAATGAGACTACAATTCCACTATTTCAAAATGGATAGAAATTCTTTCCACAAAACTGCATTAATGAACCAGTTAGGGTTCAACTTAATGCAGCAAAAGTAGGGAAATGTGGCATTCGTGTTCCCAACTGTAACTTCCCAACCTCCAAAGCAACAAAAGGACAACACCACAAAATAGCAACCGCAGACAGCCATCATCAAGTAAACAACATACAGCTGTTTCCAGATGACACCAATACAGTAGCGCTAATGTGCGACCTTCATGGATTTGTATCTGCAGCTGCATATGCTTATGCAGCCACACCTGTGTGTGTATGTTGTACTGCAAGCATGAGTATGTGTGGCTGCAGAAGTGCAAACCCTGGGGGGACTGCCCTTCTGTAGACAGAAAGCCTCATGGAGCCTGCACCTCTGCAGTCAGAGGTACAGCATTGCCAGCTAGGATGCAATGCAGTAATGTTGCAGTATATCACAGAAATGTTTTAGTATACTGCAAGAAACAGTGTAATTCAGTGGCAATAAAGCCCTTTTTTACTGCAGTATTTTGTGACGTGTCATTTACTGCAAGTCACTGCATTGCATCATGGCTAGTTCTGCTGTACTCGTGCACACTGTATGAGGTACCTTGCTAGACAGCATGATCTGTTAGTGTGTGCTTTTCTATATGCAGCTGCATAACTGGAGAACTGCTACCGCCTTGAACAATTTCTAGATCTGCTGCTGAAACCATTATACCCACATTGCAAGAGTACTTTCATCAGCATAACTGCAGGCCCTACAGGAGCCTGCCCTTCTGAAGCCTGATGTCTGTGTGTATGTCTTAGACCTGTGGCTGAAGAGGCATAGGCTGCTTAGGGGGCATGTGCTTCTTCAGACAGAAGTAGTGTTGCTATTTTGGTATCATGGAGTTTGTGGCATGCACGCTTCTTCAGCCAGAGATTGGTGTGCATGTCTTGCACATCTGGCTGCCGAAGCACAGGCCCATCAAGTGTGTGTATGTCTTATAGTGTGCATAACTACTTGAGGCTACAGAAGCTTTGCTCCAGTGGGGCGTGCACTTCTGCAGATAAAAGAACTCTTGTAATTTGGGCATCGTGGGTTTGTATCTGTGGTTGCAGGGTCTGTGCTTCTGTACATAGAAGCAGTGTTGTGATTTGAGAATCGTTGATTTGTATCTGCAGTGACAAGTGACTGTGTATGTCTTGTGATGTGCATACTGCAGACATGTACCTGCAGTGACAAGTGAGTGTGTATGTCTTGCAATGTACATGCTGCAGACAAAAATCCATGAAGGTAGAACATCAGTGATATTGCATTTGTGTCATCTGGAAACAATTGTATGTTATTTATCTTACTGTATGATGGCTATCTGTGATTGCTTGTGTGGTGTTGTTCTCCTGCTGCTTTGGGAGGGTAGGAAGTTAGGGTTGGAAAACCTAATGGCACATTTCCCTACTTTTGTTGCATTAAGTTAACTAACTGGTGTATAAATGCATTTTTTTGGCAAAGAATATATATATGATACATAAATATTTATATCTCAAGGGCCCTTGGTTCTCTTAGTCACTTCAGCCCTGAGTCATGCAGCAGGGCTTCTGTTGCACATTTGTTTTGCTTCTGCAGCAGGAATTTTTTACTTCTATGGCTGGTTTCTGTCTAGTGGTTGGATAGCGTACCAGGTATAAAGAGCTTGGGGTAGGCTTCAGGCTTGATGGAGATGGGGAAACAAACCCAGAATTGTGGGAAAATTGTATTTTTAAATGAAAATCAACACAAAATAGTGATTTTTGTGGCGCCACTTAAGTTTTGTGGCAGGGCCCTGCTTTCATAGCTGCAGAGCCACAGAATTCCATGGGCCTTGCAAATATCCTTATTAATACAAAATACAATACATTAGCTTGAAATACAGTTGGGCTTGGAGTTCCAGTTAATTGAGCTAATGCCAACTATAGTTGTTTGTACTGGTTACCAGAGTCCCTCTTTAATGCATCCCAGAACTCAGTTTGCTTTAGCTACTGCCGCGCATTTCAATGCGGTGATCACAAACATATTCAAACCAGTTTCTATATTTAGTTTTTCAGAAAGGGTAGACTAGGTCAAGTCCCTGTTTTTAGTTACATCCTAGGGTATTAACGAGCAAATAATTACAACAAGGAACAATAAATACATTACGCAAACAAGTTACTGTTGGCATCAGCAGCCCTCCACTGTACTACGTTCTAAAGAAAACACACATTTCAGTTAATTCCATTCATTATGACTAAGGATATTTACATAAAAACAGTGGCTTTGTCCCTTACAGGTCATCTACAGTGGATGCATACATTTCAGGAGTTAAAGATGTGGAGCAGGATTTATAAAGTGTATCCATCATGAATCCGCCCACCTTATTTTTCAGTGTTGACTTGCGCCCACACTGGTAGACCAGCAGTCCGCTGACCTACAGTACATGCACCCAAGTGTCTAAATGTTGGGCACGGTTTTTCCCCTACCTGCATCTCTAGATGACACAAAGGACAGTAAAGCCCTAATTGCTTCACTTTTTGACACAAGGTGTTAGAAATTGTGGTGCATTGTTGTGAACCATTTGCAGCATTTGGAAATAGCTGCAGACAGCTCATGTACATAGTCCCTGATGCAGACACAGGCAGACCCTGCTCCTACGTCTGTGTCGGGAGCTTTGCAAATCTCCACACAATAGCTTGCTTGTGACATCGCAGTCATCACTACAGCAATAGACTGTCATGTCAGCTGACTATGAGGACTATGACATCCACTGCTGAACATGCCTCAACTGTAAGTGACCAGTAAGGCACAAAGATCTCATTTTCATGTAGATGTCCTTAATGAACATAATGACCCCAAATTCTGAAAGTTCAGGAGCGTTTTGTAGCTGAGTTCCGCTAATGCCAAGTGTAATTTGTTTTGCTAGTGGCCCTCTTTAATTCTCTTCTAATTAAGCTTTTGCAGATGGACCATAGAGTAAAAGCTCCATTCGTGTCAGAGGTTACATAAAGCAAGGCAGGGAACAGTATATGGAGCATGGACAAACAATGGCACATTGAAATGAGAATTTATTATCAGCAGATACTGATGATAGCAAGATGAGATTTTAATTTAGGATCTGTTAAACTGCTTATGGCTAAAGTGAAGTTATTCCATGGGGGAAGGGGGAGGAGGCATAACAGTAGTCAAAACCCCTCTCCCAGGTTTTGCTTAGCTTGAGTAATTTCAGGAGTGGCATGTGAGTGGAGCACAGATGGTATGAGTTTGCTTGGATATTTTTTATTTTATTCTTTGGTAACCGGGTAAGGCCCACTAGGCGCGGGTGACTGTTTTCAGGGGCGACCCGGGAGCACTGGGGAGGTTAAGTGACTTGATTAAAGTCACACAGTATGCAAGTGGAAGTTGTGGGAATCAAACCATGGTCTTTCTGCTGGATGTGCCAAGCTCATTCACAGTTCATTACTCTAACCTCTAGGCTGTACTGCCAGGATATTCAGTGGTGTAGACGGCAGATTGGTGCTCTGTTTTTGAGAATGTTATAACAAGAATAGGAGGCATTAAAAGGTGTAGGAGGGAATAACGGCACTGGGTACCAAAGACAAAGACTGGAGATGATGAAGGATGTGGTCATTATCTTCGGTGCCTAGTGTCATTAATCCCGAGGACCTACTTCTAGGGTCTCACATTATTATAATTATATTAAGGGGAAAAAAACAAGGAGACAAAAACTGAAGATTTTTAAAAGAGCTTTATATTTAGCTTGTCTGTTTCTGACAGCTTGAGAAATGTACAGATGAAGTTATTTCTGTTTGACAGAGGAGTATATGACAGAGCGTTCACGACATGAACAGCATGTCAGAAACTCATTTAAATATTATATGGGCCTCACTGTTCATGTTCATATTCAAAATGCCTCTGCTACGCTATTTGCGTATTTCAAAGACAAGGCATTTTCGCCACACAATGCCCTTTAAATAAGCAGTCTGATTTGCTAATGTGATATCACCATGATCTAATGAAAGGTAAACAATCCTAGACACCCCATCCCATTAAAGGACTAAAGATGGAGAATGAATGGCCCCATGGGTTTTTATTGTAATAATTCACTGGATTCCTAAATGTTATGGATGTCAGGTTTCAGTAGTCACACCTTCTGTCAGTCTCACCCACCCAGTCACCCAATTTGTATCACTGATAGAATGAATGACCATATTGTTACTCAGTGGTAGCATATTGTGCCCTATAGTGGCACAAAGACCTCAGATCTCTTTCCTCCGGAGCCAGCAGTGAGTGGACAAGTTCAGATGTGTGGCATCCACTTTCTAGAGATAGGTGATCCTGGTGTGTATGTCTTAGGTAGGGTGCCTGCAACACATTTGGAACTACAGAGGTGTGTAAAGTGGGAGGGGAAAGAAAATAATGGCATACGACCGAAACTTTATATAATAGGTGTTCTAATTGTTTACGAAAAATCATTAACTTGTAGTCACCCAATAAGGGGTTAAATTGGAAATGTTTGGGGGGCTCTCATTTCTAGAAGGTAGAACCAGAGTCTCCTGCAGCATTGAATGGCGAAAGATGGCAGAAGAGCAGGAACTCTCATTTAGTTTTGAAAGTGGAGGGATTCCTGTGACCTGCCCAATGTAACCCATGTACAGAGCTACAAAAAGCTACAAGATCTGAAACTTGCAAGTTGTGGTGCCAACAGTTGTGCCACACCTTCCTTTTCTGTGTAGTACTGTGTGCTGTTCTGTAGCTACTGTTGTAAATCTTGCTGACTTGAGCAGCTGTTTCAGCCATTTCCCAAAGCAAGTCCTTGAATCGAAACTGATCAAGACCGAGACATTTTCCAACCTTTTTCTGCAATGAAACAAGTTCACGCATGTTTTCTCCCACTGATATTTGAAAAATGGCAGTATTTTCTTTGATTTGTAGTAATTTTTATAGCTGCCCTCCTGCACTGTGAACTGCAACATAATCAATCATGATTCTTTTTGCAGAGCTGTTAGAAAACATCTTCTTAAGGTTCACATTTATTCCCGCTTGAGGGACATGCTATTCGTGTATATCAAGCTAGCAACAGTGAGAACAGCAGGACGAGAGGAGCAGAGAATGTCTGGGTCAGTGTAGGTTAAAGTGGTTTTACCTGTTCATGCCACAGATGTGAAAACCTGGTGAAACCTAGTCCTTTATGTCTTTGGTGTGACCATCTGGGGCAAATGTTGAGGTTTTCATTCATATCTACTTATCACCTGCTGCTCAAGTTGTCTCCAGTCATTGAAATGTTACCACTGTGCTGTGCCACAAGTGGCAGATCAAGAGATATGTGCATCTTTCCATACAAAAATAGTGCTATTTCTATTTGATATGCCATTTGTTACATCACCTTATCAAGAGCTGCTGTTTAAAAAGGGCACATGTCAAAGACATCTGGGGCTCTCTGTAGTTGTTCTGTACAAAGACATGGAAAGAAAGTCTTATACCATATAAAGAGTTGATTTTGCAGCACTGGTTAGGAAAATGGCCTCCATGCTGAAAGGTCAAGTTCTAAGATCCATAGTCCAGCTGTATGGTGTCACTGTTTATCAGTTGAAATGAGAACACTCACCATCAGCCAGGGAATTTAATGAGACAGAATTGCTGTATAACAAGGCCACCTACACTGCTGTGAAACAGACCTGGGACTCCATAATTGCTTCATTTTACACCTCCCACTCAGAAGAGCATTGATTTTTCACAGTTTCATGTTTTTGCAGATGTTTCTTGTTAATATTTTTTAAAAGACAACATAATAGCCCTGGAATAAGCCTAGGCTGAAGCAAAACTCTTCCTGGTTCTAATTAGACCGCTCTTTTGGCAATATTAGAATACACTGGCACTATACTTCTTTAAACCTTTGGAGTGAAGGTTTTGAGCCTGTGGACAAAGCCACTGCCTGTCTTCTCACATGGTTCATTTGTTGGTTAGTTACTCAGGGAGTAGCATTAAGGCAGGGTGAGGGAAGGAAGGAAGGGCCAAAAACCCAGTCTAGACAGCAGATTTCAGTGTTGGACAGGGTATAACAAGGCAGACATGATGGGTCAATTGTCTTTTCTGCCAATATTGCATATGTTTCTGTGTGCAGTGAAAACTGAAGGTCAATATCAGAAACCAGTGACTGAGCCAATAATTTACCGGAGGGGGCTGTCACAGGCTGTGTAGAGGTGATTGTTAAAAATGGTCCCCATTATAATGGAAAAGGCAGCCGTTCTGCCGGTGCAGCTGTAGCACTAATGCCAGTAATGCTGGCGACCCAGGTTTGGGAACAAGCCTGGGTTTTCAGAGGGACAGCCAGGGGGAGGTAGGATGAGCATCCACAGAACAGCTCTCCTCTGAGTGTGCGGGCTGTGGTTCTTGGCATAAGCGCGATTTCCAGCAGAAATTGGGAGTGCAGTGCGAGCATGGGGACCCTGTGGTCAGGAAGGAGATGTCAGCAGATGTCTGCAGGATGTGTGCATCCTGCACTGTCATGACTGCATGTCTGCATCTCCTGTGGCAACCTAATGAAGAAACCCCCTGACACAGTGATCCCAGGGACCCTTGCAAGCGCCACATCTAGCCCATTCTGGGGGATGCCATGGTGGGGGAGACTGGATTAATATCTTGGTCCTCCCCCTTGGGCCCGGGGAAGCCCCACCATAGGGGGAAGTCATGGTCTCCCAGGTCCCTGTTAGGTCCCCAGAGCCAGCACAATCCCAAAGGTGAATCTGAAAGGGGTCAGGTGGCCAGAATAGGGTACGTTGTCAGCCTCATCTAGGGAATAAATAGAATTAAAAAAAATAATGCATGTAAAAGGAGGGGTATAGACTAAAGCGACAGTTGTTAACTCTTCAGTGCCCGCTGTTAACAATTTGATAGCAAGGCCCTCTCCTGAGTTTCACCTTTAAGCCAGTTTGACAAACTTAAATTGTTTCACAAGTGTCTAAACTTGATTAGCTTCTAGACAATTGTATTTGTAGAACTGTTCTCGGGAGTTAGTTTTTAGGCCAATTCAGGGGCAAGTCCAGAGACTGAGTCTACACTAACCCAATCTAGTTAAGCATGTTTCTCTAACAGACTGGATAGAGAACATGGCACTGTTCAAGACAGAAGGTTCTTGGAACTCCCATGAGTCATCATGACAATTCCCATAATGCAACAGGTGCAAAGTGAAATGTGACACAATGTGATACTAATTGACAGCATCAGCCTGGCTGTAGCATAAGTTGTATACTGTATGCCATGATGGGCAATGTTACAAAAAATTTTATTGCAGCATTTGGGAATTGAACTCCTACCTTGTAGTGCCCCAGTAACACTAGGCAGGAAACGGGTGCAGTGCCACCAAGTTGACGCAGTCGATGGTATTGTTCAGGGGGTTTTGAGATGCCCTGATATCCTATCAGGGTGACCAGGAGAGTGGCTGACATAGCTACTGTATGATGTGTTTCTCATGTGTTTGGTTGGGGGAACCAGTCACTATCTCAGTTAACCTCTTCCTTCAGGTGTGCTCACACTAAAATGGTTTAGTTAAGCTGGTTTTAAGAATGCTTATTTATTTATTTGTTTGTTAAAATAATTTATCTCGTAAGAAATACAGAGAATCACACAAGTCTCGTTTATGGATGCA
This sequence comes from Neoceratodus forsteri, assembly GCA_016271365.2. Classification (NCBI taxonomy): domain Eukaryota; kingdom Metazoa; phylum Chordata; order Ceratodontiformes; family Ceratodontidae; genus Neoceratodus; species Neoceratodus forsteri. The sequence continues at coordinate 437,287,572 of CM028129.1, read as the reverse complement.
ACCTGGGTAAGGAATAATGGGAGTGGGAGTGGGAGGGGAAGAGAAATAGGGAGAATGGTAAAAGTAAATTAATAATAATAATATAGCACTATGTACAGTTAAGAATAAATAGCAATGCAACAGTATGCAATAACACAATATGCATGAATACAGGTACTAATTGAAGAAACAATTCAGTTTGGACAAGTGCAGGAAAGGGTAAAGTGATGCTTCAATTTTTATTTGGATAGGATATATTTGGGGCACAAGTTATGTTAGCTGGCAAGCTATTCCAAATTCTTGGTGCCAAAAACAGTTTTAAAGTCATAGGCAGGGCCTTTAAAGAGTGCTTTTATGCTCATTTTAATTAACTAAAGCCCCCAATGACAGCAAACCTACATTACCTCTGCATAAGTTCTTTACAAAGAGTTCCAGAATTTTTAGTTTGCTACCATTTGGGAGAGGAGGGATTGTAAAATGGCCTTGAAGAGATGGCTGAACGATCCCTTTCTCTTCCCAGTTTGCTGGCACATAGATATACATGGGATGGCTTTTTAAAAAAATATTTTAAGCAATCTTATGATAAAAATCAAAGCCAGTGCTCAACTAACAAGAGCTTTGTTTAAAAGTGACAGCTTTCATATTTATCAAAAGTCTGTGTAAGATATTTTTAAAAAGTGTTAAATAAGCTGGCCCATAGAACTCTGTGGTACTCTCCCCGACACTCTTCCCATACAGACATCACAAAACAGCGGAGCACGGGGCAGGGCCAGCAAATGGGGAGGTGGAAGGGCTCATTCAGTTGTCTCCTCAGGGCCAATTTACAATCCCTTCCCTCCTTTGAGACTTACTGGGAGCACCAGCATGTTGCTGTTGTGCCAAAACTGCCATTTTCTAGTTGGGATAGGCAAACCAGTTCTGGTTCTAATTCTAAACAAAAGATCTAAATGGTTCTTCTTACTGAGCCTCTTTTCAAGCCTTATGATTTGCATGGCTTTGCATAATATGTAATTACATGCAAATTACTACATTTCATTTCTTATTGTTTTTCTGAATTTTCCCTAGTGGTCCCCCGTCTCCCCCGCCACCTCCCAGGATTTTGTTCACCATGGCTGCATCTTACCGTTTACCAGGAGAGCATACGAGTGGCTACCTATAGGAAGCATGAATGTTGGGATGGCCAGCTCCCCCCTTCACCTGGAGCTGAGTGCCAACTTGAAACCTTCGATAGTCAGCTGATGCCAGTGTGAGATTCCTGTCACCCATCTGGCAGCACATCGCACTGCCTCTACACCCACTGCTGGGCCAGCTCACTAATTACTCATTTGCATTTCCAACTACTAAAACTAAACCAATGATCTAGGAACCAATCTGTCAGTAGGCTGCATGGCTTGGGGCCCACCTATATTGGCCATCATTTAGATGGTGTCCTGTTTTTTCTCCCTATTTTTTCCAGACCTCCGATTACCCTGTAGCCATATAGTGGCCCTTTGCAGCCTGCTATTTGCCTCACACACTCATGGCATCCCATACTGTGAGCAAGCTATCAGGCACACTATGGGGTTGCTGTGGCAACAGATGCAGTGCCACCACCCTTCCTGTGCTGGGAGGTGTTGTTTTCAGTAGCCACTTCTCGGCCTAATCACCCATGCCAAGTGCCCTGAGTTTGCTTCTAACCCTGGGTCATTGGCATGAAAGTGCAACTCAAACTTTTTAAAATGGAAGATCTTTGCTGTTCTCTACTTTGGAATCAAACTAATTCTATGGGGTTCTTTTCTTTTAGAATCATGTTATGATGGTCTTTTTTTTGTAACAAATGTCAGAGAGGTAACCAACAAGAGATTGGCAGAGATTATCACTAAGGCGACAAAGATGTGACTGAGTTCAGGAGACAGCATTATTGATTTTTTTTTTATTTGGTAAGTGGGTAAAACCCTAGGGCATCAAATGTCCATTTTCATGAGTGACCCGGAGGTAACTGACAGAACAATGACATAAACAACATACATGTTAATCGTGACATGAAGAAATAGAAAAAGTAAGACAATGTTTCAAGCATGTTTTATATAAAGAATTACAATAAAATACCATCAGGCAACTCATTCCACAATTTAATGATTAAGAAGATAATTTTCTGCACTGCAAGTATGTCTGAGTAAATTAGTGTCACTTTAGCTCAGTCTGTAGCACTTCTACCTCTGAGCCTGCAGATTGTAGGTTCAGGTCCTTCATTGGAGATCAGGGCTCGACATACAGTGCTGACTCTGAAGTGCAGCACTAAGGAGTGGGGTGTTTCCCAGCTGCAGATGTCATCCTTTTGTTGAGAAGTTATACCAAGACCTTGATTCCCGCTACCATAATTTATTATTTATTACCTGGCTAATCCAAAGTCAGAATCATCCAAAGCTGCATATATCCCTGATTAAATACGGCTCAGTCGTTACAGTGCCACTCCCCCTCACAGTATGGGCAAAGAAGAGAATCTTAAGCTATGAGGTTGTCAAATTTGCATCCTCACAAGCCCACCATCACTGTACCAACCTTGAACAATTTGGTTGGCTCTGACCGGAAACCAGAGCCCAGTCAACCCTAGCGAATTTCATGCACAAAATTCTACGTGGAGGTGCTCCCCAAAGCCTACCCAAGGTGTTCACATAAGTGGACAACCTCTTCTTTCACGCCCCTGCAAATGGTCCATTGAAAGTTCCTTTCATGCACACAGGCATGGGGCAGAACTCTTTCAGATACAGAGCAGCACTGTTCTGGACCACCATTCCTTTTGCTGTTAGAGCTGTCCCTTCCCCTAAAATGTGCACTGCCAAACTGAAAGTACACCTTCGAGAGCTAATGTCTGTACCTGATTTGCATGACACAAGACACTGTTGACAATGTGCCATCTGAATGCCTTACTTTTGTACCATGTCACTTCACTTTGTATTATGATACTTATGCACTTGTACCTGTTCCACTGTCTTGCTGTGCACTCTTCTGTACCCGGGCAGTGCCTGAAAAAGGCACCTCGGCACCAGTGCACGTACCGAGTCATCAAAATAAATAAATTCACTGAGAGGCTGAGCAAGCCACACAATGTCTCAGTGCTTAACCTCTCTTTAATAGACTAGATGAACCTTTGGTCTTTTTCTGCCGTCATTGTCTATGTTTCTGTGTTCCTATTATCTCTAATCCATCTCAGTGCTGCCTAAGTCTGTCCTGAGTGCATAAATATGTAATGTAATGCATGAACACTGTAAGGTTCCTCACTGTCCCTTTTCTCCCCTGCCCCCAGGTCACAATTGGATATGAGCACTGGGCTCTGTGTGCTTTCCTGGCAAAATATGTTTAAAATAAAATGAGTAAATCAAGGCAGCAATATTTTGTTTCTTCCCTCTCATAGATGGCAACACACTTTGGGATACCGTTTTGATGACGGGTACCATGTAATACTAAAGATCTTCCTTCCTTTACCTTCTTTCTCTTCTGGTAGTTGTCCAGGTGGACATTATAGGTATTATCATAAGCACTGTATGCAAAAGAGCAGGGGAATTTACTACTGTGCCTTGTTCACACTTCCCTTTCAATAAAACAGGTGCTAACACAATTACCCTACACAGCCCTACCCTTAATGGTGTCAAATGAGGAAGCATTTATTTTCACCTAGAGAGTGGTAAACATATACAATAAGCTCCAAGAGGAAGTGATGCAAGTATGAGGAGTGTTAAATCTTTTAAACACAAGTTGGATCAGTTACTTATGGAGAATAACATTTCTAGGTGCAGCATTTTTTCAAGAGGTTTCCAAATTTTGTTTACTTAATATTGCATGCTGCTTCAGATACCTGGATGGTAGGAAATGAACACAATTTGTATCCTTAGTCTTTCTTCTTCCAAGATTTAAGTTTCTTTCCATGATTGCATGTAATATGTTGTTTAGCAGTGCATGAAGGCCACTTCAGCTATCTGTTTGCAGTCACTCTGCAACCAGAAGTTCTAGGATCGTGGATATGTTGTTCTACCCACACAGTTTGCCATGTCCTTTCCCTTTAAGAATCTTGCCAGAAGGTCTTTAAGCTGGCTCCATCCACCCACCTGGGTGGTATATACCTCGAATCTGCCCCCTGATGCCAGATCTTCCTTTCCAGTGGAAGATACAGTTTCACTCCTTACCGCTCTTGCGTTTTGTAGGCCCTGGCTCTCAAATCTTCGGATTTACTTAAACTAAAACTCATAAGAGTTGTAACTAATCACTTTGCGATATTGACCGCTGTGGAGGATAAATTCTCACCCGGTTTCCGTCACTGCCCATGCGGGCAAAAGATGTCTTGCATCGATCCGCATACCAGGTGTGTGTACTGCCTGGGGGTTGGCCATGACACTCAGGCTTGTGAGATGTGCCGCATATTTCACCTGAACATCTTAGACGATTGTCTTGCATGGCTTCAACTGGGCAGACAGGAGAAATGGAATCCTCCAGTCAGATCTAAGGAAGCCCAATGGGCGATCTCTGCGGCTGTGGGGTCCGCTGAGCAGCTCGAACAAGTGAAGGCTTTCGAGGAAAGATTGGTCCTTGAAGTCCTTCTTTGTACCTCTCAACTTGTGCTCCACCTTCTCGGGTTCTTTTTGAGAAATGTGTCAATCCCTTCCGACCAAGGGTGAGGGTCCCTTGGGTGCACATGCTTCTCGGTACCATAAAAAGGACAAAGAACTGAGAGATTCTTCATCACACCGATGACGTTCCTGGGATCGTGAGAGATCTCAGTCCTAGGAATCACCTGTCTCAACTTTGGTCGAGGTTGCGGCCTTGGACACTGGCTTCACGGTTCCCCCATTAGGCAAGCCAGCTCAGACATGGGATGATGATCTGGCTGAGATCATTCTCAACCCAGTCGACCTGTTGTTGCCTGATGAGGCCGACAACTCCTTATTCGGGACTCCGGTCCTGACTGTCACCGAAGAGGAAACCCAGCCTGCTGGGAATCCCATCAGAGATCCGGTCCCTGACTTAGAGGAGCCGCAGTCCTCCCCGGCACCTTCTCAACCCTGTCAGTCCCCCTGACGATTGAGGTCGAGGTCTCAGACCCCTTCAACCGATAGGCCGAAGAAGGCGCATAAGTGCTCAAAGAAGCGTCGCCAGTGCCATTCTTCTTCGTCCTCCTCGGATGAGGAGAGTTTTCGACGGAAACTCCGTTGACACTATAAAGATCTAATGTGACAGCAGCAGATCATGTCCGGCCAGAAGTTGGTTCCAGGCTGTCACCTCCTAGGCTGAAGCCGACTCCTCTGGAGCTGGTCTGTACCATTCCTCCTTCGGAAATGGTCAAGCCCATTCTGATTCAGCCAAAATCGACCTCTACACCGATCCTCACTGCCACCCAAACAGCTCCCGTCGGGGGCTCCTGCTGAAGAGTCTCGGTCTGTTCCAGGCCTCCCGCATAGGCTTTCTGTCACCATCATGCCCTACCATCCTAGGCAGGTGGATGGAGACTCAGGTGGCTGGCTGACTTATTTGGACTCCTTGGAGTCTGAGGACTCGGACCTTCATTCTCATCCCCTGGATGAGGACTTGGTTGGTAGTCTTTTGATGGAGGAAGGTCCCTCTTCCTTTATGGTCATCCTCTGTCTCATCTCTGAATCCACGGAGATGCCTCTGGAACCCATCTAGAAATGGGCAGAGTATCCCCTCACTGATATTCTCAAATGGGGGGATTCCCAACGGAGGCCTTTCCAGTGGCTGAGGCCATTGTTGGCCTGGCCTTGGAGCTCTGGCAGCAATCTGCCTCCTGCCCTGTGCCATCTGCACAAATGGCCCGCAAATATGTGGTGCATTGGGTCCCTTTTGGGTTTCACAGAGCACCCCTCTGCTTAGGGTTTGGTGACCGACTCTGTGTTCAGATTCTCAGGTAACTCAGGAGACACTGATAGGCCCCTGGACAAAGAGTCCAAGAAATTGGATCATTCTGCAAGAAAAGTCTATCCTACCTCATCGCTGGGCCCTCGTCAGGCAAGCTCAGCCATCATGATGGCGCACTTCTCTCATGCCCTCCTGGGCTCCCTCGATGAGGTTCTACCTCACTTCCCCACAGACCTCTAGACTACTGTCAAGCAGGATCATGACCAGGGTTTGGCTGTTGAAAAACAGCAACTCCAGATGGCTCTGGATCTCAGGGACTCTTGCGCCCACTCAGTGGCGGCTGCGGTTGCCATGCACCGCAGGGCTTGGTTAAGGGTTTCTACCTTCACGGCAGACACCCAATACAAGTTAATGGACGTCCCATTCCTGGGTACCAACCTCTTCAGCCCAGGCATGGATGATCACCTCCAACAAATTGAGAAGTCCGATGCCACCTTGGACTCTGTGACTTCTGTGCAGAAGGAATCTCAGGGTTCCAAGAAGCAGAAGAAGAAGAGGTAATAATTTTGGCATTCTACCCCTGTGGCCAAGCAGCCCCATTTCCAACAGGGGCAGCAACAGCAGGCACAATCTTGTCACCTCGGCCCAAGTCTGGGGCTCAGGAGGTCCCCAATCCGGATCCTCCTCCTCCAAGCCTGCTCAGTGATAGGATAGGGATGGCCATCCCCATACCTGTTACACAAGCTCTGGGTCCTCCCATGGGGGGCTGGCTCTGCCACTTTCTTTTCACCTGGTTCGCTGTTACCATGGACAGGTGGGTTCTAGAAGTAGTCAGCCAGGGTCTGCATCTGGAGTTTGAGCAGTACCCTCAAAGCTGAGCCCGTGCCCCACGGGAGGAAATAGTTTCAGTACACACTCAGTCAGCTCTTCAAGATGACATTACCCAACTCCTCTGCAAGGAGGTGGTGGCCAGAGTCATGGACCCCCCCCCTGTCAACCCAGGGTTCATTTCCAGATACTTCCTGGTCCTGAAGTGGACAGGGGGCTGGCGCCCCATTCTAGATCTGCACAACCTGAATCAATTCCTCAGGTCACGCATATTCAGGATGACAACTCTGTCCCAGATCATACCATCTCTCAAGCAAGACATGTGGTTTTGTTTTCTGGATCTCCAGGACTCATTCTTTCATGTCCCGATCCATCCATCTCACCAGAGGTTCCTTCACTTCTGAGCAGAAGGAGCCATATTCGAGTTCTGAGTCATGCCGTTTGGCCTGTCATCAGCCCCACAGGTCTTCACCAAATGCATTGCAGTGGTGGCAGACCATCTTCGGCATCAAGGGGTCAGAGTCTACCCCTATCTCAGTGACTGACCCTTAGCGGGTTCCTCCAAACAGGAGGTGGAGAGGTCCAGGGACCTGACCCTCCAGACCTGCATCGAACTTGGTCTCCTGGTCAAGGAGACCAAGTCAGATCTTGTACCTTCACAGGTGATATGCTTCATTGGGGCAGAGTTTGACTCTTACTGAACTAGAGCCCGGCACCCGATGGGCAGGGTGGAGTTTCTCTCCCTCTTTTGCCCAGTCATTTCTGGTTGGGCACTTGTGCTCCGCCCGGGACTTTCTGTGCCTTCTGGGGTACATAGCAGCCTGCACCACCATGATCCAATGGCCCTGGTGGCATATGCGCCTCCTTCAGTGGGAGCTGGTCAGCCAGTGGACTCAGTGTCATGGTCAATTCAACCAGCTGGTCACAGTGACCCAGAAGATGTGGGATGCTCTCCAATGGTGGACTGTCCTAGCTCATCTGCAAGAAGGGATCCCGTTTGTTTGTCCCGAGCCCATGGCCATCCTCATGACCGATGCTTCTCTTATGGACTGGGGTGCCCACATGGGGAATCACAGATCCCATGGGTTCTGGACCCCCTAGGAATCCCAATATCATATCAGCCTGCTGGAACTCAGAGCAGTTAGACTGGCACTGTCAGCATTCGCTCTGCTCCTTCGGGGTCAAGTGGTGCAAGTCCAGAAGGAAAATACCACGACCATGTACTATCTCATCAAACAGGGTGGCATGCACTCCTGGCTGTTGTGCATGGAAGCGCTCTGTATCTGGACCCTCGTGAGCCAACTGGAGGCAGATCTCCTAGCCATCCATGTGGCAGGAGCCTCAAACCAACTAGCAGATGCTGTCAGCCGTGTGGGTGAGACATCCCATGAGTGGTCTCTCCATCCAGAGGTAGTACACAGCCTGTTCGCCCACTGGGGAAACCTCAGGTGGATCTGTTTGCCTCAAGGGAAAACACAAAGCTGAGGCTGTTCCATGCCCACTCCCCTCAGCAGGCTCACAGCGGGGGGGGGCTTCTCTAGGCCATTGACCCCAGGCCTCTTCTGTGCCTTCCCTCCACTTCCCTTGATTCACAAGGTGATCCTCAAGGTCAGGATGGATAAGGCACAGGTGATCCTGGTAGCCCCAGACTGGCCTGCCAATTCTGGTATCCAGATCTCCTCAGCCTCAGCTCCAGGCCTCCGATGCGTCTTCCAGTATGCCCGGTCCTGTTATCAGTCTATCAGGGGAAGGTATTCCATCTGGACCTTCAATCCCTGCACCTGACAGCCTGGTTGCTGAGTGGCTAGAGTTCCAGGCTTTGGGTCTCTCTGAGGATGTACTCATAGTAGTGGAAGCATCTAGAAAGGAGTCGACCAGGAGGTGCTATGCCTTCAAGTGCAGAAGATTTTCTATTTGGTGTCAGGGCAAGGGTTTGGACCCTTTGTTCTGTCCAGTGGCTAGTATCCTTAACTACCTTTGGTTCTTGTCCAACGGTGGTCTTCGGTCCATGACCCTTAAGGTGCACCTGGCAGCCATATCTGCTTTCCGGGCGCAGGCAGGTCAGCAGATGGCACAGGAGAAGGTGGTCTGGTATTTCTTTAAAGGCCTCAACCACATCTTCCCTCCAGTGTGTGACACTGCACCTCCATTGGATTTACTGCTAGTACTGGCAAAGCTCATGGGCAAAACATTTGAACAGATGCACTGGTGTAAGATGTCACATCTGTCGTGGAAGACCACCTTCCTGGTAGCTATCATGTCAGCCAGAAGGACTGGGGAGCTCCAGGCACTCTCAGTGGAGTTTCCTTACCTGGTCTTCCACAGGGACAAGGTAGTCCTATGCCCCCACCCAAAGTTCCTCCTGAAGGTGGTGTCAGAGTTTCACCTTAACGAGGTGTTAACTCTGCTCATGTTCTATCTGAACTACACCTCGGATGAAGAGTACAGGCTATATACTTTGGACCTGAGATGAGCGCTCTCTTATTATAAGGAGTGGACAGCGGAAGTTTGAGGAGAGGTTCACCAGCTGTTTGTCACCTATGCTGAAGCTGCACCTGGCAGACCTGCAACAAAGTGGACGATTGGCAGATGAATTACATCCTGCATTGATTTCTGTTACCAGTTAGTGGGCAAGGAGCCTCCCAAAGGAATAAGAGCTCATTCTACCCACCATACTGCTGCATCGGTGGCTGCTTCCAGGGACATCCCTATCCAGGAAATCTGCAGGGCTGCTACCTGGAAGACAGCAAATCATTTCATTACCCACTACCACATCAACCTAGAGTCATGCTGAGATGCTGATTTTGTGGCCTCAGTTCTCCAATCTCTGTTCCTCAAGTAAGCATAGAGGGGGTGTACGCCTTGCCTCCCTCCTCCTGGAGAACTGCTTGGAGTCTGCCGAACAGTGTGAATAGAACAACATATCCATGATCCTAGAAAAAAAGGTTACTGACCTGTAACAGTAGTTCTAGGAATGGTATATGTTGCTCAACCACACAAACCCACCTGACCTCCCCGGCTTCGACGCACAACCTAGCTTCCAGCGGGCAGAGATCTGGCGTCAAAGGGTGGAGCTGAGGCATGTACCACCCGGGTAGGTGGGAGAAGCCAGCTTAAAGACCTTCTGGCAAGATTCTTAAGGGGAAAAGACATGTCAAACAGTGTGGATGAAGAACATATATTACTCCTAGAACTACTGTTACAGGTGAGTAACCTGTGTTTACTATGTTTATTAAATTATTGTAGAATACTAGAAAAGGTTGACTAGGTCATGTGACCTGCTTTCAACTGCTTCTTGGAGAGGTAAAAGCAATACATATAGTAAAAAAGGAGGGATGAAGGACAATAAGGCAGCAATCAAGCTCATGAATTTGTAACGCACTTTGAAGTAATTTGTGGAGGGAAGGCACTACACAAGACTAAAATCTATTCAATTTGTTTAGCAGAGCTACTCTGCTTTGCATTAACTTACAGATGCATCTCGCAGGAGATAAGGAATTGGGGGGGGGGGGGTTCAAAGAGCTGCATCCATTTTCAGACATGGCTGCACAAATCTGTCCCAGAGTCAGATCACAAAAAGTTGGTCTAACTCCAGGGATGGAATTCTGCAGCTGCATTAGAAAAACAGATGTCAGTCCCACAGTTGCAGCAGACATTGCTGTATATTACGGGAATCATCGCAAATGAATCCATATTATCTGTAAATAAGGTGCAGACATTTGGACACATCTGCCTGGATGTGGCATGTGTCCAGAATACAGACACAGGTGCTGTGTCCATCCCACTGAAAATCCCGTCTTGGTACCTATTGCATAGCTTGAACTGTAAATGGGACGAATGCCATCCACTGGCATTATTTGTGTTCATGGTCAAGATGTCCTCAAACTGTGAAGAAGAAAAATCCTGCCTTCTTTTCTTTTTACATTTTTTTGTATGTCCTCAAACTGTGAAGAAAACTCATGTAATTTTTTCTTCTTCTACTTTTTTGCAAATGAATACACTTCAAATGTTAAGACTCTTCAATATAAGAACATTTGCTTTAGCCAGTTCAAGTGCTTTCCTTTTCACGCAGCGATGACACTTCTTAAGATTACGCAGTATAATCCTTGAGTGTCAGAAAAGCCTCGCTAAAACTGGGCATCAGTATTCATGCTGGCAAGAGAGGGTCTGTGAGTGGCAAGTCTGCTAGAATGGCTGTAAAATACAGTGCTGTAGAGACTTAAGTCACTAGAAGAATTATTCTTCCAGTACCAAAGAAGAGCCATGAATGCACAAAACAAAGTGCAGTCTACACTGTTCCTGCACTAGTATGCAGAACTGTGCAAATCCTAGTGAGTCCCCGGAACAAATTAGCAAAAGTTGCACATTTCACTTAGCATCATAGATGCTGATATTCACGTGGCAGGATTCAAATAGCAAACATTACATTCAAAGTGCTGAAGCTGCATCCAGAATGAGTGCCCAGACCTAATGTAGACAGAAAAGCAAGTGAAAAGTGATGCAGGTTTGTGAATATGAATATAAGAATGGTGCTGCTTCCAAATTTGCAGTGCAATATCCTCTTTAACACAATTATCTGGTAGCCCTCCACTTTTCCCTTCCCCTGAAATATCCACACAACACAGGTCTTGGAGGAAATGGCAGCAGCCATGCATTTATTGAAATAAATCTCCACTTATTAGGAGCAGCGTGCACTGCCGGGAGGATACGCAGACTTCATGCAGGCCTACCACACTCTCGTCCCCAATTATTGGGCCACCTTAGTGCAGTCCTGATGACTAATGTACCTCCTGTGTCGGAACTCCTCTGACTAGAGTGGGTCAGGTCGTAGGGCCCAGCACCCTTGCGGCCGCTCCACGTCTGGCACCGCTGTGCCTGAGGAATAATCCTGATGAGATTGGACCACAACTCCTCTCATCTGGGTCTGGGTCTTGCAGTCCCCTGGCTCATGCCAAGCGGAAGTGATGAGCCCTTTGAGTGAATTCAACTTCTCTCCTCCTTCTTCCCCTTGTGCCCTTGGTCTGTGATCCTCCTGAGCCCCCACACTTGGCTGCGACAGTTGTATCATGTTTCATCATCAAGCTGAACAGATTCTCTGCCTATCTTCCTTTTTAATAAACTGTTTCTTTAATGATTAATTATCTAGTCACTCACTAAGTTTTACAACCCTTTGGAGGAGGCAAACCCCCAGAAAAACCCTGTTAATGGGAACACTGGGAAAACACACTCCCCGACCCCTAATGCGGTCACCGATAATGGGTCAAAGGAGGGCCCTGCCTCCCTAGCCCCTCATCCTGCTTTTATGAGGGTGGATGGGTGGGAGTTCAACAAATGGAGGGGAAGAAGGGAGAGCTGCTGGCCCTCAGCTCACTTGTCCCTTGTTTCTCCTCCCCTCACTGAATGCCTCCACCTCCAGGCAGCCTTGTGGGACCTGCCCTCATGGCATTGCCATGATATCTATATACCCCCTGGGGAGGTCCCCTACATTCCTTCCAGGTCCAGGGAGGGAGGGAGTGCTCCAGACAATTGGATTGCTGCTGTGATGCCTTGCAGCTTCTTTTATTGTCTGGTATCCCTCCACTTTTCCCTTCCCCTGAAATAACCACACAGCACAGGTCTTGGAGGAAATGGCCACAGCCATGCATTTATTGAAATAAATCACCACTTTTTGGGAGCAGCGTGCACTGCCGGGAGGATACACAGCCTTTGTGCAGGCCTACTGCACTCTCTACCCCAATTCTTGGGCCACCTTAGTGCAGGCCAGATGACTAATGTACCTTCTGAGTCGTAACTCCTCCGACCGGAGTGGGTCAGGTTGTAGGGCCCAGCATCCTTGCGGCTGTCCCCACGTCTGGCGCTGCTGTGCCTGAGGAATAATCCTGATGAGGTTGGACCATGACCCCTCCCATCTGGGTCTGGATCTTGCAGTCCCCTGCCTCATGCCGACCAAAAGTGACAAGCCTTTTGGGTGAATTCAACTCGTCTCCTCCTTCTTCGCTTTGTACCCTTGGTGTGCGATCCTCCCGAGCCACCACAGGACAGATACAGTCCGAGCCCCCAAACAGCTGCTCCAATTAACCTCCAAGACCATTACAAGCTAACTCCTCAGCATCTATCTACTCCGTTTTAACCATTCTCTTCTTCCTCCAGTGCTGTGGGAAGACTCTCACCAGCCCCCTAGCCAGAACTTTCCCAACTCATGGCATGGAGCGTGCCATGCCAATGCCCCAACCTTGTTGGCATACTCTCTGCACTGGGGAGACCCATTGAAACCTTTCAAAAGAGGAACCAAAGTACTTGAGCATTGCCATGCACTAGACTCTCCATTAAGAAGTTGCCCGGTAGTTGGTCATACCCTAGAGGCCTGTTCCTTAGTCCAGCTGGTGCCCCTGCTACTGCTCAGTGGGCACCTAACCCGTATTCTCTGCTCCTGGTACCTTCCATGGCACCTGTAAAAGACAACAAAAAGTTAGTACGAGTGCCGCTACTACAGTGCCCCACTGTCTACCTATCCAGTTTCACCCTGACTGCCTGCTAGAGTACCACCTGCCTGTTGGGGTGCCACGAAGCCCACCCCAGCCTATCTACCATTCCACTCCAGTAGCCCTGGGGCTGGGAGAGCCATCCTAGTACCTTCTGTGGTGCCAGCTAGCACACCCTGCAACACTCCATAACCCCAAGGGTAATGCACCAGCATCCAGCCCCTCTGACCCTGGTGCACAGCTGCTGCCTTTGTGGCTGTCCAATCCAGACACACCTAGAGGGCCTGTGAAATCTGCCCAATAACCCAAGTAACCCCTTTTTCCTAAGCCCTGCAGCTGGTGGGAAGGGATGGAAAGGAAATGCCCTTTCATGGTGTACCCAGAAAGGGCATGAACCTGGCCATTCAAGCTAGCAAAGTCAGTGATCCATTGCATGTTGGGTGTGTGCTGGCTGCCTGACTCAACTCAGCCCATGCCATGGAGCCCCTTATCACCTGCTCCAGAGCTGGCAACATGCTCGACAACCTTGCTAGATCAAGCTGATCACTTATCCAGTCTGTGAGGATGCTGCTGACCTCCAGTGGTGTCCCTCACCCCTTTGGCAACTGCCCAGATGCTGCTCCCTAGTTTATAAGAGAGGCCTTCCAAGAAGGGAAGTCCTCCGCCCTTGCAAGATATAAACCCTTCACCTTTCAGCTAAGAGACCAACCCGCTATGCATGGGCTACCAATCAGCATGGCCCAAGTGCTTGCAGCACTGTTGCCCACCAATATACTCCTGAAAGTTGTATTCTAGACCTGCTGGGGTCACCCTGGCTCTACTGGGCTTGTTTATCAGTTTCTGCAACCTAAAACTGTACCCTTATTCTCTTACTGCGGGGTTGGGGTAGTGCTTGCCTCCTGGTTTCCCAGATGCTTCCTAGTAGAAGACTCCCTAGGTGATGCTGCCAAATATGGGCCATCCTTGGTCCCCCATCGGAGGCCCAGTAGCTGATGGACTCTATGAACATAATGTGAGGCATGCTGCTTCCTCAGCTCCTAAAACTCATACGTGGTCCCCGAAGCCCCCCCATTTGTATTTATTCATTTGTTTACTATTACTAATGATCATTCATTTCTCTAGCTGCCTCTTGCCTACCATAGTGAGTACCCCTAACCCGCCATGACCGGGGAGATGGCCCAGCCCCCAACTTGAACCTCTACTGCTGTTTACCTGCAGGCGGGAGGGCTGAAGCCAAATAGCTTCCTTTGAACTCTGGGACTAGACCATCACCTGGTAGCTGTAACCCACCTTAACCAGTGTGGGAACCCCAATAAGGGAAGAAGGGTACCACCTGATCTGCTTTTTTCAGGCCAGCCCTGATAGCCACTTTGTCTGGCTTCCCTTGAATCCTGACTGTCGCAAACCATGCCTTAGTCCCCATTGCGATTGTGTAAGGAAACCAGTGTGTTGCGTTGATCACGGGTACTTATTGTCATGCATAAATCAGGTTTCACTCACAGAATTGTGCCTATGTCATGCTCATGGTCCCAGTCGGGGGGGGGGGTTTGGGGGAGGGCGACCCCCAACTTACCCCAACTGCCCAGAGTATGCCCAAGATGGGGCCCTGAGCCTGTTTGCTCTCCTCGCCCCTGTGGTCCTTTTAGTTGTCCTCTTAGAAAAGCTGCTGTTAACTACTCCACTGGTTGCAGTAGCCTCATGCCTGACAGTGTGGGGACCCCTGTAACATAAGTTACCTTGACACCTGGCATGTTTTCCACTGGCCAGACTAGTTTTTTTTTTTTGTTTTTTGGCTGATGTGTCCTGCCAAACATGGAATGTAACATTTTCTGTTGTAGTGCACTGCATTTTTTTTTGCTATTGTATTGTAATTATATTTATTTATTTATTTATTTTTGGAATGTACCACTGCCTGTACCTCCTTTCTGGGCATTTACCCCCAGGACGCAACTGGAAATGAGCCTAGGCTCAGCGTGCTTTTCCCAGTTAACAAATTTTAAATAAATAAATACATTACTGGTATTTAAATAATATCGGATTGGTATTTAAATGTCTAACATGGATATGTATAAGTTGGGAGGCAGTATAGCGCAGTGGTTTACAGCTCTGAGCTGCAAATCTGGTGACATCCAGCAGACCAGACCTGGGTTTGAATCACACAGCTTCCATTTGCATATTGTGTGACCCTGAGCAAGTCACTTAACTTCCCTGTGCTCCCATGTTGCACCTGTAAAAAAGCTTTCAGCTTAGTGTGCTACTCCTGGTTAAACAACTAAATAAATAAATAAATAAGTGGCACCTGCTAGCAACTGTAAGGTATATGCATCTGATTCTATCAGAGAGTCATTGGTATGCCATGTGATACTGTTTGCTGTGGACATATGATTGTCATCTTGCAACTTCCCAGCCTAGGACTCTGTAGCAAGCTCCCTGAAAGAGGAGAGGGGTGGGCTGTCTATAACCAATGTGTGCTCACTGGGAATCACGCCCAGGACCTATGCTCCAGAGACCAGAAGGTAATTCTCTGCCCCCCACTCTGCCGTGCTGAGATCAATGTAGTGCAGAGGCAGAACCCAACACTTTATGACATAAAGTCAAGTGGAGATACAGAGCTGTAATAGTAATAGTCGTGATTTAAACACAGGCCTCCATAATACCATCCCAGTGCTCTGAACCTCCAAGTTATAGGCTCACATGGTTCTTGTCTGCCCTTCTGGAAACCCTATCTTGTGTCTTGCCCTTCTCACCCGTGTTGCTATGTGACAAGAATAGCAGTTTATTCATACTTAACACAAAGTTTCCCAGGTAAAGGAACTAACTCCTCGCATATCCAGTTTCAAATAGCAACATCGAGTGCATATGATTGTAGGGAACATGCGCCGATTAAATCACTTACCTCAGGCTGGCCACAGACCTTGCTTTTTCAGCCACAAACATTTCATTTGTTTTATCTGCTTGTACTGAACTTATCCTAGTATAAGCTGATATTGGACTTTCTGCCTGGGGAACTCAAGTTTGCCCATTGCTGTGAGCTGGAGGACTGAACCCTATTCCTCATGTACTCCTGGCATCGCTAAGACAGCTGCGCCCTAGTTACGTACCGCAGCCAACCTGGAAAGCTCATTGGCCAAAAGTCCCAATAGACATGTCCCTGATGTGTCTGTTGCTGTATTCCCTTTTTTTTTCTAATAGCACTGTGGCCTACGGTACCAGTTTGCCACCCCCATAGCCCAGTCAGTGTTTCTAACTCAGGGAACAGACAAGGGGAGTAAAGGAGTATTTTACTACCATTTTGACTGAAATACTCCCACTTTCTGATTTTAGGAAGTTTTTTCCCCCTTGCAAATTTACAACATGGTACCCATTTACAAAGTTGGCAGTACCATGAGATACCAACAGCCGTGGCACTACATAGGAGCCTGTAGGGGAGGGTTCAGGAGTTGCTCACTGGCTGGTTAAAAGGGCTGTTGCAACATGCCAGTGTTAAACAAGCATTTGTCCATGCCGAATGTTGTCTCGCTGGCAATGGCGTTGGTAGTGCAGGAGTTAGAGATGCATAATAGGAATGGCAGTGAAGTGTTGAACTGACGCCAACCCCACCCCCACCCTGCAGAGACTGACAGGCATTGGGGTGTGTCTTTGGGTCATCAGTTGTAACGCTCATGCCATTTTACCTCACCCTACCCTGTAGACATTGACAAGTGTCATAGTGTGATTTGGGGTCTTTGGGCCTTATACTTACCCTATTCCATAAGGAAATACGCTGTGATGGGTGCAGTGTAGGAGGATGGGGTGAACTTTGGGGCTGAACACTCCATGGCACACCTCGATGCCTGTCACTGGTTGCAGGGTGGGGTTGGGGGTGGAATGGCGGGAGCATTACAGCTGATGATCCCAAGTCACACCCCTGACACCTGTCAGTCTCTACGGGGTGGGGTGTTACAGCTGGAAACACTAACACTGTAGGCGTGTGTTGGTATTTTCACTCCAAATCATTAACATGGGCTTTCTGTGACCCCACCTCATGAAGAGCAGCATTATCAGTTTATTAGCCGAAAGGTAATTTTGCTCAGCGATTGCACCATTTGGCGCCACAGGTACGGAAACACATTTTGGGCAGGATGTGAAAAATGACAACTGTATTGTTCATGAGGAGGTTTAAAAAAATGTCGACGTTGAAAA
The DNA here is from genome assembly GCA_016271365.2 of Neoceratodus forsteri. Lineage (NCBI taxonomy): Eukaryota > Metazoa > Chordata > Ceratodontiformes > Ceratodontidae > Neoceratodus > Neoceratodus forsteri. The sequence continues at coordinate 437,270,254 of CM028129.1, read as the reverse complement.
TCTGGAGTGAAAATATGAAAAATTGGTGAAGTCATGAGCATGCATAGAAACTGCGCAATGCACGGCCGGAACCAATTATTTTTGGATTTTTAACCACATTTTCAACATAGGCATTTTGGGACCTCCCCTCATCAACAGTGGCACTGTGATTTTGTTAATCTGTCCCAAAAGTTGATTTCCCACAGCGACCACGCCATTGTGCGCCACAGGTACGAAAACACATTTTGGGCAGGATGTGAAAAATGACAGCTGTACTCTTCATAAGGAGGTGTGAAAAAATGCCAGTGTTGAAAATCTGGCATGAAAATATTGCAAATTTGCAAAGGTACAAGGGTGCATGGAAACTGCTCAACGCACGCTTGTAACATAGTCATTTTATGGACTTTCGTCACCAAATTTTCAAAATAGGCATTTTAGGATCTCTGTTCATGAACAGTGTCACCATCATTTTCTCAAACTGTCACAAAAACTGATTTCGCACAGCGATATTGCTATTCTGCGCCGGATGTGCGAAAACACATTTCGGCCAGGATATGTAAAATGACAGCTATACTGTTCATAAGGAGGTGTGATAAAATGCCAATTTTGAAAATCTGGAGTGAAAATATTACAAATTCATGAAGTTACAAGCGTGCGTGGAAACTGCGCAATGCACGCTCGTAAAACAGCCATTTTTTGGATTATTTTCACCAAATTTTCAACATATCCTTTCTGAGAGCCCACCTCCTGAACAGTGGCACTATTGTTTTGTTAATCGGTCCCAAGAGGTGATTCTGTGCAGTGACTGCAAAATCACCTTTCGGGACCGAATAATGCCATGCCTGTGACTGAATTCATGAGGAGGGGTCCCAATAACCACATGTTGAAAATTTGGTGCCAAAATTCCCCAAAATGGCTGAGATATGCGCCAAAATTGAAAAAAAAACCCTATTTATGCCAATATACAGCTTACCGGCATTTCTTCAGTTTGCGTTCGGCTTTGAAGAGTGCAGGCGTGTTCCCGGTCCACCGAAGATCATCACGCAGACTCATAGTAGGAAGTATGAAATTGTGGGGAGGCGAGAATGCGCGGAGGTGGAGTGCGTGTTGGGGGTGGGCAGGAGAGACCAGAGGGACCTTTCTTCTTTACAGGTAAAAAAAAAAAAAAGACAACGAGGTGGTTCTTTTTTGCAGGTGTTTGTTTGGTACACTGGGATGGACTCCCAGTGTACTACCTGCATAATGGGAGGGGGTTTACAGCCGATGGGGATTGGGCCCCCATCGAACAGAAACTGGTGGGGGGCATGCATGATGCCAAGGGGGATTGGGCACCCCCTTGACACACAGCACACATTGGGGGCTGGGCACATTATGCTGATGGAGAGTGGGCCCCCCTGTCGGCAAACTAAACTAGGCAGGGGGGACTGAAGCCAACAGGGATTTAGCCCCCCATTGGCAAGGAAAGACTGGGGGGGCGCATGATGCCGAGGAGGATTGGGCACCCCCTCAGCACACACTTGAAATGGGAGGGGGCATCGTGCTGACAGGGAGTGGACTCCCCCGTCGGCAAATGAAGTGGCTGCAGCAGTTATTGCCGCCATGTTTAGGAAAGTGCTTCACCAGCAAGGGCACGTCGAGAGGCATGTTCTGGTGCCGCTGCATGATGAACTTGTCTCTTATTGCAGCAGACCTTTTCTCAGATGTGCTCGCCTCATTAAGTATTGCTGGTGTGGTGCCTGCATGCTGGCTTATTGGGGAATGAGGGACGTACCTAGTGATGTGTTCTCTGCATTTGTCCACAGTGACTGCACCTCCAAATCTGCTACTAATGCAATATGTTGGTTGGTGCGCATGTGCGAGCCAACATAAAAATAAGGTCACAGTATGACTCCACAGCAGTATTAGACAGTCAGTGACTGCAGACATCCAGTGGGATTGAGACTTGGTTTAGATGTGGGGGGTATGAAATGAGTCAGTGGATGACAGTACTACCATTGGGATAAAAATACTGCCAGGTGTAAAAAGGTAGTAGTAACTTCTGAGTGCTACAACCACTGTCTGGACCACTGTTTCTAACTAGTCTATTTGTTGCAGTTAGGAATGATACTTATACTGAACATCACTGGCTCACCCTACATTACAGGAATTCTGGTCAGATTTGATTGTCATGTCTCAGCCACATAGCTGCATACCAGTAGCCTCTGCTAGTACCCGTATGGTATGTTCATCCTAATTGCTCATATGCATGCTGTGTTAGCTAAGTGGTGAGCAATTAATATCCACTAGTCTCAGCTGCCGATTCCAGGGTGCCTGGGAGCCCTGGGAAGGTTAAGTGACCTGCTCAGAGACGCATCACAGCCAGTAGTAGCTGTGTACTCAAACCTGTGAACTGTACCCATTGATCTTGCAACCGTTCCCATGCACAGAAGCGGGGAAAAGCCAACCAGAAGCTCAGTAGCCCCCCCCCCAGCTAACCATCTCCCATCCTCTGTACCCTTCCACTTCTCACAAGTGGCAAGTGGACAACCATCGTGGGGGGAATTAATATGCCTCCCCTGCTGCACTATGAAGTCATAAAACCCAAGGGGGGGGCAGCAGCCTGCAGCACTACATAAGCATAGACAACTCTGCCAGGCTCTGCCCTCCAGCAGGCCTATCCTCGTCAGGGGTGACCCCAGGAGCCTAGAGCAGAGAAATTACCTGCTCAGGATCATGTCAGATACCAGTGGAGCACCTAATCTGCAGGCTGTCCCCAGCTCATTTGCAGCTCATTTCTCTAACCTTTAGGCTGTACTGCCAGTGCCAACCCACTCGATGGCTGTGCAGGTCCAGCACTGGAGTAGTTCCTTGATGTGATCAGTCACCCAATGACTTACTTTGAGAAGCCTTTTTTTATTGTATCCAGGTGATCCCCATTCAGCACAAATGCTGCTTTTTTTGGGGGAACCGCTCTTCCACCGTATCAGAGGTTGGAGCTGGTAGCTGTCAGTGGAACAATCCTGCCCTACAGCATCCAAGGCGGCCGCTGCTTCCCACGGGGAAAGAACTCCCCGACCTGCCACCCACAAGATGGCAACTCCACAAGGCTACCGCCAAGTTGTGTGACCAGCTGTAGCCTGATGTCCCACTGCTCTGCCAGATCTGTGAACGTTGACAGGGCCCCCGCCTCATGAGACAGAATTGGGCCAGCTCACAGACCCACTGCAGTCCTCAGGAGGAGCTGGATGTCATGCACTAGCCAAAGAAATTCCTCCTGAAGGAACCTCCTGTCCTCAGCTGGTGGCAGAACCACCATGATCAAGATGGCCGTTAAGATCCCATCGAGTTCGAGATCTCAGTCAGCCAATCCGGAACCAGGAAGGGGCAAATGATACAGGCCTGAGCAATCGAGCCATGGATTTTAAATAAACAGAGCTGCAAACCCCTCTGCATACGCCTAATGCCGTCTGACCATCAAAAGAGATGCCCGGAACACTGCCCTTCAGCCTCCCCCTGCCTGACCGTGCAGTTAGCCCATCGGCTGAATGGCGCCACACCTCTAAACCCTGACTCCCACAGCAGCTTGGTGCTGTCTCAGGGATAACCTCAGAGCGCTGAAGAAGATGGTGGCCTAACTGTACCACTGGCCCGGGAACCAGCACTCTCATGGCCACGGGAGTGCTATGAGGTAGGGGACCACTGATCCACACTAGGAAATGTGGTGAGGAGGCAATTCTGGGAGGGGGAGAAAGGGCACCTGAGTGCTGGTAAGGAGCAACGGAGCCCAGCTGGGCTGTCTGACGCTCCTGTCCGAACAACTTGATTTTTTATTTTCAGTATAATTACAATATTTTGAGGATAATTGCAACCTCTTATCTCTGTTTTAGCATAATAGCTGGAGCTACACTGTCTTTAGTTTGCTCACAAGCATATTGACCCTTTTACTGTCTAGTAGCTCAGCCCTGGAAAATTAATGATCATAATATATTAAGCTCCAATATTACCCTCAGTCTATTTCCCACTGAAGTACTCTTCCCCTCCCCTGACTGCTAGGCCCTGAAAATGCCCTTTTCTCTCTCTACCTGCTGGTTGCTAGTGTTGCTTTCAGTTCAACAAATGGAGGGGAAAGAAGAGAGAGCTGCTGGCCCTCAGCTCACTTGACCCTTGTTTCTCCTCCCCCCACTGAACTTCTCCGCCTCCAGGCAGCCTTTTGGGACCTCCCTTCATGGATGCTAAGCAAGGACATCCAGATGCCTCTGGGGAGGCAGTCTCCATTCCTTCCAGGTCCAGGAAGGAGGGCTCCAGACAATTAGCCAGATGCTGTGATGCCTTGCAGCTTCTTTTATTCACAAACAGATGTGGCTAATTGACTAAGTGTGAAGCAGATATAGCTAATAGACCACAAAATGATGGTCAGTGCAGGCTAGGGAACATCTCTTCTGACTGAAAACCACAAGGCATGTGACAATGGCAGCAGAGCTCAGCATGCGATGGGTATAATATTTATTTATTTAGTGGCTTTTGTAACTGGGTAGGCTCACTGGAACCAGAGTCCCATCTTCAGTGGCGTCCCAGAATTAATTATATAGAGAAATCACAACATCAGCAAGACCATAGTGCCTCATCCAGGCGTGGAAAACATCTGTGCATTTAAAAGGCAGGAGACAAGACCTACCATAAATTCAGCAGCTCATTCAGGTTAATCATTAAACATGTTACACAAGGGAAAATAGCCCCACAGGCAAGGGAACATTGTTTAACCAGGAGTACCACGCTAAGCCGAAGCTTGTTTCCAGATGCGACCTGGGAGCACAAGGAAGTTAAATGACTTGCTCAGGATCACACAGTATGCACCTAGGCTAAAGCTACCAACTTTCTGAGGTCTAAAACTGGAACAGTTCATCCTGATCATGACCCCCCACCCACTGTGTCACTCCCACGGACACCGCCACAGTCAACGCTGTGACAGTCAGTTAAATTTTGCTGCTTGCTCTGACCATGCCACCCCTCAGTAACACCAGTAGCAAACATTCAGATCAAAACAATACATCATTCTGCTGCAGCAAGTTCCAAACCATGATGTACAGAAAGTTCATTAGAAGCAAACCTGCATAAATTGTGATCAGACATTCGAGCTGCATGTGTTGCTCCTCCTGACAGTCCCATCCAACCCGCTAACACTCACCTCATTTGCTGAGCAAACTTCACTTCAGTGACTCCCACCACCACACCAGATTGTTTTCACACACTTCCCTACGGCTGATCAGGTTCTGGTACCTCAGTTCCCTGCTGCCAGTCTCTTCTCTGTCTGGAGTCCCTCTAAGCTGTTGGCAGGCAGATGTCCACATGTGTTTGTTTGCATTACTACCCATTCTAATCTAACAGGAAGGAACATAGAAACATAAACTTTGATGGAAGATAAGGACCACTTGGCCCACCCAGTCTGCCCATTTCCCTACCTATTGGATAAGCTGCAGATTCTAGTTAACCAACTGCCTACTTCCTGCGACCCCCACTATAATTGCCTTATGTCTGTCCCATGCATGTTTGAATTCCCCACTGTTTAGACCCCACAACTTCTCCAGGAAGGCAGTTCCATACGTCCACCATTTTCCATGAAAAGAATTTCTCACATTACCCCTGAGCCATCCCTCTAACTTTAAATTGTGCCCCCTTGTTCTTACACATCTCTTTTTCTGAAAGATGCTACCCTCCTGGACTTTGTTGATTCTCTTGAGGTACTTAAAAGTTTCTATCATGTCCCCCCTGTCCCTCCTTTCATCAAGGGTATACATATTAAGCTCTCTCAGTCTCTCTTCATATGGTTTCTGATGTAGACTTGCGTAGATGAGGTCTCCAAAACTACACGCAGTACTCCAGATGGGGTCTCACCAACTGTCTGTAGAGAGGGATAACCACTTCCCTTTTTCTACTTGTGATGCCCCTCCCTATGCATCCCAGTATCCCCCGGCTCTCCTTACTGACTTATCACATTGCTTACCCACCTTTAGGTCATCTGATATGACTACACCCAGATCCCATTCCATTATTGTTGTCATTAATACCTCCCCAGCTATTGTGTACTCTTCTCCTGGATTTTTATTTCCCAGGTGCATTACTTTGCACTTCCTTGCATTGAATCTAAGTTGCCATATGTCTGACCATTCCTCTTAACCTTGCCAAGTCCCTTCTCATCCTTTCTACCCCCCCCTTGTGTATCAACTCTGTTGCAGATCTTTGTGTCATCTGCAAAGAGGCATACCTTTCCTTCCAGACCCTCTGCAATGTCACCTATAAAGACGTTAAAGAGGACTAGACCCAGTACTGAGCCCTGAGGTACTCCACTAGTAACCCCCCTTTCTTCAGAATGTGTTCCATTCACTATTACCTTCTGTGTCCTGTTGTGCAGCCAGTTTGCTACCCAGGCTACCACCCTGGGACCCACTCCCAGGCTGGCTAACTTGATTATTAATCTTTTGTGTGGGACTGTGTCAAATGCCTTGCTAAAGTCTAGGTAGGCCATATCCACAGCTCCTCCCTGGTCTATTACTTTGGTCACCCAGTCAAAGAAATCAATTAGATTCGTCTGACATGACCTTCCTGCTGTGAATCCATGCTGCTTTGGGTCCTGTGCCCCGCTGGCCTCTAGGTACTCAACAGTTCTTTCTTTCAGAAGTGATTCCATCATTTTCCCACCACTGAGGTCAAACTAACAGGTCTCTAGTTTCCTGCTTCTGCCTTGCTCCCACTTTTGTGAAGGGGAATCACATCTGCCCTCCTCCAGTCCTCAGGTACCACCCTATCTTCCCATGATTTGTTAAAAAGTGTGGTTAGTGGTGTCACTAGGTCCTCCTTAGCTCTTTTAAGTTCTTGGGTGAATCCGTCAGGCCCCATTGCTTTGTCCACCTTGGAGTTTTAGGAATTTTTTCAGTACTCTTTCTTCTGTAAATGGACTGGCGTCAACCCCACTATCCAGAGTGCTTCTACTGTTTGGTTTAGGTAAATCCTCGTCTTCTTCTTTTGTGAATACTGAGCAAAAGTATTCATTCAGTATCTCTGCCTTTTCACTGTCTCCCTCTGCCCACCTCCCCTCTCCTTTATTAAGTTTCACTATCCCTCCCTTAACCTTTCTATGCTTCTGAATGTACCTATAAAAGGTTTTATCCCCCTTCTTAACTGAGTTGGCTATCTTTTCCTCAGTTTGGGCCTTTGCTTTTCTGACTGCTTTCCCCACTTCTTTCTGCTTTAATTGATACAGTTCCCTGTCGTGCTCCATCTGTGATTCCTTATACTTTTTGAATGCAGCCTTTTTCTCCTTAACCTTCCCTGACACCTCTTTTGAGAACCATAGTGGTTTTTTATTCTGCTTTGTTTTCTTTATTTGTTTCACACAAAGGCTTGTTGCCTCCATGATGGCAGTTTTGATTTTTCTCCATTGTTCTTCCACCCCTCCTTTCTGGCCATTTGCTAATGCATTCCTCAGGTATTCACCCATTATGCCAAAGTCAGCCCATCTAAAGTCCAGTATTCTTGTCTTTGTATGGCTTGTCTCCATGTTGTGGATATTGTGAAGCACACTGTGCAGTGGTCGCTTGTTCCCAGATGTCTACTGACTTCTAAATTTGTGATCCTCTCTCCATTTGAGAGTACCAGGTCTAATATTGCTCCCTCCCAAGTGGGTTCCACCACTAGCTGTCTAAGGCATGCCCCCTGTAGGGCACTGAGAATGACCCTGCTCTTGGATGTGGCATATTCAGGTCCCCCATCAACAGTATCTCCCCATTTCAGCCATTTTGAGAATGCCCTCTATCATTTTCTTGTCCATTTCCTCCCCTTGAGACAGGGGGTCTGTATACAATCCCTGTGCAGATTGTGATGCCATTCCCTGTCTCCAAGGTGACCCAAAGTTCCTCTTGTCCTCCCTTTACTTTTTAGTTCTGTAGATTTGATCCTTCCCTAAGTATATATATATATATATATATATATATATATATAGATATATATAGATATATATAGATATATATATATATATATATATATATACATATATATTTTTTATGTGTACTTACCCTTTATGCACTGTGCTGGGTAATTAAGAATATGATAGTTCTGCCCCAAGACCTGTTGAGAAGTGATGTCAGAACCTTGGCTATAAAGGAAATGCCATGCCTGGGGTGGGTGGGGTGAGGGAAGGTGGGTGGGTAGGCCACAACCACTGGTGACTGTTAGAAACAATCAAATACACCACTGCTCCACCACCCTGGTGAGTACTGCCCTTTATAGTAAGTCAACCAACACCACAATTTACTAGACCACTGCTCCTACACAAACCACTCTACTGAGTCCAGGGATACTTTACTGTGCTCCCACTGACATGCTTGCAGGGCAACACAGGTGCAGGGATTGAAGTTGCAAACTGCTGTCCAGTCCAAGCAGTGCTACACTAGTGCTGAAATAACTGTCACTCAAAGATTAGCAGTCAGCAAAAAAAAGGGGGACAAAACTGGGACAAGTAAGCAAAAACTGGGACAAAAATGACATTTTGCAAAACTTGTGGGGACACTGGGACATGCTGCCTAAAATAGGGACTGTCCTGGGAAAATAGGGACAGTTAGTAGCTTTAACCTAGGCGGCTGTGGGATTCAAATCCAGGTATCTAGATCTGATAAACAACAGGAAAATCCCAGCCTCCCCCTACAAAACAGGGTACTAAATGAGAAAAAGACCAAGGTAGAAAGGTCAGTGGGGGATGCTGCTACAGAAGGTAAAGCGATCAAAAAATGGAGAGCAATGAGTACCAATACCTGTAGTCTGGGTAACAAGCTTCCTGAAGTAGTGGCCTTGATGGAGGAGGAACATCTGGATAACGTGGCAGTCACAGAAACATGGTACACACAGAACCATGACTAGGACGTAAACATACCAGGTACACTATCTACAGGAGGGACAGGGAAGGTAAAAGGGGAGGAGGAGTAGCTCTCTACATAAGGGAAGGAATCAAAGCAGCAGAACAAAAGGGTAAACAGGGAGGAGAAGAAGCACTGTGGGTCAATTTGGAGGCAGGCAATGGCACCACAATCCGCACAGGGGTTGTACACAGACCCCCCTCTCAGGGGGAGGAAATGGACAAGGAAATGATAGAAAGTATACTTAGAATGGCAGATAAAGGGGAGATATTGCTGATGGGTGATCTGAATATGCCAGATGTTAACTGCAGTGCAGTTGCAGCAGCCACTTCTAAGAGTTGGGTTATTCTAGATGCCCTACAGGGGGCATGCCTTAGACAACTAGTATTGGAACCCACTCGAGAGGGAGCAATCTTAGACCTGGTTCTCTCAAATGGAGATGGAGAGAGAATCACAGATGTAGAAGGGGGTAGCCATCTGAGAACTAGCAACCATCGAACAGTATGGTTCACAATAAACACAGCAATAGAGTCAAGCCATACAAAGGCAAAAGTACTGGACTTCAGGAGGGCTGACTTTGCCAAAATGGGTGAGTGCCTAAGGAATGCACTAGCAAATGGACAGGAAGGAGGGGTGGAAGAACAATGGGGAATAATAAAAACTGCCATCACAGAGGTAACAAGCTTTGTGTGAAGCAAATAAACAAAACAAAACAATGTAAGAAACCACTATGGTTCTCAAAGGAGGTGGCAGTGAAGGTTCAAGAGAAAAGAAAGCATTCAGAAAGTACAAGGAATCACAGAAGGGCAGGACAGAGAATTGTATCAGTTAAAGCAAAAGGAAGCTGGGAAGGCAGTCAGAACAGCAAAGGCCCAAACTGAGGAAAAGATAGCCAACTCAGTTAAGAAGGGGATAAAACCTTTTAAAGGTACATCAGGAGAAAAGGAAGACTAAGGGGGGGATAGTGAGGCTTAATAAAGGGAAGGGGGGTGGGCAGAGCATGACGGTGAAAAGGCAGAGATACTAAACAAATATTTTTGCTCAATATACCAGCCCATTTACAGAAGAAAGGGTTCTGAAAGAACTCTTAAAACTGAAGGTGGACAAAGCAATAGGGCCTGATGGGATTCATCCCAGAATTCTAAAAGAACTAAGGGTAGAACTAGTGACACCACTGACTACCCTCTTTAACAAATCATGGGAGAATGGGGTGGTACCTGAGGACTGGAGGAGGGCAGATGTGATTCCCCTTCACAAAAGTGGGAGCAGAGCAGAAGCAGGAAACTACAGACCTGTTAGTTTAACCTCAGTGATAGGGAAAATGATGGAATCACTTCTGAAGGAAAGAGTTGTCGATTACCTAGAGGCCAGAGGGGTACAGGACCCAAGGCAGCATGGATTCACAGCGGGAAGGTCATGCCAGCCGAATCTAATAGATTTCTTTGACTAGGTGACCAAAGTACTAGATCAGGGAGGGGCTGTGGACATGGCCTACCTAGACTTTAGCAAGGCATTTGACTCAGTCCCACACAAAAGATTAATATACAAGTTAGCCAGCCTGGGAGTGGGTCCCAAGATGATAGCTTGGGTAAAGAATTGGCTGGAGAATAGGACACAGAGGGTAATAGTAAATGGAGTCCACTCTGAAGAAAGGGGGGTTACTAGTGGGGTACTGCAGGGTTCAGTATTAGGACCGGTCCTCTTCAATGTCTTTATAAGCGACATTGCAGAGGGACTGGAAGGAAAAGTATGTCTCTTTGCAGATGACACAAAGATCTGCAACAGAGTTGATGCACAAGGTGGGGTGGAAAGGATGAGAAGGGGCTTGGCAAGGTTAGAGGAATGGTCAAATGTATGGCAGATTAGAGTCAATGCTAAGAAGTGCAAGGTAATGCACCTGGGAAACAAAAACCCAGGGGAAGAGTACACAATGGGGATGAGATACTAACAACAACAGAAATGGAAAGGGACCTGGAGGTAGTCATATCAGATGAATTAAAGGTGGCCAAGCAATGTGAGAGGGCAATAAGGAGGGCTGGGGGGATACTGGGATGCATAGGGAAAAGCATCACCAGTAGAAAACAGGAAGTTGTTATCCTTCTGTACAGACAGCTGGTGAGACCCCATCTGGAGTTCTGTGTGCAGTTCTGGAGACCCAATCTCTGCAAGGACATAGACAAGATGGAAGCTGTCCAGAGGAGGGCAACTAAAATGGTGTAGGGTCTGCACCAGAAGACATATGAAGAGAGACTAAAGGAGCTTAATATGTATAGCCTCGAGGAAAGGAGGGAGAGGGGGGACATGATAGAAACTTTCAAGTACCTCAAGGGAATCAACGAAGTCCAAGAGGGTAGCATCTTTCAAAAAAAGAAGTGTGCAAGAACAAGGGGGCACAATCTGAAGATGGGGGGCGGCTCAGAGGTAATGTAAGGAAGTATTTTTTCACAGAGAGGGTCGTGGATGGATGGAACAGCCTTCCGGAGGAGGTTGTGGAGTCAAAAACAGTGGTTGAATTCAAGCATGCATGGGACAGTCATATGGCAATTCTAGGGGTCGGGGGTAGAAAGAAGTAGGCTGCTGGTTAACTAGGATCTGCAGCTTATCGATTAGGTAGGGAAATGGGCAGACTGGGTGGGCCAAGTGGTCCTTATCTGCCGTCAAATTCTATGTTTCTATGTTTCTGTGCAGCTCAGAGCTGTTAACCACTGCACTACACTGCATCCCAAGTACATAAAAAGAATTAGGGACATTGGTCTGACGAAGAGGACAAGGTCAATACCATTTCCAGTGCACAGTATGGCTCCATTATTTTACCCCAGCAGGATTCATGCTTCAGAAGCTCTCTTATCCCACACCCACCATTTTCATTGGTTTGTATGGGTGGGGGAACTGTGACATTTAGTGACAGTAACACATGAATAAGGGAATAGTACTTTATAGCATGATACATTACAGGATGCTCACCATTTGCATACCTGCAGCATGAAACTACTCAAACTACCACAACAGAAAACTGAAACAGGGACACTTGTGAATAAACCACCACATGGGCTAGTAGTGCACAGCAAACCTGTATTGCTGGCGCACCTCTTCCTGTGTCAGTTTTGGTCTCTTCTTGGTATAGTGACCCTTTGAATATATCCACAGTTGGGGATGAAGCCAGAATACGATGTACCGTTTGTACAGTAAATGGGCACACCAGTCAGAGATCAAGTCCAATTCTGGATGCAGGATTCCTTGCTTGCCCCTCCCCCTTCTTTGTGAATCTTGCCTATGGCTTCTTTGTTTCATTGAAAAAGATGTTGCCATATGGCACTGTGGCATCATATGTCCAGTCCTATGTCAGTGGCTGTCAGGAGAGTTTGGTGGGTGGGCCTCTGTGATTAGAGTGTTCCAGGCACCTCTTCCTGCAGCCTCCCAGTCCCAACTTGAGGGAAGGGGTAAGTCTGGAACAGTTTCTGAGGAGTCAGGCAGTGGGTATCTGGGGGTCAGTGGTGACCGCTCCTGTAGCTGTTGGTGCCAGGGCTTGTGGACAGGCAGAAGGAGAACCTGGTTCAAATGGTAAGAAGAAAACAAGGGAAAAAATGAAACTTAAAAAAACAGCATGAATGGAACAAGAGGAGGTAGGGCCAACTGAACAGCAGCATCTCTACACTGGGAAAGGATTGCTTGTGGGACCACTGGACTACCACGGAGGATCCATGGCAGCCTGCATCACCAGCCTTCAAGTGGGCTACAAGTTGAGGGTTGATTTGATTACTATGGCTGTAGCAGTGATGTCATTGGGTTATGTGCATAGCACAGCCTTATGCACAAAACTCTGGTAGTGTCCTACAGCAGCAATTAGTAACCAGGAGTTCTCCTTTGTAAACACTAGCATCTGGTGACTCTTATTTGCTCTGCCGTGTGGTTGCTAGGGTGACTTCTACCTACCAGCTGCTATGTCTATGTACACTGCTGTTTTTGGTTGTGGTGCAACAGGGAGTATGTTGCACCCCAAAATTGCACCACTGTGATAGTGTATTGGGCCTGTGGTTATAGTTGCTGTGCAGGATTTTCACACTCAAATGGAATGGAATTCTGCCTGGTTCCACGGAATTCTGGCAGTAGCAGAACTCTGAAACTTCAAAAGCGGAATACTGTTTGTGGATTTTCCACAATCGGCAGAAAATTATTCTACAGTTACTGTAATCTCTGGAAAATTATTCTGTACTTTACATAGAAATGCTTTTTAGAGTCTGACAGAATTATAAAAGAGATCTGAAATGGCATTTGAGAAGTGGAATTGCCATTCCGCAGAAATTCCACCTGTGGAATTCCGCATTGCACAAAGCTCTAATGTTTAGTATTATACAATGGCAAGAAAAATTCTAGGGACCCAATTGGCTCCTGACCCCTAGACACAGTGATTTTATTAGACAATAACATCACTTTGTAAAATGGATAGAGAAAATACTACTCTCCGATTGGTTATTACCTGTGCATGAAATCTGTTCCATGCACAGGCAATAGCAAGTACTGAAGAGCAGGACCACACTACAAGCCAAGAGAAATGTGTGCCTTAAGAACTTTGTTTTTTAAAATACTGCCATTTTTTCCCCCTCGCTAACGCGTCTCATCCTAGACTTGCAGCCAATCAGGTAAAACTCTGGTGACATTTGCTGACTGTGTGTGTGTGTCTTAATATCTTCCAGTATTACAATATGCAAACCGTTACCATTAAATAAAATTAAAAAAACATTTTGTCTGGTTCCGAGGTCAGTTACAGTACTGCTTCACCTCCACTTTGACTGCTTGCCCTGTAGTCTGTTGGGGGGGGGAAGAAATACAGACTGGACCTCCACTACGGCAGCTCGCTTGTGTGTGTGTGTGTGTGTGTGTGTGTGTGTAAACCTGCTCATTGCTGCTTCTCCAGGTCCACACCTTCTGCAGTCCCGCCTGATCCTGCCATGCTGCCAGTGGTTGCAGTTAAAAAAATTCTCCCCATATCTCCTATCCTACAGTCATAGCTGGAGCTCAGTCCCATAACAAAAAAAAAAACAAAAAAAACTACTACTCGATCTGTCCATTTAGTGTGTGTGTCTGTGGATGTCTACCGCTGTTACCTCAGCTCTGCTGTAGCCATCATGCTGTTGACCCCATGAACAAAAAAAAAACCAAGGTAACTCAATCTTCTTTTAAAACTATTCTTTCCCCCAGTCTGATAAGCTGTACGGAGTATTGGGGGTGAAGAGCAGTACACATTACCCTCGCTATGGCTGTAGCAGTATCTGCTGGCTCCCACTTCTTTCTCCAAATCCCAACCTGCTCCTGATATGCAGTCCTGCAGCCATAGGTCATGGGTAAATAAAAAAAAAATACACATACAGTTCTACATTACTTTATCACTGTTTCTCCTGTGCCAGGATAGACATCACCAATACACGGAGGGCAGGGGGGGTAGTACTGGCAACAAAAAGAAACAAGTACTAATGATGCCTGTAAAAGACAAACTTTGTCATACTCATGAACAATGACATCATTTTATAGCAAGTGGAAGGACTATTCTTTTATAAATTCTAATAAGCAAAACTGTTTTTCCACATGCAAGCATAATTTTTCTAACTGTAAATTGAAAAATAAAAATGTTGCCCATTTTATAAGTGCAACAAGACACTCTGGGGGTGTGCATAGAACAGATTTTACCACACTTCCAAGGTCTGAAGGCCTCACTACACCCCTGGGTGTGCAGTAAAATCTGTTCTGTGCACACCCCATTGTGCCTTCTTGCTTAAAGATCTTGGACTGGCACAGAAAACATGCATCACAAGCTCAAAAGTCATTCCCTACTCAACTGACCGAGAACCCAGCCACCATCAGAAATGATGTACAATATCAAGCAAGCATGCGTGCACACACACACACACACACACACACACACACATAATCCCCCCCCCCGGTACTGTAGCCAGTCCACAGATAGCCTCAGCAAGGTCTGTACTGAATCCCACTTAAAAAAAAAAGTTTAAAGCAAAATAAAGCCAAGCCCTAACCCCACCACTTCTCGGTTCCCCCGGTCAGCAGCATAATAGTGTAAGCATATGCGGACTTCAAGTGCCACACCCATTTTCACAGTACCTGGCTCCTAGAAACAATGGCTGCATTCTGACCAAAGTTTAAACTGTAAAAAATAAAGTAAAGCTTTACCTCCATCAGTCTTGTCCTGCAGAACACAGCCACTGTAGCTACTCTTGCCAATTGCTTCAGACACGGCGGTCCTCGGGATAGCCTTGGTGGCCGCAATCCTCAGGTCACAGAAGAAAAACACCTGTATTTCTTACACAAATTTAAAAAATAAAGCGACAGACACAGGCCAGCTTGTATAACAGTGCTGGGAGAGACAGGAGCTGAAAACTATGAAACAGCCGGAGGGCAGAGACAAATACAATGCTACACACAGCCTACAGTAAACAGCGACACCTGTTGCAAAAGCACAAAAATGAACTTCTTTTTGTATAAATACTCTTCCATACTAATAAATCAGTAAAAAAACAAAAATAAACAGTATTTTTTCTTTTGTTTTATTGTAAATACAAGGAGCCATTGTATAATAGCAATGAGGCACTCCAGGATGTGTGTTATTGTGTAATAACATCACTCCTCGGGTGTTGAACGTACTTGGCCTGTGGCCTTGTGCTTCAACCACCCAAGGCATGCCATTATTACACAATAACACACACCCTGTTGTACCTTATTGCTTTATTATCTGACCAATGTAGAATGCTCACTCACGCACCCTCATGATACTGCAGCACTTCAGTGGGTACAAAATTGTAATTGCATTCCACAGTTTGCAATGAGAGCTAGACAGAGCATGAAAAGATACCAGCACTGAAGTTCAACAAAACCATTTGCTGTTATATAAAACGTAAGCGGTCTTTGGGCCAGATATTCAAAGGGGTTGTGCCAGTGCAACCCTGTAATGTGCTCTGGGCGATATTCAAAAGGGAGACTTGCGCAGCGCAAGTCCTGATGCGTCAGGGCGCATTGGTAGTAATAAGTGCATCTCAGGGGTGTGCCCATGCATATGCGGTGCGTCCCGATATTCAGCCCGGGATGTGTGGCACATATGCTGGCACAACCCCTAGATGCACATCATGCTGGGGCACAAAGCTGAGCCGGAAAAAACGGCTGAAATGCTGGCCACCCACAGGCGGGCGGCTGTATTGCAGGGCGCAGCTCAGCAACCACCAGCCATGGGTGGCCACCCACCCACCCAGAACACCATCCACAAGCACCCAAATGGTCCCTGATGGTCTAGCGGTGACCCCCTTCCTCATTAACCCCGATCACGGGTAATAGTAAAATAAAACAATCCCTGGTAGTTTAGTGGAACCCCCCCCCCCCCTCCGTGAGCCCGATCACCAAAAATGACAGATGTCACAAGCTCTGGTGATCTAGTGGTACTTCCCACCCCTTCCAATGCATTGATCAACGATGCTCTGTATTGACATATATTCCTGGTGGTCCAATGGCACCCCCCACTCTCCCACCCTCACAAGACCCCTTGCCCACCCAGCTCCCCCTCATTGGTAGGCAGCTGCTACCTGCCCACATACCGCCTGGCTGCCGTTGCTGCCTTTTCATTCCGGGAACACCCAGTTACTCATTCCCTTCTTTGCAGATACTTGAACTGGTTCTGACACATATGCACCCCTTGAATCCCTTCAACTCTTACTTGGCCAGTTCTAAAGTTTAAAACCAAAATTATCTCCCCATATTAGTCTGAGCAGCTCCAAATAGAAAAATCACAAATATCCACTTGAGATTTTACTCCGACAGCTGTACCAGTTGGGAAGGTTTGAGGCAGAAAACAAATACTAGTAGTGCATTTCAAAATCCTACAAGAAGTGACATTTCTGTGCACTTCTTTGCATAGAATGGGAAATGGTCTGCTGATGCCCATTTCAATTTTTAATCATAGGAACAGAGAAAATATCAGCAGAAAAAGACCTTTAGTCCATCCAGTCTGCCCTGTTTTATCCTATCCTACCCTGGGACCTATTGTCTAGTCAGGGTTGTTGCCCTCGATTCTCCCCTTTCTCCCTGCTCTACTGTTTCCCCCCGTGTAATTATTAAGCCTTTTACTTGGTCCCTCCCTATTATGTTTGAAACCATTTATGGTTCTTGCACTTCACTCCTCAGTTCTGCATAATGTGGGTGAAAACAAAGAAGGCACGGGTAAAAAGGGCGTAGCAACAAGAGCACCTGTCAACAAGGCAAGAGGCAAAAAGGGCAACATGACACAATATCACCAGAAAGTCGACCCCGTGAAGTATAGCACCACATACAAGTTGGTGCCATAAAGTTGCACCCCATGGAGTTATTATAACAAACTCCATGACGGGGCACATCGGGCAGCGGGAGACAGAGATACGCCCTCACCACTCAATGTCCACAAGTCCCGTGCACCCGCTCAAGGTGCAGCCACATTAAAGCGCCCTTGTTCCCACACCCTCTTCACGGTATACCTCGCTGCTCAACCACTCTTAGTAAAAATAACATTTTCTGACATCTCTCCTGAATCGTCCTCTGCCCAACTTCCACCCATGTCCCCATGTTCTTGATTCCCCTTCCTGCTGAATATTTCCTCACACTCTACCTTATTCATTCTTTTCATGTCTTGAAGGTCTTTATCGTATCACTCCTCTGCCTTCTGGTCTCTACCGAGTACAGGTTCGGAGCATGACGCTGATCCTCTTAGGATCTGCCCACCTGGCTATGAATCATTTTGGTTGCCCTACGCTGTGCCATCTCTAGCCTGTTTTTGTTTTGTAAAGCTGCCTTATGTAGTCAGGACAGACCTCTTGGAATTACTACAAATGAGTCTATGTAATATGGCAGAGGCATTTTACCCTTGTTACTACACAGTTACTGTGTGAGGATTACTTTCATGCCACACACAGAAACTGCAGTAGTAAACAGCAACAGTAGTCACCCCTAGCCATCCTAGGCTACAAACAAAACACAACCCACCTCAACCCATTAAAAAAAATAATTTTTTACCTGGTTCTAAAGTAACTTCTGTGGATTGACTCCTGATTTTGCCTGAGCTGCATCCTATTCCATCATTTCCCGAGCAAGGTCAGACTCAGTCAGTCTCTGGAGATTGTGTCTGTAACAGGAAACTGTCTACTGTCTCCCAAGCCGTGATCAGTGGCATCGCCACCAGCACCCCCCCCCCTTGGTGGGGGAGCATGACAAACAGATCATGTTCAGTGGCAGCTGCACCACTCCCCCTTAGCAGAGGGCGGCATGACAAACCAGGCTCCCCCTCAGTAGAGGGGGATGTGACAAATGATCAGTGGCAGCTCCATCAGCCTTCCTTGGTACAGGGAGACATGACAAACTGGCCATGATTGGTGGCAGCTCCACTGGCCCCCACCCAGTAGAGGGGTGCATGACAAACAGGCCACAATCAGTGGCAGATCCTCTGGCCCAGCATTGGTATAGGGGGCATGACAAACAGGCCATAATCAGCGGTAGCTCCATGCCCCCCCCCCGAGTAGAGAGAGATGTAACAAACTGGTTGCAATCTGCAGTAGCTCCACCGGCCCCCTTGGTGGGAATGGGGGGGGCATGACAAACAGGACATGAATGGCAGCAGCTCTTCCAGGTCCCCCCTCAGTGTTTCAGAGGTTTCACCACTTCTTCCAAACCTCATCAACCCTAGGCTGGGACCAATCGCTCCCCATGGATGAACTAAGGAAGAGACCTGCACTGGAGAGGATAGGACAGTGCTGGTGAGTAAGTCTCACTACTGGGAAAAGAACAACTTGCTCCACATGCACATAGATCAGAGCTGGTACCAGCCAATGGACAAAGATTACAGAATCACGCAAAAATGTTGCACTCAGGGATCAACAGGTTCTGTTGTAAAATATACAAAATAACTGCTGCAGAAATTGATGGGTCATATCTAGGACCCAAAGCACCAGGGTTAGTGCCATGCTCTGTTTGTGCCTATTTTAATACATTATCAAGTTCTGTGGTACAATGTTGAGTTTCACTGCTGTTCATGCAGCTGTGCATGTGTTGTTCTCCTGGTGAGGATTCTGTGACCTCTATGTTGAGTTGATGTTTGGCTGAAATATGTCTTAACCCAGGAAAGACAGAGGTCTTGGTGATCAAACCAGGATGCAGGGGCTTATAGGAGGGGTGGCTCTCCCTTCAGGAAGGACTTGGAGTCATTCTGGACTGCAGACTGATGCTGAAACAACAGCTATTCACTGTGGTCCAATCAGGCTTTTATCATCTCTGAAACATCACCAGGATTAAACCATATCTGGTTCAGGCAGACCTGGTGATGCTCGTCCATGATTTCATCACCTCTAGGTTGAACTACTGCAACACTCTCTATCTAGGGCTATCTGGAGGCTTGATGCAATGCCAGCAGCTGGTGCAGAATGCTGAAGCCCAGTTCACAGTGGGTTCCTCAAAAAGTGACCACATCACACCAGTTCTGCGTGCGCTGCACTGGTTGCCTGTGCGGTGGCGCATCACCTTCGAGATATACTTGTTAATTGACAAGGCCCTACGTGGTTTGGGACCAGACTACTTGAAAGAACTTGTTCCCCACCACACAGTGTGCTCCCTCCACTACACCAGTGCGGGCCTGCTCACTGTTTCTCCTTGTCGACTAAAACTTTCAGGAAGCAGAGCATTCGTTGTTGCTGCTCCAGTTTTATGGAATGCATTACCATTACATATTTGCATGGCCAGCACGTTGCAGGCCTTCAAAGTTTCTCTTAAGACCTTTCCTTTTGAACAGGCATTTTCCAATAAATGTATTTATGCCTCATATTTTTAGTTTTATTGCTTCTTAGAGTGTTGTTTTAAGTAATCTTGTCAGATTTATCTTTTGCTACGTATGGCACTCGGAGCCTGCAGGAATGAGCACTTTATAAATAAAGATTGCCATGCCTTGCAGTTATTTTCCCTTTTTAGCCTTCTTTGCAGCATCTGTTGATCCCTGAGTGCATTTTTTGTGTGGTTCACTGCTGGGAAGTCTGCTCAGTCAGGGACAAGAGAAGGGAAGAATTTCCCACAAAGGAACTTGAGGTAGAAGAGGACAGCTGTGCCTGTGACTCAGATGATGCAAGTGGGTACAAAATGTTGCGTGGAATATTAGCATCATCAATGACTTGCTTTCAGGTGTTGTTTTTTAGAGGTGTGCGTGTGTAAGGGTGCAAAGCTGCATGCCACAGCTGTACTTTTAAGAAACTCAAAGTGGGGTGCATAAAATGTCAGTACCTAGAGCAGCACATGCTAGTTCAATAGAGAATCATTAGCCCCCCCAAAAAACCCACCCTCCTCCATATTTGGAAATCTCAGACATTACAAGATGTTCAGAGTAGCCTTCCTGTTACTTGTGATCACCTACCAATAGTACCAAACAGTTCTGATCATAATTATTCTCATTAATAGGTCCGAGTTTCCTCCTGGAACAAGTGAATGCCATGAATCATCAGAGCTGAGAGCCAATTGCTATAGCATTTTTTTTATATGCAACTCTTGTGCACAAACCCAATACATTATAGATAAATGGCAGGAGAAGGTCCAGTTTCAGGTAACCCCAAAGGATTGGGGGAAAACTTGGCAAGCCACTTTCAAAATGGCATCCTCCCCTAGATGGCAAGAGTTTGCCTGGAAGATAACCCTAAAAGTTATAAAGGCCAAATGGGACTCGGGAACCTCTGCCATGTGTGGAAGGGGTGTGGAGACTTGAGGACTATACATAGCCATAGATTTTGGATTTGTTCTACACTGCGTCAGTAATGGCAAGCAGTGTGGAACAAATTACTGAATTACAGAATATTTTCACTCCATTTAAAGTTTGCTCTATTGTCTATGGCAACGCATTCGCATCCATTCATTTTTGTGCCCTGCCAGGCAGCCGTAATTGTATACCATTGTAAACACAGTGGCCCGGATATTCAAAAGGGTTGCGCCATGCGCAAGTCCAAAATTGCGCCATTTTGCGATATTCAGAAGGAGGCAGTTGCGCCACCGAAAACATGCTGAGCAACAGCGCAATGAAAATGAAGGCATGCGCAACCGAAGGGGGTGGATCCATGCATAAAGAGCGCAATGCGATATTCAAAGACTTGCGCGATGCGCAATAGTGGCACAGCCGGAAATTGCGCACTAGCTGAAATGAGCCAAAATAAAAGGCTCAAGGAAGTGGCGCAAGAACGGCAAAGGCTGCCAAGTGGGGGAGAGAGAGAGAGAGACAGACAGACAGACAACAGACAGGCTAGGGCAGGCAAGGAAAGCGTGGGCCATAGGCTGTAGAGGCCAGCGGGGTGCCGGTGCAGTGGAAGTAGCAGTGAGGACAGCGGGATAACACAGCAACACCAGCCAGGGGGTCAAGCCAGGAGATGGAGTGCCAGCTTCCACATGGAAGCTGTAATGAGGGGTGAGAATGCATGCCGCAGGGGACGTGGCTGTGAAGGGCCCGGTTGGCGGAGTGCCCCAACAGGCAGTACTGCACCCGGATCAGCTTTGAGCTGTGCACAGATGTAGAGATCGTGGGCTGGTACCGCCTGAACAGGGCAATACTGAGACGGCTCTGTGAGCTGTGCAGTGATGTGATGCAGGCACCCTCACGACGGAGTCACGCTCTGTCGGTGGAGACCAAGGTGACAGCCTGCATGTGCCTGCTCGCCACGGGCACCTTCCAGAGGCCGACAGGGGACACCACAGGCATCACACAGTCGGCCACGTCACGCATCCTCACCCAATTCCTCAGCGCACTGCTGCCACATGCTGCGGAGTACATCCATTTCCCCAGCACCGCAGCAGAGCGTACAGCAAACATGCAGGAGTTCCACAGGGTAGCATGTATGCCTGGCGTGCTAGGGGCCATAGACTGCACCCATGTGGCCATTTGCACGCCACCTGGCCCCGATGGGCTCGCATATAGGAACAGAAAGGGATTCTCCAGTGTCAACTGCCAGGTGGTGTGTGATGCCACTGGGCGCATAATCAATGTCTCTGCCACACACCCTGGCAGAGCACATGATGCCTTCATATGGTATCAGTCCACACTGTGCCATCGATTCGAGAGTGGGGACATCCCCACAGGACATCTAGTGGGTGAGTACACCTGTATGGAATGCAAACTCGAGGCAAGGGTGGGAATGCCACAGGTGCCATGGTAGTGGCACACAGGGACATGGGCAATATGGACCTGAACATGAGACTGATCTCCACTATCTCCACACAGGTGACAGCGGATACCCACTCCGTCCCTGGCTGCTCACACCGTACCGGCGCCCCATGACCCCATCGCAGCAACGCTATAATGAGGCACATGTTTCCACACACAACATCATAGAGCGGGTGTTTGGGATGCTCAGGCACGCTTCGATGCCTGAGCACCTCCGGCGGTGCCTACAGTACAGCCCCAAGAAGGCCTGTGGGATATTCCTGGCCTGTTGCATCCTGCACAACATGGCCGAAGACTATGGGATAGCCGACAGGTTGAAGAGGGGACAGGATGGGGATGCCAGTGGCGCTGTGTTGGTGGTGATGAGCAGCCCCCCCTAGGACGGCGGGACCCCCAACTGATCCGGCAGGCCCAGCTGCACTGGGACACCATCACAGAGGAGCACTATGCAGAACACAGGTAAGTCAAGGGGACATATGCAATCAACACTGTCCATGCACAAACCACAGGCACACAGGGTAACACACCAGGGGTGCATGACGGCCAGGGGAGTGGAAGGGTCCAGGCATACAAACACACCATAAGGGAGGGGTGAGCACCCATGGGACACACACACACCAGGCACAAGAGTGCATGGGCACATGCACAGCACAGCAGAACCGACATTGCACACACAGCACCACCGACCACCCCACCACCTGTACTGTCCAAGTACATGTGTCAGATGCTGGGCACCTTGCACCTTGGTGTACAGTACAATGCAGGCATCATCATGCACACGCACCTGTGGACAGCAGTTGGGAGGGTGTGCAGGTGGTCCGTAGTCGGCGTGGTGAGCAGAGCACCCAGCAGTGCACCGCCCACCATGACACACATTGCACACATGGCAGCACCAGACAGGGCCCGCACTGGGAGACAGCTCAGTCATGTAGCACTGTCCCACGGCCACACCGGATGCGTGGTGGCCACACCGCTGACCCAACAGCACTGGCAGGCTGAGCAGGGGCCACATGGGGTGGCACTGTTGCACCACCAGGGTCCCACCGCGCCGAACGCCGACCTTGCCCACACAGGGGTCTGCAGCATGCCAACAAACCTGCACCAGGGGTGCTCGGATGGCCACAGCAGAACCCGCGCCGACAGGCCTGGTGTCGCATCGATGCCGGGAACGGGAGTGGAGAGTGAACTGTGTGGTGTGTGGTACAGGGCACCTGACTGTGTGCCCAACGCGCCCACGACAGAGACCACTGCCTGGGTCAGCCTGTCAACGGCGCGGTCACATCCATCTGCATACGCGACCAGCTCTGCACGGTTCAGAGCACACTCCCTGCTGTGCCGCTCCACAGCCACAGACAGTGCCTCCACGGATATTGCAACCCACCTCTGCAGCTGTACTGATTCCCGCAGCAGGCGGGTGTGCTCGTCCAATGGGTACTGTGCCCCAACGGCATCCTGTCCCCCAGGGTGTGGAAGGTCCTGATGCACAACACCCCTTGAGGGTGGGCGCTGTTTGCCAGGACCAGGAATGAGTGGATCAAAGGGCGGCGGACATGTGCCACCGCTTGACACTGTACCCCCAGACCTGGTGGGTGACTGCTGCTGCCCCGCCAACTGCTGTGCCCCAGGGTCCACTCGTTCCACCGCTGTGCTAGCAACAATGCCATACACCTGCACAGCCACCAGTGCTGCCCCACCGGTGCTGACAGGCACAGCCTGGGACTGTGCCAGCATGCTGGTACACAAGTTGGAACCAGAAAGGCCCAGGGGCATGTGCTGGCCTGCTGTGTGTCCGTCATGGGACACACACCTATCACTGCCCATTGCAGTCCTTGCATCATCAATGGTGCAGGTACGCACTACAGCTATAGTCACAGCGTGCTGGCATGCTTGCATGCCAGACTGCAGACACAGGCCGTTCCCCCAACACCAGATCACCGACACCAGAGTTGGTGGCCCAGCGTCATGCTGCTGCAGTGCCTGCTGGCTGGTGATAGAGGTGGTGGACCCTCCTCCATGTCCAGCAGGTCATCATCACTGCCTGAACCCACCACCACCATCTCCTGAAGACGAACAGGATCTGTAACAGAAAGAGAGCATGGAGTGCATGTGAACAACCTTTCCCCAACCCCCAACACCACCACCATGTCATACCTGCAGTGATGGGCTTCCACCTGTCTGAATCCACCTCCTGCTACGCCAATAGCGCCTGCTGCATTGATGCAACCAGTGTCCCTCAGCCGGGTCAGCTCCAACACCACTGGCGGGCCCCGCCAGTGCCAGCACGTGCCGCCTGAAGGCTGCCACCTTCTCCTTCAACCTCCCGCGGTCTGTCCCTCTTCTTCTTGCATTCCTGCACGGAGCGCTGGGGCTTCCGTGCAGATTCACGGCCCTGCTACCCCTCCCATGCAGCCAAGCACGGGACTGAGGGTGCCCTCCATCCACTCAGTACTGGCTCCTCATCCAGGTAGGCCTGGAAGAGGGCCTCTGTCTCTGCTGGGGTAAGTGCCGCCTCCCACGCCCACCGCCCTCACCCTCACCTTGGCTCTGCTCGGTCATGGCAATCTGTAGGGGCAAGTAGACACCTGTCACTGTGCAGTCTACAGCATTTTCCCATGACCATTGTCCAGAACATCACACAGCATGCAACTCACCTCCACCTGCAGTAACCGAATCTGGCCAGCGCAGCCCAATGTCGCACATTTATAGCGCAATGCATGCAGATTAGGAGTGGAGCAACTATAATGACATGCAAATCGCGCCACTGCGCCTTTGAATGGCTGATCAGATGATTTGCATGTGTCGGCTGAATATCGCGAATTTGCACTTTGCGCAATACGGTTGAGTCGGCTGAGCCAATGGCGCAGATCTGTGACTGTGTGGTACACTGCATTGCGCATGCCCAGATAGCTTACGCAGGCATCTGCTGTGCTGCTGACGTGCTGTGCATGATCGGCAATTCAGACCATGGCCACCATTGTGCCAGTGGCGCTACAGCACTGGGAACTATATGGTGCTGTGGCACTACTGCGCAGTAGTCCACTGTGGCACTGGTACGTAGCTGGTTGGTCGCGCAGGATGCCTATACGTCAGATGGTGCTGTGCGTGGCCTTGCGTCATTGCCCATGACCTTGTGTCCGACCTTTGCCCCCTGGCCCTGTTCGGCTGCCATGTGTACGGTCCTATTGCGCTGTCTGGTGACAGCGCTATGTGAAGTGACGGCGCTGTTCAAACAGCGCGATTGGAACCTGTGGTGGTCTATTGCGCAACATCTCCACGTGGGGTTACGGCGCAGCGGGGCACCATATTGTCTGCTGTAAAGTTGGTACCATGGCTCGGAGAAGAGCTGTTCCGTGGATCCCATTGGAATTGGCCAACTTGGTGGCCCTAGTAGAGCCCCACTATGGCGCACTTTATGGTGAGGCGGCCCTCACCATTGCCCGGACACAGGTGTGGCATCAAGTGGCCACTGACCTGGTGGGGTCACTGGACGGTGCGGTCCAGCTGAGCAGTGCGGCACCGGTACAGTGACCTCCGCCGAGGATCAGGACCTTCTGGATGGCTGCGGTCACGGCCAGGCGGGCATGGTGCCTAGGCCAGGTGGGTGTACCATCTATGCACCTGTATTCTCTGTAGGGGTGTGAGTGTGTTTTGGTGGCTGTGTATAGGTGATGGCTCTGCCATGGTTGGCTGTGTCAGTGTGTGCAGCTGTGAGATGAATGGGTCTGGCTGTGTGGGCAGGCACTCTCACTGGGGCAGGGGGCAGTCTGCTTTGGAGTCACACTGATGTTTGTCTCAACATATGTCTCCCACAGGCCGGGATGTGAGGATGCAGGCCCGGGTTGAGGAGGGCCATGCCAGGGCCCCAGTGCCAGTGGGAGTTGCACCCCAGCAGCGGCAGCAGCAGCATCAGCGGCAGACCCAGCTGCTTGAGCAGTGTGAGTATCATTACTTCATGGATGCTATTGCATGCTGGGGGGGGGGAGACCACTAGCCCTGCACAACACAACCATGTAGGAAAGGGGAGGTCATAATTCCACTATACAAGACACTAGTGAGGCCCCACCTGGAGTACAGTGTACCGTTCTGGAGACCATACCTACGTAAGGACATAGACTGGGCAGAAAAGGTTCAGAGGAGGGCAACAAAGATGGTGCATGGATTGCATCACAAGTCCAATGAAGACAGGTTGAAGGAACTGAACATGTACTCCCTGGAGGAGAGGAGGGAGAGAGGGGATATGATAGAGACATACAAGTATCTTGCAGGGAGGAACAGGTGCAGGAAAACACTATTTTTAAGCGAAAAGATGTTCCAGGACTAGAGGGCATGGGATGAAGTTGGAGGAGGATGATTCAGAGGAAACATGAGAAAGAATTTCTTCACAGAACGGGTGGTGGACAAGTGGAACACCCTGCCAGAGGAAGTGGTGGGGACTGAAACAATCACGGGATTTCAGAATGCACGGGATAGACATAAAGGAATTCTGGAGGTCAGGGGTAAGGGGCAACAGACTTATAGGAAAACAAAGTGAACTTACAAGCTCAAATGGACAGACTGGGTGGGCCATAGGCCCTTATCTGCCGACACTGTCTATGTATCTATGTATGTATGCATGACACAGGTGACATGCATCACTGTCCAGTATCACAGCACGTCTGTGTATGCGTCACTGGTGGTCCATGCATGCACTGGGCACATAGCTGTGTAACTGGCATCGCACCACATTGCCACGTCACTTGACAGCCTTGTTTGTGCTGTGATGGACATGGGCAGTGTGTGTGTGCAGTGGTGCACATAGCTGGTGCCGCCTGTTTGTGATGGCCATGTGCATGTTCACTGTGGGTAGGTGCATGCCATCACAGGTGGAGGACATTGGGCTATATGGCTTGCAGGTTGGGTGGTGTTCAGGGTTGTGGTCAGTCACAGCCATTGACTGTGTTCCCATTTCCTAGGC
This sequence comes from Neoceratodus forsteri, assembly GCA_016271365.2. Classification (NCBI taxonomy): domain Eukaryota; kingdom Metazoa; phylum Chordata; order Ceratodontiformes; family Ceratodontidae; genus Neoceratodus; species Neoceratodus forsteri. The sequence continues at coordinate 437,243,226 of CM028129.1, read as the reverse complement.
CTCGAGGTTCTCCGGAGGATTCGCAAGACATTCGGGGCCTGACACAGGTGTCCATTGAGACCAGGCCATCCTTCAGTCCATCAGGCGCCATGGCTCATGGAGGAGGCGTCACAGGACAGTGCGGAACCAGGCACAGGATGACCAGCCGGCAGGGTCTTAGGAGAAAATACCCTTCCCACTTCTCCCATCCCTACCACCCTGCCTTCCCTCTCCAAGTTGTTCATGCCTACCCCTTGAACACCCCTACCTAGTACCCGTCCCCCCCCTTGTAAATAGTTGTTGTTTATTGTTTTGGTTATTTAGTATTTGAAAATTTAAATATACATTATATTTTGATATGAATACTGTGTTGGTCTCTGATTTGCAGCTGGCTAGGGTGCTCAGTTGCAGTGGTGTACATGCCATCTGGGGTGGTATGGTCCTGGGTGTGTGTGTGTGTGTGTGTGTGTGTGTGTGTGTGTGTGTGTGTGTGTGTGTGTGTGTGCATGGGGAGGTATCTCCAGCATGGCAGTGACTTTCTGTTGGTCTTGCCATCTGCTGCCACCCACTGCTGGGTGCACAGGGTGTGTCTGGCTTGTATGCTTCTGTGCTGCATGGGGTTGACGTGTGCTGGGGGATGCATGGTTTCTGCAGTGCCAGTCACTGCACATGGGTGGTGTCTTGGGTCACGGTGCAGGGTGTGCTGTCGTGCGGAGGGCTGATGTGCACTGTGGTTGTCAACTCCTGTGTGTGGCACCTCAGCCTGCCAGTGGTTGTGCTGGGGTGTCATGGCTCTGCTGTGCTTTGTTGGCTTGTCCCCATGGGCCAGTAGATCATCCGTCACACCCCCAGTGATGCCGTGCTTGGGGTGTGCAGGTGTGGTGTTGGTTCTGCAGTGTGTTCCTGTGCCCATGTGGCATGGCTGGCGTGGGCCCCAGCCTGCCTCCCTGGATGTGCAGTTCCATTGCTCTGGGAGGGGGCTTCCTTGCGCTTATGGCACCTCTGGACTGCTCAGCTGAGCTGTTTCAAGGCGCTATAGCGCAACATTTCTGCTCAGCTTCTCCTTCCTGGTTGCGCTATGGCGCAGTTAGTGCGATATTCAGACGTTGGCTGCTTGTGCAATTTGTTCTGCTCCATGTTTGAATATCGCACCTGTTGCGCATATGCGCAATTGGTTTGTGCTTGCTCCTGCTGTTGCGCAAATTTTGGGCGCAGTTTGAATATTCTGGCCAGTGTCTTTTTTTGTTTCACTGTCCTTTTAATTTAGTGCTTTTTTAGATCAGCAAACATAGTGAAAATTAAAGGATCGTGAACATCACCTGTTGTACAGTACTTCAGAGTTTCATTATTGAAGAGCCCTTTCAGCTCCAACACTTAATCCTTTGGCTTCCTCCAAAAGGGGTTAAAGGGATGGGCATTAATAGACTTATGAATGTATGCATTGTTGCAGCTATGAAAGTTGTCACAATAAAGTCCCATCAGAATCCTCCTTAGTGCTCACAACAAAGCCCTCACAGTCATCACGGTCTACATACCACCTAAAGAGCAAGGTAATGGACTTTCAGCAGTTCTGGACTTACTCAGGTCACTCCCACTGGATACTGAATCTATCCTACTAGGTGACTTTAATATAAACTAGCCCTCTGCCGAGGCAGGGGCACATAGGGACTCCATTGCAGCGTCCAACCTCACTCAGATGGTAGACTCACCAACCAGAAAAAACTACAAAACTGGCACCAGCACCCTTCTGGACTGGATCCTTACCAGCCACCCCACCCGGATTTCAAACACCACTGTCCTCCCAGACTCACTCAGTGACCACTCCCCTGTCAGCTGCTTCTGGTCTAACAAATTCAGTAAACCTCCGCCAAAAACCGTGACCAGTAGAGTTCTACCCCGTGGCCAATTAATTCATCTCAAATCTCACCTCCTCCAACAGGACTGGTCACCAATCTTCATAGCAACTAATGTGAACACTGCCCTGGACCACTTCATCAACATCTTTAACGAGGCCTGCAACAAATTTGCCCCATTCAAAAGGTGAAAAATAAAAGCCCTCTGTAACCCCTGGCTCTCAGGAGGCCTTCTAAGGCAGCTAAAAGCAAGGGACCACCTCTGGGAGCTCGCTAGAACCACTGGGAAGCAAACTGACATCACTAACTACAAACGTGCACGGAATGACTGCACCAAATCTATTCGGCAAATGCAATCAGCCTATTTCAAGAACTCTCTTACTAACTCCTGGGGCAATGGAAGAGACTTCTGGAACAACATAGAAAGAAGTCATTGGGAAGCAGTCAAAATCCACCCCATCAGTGCTCAGCATAAATGGAGCTATTATACTCGACCCAAAAATCATTGCGGCACCTTCAATACTGCCTTTACTGATCTTAGTACTGTACTTCCCCCTGATTTTTTCAAAGAAGTGGACGATTCTATGTCCCCAATTTCTACTGCTCCCACTAGTCACCCCCCCTTCTACTTTAAAGCGGTTAAGATGTATCAGGTTTACAATTATGTTACCAAAGCCATTAGCAAGTCCAGAACCAGCAATGATTCACTGGACCTCAAACTTCTATCTCTCACCCTTGAAGAAGTACTCAGGCCATTAACCAGGATTTTTAACCTCTCCGTCAGCCTCAGCCAGTTCCCTGACAGATGGAAATCTGCCACTGTAACCCCTATACACAAAAATGGTGTCAAAACTGCCCATGAGAATTTCCGTCCAATCTCCATCCTACCTCCCCTCTCAAAGGCACTGAAACGTATTGTCACAGACCAGCTGACTGACTTCTTAGACAAGCACAACATACTGTGCAGGCAGCAACATGGTTTTAGAAAGAATCATAGAAACTTCCACGGCACTATTTGAATTCACCCGTGCCATCCACCACTTATTGGATAACGGGCAGCAAACTGGTTCTACCTTCATCGATTTAACAAAGGCCTTTGATACCGTCCACCAAGGCCTCCTGCTTGTCCAGCTCTGGAAAGCGGGGCTCTCACCCAACTCTGTAAACTGGTTCAAAAGCTACCTAGACAACCTGTCTCAAAGAATGAAAATTGCTGGCACGCTCTCAGATGCCAGACCGGTCCGCTCTGGTGTCCCCCAGGGCTCTATTTTGGGCCCCCTCCTCTTTAGCCTGTTCCTGAACTCACTACCAGATTCCTGTCCAGAGCAAATCATACTCTACACAGATGATGCTGTAATCCTAGCCTCCCACCATGATCCAAAACAACTGCAAGAAAACCTCCAGCGTGGCTTCACATCAATCGAAAACTGGTTCTTAAAGCACAAACTGATCCTAAACCAGAAAAAAACAAAGACCATGATCTTCAGCAGCTGTCACAACAAAAATAAGCAGTATCACCTCTCCATGAAAACCAAGCAAGAGTCACTTGAACAGTCCAATCCTTCAAATACCTTGGCATTACCCTTGACTCCCACCTCTCCTATGCTGCCCACATTAATACTGTGACGAAAGCTGCTAACATCAGGCTGGGCCTACTGTTTCATCACAGGAAACATCTAACCCCTGAAGCATTATCAGTTGCCGTCCAGAGCTCCATTGTTAGCATCATTGACTACAAACTCATCATTTATGGCTCCACCACTGCCTCCTCTCTCAAACGTGTTTCTACCTCCCTCACTGGTCACCGTATCTCATCATCTCACTCATACCTGCGACCTCTACTCTCTAACTGGGTGGCTGCAACTCAACAGCCAAATAAAATATCAAACCTGCATCACAGCAAAGAAAATAATGATGGGCAGTGCCCCTCCTGGTGTCTCATCTCTCCTTTAACTCAGAAACAACAACTGCAACACCAGGAGGTCTAAACCTCAACTCCTGCAAATCCCCCCACTGTCACACATCCCAAGGCCAAAGGTCCTTTGCATATAGGGCACCCAGCTGGCTAAATAGTCTCAGTAGTGACTTATCTGCCTCACCCACACTCAGTGCATTCAAGTCCAAGCTTCTCCTCACTCTTCTTGCCTCCAACACCTGTGACTGCCATGACTAATCAGTACTCCCACCTAGCTGCTCTTTGTTTTCTGCTGCCTGTTGTTGCCCCTCCACCTAACACTTGCCTCCACCACAGCCCATCTGATGCACTTACCCCTGTCTGTCCTTGACAAAGCCCCCTAGGCTGCTATACCACTGCCGTCTCACCCCCCCCTCTCCTTTCCCCACCTCTCATTTCTCCTTTTCCCCTGTTTGTGTACACTTCCCTGTGTTTCATGTAGTAATCCTTGTATTAACATGTTACGACCATCAGTGTTACTGATTGTTCTATACTGTAATTGAAACTGTATGCCTGTACTCACTGACGTGGAACCTTTGTAAAAGAGCCTCGTCTCAAAGGTACTTTGTAATCCTAAACTCAAATAAATGAATAAAAAATTAAAAAAGTGGTTGCAGACTGCCACTCCCACAAACTGTGAATGGGAGAAGGTAATTAACTAAACTTCTGAGAAGGAGCATTTCACTTTTGCAGTTCAAGATAGGACACAGGCATACCTCACTAGATGGATGTGGCGGGAATTAACGTGGGACATAAAGGTCCCAAGTGGGGAACTTGAGGATCCTGCAGCTGATCTCTAAGACCTAGGAGAATGCATTGCCACGATTTCATCTGCTTGGGGGGTGGGGGTGGTGGTAACCGTATTACAGATTTTTCTTTATATCTCTATTTCTGGAGCCAGCTGTTGCCCATTATTTCAGTCAGCATTTTAGGCCTCTTAATCCAGCTCACATTCTGTTATTAACAGCTCATTTGGAGTGTTTACAGCAGTGAATTCAGCTACTTCCTTCAGCACTGCTTGCCCTTTCACAGCCATGTTACGCCACTCTACAATTTTGTTTTTTTCATTAGATAGTTAGTTTAGCCTATTATTATTTAAAACATTAAAAAAAATGAAATGTCCTACAAGTAACTAGGTACAGGAAAAGTTATGGATGTTACACACTGTGCATTGTATAATGCAAATGATGGTGATTCCTATGAATTGTATGCTGCTTGTGACAAATTTCAATAAAGCAATTATTTGGGGGGAAAAAAAGCCGAGAGCCAGCTTAGGGTATGGGTAAAAACAGGTTTACCAGACCCAGACCAGATTGGTAAAATCCAGACTGGCCGGTCCAGCTGGATCGGGCTTAACTGAGTGAATATTGCTGGTTCAGACACTCTGACTAGATGGTCCGGTCCAGCTGCTACCTTTCTGGTCGAGTCCCATTTCAGCATTCTGGTTTTCATCCAGTCTTGGGCAGTGGTGAAAATCGGGCCCCGAACACTGGATCAGATAGGTAAAAATTGTACCAACTGTCCATTCAGAGTAGCTGGACCAGCAATATTCACACAAGTTGCACTTGCTCCGGCCAGCCCTAATTTTATTAGTCTGGGTCCAGTTTTCACCAAGTCCCTTTGGTTTCAGTCAATTTCACTCTTGATTTTGGTGAAAGAAGGATGATCAAAACAGAAGATACACCCCAGGACCCCACTATCAGCAAGATACCTGATGAGCTGGAAATGATTTTTTGGTTCCCTGCCAAAACTTCCCAGTTGGCATCAGCAGACCCCATTTACACCTAACGTGAAAGTCAAAACATTACATTCTTTATTACTGAAGACATTTTCATTAAAAAGTGATCTGGGCCTGAGTAGGACATCCATTCAGTATGTTGGCTGCTCAGGTTTTGCCACAAGCCACGGATGTCAGGAGTGGAGGCCAACTGAGATAGTGACAGAGGTGGAGGGTTCAGTGTAGTGCTGCTCTTGATGGGAGAGGGGGCTCCTTGTGGTAACTAGTGTTGTGCCTGTGGGCGGTGAACGTGCGTTATGTGCACCCTCCACCTCCATGGATGCTGTGGCCTACCTGCTTAAGGTAGGAGGGTGAATGGATACTGAAAACCGAATCTGGCCTGCCTATTGGGATGAATGATGACCCCCTTTCAGCCCCTCTCATGCTTCCAGGCCACTGAATGTGCTGGTTCCATCCAATCAGGCCATCTTCCTCCTTCGTATGTTTGTGTACTTCCTTACCCAGATGAATCCCAGGTGTCGGGGTGGCTACCAACAGGGTTACCTTGGGTCCTCTGAGACGATAGAGCACTCGGAGGAATCTGGAGGTGGCTGGCTGACTGACTATGATAGGTGAGTCTAACAGTGGTCTATGGGAGCCCAGAAGAGAGGGGTACTGGGGAAAGTAAGATGAGCATAAGCAAATAAGATGAATATAAATAAAAATATAATAATTCCCCCTTGGACATTATCTGTTCACATTGCTGATATCTGTGGTGAAGCCATGATCTTCTGCTTATAACATCACAACCTCATGTCATAGAAATTATTCGGTGTCTGAAGCAGAGGATTATATCTCTCAGGCTGGAAATGCAGCAGATGAAGTTGGGGGTGGGGTGGGGTTGCAAGAACCTGTTTTCATTGCAGATGCTTTCAGTAGTTAAGAATGGAATATACTAACATACATACTAACATACTAAAATGCCAGCAGAATAGGCCTAACGGTCTTTCGTGTCTGCTCGTTTGGTCAGCCCCCACCCTGGGAGCTGACCTTGCTGCTCCCCTCGCCTTCTCTGGCTTTTCCCTTCCCAGTTCCGGATATTCTTGCTGCATTGGATTTTGCTGCCAGAACCCTTCCCCTGTACCTGTCCCACCCCCTCTTGAACCCCTCCACCGTCTCTGCCTCCACCAGCCCCTAGGCAGCGCATTCCATGGCTCCACCACCCTCTCAGTGAAGTAGCACCTCCTCCTTTCCCTGAATCTTCACCCTCCAGCTTCCACCCATGCCCTCTAGTGGCCCCTCCTCCTTCCTTTGAAGCACCCTGACTGTTCCTCCCCTATTTACCCCCTTCATGTACCTGAAGACCTCTATCATGTCCCCTGGTCCCTTCTCTCTTCCAGTGTGTACATATTTAGCTCTTTGAGCCTCTCCTCATAGGTCCTGTCCCCCAAGCCCCAAATCATTTTGGTTGCCCTCCTCTGGACCCTCTCCAGGAGTTTATTGTCCCTCTTTAAGTGTGGCCTCCAAAACTGCACGCATTACTAGAGGTGCGGCCTCACCAAGCAGTTATGCAAAGGGAGTACCACTTCCCTCCTTCAGGAGGTGATCCCCCTAGCGATGCATCCCAGCATCCTGTTGGCCTTGGCTGCTGCCCTCCTACAAGTCTCCGAGTTGTTCCTCTTGACATCAACCACCACCCCCAGGTGCCTCTCAGCCATCGAGACTTGTAGCATCCCCCCCCAGGTGTACACTTGGCCCGGGTTTCTGGCCCCCAGGTGCAGTACCTTGCATTACCCTGCATTGAACCTCAGCTTCCACTTTCTAGACCATCTTTCCAGAGCCTCCAGGTCCCCCCTGTAGGGCCACCCTCCCCTTCTCCCCATCCACCACCGCCCCCAGTTTTGAGTAATCTGCAGAGACTCATCTCACTCCTGATACCTGTCCTTATGTCAGAGATGTAGGCGTTGAACAGGAGGGGCCCAAGGACTGATCCCTATGGGACCCCACTAATGACCCTCCCTGGGGATGAAACTATTCCGCCAACTACGACCCTCTGGGTCTGGTCCTGGAGCCAATTGCCTATCCATCTGATCATCTGGTTCCCCACCCCCATTTTTCCCAGCTTATCCAACAGCCCACATGAGGAACAGAGTCAAATGCCTTGCTGAAGTCTAGAAAGAGGACGTCCACTGGTCTACCCAGGTCCAAGGCACTCATCACCCAGTCATAGAACTCCACAAGGTTTGTCTGACACAATTTCCCCAGGACGAATCCATGCTGTCTATCATCCAGGCACCCTGACTTTTCCAGGTCCCCCCCAGCCTCTCTTTGACAATGCCCTCCATCACCTTGCCCACCACCGATGTCAGGCTGATAGGCCTGTGGTTGCCTGCCACCTCCCTTGATCCCCCCTTGTGGATAGGCACTATATGCACCACCTTCCAGTCCTGGGGCACCCACCCTGTCCTCAGAGAGATGGTGAAAAGCTCCGCCAGGGGTTTCGCCAGGACATCCACAAGTTCCTTCAGCACTCTGGGATGTAATTTATCCGGCCCCGGTGCTTTCTCCATCATAAGGGACCTGAGGGCTTCCCTCACTCTCTCTGCTGCGATTTCCACTTCTGCTACCTCTTCTCCCTGCTTAGCCTTCCCCCCTCCTGCCAGTGATGCCTCCCTCTCCCCAGACCCGCCCCATCGGTAAGGGTCCCTCCTCAGTATCACTGTCCCTCCCATGTATGATGCAGTACCCCCATTTTCCTTGGTGAAAACTGAGGGTGAAGTACTCATTTACTACCTCAGCCTGCTCCCCGGGTCTTGTGCCCATCTCTCCCTGCTTTAATCCTGCTAATCTGCCCCTTCACCCTTCGTTTTTCCCCAATGTATCTAAAGAACCCCCTGTTCCCTCTCCTAATTTGCCTGGCCAAGTTCTGCTCCTTCCTTGCCTTAGCCGCCCTCACCACCCTAGTGGCCCTTCTAGCCATCAGCTCATACTCCCCTTGATCCCTTTCATTCCATGAGCGCTTGAGTTGCCTATAGGCTGCCTTCTTTTCCCGCACCACCTCCTGGACCTCCTTGGTCCACCAGCAGGGTTTTCGGGCCCTACTACATTTTCGTCTTATTCTTGCACAGGTGCTGGTAGCATCCTGCACCCCTGTCCTGATGATTTCCCACTTACTATCAGCATCCATGTCTGACCCAATCCCATCCAAATGCTCCTTAAGGATCCTTCCCATTTCCTTAAAATCCTCCCCCCGAAGTCAGTTACCTCTGTCTTTGTGCAGCCTTCTACCCCTCCTAGCTCCAGGCAGAACCAGACCGTGGCATGGTCACTCCCTGCCAACGGGTCCCTTACCTCCAGGCCCCCAATCTGGTCACTGTCTGCCAGGACCACATCCAGTACCCATGCCTCCCTGGTCGGTTCCCCCACCTGCTAAGTTAGGAACGTGTCTTGAAGGACATCCAACAACCTCTGTTCCCTGGCCACCAAGGATGTCATAGTCTCCTAGTCTGTTCCTGGCATGTTTAAGTCCCCCAACGCCACAACCCTTCCCCTGCCCAGTCTGCAGTGTCTCCCAACATCTGCCACCAGACTCTCCTCCAGCTCCTCTGCCAGTGCAGGGGGTCTATACACCACTCCTATTTTTACTCTCTTGCCCCCACTGTTATCAAGGTGACCCAAATCGTCTCCATGGTTCCCTCCGCCTCCTCTACTCCCCCTATGCCAATGCAGTTTTTGACTATCATTGCTACCCCTCCTCCCCTTCCCTCTCCCCCAGTCCTTTCTGAACATAGTGTAACCCTCCAGGTTCAGGTCCCAGTCCTATCCTGCGGTGGCCCAGGTCACAGGGACCGCTGCCACATCCACCGCTCCCTCAGTAAGCATCACCTGGAGCGCAGGCATTTTATTGCCCAAGCTCCTGACATTTAGCAGGACTACCTTCCACCCTTTCCCTATACTTCCATTTCCCCCTGCTCGTGTTCCCATGGGGATTCTGTTTTCCCCTGGTCTGCACTTTACCAGTCGGCCTTTTCCCGCATTCCTCCAGCTCCCCAGGGGTGTGGAGACAGAGACCTCTTTATCGCCTCCGACAGCCTTTCTCCCATCCTCCCCTTCACAAGTTTAAACCCACTTTTCATCAAAGAACCCTCTATTTTCAACTTAAGGATTCCCTCCTCAAATTGAGATGGAGCCTATCTTTAGCATATAGCTCCTTATCCTCCCAGGTCTCCCCCAATCCCCCATCAACCCATACCCTCTGGCCTCACACCACTCCCTGAGCCACTGGTTTATCTCCCTAATCTTCCTTTTGTGTTCCCCACTAGCCCTTGGCACTGGCAGGATTTCTGAGAAGGAAACTGTGCATCCTATGTCATGACAGACCCTGGCAAGCTCCCTGAACCTTGTCCGTATCTCTAGCTCGCTGTTTCCCTCAATGTCATTTGTACCCAGGTGGACCAGTATGTCCGGGGAACCCCCACAATCCTTTACGAGCTGATATACCTTGTACTTGGCCCTGTGCACCGTTAGTCCAGGGAAGCATTTTGTTCTAACTGGCCAGGCTTCTCCCTCCCTATCCCATTTGATACCCCTGATCATAGAATCCCCCAACAGGAGCACTCTGACCGCTCCTTTTCCTCCATTTTCCCCCCTTCCATGTCCCTCATCCTTTCTACCGGCCCCTCCACCCAGCCGGCTCCTTGTTTCTCCCCCTATCTGGGTGCCACATGCTGCCCCCTCCTTATTTACACTGGCCACCCCCTCCCCTCCATTCCTATGCCTCTCCTCCTCCCGAGTATCCTTCTGTACCTCGCTAACTCCCCCCTCACTGCTCGCGACTGGTCCTTCTCCCCCATTCGCTAAACTAGCCTGGCTCGTCCTCCCTTCCTTCCTGTCTCCGTTTAGTCCCTATTTGCTTGTCATGCTCCCCTGGCCTAAACCCTCAGCTCCCTTTACTGTATCCTCCTTGTACTTCTGGTCCTTCTCCTTGCCCTTTCCTCCCAACTGGTCCTTGTCCTTGCGCTTTCCTACTTCTTCCTCCTGCCCCTCCTGCTCTGATTTACTGCTCCTCCCATTTTCCTGCATTCCAGGTTCCCCCCGTTCCTCCTGCTATCTGGCCCCTGCCTCCTGCCCCCCACTCCCTTTCCATCTCTAACCACCCCTGTCATGGCTACATCACACCCCTCATCCTCAAGCAGAAGAAGAGAACTGAAGCGGTTACTGAGTGTAAGGTCCGATCCACCTCCCTGCCTTGCTTCCTTCTGTCCGGCCCCGGCCATCTGCCTACTTCCCTGAGAATGTTGTCCTCTGGCCCCCTTTGTGAGGGGTCCCCAGTTACCTGCCTGCTTCCTTGGTAGTGTCCTCCTTTGGGCCCTCTGCCAGGGTCCCTATGTAAACCCTGAGTATTCTCCTGCACTCCTTTCCTCATGCTCCCCACCCCAGTGCTTGGTAACCCCGTGAGATCCCCTGCCCTTCCCCAACCATACCTACCCCTTCCCCAGCTGTCTCCCTAATCCTCGCAACCTCTCCCTGCTGTGCCAGCTGGTAGCACACTGGGCAACCACTGAACTTCCAAACCCAATATCCTGAAATTCCATTTTTCTAGTTGTTTTTGCTCCTACCCTCCCCCCCAACTGGCCTCTCCTTCGGGCTGCACATTGTTAACCTCTTTGCCTGCCAGCCCCATACCCTGCTGCCATCATCTTCCATCCCCATTTACCCATGACCCAGGTAGACCTGGCGTATCCCTGTGAGGGAGGCCCTCCCCAAGGGGAGCAAGAGAGGGGAGAAACATTCCTGCTGCCTTGATGTGGGAACCCGGAGGATGAGGGGATCGAAGTGGTGCATTGTGAGGGGCTTTGTGGCCTGGGAGAACTCAGCGGCTGTCATCCAGGCAGCCAGGCAGGTGTTTTTCTGTTTTCTGGGTCCCCACTTCCCAGAATCATGTGGCCATGGTGGTGTACCTGGGGTGGGGATGTTTGGCAGTGTGTGGTGGTGGCCCATGCTACCTAGAATGCCTCTGCTGAGCCACCTCCAGGAGCTGCTACCAAGTAGTCCAGCGCAGCCCCCCAGGAGAGAAGTGCCTGAAGGATGCTTTTAATTTCCTCCCTACCAGTCTCCACTTCTGATGTCTGGGCTCAGGGCATGAACCCGAAATTCCATTTTTTGTGAATGTTATGAGATGTGAAACCAGCCACTGCCAGCTGTCATTTTATGTTTCAGGAAACTTGGGCTGCCTTCGGTTATAACAAATGCTAGTATTGCTGTAGCTATAAGCAATAGTTCAATAACTGTAAAGAGCACAAATATGAATATTCACAAAAAATATACTCTTGGGGGGAGGGGCAGCCAGAGTCATTACAAGCTCATTAGTCTTTTAAATTAATTTTGTTTTGTAATTTATTTACATTGGTGGCAGGATATCAGAATTACATTGGTGGCAGGATCTCAGAACCTGCCAAACTGAAAAATGAGGTTAAGTATTTTTCAAGTGCCAGAGGAGTCAAAATGGCAAATTACAGCATCAAAACTGGTGCTCTAACATCAAGAGCTCTTCGTAGAGAGAAGACTTTGAAAAAATGTTCTCATAGCACAGCTTGTCTTCAAATTTATATTTAAAACATGTAAAATATTTGTGAACAATTCAGTGTCCAAATTAGGGTTACCACCTGTCCTGATTTTCACAGGACAGTCCTGATTTGGGCAGCTGTGTCCTGAAAAAAAAAAGAAAAAAAGAAAAAATACTACATGTCCTGATCTTATAGTAGAAAAAAAATATTTTCTAACCTTCCTCTAAATGTTGCAGAAAACTATAATACCTTAACTAAAATACCTTAAAAGGATAAATAATAAAAATAACTGAACAACTACAAAGCTTAGTCTTAATTCTAATTATTTTGAGTAAGCAAATCTGTTCCATTGGTTGAGGTTACATATTGTCCTGCATCATGTTTTAGTAAGAAATATCCCACTTTGGGCTTTTTCAAAGGCAGAAACCCTAGTCCAAATGTCTTATGTGGCTGGAATAGTTCAAAAGGGGTTATAATTAAGTCAAACAGACTTTTCTTGCTATGTTTAAAGATCTAATACAGTTGTCAGTCATTTGATTTAGTAATAAAAAAATGTAGCACAGGCTTGCAGCTGATCCTAGACTTTTAATCTTATCAGCCACAGCTGCCTTAGTTGTTGAATATAGATAATCCAACCACAGCAACTGAAATTTACTTTTAAAGGAATCAGTCCTGTCAACTGTCAGGTTTAAGTTATTTTTGAAGTCTTTTCAAGGTAAGATATGCATGGGGCAAACAAGCATCTCTGAAATACAGCATACTGCCAAACCATTCAAATGTGAAAGAAAAGACACTGAGACATATACTTGGGTTTTGTTTCCTTATTCATATACTACAACAACTTAATATGCATTTTTGCTGTTACAGTAAATAAAAAGGGGTATAAAATCTGTTGAGTTACCAGATTTTTTGATGGAATACCAAAACCTGTAACATGGTATTCCATTAAATACATCAGTTTATTTCTTAAAATTCTAGCCCTACTAACAAATACTTAACTAATTCAATCTTATTGTCCCTTCTTTTTCCCGTTTTCTCGAGATCCATTCTCTGATTGTTTGAAAAATGCAGCAGTATTTTGATCATTCTCCCAAATGCTTAATAATCCCTCAGAGAGGTCAGAAATGGGTAGATCTTGTTAGACATTTTTGGCCAACAGTCTCTGCAAGTGTCTCGATTTATTTGACAACCCTTGGTGCGTGTGATACTTTTATAATCCTCCCAAGCTTCACTTCTGTTGTTTATTTAGTGTTGCACACCTTGGGGTATAAACAAATCTCATAACTCACTGACATCCATACATTGTTCTATACTTGTATATCATAGTGAGACCTGGGTTTGCATTGCATTACTGTCTTCCAGTCCCTGTCTGATGGAGTCTTGGGACACAAACTCTGGGGAAAGGGTTGTGCATCTCATGTTTAACACATCTACTGGATGGATGGGTAACAGTGATATCACCAGTGATCCAGTGATGCCCTCTGTGGTCCCCTGCATTGGTTACTGGGTGGCTTCTTAATGGGGAAAACATTCTGATTGCTATTAAAGATGGCCTCTCATGGGTCTGCCAAAGCATCAGAATTTTCCCCACCACCCCACCATAAACATGTGATCCCAGAATAGATTTCCATTCCCCTCCAGGTGAAACATGCCCCTCCATACTGGGAAAGGGGGGTGTAATGAAGGTCGATGGTGAGGACCAGAGCAAGACAGACACATGCTCATGTCCTGATGGCCATTGGCCACATGGGAGACAGTGGAAGTAAACGCAAGCAGATCAGGGGAAATGGGAAATAAACAAAAAATGCCATTAGTATTTATAGTCACACTCCAGGTATAATTTGTCACAGAGTGTAAGCAGCCACTGCATAGTTTGATGTGGACGTGGCTATAACTTTCAAAAGGATTTTCTGTATACTGTATTGGTTCTGTCTAACAAAATTAGCTTGAATTCATGGTTTACCACTTTAAATCATATGTGCCCTAAAAATCCAACTATTTTTAAATATTATACACTCCACCAGTAACAGCTACCCTCGTTCCATCCAGAAGTCTGTTTTAATACTGATAAACTGTGTGTCTCTATTCCCGCCAGTGTGACTTCATGTGTTGGATGTAGGAAGAGAGTGATGCAAATAATAACTGTACTTCAGTTTAATTCTGAACCCTTTCATTATGCATGGGATGTGATGTGAGGAAGTGTGTGTGTATGTGCATGCATGTGTGTGATGAGGAACTGTGTGTGTGTGTGTGTGTGTTGGAGGGGTGATTCTGTGGGTTGTAATATTATGAACTATTTGAATGTGTGGGGTGCAATATGATGCACCTTTTGAGACTGTGTGGGTTGTGATATAAAGAACCCTTTTGGTGTGTGGGGTGTAGTATGAGAACTCCTGTGGGGTGTGTCGGTTGCAATATGAGGAACCCTTTAAGTGGGTGGGTTCCAGTATGAAAAATCTTTTGGGGGTGTTGGTGCAATATGTGGAACTCTTTGAGGGCACGTGGCATGTAAACTGTGGGTAGTGTGGGCTGTGATATGAGAAACTCCTTGAGTATGTCATGACCCCCTTATAACCCAGCCGTAATGTAGGCTTCTGCAGGCTATAGGTTTATGACTAATCATTCAATATCTGGTGTTTTCAAGAAAACTGATTATACAACCTCTACAAAAATGAAATAGGCACGGGGCTTCGGCTTGATCCGTCATTTTGTTTTTTAAATTTAGTTTCCATTTCTTTCTGCCATTTGCAACATCAGGGCAACACTACCACCTCCTCCAAACCAAAAATATATCTTTCAGTGTATCTACCTGTCCCAAACATATCTTCCATTGTGGTAACTACCACACAACCCCTGTGGTTTCAACTACAGTTGAGGGTGAGCAACTCAGTCTCCAGCCTACAAGGTGATCCACCAGTGAAGACAACCCTTACACTCGACTGCCCCCTTCTATGTCCCCTTGTGGCTGTATATGGAGAAGTCCAGCATCAGTGAGTCTCTGCTGTGGCTGACCCTGTTGTTTCAATCCCTGATGGTCCATAGGGATTTATTTGCATCTGGAGATTGGGAGCTGAGACTGCCTAAATGTTACTTAACATTTCTTTGAGAGCAAACCTCCACTTCCTGGATTGCACCAGTCTCAGGGAAGGGGGGATGCTCCCCCTCTCAGGGATGATGACACTCTATGTGTTACAGTATGTACTCTAGCTACTCTATAGAGCAGCTTTTTACATCTTCGCTACATGTCTTATCAATTACACAACAGTTACAAATTTATATATCAAGATAATTCAAAGGCAGTCATTGTTGGAACTAGCCAACTCTTGTTTCTTTACTGAGGACTCCAGAACTGGGCACAGTATTACAGATGTGGCCTCACCAGCGATCTGTAGAGAGGTAGTATCACCTCTGCTCTCCTGCTCTGGAACACCTAGTACACCCCAACATTTGGGTTCCCTGCTGTAGGCCTTGTTACATTGGCTAGATTGTTTTAGGGAGTCATTTTTGATGACTCCCAGGTCCCTTTCCTTAGAGATAGTAGTAGTAGTTCATTTTATACGATTAATCTTTTTAAAATGATTATCACAATGTACAAAAAGAGAAACATGAAAGACAATACAATACATCAAATCACACATAAATGACATAAGTAAAAAGACATACGTAAACATATAAAACGGGGCCAGCCTTAATGATAATAAAGTGCAGGAAGCAATTACAGGATCAGTCATTAAGCTGTTTTCAAAACATTCAATTATTCATGCGCTTTTAATTTAGATAGCCTCTTCCTCCCTATTTTCCTTTAGAGATATATGATCTTTCCTACATTATAAATAATAAAAGAATCCTCGGTGATGAATCTGTCTCACTGGAGGTAGCTATAAGAGTTATAATTGGTGCTAACCAGTGAGTTCTAATTTTATTGTACCAAGAATATTTTAAGAGAACATGTACTAAGTCTTCTCTTTCACCTGCATTGCAATTACATAGTGTATCTTTACTGTCCTTTAATTTTTTTGTATAGAGCAGTTTTAATGTTTGATTCAAAAAGTTCAAATCTAAACCTTGTAAAATTATTACGAACTAATGGATCCTCCAGAACATCCTAATAGAATCTAAACTCATGCGTGACCACATTCTGTGAGTACCACTTGGCATAGTTTGAGGCATCACTACAGGCCAGATCGATTTCTCTGAAATACTGTATAATTTTCTTTTTAACATAAAATTTGTATTGTTCGCATATGACAATACCATTTTGTCTATAAGATATGAGAAAGGAGAGCATATATTTCTCAAGGAGTCTAGTTAGGTGTTGAAACCAGGCTGAGTTTTTTGAACCCCTGTTTTTTCAAACTTCTTTTTCCAAAAGGCATTTCCTTACCCATCTCTCATCCGGAAACCTCAGTACTCTGATCCAATAATTAATGATCCTCATGACAGCCAAGGCTTGTAGCCTTGACAGGCCCAATTCAGTCCTTATAAACTAAGCTGGGGTTGATTTTTGGCAAGCCATCATATTCTGTAACAATTTAATAGCTGTTTTTTCTAAATGATCTGTATGGCACAATCCCCATATGTCAATACCATAGAGGGATTGGGTGTTAAATTTTGCTTGGATGGCCTGAAGAAGTGGTCTAAGGGAATGACCACCATAGGCCTAATTAAATCTTGCCAGGGCCCCTATAGTTATTTTTGTTTTAGAAAGTGTATGTTCAATATGGTGTTTCCATAGGCCATTATTTGAATAAATAACTCCCCGATACAAATAGTTAAGTTACTGTTTCCATTTTGTTACCACAAAGACTCCAAGAGCATTTTGTTTTCCTGGCACTGATAACCAAGGTCTTAGATTTCCCCAGGTTTACCTTTAGGGGCAATAAATTTGATGTTTTACCCAGGAGATCAAGTTTTTTCTGTAAGCCTGAGACTGTAAGAGAGCATAAAACCAAACTGTCTGCATAAGCAAGAGAGGAGCAGATAGCTGTATCAGTTTTAAGGGAATCAGATTTTAAAAGCTGTAGGTCTTTAAGTAAATTGTCCAATGTAGATGCAAAATAGCATAGGTACCAAAATGCAGCCCTGCCTTATGCCTTTGTTGGTCTTTAAACTACTTGATAAAATATTTCTTGCTCTTATCTGTGCCCAAGTATTTGAGTATAGAATTCTAATACTATTAACTAGAGATGGAGAAATGTCTCGAGTTAACATTATGTCCCATAGGGTAGTTCTATTGATTGTATCAAAAGCAGAACTATAGTCTATGAATGCCAAGTAGAGCTTTTGTTTTCTAACTGTAACATACTTTTCCATCAAGTGTGACAGGATGAAACAGTTGTCCAGGGCAGAATAGGATTCTTGAAAGCCTGCTTGGGAGGGGCTAATACCCCCAGCTCTTCAATTTCGATCTTAAGTTGTGACAGTAAAACCTTTGCATAGACCTTGCCCATAACATCTAGTAAACTAAAAGGATGATACATTGAGGGATCATGCCTTGGCCCCTTTTTATAGCTAGGTACAGTTATTGAACCAACCCAGGACATTGGGATATAATTAATCAGATAGCATTAATTAAAAAAGACAAAAAGAAGATCTGCCCAGCCTTCTGCTACTCAAAGATAGACTTCCCCTGGGATTTTGTCAGGACCAGGGGCCTTATATTTTTTGAGGCTGAGTATAACTTTCATAATAACTCCTTGTTTAGAAAAAGGGCTGAAGTAATGAGTTATATCTTTAACATCCAGGTTCTTCCATGCCAGATCTAAACTTGGATCATATAATATATTGCTATAATATTCAATCCAGGTTCTCTGTTCTATTTGATGTGTAAGGTCATTGCTCCATCCCTTGTACCGTTTGGCTACTAAGAGCCAGAATGTTTTAGTATCATTATTAACAATGGCATTTAACATCCACTCCCACTGTCTGCTTTGAAATAAGAGCCCTATAATTTCTCTTACTGGTTTTTAACTCTATGGCACTAGCTGTATCAGCTTTTGTTTTAGCAGTTCTAGAAATGTATCTTAAATGTTTTTTCTGTGATTTACATTCGCTATCAAACTATCCCAAAGTTGACAGAGACAAGCACTTATTTGTTATAATCTTATACAGCTTTGTCTCAAGTTCATTAAAAAGCAGCTGTAATGTCCTATGAATTATGTAAGGATCCCGCAATGCCTGATCCCATGCATTTAGAAAAAGGGTAATTTGATTAGCAATATATTGTTCAAGAGTTACTGACCATTCTATTTTGCTTGAATATCTGGTGGGCAAGTTACTAAGAGTAGGCTACTTTGCACTCCCATCTACCATCTGCTTATGTAAGGTAACAGGAAAATTATCACTTTCTGTTCTATTGGCAATTTTAAGGTTTTCCCAGAAAATTGGGGGACCCTGCCACAAGATTAGATCTATAACAGAGGATCCATTTGCAGAAAAATAAGTCAGTGAACCCTTCCTATCCCCTAAAGTTCTACCATTTAAAGGACAGATGTAGTTTTCGTTCATCAATTTCATCAATTTATGTTCATTATAATTATATCTTAAATCGGTAGAAGCTATTTTTCCTTATCATTATGTGGGTACATATAACCAATAGTGGTATTATCCCACAAACCATCAAATAAGCCTATTCTGGAATTAAAATCCCTGACCAAAAGCAGATAGGCATTGGGAAAATTTGTCTGAGCATCTCTGATTGACTTTGTTAACTTATCCAAGATTTCATCAGCAGTCAGTCTGTTCTTTAGTGGTGGTATATAGCAGTTGAACAACAATATTTTAGACCCTTATAGGGAAAAAATAATCCCTAAGAGATTTTGCTCTGAGCTACTTTTACTATGTCCAGAGAAGATCCAGTTTTGACATAGGTCACTAATCCACCTGACCTATATCCCATCTTAACAGACTTGTAACCTGGAATTTGAATCAATGTGTACCCATTTAATGCTATGCATCTTCCTGGCAATGCCAGGTTGCTTGTAAACAAATAAAATGAAAAGAACAAATATAATCTATCCAGTCTGTATGTTGCATTTTAGCCCTTATTCCAGCAATATTCCAAGAGACCAAAAATGAGTCGGCGGTTCCCCCAGCAGTTGACACTAAGCTTGAGGTTGACATTTCAGAGCCTGTGTCCCTGCTGGGGCAACGACCGGTTTCAACTATTTCAACATCAGGTGGAGAGTGGGGTAGTCAGTAATCATAGCCAGCAATGGCCATAAACCTGTTGGTGATCGGTATTGGAAAAAAAAAACTGCTTTCAGTGTTGGACTGTACTGGCAGTGTTTCCTTAGAGTCCTTTGAATAATAAAAGAAATAGGGTGGAATGCTATCTTTTACATTTAGGTCCACCAAAAGAGACTCAAATGATCCAGCTTAAATACCTGATCCCAAACTCTGCTTGCAATTTCTGCATTCTTAAGGGTTATATCAACATGACCATCCCCTCTCAGACTCATATGTCGATGAACACCAAGGACCCCATTGCGTCCCAGCCTGATGTTTAAACAGTTTGCAAATACATTGCACAGAGCTCTAGATAGCTTTATATTCATTTCATTAAAAAGTTTCTTACATCCAAATAAACTCAAGATTACTGGAGAACTGCCATCCCCAAATGCTAAGTTCCCCTGTTTTGTTTCAACATTAGCTATTCACCCTTCAATATGTTTGGTAGTGTTTAAAATTCTTGCATCTTTATCTAGCAAGTCAGCATTTAGATTGAGACTCTGGATGCTGTGTAAGTTTCTCCAGACATAGTACAAAACCCTTTTAGTTGTAAAATGAATATCAACGCTGTCAGCAAGAATATTATCTCCAGGACAGTTTCTATTTACTGTGTGCAGATCACCACTCAATATGTCCAATTTTAATTTATCATTAAGTAAGTGGGTTATTAACTCAAGTTTGGATTCTCCCTCAATATTTTAAAAAACATAAATTTTTATAAAAGGATGTATCAAAGTTGTTGGGACATGATCCTTAGATTCCCGGCTTCCATGATCTTTTATGTTCTTAATTTCTATACATTCTTCATTGTCCTGTTTGCAGGAGACCTGTTTGTTATTTATATGAGGCTCCATGTTTATTACACCCTGTTCTTTTATATCTTTTTTCTTATTTTTCGTTTTGGTCTTTATGCAATTTCTCTTTCTAGTCCCATCCCTGGCAGTACTCCTTGTAATTTTTTTCCCTGGTGATAGGACGTCACTCACTTTATTATGATTCATAGAAGTTGACGGCAGATAAGGACCACAAGGCCCATCCAGTCTGCCCATTTCTTTTTCTACCTTATAAATGTGCCATTGGCCTTTGCTCTGTCAGTGGCCTATCTATTCACAGTCATTTGTATTGCTCCCTTATGCCTATCCCATGCCTCTTTGAAGCCCTGCACTGTATTCATAGCCACCACTTCTTGTGGTAAGCCATTCCATGCATCCACCACCCTTTCTGTGAAAAGAATTTCTCTCATTCCCCTTAATCGGCCTCCTCTAATGCCATGCTGTGTCCTCTTGTCCTGCTATTTTCTTATATTTAAACATGTTAGACTCTTTCACCTTGTTTATGCCCTTAAGATGTTTGAATGCCTCGATCATCACCTCTCTCCCTCCTTTGCTCAAGGGTATACATATTGAGCTCCGTTAATCTGTCTCATATGTCTTCTGATGCAGTCCCTGCACCATTTTGGTTGCCCTTCTCTGGACTGCCTCAATTTGGTTAATGTCCTTGTGAAGGTGTGGCCTCCAATACTGCACTGAGTACTCCAGATGGGGCCTAACCAGTGTCTTGTACAGAGGGATTAATACCTCCTCTTACGACTTGTGATACCCCTACTAATACCCCTAACACCCCTAGCCTTACCTACTGCTTTAGAGGTCTGCTTGGATGATTTTAGGTCATCAGTGATGATGATACCCAAGTCTCTTTCTTCCTTTGTGACTGCTAGCAACTCCCCTCCCAGCCTATAGGTGGCTTCAGGGTTTCTCTTCCCTATGTGCATGATTTTGCACTTCTTTGCATTAAATCCCAGTTGCCACTCTTCTGACCATTCTGCTAGTTTATCCAGATCTCTTCTCATTCTGCCCACCCCATCTGGATCATCTACTCTGTTGCAGATCTTGGTGTCATCTGCAAACAGACAAGCCTTACCCTCTAGTCCATCTGCAATGTCACTAATGAAGATGTTGAAGAGGACTGGCCCCAGGACTGATCCCTGAGGCACCCCACTTGTGACTTGCATCTCTTCTGACTGTATACCATTTACCACCACTCTCTGTTTTCTGCCGTCCAACCAGTTTGCCACCCAGTTGACCAACTTCTGACCCACCCAGACCTACCCAGCTTATTTATCAATCTTCTATGTGGAACAGTGTCAAAAGCTTTGCTGAAGTCAAGGTAAGTGACATCAACTGCTCCCCTTGGTCCACCATTCTGGTTACCCAGTCAAAGAAATCTATGAGATTAGTTTGACAGGACCTTCCTTTGTAAACCCATGCTGTCTTGGATCCTGTGCCCTATGGATTCCAGGTGTTGTACTATCCTTTCCTTAAGGAGTGCCTCCATAATCTTGCCCACTACTGAGGTAAGACTGACGGCCTGTAGTTCCCTGCCTCCTCCTGCTACCACTCTTGTGGAGCGGGATCACATGAGCCCTTCTCCAGTCTTCTGGGACCTCTCCTGTGCTCAGAGATTCACTAAACAATTCTGCTAATGGCTCTGCTAGTTCCTCCTTTAGCTCCTTAAGTACCCTGGGATGTATGCCATCAGGTCCCATTGCCTTATCCACCCTGAGCTTAGCAAGCTCTTGTAGGACCCTTTCTTTTGTGAAGGAGTAGTGCTCACCTCCCTCCCCTGTGTCCATGATGCTGAGCTGTGGGCCCTGCCCTACCTTCTCTTCAGTAAATACTGAGCAAAAGTATCTATTTAGGATAGATGCCTTTACAGGGTCCTCCTCCTCACATGCTCCCTTTTCTCCATTAAGCTTAGCAATACCCCCTCTGGACTTTCTCCTTTCGCTAATGTATCTATAGAAAGTCTTGTCACCTTCTTTTACTGTTCGTGCTAGTGTTTCCTCAGTTTGGGACTTTGCCTGCCTTACTGCCTTACCTGCTTCCCTTAGGGCAGTTTGGTATGCCTCCCTATCTTCATCCCGCTGTGTTCCTTATATTTCCTGAAGGCCAGCCTTTTGGCTCTGACCTTTCTGCTACTGTATTTGAGAACCAAAGTGGTTTCCTTCTTCTTTTGCACTTCCTTTTCTGTCTAACACAATGGGATGTTGCTTCAAGTATTGCTTCCTTAATGCTTGCCCACTTTGCCTGTACCCCCTCACCTGTGTTTCTTTTTGCCAGGCTAGCTTAACTCTGTTGGCCATCTTATCAAAGTCAGCTCCTCTGAAGTCCCATATTTTTGCCTTGGAAAGGGATGATTTAGATGTAGTAGCCAAATTGAACCATACCATGTGATGGTCACTGGCTCTCAGGTGACCTTCTACCTGGAGATCTGTGATCCCTTCCTTGTTAGTCAGTACTAGATCTAGGATAGCCCTGTCTCTTGTGGGTTGCTGTACCAGTTGTTTGAGGCCCTCCCCTGCAGGGAATCCACTATGAGTCTAGTTCTGGCAGATGTTCCTGCTGGTATTGACCAATCTGTATCCGCATGTTGAAGTCTCCCATTATCAGAACCTCCCTTTAGCTGTCATGTTTTGTATATCTTCTAACAGTAATGTGTCTATGTCTTCCTCTGGTCTGGGGGCCTGTAGACAACCCCAGTTCTTATGGCTGTCCCATTTCCTGTTTCCAGGGTGACCCACAGTTCTTCTGGCTCCTTATGTGTATTCTGAATTTCTGTAGCTTTGATATTTTCATTAACATCAGGGCCACTCCTCCCCTTTTGCACCTCTGGTCTCTTCTGAACAATACATAGCCAGGTACTGAAGTCTCCTATGTGGTTACTGGTAAACCACGTCTCACTAATTGCTACTATGTCCAGTTTAGCCTCTGACATTATTGCCTGCAGGTCTGGGATCTTATTTCCCAGGCTGTGAGCATTTGTGTACATGATTTTCCATTGGCCAGATTTTGGTGTGTTAGTTGTTGGGTGAAGTTTGGCCTTAACCCTGTGTGTCGTATGGGGAGACAAACCTTTTTTCTTACCTGGTGATGCAAATGAACGGCAAACATGCTGAATTCCTGTTTGACCACTAGCTGAGGGGGGAGGGGTGTTCTTCCCATTCGACGTATGGGTGCTGCACCCCCCATTTGCTAGTTTAAATATTCTGCAAAGACGTCAAACTTCTGCCCCAATGCACTGACTCCCTCTTTAGTCAGATGCAGTCCATCAAATTTAAAGAACTTTCGCTCCCAGTACTGTTGCCAGTTCCCTACAAATCTGTGTCCTTTTTCCTGGCACCAGCCCTTGAGCCACGTGTTTAGCTCCCCTATCTCCCCTTCTCTGACCTTCAGTCTTCTCTCTTTTTTTTAACGTGTTTCTCCCTATTATTCTTTACGGCTAATGCAGGATTACCCTTTTTTGTCTTATTATTTACCATATGGATCTCTTTATGTGAGGCCACAGGCACATCTGGGGGAAAGATTATTGTGGAAAAGTCAGGTCTGGCATCCTCATTTGGGCTACCTGATAATTCAATTTCCTCTATGGGAATGGAGGATGATTCCCTAGGTGGATGAATTTCTTTTGGAAACCTAAGGACATCATCCAACCTTGCACCATTTATTGCGATGTATTCTTTTAGGGATTCAGTTTCATTTCTATTAATAATCAGTTGTTTGTATAACATTAAATTAGCTACATGCTGATTTTTAACATCTTAATGATGTCTTCACTTAAAACTTAGGGAATATATACTAATGTATTACCACTGGATCTATCACCTAACGTAGAGTTACTTATCTCCAAATCATGGGAATAATGGGATAGAGTTTCCTTGTTAGTGTACAAACTACTCCTGTGGTTTGGGTGAAAAAGAGGGTAATTGATTTACAGCAGTGTTTTTCTGTGAGGCATCCAGCTGCTTCAGACTTTTTTTCATTTCAATTTTTATTTATAAATAGCGCTATTCTAAAACCATAGCGCTAGTACATAATCATAAAAACACATACAACAACTACACTTATCAGGTAAAACATCTGCAGTTGATCAAATTGCATCAGGAAAGGCAAGATTGAACAAATAAGTCTTTAGTGCAGACTTAAAACTCTCCACCGTCAGGCATTCTCAAATCCAATGAGGTAGAGAATTCCACAGGGACAGGGCCACAGATTCAAACACTCGGGCCCCAGATGACTTTAAACAGATCCTGGAACTCTCCAGCAATCCCTCATTGGTGGAATGAAGCTGCCGAGAAGGGCAATATGGATGCAGGAGAACTTGCAGGTAACTCAGTCCCTGTCCATGTAGGGCCTTGTAGGTCAGTAAACTGACCTTAAAGGTGATCCGCCACTGAACAGGCAGCCAGTGCAGATCACGCAGCATAGGCATGACATGACAGCTACATAGCTGCCCAGTCAAAAGCCTTGCTGCAGCGTTCTGCACCAGCTGCAAGCAGCAGATAGCAACCCCAGGTAATCCTAGGTACAGGGCGTTACAGTAATCAAGGCGGGAAGTCACAAAGGCATGAACCAACACTGGTAGGTCTTCGTGTGGAACAAGGTGCTTGATCTGGGCTACATTC
Organism: Neoceratodus forsteri; assembly: GCA_016271365.2. Lineage (NCBI taxonomy): Eukaryota > Metazoa > Chordata > Ceratodontiformes > Ceratodontidae > Neoceratodus > Neoceratodus forsteri. The sequence continues at coordinate 437,218,466 of CM028129.1, read as the reverse complement.
CTTAGATGGAAAAAGGCAGTTTTGACAAAGGATGACATCTGATGCTTAAGCATCAATCCATCATCAAGAATCACACCCAGATCCCGCACCTGTTCAGAGGTCATCAGCTGGCAACCACCGAGCCAAATACCCAAGGCCTGTCCCTTTGACGGCCCCTCTACACCACATCCTGGGTCCACTACCGACACCTCAGTCTTATCTGGGTTCAATCTTAGCCAACTGACACTCATCCAGGCCTCAATTTCTGAAAGGCAGTTGTTAAAACACGATAACCCCCGGCTGGGCACAAAGGACAGGTAGAGTTGAGTGTCATCTGCATAACAGTGGAAACTCAGCCCATACCACCTTACAATGTCTCCCAATGGCAGCATATACACTGCGAACAACATGGGTACCATCCAGTTTATTCAACATTTCTCTGAGAGAGGAATTTCCTTTTAATTTCAATCTTATGTTGGATGTGGCTGTTTTTAACTCATTGGAGCCATTATCCAAACTCTCAGACAGGGTATCAGAAGCTACCTTCTTGTCCTCTTTAAGAGAAGGCTGGCAAAGCTGAGGCAGCTGGTTATGTGAGCAGATAGACTCATTTAGTTCCCGCCCTATGAGTTCATCATCATATGAAACAGGGCTATTATTTATTAAAGCATTGCCTATTGGAGCTGGTGAGTTTATAACAGGAACATCAATCATTTTTTGCTCATCTACCTCATTATCTATCCTTAGGCTGCTATAATTATTACTAATCAATCTAACAGACTCAGGTAAAGAAAGTTTTGGAGTAGAAGTAGAGGTGATAGTAGAGACTGAATTTCTATAAGCCACTAAAGGAGTCAGATTGGATCCCTTATTTAGTTCTTTAGGACACATTTCTGTTAGTGTTGATTGCTTAAGCTTTTATTGTGTTTTCCTAGGCTTCCTGGAAGCTGATGTTTTTTCCCTTTCAGCACTTTCGATACTTTCAACATTTTGTTTCATGCTGCCTTTTTCTGCTCTGATTTTAGATTTAGTCTTACTAATCTTTTTATCTTTCTTGATTATATTACCACAGAGTACCCTATTTTCAACATTTTCTGTTATTAATTCTATTGGGGTTTCTACATCCATTTGCCCTATCTCACTTATAGAAGTGTTGTTCTGGCTTCTTGTGACTGCCATTATGTACTACAAAATGAATACCTATAAGGAAAACCAAATATCAGCAACTAGCAATAATTAGCAGTAATGTAAATCACTCTTGGACTCTTTACTTCTCCCCTGTCCTGCCAAAAACAGTCATGAAAAAATTCCCTCGCTAAAACAGACAAATTTTACCTATCAAACAATACAAACCATTAAAGGCACTTGTATGGTACCAACATTCATAAAATCTACAGACATTAGTAATTAATAATTAGGAAAAAAGAATACTTTAAATAAATATATATAAAAAGAAAAAAGAATGTATTAAAAACTCAGGGAATTCTCTGAAGTCATTGATATGTTAGTACGTTTGTACATCAGTACCTGATGAGCAGATGATAACAGCCCTAAAAGATGTGGCAAAATTATTTTACTACAGTTCTTCACATAGTCGCCATTGTTCTCCAACAGTACACGCACTAACACCTTTTACAAGCAGCCTTCTATGCCCTCCTGCGAATCCACAAGCTCACAAGAATCCACCAATCCAGCAGTCATAAGTTTCATGAGATCATAGAACCATGGTCCATGGCCCAAAAACCAAGTTTTACACTTGAGACCTTAAAGCATGGTTCAAAAAAGCTCCAAACAAGTTCTAACTCCTAGCTGAATCAGTCTCCAATAGGGCCCCTAAATAAATTTCGGTTCCACTTCAAAAGACCACAAAACGGGACCTTCTCTGCTAGATGCCAAATTATCTAGGCAAAACAAAAAGCAATGTCTTAACTGAGAGCCCCTTAAACCGTGTGCTTAGTACTTAATCAAAAAAACAATTAAAGGCACTTTTAAACAACTCAAGCAGCACTACTGCTTTAAAACAGAAAGAAAATATGTCATATCATACAGCCCATAACAATTCTTATTTCTTACTCAAATTCTTATCTTCTGCTCTTGAGAAAAAGGGCATTACACATATAACAGCCAGCTAAACTGGTTAAACAGCAGGTAGGACTGAAATTACTATCAGCAAAGCCATCAATCAAAAAAGAGTCTGTTATGTATCAGATATAAATTAAACTCACTCGCAGTGAAGTAATTCACAAGAAAAAGGCTGAAATAAACCAAGCCCAGACCGAGGAGAAGCCAGCAGTTCAATTCAGCTCAGTACCTCAGCAATTCAGCAAAAAAGGGAGCAAATACTCTTAAATGCTCATACACGAGTACACCCAGCGGATATCTTCTGCAAGCGAATGGCGCATCTACTAGACTAGAGAACACCAGCGCATGCGTTTTAAGGTTTCTAGTCAGATAGTCATGTGACCATGAGTGAAAATGCCCACGAAAATATAATTTTTTTAAAAATTAAAACACTACACAAAAAAGACTGCACAGAGGATATATACACACTATCTCACCCAAAATATAATGGTTATAAAAAACACAAACAGCAAACAACAAAATACACTTGGACACCAATCTAAAACAAAAGGAAACACATCCCCAACTGGCTGAATCAGTCAGTGTAAAAATAAAAAAAATAAAAAAGTAAGAAACTTTAAAATACATATAAGTACATAACTTTCCTTCATTTTTAAATGTCTTTGAGAGGGGACTGAAATGCAATTACTTCGGGTGAGAACACTCGCCGAACTGGGCTTCTTTCCAAGTGACTGAACCCCCCTCAAGATTTTCTCCTCAGTCTCCTTGCTGTTGGCTTCGCCAGTGCCCAAACTCCAAACAGATAAAACAGAAAAGGGAGAGTGGCAGGAAAAGGAGACCAGAAAACTAGCTGCACAAGTAAATCTGGAAAGGCTGCTCACTTAGACAGGTATGAGTCCCAGAGCCTTTGTTCTAGGCAATGCTAGCATACCTTTTCAGGAAAAATAAAATGCATTGCCCAACTCCTGCAAGTCTGTACTCCTCCACAGTACAGCAGCGTATAGCGACTCCACCTCTCACAGCAATCGTAAAGTGGGTAGTGTCCAGCATAACCCCATTCAACTAATATTCTGTCCTGTCATTCTTGTTTCCTATGTGCATCACTTTGCGCTTTTTGGTGTTGAATTTCAATGCCGAGAAATGTTTTTTTTTGTAATAAATGTGACTCTCATGAAAGGTGCTTGATTGACAGCACTGAAGACTGAATCATTCACACAAAGCTCCACCAATGCATCTCAGCCCTGTCACGGAGTACTGCCTTGTGGATGAGAAGATAGTTCAGGCATCATGTCCACTCAGTCCATGGCCCATGTAAGACTGGCAACCAGTAAAGGGTAAATATCATAAATTATACTATGGCACTTTTAAAACTAAAAAGCTGATTGGCTGACTAGGTCTTTTGTCCATGAGTAAATCCCAGCATAACTCATTGGTAAATATATGCAGCAAATCCTATGAGGCAAGACCGCTAGTTTGTGCTAGGGAATGGACAGTGTATTTAATCGTTTTACAGAATTGAGCACATTTGTGTTGTGAGTGTGTTGGAGCCCTGCCCTTTCCAAACCGGAAGCAGGAAGGAGAAGCCAGTAGTTCGCAAGCACAGAGAGTGAACTACTGCCTTAGTTTTTGGTGCACATTTTTATTTTTAAGTGGACAAAGACATCTGACATTCGATCCAGGGTCACGCATGAGTGGCCTTCGCTCGCACAAAGCAGTGGGCTGATATTTTGCACATTGCAGGCTAGAGCTGCAAGTCCCTGACCTCAGGTGTATTTTCAGGTCAGATTCAGTGATTTAAGCAAGCCCTGCTGTGAGCAGGGCAAGCCGAGCGAGGCGCACATGACATCGCACGCATCGTAGCGCATGTCAGCTGTGTCCACTGGGAATGAAGGGACAAAGGGCCTAATGTTACACATCTACAGAGTTGTAAGTAAAATCAACCCCTATCATATCTAGGCAGTATTGAGATCCAGGAAATTGTGTGTAGTCCCTCTCAGTTGTTAAATATTGCAGGCAAGAGCTGAGTCACTGAACACTGTTTGGGGTTATCAAGGCTAAACTATAGCAGCAAACATGGAGGAGGGCCTTCTTGAGTGTAGAAAATGTAATATGTTTATTAGGGGAGTCCCAGACATAGAATTTGTGTGTGACAAATGCATGCTTAATTCCACCTTACAGCAGGAGATGCTAATAACCCAACATAGACTTAACACTCAAGCAGACATAGGAATACTGGAACAATATACTGATCAGGTAGCTGAAGGAATAGCAACACCCCAGTCACTAAATGCAAAACAAAGCAGCTTAAAGAAAATGGAAAAAGAAGATCGATACATCTCCCTACAAAATCAGGAGCACAAAGCAGCCAGTTGGTCCCTAGTCCAACTCAACCCCAGAAAAAGAAAAGGGGGACAGATTTATAATAGTGTGCATATCAAGCTCTCACATAGCTGTGGGTTACTGACCCCAGATTCTGGGAACAAGCTAACTAGAGAGGAAACTCGGGATGAGGCAAACTCAGATGCTGCACAGAAAAGGCACGAGCACCCCTTGGAATATCATGCTAGCAAAACTGAGTCAGTAATGGGGTTAAAGGGTGTTACTCCAAAAGACATCACAGGAGGGGAAAATCAAATAAAATGCAAAGAAATACTGGTTATAGGTGATTCTATAATCAGAGGAATAGATACTGCAATCTGCAAAGGTAGAAATAACCAAACAACCGTAAGCATGCTCCTCAGAGCCAAGATGATTGATATTAAAATAGAGGATAATGGCTGGGGATCAGGTGATAACCATGCTGTAATCACCTTGAGTGGTTGCTAGGGCAACATGGTAAACCTCGAGAGCGCAGCTTGAGAGGTTTACTGTAGCCCTAGCAACCACGAGAGGTGATTTCAGTGTGGCTGTCACCCAATCACCAGCCATCATCTTTTATAGTGTATGGTCAAAAAAAAACACTGTTTGCATTCTATGTGTGAGAATTATGGAACTCTGGTGCATTCTTTACTGTTATGCCACTGTTTGGAAGTTCCGAAGTGTGGTTAACAACTTTTAAAATTCTAAACAGTGCATAACAAAGCTGTGTAACTGCTGATTATGGTGGTTAATAGGCACTTACCATACATTATAACATGTTAACTGGCCTGGTAGGAAACTTAGAAAAGCCATCGGTGATACTTCATGCAGGAGTAAACAACGTAACTAAATGTAAAACTGGAGATATATTCAGTGACTTAGAATCAGTGGCAGTCGAGGCTGAACAGAAAGGAGGGGAGATTATTATTTCTGGCATCCTTCCAACCTACAACTATCATAGAACTAAAATGAATGATGATAATACAATAAATAACAGGATGAGAGATATGTGTAAACAATGGAAATACACCTTTTTGAACAATGGCGAAATTTTTAAGGATAGAAACCTATTTAGACCAGATGGGTTGCATTTAAACAAAATGGGGACAAGGATTCTGGCCAAATGGTTTAATGAGGCAATAGCTAGAAATTTAAACTTGTAAGGGGTCAAAGGGGGATAAAGGGCCTCCAAATAGGGAAAACACATCCTGCAGTCCAGATGCCCCTGAATGTAAATCAAAATGGAAGGGCCTTTTCATCAATGCTAGAAGCCTGGCAAACAAAATGGATGAAGTTAGATTATTATTAAAAACAAATGAGGTGCAAATATGCACAGTGACTGAGACATGGTGGGATAGGTCAGAAACATGGAATCCAAACACTGAAGGTTACAACCTATACACAAATTCAAGGGAATATAGGAAGGGTCGAAGGCGTAGCCATTTACATACAAGACACTATTCAGTCACAGGAAATTCAAAAAGAAAGCCAAAATTTGGAACATATTTAGTTAAAACTGTGTCCAAAAACAAACCCCAAATTATTTTAGGTGTAATATATAGACCCCCATCTATAACAAAAGAAGATGGTTGTTTGTTACTGCAACACTTGCAGGAATTAAACCGCTCTGACAGGCTATTGATCATGGGTGAGCTCAATTTGCTAGGTATAGACTGGACTATGTTAAGACAATTAAATGGCACAGAAAATAGTTATATAGAAACATTTGACAATATAGGTTTAGAACAGAGGGAAGTGGAAGCAATAAGGGGATCAAACACCCTTGATCTGATCCTAACAAATTTGGGAGACTCATTACTAAACTATGCTACAGCACCCCCCTTGGGCAATAGTGACCATCCAGTGGAACAGTTTGAGTTGCAAGAAACACTTTCAATACAGCTGGGCACAACTAAGGTCCTAAATTTCAACAAGGTGAATTTCCCTGAACTAAAGAATATCATGGGCAAATGGAATAGGGCTAAGAAGTTTCAGAATAAGACAATTCATGAGAAATGAAGCATCCTCTGCAAAAAATTGAACAAGAGCCCTATAGACACATACCTGTGAAATTAAAATACAGCAGCCAGGAGAGAACACCAAACTGGATGACTTCAAAAATTAGGGGTTTAATCAAAAAGAAAAGAAAGATCTACCAAAAAAAGCAAGGGCAGATGGAACGAACAAGGGCATATGGTTTATAAGAAATTGAACATAACAGTGAAAACAGAGTCAAAAAAGCTAAATCAGTTTTTGCATTAAAATTAGCCAATAAATCAAAAGATAATTATAAAGCATTTTATGCTCATATAAATAAAACAAAACAAGCAAATAATTATGTAGGCCCTCTTATAAATCAGGAAGGAGAGACTATATCAGACCTAAACAAAAAAGCTGATATGCAAAATGAGTACTTCACTTCAGTTTTTGGCCCTAAAATACCTATCGTTCTGATTAGGAAAACATGGCTCCTCAAATGCTTATACAACTTCAGGATGTAGAAAATAGATTAAAACTAAACCCAAACAAATCTCCAGGACCAGATGGTATGCATCCAAACATTATCAAGACACTTTGTACAGAATTGGACCCACCTGTAACCCACATTTTCCAGGAATCTGTAGATAAGGGAGAGGTAGTAGATGCCTGGAGGACAGCAACAGTTATACCACTACACAAGAAGGGATCTAGGGCAGTTTTGGCAAATTATCATCCCTTTAGCTTGATGTCCATATTGTCCAAAATACTAGAGGACACCCTCGAAGACCACATCACAAATCATTTAACACAGGAAAAATTAATAGATGAAATTCAACACGGGTTTACAAAGGGGAGATCTTGTCAAACAAACATGTTTTAATTTTATGACAAGGTAAATAAAGCCCTAGATCAGGGAACTCCAGTGGACATGGCCTTTTTGGATTTCTCAAAGGTCTTTGATAAGTTGCCTCACGCAGAACTGTTAATTACACTTCAGGAAATGGGGATACACCATAACTTGATATCACGGGTAAATTCTTGGCTTTCAAATAGGAAACAAACAGTATGCATCAAGGGAACCTTTTCAGAGTGGAGGGAGGTGACGAGTGGAGTTCCCAAGGGGTCAGTTCTGGGCCCCTGTTTGTTCAATATATATGTCTTCTCCATACAGCATGGTCACGAGAAAATTTGGGTGACAAAGTTTGCAGACAACTGCAGACTGGGGGCCATGGTTAGAAATCGGGACGATGTAGCTGCACTCCAATAAGCTCTCAACTCAATACAAGCCTGGACAAAAAAATTGAAACCACCATTAAACCAGGATAAATGCATGATTATGCACATGGGAAAGAGAAATCATAACTATAATTACACTTTGAATGGAACAGTCCTGGGTGCTACTAGAGAAAAAAGGGATCTAGGAATTATGATCACACAGGATCTCTCCTTTAAAACGCATTGTAGAAACATAGCCCAGAAAGGAAATAAGATCTTAAACTGCATATTAAGACATATTGAGAGCAGAAAAAGGGAGGTATTGGTTCCCTTATACTCATCCCTGGTGCATCCCATCCTTGAATATGAAACCCAAGTCTGGTCCCCATATAAAAAGGGTGAAATTCAGATGATAGAGAAAATACAAAGAAGAGCTACTAGAAGCATAGAAGGGCTAAAGACTAAGACTTACCAACAGAGGTTGATGGAGTTGAACATGTACACCCTAGAGTATGGGAGACTGAAGGGGGATATGTGTCTAGTCTATAGAGCATGGGAAAAAGATGAACTATGGGACCTCCTGGCATTACAATGAAAAAACAAATCTTATGAGACCAGGGCACACCCTCTGCTACTTGAAGACAGCAGATGCAAATCAGTGGGCAGATCCAAATGGTTCAACCAAAGGTTATGACCGCTTGGAATATACTACCACTAGAGGTGGTTGGTAGCAAGAAATTAGATAATTTTAAATTAAATCTAGACAGACACTATGGAAAGAGAACATTTGATTCTTAAAGATTTAAACAAGTGAGCACTATGGATGAAAGTCTGAATAAAGCTCTGTATTACCTATGTAAAGACCCAGTCAGCCACCTCTGCAATCAGCAAATGAAAAATTATTCTGACCCCCAAAACAAAAACACAAATTCTGCCATATTAATTACCCGGTGAAGCATGATACAAAAAGTGTGACTTTGAAACATGGAATCAGTTTTAAAGTAACAGCCCCACCAGTCCCCAAATCCACTTTAAATACCAGAAAACCTTTTTTTCACTAAAATGCATGTGGTACAGTTGAACATCTGCAAATAATATGATCTACCTCCAAAACCGAAGTTATTCTTGATATGCGCTAGTTGCAAGTGGGCGACTTCCGAAACGGCAACCCACTTGCGGCACACACCCACTGGGCGAGGGAGTAAGGAGGGTCACCGGATGGGGGGGTTTAAGAATGGTGATGGGATGTCGCTATACATACACATGTGTGGGGGGGGACCAAGCACACTGAGGGAGGGGCAGGAGGGTTTGTGAGGGGTGGTGCAGCGGTGAGCTGCCAAGCTGGCTCCATGGTGTGGTGTGTGGGTGCTGGCCTGGGGTGGCTAGGATGCAGCATTCAGGCCCAAGCGCAGGTATGTTTTGTTGTGCCTGGCCTGAGTATTTATTTATTCATTTTTTACACTGTTGCACCCCCCCCCCCGACATGCACTCCCCCTGAAGTTGAGAATCTAATAGTAGGGGTGGGGGCACAGCCCCCCACATGACAGTAAAATTTAGTGTTCTTGCACCATTTTCTTTGTCACCAGGGGTGTACATCACTGAAATTTAATTTCAACGATGTATACTCACCATAATGATGTTCGCAGCCCTTATGATATAGAACCGAAACCGAATACAGGCCTAATTCAGACAACGGCTTTCTTTCTCAACTCCGTACTGCATTAGCAATGAGATCATCACCTGCCAGCTCCTCTCACGCATGTGCCCACCAGCTTCTGTTCTGATCAGTGCTGGCTCCTATAACATTGACTTCCTTCTACCTCCATTTTGGTAACACCAGCTCCTCCAAACCAGTATAGAACTCCCATGGTATCCCAGTCCCTTACAAAAACTGAAAATCACACACACAAAAAAATCGGCTCCCAGTTGAGCTGCAGGAACACCGCTGCTCACTTGCTCTCCATTGCCATACACTCAATCTGTCACTTGTCCAGCTCATTGTCTCAGCTGCCACGCTTCTTGTCTCTTGCTCTGTTCATGTTGGGGAGAAAAAAACATACCTTTCTAGCAAGCAAGATCATTGGTTGACTTTCACCTCCACACCATGGGATCTTTCCTTCACACTTACTATACATGCCCTGATGCTGCCCTGTCTCCTTAGCAACAAAGGACTATTTTTTTCTGGCAGAGCAATAAAATCAATAAAATTAATTTAAAATACAAAATACTCTTTTCCTTTTTTTTTTGTCACTTAAAAAAGGAGGACATTATATAATCGCAATAAACCACTCCAGGGCATGGGCTGTGCTGGGATTTACCCATTTCTGGTGTGGATTTGATCAAAACACACCAGGCATGGATAAATCCCTACATAGCCCACACCCTGTTGTGGTTTATTGCTTAACTAATCCTGGCTCCATACCTAGCTGTTGGAATCTGGAGCAGATTAGCTGAGTAGTGTTATTACTCCAGTTTTCAAGTTGTGTTTTTATGAGCCATAGCTACAATGGATTGCTAAATTTCACTGTGTGGTAGCACATCTCTGTGCTACTTAGTAGGATGTGCCATACAAAGTCAGAACATGGTGAACCGTGTGGCAGACTCGATGGACCAAGGGTCTTTTTCTGCCTATAAAATTCTATATTTCTATGTAAGTGCCAATCACTAATGAACTGTAATCACTACAGCTCATTTCACATAGGCCACTGAACAGCCAGCAGATTGCAATGGCTTTTAGAGCAAGAATAGCACATAAACTTTAGCAGTGACAGTTTTCAAATGTGTGGTTCACCCCCCATAGACACACATACTGTAGTTTATTGGGGGGTGGGAGTGAAACCGCTGGCTCTGCCCTGCCCAGACATACACACATATACAAAGACTGTATGATGGGAATGGTGCACCTTAGGTAGGAGGGGTGACCACACTAGCAAGCCTGTTTGACTACCATTGCCTTCCCCAAATCATGGACTGTGGGTCAGAAGGGGAACACAACCTATAAATATTTGTATTTGGGGGCAGGTGGGTGAGTCTGGGGAGACGGTGTTGCTGCAATGAAAATTGGGCTACCCCTCAGTCTTGGGCTGTGGACAAATGTCCCATTTGTTCTACTACTAACCCAACAATGGTGGCTTTTAGACATGTAATTGATCGTTTTTTCTGCTGGAACCTTAGAAGTCTAGAGAAACAATTTTCCTGTAGACAGTCCCATTTCCCTGAAAAATACACGATGGAATCCCTGTAGATCTTGGTGTCATGAAGTCACTTTCAGGAGACATTGGTCTCATGGGGTTATTTAAAACTTAATCAAATGGGCAACTTCAATGCCTTGTCAAGGCACTTCCAGCAGCTGAGACATAACTTTTGCTTCTAAGGTATTTCAACTTAGTTCAAAATCCACAAATATTCACACTTCCAAATAACCTCTTAGAAAGCCAGTAAGAAACAAACAAAATATGCCCAGCCAGTTCAACTAGGTCAATTTATTTAAGTTGGATAGTCCACATGATATGCAGTGTCTCATTTTCACTGAAGTCCTGCTTCAATCTTGTTTCACAACTGGGAGGGACTGAAGCACAGGGAGGTTAGTGATTTGCTGAAGGTTGCAAAGTGAGTAGATGGATCTTTTGGGGTATTTGAACCCAGATGTCCTGTTTGGTCCTCGTGTCTGCAGATTTTCCAAGCTCTTCTTTAGCCAACTTCTAGTCCACTGCCACCAGGTAAGTCCTACCCAGGACCTCCTTGCAAATGAGCTTTGCTCAACTGAGCTTTCCTGGTAAAACAAATATATAAATAAAAACCTGCAACCCATTACTAATCCACCAAAGGCTTACCTGCCCCCCCAGCTTCCCGACCAAGACACAGAATCTGGTGATGGAGGAGGAGGTGCCCTCAGCACATAGCAGTGTAATACACACGGAACACAACCTTCCCTTTGTTCATGTTTTTTTCTCTTTCCCAAGCAGAATCCTTATTCCCTGCCCATCCACACAACTTTCAACTGCTTACTGCAATTGCCAGCACTGCACTGCCTAAAGCACCATGGGGTAGTGTTGTAATGGAAGCTCTACCCAAACCCACCCCACCCAGGTGACATCATATGGGGTGCTTGATCCTTTCTCCTAGCCATTGTGTCATTCAAAGTTAGAGATCAGAACTGGGATTTATGGTGTGGCAAGCAACGTCCCAGGTGTTATTTTTTATGTTGAAAGCATTAAATAGCTGCAGTACTTTGACGTTGGTCTGGCCAATCAGCACACCACTTATTATAGATGGTGTTGAGAAAAAGTTCATAATTAAAGCTAAGTGCACAGTTTTAGAGACATGAAATCTCCTATTGTATACATGAGTCAATGTTATAAATCATGTTAGGGAAATAGATGTGTGGGTTAGAGAGTCTTCTCTCCTACGTTTAGGGTTTTAGTGTAGCCTGGGTCAGTAGTGGTAGAAATCCATCACCCCTCTTGGCTGCTTGGTGACCTAATGTGCAGTATGTGAAACAACTGGTATTATACAATGGCTGATTTACTAGCTGCAATCTGATTGGCCAGTTAGGATTAGAAGAACCCTATACTGTATGGGAGAGGGCTATTGTTAATTAAATTCAGTAGATTCCTAGTGTTATTGTACCATTGTTGTGACATCAAGAGGTTGTTGTACCCTCTTGAGTACACCACTCCAATGCTAGAACAACATGGAACAGTGACATGCGCTGCTCCAATCATTCAAACTGCATTGAATTGCATTTGTTTACCTCCGTGCACAGTAATGGATAAGCCATGTCACAGTGGACTCAGACAGACACTGTGGTCCCTGGACATAAGTAAGCTTGTTCTGACTTCATTTATTGGATCCTGGTCATAACTACGTGTAGGCTTGTTTTGATTTTATTTATTTAAAGCAGTAACTGACTCTGTGTGAGCGGGGACAGAGTGGCGCTTGACAATGAAGGAGGGCAGACTTTGTGACCGCGCAATGATGTTTTAAGAAGTTTTCTCAAGAAATGCTCAATAGCTGTTTAACTGTTGCTCATACGCTATAAAAGACAATGGATGGGCAACAGTAAATAACAGCACTGAGTACACAGCTTTTAACCTTGCATTATTCTTACATTCTGTTCTGTTTCTGCTTTTTTGTAAAAGTTTATTTGTACTCCTTTTTTAAATTTAAATGTTAGAAACTTGGTTCATCTGTATAATCACAGTGGGGCACCCAAGAGTGTGTGTTGTGTGTAATATTGCCACTTCTTGGGTGGTTCAAGACACTCAGCTTTGCCTCGTGTCTCACCACCCAAGGCATGGTGATACCCACAAGGACACACACCCTTCCATGCCCTATTGCTTAAGTGATTTCACTTGATTGAGAGGTCCTCAATACAAAGACCACTATAACTATTACCGTGTCAGTGGTTCTGTGAATCACACTCCCACCTTTGGGGCTGGAAGATTGAGTGGTTGTGGGTTCTAGCCCCACACCAGGAATCTGGGCTAGTACCCAATACTGAGACTGTAGTTCAGCACTAGGAGTGCGCTGCACTGTTGAGGGACTATCCTTATGAAGAGATCATACACCGTGGTCCCATCTGCCTATCTCTGGCAGCTGTCCTGATGGAAGTTAAAGATCCTGTGACACTTATCGTTAGAGCAAATTTTCTCTGATGTCCTGGCCAGCATCCCCCCCTTCAGTAAAACAGGTCCATATAACCCCTTCCCCCCACTTGGACACACCTAAAAATGTGTTGTCACAGTTCACTGTGCCTTCCCTGTTCAAAAATTACAAATAATCAAAACAATTGGCACTCTTGCTGGCAGTCCTACCTGAACAGCAAAAAAATGAACAGGCACTGAGATTGAACTATGCTATCATGAACTAGAGGTGATCCTTCAAAGACAGTGTGAGGCATGCTGGTGAGAAAGAGTTGGGAAACACCGTGGCACTGCCAGTGCTGTACCTACGTTGCAGATAAACAGAGGACTTCTGTCACTGGTGTTGTCAGCCTCACACCTTTCGTGAGCAAAAACAACATAAATTAGTAAGAAGATAATTATGTTAAAGGAGAGAGTATGGGGGGGAGGGCAGGCTGCTATCAATTTTATGTGGAAAACAGTAGTTTTATTCCATTTCAAACAGTGATTTCCTAATGTAATGGTGACCCATATATAAAGATGAATTCTCCAGGTTCCAGGACATGAAATTAACACGTTCAAGAAGCCATCCTGCTTAATAAAGTTCCCAGTGGTTGGCTTCCTGTATCTGTAAAATTAGATGATTGCCATTTTAAAATTTCTCTGACTGCCGCAGTATGTGTTTTGCTATGACCACGTGCAGCATGCACTCTAATCTCAAGAGAAATGTAGCATGTGCATGCCTGTCTGTATAGCAGAATGGCATACAATTAGTAGTGTAAAACTATATGGGAATTTAACCTAGTATAGACTGAAGATCTCTTCACTTAGAGTATCGTCACCAGGAATGTAACACTATTGCACTCTTTCAAACACTGGCTAGTTTATTTGTTGATTCAGCTCTTTCTTTGCTGAATCAATTATTGTAAGATCATATAGTAGAATCTACTCAAATACATAACTGTTAAAGTAAAGACACAGTTTAAGGTATAAAATGCCATGTACTAGCTACAAAATGACAAAACGTATGTTGAACACATAAAGAGATTCATTCATTCCCGAGTTAAAGGGACCCTGCAACCCTTGTGACTTCATATTAGTACTAGTTAGAAAATCATATTTCTTTTGATTGCTCACCTTCTGTAGAATTTGCTGATGCAGCTAAGTACAATCAAAAATGATCTATAGATGCGATCATACCAAAATTTGTCATGATTCGGTAGTCACTTCCCACGGCTTCGCAAGTGACTAGACTGTGTCATGGCATGTTCCCAAGTTTTAGGAAGGAAGCAATGAGAGTCCATCAAGGACTGTAAATAAAAAATGTTTTGTGTGGTAACACCAAGATGGCGGTGGACAGTCAGTTTTTTACTTTAATTAATAATTAAGGAAGTAGGTACAAAAAACAAACAAACAACAAAAAAAACCCTCCACCAGTGAATTCTACAGAAGGTGGGCAATCACAAAAATAAAGTTTTAAACCCTGGGCAGTTTCAGGCCTCAAAAGGTTGACAGTGTCCTTTTAAGCCATTTATTAGATTTTACAGGACTGCCCAACTTGAGATTCAACATCTCATTTTCATTGAGGGTGTACCTGCCTCTACAATATTTTACAGATGAAAGGGTTCAATGTGATGCCAAATTGCTTGTAAAGGTTCACACATGGGGCCCATGCTGCAGTGGTGGGATTAGAACTGGAGACCTCCTGTTCTGCAGTTTAGTGCTCTAAACATTGCCTTTCATTGCCTTTCTATTGTAAGCAGGTCTGTTGCAACCTTTGTGTACCAGCAGCTTGATATAGTCTATGTCTCTGAAAGATGATTCTGACATGCCATTGGCAGTCAAATACTGGAACTGGAGAGACAGCCATGGCATTTCTGTTATAACTATAATTATTCTCTCTTATAAAAATCTGGCTTTAAAACCTAGAGAGAGCTGGCATTGTGAGCAGGAAAGTGGGTGTGAAGCCTGCAGCAGTATAACTGCTAGTAATAATAATTACAAGTCTGAAAGAACATCATTTTGTGCAATAGACATTTCATGAAATTTATGTATTGCCTTCAATAAAAATTTGTATCCTTTTTTGTCAGTTTCATTTTTTTAAATGATCATTCTAGGAATAATATGCAATGTTGTAAGTCTGCCATGAATTCAAATAAAGGTACTATTTTCATTCTGTGGTTGACTAGGTATGCAATTCTTATTTAAACTTGTGTACTTTTGGGAGTTATTTCCAATAATGGGTTTACTGTACACTGAAAATGGGGGCAAGGGGTTGTACAAGGAATCTAACCTTCATTAAAGAGCCCCTTATGCCTTTGCATGAAACTCTGAAAAACATGACCGAGGACTTCCAAAATTTGACAGGAAAAACAATGAGGGAGTTTACATGTAGCTGACACTATACTACGCTACATAATTCTACTCTAAAAAGTTTACATGTAGCAAGTATCACAAAATTGCTATCTGGTCTTTTAGAAAAGATTTTTAAAAAACTACTTGATTTCTCACTTGTGTTTGTTCACATTGATATGGGTTTACAAGCAGTATCACATACAATGTGTTTTGAAAACCATACTTTGTTGGTATTTAGAAGAACAGTGATCACAGTTTTCTCTGCATGTCAGCAACATGTAAACCACTGACAAATGCCTCTTTACATGTAGTTGGCATTCACCACTAACAACCGTAGTTAGTGTTTTATACTAAAAAGGTGGGGGGAAAAAAAACATTAAATTGTCATTCAACTTGAAAACCTATAGTACTATAATATGACCAAGTGAGAAATTAGGCTAGGTTTAACATTTTTTACAATAAATGTTTTTGTATGTTTTACAGTGAGTACCAGTCACATGTAAACTGTAGTGTGCAGCATACTGTAGCTTTTAAAATGGAAACTAAGAATCCTACATCCTGACTGGCAGAAACTTGTTCCTACCCACTGGACTGAGACAGCACAACCAATGGGTACGAAAAAGTACCGGTACCAGTGTTGCTCAATTATTAAAATTATCAATGTGCAGCTCCTTGATGCTGCAATTCCTAATCCTGGTTTTACTTTCATTCACACTACTACCTCACTTGGTCACTTCAGCCACTAAAGTAAAGCATCTGAAGCCAATCTCTTCAAATTCAGGTCCATAATGTAAAACATTATAAAGGCTTTTCTTTTCAATTTAAACAAAAAAAAGTGGAACAAAACTGGGAGGGGATTGACGTTGACTTTTCTTTTCAATTTAAAGAACAAAAGTGGAACAAAACTGGCAGGGGTTTGATGTCAAGAGACAGTTTACACAAAAAAGCATCCCCCTCCATAGTGGCTCACACAGTACAACTCAGGATAGCACCCTGTAGTGACTGCCCTCTACAGAGTGACTATTTTACACAAAACTACTGATTTTTTAACAGTTTTAAGTTTTTATTTTTTCACTTTTTAACACAAAACCCATTTCAAAAATGCACTAAGATACACTGATTTGTTGGTTGGGCTGCCCCAACCACACTCCTAGGTGCTGAAGGCACTCGGCCTGTGGCCTCGTGACTTTCTACATCTCTGGGTGTGTGGCTGTGGCAGCACATCCAGCACCCCGCAGTGCCTTATTGCTTACATAGTGTATTGTCATCTATATGTAATCACACTCACAGTCAGATCTAATACAGCTCTTCAGGATGTGCAAGGATGAGATGACAAAGGGACATGTGATGTAATTGAAAGGAGGAAAATTAAAGGAAAATGTCAGGAAGAACTACTTCACAAAAAAAGTCACTTCTTGGAATAGACTCCTGGAGCAGGTGGTATCAACTGATGCCATAGTTCAGGCTTAGCAAGTAGTTTGAAGAAAAGGGGTGACAGAGTATTCCCGCTGAGCTGATTGGTGGGTAGAACTTGATGGACCAATGGTCTTCTTTCCAAACTAAATATGTACTGTATGTGCGTGTAAAGTATGTATATACAGTCAAGCCCACTTAATTGAATACCACTTAATAAAAAATCCTGCTTAAACGACTAGAAACCCTATACCCCGAATAATTTTCTATAGGAGCCATTATAAAAACGATCAGTTTAAAGCATTGCTAGTGCCCTTATAATCACATAATTTCCTGCCACACTTTCACGGTTGTTCTAGCCTGTTCCAGCCTATAGTTGCTTTTAGAAAGCTGTGCTTTATTTACTGCTGCCACTAAGACTTCAGCACTGAATGGCAGTTAGTCGTTAGCACCTCCCAACATGATGCACCTGCATCTAATTAGCCCATTAACACCTCTTTCCCATAAATGAGCCCTGATCCCTGCTGCACACTCAGATTGCAACTCTTTGTTGTTGTGCTAGTGCTAGTGTGCTGTCTCAAAACAATGGCTGTCACCCCAAAGAAAAGAAAGAAGCTTACCCTTGGAGTCTGTTTTCGAGCGATTTGTGGCTTCGGAATGATCACAGATGAGGAAAAGCTGCCGCAGCTAATGGTGATGGAGAGGGTGATGAGCAGCAAGACAGGGATGATGAAGAGGATGATGCTGACGAGGGAACCACAGTGCCAGCACCAACAATCAAGGAAGTGGCCCAAAGTTTTAAAATGATCTATCGCTACACAGAGCTGAATGCGAGTGGTGAAGAAGATTTCAGGGCATTTTATGACCTGGAAAATGTATGCCTTAAAGCAACTAAAGAATGGCAATGTCAATCAAAGCTGACAGATCACTTCACCATGCTCAATGAGAAATAAGCACTAAAGGGATATGCACATGAATGGAAAATTGTAACAATATTAAGGCTACAATAAAGTAGCAATACAAATGCCTTTTTAATCAAAATATAGTACTCATGTTAAAAAAAAAACACAAGCACATACTGACACAACAAATGAACTTGCACTGTATCCCCTTATGAGTCACTCCTGTCTCATGTACACACCTTATACAGTACTGTGTGAGACGTGGTTAAGTCCATAATGGCGGAAAAACAAAAAAAACAGCAGGCTCGCATAATAGAATAGCCCGTTTAATAGCATAATTGGTTCCAGTCCTGAGCATATGCTATTAAGTGGGTTTGATTGTATTTATAAAATACCCATGGTGTTTAATTAAGCAGTGATGCACAGCAGGGTGTGTGTTGTTGTGGGGTTCACCCACACCTCATGTACTGTGTTACAAGATGCAGCTGAGTGACTTAGCCATGTAACAAGTGGGAAAATCACACTGCTACACACTCCCTGCAGTGCATTATTGTGACCTTAAATGGACTCGAGGTAAAGACACAGACTTACCAATTAGTTTCCAGGATTTTCTTATTCATTTTATATTTAAGCAATAATAAATGACATGGTGGGGTATGTCCATGGATATTGTCATGCTTCAGTTTATTGTAAGGCACAAGACCTCAGGCCAAGTATCTCAAGCTCATAGTCAGAAATATTTTGGTTCAGCCTTCTCACCCTACAGGGGATATAAAAGAAAAGGTTTTCTGTGGTGGTGGTCTGGTCCCAAAATAGCGGCTGTACCATGCCAGTTTGACATTCTTTATGTCGACCGGCATTTCGCTGACAGGAATCATGTTGACCGCAAGTTGTGGTCTACATAATTCCTATAGTGTCTCAGGCTGTGCCCCCCCATCTTTTATATTCTCAATTCCAGTCAAGAATTGATTCGGGAGTGGGGGTTCAATGCATGAGACAGCAGCATGCCTCTTTGAACTTGGGCACCTAATGAAGACACCTGAGCTGGCAAAATGCCAATTTTGCCAACAGGTGTGTATTTTGCTGTGTTGATGTCGCCGTAAGGGGGGGCATACCCAAAATAGCAATGTACAATGAAGAGAATTGGAAATTCTGACCAACTCAACAGATGTTTATAAAAAATATAAGGTACTTTTTTGACATCTTTGATTTTTATTTTGGTGCAGTAAAACATTAATTGAAGTGCCTGTTGCCCACCAACATTTCAGGGTGACCACAGACCCCTTCCTCAAGGTGGCCAGGTCACATCTCTGTTCTCACTGTATATATAATTTGTTGGTTTATTCCTCAACACTTCTTTTGTTACAGATTTTACTGCATCAGCCCTCTGTAGCTGAGGCACTAGTGATTGATTCTCAATGCAGCTATCCACAGTGTGTCTGCAGTCCAAACTGTTTTAGCCTATTGGCAAGTGCTGGCTGTTGTTAGAGGGAAGGACAGGAGCCATGTGGCCAAATGTCCTTGTGAGGGAATAGCCAAGTTAAAACAGAATAAAAGGGAGTTCAGATTTACCTGGGGAGAAAAAAAAGGTTAAGGTGCCAAGGGAGCTGGTTGGATCGCTGCAACTTTTTTCTGAAACAGCAATTAACTGAGGGTCATGCAGCAAATACTGAACATAAAAATGAGTGATTTAGCATCCCATTTCATAAGTTTTTCACACTTTCAAATATCCTTTGAGATGGGGACATGATTTGAGGAGTCTGTGAGATTTTAATTATTGTAAGAGAATTAGCGGATTCAGGATGGGAACACCATGATAGGGCCAGATAAAGTGACGAACTTGCTATGAAACATCACCTTATGTTTCTGCAGTTGTGGTGTGTAACAGTATAAAGCTGAAAAATGAATTTTGAAAGGAGTGAACCATATCTTTGTGCATATCCAAGTGTGACTGGTCATCAGTGGCATCCCCAAGACAGAAGACTTTATCTTCAGTAGTGAGAGAAGAGGGCATACTGGATTGTTATTGTTCTTGCTGGGAACTATGCCATCCCCCATGTGCACTGAGGGAGATCCCCTGGTTTGGGAACCATGAGCAAATTAAATGCTTGCCCTGTCACCACAGCACTGTATCATAGTTTGGGAAAGCATGTAATAGACTAGACCATCTGGCCAGGATTTACAAATACCCCATGTGTGTTTTATGAGCCTTTGGGTTTGGGAATTTTGTTTGCAAAGCATGCCTGATTCTTTGTTTAAGTGCACTATGGCTGGTCAGCACCATGCAATGTCATCAGGCCATCACTGTTTCCATGCCTGAATTCACTGTTCATCCATGCCTGGATACTCAGTGAAGCTTGGAAGCTCCCTATTAGCATTAAGGGTTTACACCGGTGTCAATGGGATAGGATAGTGCGCCCAGTACAAGTGGACAGGACAAAGGTAGCTGCACTATGTATTTTTATTTTGGGGCACCAGTATTTGGGCTATACCTAGGATGGCAAAAAATTCCAAGAACTTCTACTTCCCCCACTGCTCTCTGCTTACAAAGCTATTCAGGAGGAGAAAGCCGCTACTCCTTCTTGGTGGTATGCTGTGCTCTCAGCTATCCCAAAGCCCAACAAAGATACCTGTTTTGCAGTCTTGTATAGGCCAATATCCATCTTAAACTATGACTATAAGGTATTTATGTCTATTTGGGCCCATATGCTGGAACATTTGCTGCTGTCCGTCATCAAGAAGGACCAGATTGGATTTGTGTGTCATTGCCAGGCACATGATAGTGTCTGTTGAATCGTCCTATTACTAGGCCATGCTCCCATTTGACAAATCCTGGTGGCGCTGCTAAGTCTGGGTGCTGAGAAGGAATTCAGCAGGGTGGCTGGCTGTTTTTTTGGGCCACCCTGTCAAATGTTTGCATTCTCAGAGAGGTTGTCCAAATGTTGCAGGGCATATGTGCTTTGCCCCATGCATATCTTCAACGAAATGGTTCCCTATTGCCCCCATTCTTACTTGATCAAGGCACGAGGCAGGGTTGCTCCCTGTTGCCTTTCCTCTTCACCTTTTATCTCAAACCACTTGCTGTAGCAATTCATGAGGACCCCATAATCTCAAGGATGCCATGGGTCAGGAGAAACCATAAAGTTTCGCTGTCCATGGACAACATCTTGTTAGAGGAATCAATCCCGACATTTTGGGATGTGCTGCAGTCCTTTGGTAACCTTGCAGATTGAAAGCTCAGTACTCATAAAACAAAGGATCTTCCTCCAATATATCTCTTTTAGCAGGCCACACCTATGAAACTATAAGCCACCAGGTGCTAGGACCACACAGAAACTTTTGCAAGCAGTTCACCAGGCACCACGCACGATGATATCAGATGTCAGCTGCTACATAAATGTGGGTGCCCCTTCCCTCCTCATTTGTTTTACTGCCGTCTACCATACTCATTGAACCACTAATAGAAACGCCACTGAGATTGTGCTTTACTTTTTCTATATAGCAAAGCAATCACTTTAACACGTGAATTTCAACGACCTGTATGTTGTCGAAGGAACTGTTGAAATTGTTCCAGAATTGTGAATGTGGTGAGAAGATTTACACCAGTGAGTCTCACGACATCTGAATCTGTTGACTCAGCTTGGACCACAATGTGCAAGCCTGCCTAGTCTGCAGAGGTTCAACATTACCACCCAGCAATGCCAAAAAGGGGCCTTAGAGAAGCACCTATTAAAACAACAGGTAGCTTGCAATGAGAAGGACCTTCAGCAGAAGAGCACTGCTGTGTTGCTGGCCCACTCTTCTAGGTCCTGGTCCTCGAATTCCTGGGAAAAGTCATACAGGAGCCATAAGCACAAGCACCAAGAGAAGGAGAAAACATCCCCGGTACATTCCAGGTTGTCCATCCGCACAACAGGTACAACTTCCACTGTGCCGTCAACTGCTCCAGCAATGATGATACTCACCCCTCCCTCTGACCATTGACAGAACTCCCAGCTCAGGACATGGTGCTGGCACTATTAGGCCTAGTACAGTTGGTAAATCACCATTGACGTCGGGTGCTCTGCCTCCTCCGTTGACTTTTTACCGGTGTGCCTGTCAATCACATGGGTGCCAATGTCCAGGCGGTTCTATCATTCTTTATGGACATGCTTAGATGCTTGCTGCCTCCTCCTTCCATTCTAGGAGTCCCACTGATGACGCACATTAGGGCCGTGCCCCAGCCACCCCCTCAAGCGCCGCTGACCTCGCCAATGTGTTCGCTGATACCCGTCGACCAGGCTGATGATGATTTCAAACATAATCTTGATTAAAATAATGCAGGATGAAGAGGAGGATCCTGAGGACTATATTGAAAGTCCCTATGATAGGGGCACTAGTTTTACTGTGTCCACCTGCAGTGAGGGCTCGATGGTCCACACTCCAAGGTCCCCTCCCCAGAAGACCCTATTTTCCTCACCATGATGCAATAGTTATAGGCTGCCATGGGTTTTGATATAGAGGAGTAGGATACCACCAAGAAACATTTAATAGATTTCTTGGAGTTATCTTATGCTCCCACCACTGTGGTATCACCCCTCCTCCCTGCTGTAGAGGATGCCACCTTTGCTGCCTGGTACAGACTGAATGTCATTTCAGCCATACCAAGAAAGGCAGACAAAATGTACATGGCTCCATCTGAAAACCCTTTTTTGCTACCCAGCCTGAGGCAGACTCTGTAGTCATTAATGCTGCCCATGATAGGCCAAGGGCGCCAAAATACCTGAGCTCCCTCCCTCCTGATAAAGAATCTAGAAAGTTGGCTGTGCTAGGTAAGAAGACTTTTGCCTCAGCCTCCCTGGGCCTTAGGATTGCTAACTATCAGGCCCACATCATGGTCAAGTACCAGAACACTGTTTAGAGAAAGGCCAAGGCAGCTGCACAAGCCTTGCCAGAGGGTACCCTCCAAACAGGAGCTCCTAAAGGCTGTCACTGCTGAGGCTGATGCAGAAAAACACCTGCATCTTCAGGCCTCAGGCAGGACCCTGAAGTTGGTACACTTCTTTCTACCATACCCAACCAAGGGTAGGCAAAGGGTAACATTTCACCTGGATGGTGCTAAACACTGTCTAGTCACCAGTCAACAAAGTAAGGGCAAGGGAGCAGGAGCCTTGAGCACCCCAGGCACAACTCCAGATGCACACTCAAAAGCTCCTAGAAGTGGTGGTGCAGCAGAAACCATCACACCGGGCTCTGCCTGACTCCTTGTACACCCCAACCGCCATTACCTGCAGGGGTGGTTGTAGGGGGTCATCTCTTCCTTAACCTAACTCATTGGAAGGATGTGACATCAGATGTCTGGGTCCTGAAAATCATAGCACAAGGTCATGCTTCGGAACTTCTGGACACACCTCCAGATCATCCACCAGTTGCCAACTCACTATCCTCCACACCATGTTCCTCTGCTATTGGAGGAAGTTCAGACTTTGCTTCAGAAGAAAGCCATAGAGCCTGTTCCCTTTGATTAAAGAAACACAGGGTTCTACTCTCGTTACTTCCTAGTCCCAAAATGGACAGGAGACCTGTGACCTATTCTAGATCTCAGGGACCCGAACTTTTTCATAGAGTACAAAAAGCTTAGAATGGTCACCCTGCAAGGTCTGCTCCCACTGCTGCAAGCAGGGGATTGGATCTGTTCCCTTGACATGAAGGATGCATATCTTTATATCGAAATTTGCAAACCTCACAGAAAGTATCTGAGATTCCCATTTCAGGGGAACACTATGAATTCAGAGTGTTGCCCTTTGACTTGTCCTCTGCACCATGGGTCTTTACCAAATGCTTGACAGTGATGGCAGCAACGCATCACATTGCATCGCAGGGAAGGCCTCTATTTTTTCCTTACCTGGATGACTAGCTATTGAAAGCCCACTCCAAGGACCAGCTCCTGCACACCTTAGCTCGAATGAGGCAGGTGTTTGATGGTCTGGGGGTTACTGTCAACATACCAAGTCTATCTTGACACCTTCTCAATGCCAGCAGAATGTTTGAGCAGTCTTGGACATAGCTCAAGGCTCAGACTCCCTGCCTCTGGACAGGGCTGAACACCTGATTGCCTTGGCCAAACTGATACACAACAGCCGGTATGTCTTAGCCAGGACATTCCTTCAGCTCCTGGGCCTTATGACAGCGGCCACTGTTATAGTACCTCTGGCCAGATTGCACATGAGGATCCCTCAATAGACCCTAAGAGTCCAGTGGGACCAGCTCACAGATGAGATCATTAATCAAATCATTACTAGCTTGGGGAAGCACAGGGGAAGTGAAATATGACTGGGAGCATTTTAAGAAGGCCTTTGCAACAGTTACTGAACAATGTACATGGCAAATCAGTAAATCAAAAAGAAGAAGGAAACTGCTCTGGTTCACCAGAGACTTAGCAGCAGTAATAAGGAGTAAGAAGAGGGCCTTTAAGCAATTCAAGGTATCACTGAAGAAAGCTGAGATCGACAACTACAGAAACAAGCTCAGGGAGGCAGGAAGAACCATTTGAAGGGCCACAGCACAAACAGAGGAAAAAATAGCACAGGGAATTAAGAAGGGGGATAAAACCTTCTATAGGTGCATGAGAGAAAACAGGAAGAGTAAGGGGGAATAGTCAGACTAATAGCACAAGATGGCCAGACGGCAGAGGATGACAATCACAAAGCAGAGGTGTTAAACATATACGTCTGCTCTGTTTTCACAATAAAGGACAGTGGAAAAGGTCCTTCACCAAACCAGATGGAACACAATAACAAGGAGGCAAACATGAGTCCCTTCACAAGAGAAAGAGTCCTAGAAGAGCTGAACAAACTTAGAGTTGATAAAGCAATGGGGCTGGATGGTATTCACCTGAGGGTGTTGAAGGAACTAAGGAAAAAATTGCAGCACCACTAGCAGAATTATTCAGTAGATCACTGAAGAGTGGAACAGTACCTCAGGACTGGAGAACAGCAACAGTGGTGCCCCTGCACAAGGGAGGAAGTAAGGAGGATACTGGGAACTATCACCCAGTCAGCCTAACCTCAATAGTGGGAAAAATGATGGGAGTGTTACTAAAGGAGAGAATAGTGGAATACCTGAGGGCAAATAGAAAACTAGACCCCAGGCAACATGGTTTCATGGCAGGAAGATCATGTCAGACAAACATGACACATTTCTTTGACTGGGTTACCAAAACAATGGACCAGGGCGGCTTGTTGGACATAGCGTACCTAGACTTCAGTAAAGCCTTTGACACCGTCCCCCATAGGAGGCTGGGAAATAAGCTGGAGCACACAGGGTTAGGGCACAAGATAGCCAACTGGGTTAGGAATTGGCTACAGAATAGAAAACAGAGAGTCTTGGTAAATGGGGCTATGTCACAGGAAGCGGAGGTGACCAGCAGCATGCCACAGGGGTCAGTGCTGGGTCCAATACTCTTCAACATATTCATCAGTGATACTGCAGAGGAATTGGAGGAAAAGGTATGCCTGTTTGCAGATGATGCAAAGCTCTGCAACAGGGAGGACACACAGGAGGGGGCCACAAGCATGGCGGCCGACCTCAGAAAACTAGAGAAGTGGTCAAAACTATGGCAGTTAAAGTTTAACACCAAGAAATGCAAGGTTATGCACCTAGGAGAGTGAAACCCAGAAGTAAAGTACACACTGGATGAGCACCAATTGGAGGTAACAAAGATGAAAAGGGACCTGGGTGTACTCATCACCAATGACTTAAAAGTCAGAAAACAGTGCGATAAAGCGGCACAGAGAGCAAGTGGCATCCTAGGATGTATAGGTAGGGGCATTACAAGCAGAAAGCAAGAGGTAATCATGCCACTGTACAAATCCTTGGTGAGGCCACACCTGGAGTACTGGGTCCAGTTCTGGAGGCCACACCTGAAAAAGGACAAAGACAGATTAGAGACGGTACAGAGAGAGGTTCACTAAAATGGTGCAGGGGCTGCACCATAAAACATATGAAACTAGGCTCAAGGAACTGAAGTTGTACTCACTAAAACAGAGGAGAAACAGAGGTGACATGATAGAAATGTTCAAATACGTCAAGGGAATAAACAAGATGGAAAACCTCTTCC
Source organism: Neoceratodus forsteri (assembly GCA_016271365.2). Classification (NCBI taxonomy): domain Eukaryota; kingdom Metazoa; phylum Chordata; order Ceratodontiformes; family Ceratodontidae; genus Neoceratodus; species Neoceratodus forsteri. Next base: position 437,192,460 of record CM028129.1, on the reverse strand, counting down.
AAGAAAAGAAGGGAACTCTGACAAGGGGGCACAACTCACGTCTGGTGGGAGGCAAGTTCAGGAGCAACTATAGAAAGTACTTCTTCACAGAGAGGGTGACAGAGCCATGGAACAGCCTGCCAGCACAGGTGGTGGCAGCTGGAACAGTTAAGAGAATTTAAGATAGTGTGGGACAGACAGTGTGGACATCTTGGCTGGAACAATTAAAGGGGACGGGGTAGCCACCTTGGGTAGACTAGATGGATCAACTGGTCCCCATCTGTCCTCACTTTAGTCCTTGATTGAGTCTTGGGCTGATCCCCTTGTTGGGCTTGGAAGGTCTTTTCTCACCAGAGATTTGTATTATCTGGGATTATAGTCAGATTAGGATTAAAGATATCATATTGCTTTAATCTCTCTTGCAGTTAAGACGTTAGTTCTTTAGCACTGGACAGATCAGACCTCTCTTTCTCATCAAGAGTGCTTACATAAATTATCTTTCTGTCTAAGGACAGAGCATATGATTGCCAGTGCACACCATAAATTGCCTGTCTTTGATAAAAATTGGGGCAAATTTTATACACTGTACCTCAACTGATCATGATCTGCTCTCCGCTGCTCTTCTTAATTGTCATAACTCAGATGGCTTTGTACTCAACTTACTGTTGCTAGCTACTGCAATTACTAAATAGTGGGCACACTCTCGGGAAGGGGATGGGGGTTTGGGTGGCGGGGTGGTAGGAGGGGGCTGGAGGGTTGATGTTTCCTTGGCCTGTACATGTTATATGATCTACTTTCATATTGTATTTGTTGAAAATTTAATAAAGTCTTTTAAATAAAAAAAAAAATGGTCCCCATCTGCTGACACCGTTCTTATGATTTAGAACAAAGGGTTCTAGTAACCTCTCCTGTACACAAAGTGCTCAAGTGGTGGATGGAACCCAGCAACCTGTTAAAGGGGGTGTTCCCTTCCTGATCCACTCCCCTCACCTGATTTTAATGACAGATGCCTTGCTGATGGCTGGGGGCAAATTTAGGGCCCCATCAGATGAAGGATACATGGACCACAGTGGAGGGCACAGTGCACATAAATTTTCTAGATACGTGAGCTGTCCTGTACGGGCTACAGACCATTCAGACTCTTCTGTCACTGGGTCCTCTTTGAGTACAGATGGATGCATTACGTCAACAAGCAAGGGGAACTCACTCTGACTCCCTGTGCAGGAAAGCAATGAGAGTCTGGTATGGGCTCTGGAACATGGTCTGGAACTGTCATCAGTACATGTTCTAGGCGCCCAGTCCAGAATACACAACTGGGAACTTTTGACCTCAGTAGTAAAAGACCTATTCGACAGATGGGGTCATCCAGAGTTGCTGCTTTTCTGCTTGCTCACTCCAGGGCCTGGAGTTGTCTGGCAAGATGTGTTGTCCCCCTTGGAAGGGGAGATTCCAATATGCCTTCCCTCCCTTCCCTCTAATTCAGAGAGTGCTACTCAAGCTCCAAATGGAGGGGGCAACTCTGATCCTCACTGCACCCACATGACCTCATCAGATCTGATTCCCCCCTACTACAACAGCTTGCAGTGGAACCAGCAGTGTCCCTGCCATTAGGCAAGGCCTACTCTCACAGGAACAGGGAACCCTGGGCCATCTGGACCTCAGATCTCTTTATCATCATGCCTGGATCCTGAAAACATAGCCATTGCTAGATTTGGGGTTTCCTAAAAGGTGGCTGATGTCCTGGTGGCTGCCAGAAAGTCTTCCACCAGGTCAACTTATTATGTGAAGTGGAAGTGGTTTGCTCTGTGGGCCACTTCTTATCACTTGGATCTGTTTACCTGTCCAGTTGACCAGGTTCTTGAGTATCTACTGCTCTTACCAGATGCAGGCCTGCATTATTCCTCAGTCAAAGTGCACTTGGCTGCCATTAAAACTTTCCATGTGCCTACTGAGGGTCATATGGTAGCCCAGCTGGAGGTGGCCCATACGTTCTTGAGAGGATTCTACACTTGAAGCCTCCTATCTGTAATCCAACACCTTTGAGGAAGCCCTTTGGCAAAACCGGTTAGGAGGTTCCCTTACACACCAGCTGCTACTGCTGCTGCTTTTACACTGTGAGCTGTGTCCTGTGAGTTAAATCTTTTTGTTACAATAAAGTATTTATCTCTGTTTTGGAAGCTAGACTGGTGACTGAATTTTGCTGCTTTCTCTTGCTCGTTTGTTCTCTTGGCACAGTTTTACAGCTTGTGGAGTGTTGTTCCTGTTTGCTGTTTCAAAAATGTGTCTGCTGCAGAAATCTGTGCAGATGCTACCTGGTGTATTGTCCACACTTTCACTAAACACTACAGTCTGGACATTGTCACTCAAAAAAGGGCTAACTTTGGCCTAACTATGCTTCAGGGCCTGCTTTCTTAGGCCTGTAGACTCCAACCACCAAGACTGTTTATGGTCAATATTGTTTGGTACTCATTCCACAGGTATGGCCTGATGAAAGAGCTATCTTTAAAAAAGACAGAATGATACACACTTACTGTGACAGTAGATCTTTGAGAGAATATCTTTCATCAAGCCATGTTGTCTCACCCTTTTTCCCCCTACATGGTTCTGCAACTCTAATTAGTGCTGTCTCCTTCTCCATGAGGATCTGCCTGGTGCTCTCTTTCTCACCTGGTTGGCAGGGCCTTTGATTCTCTCCTGGTTCCCTGCAGGAAGGTCCTCCGAGCATGATCTCTGGTGGGAAACTGAGGAGGAAAGGGGCCACCCATGTTTATGTAGCAGCTAACATTTGATGTCATCATGGCCGACCCTGGTGGACTGCTTGCAAAAGTTTCTGTGTGGTCCCAATGCCTAGTGGCATATAGTTCCATAAGTGTGGCCTGATAAAAGAGATTCTCTTGAAGATCTACTGATATGGTAAGTATGTAACTATTCTTTTTGCTTTGTAACTGTGCACCCTCACACAGGTTAAAAGGAGTATTTCTTTTTAAATGGTACAAATGAGCACTCATATACTTGGAGATCAAGCTCACCAAGAAATTGTAACACCTGGAGCTCCTCAATTTTGAGCTGCTAACCCAACAGATCATGGATGAATTCTCCAGGTGGGCACACTTACACCTGGGCTTCTTTTAAAGGACATAGGTGATACACCAGAACATCTTCCCCAAGATTTTATACTTTTCCCAAACCCTTCCTATTACGCCTTCTTCTGTCTATTTTAAATTGTGGAATAAGGCCACTTCCAGGTTCATCTGGCAGGGAGCCCATTCTTAGTTTCAGTTCTTGGTTCTGCATTTTCCTAGAGAACAAGGAGTGGTTAACGTTCTGAATATTAAGTGATACGTCTTGGCATCTCACCTGAGAATGTTGTGCATATGGTTATCCCCATCCCATGAGCCATACTGAAAGCAAATAAAATTTGCTTTGAATGATATTTTTAAGTTATATTATTTCCTATTTAGCAACCCTGTGGGGTATCTCTCTGTTAAAATTTTACATACGAACATAGGAAATTTGCCAGCAGATAAAGGCCTAGAGGTCTATCAAGTCTGCTCGAATATGCAGCTAGCACCCCTTATTCTGCAGCTGCCCTTCCCTTCCACCCTTCCCCTTCATTAACCCTCCCCCTTGTTCTGTCCCATCCTCGTTTGAAGCAGTCCACTGTTCTACTGCATACCACTTCAGCAGGTAACGCATTCCACCCAGCCACCACCCTCTCTGTAAAAAAGTGTCTCCTCATCTCCCTCCTGAACCTTCCTCGCTCCAGTCTCATATCATGGCCCCTGGTGGCCCTCCCTTCCCTTACTTTGAACAGCCCCTCTGTACCCATCTTGTTTATTCCTTTCATGTATTTAAAGGTTTCAATCATGTCACCCCTGTCTCTCCTCTCCTCCAGTGAGTACATGTTCAACTCCTTCAACCTCCTCTCGTATGATAAGTCCCCCAGCCCCTTGATCATCTTTGTCGCTCTGCACTGCACCCCCTCCAGTAACTTAATGTCCCTGTTCAGATACGGATGCCAGTACTGCATGCAGTACTCCAGGTGTGGTCTAACTAATGACCTGTACAGTGGCAGAATCACCTCCTCCCTCCTCGAGGATATACCCCTTGCAATACAACCCAGCATTTTGTTGGCCTTTGCAGCTGCCTTCCTACATTGTGCCAAGTTGTTCATTGACCCTGTAATGAGCACACCCAGATCCTGCACAATACACTGCTGAAATTTTCAGGCAGTGGCTGATGGTCCTTTGCGCCATCGTCTATTACTCTGCGTACCCCCTAAATGGAATAGACACTGCCATGCCGGGCTGGAGCAGAATAGACCTCCAGCTTATTTTTCATATCTTAGATTCACATGGAATACTCCCATTTGCCTCCTTGCAAACAGCCTTCCAACTCCTGACAACTGATCAATTTCTGCACCTGCAGCTTCAGTCCTCTCCAGTGGACCGAGATGAGGGATACCGCATGCTCCCAGTCAAATTATTACAGCTCCCTAGACCACTCACATGCCACACACGAGGGGAGACCTGGACCCATCCCATAGGTCACCTTTATAAAACACTGCAGAACACTGCATTGGACTCCACAGATGCAATTTTACAGTGCTGGAATAAAGAGCTAGAGAAAAATTACACCCTTGATGTCTGGCACAAATTTGCAATACCTGGCAATAGACCAACTTCTGCCACGTACTGGCGGGAATTCTCCTGGGAGTGCAGATATCACTTCTTTTATTCTCCAGTCATGGTGGCAAAATATGCTGGACTACATAAAGGGGTTTGCTGAAGAGGCTGTGGGTGGGCCCTAGTTACTCAGACCCATATTTTATTTTATTTAGTTATTCTTTCATTCGTTAACCAGGTTGGTGCACTGATTCGAAGACCTTTTTCAGGCTCAGCACGGGCCAGAGACTGGCACATACAATGGCAAAATACAGTGAGAACAAACAGCAGGAATCATACAGGGATCATAACAGGATATCCAGTTTCTGAGTCTGGCCTTGACTTTTACCTTTCTGGCAAGCAGTTATTAGGGATCTTGAAGAGATATTCAGTTGTCCCATAGAAATAACATCCTCTCTCATTCTATTGGCCATCCAGCTAAAGGGAACTCCCTGCAGGGTCTGACCTTAAAATTCTTGTTACTACTGGTCCTTGCTGCAAAAAAAGTTATTACCAGACTGTGGCACAGCCTGCAGATCCCTACATTGGAGGGGTGGCATAAAATCTTATCAGAGATTTACCTTCTAGATTATTAGTTCTCATACTTTGTGATAATTAGCCTCCCCCAAGCCATGGAAATGGATTTTGAGCCACCCTCAAATTTGGCAAAAAAACCTTGGGCCTCCTTACAGAAAAAAACCCTACTTTGCATAGTACATTGGGAATAAAATGAAAGAATAAAGCTGACCAAGTATATTCTCTTTTTATTCAATTTATTGCTTTCCGCCCCCAATCCTGTACCCCAGGTTATCCTTGTCACTCCACTTTTCTGACTCTTGGACCCTTGTTACTCTGTTTTCTCTCTATCTGGAACAATTAACCTAGCCACTTCATCCCTCCCCGTCTTACCCTGTTGTTCAGCAACTTCCTGTACCATTACCTCAGGTCACACCTGCCAACATGCATTGGCTCAGTGTGCCTTACCAGTCACCAACTTACATATAAACACCTAATATAGAAAATGAGCCTTGCCTCAGTGTGCCTTTCCCAGACACTAATTTGCATATAATTATCCACTGTAGGAACAAGCCTTTACTCAGCATGCCTTTCCCAGATATTAAATTACATATAAATACACATCTATAAATAAGCTCTGACTCAATGGGCCCTTCCTTGTTCACAAATTTATGCACAAGTAAAGAAGTTCACCTGCAGTTATCCATATTTATTTGCTTCATCCTTTCACACAAAACAGCCAACGTTTAACATTTAAATACTGTACATTCTCAGACTTGAATGGGCCTCCCTTGGAACAGTTTGGGGCTGCCCTTGGAAGGCTGGCCTCCCCATTTGAAAACCACTGCTCTAGGTAGACTGTTCTATGCCTGTTCTGATATTACTCTTTTTGACACCAGGTGGTGTCAATGGGTGCTACACCAACTTGACATAGATCTGGATTTTGTACCATGAGGCCCCCACCCCTCTTTTCTTCCTCCCTTCCTTCTTACCCTCCCACTTTTATTTTCTCCTCTTTATCTCTTGTTTATACAGCAGTCATATTATTCTGCTTTTTATACTCTACAAATCACAGCAGAGAATGGCCATCAAGGACCCCCATAATAGGGAGACTTAATTATCTAACTTTGTTTTTGGAAGACTCTGTTCCTGTTTACCAACTGCAATCTCACCAGACCTCAAGAAACATAGAAACATAGAATTTGAAGGCAGATAAGGACTGCTTGGCCCACCTAGTCTGCCCATTTCCTTACCTAATGGATAAGCTGCAGATCCTAGTTAACCAACAGCCTACTTCCTCCCATCCCCCACTAGAATTGCCTTATGTCTGTGCCATGCATTCTTGAATTCCCCCACTGTTTTTGACTCCACTACCTCCTCAGGAAGGCTGCTCCATGTATCCACAACCCTCTCCATGAAAAAATACTTCCTCGCATTACCTCTGAGTCGTCCCCCTTCTGTCTTCAAATTGTGCCCCCTTGTTCTTGTACATCTCTTTTTCTGAAAGATGCTACCCTCTTGGACTTTGTTGGTTCCCTTGAGACACTTGAAAGTTTCTATCATGTCCCCCCTCTCCCTTCTCTCCTCGATGGTATACATATTAAGTTCCTTTAGTCTCTTTTCATATGTCTTCTGGTGCAGACCCTGCACCATTTTAGTTGCCCTCCTCTGGACAGTCTCCATTCTATCTATGTCCTTGTGGAGATGGGGTCTCCAGAACTGCACACAGTACTCCAGATGAGGTCTCACCAACTGTCTGTACAGAGGGAAAACAACTTCCTGTTTTCTACCGGTGATGCCTCTCCCTATGCAACCCAGTATCCTGCCAGCTCTCCTTACAGCCTTCTCACATTGCTTGCCCACCTTAAGGTCATCTGATATGACTACCCCAAGGTCCCTTTCCATTTTTGTTGTTGTTAGTATCTCACCCCCCCATTGTGTACTCTTCCCCTGGGTTTTTGTTTCCCAGGTGCATTACTTTGCACTTCTTTGCATTGAATCTAAGCTGCCATACATTTGACCATTCCTCCAACCTTGCCAAGTCCCTTTGCATCCTTTCCACCCCACCTTCTATATCGACTCTGTTGCAGATCTTTGTGTCATCTGCAAAGAGACATACTTTTCCATCCAGTCCCTCTGCAGTGTCACTTATAAAGACACTAAAGAGGACCGGTCTCAGTACCGAACCCTGTGGTACCCTGCTTAGTAACCCCCCCCTTTCTTCTGAGTGAACTCCGTTTACTATTACTCTCTGCGTCCTGTTGTCCAGCCAATTGTAACCCCCCTGCAAATGGGGGTTCCCAAAAGTCTTCCAGGAGCTTGCTTGAATGCTCCAAGTCTGGATGGTGTTCGGCGTCTAAGCCGTTTATCTGTGAGTGCTTTTACAGCCTCTGGTACTGTCTCTTTAAGAGCTGTCTGCCTGCAGACATAATTAATTTGGATGGGGTCTGTGTGTTCCCTGCTTGAGTCCCACTCGCCGTTGCCAAATCGGGCCCATTTCTGCCATCACTAAGTGGGCAGAGTGAGCACTTTTCAAAGATATAACTGTTTGCCAGACATCATTTAGAGTAATAACGAAAATACAGTTTGTCTAACCTGCTTTTCTTTGCAATCAGAACTGTGTTTGCCTAGTCCCCCATTCTAGTTTTGAACTGTTGAACTGGACCAATCAGTGTGGGGGGACCTTTGAAATGGAGCCTGCTGCTGGCAAATCAGAACTTGGACTCTCATTGTGGAGCCAGCCACCTATGTACTGTATGGCCAATGTTTCTGGGAATTGTAGTTTGGACTTCAGCGCCTTTTTTCCACTAACAGGGGGAGTTTACTGTGAGTGACAGCAAAACCAGCCAACTGACTGGGAGGAACTCAAAGGAAATGCCCGGCTCTGTCTACTGGAAAGATCAGATGAGTTGTGACTGTGAAGAGGAAGGAGCTCCGGCCCCAAGGCGCTGTTGAGTTTTCATGGAAAGCTTGTGTGTGGGGCCCCAGTTCGCCTAAACTGTTTGTGAGTGCCAGTGGACTGAATCAGAGTTGTAAGGAGAAAGAAGCACCAGAAGTGAGGAAACCAGGCTCACCCTGTAGAAGACTGGAGAAATTGCTGAATCGCTCGGTCTGTCAGGAACTGAATCTGCTGTGTGTTCTCCCGGGTATTGTGCAGTAATTGCGATCGGGATAGAGAAGCAGCCTGCCTGGTATAGTACTTTCCTTTTACATATAAATGTGTGTAGTGCTTGTGGGGAATCGCATTTCAAATCCCCTGTACAGTGAATAGAGTGCATGAAGCTGGAAGTAAACCCCAGCTTAATCCAGACTACATCCATTTGCTCTAAACTGCAGTGGGGTCCAGTCACAAGGACCTTGTCCACATGGTCTTCTCCTCCTGGCAATCCAGGACAATCTGCCTTCCATTCAGTTTCAGCATTGAATTTGTGAGTACAAATCAGGGTAGCTCCTTGCCATCATCTAATTGCAAGTGTTCCATCTGATTACTTTTCCTTTCTTTCTTCACGAACTGAGCCTACCGGCTCCGGATTACAAAGTGGGTATTGTGCATGCATTTTCCTCCTCAGAGCCCCAACCAGCTGCACCAAATAGGTTAGCCCCTTATTACCTGGGTACCCAGTAAGAGTGACATTTGGGACATTTGGGACTCTGAAATATGTGCACAGTACTGTGACTATTAATATGACTGAATCAATTAACCTGATTTCCCCCGTCCTTGTTACTATCCCCTAAATAAATCAGATTTGGTTGTTTAGCAAAGTTACACTGCTTGAACTGTGTGTCTATGTTGAATTACTGTACAGTGGTTATTGTATAACTGCATCTTACTTTACAGGTGGTCCCCAGAGTCAAGCTGATTGAACCAATCCTGGGGGTAAGTGTATATTGCAAGGGTACTGTGATTGATTTGTGTGGGCAACTAGTGGGAAGAAAGGGGGGTTGCAGTGACCCAGAGGGCTGTTATCAAGTCATACCAGACTGTCTTAACCCCAACCTCTGGGTGGAGGCACCCGCCATCGGATCCAGGCCCCTCAACCTGTTAGTGGCAAATCAGGCAGGGGTAGTAGCCCTTGGGATAGCGCCACCTAGGGGTTACATCTTGGAGGCTCACCACTGGGATTGTGTGTCCTCCAGTGGCCATATTTACGAACCACTGTTAAGAAAAAAAAAAATAAATGGGTACCCCGGCAGAAGTGACTGTGCACCGGCTGGTGGAGTGGTGTACTGTGGAGGAGATCGACCCCCAAAATGCTATGCTTATCCTGGACATCCCCCTGGGTATCAATACGAACACTGTACAGGGAGTACTTTCCAAGGTGGAAGGTTTACAAAACCCTGTGGTGGTGGGTCGGCATTCTAATCTGCTCACCCACACTTTCCTCGCCCTAGTAGAGTTTATGATCCCATAGATAGCTCCAAAGTGCCACAGACTATTACCTCAGAGGGAGCCCTCACTGCCTGGAGAGTGATAACTAAGGACAGTAAAGACCCGGGGAATGAGCCCCCACCACTATCTGAAACTTTTGAGGAGAAATTTGCTGAATGGTTGCTGGGGGAAAGGAAAACTGTGGAGGACTTGAAGAAACTATTCTTGCCACCTGGGGGTGTTCCTCCCCCAACACCCTCTCCCGCTCCAGTACCCGTAATGGTGGCTGAACCAATGCAGGTTCCTATTTCTGCACCTGCCATTAGTCACGACTCTTACTGAAGGTTGAGGATCTTCCCTGGCACCCTCCCCACCCCCAAGGGGAGGATGACTGGGAGACCTGGATAGACTATGTTGCTCCCCAAGTGCTAGAATGGCAATGCTCGGAAGCCGAAAAGCGAAAGAGGGTTGGTGAGAGACTCCGAGGTCCTGCCCTGGCTACCATCCATGCTAAATGGGCCAGTAACCCTGAAGCGACTGCACAGGGCTATCTTGAGGCCTTTTAGAATGTGTATGGGAGCCCAGATTCTGATGAGGACCTGTGGTGGAGAGTAAGAAATGCACAACAGTACCAAGGGGAGTTGTTGTCTGTGTACGTATCTTGACTGGAAAAACTGTTGCAAGAATGCCTCAGAAAGGGTAGTTTGCCAGCGATTGAACTGGACCGAACCAGGCTGGACAGGATCCTTAAGTCTGCCCCCTTCTCAGAACTGCTGTTGCTTCAGTTACGCCTGGCAAATCAACTGGAATACCCACCCTCCTATGATGAGCTAATGAGAGAAATTTGAGGAGTTGAGAAAAGGTGACCTCGGGAGGGACTTGCACCAATAGCTGCGGCTATGACCCAAGTGACTGAGGGTGACCCATCAAGTGAAGTTCAGGTGCAGAGGTTGGCAGTTAATGAGTGCTCTGAGAAGGAAAAAGATATGCCACAATGGGGCAAACTGTTGAGAGAGTTCGGGGAAATAAAAAACAGTCTCTTTATGAAGACCGCTCCTGCAAGTACAGGCCCCGACCCTCATCCGACTGCATCTGCTATGGGGTTGGGGGTACCCACCCATGCATCTCCTGCTGACAATAGCCCAAAACTTAATGTCTTGACCATGGAAGTGGGGAAATTGACGAGATGTCTCCAAATGCTTATCATGCAGCAGACAGAGATGGCACCAATTTTTCCAGTTAGTAGTACCCCTGCCCTGGCTCCCAGTGTAATGCCTAGGCCAGCTCAAACTCCAGAAAGTATGTTTTGTTATAATTGTGGGAAGGATGGGCACATGAAGAGAGAATGCTGGTCCCCAAAAGACACAGAAAAAGTTTCATATAGGCTACAAGGAGAGCGTCGGAGAACAAATCAGTGGTTAAGGGGTGCACTCAATGATCTCAGTGAGGGCCCCAAAAATGCTAACTCACGTCCCTTTGTGGCAAGGTCAGTTGCCAAGACCCCCACTACCACCTCTCAGAATGGTCTAGAATAGTGGGTCCCTCCATGGAGACCACTGTAAAGGTGAATGGAGTGTCTAGAAGAGCTGTATTAGACAGTGGCTCCCAAGTGACAATTATGTTCCAAGACTGGTATTAGAAGCATTTGTCTGATGTAACCTTACAACCATTGGAGGGGCTGCATGTCTGGGGGTTAAGTGAGAAGGCCTATCCCTACTCTGGATATATCCAAATTTGGCTGTCTTTTCCCACCTCTGTGGCTGGAGTGGCCAAGCAAGTAGAGACCATGGCCTTAGTGTGTCTCCCTACTGGACTGTATGATGGGGTTCCTCTACTAATTGGGACTAATGTACATATGTTTGGAAGGCTGGCACAGTTGTGTTATGAAACACAGGGGTCAAGGGCTGGTAGAGCTTTAAGAATTCCAGCCTTGATTAAGAAGGCCTATGAGGCACAGAGAGATGTTGAAAAAACAGAACCAGAGAAACCGGTTGGAATTGTCTGGAAGAAGGATCCTGAGTCTCTGATCCTGGCGCCAAATGCCCAGTGTACCTTACAGGGAGAGGTCTGTATCAGAAAGGATGTCAAGAATAAAATATTAATGTTGGATGCACCAGGTGACAGAAAATTGCCGGAGGGACTGCTGGTCAAGCCTAGTATTTTGCCTGCTAGAGCCCATGCTTATGCCAGAAGGGTAATGGTTCAAGTTCATAATGTGTCTGACAGGGAGATTTGAGCAAATAGAGGTTGCACCCTGGCTAATGTGCATTGTGCAGACACTGCAGTGCTACCCAGTAGCAAGAGTTCGGAGAAGAATGACAGAGTAACGCCTGACTTATTTGATTTCGGTGACTCCCCGTTGCCAGCTGAATGGAAAGTGAGGATCAGTGAGAAGCTTGCCCAGAGAGACCAGGTATTTTCTTTAAAGGAATGGGACATAGGATACGTGCAAGGAGCTGAGCACCATATCCAGCTGCATGATGAAAGGCCATTTCGTGAGAGGTCTTGACGCCTGGCACCTGCTGACATAGATGATGTGAGATGGCATCTGCATGAGATGCTAGCTGCTGGTGTAATACAGGAATCCAGAAGCCCCTATGCTTCCCCCATTGTGGTAGTGAGAAAAAAGAATGGGACAGTAAGGATGTGCGTGGATTATCGCACTTTAAACCGGCAGACTATCCCTGATCAGTACACTATGCCCCGCATTCAGGATGCTTTGGACTGTCTAAATGGGAGCAAGTGGTTCTCTGTACTGGATCTCTGCAGTGGGCACTACCAGATCCCAATGGCCCCCGAGAACCATGAGAAGACAGCCTTTATCTGTCTGCTTAGCTTCTATGAATTCATGAGGATGCCTCAAGGGATTTCAGGCACCCCCGCCACTTTTCAAAGATTGATGGAGCGTGCAGTGGGGGACATGAACTTACTAGGGTGCCTGGTTTACCTAGATGATGTTATTGTGTTTGGCAGCTCACTGGAGGAACACGAGAGCAGATTATTCAAGGTGCTGGACTGACTGGAAGACTTTGGCCTTAAACTGTCCATTGATAAGTGTCAATTCTTTCAAACATCAGTAAAGTATGTGGGACACATAGTATCCACTGAGGGAATAGAGACTGACCCAAGTAAAGTTGAGGCCTTGACCACCTGGCCACAGCCCAAAAATCTAAAAGAACTGCAAAGATTCCTGGGATTCTGCGGTTATTATTGGCATTTCATCAAGGACTATTGAAGAGTGATCCACCCTTTACTTAACCTTACTCAAGGGTATCCCCCAACCCACAAAAGATTCAAAAAGTCTGCGTTCCTCAAGACTGAAAGAGTGTATTTTCATCCAAGTGAAGTATTTGGGGCCCGCTGGACTCCTGATTGTGAGACTGCTTTTCATGAGATCATATATCAACTTACCCACTCTCCAGTGTTGGCCTATGACGATCCAACAAAATCTTATGTCCTGCACACTGATGCTAGCTTGCAAGGGTTGGGGGCTGTGTTGTACAAAGAGCACGAGAATGGCCTGAGACCAGTGGTCTTTGCCAGTAGAAGCCTGACCCCATCCGAAAAGAACTACTTTGTACATAAGTTAGAGTTCCTAGCTTTGAAGTGGGCTATTGTTGACCAATTCCACGAGTACTTGTATGGGGTTAAGATACTAGTAAAAACTGACAATAATCCTTTGACCTATGTGCAAACTTCAGCTAAGTTGGATGCCACTGGCCATAGGTGGCTTTCTGCATTATCTACATATGACTATGCTGTTGAATACAGAGCAGGCCTGAACCACATAGATGCTGATGCTCTCTCCCGGAGGCCTGTTCCCCAGAATGACTGGGTCAGACTGTCAGAACCTGTTATTCGAGCACTCTGCCAGAACTTTGACAGGGAGGAACAAATGTCCACGGACGCAGTGGACTGTATGGTGGATTGTTTGGGACCCTCTGAGAATTGCATACCTGCTGCTTATTGCCACTTTTCTGCAATAGACATTGGTGCACTGCCTCAGCTGGACAATGACAGTATTCAGCAGGCTCAATCCCGAGATCCCATGATCAAATCAGCTTTAGAAGCCCTCTATGCAAGGAAAGATGTGTCCAAATTACATTCCACTGATTTGAGAACTGCATTGTTATACAAAGAAGGTCCTAAGTTGAAACTGATCAATAGACTGTTATACCGAGAAACAGTAGACAGAGGGGTACAAGTAGACAAACAACAACTAGTGCTGCCCACTGCTTTTCGAGACTCAGTGCTGAGGTCCTTACACAACCACATGGGGCACCTTGGTATAGACAGAACACTTGACTTGGTGAGATCCAGATTCTATTGGCCTAAGATGGGGGCTGATGTGGAGCAACACATTCAAACTTGTAGTCGCTACTTACAGAGAAAAGCTTTACTCCAGAGGGCTGCCCCTTGTTAACGTCACCACCAGTGCACCCATGGAGCTGGTCTGTATTGATTTTCTGAGTTGGAGTCAGATCAAAGAAATATTAGTAATGTGCTGGTGGTCACTGACCATTTACGAGATATGCCCAAGCTTTCCCCACCAAGGACCAGAAGCGCCCACTGGCAAAAGTACTTGTAGAAAACTTTTTGTTCACTATGGGGCTCTACAAAGAATCCATTCTGATCAAGGGAGATACTTTGAGAGTCGCCTGATCAAAGAGATGCTTTCCCTGTGTGGAGTGCGAAAGTCCAGAACCACCCCTTACCACCCCCAGGGGGACCCACAGCCTGAACGTTTCAACCGCACTTTGCTAGATATGCTAGGCACCCTCCACCCAAAGGACAAGCCTAGGTGGAGCCAACAAATTAGCACCCTGGTACATGCCTACAACTACACCAAGAGTGATACCACTGGGTTCTCCCCCTACCGCCTGATGTTTGGAAGAGAAGCTCGACTGCTGGTAGATGTGTGCTTTGGGGTCTTTCCGGATGGGGTTCGAGCTGACAACTATTTACAGTATGTGCAAAAGTTAAAGGCCCATCTAAATCATGTGTACCAACTGGCTCAAACCATGGCTGCCAAAAGAAATCTGGCCAACAAAGAAAGGTATGATAAAAAGGTGAAAGCACAGGAACTCCAGGAGGGAGACTGGGTATTGCTAAGAAATTTGGGAATGCATGGCAAACACAAGATTGCTGACAGATGGCACCATCTCCCTCACATTGTAGTGGGCAAACTAGATGATCTGCCTGGGTACAAAATAAGGCCTGAGAATAATTCAAAAGATGTTAAAACAATACATAGAAATCATTTACTAGACAAAGAACCTCTGTGTGCAACAACATTCTGTGGTGATTTGCATATGCAGCCCATGATGCTTTGCATTGTGTGGGCATGTGTGATTTTGTATTTTCTTGAAATCATTTACTGCCCATTGGACAAATCTTGATTGAGTCTGAGCCCCCAGAAAATGCCCCCTCTGGACCAGTGACTAGAGCTGCTGCTAAGAAAAAGCAAGAAAGTCTGCACCTACGGAAGCTGAGTTAAAGTGTTCCCCTCCACAAATCCCAGTTGAGCATGACTGTCAGTCCATATCAGAGGAAAGTGAGTGTGACTTTGAATACTACCCTTCTTACGAATTGAGTCAATTGTTTTGGGGCAATCCCCTAGTCAATACTGGAGATGAAGCTGAGCCTTCTGGACTGTCTAAGCCCCCAGCTTTGTCCCTGGAGCCAATGCTTCCAGAAAGTGAAGTGCAAAGCATCAAGTCAGATGATATGGAATCACTGTGTATAGCTGAACTGTTTGAGCTTACAGGGGAAGAAAATAATGGACTGGAACAGACTGGTGATACACCAGAACAAGAAGAGTATTTTGAGTGCCCTGACGGTCCACTACCAGTGTCGGAAAGCGCTCCATGTGAGCCAAGTGTTGTGGACTCAGAGATTGTAACTTCTGGAGCTGAAAGTGCCCCAAGTTCTAGCCTCTCTACCCCAATGGAGATGCCCCTGACAAGTGAGGACAATGCTGAAAATGAGGCTCAGGGAGCAGAGACTGTAACAGTTCCCTCTCGAAAGACTGGTCGAGCAGTAAAGCCTGTGGTGTACCTCAGTTATGATTCCCCTGGGAGGCCTATGGACTTGCCTCTCAATGTTGTCCATAAAGGAGTGTATGTGTCCCTGAGCTCTTTGCCCAAACTGAACGTCAGTGCTAACTCCAAGTTACTTGTGTTGCCCTCTAGGTATGGTGCCCCTGCCCCATCCAGCCCCAAGGTAGCTGATAGGGAGGGCCCTCTCTTCAGGTTTCATGTACAAGAGGTAATAACCTGAGTTATGGTACAATGTGTGTGTAATACTGTGTAAAGGGTGACGTACTGCAAAGTTTCAGAAATGTGTTCCTGGTAAAGTGATATATTGACTGATGATTATGTGTATGAGCCTAATGTGATCCTGATGCAAATGTATATGGTTGCAATTGAAACTTATGGGGGTACTTGCTTGACATGGATGCCAAGCTTTTTCCAGGCCGGGAATGGTGTAACCCCCCTGCAAATGGGGGTTCCCAAAAGTCTTCCAGGAGCTTGCTTGAATGCTCCATGCCTGGATGGTGTTCGGCGTCTAAGCCGTTTATTTGTGAGTGCTTTTAGAGCCTTTGGTACTGTCTCTTTAAGAGCTGTCTGCCTGCAGACATAATTAATTTGGATGGGGGTCTGTGTGTTTCGCTGCTTGAGTCCCACTCGAGCTGCTGCCAAATCGCTCCGTTTCTGCCATCACTAAGTGGGCAGAGTGAACACTTTTCAAAGATATCACTGTTTGCCAGATATCATTTAGAGTAATAACGAAAATACACTTTGTCTAACCTGCTTTTCTTTGCAATCAGAACTGTGTTTGCCTAGTCCCCCATTCTAGTTTTGAACTGCTGAACTGGACCAATCAGTGTGGGGTGACCTTTGAAATGGAGCCTGCTGCTGGCAAATCAGAACTTGGACTCTCAATGCGGAGCCAGCCACCTATGTACTGTATGGCCAATGCTTCTGGGAACTGTAGTTTGGACTTCGGCACCTTTTTTCCACCAACAGGGGGAGTTTACTGTGAGTGACAGCAAAACCAGCCAACTGACTGGGAGGAACTCAAAGGAAATGCCCGGCTCTGTCTACTGGAAAGATCAGATGAGTTGTGGCTGTGAAGAGGGAAGGAGCTCCGGGCTCCTGCGCTGCTGAGTTTTCACACTGGAAGCTCGTGTGGGGCCCTGAAGTTCGGCCTACAACTGTTTGTGAGTGCCAGTGTGGACTGAATCAGAGTTGTAAGGAGAAAGAAGCACCAGAAGCACCTGCCATCAGATCCAGGCCCCTCAACCTGTTAGTGGTAAATCAGGCAGGGGTAGTTGCCCTTGGGATAGAGCCACCTAGGGGTTACACAATATTTTACGCAGGCTACCACTTTGGGACCCACTCCCAGGCTGGCTAACTTGTATATTAATCTTTTGTGTGGGATTGTGTCAAATGCCTTGCTAAAGTCTAGGCAGGCCATGTCCACAGCCCCTCCCTGGTCTACTACTTTGCTCACCCAGTCAAAGAAATCTATTAGATTTGTCTGGCATGACCTTCCTGCTGTGAATCCATGCTGCCTTGGGTCTTGTGCCCCACTGGCCTCTAGTAATTCAACAATTCTTTCTTTCAGAAGTGATTCCATCATTTTCCCTACCACTGAGGTCAAACTAACAGGTCTGTAGTTTCCTACCTCTGTCTTGCTCCCACTTTTGTGAAGGGGAATCACATCCACGCTCCTCTAGTCCAGAGGATAAACAATGCCCCCTCACATGGGATAGATAATATCTTCATCTATATGCAAAGTTTATGAACATACATCCATAGTGGGCTGCTGATTGGTCAGTATTAAACTTTATAAAGTTATATTATTTGTGCGAAACAGACAGACACCTCAAGGTAGTTGACACTCTCCAATTTTATTTTTGAATATTCCATTGCCTCTTTTCATCATTCAATGTTACGTGTAAAATCAAATATTTTCTCTTTCGTGATGCTATACTCTGTACCCGTGCTGTATCTTCTGTATGTATTGTGGAAAAAAAACACAACTTTCTCTCTCAATAAAAACAAACTTAAAAAAAGGAGTTTAGAGGACCAAGGCCCCTCAACCTTTTTTGAGCCTGCAATGCAGGGTTGCAACACACCTCCCATAATATAATTAATCACCCAGTAGATGGTGAGTATCTAGTGGAGCCAGCCTGCTGTGATCTCCTGTTTAACAGCTGTGCATGCATGTGGACCCTCAGTGTGATTAGAGTCTGGTGCCACCCCCCCCAATAAATTTTGGCAATTACAATGGCCTTTCAGAACAGCAAGGGATGGTGTCAGGTTCAAGGCATGGATCTCAAAAAGATATTAATGGTACAGAACATTCCAGAAGAATACAGAAAAGAGGACATGGTAGGAGCAGTACTCTAGAGTGTCAATGGAATTAGAAAAATTAAAGATACACAGTGTCTCATATACACTGTAGACACCAAAACAATTTGTGTCAAGGTGGAAAGAGACAAAAATGTAGATGCTATAATGTCATCCACTCATTTGTCACCAATTGAAACTAAGGATAAGAGGGAGATCCTTAGCATGGGGAGCACCCAGACAGTGATTCCTGTCTAACTCTGGCTACAGACTGGAAGGTGTGAGGGTGGAAAAACTGAGCAAGATTTGAAGGAACTATAAGCACCCTCAGGAACAGAAATGGCACCAACAGAGGCATTACAAGACACAGGAGCTGTCTGATGGACAAAGTTCAGAAGCCCAGAAGGAAAAACAAGGAATACAGGAGAATGTGTCCCTTTTAAAAACATAGAAGTTGTCAGCAGAATAGGACCTCTTGGCCCACTCAGTCTGCCCTAAGGTGCCTACCTACTGTGCTACCATTAGAACCTAATTGATCTCTGGCCATCTCCCCAGCCCTGTTACTAAGGTCCCCCTGTGTCTATCCCAAGTATGTTTGGAACCTGTTACCACTTCAGTACCCACCTCCTCTGCTGTGAGTCTGTTCCAGATGTCCACCACCCTTTCTGTAAAGAAGTATTTCCTCACATCCCCTCTGATTTTCCCCCTTTCCAGCTTCATAACATGCTTCCTTTTCCTTGAGCATCTCTTTCTGTGCAAAATGCTACATTCCTGTACCTTGTTGATACCTTAGAGGTATTTGAATTTTTCTATCATGTCTCCCCTTTCCCTCTTTTCCTCTAGAGAGTACATATTTAACTCACTGACCCTTTTCTCATAGGACTTCTGATGTAGGCCATGCACCATTTGGGTTGCCCTTCTCTGTACTGCCTCCACCTGATCTTTGTATTTCCTGAGATGGGGCCTCCAGAACTGGACACAGTACTCCAGGTGGGGCCTCATGATCGATCTAAACAGGGGTAACACTACCTCCCTCTTTCTGCTGGTGATACCCCTCCTTATGCACCCCAGCATTCTACTAGCCTTTTCCACTGCCTTATCACACTGCTAAAGGTCATCAGATATAAGGATGCCCAGATCCCATTCCTGTTTTTTGGTTGTTAACACTTCCCCCTACCCTAAATTATATGTTGCCCCATGTGTATAATTTTGCATTTTGTGGCATTGAAGCCCAGTTGCCAAACCCTTGACCAGTTTTCCAGCTTTTTCAGATCTTCTCGTCCCCCGGTGTATCCACTCAGCTGCAGATTTTTATGTCATCCACGAACAGGCATACCTTTCCTTCGAGCCTCTCTGTGATGTCACTAATAAAGACATTGAAGAGGACTGGTCCCAGTACTGACCCCTGAGGCACCCTGCTGGTTACCTTACCTTTTTCCGAGTGAACTCCATTCACCACCACCCTCTGAGTTCTGTTAATTAGCCAACTTTGTATCCATTTTACTATCTTTGGACCCACTCACAGGTTGCCCAGCTTGTTTACCAGTCTTCTGTTTGGAATGGTGTAGAAAGCCTTACTGAAATCCAGGCAGGCCCCATCCACTGCTCCTCCCTGATCCACCTCCCTACTAACCCAGTCAAATAATTCTATCAGATTTATTTGACAAGATCTACATCCTGTGAACCCATGCTGCCTTGGATGCTGCAATCCACTGGTGTTAAGGTATTCCCCAATGCTTTCTTTAAGTAGAGTTTCCATAACCTTGCCCACCACTGAAGTCAGGCTTACAGGTCTGTAGTTTCCTGCCTCCTCCGTATTCCACTTTTGTATAGTGGGACCACATCCACCCTCCTCCAGTCCCCATCCCCATCCCCATCTTTTCTGGACTCAAACCTACCCCTTGGGGAAGACGTTTTTGACACATGAATTAGGCAGGCCACACTGAAGGTACATGACATAAAGTAATTTATTTAGCTTTTGTTAACCGGGTAGGTACACTAGGCAAGTTATATGCCTATTTTCAGGAACGACCCGGGAGAGTACAACACGTATTACAGATACATCAATACAGCGTAGCAGGTAAACAGTACATATTGTAACATAGTACATTGAGTCAACAGATCATTCAGGCAGGATAGGGATCATAATGAAAGACAGGAAATGGCAGAATACATAGTGAGCAAACATTAAGCAACATTGAACATCAGTAGCATAGGCAAGTGCATAAGGAAGAGCTGGAGCAAAATCAACAAACCGATATTGATTCAGTTGGTGTTCCAGTAACAGGAGAACGTGGTGTTACGGTACCTAGGACATTGTGCTAGGAAGGCTTTTGGCACTCGCAGCGTGAGGCCAGCTTCAGATGCCCCCACAGGGATATCCGAAGACATTGATGGGAGAGGGCAGTGCGAACCTGCTCAGAAAAGGTGTTCCAGAGCCTAGGAGCACATGCAGCGAAGTCCCTGTCCCCATAAGGGTGCGGGTTGGGGGTACTTTTAGTATCCCAGGACCCTGGGACCTGAGAGGGTAGGAGGAACGGTCAGCTGGAGAGAGAGAAGCTGAGCCAGCCCCGGGGGGGGGGAACCAGTGCTGATCACTTTGCTCACAAGGCACCCTAGTCCAAAATTTAGGTGACTGGCCGGGGAAAGCCAACCTAGCTTGTTCGCAATGATGGGTGAGGCGGGGGGCAGCCAGAGCAAAATGACAGATATTATTGTACGTCGTGTGCCACCGAGGAAGAAGGGCTTTCGAGGTGCGTGCAAATAGGTGGAGACCATAGCTGAGGGAAGGGAGTAGTACTCCTCTAGCAAGGGCTAGACGAGCAGCAGGGGTTAGGTTATGTTTGGCCCTATAGACCAGACCCAGCTTACAGTTCACGGCTCTGCAGATGTTGAGGATATGAGTCCCTAGGTCCAGTTGAGGGTCAAGCGTCACCCCGAGATATTTGAGAGAGGTCACAGTGTGAAGGGGAGTTCCGTCTTCGCAATCGATTCGGAGAGTGACTGAAGAGGCATGTATCTTGGCTGAAGAGCCGAATAGCATGGCCTGTGTATTTTTCAGGTTGAGGACCAACTTCTGCTGGGTTAGCCAAGCCTGAATGTTCTTAAAGTCCTCAGACAGGTGGATATTGAGGGTGGCTGTATCCCGGGAGTGGGCCAGGAGGACCAGGTCATCTGCATACAGGGTGACCCTACAATTGGTTACCACAGCAGGGAGATGGTTGATAAAGAGAGAGAAGAGAAGGGGTCCCAAGACCGAGCCCTGAGGAATGCCAGAGGTCATGGGCAGGGGATCTGAGAGGACTTTATTGAATTTGGTTAGCTGTACTCTGCCATGCAGGTAGTCAGTTAACCAATTCAGAGCTGAGGGGGACAAGCCAAGGGACCTCACCTGAGTACAGAGCAGGTCATGGTCAACAAGGTCAAAGGCCTTGGACAAGTCAATAAACACTGCTCCAGATAGTTTCCCCTGGTCCATGGCTGCTCTGATACTGGAGGAGACAGCGAAAGGGCCGTGGTTGTACTGCGCCCTTTTCGAAAGCCGTGCTGGGCGGGAGACAGCAATTCATGGGCTTGGATATACTCAGAGAGTTGTTCAGCTACTACCATTTCAAGTAGCTTGCTGATGGCCGAAAGAATGGCGATCAACCGATAGTTGTCGGGGACTTTAGAGTTGCTCTGCTTTAGCACAGGGACAACACTGGCTACTTTCCAGATATCTGGAATCACCCCCAAGGCAAGGGACAGGTTAACAATGTGGGCCACCGGGGAGGCGATGTGAGGGGCTCCAAGTTTCAGAAACTTAGGCTCCAGGTTGTCTAGGTCAGGACTGGAGTACTGGGAGAGGCCAGAGAGAAGAGACGGCACCTCCTTGTCTGACACCACCCTTAAGAGGAAAGGAGGTCTGAAGGGGTCGGACTCCTGCCAGTCTGGGGGTCAGGGGCGGTTGGCGCTCCTGTCAGTTGAGACGTGTGGGGAGAGTGCAGATAGGTCAGTGAAGTGGGAGTTGAGAGCATTAGCAATCGTATGTGGGTTGTTGCAGGAGGCTCCTCCAATTATCATGTCAGTAACTCCCGAGTTAGAGGACCCACTGACCAGAGTTTTTATGTTTCTCCAGAACCTTCTTGGGTCATTTGCAGAGCTGAGAAGGGCAGCCTTGCAGAAGTCACTTTTAGTGACCCTGATGGCTCTTTTACGCTCATTTCTGAGTTTTCTATATTGTTGCAGCAAGGTCTGATCAAGGGAGCGTTTGAAGTGGCTCAGCACTTGTCTCTCGCCCGCATGAGGGCAAGGAGGCTCCCGTGCAGCCATTTTGTGGTTGTCCCCCTGACCCTCCATCTAATAGTTGGGGCATGCCTGTCTTGCAGGGCCCTGATGGTATTGAGAAACTGGGTTTCGGCTGTAGAGGGGTCAGAGGCACCATACACCCCTGACCAGTCCGTGAGCCTCAAATCCTCCATAAATGCATCTGGATCGAACCTGGAGAAGTTTCTGATGTGTATGATTTTGTGAGGAATCTTTGGGGAGTGGATTTTCCATATGCAGAAGACCGGGGAGTGGTCTGAGATGGAGTCAGATAAGGTACCTGCTGAGGAGATCCTCTCGGGGCGATTTGACAGGATCCAGTCCAGTAGGGAGCTAGAGGCTCCATTTGCCGACCGTCGGGTAGGCTCCTGTATAAGTTGCGTCAGGGTTAGGCTGGCAAGTAAAGGCTCGAACTGCTTAGCATTTCCACCAGTCCAATTTAAGTTCACATCACTCAGGATTAGGAGTTCGTTGTCACCAATGCTAGGGCCAACAGTGTCCAGGAGGTGGGTGAGGCCCTGGAGCCCTCCCGTTGGGGGGTTATAGGTGCATACAACATGTATTTTTTAAGCGTTGCCAAGTAGGAGCACAACGTGTAGCAGCTCACAGGGGGACAGCAGGGATGTCTGGTGGGTCACCAGAGATGCTTTAAGGTGGCTCCTATAGTATATTAGGATGCCTCCTCCCCTCTTGTTGCGAGACCTGTCCAGTCGTATGAGCTCATAGCCTAGAAGCACACAGACTGAGTCAGGAATCAAGGGCTTAAGCCAGGTTTCCGTTATACCAAGGATATCAGGCTTGTAGAGTGTGAACCATGTGACAAGCTCGTTCAGATTGGGAAGGAGGCTACGAATGTTGAGATGAGCCACTTTTAACCCCTTGCCCAGCCACCAGTCCTGAGGAATTGCAGAGGCCTGGGGGGTGGGGCCAGGATTAAGTTCAATGTCTCCGGCCAAGGCTAGGATCAGTAGGAAAAGCCACAGGAGGTGCCCTCTGGAGGAGGAACTCCTGGTCAAGGGCTTGTGGGCTAGGCGTCGCCTTACCCTGGTATGATACAATATAGGCCTAGGTGCCAGACCGCATGTGAGATAGCAGGGTCTCCCAGGAGATTAGAAAAGGTGAAGTCAGCCACCGCGTGGGGGGAAGCCTTTTCGCAGTCTTCACCCGCGGTATGGGTAGGGGCAGTTACCACCTGGAGGGTAACTAGTCCCAGAAAGAGACCAGCAAGGACGATGGAGTGGGAGGGGGGCAGGACGATACCCCTAGGGGCCTTGGGAGACTCCATTCTATAGGTGGAACCTTGCTGTTCACTGGATCCCCACTTCAAGGGGCTGTATTGAATAGGGACCCTGGGGAAGTAAGGAGGAACAGAGCAAAAGTATAATAGGCAATATATAAACGATAACCTGTATAGAGTTAGGGACTGATGTGTACAGTAGTGAGCAACCATACAATAAATCACAGTAGTCAGGAGAGGTCGCAAGGGGCAGGTAAAACAGTACCGGACCTTCCAGGTAATAGACAGAGGAGAAGTAGAGAGGGAAAGTGCCAAAGTATAATAGGCAATATATAAGCTGTAACCTGTGTAGGACTATGGACAATGTATACAGTAGTAAATTACTATACAGTATAACACAGTAGTCAGGACTGGTCACAACAGGCAGGTAATTAAGAACAGGACAATCTAGGTC
Organism: Neoceratodus forsteri; assembly: GCA_016271365.2. Lineage (NCBI taxonomy): Eukaryota > Metazoa > Chordata > Ceratodontiformes > Ceratodontidae > Neoceratodus > Neoceratodus forsteri. The sequence continues at coordinate 437,168,579 of CM028129.1, read as the reverse complement.
ATTGACAGTGGCTAATATCACAGGTAGAGCAAGACAGTGCAGTCCAGGACATTACCAATAGCTAAAATTGTAACAGGTTTTCTTTTTTTTCACTGGTAGTAAAAAGGGAGTCTCTTTACAGTGCCATCCCCTGCAATCTGATAGGGCACAGCAGGGTCGGGGGCAGGACAAGTGTGGATTTAATGGGAGGAGGGAACGGGGTGGGTGGAGGTCGAAAACCCTGCACCAGCAGGGGCAGCTTGGGTCCAGGGGTCTCGGATTTTCACCGAGGAGGTCCGCCGAGCTTGTGTCACAAGCTGGCACCTCTACTCGGCCGTCGGCAGCAGATGTGAGCACGAGGGGGGGACCCGCGAACTCAGGTCTCCCTGGCTTCCCCTCCGGTTAAGTGTGGCAATGTCCCAGGATAACGCTCTCCTTTAGGCGGGAGGGCTAGTGAGTCACAGAAATGCAAGGGCCAATCGGGATGTCGGTGAGAAAATTGTGCCAAGTTTGAATCCCCCAGCAGCTTTGGAGATCGTGGCAGGGCTCCCGCACAGAGGTAAGAGGAAAAGACAAAGTCCAAGGTCACTTGTGGGTCTCCTGCACCAGCAGGGGCAGCTAATGGTTGTCCAGTGGAGGGAACAGGAAGAGAGAGACTACATTCTGTGTGTACCCCTCAGATTCCTGCCCAGACAACTACAGGTACAAAAAAGGCAGTGTGTCACAGAAACCACTGTTGTATAGGAACAGGTAGCCAACCCACAATCACTAGACACATAGTAGTCTTGCACTCTGGAACCACAGTCGAGATTAATGCTGAAATAATTTTTTGTTATGGTAAATTTTAATCCAAAGACATGACCTTGAGGACCTGTATTCCCCAATGCTGGGGGATATAGGTACAACTGGTCATGTCTTTGGATTGAAATTTGCCATAATAAAAAGCTATTTCAGCATTCATTTTGACTGAGGTTCCTGTGTGCAAGATTACTGTGACCCAGATGACAATTACTCTGGTGATGAGTAGTGCTGGTTTAGGAAGCACCTGCACCCCATAATTCATGGCACAGATTGAGAGCTTATGCATGCTAATTGGTCCAAGAGCAACAGAAAGACTGATGCGCTAAAGGGGTCCAGTGAACCTTGCATGGTATGGTTTTATAACTGCACTGTATTTGATTTCGGTATCTTGACCTAGTGCCCAGCAGCGGAGATAAGCCACATGAAAGCGAGGGTCCTGAACTTCAAGAGGGCAGACTTCGCAAAGTTGGGGATATAGCTCAGGAAGGCACTAGCAGAGAGGGAGGATGGGGGTTGAAGAACAGTGGGTCCATCTGAAAGGAGCCGTAGTGGAGGCAACAAACCTTTGTGTTAGACAAATAAACAAAGGTGAGAGAAAAAGAAAACCACTGTAGTTCTCTAGGGGAGTGGCTGGGAAAGTAAGAGCAAAGAAGTTGGCTTTCAGGAAGTACAAGGAAACACAGAAGGAGGAGGACAGGGTATTGTATCTAGACAAGCATGGAGGGGGGCCGAGAGGCACCAATGGAGGAAAAAATAGTCCAGACAGTAAAGAAAGGCAAAGTTTTATAGGTACGTTTTTAACAATTTGAATAATGTTTGTTTAAGTGTGATTTGCTTCTTAATAGTTTTATTAAACTACAAGGGTATTTTTCTCTTATTATTGCATTTATTTTTCTCAGGGACATATTGATTTTCTAGTTCATGAATTTTAGATTTAAGAGAAGTTCAGGCCTCTTCAGTATTTAGTAATAAGAAAGTATGCTCCCAATTAATGCTATTTAAATGTTCATTGATTTTGTGAAAGTCTGCCTTATCGTATTGTTTAATCATAAGTTTATTACACGGAGTTTGTGGGTTACAGGGAATTGATACCTTTGAGGAAAGGGGGGGGGGACATGATAGAAACATTTAAGTACCTCAGTGGAATCAACAAAGTCCAAGAGGGTAGCATCTTTTAGAAAAAGAGATGTGCAAGAACAAGGGGACACAATTTGAAGATAGAGGGGGGACGGCTCCAGGGGCAATGTGAGGAAGTATTTTTTACAGAGAGGGTGGTGGATGCATGGAACAGCCTTCCTGAGGAGGTTTTGGGGTCTGAAACTGTGGGAGAATTCAAAAATGCATGGGACAGACATAAGGCAATTTTTGTGGGGGTTAGGAAGAAATAGGCTGTTGGTTAAATAGGATCTGCAGCTTATCCTCTAGGTAGGGAAATGGGCAGACTAGGTGGGCCAAATGGTCCTTATCTGCCGTCAAAGTGTATGTTTCTATGTTTCTATGTTAGTGAAAGAAGGAAGACAAGGATTGGGACTGTAAGGCTTAAGGGGGAAGGTGGGGAGTGTGTGGAAAGGGACTTGGAAAAAGCATTAATCCTAAACAAATATTTTTGTTCAGTGTTCACAGAAAAGGGGGAAGGTGAGGGACCAAAATTAAGTGGCAGGAGCAATAAGGACAAGGAGCTGGACACTACTCCATTTATAAGGGAGAGAGTTCTAAAGGAACTCACAAAACTGAAAGAGGATAAAGCAATGGGACCAGATGGGATACATCCCAGAATAATAAAGGAGCTTAGGGAGGTGCTGGCAGCACCATTGGCAGGCAGCTCTGTTCAATGAGTTGCTGGAAACAAGAGTGGTTCTAGAGGACTGGAGGAGAACTGATGTAGCCCCTCTACATGAAAGTGAGAAGAGGCAGGAGGCTGGAAACTATAGACCAGTCAGCCCAACTTTAGTGGTGGGGAAAATAATGGAATCACTGCTAAAAGAAAGGATTGTGGAACATCTTGAATCCAGCGGAGCAAAGTATCTGAGGCAGCATGGATTCACAGCAGGAAGGTCATGTCAAGAAAATCTGATATATTTCTTTGACTGGGTGACCAGGGAAATGATCAGGGGGAATGGTTGATGTGGTCTGCCTGGATTTCAGTAAGGCCTTTGACACCATTCCACATATAAGGCTTGTAAGCAAGTTAGGCAGCCTGGGAATGTGCCCCAAGGTTAGAAACTGATTAAAGGATAGAACACAGAGGGTAGTTGTGGTAAATGGAGCTCATTCCAAGGAAAGGAAAGTAACCAGTGGGGTGCCACAGGGGTCAGTTCTGGGGCCAGTCCTATTCAATAGCTTAATAAGTGACACTGCAGAGGGTCTAGAAGGAAATTAATGTGTCTTTGCAGATTATACTAAGATCCGCAATAGAGGAGACACTCCGAGAGGGGTGGAAAAAATTAGGGGGACCTAGGTAAACCTGAGGAATGGTCAAGACTGTGGCAGCTAAAATTCAATGCAAAAAGTGCAAAATCATGCACTTAGGGCACAGGAACCCAGAGGAAGCTTACATGATGGGGGTGACATATTGACAGCTACCAAACAGGAAAGGCATCTGAGGGTAATCATATCAGATGATCTATAAGTGGGCAAACAATGTGCCAAGGATGTGGGGAAAGCCAGTGGGGTACTGGGTGCATAGGGAGAGGTATCACCAGCAGAAGAAAGGAGATGGTGATGCTTCTGTATAAATCATTAGTAAGACCTCATCTGGAGTATTGTGTCCAGTTCTGGAGGCCACATCTCCGTAAAGACATAGACAGGATAGAGGCAATTCAGAGAAGGGCAACAAAAATGGTGCATGCCTGCACCAAAAGTCATAAGAGGATAGATTGGAGGACCTCAATTTATATACCCTAGAGGAGAGGGGGGCGGGATATGATAGAGACCTTCAAATATCTCAAGGGCTTAAATAAGGTACAGGAGGGTAGCATCTTTCAGAAAAACAGGTGTTCTAGAACAAGAGGTGATGACGTGCGGCTGGAAGGGGGTAGATTAAGGAGTAACATGAGGATGTATTTCTTCACAGAAAGGGTGCAGGTTGCATGGAACAGCCTCCCAGGAGAGGTGGTGTGGCAAATTTGGTAGGGGGAATTCAAAAATGTGTGGGATAGGCATAGGTGTACCCCAGCGATAGGTAGGAGAACAAAGCCAGAGATGAAGTAGGGTCTTTGGTTTTTGCAGCAGGTAGTGAAAATGGGCAGAACAGGAGAGCCTAGTGTCCTTATTTGCTGTCAAATTCTATATATCTATGTAACTAGCAACACAGCAGCAGTGCAGACTCATACAGACTTCTGTGGGCCATAAAAGGTCACAATTTTCAGATAAACTTGAAATCTGGATTTCTTAAGACTAAGCCAAACAAATCAAAATGCATTTACTATTTCCTGCCTGCCTTTTTCATATGGTTTTTGCTATTCAAACATATTATCTATGCTAAGATGTGTAATCTGCTAGACTGCTTGTTCTTCTGAGTCTTTTAGGATCCAGTGTTATCTTTGTTCAGGAACACCAGATTGACAAGTGACACTGAATAATAAGGAAGCAAGTTTGTCATAGATGTTGGTCGATGAAAGTTTTTTAAACACAAGTCCTCTGTATTGGTCTTGTCATGTTGTTGTTATGCCCAGGAAAATACTGGCACACTTTGGCAAGTTTTCCCAAACACAAAATCATGGTTTGGAACAAACTCTAGACTTACTAGTATAAATCTAGCAGAGTCAAGTCATTATATGAGCTTCCCAAAAATATTTCTACTGCTCTTAGATCATCTACATGTTTAATAGGATGTATAAATACTCTGTCTGTCTATCTGTCCATCTGTCCATCCATCCGTCCATCCATGCATCCATCCATCAATCTATCTATCTAGCTATCTATCTGTCTATCTCTGTATCTGTCTGCCTGCCTGTCTGTCTGTCTATCTGTCCTATCTGTCTGTCTGTCTATCTATCTATCTATCTATCTATCTATCTATCTATCTATCTATCTCTGTCTGAGCCTTAGATCCCACCAAAACTAAGACTATAGTGTTTGGAGACCAGAATTTGCTAACTCGTTCAGCTGATCTACTTGCAGTCATAACAACAGATGGCAATAGTACTGAACAGGCAATGTATTCAAATTTGTAGGAATCTTGCTTGTTGTATCACTTGTATACAGCATGCAGGTTGATCAGATCTTATCAACCGTAGAGCCCAAGCTCAACTTTTTCTACAGATCTAAATGTTGCCTCATTGCTGATGTAAGAAAGTAGGTAGTCTCCCACTTCCTGCTCCCTTCATTGACTATGGAGACATTATATACCACTGTGCAAACAAACACACTCTCCTGTCTACAGAATGTTTACTCTGTGTGGCAAGTTGTGCAGGTTTATCCTCTCCTGTGGATGGTCTGCCCATCATTGTCTGCTGTATGACCAGCTTAACTGGACAAGACCCCCGAGCAGGCGTGACTACCACTGTCTTTCTTTGTAGTGCAACTGTGCACAAGGAAAAGCCCCTGATTATTTCCTAGCCCACCTCACACTGTCAAGCAGTGCCTGCCTATTCCCTCCATTCAAGAGCAGCACTTACCTTGTAAATTCCCAGGATGATGCATGAATTTAGTAGAAAAGCCTTTGCATTTGCAGCACCAGACACCTGGAACAAACACCCCCTCCAGCTGAGGAATGCTTTTAGCTTGCAAATGTTCAAGTCCAGTCTCTTTAGCCATGTTAAAACTCTCTGTATTTGTTGTGATCCTGAATCCCCAGCTACAATGTATCTGTTTTTTATTTCACAGATGATTTAATATTTTATTATAAAATGGGCATCCAAATAGAGAAGTCTCATTGGTCAAAATATGTCATGTGACCGTGCATGAAATCTGTTTCATTTTTTTTACTACTATGAGTTATCTCTTTTCTTATATATACTATTTGCTTACGTCTGTATTGCTCGTATATATGTGCCTGAAATATGCATCTTGAATTTCTTGTATTAGTTATGTATTCATTGTTGTGTGCATTGTATACCAAACATCCTTTATTCCACAATGTCAGGTACTCATACTACCATGTATGTATGATGTTATTGTATTTATGTCTCATGTATATTAGTTGCCTATTCTTGTATTTGCTTGTACATGCTCCTGTTATATGCCTTCAGGACCTCCTTGCGAATGAGCTTGCTCAATGGAGTTATTCCTGGAATAAACTTGAACTTGTTTCATGCATAGTTGTTCTGGTCCTAACCCACATCACACAATGGCCAAATCAGTCCTCCTACAACCAGAACAACCTTCCATCAATCCCCCTACAGCCAGAATCGATCTTCCATCAAAACATGGCTGCTACCTTACACAGTATAAAAACTTCAACTGGGCCTAAAATAAAACTACCTTAAATAAAAATAAAACCAATTAATTAAATGTTGTTTCTCTGATCATCACACTTTCCTTACATATAAACAAATTAGAAACATTAAGTATTGTTTATAGTTTTCATTATAACTGTTTCTTTGCTGACAATGAAAAATCCCCATCTTTCTTTACCTGCTTATCAGGAAATTTCTTCTCTTGCCCAGACAGTGAAATAATTGAATCTCTGGCTGTAGAAGAGGTTTTTATTGTGTGTGTGTGTGTGTGTGTGTGTACAATACATTAGGAGAGGAACTTCCTGCCAGTGGAACTGAGCAGAATTTTGAATCCATGTATTCCATGGTAAACATTCCATGATAAAAAGTCCATATCTTGAACCTTGATGCCAGCAAAGGGCAAACTTTGTTCAGCAGTAATACAATGACATCGGCAATGACATCATTTGCATTGGATGGAAGGACTATTTTATCATAAATGCACATAAGTAAACCTATTGGTTCTACATATAAACATGCTTTTCCCAACTGTAAAAAGTATAAAAAGGAGTCCATTTTATAAGCACAATAAGACACTTCGGGGTGTGCATGGAACAGATTTTACCGCACTTCCAGGGGCTGAAGGCACTTGGCTTGTGGCCTCGTGCATCACTACACCCCTGGGAGTGCAGTAAAATCTGTTCCATCACATCCTGTTGTGACTTATTGCTTTCATATCACATTACACTTTTAGTGTTGTTGGACTATTTTAAATTTTTGATAGATAAGATCAAGTAAGAGATAGTTAATTTGCAATCTTTGTTATTTAATATCTTACATTCTTGTATGATCTAATGAAATGTATACATTTAATGTCTTTTCAGATGATATTGAAAGAATAATAAGGAGGCTTTGCACAGACAGTATGAAATGTCTCTCTAAGCTACAGCGGGATAAATTAACATTTTTGATTTTGAGTAATTTATTCCCTTTTTCAAATATACTGTCTAACAAGCCCCTCCTGCTGGTAGTGGGAGGGGGTTGATTGCTAGAATGCCAGTCCCAGAGCTTACTGATTGGTAGAGCCTCTGACAAGGGAGTCCAGTAGGAAGACTTTACAATGCCAGTCAGAGAAGAATGCCAGAATTGCCTTCAGGGCAAAGGCCTCCATGCCTATGGTCATCATCTTCCATGTCTGAGGTTACCTGTCAGACTACCTGAAGGGCAAGGGCCACACACAGCAGCAGCAGCAGCTGTCAATGGGTCCAGTGTCTGAGACCAGCATGTCTCATTATCTAGTCACCTGGTAGCCTCCAGGAATTTTGGAGAATATGTAAGGGAGACAGTGAGAGGGTGTGGGAATGCTGAGGGGTCTCCCCTCAAGGGAAGTCTCTGGTGGCCTTGTGATGCATAGAGGTAGAGGATTCCACCAAAGATGGGGAGTTCTCCAGTTGGAGGCATTTGAGGTGCTATGCCCATGACAGGCTGCCAGACATGTTGATGATGAAGAGAGACCTGGTGAGAGAGACTGAGATGCAGACTAAGGTAGCTGAGAAGCCTACGTTATGTGCATGAAATCCCAAGCTGAGATGGACATCAGAGACTCTGCCTCTGGAAGAGGTGTTGAGGTGATTATAAACCACTACCAGAGGACAGGCTGGAGTATGCACAGCTGGTAGGGACCCAAAGAGCTATTTTTCTAGCCTAAAGTACCATATTTGGCAAATTCACTAGCAGCGGTTCTGCAGCAAAATATATTTCCCCAAAAGAATTGCTTCTCATTATAACTAACTGCTTAAAGATGCTTTTACAGGCAGAATTTCAGATGAACCCACTTAAAAAGCTCTTCATTTCTACCTAAACTGTAGTGAGTATGAAGAATGCCATGCAATTTCTGGAATTTTTTTTTATTTTTATTCCCTTTCTGACCTTATTGAATTTGTATGGTTTCTTTTTCCAAATTAGGTTATAAACCTACAGTTATTTTTGTTCCTCTTTACTATAAAAATTCCCTACTATTCTTTGATAAGTGCTATGTGATCTTTTACTTCATCCTGGATGGTGATCAGCAGAAGGGACCTCATTTTAATATCTCATCCAAAGGACAGCACCTCTCAGCAGCACCCCCTCATACTGCTCTACAGTGTCAGTTATGTGTATTATTCCAGGTACCTGGTGTGGAGCAAGAACCCACAACCTTCCAATCTTACAGCCTCAGAGGCAGGAGTGCTACCTACTTAGCCGCTGACAGACATGTGCATATGAAAAAGGTGCCACAACATGGCCCACAGGTGACATACATTCCCTTGGGGGGAGGGGAGGTGCTTGAGGAATTCAAGGACTGAGAATTGGAACTTGCAGGACTCAGGTACGGAAAGTTGGAATTTGCTTCCCATACCTGTCTGCTAGCCTTTGTGAAAGTACTTACCAAGGACAACACTTTAAAGACCTGTCAGTAGCCATAACAGAGAGTAAAAGGGAGTTAACAACCCCTTCTCCATAGAAGGTGCAGAGTTGTTACTAAGCACTGGGTGGCTTGGGACCACCACTCTGCCCTTAGTGTGAGGGGGTGGGAGGAGACAAGGGACAGGAATAAAAAGGCATTAGGCAGGAAGTTTAGTATTGTTCTGAGATGGGCTCTAGTTTAGGACTAGTTAAAGCCTAGTCAAGGTTCATGTGAAGGGCAGCTTGGGCACCTTCCAGACTCAGAGTGGTGTTAGGTTCCTGAGCCTCAGGCAGCGTGGGTATGCTGAGTCTTTTAACAGGAAGACATCTTTGCTATGTCAGTTCAGAGGAGTTAGATGGGACCACGTTCCAAGGTGTTCCAGGAACTGCTTATGCAGGAGAGCTGGGATGCCATGACAGTAGGCAGGGCAATGGGGCAGTTCAGTACTTCATGCAAGGGGAGGCAGTTCCTTGATTTTCCATGCAGACATCACCAGCTTAAATGCTGGGTGTCAGGGGAGCTGGATGTGCCAGAGAGCTAGGCACTAGAGGTGATCCATCAAGTGGCTGGCAGCAGGACCTGGGCCAGGATGGCACAGTTCCCCATTTTGAATCTCACCTGCCGGATGTTTCTCTGAATTCCCAATGGATGGAGGCACCCAGGGTTCAAGCTGTCATCAGGAGGGAGTGGGAATCCTGGGTGAGCATCCACTCAAGGAGTGACACTGATGGCTTTTGGACCTGAAGGGATCAGAAGAAGATGGGCATCTGAAGACTGCAAAATGTGAGGTAAGGAGCTGGAGGTGACATCACCATGATAACCAAAACACAGGTAAAGCGCATGATTCAGGAAAAATGTTCCCTTCTGGGATACATGGCAGGGCTGGCTGAGCCATTCTGCCAGGTGAGAGACCCTGGAGTCGGATCTGTGTAGTCTTGTGCCCCACTCTAGAGGGTCTGGCTGAGGCCTGCCGTGCATGAAGCAGTGAGCCCAGGATTCCTGGAGTGAAAGAGCATGGCCAGCAAATGCCTGTCTGGTGGTACGTAGCAGTAGTAGCAGCAATTCTGTACAGTAGGGCACCTCGCTGGTTCAGCCCAAGTAAAATAATTGTTTTCCAAGCTCATGCCTAAGTAGTATGATAGCTGAGTTCAGTGTGTTCAGAAGGAAAGGGAAGATCCTCTGGCTAGTAAACCATACAGATCAGGGACAAGAGAGTTCACAATATTTGGGAGGAGTCAGGACCGCTGGGGCAGGGGACCCTAAGGTGGCCACAAGATACAGGCCTCAGGAATTACCGAAATGAACAACGTATCTGATCATGAAATGCTGAGTTTCTGTGACTCAGTGTGTAAAACCAAAAGGGTCTGTACCTGAATGAACTTCTCCAGTATCACCCCAGTAAAGATAATGGATGATTTGCCATTCTTTTTTTTCAACTCAGCTTTATTGGTCAGAATGAGTAGTGACAAAGTATACATTCTCAGCTGTCAGTTCATAAGAAAATCTGATCAGCTTTGTATGCATGTAGCTTAAATAACTAAAACAGTTAATATTTATATTAAATTTAAAAAAACAGTTAAAAATATATTAAATGAATACAACCACTAGAGCACTGAAGCATTAGTGTCAAACTCATGCAGCATTTGGGAGAAATAGAGTGCATTAACTGCGAGCAATAAAGGAAGTGCCGGTTTTTTTGTCTCAAGTTTCTTCTCTCCCAAGGACTCCATGGTTAGAAATGTTCCATGGTCCAGTGCACGACACTACATGTAGTCCATTACCCCAGTCCTTTGGCATTTGTGGAGCATAACCAACTCTGCTCTCCTCACTTACTGTGTGATGTCGCCTAGAGGTGTAATTTCCATAGGCACCAAAAAGTCGATGAATGTTTCCTGTGCAATTATTGGCCCGATGTGATCCTTTCCATTTCTTGGATGTCTCACACTTGAATCCAAGTTGACACCTGCAGGGTCACTTATGATAACTATAACAGTGTGACTCATTTCATTGCTGCTGTTAACAAAATATAGAATAATAATTGTAGCTATTTACTTTTAGTAGAAGGCAGAATGCCCAGTATAAGGCTACAGAATGTATGTGGTACTGTAGTCTGTATCACCTGTTGCATAACATTTCTAAGCTCTGTCCAATAATGAATTAACCTGGAGCATTCCCAAAACATATGAGAGTGTGATCCCCTACCCCTACAGAGTCTCCAACAGGTGCCAGAGTTGGTGGTCTGAAACTGTTTAGTAATTGTGGGTGTACGGAAGTATCAGACCAAAATCTTTCATTTAAATTCCCTCCAAGTCAGAGAGGATGTGACCTTCCAGCTCTCTGTTAGGACCCATTCCCATGCTGGTTGGGTAATTTGTTCCCCACTCTCCTGTTCCCACCTGGATTTAATCCTTTCTAGTGGGAGTTCTACACTGTTCTGAATCATATTGTACATGTCAGATATGTTTCTAAACCTCATTTTGAAGTCATCCACCCCCAATAAAGAAATCTTCTAAATTGGTCAACAGTCAGGTCTTGGGCATAGCCATTTGACTAAATGAAATGTCTGATCTGCAGGTAGTGAAAAGAATTCAACATGGGAGAGATGGAATTATTGAGTTAGTTCCTGGAAACTTTTGCCTGTTCCTCAATGAGACATTGTGAGAAACATATTAGCCCACCTGTTCCCATAAGTGATACCCCTGTCTTATTATGAAAGTGTGATCCTGCTGTATGCCTTATTGGTGTAAGTAGGGCCCAATTTATTAGGCACCTTTGTACAGCTAAAGAGTTTGGAGAGCATCCGTAAGGAGTGCTTGAGCTAGGAGTTAGTTGTTTGTCTAATCAGCTCAGATGTTATGGGTGTTGAGATTAATGAGAACAAAGGGAAACCCATTCCACTGTTATTTTCCATCATGTACCACTGTGATGCAGGCCTATGTTTTACCCATGTCATCAAAGATTTTATCTATTTATTTAAAAGTTGCATAGAATACTTAGAAACAAGTTTCATTTACACGTCACAAGTTAATTAAAAAAAACATAAACTTGACATCGCAAAATCAATCAAAACAAGTGCAAATAAATTGTTCCTGCCACAATAATCTTTTTAAGCCATGTTTGAAAATACCAAGGGTAGTTGAAATTCTAAGCTGAGGAGAGAGGTTGTTCCATGAAAGTGGAGCAGCATGGAAAACATTCTTTCCCAAAATGTGTTTGAAACTTAGGCAAGAAAAAAAACATTGAGGCACATCTCTAAGGCTGTATTTGTGGATGTGAGCTATAAGTCTTTCAGATAAGTAAGTGGAGGTCTGGTTATTCACAGTTTTGTAAATAAGAGAATAATCAATCAGCCCGCTGGTGCAGTGGTAGTGCTACCACCTGTGGCACTGATGATCCGTGTTCGGGAATGAGCGCAGTGCATCAGAGGGTTGGCCAGAGGGAGTTAGGATAAGAGTTCCATGGACAGCTCTCCTCTTGCAGGGAGAGGGTTATGGCATATCAGCAACACCCAGTGGAGGCTGGGTGTCAACTGCCAGGAGCCACTCTTCAAGGGAGAGGTGACAGCAGATGTCTGTAGGTTGGGTGTGGGAGTGCACACAACCTGCGCTAACTATCACTGCATGCCCATGCCATGGGAAACTGATGACAAGAAAACCCAGGGCCAGCTACACCATGAAAACCCTGGACATCTGCCTGAATGATGCCCCAGGCGTAAACCTCGGTTAGGGCCTCAGGTAGATCTCGGTCCCTCCCCTCATGGAGCCCCGCTGTAGGGGGTAAGCTGTCAGTCTCCCAGTTCGGGCAGTCTGGAGGGGATGCCAGGTGTGAAGTCTGGGCACCAAGAGGATGCCTCCCCACGCCAAGTCAAGGAACTAAAACAGAATTGAAAAAAATGGAATAATCAAAGAGGCAGCCTGTGTCACTATGCAGTAGTTCTTTAGGTCCGGCATGGACAGTTCCCTCTATCCTGGAATGTGTTAGTAAAGCCTGATTAACTCATTTTTTTTCTCTCCCAGAGATTTCTTGGAACACCAGTTTCCAGTAGGATTGGGGTATCACTATCGGTAACATCTGAAACCAAAATAGAAACCTCAGCAAGTGATTAATTCTAATGGTATTTATGTTGCCCAGTAAAGAGAGAGGCAATAGTTTCCACCTGGCCATGCTAACCTGCATGGTAGTACACAGGGACTGATAGTTTACTTTGAATAGTTTAGAGATTTGCGGGGTGACTAACACCCCCAAGTACTTAATTTGGTTGATATGAACCCAAACAACTGGGTAGCTCCCTTTATATTCCAGGGTACATGTGCTACTAAGGCAAATCACCTCTGATTCAGTATAGTTTGATTTCAATCAATCAAAATCTTTATTCAACCAGGCAAACACCATTGAGCAAAGCTCATTTTTGAGGTGGACCTGGACATAGATACATAGTCAAGCACAGAAGGGTTACATACACAACAGAATCATAATACAAGTCATAATACAATATAAACTGAACACAGAACAATGTACAGAATTCAGATGGATAACAGTACTAATTCTTGGTAAAAATATATATATACAAAAATATACATGAGATTCTCTGGACTGTATGAAGGGCATAATAAATACAAGTTACAAGGAATATACAGGGTGCAAGATAGAGGGCCCTTAGATTGGTATGAAGCAGAAGATTGATCCATAAGTGAGGAAGGGCAGATGCCTAAAGGGAGAGGTAGAGGGTAGAAGACTAAATGGGCAGTGGCAGCCATATGAAGGCCACTGATCGTGAGAGTGCTGCTGAGACCACCAATGGAATGAAGATGGCCCCAGGATGCTGGTCAAAGGCAAGGGAGGGAGGGAGGGATAGGGAACAGAAAGAATAGGGTCAGGGAGGACGCGTGGGAGGCTCAATTCAAGTAATAAGGCAGGGTCAGATAAAACAATTACAGGATTCCTTGAAAGAATGAGAGTAAAGAGATTTGAATGTTGATGATTTGATAGGGTAGACCAATTTCAATGTTTTTGCAGCTTGTTCCAGAGTGAGGGTAACTCATAACTTAAAGCTGTCCTACAAAGCACGATCTGACCTTAGGTATAATAAAGGAGATGTAGGAGGCACTCCTCAAAGCATATTGCCTACCGAGCTTAGGGGCAGGCAATCAACACATATTGAGGGCAACTTCATAGTAATAGCTCTGAAGGTCCAAAAGGCGGCACTCCTCTGTCTTCTATATTTGAGGATGTCCATCCCACAGCAGCATATAGGGAGCAGTGATGCATGCGAAAGGAGGCCAGTAATGAACCTTAAGACTCTATGACAAAGAGTGTCCAGTTTGACCAGAGCAGAGGCAGGGCCTTGACTGTAAAGAAGTCTGCATAGTGCAACAATGTTAGGAAGGTGGATTGGACCAATTGCTTCTTGGCCTCCCAGTAAGCAGGTGATTAATCCTACAGAAGACACCAAGCCTCTGTCAAGCTTTTTATAAGTTCTTCAATATGGTCATTATAAGAAGTCTATGGTCCATCCTGACCCCAAGTATTTGAACTTAGTTACATATTCCAAAGGTTAGCCTTGGAGTGTGGAGATCTGAGAAAGGTTTCTTGGGCAGCAGAGTTTGTTATATGTGCAGAGGGTGAGAGAGCATCACCTTCATTTTCTTAGGATTCAGTAGAAGTTTCTGGTTCAAAAGCTGCAGTTGCAGCAGATTAAACTCCTGAAGATCACTACATGCTGCTTCTGAGGAAGATCTGCTGATGTAAAATATCGTATCATCTGTGAATAGATGTGCATTTGCAGTATTGAGGTTGGCATCAACTCTGTTTATATATATTGTGAAAAGCAGGGGGCCCAATATTGAGCCCTGCAGTATGCCCCTTAGCTGGGGTTTTAGGGGCAAGAATTCCCCACCTGCTTTTACCTGCTGGAGATGACCTGAAAGATAGTTGGAGAACCATCTCAATGATAAAGAATCCAGACCTATATTCCAGAGGGACGTAAGGAGCAGATCGTGATCGACAGTGTCAAATGCCTTACTTAGGTCTAAAAATACTGCACAAACAAATTTCTTGGCATCCAGGTCACACTGCCAGTCGTTAGTCACCTTAACAAGTGCCGAGATGGTGCTATGGCATGGTCTAAAGCCTGATTGTAAAGGGTTAAGCAGGTTTGCAGATTCCAGGTAATTCCTGAGCTGAACACTCACGATTTTCTCTAACAGTTTAGACAGGATGGGGAGTAGAGCGATAGGCCTATAATTGTTAAGGTCACTAGGGTCTCTGGATTTGAAAAGGGGATCACGTGTGCAGTTTTCCATAGGGGAGGAAGGTCACCCTGAGAAAGGGATAAGTTAAAGAGGTGGGTAATTGGCGCAGCCAGGATGTGATGATCAAGTTTCATGAAAAAGGGGTCAAGGAGGTCTGCACCAGCATGCTTCCTGGTGTCTAGCTGTAGCAAGAGGTCCTCAATGTCTTTCAAGGATGCAGGCTGAAGGGAGAACACAGTGCTGATAACAGGAGTTTCTTGGTCCTGTACACTGAGTTGAGCACGAAGGTTACTGGTGGGGGAGGTATCAAATGCTAAACCTGCGGTAGCAAAGTGGTTATTGAGGGAGTCAAGGATTGTCGGCCTGTCAGAGACTGTAGTGGCCCAAATAATATTTCACGTGGGTTGGGAATTCGTGGACGCATGACCTTCAATGTCCTTAAGTGTTTTCCAGAATTTGGAGGAACATTTAGAGGAAGAGTCAGGTTTTGTGGAAAAATAGTTGGCCTTTGCTTCCCTGACCATCCTAGTACAAAGATTCCTTGCCTTCCTAAACAAAATCCAGTCAGCTGGAAGCTTTGTTTTTCGAGCTATTCTCCAAATCAAATCTCTGTTATGCAGTGTTGCCTTTAGGACTGCTAGTAAACCACTGGCATAATTTTTCTTAGATCTATTTGACCAGTGGTGCATGCTTATCCAATGCCCCTAATACAATATCCTGAAGATGTCATAGGCTGTATTCACTGATTTTGCTAGGTAGAAGTCCTGCCATCTCAAAGAATCCCTCAAGTCAGCGATAAATGCCCAGGGGTCAAGGTTGCAACAACACCTCTTGATGGTGAATTTAGAAGTAGATGGTGGTTTCGAAGCAGATCTTACACAGGCAGTGAAGCAATGGTCACTGATATCAGAGAAGAATATGCTAGCATGGG
Organism: Neoceratodus forsteri; assembly: GCA_016271365.2. Lineage (NCBI taxonomy): Eukaryota > Metazoa > Chordata > Ceratodontiformes > Ceratodontidae > Neoceratodus > Neoceratodus forsteri. Next base: position 437,152,793 of record CM028129.1, on the reverse strand, counting down.
AAAATAGATGAGACTTATTTATTAGAATGAGGTCCAGCAGGATGCTATTGTTAGTGTTCTTTTTATCAGGGCGTGTATCTTCAGTAATGAGTAGTGATAGTCCAAGGGAATCACACAGTGATTTAAGGGGAACAGAGGCGCAGGAAAACCAGTCCAGATTAAGGTCTCCTAATATAATAAACTCCAAGGGTCGGGATACTATAAAATTACTTATGTGGTCCAGGAGTTGAAACCCTGCTGAGGGGGGCCTATAGCATCCTATAACTCAGAATGAGATGGAAGAAGAGAGTTCGATTTTGATAGTCAAGCTTTCAAATTCTTTAGGGATTGAGGTCGAGTTGATTACTGAGGCCAAGAATTTGTCTTTAACGTAGATGGCAACTCCACTTCCTCTTGTCTGCCTATCAGTTCTGAATAAAGAATAGGCTGGGATATTTACCTTGCAGTCAGCAGTCAGCAGTACCAGGTCTGAGTCAAGTCTCAGTGACTTCCAGGACATCGGGCATAGTATGGCAGACCGAAGCCTGAATAGATGTAACCTTCTTTAGGAGGCTGCATGCATTGACATGCATAAAACTTATACCTTTAATGCTGGGTAGGTCAGCTGGGAATGAGATAGCTGCCAGAGGGCCAGGGTTGAGCTTGACATTGCCCGAGCACAACAACAGGAGCAGAAGGAGTTTCTTAATAGCTCCTACAACCAGCCTGAGTGCTTCGGTCCGTTCTCTTTGCAGGAGGTTTTAAGTGGGATTGGAGAAATCCGGGGACAAATACCTAGGGGTCCAGCACTATGTATATAAGTACCCTAGACATCAGCAGCAAGGAGATCCATGGGATCTGAGTAATTAAGGAAAGCTTTGTGCTCTCCATTGCCATCACATTACATGTGTAACCAGAGAGACCACCAAATTCAGCTAGAAAATCTAACAATGCATGGACTGAAGTTTTCACACTGGAGAAGAAAAAAAATACTGTCATCAGCATAAAGAGATATTTTATTCTCTTGATGCCCAGTTGTGATATCAGAAATGAGTAGACTTTGGTGCACTACCACTGCAAAGGGTTCTAAGCTTAAAGCAAGCAAAAGAGGAGATCTGGGCACCCTGACATGTCCCCTTCCCAGTTCAAACCTCTTGAAATGCTCCCATTGACTTTGTGGCATCAAGTTTAGAGTATAACGTTTCAACAGCATGAAGAAATTATAGGCTAAATTTGAAGGAACACAGAGCATAATTTAATAAGTTCCAATTAACCCTATCACAAGCATTCTCTGCATCCATTGAGCTAACCAATTTTAAATCAGGGCTAGATGAATTGCCGTTATGATGAGTTATATGATTATTCTGCATGTTTTACACAGGATCCTGTTTTAGTAAATTAATGTTGATTGTTGCAGCCAGTGCCATAACTGTTTGCAGGGGCTCCTCGAGAGCTTTACCATCTTTATAACCCCTAGACATTGGACTCACCCAGGCCATGTCCACCCCATCAGGGCATTAACAGAATCGATCGACACCAAAGTGAGTTTGCAGGAGTTACAGCAGTTTATATTTGATGAATGTTTTAATGAAATGGATGAAATTTTAAAAGGAAAACTAGCCAAATAGGAGACAAGCTGGTCAAAGGGAAGACATAGGACCAACTGGGCCATACAAGTCAACACAGGAGAAAGAAAAAATGAAGGAGATCATTAATATCTAATGTCTAATGTACTCAAAGGCAAACACAACAAGAAAGCTGAGAACAGAGGAATTTAAGGATGGCTAAGAACCTGGTGTCATGCTAAAGGGTATGGGCTGTTGGGGGGTGGGGAGGGGCCTGGGAGGACAGTGGTCTCTATGCCAAGGACAGACTACACTTGAGTGAGGAGGGAAAGAAAGTGTTGAAACAGAGGATGGAGGAGTACATAGAGGAAGTTGGGAATTTAAACTAGGAGCGGGGTGGCAAGTGGGCAAGAGACATGCAGAGACCACAGGTTGGGAAACCATATGAGCTTAACTCCCATAACAGTGACAAAGGACAAATGGCAAGTACTATTGGTGATGCTAGTAAAGGAGGGCAGGATGGGGGGGGAAGGGTGGAAGGTGGTTACCCTTAATGCTAGGAGCCTTGGGAGGAAAACTGCAGTTACAGGTGCTCACGGCAGAGGGAGAGGTGGACATTGCAGCCATCACAGAAACATGGGCCATCCAATACAATGACTGGGACCTGTCTGTACCAGAGTACAGGTTATTTCGTAGGGACAGGATGATTGGGAAAGGAGGGAGAGGTGGCACTATATGTGAAGAAAGGACTGAAATGTATAAGGGAGGAAGGGGAGGAGGGTAGTACGGAGTCAATTTGGATGCAAATCCAGGATTCCAAGAATAGAATTCTTAGAATGGGAGTGGTGTACAGGCCGCCCTCAGATGGAGGAGTTAGACAGGGAACTAGTGGGACAGATCAGGAGGACCTGTGAGAAGGGTAGTGTGGTGATTGTGGGGGACTTCAACATGCCAGGAGTGGACTGGAGTACCCCAACAACCAGGAATAGAAGGGAGCAGGTACTGCTGGATGCCTTCCAGGACAGCTTCCTGCTGCAAATGGTCAGTGAACCAACCAGGTTAGGGAATGCCCTTGACCTTATGCTGGCAAATGGGGACTTTGTGAGAGAACTTATGATGGAAGAACCACTGTCAGGGAGTGACCACCACTCAGTATGGCTCACATTGGATATGGGCAAGGAAGGAGTGGAATCTGGCACAAGAGTGCTGGACTTCAGGAGGGTCCACTTTGGGAGGATGGGGGAAGTGGTAAAAGGGTACCTGGCCAGAATTCAACCTAGTATGGGCACTAACCAGAGGTGGGAGCTCATAAATCTGGGGATAGTGGAGGCAACCAAACCTGCTGCAAGGCCCAGAGCAAGAAGGCTGGGTTAAGAAACCGAGCTGGTTGAGCAAGGAGGTCATAGAAAAGGTAAGGAGGAAAACAGCTGCCTTCAGGAGGTACACAAAAACAGTGAGGGGAGGCAGGGAGGAGTACCTGCGGAATCGAAGGAGGTGACACGGGCAGTAAGGGCCAAGGCATCAACAGAGCTCAGGCTGGTACAAGGCATTAAGAGGGGTGAAGGACTTCTTTAGGTACATCAGGGAGAAAAGGAGCTGTAAGGACCACATAGCAAGGATTAGGAAGGAGGGGGGCTGGGTGGAAGCAGGGTGCGATAAGGCAGAAGTGCTAAATGATTACTTCTGCTCGGTATTTACCAAGGAGAAGAGAGGGGTGATACCCAAGGTGGGAAGAATGGCAGAAACGGGAGGGGTTACAGATGGGAAATCATGGAGGGAAGAGTTTGGGAGGGTTCAAGGCACTGAGGGTGGACAAGGCGCCAGGCCCAGATGGTGTCCACCCAGGGTACTGAACGAGCTGGCAGAGGTCCTTGCTGGACCTTTGGCAGACCTATTTAATGCCTCACTACACTGAGGGTGTGTACCCCAGGACTGAATGAATGGGTAACTAGGCAACTGGACAGGGGCCATGCAGTGGATATCCTGTATCTGGACTTCAGTAAGGCATTCGACTCGGTGCCGTATGGAAGGCTGGGAAGTAAGTTAGTAGGCACAGGGTGGGTGCCAAGCTGGTGAGATGGGTAGGAAACTGGCTTCAGGGAAGGCAACAGAGGGTGGTGGTGGGTGGGGAGCTCTCACACCCAAGAGTAGTGATGAGAGGTGTTCTATAGGGCTCTGTTGGGACCAGTGTTGTTTGGGATATTCACTGCAGACATATCATGGGACATCAAGAGCAAGATCAGTCTGTTTGCTGATGATACCAAGGTAGGGGCGGTGGTGAATGACCTAGGGGATGGCAGGGGTTGCAGGATGATCTGGCAAAGCTTGAAACCTGGTCAAACACCTGGCAACTAGGGTTTAATGCCAAAAAATGCAAGGTGCTGCATTTGGGATGAAGAACCCAAGGAGGAGTTACCAGCTGGGGGGAGTGCAGTTAACCCAGACAGAGGAGGAGAAGGATCTGGGGGTGCTCATTACAGGGTCAATGAACAACTCGGCACAATATAGGAAGGCAGCTGAAAAGGCCAACAAAATGCTGGGTTGTATTGCAAGGGGTATATCCTCAAGGAGGGAGGAGGTGATTCTGCCACTGTATAGGTCATTAGTTAGAACGCACCTGGAGTACTGCATGCAGTACTGGAGCCCGTATCTGAGGAGGGACATTAAGTTACTGGAGGGGGTGCAGTGCAGGGCGACAAAGATGATCAAGGGACTGGGGGACTTATCATACGAGAGGAGGCTGAGGGAGTTGAATATGTACTCGCTGGAGGAGAGGAAGGTTAGGGGACATGATTGAAACCTTTAAGTACATGAAAGGAATAAACACGACAGGTACAGAGGGGCTGTTCAAAGTAAGGGAGGGGAGGTACACCAGGGGCCGTGATATGAGACTGGAAGGAGGGAGGAAGGTTCAGGAGGGAGATGAGGAGACACTTTTTTACAGAGAGGGTGGTAGCTGGGTGGAATGCGTTACCTGCAGAAGTGATATCCAGTAGAACAGTGGACTGCTTCAAAAGGGGATGGGACAGGACAAGGGGGAGGGTCAATGGAGGGGAAGTGTGGAAGGAAGGGGAAGCTGCAGAATAAGGGGTGCTAGCTGCACATTTGAGCAGACTTGATAGACCTCTAGGCCTTTATCTGCTGGCAAATTTTGTATGTTCGTAATATGTATACCCTACAGCTGACAGATGACCAATGAAAAGTATTAGAAAGGGGCTTATCCTTTGTCCTAACATCTGAACCATGAGAGTTTCAGGTACAAGTAGACATTTTTAGATTTCTTGAAAAATTGCATTTAAATAATCTTTGCACTAAGAGGCCATTTTTCTCCATTACTGGGAACAGGGGGTGGGAGTGGGGTGTGAATAATTGCCCACTTCATATCTGGTGAAACAAAATAACTATGACACATTAGCGCCACTCATGGGTCAGAATTAGATGAGGTGTTAAAACACTGCTGTAGATAATGTGATATCAATGTATGATAAAAATAGGCATTATTATTAATTAAGGAAAATAATGTTTAAACCTGCACTTGTTTGACCTATCACACTAAATAATGCAATGCAAATGCTTGATAGAGCGATAAGGAGGGAAATTACATTGTTATGTAATAGCAGAACTCATAAATTACAGAGTAAAATCACCCCACTGAAAAGTAGTCTCTGAAAGATTTAAGTATAATTGAAAATATTGGGGCCTATGCATGAATGTGTGGAGTGGCTACGTGCCATGCATCCACATCAAGTAGCCACCCCACACCCACTGCACCCCTGCACGGGATGCACAAAATGTGGCACGCAGCACCTATGCACCCAGTCCCTGGCCACAAGGATAATGCTGATGCCAGGGGCGGGCGGGGTTAGTGCCAGCACTATGTGCCATGCACTAAGGCGCTTAGTGCTGCCCACGGGATGCAGAGGAGGGTGCAGGGTACATCATAGAAAACCCCTGCTATAAGTGCCCTGCATCCTCATGCACACAGACTGCTGCCCAGACATGGTGGAAGCCCACTGTCCCCACCATCAAGACCCCAGCTCCCATCCCCACAGACCACCCAATGCCACCCACCCCATCCTCCTGTGTGCCCGGCCCCATGATAGCTACCCCAAAACACACACACATATTGGAAACATTATGGCCTGAATGCAGCCCCGGCACTGCCAACTCATCCCCCTCTGTGCCTGAGTGTAATGGCTGCAGCATTGTGGATGGCCAGGCAGTCCCTCCTCTCACCTCCCTCGGCTGCTGGCCATCCAAGTGATGCTGGGAGGCGCCGCCTATATGGGCAGTGCGCCCAAGCATCTCTTGGACAGCCAGAGGCCGAGAAGCTGTGAGGAGGGCTGTGCTGCTCGCTGTCCCATGCTGCCACTATGCTCAGGTACAGGGGATGGGGTGGGTTACAGTGTGGGGGGCAGCATACTGTATGACAATGGCTGGGCTGATGTGCCAGTGGTCCAGGGGTTTGGGCACAGAGCATGGATGAAATGGGGGTGCTGGCATGTGGGGGGTGATGCCTGTGGGGGCAGCCATATGGGCCAGGGGCAGGGGCCTGCTGTGGACTGCATGGGTCTGCGGTGTTACTGGGGCATGTGCCGGGAGCCCCTGGCTAAAGGAGCCTGGCTGCGCAGGTCTGGGTGCCTGTATTGGGCATTCCCATACCCAAACCCATGCCCACATGCACAAGGGATCCACTGTGGGACCCATGCAGGGCATCCAATTTTATGCCAGACTGGGTCTGCGACTCCGGCCCTGGCTGTCCTGCGAAACTGCACCTGGCCCACAGATGGGAGGTGGCCATTGATGAATACAGCCGGTGGTGTGGAGCTACGTGGGCTGGATACGCCCCTCCGGCGCATATTTCCCACCCATTTGTGCATAGGCCCGTGGAAAGGGGGCGATAGAATTATCACGGCTAGTTAATTTTACATGGATATGGTATTGAGCTTATTAAATGACGGTGTCAGCTAGAAACATTTACCTAGGACCCACACAGTGGTATACAAGCAGGAACTTATGTTTATTTTGGAGGCAGCATGGTTGCAGGGAGCTGTCTAACATGACGAGTTTATATTCCTTTGGCTGGATTATCTGGTTCTTCCACAATGAACACCTTACCTAAGGTGCACAAAAGCACTGAAAACTCCTTGGGTTGTTTCATTGTTGCTGGGTGGGATCTGTTATTTAGAAAGTGTCTAAATTAATGTTCTTACTTCTCAGTTCCAACCTCAGAGACACCATAGACTTATTGTCCAATTTGAAATTCCTAGTGTGGAATAAGAGCTATCTGTGAGTTATTACTAATGGTAAGTCATTATGGCCCCCATAAAGAAGTGGTTAATGCAACACTAACAGTGAATAGCACTGGTGGTCAGGGTGGGGCCATATTCAGAGACCCCCTGTGGACAACAGAAACCTGACAATGCAACCACTCAGACTGTACTGCTTTGCTTATGGAACTGAGGGATCCCTCATGCATAAAGAGTGCAGCAGTATATTCAATGGTTTCAGCAGTGCTAAACATCTGCCATCACAGCACTGTTTAATGCTGCTGAAACCCTGCCTTTAGCTCAGCACATCGCCTGTGCCCCCATCCTGATCAACAGTTCCATGTTATTTAAACCCTCCCAGGTAGTTCAGTGAATTCCCCAACCCCCTGATCACCTATTCCCTCTGTTGTAACATATTCATTGGTGTCTAGTGGATCCCCACCACCTCATAACCAGTTTTATGTTGTTTGAACCTCCCTGGTAGTCTATTGAACCCCAAAACCCCATCACCAGTTCTAATGTGATCAGATCTATCCTCTGTAGTCTAGTGGACCCTCCACCCCTTCCCGAATGGTTGCCAGACCCAGCCGACCTGCCCCTCAGACACACCGCCTCTTTAACGCCTCTCACCTGGACACTGGTCCGTACTCACTGGTATCATCGGTAACCAGCACAGCCCTCCACTAACCTCATCAGCCGATTGCTCTCTGACTGTCAGTGAGCTATCGAGGTACAGTCTTGTGATGTCTCACAGACAGATTGTGGTCACCCATGGAGATGAGCAGAGGGCTGTGCCAGTCACTGTCTGTGCTGGTAAGTACTGGCCAGTATTTGGGGTGAAGGGGTGTGAGGGTGATAGATCCAGAGTGGGTGGGTCAGGTGGGTCTGGCAACCATTCAGAGGGACAGGGATCCACTAGACTACCAGGGATAGGTTAGATCACATTAAGACTAACAATTGAAGATGGGGGTCCACTAGACTATCAGGGAGGGTTCAAACAACATGAAACCGATGATCAGAGGTGGGGGTCCACTTGACATCGGGGATTATGTTACAAAAGAGGGAATGGGCAATTGGCAGGTGGTAAATCGTTAGACACCAGGAAATATGTCACAACAAAGGAAAGAGGTGATCAAAGGGTGGGGGGACCACTGGACGCCAGGGACTCATGGCTACAGTGGTTACAGTGGCAAATTGTGGGCTACTGCCCTGTCCATGATCCCCCTACTGACTGTGTGTGTTGAGCAGCTGAAGAAGAGTGGGGCTGTATGCGAGTGTGCAGGGTGAGACTGCCACCTGCATTGACACTCCAGAGCTGCACATTACGGCCAGCAAGTAGTGGATCGGGACTGGTATTATTGCAGTAAATGTTTTATGGAATCCAGCTATTGGGAGGGGCTAAATCCCATTGAAATCTCTGCACTGCTTGCTAGCATGAGCATAGTGACTGGCGCGAGCGCCACTCCCTAGAAGAAAGCATTTAATTTAGTTACAAGTTTGGGTGCTATCTGATACAGGGATTTTGCCTGTATATGATTGCTTTCTCTAGGTATATACCATGTTTAGATTAAAGGACCTAGGGACTTTATTATTCTGCTACTTATGGTGCTTGGTAAGTCAGAAATGTAATAAGAGGGATATTATTTTATGTTCAATGGTTTTATCGATGCTTATAGTCTCCCTTTTGGTTGAGTAATTTATTGCCAGGATTACTGTATGTCTGATATTCAATAAGTTTAATTATTGTATGGTATAGATAGGAGGTTTTGTAGTTTAAAGCTTAAATATCTCTGATGTGTAGGGATTGTCTTGGGGGGGCATGGGAGTGCTAGAATTGTGTATGGGTCATCCCTTCTGCGTGATCTCTGGCCTTTCACCTGTCTCCCAGTTTTGGATACCACGGTAAGACATTGCCGGGAGGTGGGGATTTGGAGATGCTGAGGGGATGCCCCGTGCACGGCGGAAGGTTGTAAGATCTAGATTGTCAGGTCCAGGAGGCGCCCTGGATGATGGGCACAAGAGAGAGGCCAGACTTGTTTGGTGTCTGTCCCCAGGGTTTCCACCGGACCGAGTAGTCAGGTAACCCTAGGGGCTACCTTTCCCACTAATCCCCTGAGGGCAGTGCTGTGCAATGCCAGGTCAATTAGGAACAAGACCTCAATTATTGTGGATCTGGTTTCCTCTGTCAACCTGGCTTGCATTACAGAGACCTGGGTTGGGGACGATGCAGGTCCAGTTTTTGAGGCTGCTGTTCCCCGGGTATACTGTAGTGCACTGCCCCAGAGAGGAGTGTAAGGGTGGTGGTGTAGCCATCTGTTTTAGATCTGACTTGGGCTTCACCGTGCACCCAGTGGGAACCCCAGATTCTTTTGAATGTGTGGCCATTCGTGGGGATCCAGGTGCAGGGTACAGAATTTTCCTAGTTTATCACCCTCCTGGGATGGCGGGGAATTTTATGCAGGAGATTGCCGAATTTGTCGCCAGTGAAACACTGGAGGCCCCCAGATGTATTATTCTGGGAGACTTCAATGCTTGGGCCGATGACAAATTGTCTCAGCCTGGTTACAACCTCCTCCAAATTATGTCTTCTTTGGGCCCGTCCCAAGCTTTTTCTGCTGCGACCCATCAGGGGGCCACACATTGGATCTGGTGTTCTCACATGGGCTTGAGGAGATAATCTCGGGATTGATCAGGTGGTTTGGTCCAATCATTGCACGGTGCAGTTCATGTTCAGGGCTCCCACCGGATGCCCTCCCCTACTGAGATGATGAGCTGCCGCTCTTTCACGGTTTGATCCCAGAGGGTTTTCTGGTGGAAGACAATCTATCTGATGTGGGAAATGTATGTGACGGAGACGTTGGTTCTTTGGTAGACTCTTATAATTGGGTTTTATCTGACGCCATTGACTCCCTTGTACCTGTCAGTGTACATCACAAATCTTCATACCTGAGATGTTCTTAGTTTGATGGGGACCTCAGGGAGATGAAGGGAATGGGTCGGAGACTAGAGCACTGCTGGAGGAAATCCAGCCTGGATGCGGACAAACTGGCCATATGTGTGCATTATAATGCATACCAGGGGGCAATCAACCATAAGAAAGCAGTATTTTTGTCCAGGGAGATTGCTGCTGGGAAGAGCTGACCAACTATACTTTTTTGGACTGTTGACAGGTTACTCCATCCTGCCTGTCTGCAGCCAAAGAAGGTTTTTTCAGACCTTGAATATGAAGAGTTTGCTCAGTTCTTCTCGGACAGAGTGTCCAGCATTCGGTGGGGTGTTCTTCCAGTCAGCAATGTCATAGCTGGCAGTGGTTGCCAGAGGTATCCTAAGTGCACTCTGCATGGTTGGGGGGAGTTTAAACCAGTGGATGCCAGTGAGGTTATTGAGGTGGCGACCAATCTGAAGCACACTTTTTGTGAACTGGATCTGGTGCCAACGCATTTCTTGATAAGATGCAATGGCTCCGTTGGCACGGTGTTTGCTCTGATTGTCCGGTGTTCCTTATCTGAGGGGGTCTTTCCTGATGCCTTGAAGGAGGCACTGGTGAGACCACTCTTAAAGAAATCATCTTTGGACCTGGAGATCTGGGCAAATTGCAGCCTATCTCCAATCTTCCATTTTAGCGAAGGTTGTGGAGAAGGTAGTGGCGCTTCAGTTGGAGGAGCACCTCTTGACCCATGAGTTGTACGAACAATTCCAGTCAGGGTTTTGGGCAAGGCATAGCACAGAAACCACGCTTGTTTGGGTGCAGAATGACCTCCTCAGGGCTAGAGATCAAGGAGACAAGACAGTTCCTGTTCTCCTGGACCTCTCTTCAGCTTTTGACACTGCAGACCACGGTGTGTTGCTCGATCGTCTCAGGGAGCTCTGTGTACTCACTGGCACTGTCATCTGCTGGTTTGAGTCCTTTTTATCCAATAGGAGGCAGCGGGTTGTGATTGGGAATTTCTCCTCCTCCCCTAGTCTCCTTTTCTGCGGAGTACCTCAGGGTTTGGTTCTGGCCCCTATGCTGTTTGCAGTGTATATGCTGCCCCTGTGGGGGGTCATTAGGAAGTATGGCTTGGGTTTTCATTGCTATGCCGATGACACCCAGCTATACTTATCCTTTGCCCCAGGAACATCCAACACGGTGGATGTGCTAAACAGTTACCATGCCGGGATTAATGACTGGATGGCGTCTAATGACTGGATGGCATCTAGCTGGTTGTGACTGAACCCGATAAGACGGAAGCATTGGTAGTGGAGTCGAATAGACTGCGTGGTAGTTTGGCCTCTGATTCAGAGACTGGACTAGTTCTGGGTTCTGTCTCATTGAAGGCCTCCTCAAGGGTGTGAAATCTTAGTGTTATTTTTGATAGGAGTATGACTATGGAGGCGCAGATTTCCTCCATTGTCCACTCCTGTTTTTTCATCTTAGAAATGTCACCAGGATAAAACCCCTTGTTCCGCCTCTGGACCTCCCTACTTTGATGCATGCCTTGGTTACTTTGAGGCTTGACTACTGTAATGCGCTGTATCTCGGGGTCACGGGAGGATCTCTCCACAGACTGTAGCTAGTGCAAAATGCAGCTGCCCGGTTACTTACTGGGCAGCCTAAGTTTTGCCATATTACACCAGTGTTGCGTGAGTTGCATTGGCTGCCAGTCAGGTTGAGTATCCTCTTTAAGGTGGGGCTTCTCACCTATAAGTCCCTACATGGTCAGGGCCCTGGTTATCTGTTAGACCTCCTGGTTCCTGTGGTCTCGCCTCACCCCCTCCGTTCCTCCTTTGGGGGCTTCCTAGCAGTTCCAAGGTCGAGGTTGAAATTGGCTGGCGACAGGTCATTTAGTGTCACCGCCCTGGTCTTGTGGAACTCGCTCCTTTGTGGTTAAGGAAGCCCCGACTTTGGAGGTTTTCAAGGCCATGTAAGGCCCTCCTTTTCACCAGGCATTTTCAGATCAAATTGATGACTGAATTAATTCTGGTTTTAATTAAAGTAAGTATAGGTGATTACTTGCTGCAATTTAATGTTTTATAAACTATATATATAACTGTATTATGTTATTTTGTTGTTGCCTTTTGAATATGTGTTAATTTATTGTATGGCACCCAGAGCCTCCGAGAATGGGCATCTTTAAATAAAACTTTAGTTACCTTGCCTCATGAGGACTTATGAAGGATGGGTGCTCCATGGGGGCTTTGCCAGCATACTAATGAGCCTATGATGGGCATGTTAATGGCCTTAATGCCTTGCATGCCCAATGGACTCATTACCGTGACGGGCTGAATATGGCCCACAGACACCCTGGTGCTATCCTGTTTGGGCAGTACTAGCTCCAGTATGCTCTTGTGTGGGCCATATTCAGCTATGGGGTGTGTTGGCATAGTACATAGTCATATGTTGTGCTGGACAGACTCATATTTAGACAGTTAGCATGCTCCAGTCAGAGTGCGCTGTCTGAATGTAGAACTGCACTGGCAATACACTCTCACTCAGAACTTCAGACTATGAGGTACAAATGGCTGGCTTTCAATATGGGGGCCTACAATCTCTATCAGACATGTGGATGGCTTAAAAGCATGCAAGTCATTTTTCAGAAGGAATGCCACTGATAATGAGGTACCAATGGAATTTATTTTAGAAGATCTAAACTTCATCCTAACCACAAGTATTTTGAGTTTGAAGAGGAATATTTTGTGTAGTTATGTTACACCATGATATGGGCCTCCATGACCCCATCATTTGCAAAAAAATGTTCTGGGTCTGTGGGAAACATTATATTCAATCTATTTGTTAACACATACCAGGCAACACTGTCAAGTGGTACAGATTTATTGACAATGTTGTCTGTGTACAAGGGGTAGAAAGATGAGGTATCAGATTTCATTAACTGGATTAACCAGAATGAGCTGCAGCATAGATTGACTCACAAAGTAAGCAAAGACCAAATCATCTTCCTGGATGCTTTGCTATCTGAGAATACTTTTGAGAAAGTCAGGAGCTGTGGATATAGAAAAGAAACACCCACTAATAGCTTGTTAAGAGCAGATAGTGCCCAATCCACCCCAAGTCTCTGATAAAATCAATCCCATTTGGGTAATTTCTCAGGATAAGAAGTAATTGTTGAACCATAGAAGACATTGAGATGCACTGGATCTGAAGCTAAGATTTCTGGAGAGGGGCTATGAATTACAACAACAGGAGATGGCTATGGGATACAGAAACACTAGAGCAAGTGATAGGAACAGGCTACTTGTTCCAAAATGCAAAACCAATCCAGTTACACAACCAGTTACGTTTGTGATTGAATAAAATAGCATGGCTGAACAAGCGGGTAGCACTGTAAAAAGGGCATATCTCGCAGTGTGACCCCCCAAACTTGCATCAATATTTGGCAAACTCTTAGAATCACTTGTACTAAGGGAAATATTGTAATGGATAGACTGGTTCATAGCCAACTTAGTAAAAGTGAGGATGTGTCTTTAAACTGGCTACCAACAAAGCCAAATGGCTTTTACTGATGTAGAACATGTATTGTTTGTAAATTTGCCAGCCAGGATAAAAAGTTTACACAGGTTATAATACCTTTATATCAGTCATTAGCCAGGCCACATTTAGACTTCTGCTCACAGTTCTCTTCCCTCCATTTAAAGGGTGGTCTGAGTGCCACAAAATGGGTACAACAGAAGTTTACAAAGGCAGTTAGTGGATTAAGGGACAAAAGTTATAAGGGCAGGTTAAAACTCCTGTGTTTAGCTGGTCCGCTGGTGCAGCGGCATGGTGTCTGTCTGCGACGTCGACATCCCTGGTTTAAGATTGAACCCAGGAAGTCAGAGGGCCAGCTGGAGGAAGAAGGATTGAGAGTCCCAGGGATGGCTCTCTTTCTTGGGGGGGGGAGGGTGTCCGGTACAAGTCAGATCTTTAGTGGAGGCTGGGGATTCAGTGCAACCAGCACCCAGAAGTCCTTGGGAGGCATGTGGATACTGGTGTCATTGCATGTCACACTTCCTTCAGAAGAAAGCATCTGCAAAAAGTAGCGGTTGCCATCTATGATGCCCTGCTTCACCCTGACCCCGATCGCATGCCGTGGCACTCCTGAGAAGATGACCTATTCTGTCATCCACTGTAACTTGCTAGCTCCGCCCCATGCCCTGGGAGGGCTAGCCAGGGAGGCAATGCTGGTGGGTGCCCCTGAGGGCACCCTTCTTCGATTGCCAAGGGTTTCGTGCTCTTGAGGTGGCTCCACCCTGGGGGGCAGTCCAGGGGGTATTGTCTAAAGGAGGTAAGTCCTGGGGGTGAGGAGGGTGCCAAGGGTGTGGGGGCTGAGCTGTGAGACAGTAAACTGGTAAAAAAGCATACTAAATAAAAAAAACTCCTGGGTTTGCACGGCTTGGAGAGATGACGGATCCAAGGAGATTTGATCCTGATGTATAACTTATAAACAACTAGCACATGGCTGATATGGCTATTGAGTTGAAACAATCAGGCTATGCCCATGGGGGTCACAACAAGCAAGTTGTGACCAAATTATACAGGACTAATAAACAAGGTGCTTTCTTTACAAAGAGAGTGGTGAGTCTGTGGAATAGGTTGCCACAAGAGGTGGTGGATACACATAACATCAACAGTTTCAAACCACTGCTGGACAGAGAAATGGACAGATGGGTGGATCTATATGATACCAGTGTTTAGTGGGGAGTAGACACATAGTACTGTCAGATACATTTCTACTCTTACTGTATCCAAGTATCTAAGCAAACATGTCAAAGTCAGGGTCCAGATATTCAAAAGGGTTGCGCCATCCGCGTAAGGTTGCTCAGCGCAAGTCCGAAAATGCGCCATTCTGCGATATTCAGCGGGAGGCAGATGTGCCCCCCAAATCACGCTGAGCAAGAGCGCAATGGTAATGAATGCATGCACAACTGAAGGGGTCGGAACCATGCATAAATGGCGCAGTGTGATATTCAACAACATGCGCCATGCGCAATAGAGGAGCAAGCGGAAGTTGCACGATAGTGGAAATGAGCCAAAATAAAAAGGAACAAGGGAGAGGCGCAAGAATGCTACAGGGAAGACACATGTGGCTGACTGATAGGCAGACAAACAGGGCAGGAGGGACACACAGGGCAGGACAGGGAAAGGACACCCTGAACCCACAGGCACAGGGAAGGTGTGGGGAGCCACAGCCACAGCTAGTGCAGAAGGGGGAAGTGCCACACAGCACTGAGGCCACCACAGGAAGGTGTTCCCAGTGCAGGGGAAGTAGCAGCCAGGACAGCGGGGGAACACAGAAACAGCTGCCGGGGGGACACAAGCCAGGGACGTGGTCAGTGCCACCATCCAGATGGAGGCAGTAATGAGGGGGGTGAGAAGGCAGGCAGCAGGAGTCACGGCCGTGGAAGGGCCTGTCAGCAGTATGCCCCCAACAGGCAGTACTGAGCCCACACCAGCTTCAAGCTGTACAGCGATACCGAGGTTGTGGGCCGGTACCTCCTGAATCGGGCAATTCTGAGGCAGCTCTGTGAGCTGTGCAGTGATGTGATGCAGGCACCAACACGATGGAGCCATACTCTGTCAGTGGAGACTAAAGTGACAGCTTGTATGTGCTTGCTCACCACGGGTACCTTCCAGAGACCAACAGGGGACACCACAGGCATAACCCAGTCGGCCGCGTCACGCCACCTCACCCAGTTCCTCAGTGCACTGCTGCCACATGCTGCGGAGTACATCCATTTCCCCAGCACACTGGCGGAGAGCACAGCAAACATACAGGAGTTCCACAGGGTAGCACGTATGCCTGGCATGCTAGGGGCAATAGACTGCACCCATGTGGCCATCCACACACCACCTGGCCCCGAGGAGCTGCATATATCAATTGGAAGGGCTATGCAAGCATCAACTGCCAGGTGGTGTGCGATGCCAGGGGGCGCATAATCAATGTCTGTGCCACGCACCCTGGGAGAGCACATGATGCCTTCATCTGGCACCAGTCAGCACTGTGCCACAGATTCGAGGTAAGGACATCCCCACTGGCCACTTAGTGGGTGAGTATGCAAACCACACGGACAGACATAGAGCTTGGGGGGGCATTGTCAGAGGTGACATGAGTAGTGGCCTACATGGCCCAAGGCAGGGTGATGCTGATCACCAAACTAACCTCCACCCTCTACACACAGGTGACAGTGGATACCCACTCAGTCCCTGGCTGCTCACACCATACCAGTGGCCCGCGACCCCATCGCATCAATGCTACAGTGAGGCACATGCCACCACATGCAATATCATAGAGTGGGTGTTCAGGATGCTGAAGGCATGTTTCTGTTGCCTGGACACCTCCGGTGGTGCCCTTCAGTACAGCCCCTCAAAGGCCTGTGGGCTATTCCTGGCCTGTTGCATCCTGCACAACATGGCCAGCTGACTGTGGGATAGCCGTAGCAGGTCAAGAGGGGACAGCGATAGGGGACAATGGAGGATGCTGGTGACGATGGTGATGGGCAGCACCCCCTTTGGGCGAAGGGACCCCCGACTGATCCGGCTGGCACAGCTGCACCGGGACACCATCAGAGAAGAGCACTTCAGCCAACCCAGGTAAGTCATGGGGCTATGTGCAACCACCAGTGGCAAAGGCACAACCCACAAACACGCATGGACACACACCAGGGGTGCATGCTGTCAAGGGAAGTGGCCAAGCATGAAGCCTCACACACCGCCAGGGATGGGCGAGGTCTAACATGGCACACAGTCATACACACACACACACACCTCACAAGACATGCACAAAGGGTAGGATGCACGCCGACCCAGACCGCCACCCCAGCCACACACATGTCCACAGACCACCACGCCCACTGCCTGTCATTGTGTATGTGTCAGACGCTGGGCACCATTGCACACTGGTGTACAGCGCAATGCAGACATCATCATGCACACATAACAGTGGACAGCAACCGGAGAGGTGTGCATATGGAGCGATAGTATATGCAAGAACCGTTCCCACCTGTGCATTGTCCGCTGAACGACACAATGCACACAGGGCAGCATCAGACAGTAGTCATGCTGGAAGACAGGTCAGTCATGTGCCACAGTGCCACGGCTGCCACAGATGCATGGGCGGCCCCGCCGAGACCCACCAGCAGTGACAGGCTGACCACTGGCCTCATGGGGTGGCACCGATGGTCCCCTAGGGGTTCCACTGCGTGAATGCGACTGTGCTCGTGCAGGAGTCTGCAGCACACCGAACATGCCTGCGCCAGGCATGCTCGAGATGTCCACAGCTGAACCCGGTGTTGACAAGGATGGTGTCGCATGACACCGGGAACGGGGGGGGGACATTGCACTGCGTGGTGTCTGCAACACATGGGCAAATAACTGTGTGCCCATTGTGGCCATGACAGCTGTGAATGCCTGTGTCTGCCTGTCAATGGCACCGGTCACATCCTTCTGCAACCGGTTCATCCCTGCCAGGATCGGTGGTGTCTCTGCTGCACCGCTCCTCTGCCTGGTGCAGAGCCGCACTCAATGCATCCACCACCGTCACAAGCCACATCTGCTGATTGACTGATGCTTGCAGTATGTGGGTGTGCTCATCTAAGAGGTCATCTGCCTGATCGGCATGCTGTCCCTCAGGGTGTTCGCGGCCCTGATGCTCATCACCCCTTGAGGGTGGGCGCTGCACACCAGGACCAGGCCTGGGCATGTCCACAGATGGTGCACTAATGCTGCCCCCTGACACTGTACCCCCATGGCCATTGGCTGACTGCTGATGCTGCCCCTCCGGCTGCCGCTCTCCAGGGCTTAATGGTGCCGCCGCAGTGGCTGCAACAGTCCCACTGTCCTGGACACACACCAGTGCTGCCCCACTGGTGCAGACAGGCACAGGCTGGGACTGTGATGACACGCAGACCTCCACGGCAGCACCACCCACAGCCATGGCCGTGATGTCACCTGCTGTGTGGCCATCCTGTGGCACACACGTGTCACTGCCCATGACGTTAGCTCCATCATCATCGGTGACGGATCCGGCACCAGCCCGAGCCTCAGCATGCTGGCATCCATGGACGCTGGCATGCTGGGACACGGGCAGGGCCTCCTTCACACCTGCTCCACCAACATCAGTCCAGACGTCCGGGCGGGCCCACTGTCACCCTGACCCCCGTATTCCTGTGGAGGTGGATGGGCCCTCCTCCATCTCCATGTTACTGGCCTCAGTGGAGAAGCCCACCACCACTGACCCATGCAGATGCTCAGGAGCTGTAAGGGAAAAAAAGTAGCATTACTGCATGTGACCTACCCTGCCCCCAATAGACAGACCATGACCTACCATGCAGTGACGCTACCACCCATCTGGAATCCACCACCCAGAACACCCTCAATGGCACAACGCTGCATGCTGCCAGCAACCTGCTCTTCCTGTGGGGTCAGGCGTTGTACCTCCGGCTGTTCCCCACGGTGCATGAACCGTGCTGCCCTGATGGCAGCCACCTTCTCTTAATCCTCCACCTGTTTGTGCCCATCTTCTTTTGCACTCCTGCGGAGTGCTGGTGGCTACCATGCAGGTTAACAGCATCGCCACCTCCTCCCATGCAGCAGAATGGGCCTGTGGTGTTCTCTGGCATCCACTGAGAAGCGGCTCCTGGTCGAGTAGGCCTCAAACAGGGCATCTGTCTCGGCCTTTGTAAAGTTTGACCTCCTCTTCCTCCCGACTCTGTTCCTCTTCCTCCACCACATGATCGGTCATAATTCATCCTGTGAGAATGACAGAGTGTTACCTGTGACTGTGCAGTCCCATGCATGTCCCGAACACCAGTCCACACTCCCAAACAGCATGCAACTCACTGCAATAGACTGCAGTAACCGACTATAGCCAGTGCAGCCCAATGTCACATTTTTATAGTGCAACCATGCAAAGGAGAGCGCATCTGTAAGTGGATGCAGATGCAGTGACTGCAACATTGAATGGCTGATTAGATGATTGACATATCCGGCTGAATATCGCGCTGTTGCACTTTGCGCCAATGTGTTGACGTGCTGAGCCAAGGGCACAGTTCTGTGACATCATGCAGTACACACTAACTGCACATGCCGGGTTGATGATTCAGGCACCTGCTGCTGCTGGCGTGCTGTGCGTGGGTGGCAATGCGGGGCATGGCCAGCATTATGCCAGTGGCACTACAGCGCTGTTCACATATATGGCACTGTGGCACTGGGGCATCGTAGGTGCACTGGGGCAACAGCGCTGTAGGCCGCTACAGGAGGTGGCACACAGGCACCGAATCACGCTACATGCATTGGGTTCCAATCGAGCTGTGGCTGTCCATGCACCAGAGACCCTTGACCCTGTGCCCGACCTTTTCCCACTAGGCGCCATACGTCAGGCATGGGTGCACCACTGTCCGCTGTTCTGTCACAGCGCGATAGGGAATAACAGCGCCTGTACTGCACAGCATCTGCATGTGGCAGGACCGTGCTGCAGTGTGCCATTTTGATTGAACCAGACAGCAGAGATGGCGGAGGCGTGCTGTGGTTTGGAGCCAGGTTGAGCTTGCCAACCTGGTGGCTATGGTTGAGCCCCATGCTGGGGCTTTGTTTGAAAGCACCCTGGACAGGGCCAGGGTGTGGTCTGGCAGGAGGTGGCTGATGCCATGGGAGGCCACGGTATGGGGCAGACAGCGGAGCAGTGTCGCCACCGTTATGGGGACCTGAGGTGCAGGGACCCTGGACCTGCTTGCCGCCTGCGGGCACATGCCAGGAGGGGCACAGTGCCATGGTCAGGTAGGTGCAACATCCATACACTTTTATCGTCCATACGGGTATCATGGTTGCATGTGTCCGGCACATGGGGGGGCCATCCGGTGTTGGCCATGGTGGTGGTATCGGGGTGTGGGGTGGATGGGTATGGCTGTGTGAGATTGCACACACATGGGGGTGGGGGGACTTTGCTACCAGATTGTACTGATGTTCCTCTCTCCATGTTTGCACCTTAGGGCCAGAAGAATGGCAGCAGAACAGGGACAGGAGGCGCCGCATGGAGGAGCAGCGGGACAGGAGGGGTGATGGTGCTCCGCGGCCCATGGACCAGCCTGATGATGGTGAGTGCCTTACATCCATGATTACTATTGCATGCTGTATAACTGGGTGGGCAGTGGGGCATGGCCACCATCCACTGACACCACTGCCATGCACGCAACTTGTTACAGTCAGCACTGTCCAGTGGCACTGCATGTCTAGGAGTGCATCAATGGTGGTCCATGCATGCACCGGGCACATGGCTGTGGCACTGCCTTCACACCGCATAGCCAAGTCACTGTACGGCCATGGTGGTGCTGTGCAGGACATGGGCGGTGGGTGTGTGCAGTGGTCCACATGGCTGTGGCTGCCTGGGTGGGCAGGTCTTGTGGACACGGTCACTGTGGGTGGTCGCACACCATCACAGGGGCGTGGCACATGGCTGTATGCCATGCACAATGGGTGGGCTGCAGGGGGATGGACAGTCACACCTATTGACTCAGCTCCCTCGTCCTAGGTGGATGACGACTCCTGCAAATACAGCAGAGTATTTATGAGCTGCTCCAGGTGGCGAGGGAGACATTGCAGCTCCTGCAGAGAATACACTGCCACGGGGTCAGGAGGAGAAGGAGGAGCACACATCTGCGCCATGAAGAGGAGGACCGGGGCGGCCGTTGATGTCCCCATGCCCCGACTACCACCTTCCCCCCTTGACCCACCCTCACACCCCTTCTTCCCTCTCCCATATGTTCACCCCTGCCCCTTACCTGCCCCCGCCTGTTATGTGGCCCTTCCCCCCTTGTAAATAACTGTAAATAGTTTTTCTTTACATCTTTTAAATATATGCATTTTGTTATGACAACTGTGGTGGTCTCTGATTTGCAGCGGGCTACAGGTGCTCAGCTGCAGTGGTGTGCCTGGCATCAGGAGTGGTGCACGCATGGGCGTGTGTTTGTGTGTGTGCAGAGGTGAACCGCCTATGGTGTGGGCAGGGGGATCAGTCACTGTCTGTGGTTTGTGTGTTGTACTTTGTGCACTGGGTGCCTGTGTGCAGTGGTCCACGGGGCCTGCACTGTGTGCATGGCACCCCTGTCAGACCATCCATGGCCTGTGCAGCTGACACCCTTGCATGTCTGTGATATGCATGGTCTGCTGGCATGTCAGTGGTGGCTGTCCATGCTGGATAACAACTGTACCCGGCACAATGCCAGGTTGTCTGCCATCACCAGTATGGTGCACGTCTGCCTCCAGTGGCACTGTGGCCTCCGCTGTTGTTGTCCCCCCTCCATGCTGTCACTTGTGTCTGTTGCAGGGGATGTGCTCCAGTGTCTGTCACTTGTGCTCTGGCAGCATGCTGGTGGCATACAGTTTCATGGTGCCTGTGCAGAGTGGCTGGCACACCTGTGCAATGTAGGGGTGCTGGCTGTGTGTACACGTCAGCCGTGGCCACACACCAGTGGCTTGGTTGACCCGCTACTGTGTCCCTGTGTTGGTGTGCCCTTGGGTATGGGTGGGTGTTTGCCCATGCACTGTGTTGCATCCTGTGTGGTGCATGCCTCCATGCTACACTGTGCATGTCTGTGCTGGCTGTTGTGGCCAGTGCTGGGACGGGATGTGTCCTTGGGAGGGTGTGCAGGGTGCTGTACTGCTGGAGGTGGGGTCTGGGGCATGCCATGTCGCATGTGGGGTACTTCGTGTGCTAACGCATGGTCAGTCTCTTAACTGTACCTCGGGGAGGACGTGCAGGTGGCACTGTGTATACATCTGTTGCATCACTGTCTGCTGCCGCCCGCTGCAGGGTGCTCATGGTGGGGCTGCCTTGCATGGCTCCATGGTGCACAGGGTTGCATTGTCACAGTAGGGGTGGTGGCATGCATGGGGTACCCTGCACTGTTGGGCGATACTCCTGGGCAGGGTGTATGGGGATCTTGGTGTAGGGTGTGTTCTGCATTGGTGGGATGGTGTGGAGCAGGGTGGTCGGCCTCCTTGTGTGCGTCACAGCTTACCAGAGAGTGTGCTGGGGAACCATAGCTTGCTGTGGGTTGGTTGCTGGTATCCATGGGCCAGTGGTTATTCCAGCTCTCCCCAGTTGTGCAGTGCATGGGGTGTGGGGGACGAGGTCTGTTCTGCTGTGTGTTCCTCTGCTCATCTGTGGCATGGATGGTGGCCCTTGCATCCCTGGTTTTGCTGTTGCATTGCTGCCCTGCTGCAGGGGCGTCCCTGGTTGTGCTATGGTGCATCTGGACTGCTCCACTGAGCATCCCTTGTTGCGCTGTGGAGCAGGTGGTGTATATTCAGTTGTCGGCCTTAGATGCATCTTGGCCTGCGTAGTTTTTGAATATCGCGCTTCTTGCGCATGGGTGCAGTGGACTTGCGCTTGCTCCTGTTGTTGCACACTTTTTGGGCGCAGTTTGAATATCTAGGCCAGGGAGTTTATATGTTGTATCACATTTTTATGGTGTGTATTTTGTGGTGTGGTTGTGGGCAGATGTTACACTGAAAGGACTGTGTGACAGTTAAAAGTGTGTATTCAGGTGCATGTGAGAGTAATCAGATGTGAAAATAGACTTGCCCTTGGGTGTGCACTTCTATGAAGCACATACTTTCAATCCCTTTGATTTTCACCATATGGAACTGGAATAGGTAACGCCCCTATGAGCACCCTATGAAGGGTGGAAATTGACTTAGACTTCTGCAAAAGGAAAGTAAATGGATTCATTATTTTAACAGTTTGAAGCCATTTAGCTTAAATGATGACACGGACTACAAAACATTTCTGTAGAATGTGTGTGTTGTTGTTATATTAGCATTATGGAGTTTATTATAGCACATGTTATTTACTTAATACTTAATATTTACGTATTGCATTTAATATGATATATTTAGTACTATCAGAATGCATTAACTAACTTCATTGGTGTACAGTATCTCTCATTATCTTGTTTTAGTTCTCTTTCCAATAACCTTTGATCTTTTTATACTCTGAGTTGAACTGAGCTTGGATTCCCTTTTTGTGTAAGATTATGTTCCTGCAAGGATGATCATCTGTTCTGTATATTAACACTAAGTTGTTCTTATTGATATAATTAAAGTTAAAATAAGGGTTTGCACATTATATTGCCTTTAACGTCTAGGCTAGTGAGATTGTGAAGTTTCAATTTGCAGGTGAAGTTCTGGCGAAGTGACCAAATTCGCATTCGCAAATCACTTTGAGTTTTGAGACAATTCACCGGGGAAAATTCATAGCCTCTTTGCCCCGCACTTCGCCCTGATCTTTGCATGCAAATTTAACCATATTTAGTGAAGTTAAGGGATCTTTTGTGAAAGAATCTTAAAAGAGGCTCTTGACAAACAAAATGTTGCTTTAGGTCACATGGTGAAGCATAAATTTCATGTCTCCTTAATTCTCTGTATCTCTGTACCAGCTCTGCACTTTCAGCCTCCCAGTATATATAATTGGTTGTACTGCTAATCACTTTGGTATCCAGTGCACATAAAAAATATAGCATAAATATCAAGTCTCCTTAACTTTCCACATTCCTAGCCCGGGTGCACTTTCAGTCTCCCAGTATATAGAACTGGTTTTATTGTTAACCACTTTGACATACAATGTGCATAAGAAGTGCAGCATTGATGTCAAATCTCTTAATTCTTCTCATTTCTGCACCATCCCAGCACTTTCAGTCTCCCACTCCAGTATATAGAACTGGTTGTACTGTTGCACTTTGGTATACAGTATGCATAAAAGTGCAGCATTACAGAAGTCTCCTCAGTTCTCTCCATTTCTGCATCATCACTGCACTTTCAGCTTCCCAGTATAGTAAACTGGCATTGTATATCACTTTGGTATCCAGTGTGGCTAAAAAGTGCAGCATAAATGTCAACATTCCTTAATTCTCTGCATTCCTGCACTCTCTCTGCACTTTCAGCCTCCCAGTATATTGAACTGGTTTCATTGTTAACCACTTTGGTATACATTGTGCATTAAAAGCACAGCATCAATGTTTAGTCTTCTTAATTCTCACCATTTCTGCACCATCCTTGAGCTTTCAGTACCAGTATATAGAACTGGTTTATTGTTAACTACTTTTGGTGTGCGGTGTGCATAAAAAGCACTGCATAAATGACAACTCTCCTTAATTCTCCCCATTTCTGCACCATCCCTGCACTTGTAATCTCCCAGTGTATAGATCTGGTTGTATTGTTAATCACTTTGGTATACAGTGCACATAAAAAGCATAGTATAAATGTCAAGTCGCCTTAATTTTCCCAATTTTTGCACCATCCCTGCACATTCAGGCTCATACTAAAGTTCATACTAAGGAGGCATAGGAAGCCAAAGACAACAATGCCCATAGATAGCTTACATCTTCATAGCCCATAAAAACACACCTCCCCCTTTTCCAAGATCCATGAATCCAATTTGTGCTTAAAGATGGGCTTATTTTTGTTAAGTATTATCTTGAATGGGCGAGCACTCCAGGGGTTTACCACCCTTTGGGAGAAATAACATTTCCTCCTAATACTGGTGTACTTAGTGCAGTGGTTCTCAAATGGTGAGGCCAGCCTTCCAAGGGAGGCCTCAAACAGTTCCAGAGGAGGCTTAGTCAAGTCTGAGAATGTACAGTATTTAAATGTTAAGCTTTGGTTATTTTGTGTGAAAGGATGAAGCAAATAAATATGGATAACCGCAGGTGAACTTCTTTACTTATGCAAAAATGTGTGATCAGGAAGGGCCAATTGAGTCAGAGCTTATTTATAGATGTGTATTTATATGTAATTTAATGTCTGGGAAAGGCATGCTGAGTCAAGGCTTGTTCCTACAGTGGGTAATTATATGCAAATTAGCGACTGGAAAGGCACACTGAGGGCAAGGCTTGTTTTCTATATTAGGCGTTTTATGTAAGTTGGTAACTTTAAGGCACACTGAGCCAGTACATGTTGGCAGGTGTGACCTGAGGTAAGGTGTAGGAAGTTGCTTAACAACAGGGTAAGAGGGGGAGATGAAGTGGCTAGGTTAATTGTCCCAGATAGAGATGAAATAGAGTAGCTAGGGTCCAGGAGTCAGAAAAGTGGAGTGACAAGGATAACCTGGGATGCAGGATTGGGGAGGAGAGCAATAAATTGAATAAAAAGAGAATATACTCAATCAACTTTATTCATTTCACTTTATTCTTGATGTACTGTGCAAAGTAGGATATTTTTTTTTCTGTAGGGAGGCCAAAGATTTTTCCCAAATATGAGGGAGGCTCTAAATCTTTTCCATGGCTTGGGGAGGCTATTATCGCAAAGTGTGAGAACTAATGATTGCAACGTAATTGAAGCGGATGACCTCTAGGTTTTGCTTTCTCTTGCTTACATTTAAAGCCTTTTTCAGTAAATAAATATAAATTATTAATAATGTCCCACGTAAGAAGTAGGCCACCCCCGACCTTCTTTTTTCAAGTGACATAAGGTGTAGTCTACTCAATCTTTAATTTATAATGTAATTTATGCTACCCTTTTGCTTGCTTAGTAATTTTTCTTTGTATCCTTTCTATTTGATTTATATCATTCTTCTTGTATGGGCACCAGAACTGAGAACAATAGTCCAGATGTGGGCAGACATATGATCTGTACAAAGGTACAAGGACCTCTGGGGCTCTGGACCTAATATTATTTCTAATGGTCCACAATATTTTATTTGCTTTACTATTGTCTTATTTGTTTGCCTTGAGCAGGTTAAACCACTTGTTATGTAGGTCCCCAGATCTTTTTCAAGTGTTGTTATCATCAACTGCTGCTACATAAATAGTAGTTATAGACTGTGGCAGCTAAAATTCAATGCAAAAGTGCAAAATCATGCACTTAGGGCACAGGAACCCAGAGGAAGCTTACATGATGGGGGTGACATATTGACAGCTACCAAACAGGAAAGGCATCTGAGGGTAATCATATCAGATGATCTATAAGTGGGCAAACAATGTGCCAAGGATGTGGGGAAAGCCAGTGGGGTACTGGGTGCATAGGGAGAGGTATCACCAGCAGAAGAAAGGAGATGGTGATGCTTCTGTATAAATCATTAGTAAGACCTCATCTGGAGTATTGTGTCCAGTTCTGGAGGCCACATCTCCGTGAAAGACATAGACAGGATGAGGCAATTCAGGAAGGGCAACAAAATGGTGCATGCCTGCACCAAAAGTCATAAGAGGATAGATTGGAGGACCTCAATTTATATACCCTAGAGGAGAGGGGGCGGGATATGATAGAGACCTTCAAATATCTCAAGGGCTTAAATAAGGTACAGGAGGGTAGCATCTTTCAGAAAACAGGTGTTCTAGAACAAGAGGTGATGACGTGCGGCTGGAAGGGGTAGATTAAGGAGTAACATGAGGATGTATTTCTTCACAGAAAGGGTGCAGGTTGCATGGAACAGCCTCCCAGGAGAGGTGGTGTGGCAAATTTGGTAGGGGGAATTCAAAAATGTGTGGGATAGGCATAGGTGTACCCCAGCGATAGGTAGGAGAACAAAGCCAGAGATGAAGTAGGGTCTTTGGTTTTTGCAGCAGGTAGTGAAAATGGGCAGAACAGGAGAGCCTAGTGTCCTTATTTGCTGTCAAATTCTATATATCTATGTAACTAGCAACACAGCAGCAGTGCAGACTCATACAGACTTCTGTGGGCCATAAAAGGTCACAATTTTCAGATAAACTTGAAATCTGGATTTCTTAAGACTAATCAAACAAATCAAAATGCATTTACTATTTCCTGCCTGCCTTTTCATATGGTTTTGCTATTCAAACATATTATCTATGCTAAGATGTGTAATCTGCTAGACTGCTTGTTCTTCTGAGTCTTTTAGGATCCAGTGTTATCTTTGTTCAGGAACACCAGATTGACAAGTGACACTGAATAATAAGGAAGCAAGTTTGTCATAGATGTTGGTCGATGAAAGTTTTTTTAAACACAAGTCCTCTGTATTGGTCTTGTCATGTTGTTGTTATGCCCAGGAAAATACTGGCACACTTTGGCAAGTTTTCCCCAAACACAAAAATCATGGTTTGGAACAAACTCTAGACTTACTAGTATAAATCTAGCAGGAGTCAAGTCATTATATGAGCTTCCCAAAAAAATATTTCTACTGCTCTTAGATCATCTACATGTTTAATAGGATGTATAAATACTCTGTCTGTCTATCTGTCCATCTGTCCATCCATCCGTCCATCCATGCATCCATCCATCAATCTATCTATCTAGCTATCTATCTGTCTATCTCTGTATCTGTCTGCCTGCCTGTCTGTCTGTCTATCTGTCCTATCTGTCTGTCTGTCTATCTATCTATCTATCTATCTATCTATCTATCTATCTATCTATCTCTGTCTGAGCCTTAGATCCCACCAAAACTAAGACTATAGTGTTTGGAGACCAGAATTTGCTAACTCGTTCAGCTGATCTACTTGCAGTCATAACAACAGATGGCAATAGTACTGAACAGGCAATGTATTCAAATTTGTAGGAATCTTGCTTGTTGTATCACTTGTATACAGCATGCAGGTTGATCAGATCTTATCAACCGTAGAGCCCAAGCTCAACTTTTTCTACAGATCTAAATGTTGCCTCATTGCTGATGTAAGAAAGTAGGTAGTCTCCCACTTCCTGCTCCCTTCATTGACTATGGAGACATTATATACCACTGTGCAAACAAACACACTCTCCTGTCTA
Source organism: Neoceratodus forsteri (assembly GCA_016271365.2). Lineage (NCBI taxonomy): Eukaryota > Metazoa > Chordata > Ceratodontiformes > Ceratodontidae > Neoceratodus > Neoceratodus forsteri. The sequence continues at coordinate 437,125,293 of CM028129.1, read as the reverse complement.
CAGAATGTTTACTCTGTGTGCAAGTTGTGCAGGTTTATCCTCTCCTGTGGATGGTCTGCCCATCATTGTCTGCTGTATGACCAGCTTAACTGGACAAGACCCCGAGCAGGCGTGACTACCACTGTCTTTCTTTGTAGTGCAACTTTGCACAGGAAAAGCCCTGATTATTTCTTCCCACCACACTGTCAAGCAGTGCCTGCCTATTCCTCCATTCAAGAGCAGCACTTACCTTGTAAATTCCCAGGATGATGCATGAATTTAGTAGAAAAGCCTTTGCATTTGCAGCACCAGACACCTGGAACAAACACCCTCTCAGCTGAGGAATGCTTTTAGCTTGCAAATGTTCAAGTCCAGTCTCTTTAGCCATGTTAAAACTCTCTGTATTTGTTGTGATCCTGAATCCCCAGCTACAATGTATCTGTTTTTATTTCACAGATGATTTAATATTTTATTATAAAATGGGCATCCAAATAGAGAAGTCTCATTGGTCAAAATATGTCATGTGACCGTGCATGAAATCTGTTTCATTTTTTTTACTACTATGAGTTATCTCTTTTCTTATATATACTATTTGCTTACGTCTGTATTGCTCGTATATATGTGCCTGAAATATGCATCTTGAATTTCTTGTATTAGTTATGTATTCATTGTTGTGTGCATTGTATACCAAACATCCTTTATTCCACAATGTCAGGTACTCATACTACCATGTATGTATGATGTTATTGTATTTATGTCTCATGTATATTAGTTGCCTATTCTTGTATTTGCTTGTACATGCTCCTGTTATATGCCTTCAGGACCTCCTTGCGAATGAGCTTGCTCAATGGAGTTATTCCTGGAATAAACTTGAACTTGTTTCATGCATAGTTGTTCTGGTCCTAACCCACATCACACAATGGCCAAATCAGTCCTCCTACAACCAGAACAACCTTCCATCAATCCCCCTACAGCCAGAATCGATCTTCCATCAAAAACATGGCTGCTACCTTTACACAGTATAAAAACTTCAACTGGGCCCTAAAAATAAAACTACCTTAAATAAAAAATAAAACCAATTAATTAAATGTTGTTTCTCTGATCATCACACTTTCCTTACACATATAAACAAATTAGAAACATTAAGTATTGTTTATAGTTTTCATTATAACTGTTTCTTTGCTGACAATGAAAAATCCCCCATCTTTCTTTACCTGCTTATCAGGGAAATTTCTTCTGCTTGCCCAGACAGTGAAATAATTGAATCTCTGGCTGTAGAAGAGGTTTTTATTGTGTGTGTGTGTGTGTGTGTGTGTACAATACATTAGGAGAGGAACTTCCTGCCAGTGGAACTGAGCAGAATTTTGAATCCATGTATTCCATGGTAAACATTCCATGATAAAAGTCCATATCTTGAACCTTGATGCCAGCAAAGGGCAAACTTTGTTCAGCAGTAATACAATGACATCGCAATGACATCATTTGCATTGGATGGAAGGACTATTTTATCATAAATGCACATAAGTAAACCTATTGGTTCTACATATAAACATGCTTTTCCCAACTGTAAAAGTATAAAGAGGTCCATTTTATAAGCACAATAAGACACTTGAGGTGTGCATGGAACAGATTTTACCGCACTTCCAGGGGCTGAAGGCACTTGGCTTGTGGCCTCGTGCATCACTACACCCCTGGGAGTGCAGTAAAATCTGTTCCATGCACATCCTGTTGTGACTTATTGCTTTCATATCACATTACACTTTTTAGTGTTATTGGACTATTTTAAATTTTTGATAGATAAGATCAAGTAAGAGATAGTTAATTTGCAATCTTTGTTATTTAATATCTTACATTCTTGTATGATCTAATGAAATGTATACATTTAATGTCTTTTCAGATGATATTGAAAGAATAATAAGGAGGCTTTGCACAGACAGTATGAAATGTCTCTCTAAGCTACAGCGGGATAAATTAACATTTTTGATTTTGAGTAATTTATTCCCTTTTTCAAATATACTGTCTAACAAGCCCCTCCTGCTGGTAGTGGGAGGGGGTTGATTGCTAGAATGCCAGTCCCAGAGCTTACTGATTGGTAGAGCCTCTGACAAGGGAGTCCAGTAGGAAGACTTTACAATGCCAGTCAGAGAAGAATGCCAGAATTGCCTTCAGGGCAAAGGCCTCCATGCCTATGGTCATCATCTTCCATGTCTGAGGTTACCTGTCAGACTACCTGAAGGGCAAGGGCCACACACAGCAGCAGCAGCAGCTGTCAATGGGTCCAGTGTCTGAGACCAGCATGTCTCATTATCTAGTCACCTGGTAGCCTCCAGGAATTTTGGAGAATATGTAAGGGAGACAGTGAGAGGGTGTGGGAATGCTGAGGGGTCTCCCCTCAAGGGAAGTCTCTGGTGGCCTTGTGATGCATAGAGGTAGAGGATTCCACCAAAGATGGGGAGTTCTCCAGTTGGAGGCATTTGAGGTGCTATGCCCATGACAGGCTGCCAGACATGTTGATGATGAAGAGAGACCTGGTGAGAGAGACTGAGATGCAGACTAAGGTAGCTGAGAACCTACGTTATGTGCATGAAATCCCAAGCTGAGATGGACATCAGAGACTCTGCCTCTGGAAGAGTGTTGAGGTGATTATAAACCACTACCAGAGGACAGGCTGGAGTATGCACAGCTGGTAGGGACCCAAAGAGCTATTTTTCTAGCCTAAAGTACCATATTTGGCAAATTCACTAGCAGCGGTTCTGCAGCAAAATATATTTCCCCAAAAGAATTGCTTCTCATTATAACTAACTGCTTAAAGATGCTTTTACAGGCAGAATTTCAGATGAACCCACTTAAAAAAGCTCTTCATTTCTACCTAAACGTGTAGTGAGTATGAAGAATGCCATGCAATTTCTGGAATTTTTTTTTTTATTTTTATTCCCTTTCTGACCTTATTGAATTTGTATGGTTTTCTTTTTTCCAAATTAGGTTATAAACCTACAGTTATTTTTGTTCCTCTTTTACTATAAAAATTCCCCTACTATTCTTTGATAAGTGCTATGTGATCTTTTACTTCATCCTGGATGGTGATCAGCAGAAGGGACCTCATTTTAATATCTCATCCAAAGGACAGCACCTCTCAGCAGCACCCCCTCATACTGCTCTACAGTGTCAGTTATGTGTATTATTCCAGGTACCTGGTGTGGGCAAGAACCACAGCTGATCTTACAGCCTCAGAGGCAGGAGTGCTACCTACTTAGCCGCTGACAGATGTACATATGAAAAGGTGCCACAACATGGCCCACAGGTGACATACATTCCCTTGGGGAGGGGAGGTGCTTGAGGAATTCAAGGACTGAGAATTGGAACTTGCAGGACTCAGGTACGGAAAGTTGGAATTTGCTTCCCATACCTGTCTGCTAGCCTTTGTGAAAGTACTTACCAAGGACAACACTTTAAAGACCTGTCAGTAGCCATAACAGAGAGTAAAAGGGAGTTAACAACCCCTTCTCCATAGAAGGTGCAGAGTTGTTACTAAGCACTGGGTGGCTTGGGACCACCACTCTGCCCTTAGTGTGAGGGGGTGGGAGGAGACAAGGGACAGGAATAAAAAGGCATTAGGCAGGAAGTTTAGTATTGTTCTGAGATGGGCTCTAGTTTAGGACTAGTTAAAGCCTAGTCAAGGTTCATGTGAAGGGCAGCTTGGGCACCTTCCAGACTCAGAGTGGTGTTAGGTTCCTGAGCCTCAGGCAGCGTGGGTATGCCCCAGTCTTTTAACAGGAAGACATCTTTGCTATGTCAGTTCAGAGGAGTTAGATGGGGACCACGTTCCAAGGTGTTCCAGGAACTGCTTATGCAGGAGAGCTGGGATGCCATGACAGTAGGCAGGGCAATGGGGCAGTTCAGTACTTCATGCAAGGGGAGGCAGTTCCTTGATTTTCCATGCAGACATCACCAGCTTAAATGCTGGGTGTCAGGGGAGCTGGATGTGCCAGAGAGCTAGGCACTAGGGTGATCCATCAAGTGGCTGGCAGCAGGACCTGGGCCAGGATGGCACAGTTCCCCATTTTGAATCTCACCTGCCGGATGTTTCTCTGAATTCCCAATGGATGGAGGCACCCAGGGTTCAAGCTGTCATCAGGAGGGAGTGGGAATCCTGGGTGAGCATCCACTCAAGGAGTGACACTGATGGCTTTTGGACCTGAAGGGATCAGAAGAAGATGGGCATCTGAAGACTGCAAAATGTGAGGTAAGGAGCTGGAGGTGACATCACCATGATAGCAAAACACAGGTAAGCATGATTCAGGAAAAATGTTCCCTTCTGGGATACATGGCAGGGCTGGCTGAGCCATTCTGCCAGGTGAGAGACCCTGGAGTCGGATCTGTGTAGTCTTGTGCCCCACTCTAGAGGGTCTGGCTGAGGCCTGCCGTGCATGAAGCAGTGAGCCCAGGATTCCTGGAGTGAAAGAGCATGGCCAGCAAATGCCTGTCTGGTGGTACGTAGCAGTAGTAGCAGCAATTCTGTACAGTAGGGCACCTCGCTGGTTCAGCCCCAAGTAAAATAATTGTTTTCCAAGCTCATGCCTAAGTAGTATGATAGCTGAGTTCAGTGTGTTCAGAAGGAAACAGGGAAGATCCTCTGGCTAGTAAACCATACAGATCAAGGGACAAGAGAGTTCACAATATTTGGGAGGGGAGTCAGGACCGCTGGGAGCCGGGGACCCTAAGGTGGCCACAAGATACAGGCCTCAGGAATTACCGAAATGAACAACGTATCTGATCATGAAATGCTGAGTTTCTGTGACTCAGTGTGTAAAACCAAAAGGGTCTGTACCTGAATGAACTTCTCCAGTATCACCCCAGTAAAGATAATGGATGATTTGCCATTCTTTTTTTTCAACTCAGCTTTATTGGTCAGAATGAGTAGTGACAAAGTATACATTCTCAGCTGTCAGTTCATAAGAAAATCTGATCAGCTTTGTGCATGTAGCTTAAATAACTAAAACAGTTAATATTTATATTAAATTTAAAAAAACAGTTAAAAATATATTAAATGAATACAACCACTAGAGCACTGAAGCATTAGTGTCAAACTCATGCAGCATTTGGGAGAAATAGAGTGCATTAACTGCGAGCAATAAAGGAAGTGCCCGTGTTTTTGTCTCAAGTTTCTTCTCTCCCAAGGACTCCATGGTTAGAAATGTTCCATGGTCCAGTGCACGACACTACATGTAGTCCATTACCCCAGTCCTTTGGCATTTGTGGAACGCAACCAACTCTGCTCTCTCACTTACTGTGTGATGTCGCCTTAGAGGTGTAATTCCCATGGGCACCAAAAAGTCGATGAATGTTTCCCTGTGCAATTATTGGCCCGATGTGATCCTTTCCATTTCTTGGATGTCTCACACTTGAATCCAAGTTGACACCTGCAGGGTCACTTATGATAACTATAACAGTGTGACTCATTTCATTGCTGCTGTTAACAAAATATAGAATAATAATTGTAGCTATTTACTTTTAGTAGAAGGCAGAATGCCCAGTATAAGGCTACAGAATGTATGTGGTACTGTAGTCTGTATCACCTGTTGCATAACATTTCTAAGCTCTGTCCAATAATGAATTAACCTGGAGCATTCCCAAAACATATGAGAGTGTGATCCCCTACCCCTACAGAGTCTCCAACAGGTGCCAGAGTTGGTGGTCTGAAACTGTTTAGTAATTGTGGGTGTCTGGAAGTATCAGACCAAAATCTTTCATTTAAATTCCCTCCAAGTCAGAGAGGATGTGACCTTCCAGCTCTCTGTTAGGACCCATTCCCATGCTGGTTGGGTAATTTGTTCCCCACTCTCCTGTTCCCACCTGGATTTAATCCTTTCTAGTGGGAGTTCTACACTGTTCTGAATCATATTGTACATGTCAGATATGTTTCTAAACCTCATTTTGAGAGTCATCCACCCCCCCCCAATAAAAGAAATCTTCTAAATTGGTCAACAGTCAGGTCTTGGGCATAGCCATTTGACTAAATGAAATGTCTGATCTGCAGGTAGTGAAAGAATTCAACATGGGAGAGATGGAATTATTGAGTTAGTTCCTGGAAACTTTTTGCCTGTTCCTCAATGAGACATTGTGAGAAACATGTTAGCCCCACCTGTTCCCATAAGTGATACCCCTGTCTTATTATGAGGGTGTGAATCCTGCTGTATGCCTTATTGGTGTAAGTAGGGCCCAATTTATTAGGCACCTTTGTACAGCTAAAGAGTTTGGAGAGCATCCGTAAGGAGTGCTTGAGCTAGGAGTTAGTTGTTTGTCTAATCAGCTCAGATGTTATGGGTGTTGAGATTAATGAGAACAAAGGAAACCCATTCCACTGTTATTTTCCATCATGTACCACTGTGATGCAGGCCTATGTTTTACCATGTCATCAAAGATTTTATCTATTTATTTAAAAGTTGCATAGAATACTTAGAAACAAGTTTCATTTACACGTCACAAGTTAATTAAAAAAAACATAAACTTGACATCGCAAAATCAATCAAAACAAGTGCAAATAAATTGTTCCTGCCACAATAATCTTTTTAAGCCATGTTTGAAAATACCAAGGGTAGTTGAAATTCTAAGCTGAGGAGAGAGGTTGTTCCATGAAAGTGGAGCAGCATAGGAAAAACATTCTTTCCCAAAATGTGTTTGAAACTTAGGCAAGAAAAAAAACATTGAGGCACATCTCTAAGGCTGTATTTGTGGATGTGAGCTATAAGTCTTTCAGATAAGTAAGTGGAGGTCTGGTTATTCACAGTTTTGTAAATAAGAGAATAATCAATCAGCCCGCTGGTGCAGTGGTAGTGCTACCACCTGTGGCACTGATGATCCGTGTTCGGGAATGAGCGCAGTGCATCAGAGGGTTGGCCAGAGGGAGTTAGGATAAGAGTTCCATGGACAGCTCTCCTCTTGCAGGGGAGAGGGTTATGGCATATCAGCAACACCCAGTGGAGGCTGGGTGTGCAACTGCCAGGGCCACTCTTCAAGGGAGAGGTGACAGCAGATGTCTGTAGGTTGGGTGTGGGAGTGCACACAACCTGCGCTAACATCACTGCATGCCCATGCCATGGGGAAACTGATGACAAGAAAAACCCCAGGGCCAGCTACACCATGAAAACCCTGGACATCTGCCTGAATGATGCCCCAGGCGTAAACCTCGGTTAGGGCCTCAGGTAGATCTCGGTCCCTCCCCTCATGGAGCCCCGCTGTAGGGGGTAAGCTGTCAGTCTCCCAGTTCGGGCAGTCTGGAGGGGATGCCAGGTGTGAAGTCTGGGCACCAAAGAGGGGATGCCTCCCCCACGCCAAGTCAAGGAACTAAAACAGAATTGAAAAAAAAATGGGAATAATCAAAGAGGCAGCCTGTGTCACTATGCAGTAGTTCTTTAGGTCCGGCATGGACAGTTCCCCTCTATCCCTGGAATGTGTTAGTAAAGCCTGATTAACTCATTTTTTTTCTCTCCCAGAGATTTCTTGGAACACCAGTTTCCAGTAGGATTGGGGTATCACTATCGGTAACATCTGAAACCAAAATAGAAACCTCAGCAAGTGATTAATTCTAATGGTATTTATGTTGCCCAGTAAAGAGAGAGGCAATAGTTTCCACCTGGCCATGCTAACCTGCATGGTAGTACACAGGGACTGATAGTTTACTTTGAATAGTTTAGAGATTTGCGGGTGACTAACACCCCAAGTACTAATTTGGTTGATATGAACCCAAACAACTGGGTAGCTCCCTTTATATTCCAGGGTACATGTGCTACTAAGGCAAATCACCTCTGATTCAGTATAGTTTGATTTCAATCAATCAAAATCTTTATTCAACCAGGCAAACACCATTGAGCAAAGCTCATTTTTGAGGTGGACCTGGACATAGATACATAGTCAAGCACAGAAGGGTTACATACACAACAGAATCATAATACAAGTCATAATACAATATAAACTGAACACAGAACAATGTACAGAATTCAGATGGATAACAGTACTAATTCTTGGTAAAAATATATATATACAAAAATATACATGAGATTCTCTGGACTGTATGAAGGGCATAATAAATACAAGTTACAAGGAATATACAGGGTGCAAGATAGAGGGCCCTTAGATTAGGTATGAAGCAGAAGGATTGATCCATAAAGTGAGGGGGAAGGGGCAGATGCCTAAAAGGGAGGAGGTAGAGGGTAGAAGACTAAATGGGCAGTGGCAGCCATATGAAGGCCACTGATCGTAGAGTGCTGCTGAGACCACCAATGGAATGAAGATGGGCCCCAGGATGCTGGTCAAAGGCAAGGGAGGGAGGGAGGGATAGGGAACAGAAAGAATAGGGTCAGGAGGGCGCGTGGGAGGCTCAATTCAAGTAATAAGGCAGGGTCAGATAAAACAATTACAGGATTCCTTGAAAGAATGAGAGTAAAGAGATTTGAATGTTGATGATTTGATAGGGTAGACCAATTTCAATGTTTTTTGCAGCTTGTTCCAGAGTGAGGGTAACTCATAACTTAAAGCTGTCCTACCAAAGCACGATCTGACCTTAGGTATAATAAAGGAGATGTAGGAGGCACTCCTCAAAGCATATTTGCCTACCGAGCTTAGGGGCAGGCAATCCAACACATATTGAGGCAACTTCATAGTAATAGCTCTGAAGGTCCAAAAGGCGGCACTCCTCTGTCTTCTATATTTGAGGGATGTCCATCCCACAGCAGCATATAGGGAGCAGTGATGCATGGCGAAAGGGAGGCCAGTAATGAACCTTAAGACTCTATGACAAAGAGTGTCCAGTTTGACCAGAGCAGAGGCAGGGCCTTGACTGTAAAGGAAGTCTGCATAGTGCAACAATGTTAGGAAGGTGGATTGGACCAATTGCTTCTTGGCCTCCCGAGTAAGCAGGTGATTAATCCTACAGAAGACACCAAGCCTCTGTCTAAGCTTTTTTATAAGTTCTTCAATATGGTCATTATAAGAAAGTCTATGGTCCATCCTGACCCCCAAGTATTTGAACTTAGTTACATATTCCAAAGGTTCGCCTTGGAGTGTGGAGATCTGAGGAAAGGTTTCTTGGGCAGCAGAGTTTGTTATATGTGCAGAGGGTGAGAGGAGCATCACCTTCATTTTCTTAGGATTCAGTAGAAGTTTCTGGTTCAAAAGCTGCAGTTGCAGCAGATTAAACTCCTGAAGATCACTACATGCTGCTTCTGAGGAAGATCTGCTGATGTAAAATATCGTATCATCTGTGAATAGATGTGCATTTGCAGTATTGAGGTTGGCATCAACTCTGTTTATATATATTGTGAAAAGCAGGGGGCCCAATATTGAGCCCTGCAGTATGCCCCTTAGCTGGGGTTTTAGGGGCAAGAATTCCCCACCTGCTTTTACCTGCTGGAGATGACCTGAAAGATGGTTGGAGAACCATCTCAATGATAAAGAATCCAGACCTATATTCCAGAGGACGTAAGGAGCAGATCGTGATCGACAGTGTCAAATGCCTTACTTAGGTCTAAAATACTGCACAAACAAATTTCTTGGCATCCAGGTCACACTGCCAGTCGTTAGTCACCTTAACAAGTGCCGAGATGGTGCTATGGCATGGTCTAAAGCCTGATTGTAAAGGGTTAAGCAGGTTTGCAGATTCCAGGTAATTCCTGAGCTGAACACTCGATTTTCTCTAACAGTTTAGACAGGATGGGAGTAGGCGATAGGCCTATAATTGTTAAGGTCACTAGGGTCTCTGGATTTGAAAGGGGATCACGTGTGCAGTTTTCCATAGGGAGGAAGGTCACCCTGAGAAAGGGATAAGTTAAAGAGGTGGGTAATTGGCAGCCAGGATGTGATGATCAAGTTTCATGAAAAAGGGGTCAAGGAGGTCTGCACCAGCATGCTTCCTGGTGTCTAGCTGTAGCAAGAGGTCCTCAATGTCTTTCAAGGATGCAGGCTGAAGGGAGAACACAGTGCTGATAACAGGAGTTTCTTGGTCCTGTACACTGAGTTGAGCACGAAGGTTACTGGTGGGGGAGGTATCAAATGCTAAACCTGCGGTAGCAAAGTGGTTATTGAGGGAGTCAAGGATTGTCGGCCTGTCAGAGACTGTAGTGCCCAAATAATATTTCACGTGGTTGGGAATTCGTGGACGCATGACCTTCAATGTCCTTAAGTGTTTTCCAGAATTTGGAGGAACATTTAGAGGAAGAGTCAGGTTTTGTGGAAAAATAGTTGGCCTTTGCTTCCCTGACCATCCTAGTACAAAGATTCCTTGCCTTCCTAAACAAAATCCAGTCAGCTGGAAGCTTTGTTTTTCGAGCTATTCTCCAAATCAAATCTCTGTTATGCAGTGTTGCCTTTAGGACTGCTATAAACCACTGGCATAATTTTTTCTTAGATCGTACTTTGACCAGTGGTGCATGCTTATCCAATGCCCCTAATACAATATCCTGGAAGATGTCATAGGCTGTATTCACTGATTTTGCTAGGTAGAAGTCCTGCCATCTCAAAGAATCCCTCAAGTCAGCGATAAATGCCCAGGGGTCAAGGTTGCAACAACACCTCTTGATGGTGAATTTAGAAGTAGATGGTGGTTTCGAAGCAGATCTTACACAGGCAGTGAAGCAATGGTCACTGATATCAGAGAAGAATATGCTAGCATGGGAAAATAGATGAGACTTATTTATTAGAATGAGGTCCAGCAGGATGCTATTGTTAGTGTTCTTTTTATCAGGGCGTGTATCTTCAGTAATGAGTAGTGATAGTCCAAGGGAATCACACAGTGATTTAAGGGGAACAGAGGCGCAGGAAAACCAGTCCAGATTAAGGTCTCCTAATATAATAAACTCAAGGGTGGATACTATAAAATTACTTATGTGGTCCAGGAGTTGAAACCCTGCTGAGGGGGGCCTATAGCATCCTATAACTCAGAATGAGATGGAAGAAGAGAGTTCGATTTTGATAGTCAAGCTTTCAAATTCTTTAGGGATTGAGGTCGAGTTGATTACTGAGGCCAAGAATTTGTCTTTAACGTAGATGGCAACTCCACTTCCTCTTGTCTGCCTATCAGTTCTGAATAAAGAATAGGCTGGGATATTTACCTTGCAGTCAGCAGTCAGCAGTACCAGGTCTGAGTCAAGTCTCAGTGACTTCCAGGACATCGGGCATAGTATGGCAGACCGAAGCCTGAATAGATGTAACCTTCTTTAGGAGGCTGCATGCATTGACATGCATAAAACTTATACCTTTAATGCTGGGTAGGTCAGCTGGGAATGAGATAGCTGCCAGAGGGCCAGGGTTGAGCTTGACATTGCCCGAGCACAACAACAGGAGCAGAAGGAGTTCTTAATAGCTCCTACAACCAGCCTGAGTGCTTGGTCCGTTCTCTTTGCAGGAGGTTTTAAGTGGGATTGGAGAAATCCGGGGACAAATACCTAGGGGTCCAGCACTATGTATATAAGTACCCTAGACATCAGCAGCAAGGAGATCCATGGGATCTGAGTAATTAAGGAAAGCTTTGTGCTCTCCATTGCCATCACATTACATGTGTAACCAGAGACCACCAAATTCAGCTAGAAAATCTAACAATGCATGGACTGAAGTTTTCACACTGGAGAAGAAAAAAATACTGTCATCAGCATAAAGAGATATTTTATTCTCTTGATGCCCAGTTGTGATATCAGAAATGAGTAGACTTTGGTGCACTACCACTGCAAAGGGTTCTAAGCTTAAAGCAAGCAAAAGAGGAGATACGGGGCACCCTGACATGTCCCCCTTCCCAGTTCAAACCTCTTGGAAATGCTCCCATTGACTTTGTGGCATCAGGTTTAGAGTATAACGTTTCAACAGCATGAAGAAATTATAGGCTAAATTTGAAGGAACACAGAGCATAATTTAATAAGTTCCAATTAACCCTATCACAAGCATTCTCTGCATCCATTGAGCTAACCAATTTTAAATCAGGGCTAGATGAATTGCCGTTATGATGAGTTATATGATTATTCTGCATGTTTTACACAGGATCCTGTTTTAGTAAATTAATGTTGATTGTTGCAGCCAGTGCCATAACTGTTTGCAGGGGGCTCCTCGAGAGCTTTACCATCTTTATAACCCCTAGACATTGGACTCACCCCAGGCCATGTCCACCCCCATCAGGGCATTAACAGAATCGATCGACACACCAAAGTGAGTTTGCAGGAGTTACAGCAGTTTATATTTGATGAATGTTTTAATGAAATGGATGAAATTTTAAAAGGAAAACTAGCCAAATAGGAGACAAGCTGGTCAAAGGGGAAGACATAGGACCAACTGGGCCATACAAGTCAGCACAGGAGAAAAGAAAAAATGAAGGAGATCATTAATATCTAATGTCTAATGTGCCCAAGGCAAACACAACAAGAAAGCTGAGAACAGAGGAATTTAAAGGATGGCTAAGAACCTGGTGTCATGCTAAAGGGTATGGGCTGTTGGGGGGGGTGGGGAGGGCCTGGGAGGACAGTGGTCTCTATGCCAAGGACAGACTACACTTGAGTGAGGAGGAAAGAAAGTGTTGAAACAGAGGATGGAGGAGTACATAGAGGAAGTTGGGAATTTAAACTAGGAGCGGGGGGTGGCAAGTGGGCAAGAGACATGCAGAGACCACAGGTTGGGAAACCATATGAGCTTAACTCCCATAACAGTGACAAAGGACAAATGGCAAGTACTATTGGTGATGCTAGTAAAGGAGGGCAGGATGGGGGGGGAAGGGTGGAAGGTGGTTACCCTTAATGCTAGGAGCCTTGGGAGGAAAACTGCAGTTACAGGTGCTCACGGCAGAGGGAGAGGTGGACATTGCAGCCATCACAGAAACATGGGCCATCCAATACAATGACTGGGACCTGTCTGTACCAGAGTACAGGTTATTTCGTAGGGACAGGATGATTGGGAAAGGAGGGAGAGGTGGCACTATATGTGAAGAAAGGACTGAAATGTATAAGGGAGGAAGGGAGGAGGGTAGTACTGAGGTCAATTTGGATGCAAATCCAGGATTCCAAGAATAGAATTCTTAGAATGGGAGTGGTGTACAGGCCGCCCTCAGATGGAGGAGTTAGACAGGGAACTAGTGGGACAGATCAGGAGGACCTGTGAGAAGGGTAGTGTGGTGATTGTGGGGACTTCAACATGCCAGGAGTGGACTGGAGTACCCCAACAACCAGGAATAGAAGGGAGCAGGTACTGCTGGATGCCTTCCAGGACAGCTTCCTGCTGCAAATGGTCAGTGAACCAACCAGGTTAGGGAATGCCCTTGACCTTATGCTGGCAAATGGGGACTTTGTGAGAGAACTTATGATGGAAGAACCACTGTCAGGGAGTGACCACCACTCAGTATGGCTCACATTGGATATGGGCAAGGAAGGAGTGGAATCTGGCACAAGAGTGCTGGACTTCAGGAGGGTCCACTTTGGGAGGATGGGGGAAGTGGTAAAAGGGTACCTGGCCAGAATTCAACCTAGTATGGGCACTAACCAGAGGTGGGAGCTCATAAATCTGGGGATAGTGGAGGCAACCAAAACCTGCTGCAAGGCCCAGAGCAAGAAGGCTAGGGTTAAGAAACCGAGCTGGTTGAGCAAGGAGGTCATAGAAAGGTAAGGAGGAAACAGCTGCCTTCAGGAGGTACACAAAAACAGTGAGGGGAGGGCAGGGAGGAGTACCTGACGGAATCGAAGGAGGTGACACGGGCAGTAAGGGGAGCCAAGGCATCAACAGAGCTCAGGCTGGTACAAGGCATTAAGAAGGGGTAGAAGGACTTCTTTAGGTACATCAGGGAGAAAAGGAGTTGTAAGGACCACATAGTAAGGATTAGGAAGGGGGGGGTTGGGTGGAAGCAGGGTGCGATAAGGCAGAAGCGCTAAATGATTACTTCTGCTCGGTATTTACCAAGGAGAAGAGGGAGGTGATACCCAAGGTGGGAAGAATGGCAGAAACGGGGAGGGTTACAGATGGGAAATCATGGAGGGAAGAGTTTGGGAGGGTTCGAAGGCACTGAGGGTGGACAAGGCGCCAGGCCCAGATGGTGTCCACCCAGGGTACTGAACGAGCTGGCAGAGGTCCTTGCTGGACCTTTGGCAGACCTATTTAATGCCTCACTACACTGAGGGTGTGTACCCCAGGACTGAATGAATGGGTAACTAGGCAGCTGGACAGGGGCCATGCAGTGGATATCCTGTATCTGGACTTCAGTAAGGCATTCGACTCGGTGCCGTATGGAAGGCTGGGAAGTAAGTTAGAGGCACAGGTGGGTGCCAAGCTGGTGAGATGGGTAGGAAACTGGCTTCAGGGAAGGCAACAGAGGGTGGTGGTGGGTGGGGAGCTCTCACACCCAAGAGTAGTGATGAGAGGTGTTCTATAGGGCTCGGTGTTGGGACCAGTGTTGTTTGGGATATTCACTGCAGACATATCATGGGACATCAAGAGCAAGATCAGTCTGTTTGCTGATGATACCAAGGTAGGAGCGGTGGTGAATGACCTAGGGGGATGGCAGGGGTTGCAGGATGATCTGGCAAAGCTTGAAACCTGGTCAAACACCTGGCAACTAGGGTTTAATGCCAAAAAATGCAAGGTGCTGCATTTGGGATGAAGAACCCAAGGAGGAGTTACCAGCTGGGGGGAGTGCAGTTAACCCAGACAGAGGAGGAGAAGGATCTGGGGGTGCTCATTACAGGTCAATGAACAACTCGGCACAATATAGGAAGGCAGCTGCAAAGGCCAACAAAATGCTGGGTTGTATTGCAAGGGGTATATCCTCGAGGAGGGAGGAGGTGATTCTGCCACTGTATAGGTCATTAGTTAGACGCACCTGGAGTACTGCATGCAGTACTGGAGCCCGTATCTGAGGAGGGACATTAAGTTACTGGAGGGGGTGCAGTGCAGGGCGACAAAGATGATCAAGGGACTGGGGGACTTATCATACGAGAGGAGGCTGAGGGAGTTGAATATGTACTCGCTGGAGGAGAGGAAGGTTAGGGGACATGATTGAAACCTTTAAGTACATGAAAGGAATAAACACGACAGGTACAGAGGGGCTGTTCAAAGTAAGGGAGGGGAGGTACACCAGGGGCCGTGATATGAGACTGGAAGGAGGGAGGAAGGTTCAGGAGGGAGATGAGGAGACACTTTTTTACAGAGAGGGTGGTAGCTGGGTGGAATGCGTTACCTGCAGAAGTGATATCCAGTAGAACAGTGGACTGCTTCAAAAGGGGATGGGACAGGACAAGGGGAGGGTCAATGGAGGAAGTGTGGAAGGAGGAAGCTGCAGAATAAGGGTGCTAGCTGCACATTTGAGCAGACTTGATAGACCTCTAGGCCTTTATCTGCTGGCAAATTTTGTATGTTCGTAATATGTATACCCTACAGCTGACAGATGACCAATGAAAGTATTAGAAAGGGCTTATCCTTTGTCCTAACATCTGAACCATGAGAGTTTCAGGTACAAGTAGACATTTTAGATTTCTTGAAAATTGCATTTAAATAATCTTTGCACTAAGAGGCCATTTTCTCCATTACTGGGAACAGGGGTGGGAGTGGGTGTGAATAATTGCCCACTTCATATCTGGTGAAACAAAATAACTATGACACATTAGCGCCACTCATGGGTCAGAATTAGATGAGTGTTAAAACACTGCTGTAGATAATGTGATATCAATGTATGATAAAAATAGGCATTATTATTAATTAAGGAAAATAATGTTTAAACCTGCACTTGTTTGACCTATCACACTAAATAATGCAATGCAAATGCTTGATAGAGCGTAAGGAAATTACATTGTTATGTAATAGCAGAACTCATAAATTACAGAGTAAAATCACCCCACTGAAAAGTAGTCTCTGAAAGATTTAAGTATAATTGAAAATATTGGGGCCTATGCATGAATGTGTGGAGTGGCTACGTGCCATGCATCCACATCAAGTAGCCACCCCACACCCACTGCACCCCTGCACGGGATGCACAAAATGTGGCACGCAGCACCTATGCACCCAGTCCCTGGCCACAAGGATAGTAACGTGCCAGGGGCGGGCGGGGTTAGTGCCAGCACTATGTGCCATGCACTAAGGCGCTTAGTGCTGCCCACGGGGATGCAGAGGAGGGTGCAGGGTACATCATAGAAAACCCTGCTATAAGTGCCCTGCATGCCTCATGCACACAGACTGCTGCCCAGACATGGTGGAAGCCCACTGTCCCCCACCATCAAGACCCCAGCTCCCATCCCCACAGACCACCCAATGCCACCCACCCCATCACTCCTGTGTGCCCCGGCCCCATGATGGCTACCCCCAAAACACACACACACATATTGGAAACATTATGGCCTGGGAATGCAGCCCCCCGGCACTGCCAACTCATCCCCCCTCCCCTGTACCTGAGTGTAATGGCTGCAGCATTGGATGGCCAGCGGCGCAGTCCTCCTCTCACCTCCTCGGCTGCTGGCCATCCAAGTGATGCTGGGAGGCGCCGCCTATATGGGCAGTGCGCTCCAAGCATCTCTTGGACAACCAGAGGCCGAAGCTGTGAGGAGGGCTGTGCTGCTCGCTGTCCCATGCTGCTACTATGCCTCAGGTACAGGAGATGGGGTGGGCTATGCAGTGGGGGGCAGCATATCAGCACAATGGCTGGGCTGGTGCCAGTGGTCCAGGGGTTTGGGCACAGAGCATGGATGAAATGGGGTGTGCTGGCATGTGGGGGGTGATGCCATGGGGGGCAGCCATATGGGCCAGGGGCAGGGGCCTGCTGTGGACTGCATGGGTCTGCGGTGTTACTGGGGCATGTGCCGGGGAGCCCCCTGGCTAAAGGAGCCTGGCTGCGCAGGTCTGGGTGCCTGTATTGGGCATTCCCATACCCAAACCCATGCCCACATGCACAAGGGATCCACTGTGGGACCCATGCAGGGCATCCAATTTTATGCCAGACTGGGTCTGCGACTCCGGCCCCTGGCTGTCCTGCAGAGAACTGCGCACCTGGCCCACAGATGGGAGGTGGCCATTGATGAATACAGCCGGTGGTGTGGAGCTACGTGGGCTGGATACGCCCCTCCGGCGCATATTTCCCACCCATTTGTGCATAGGCCCGTGGAAAGGGGGCGATAGAATTATCACGGCTAGTTAATTTTACATGGATATGGTATTGAGCTTATTAAATGACGGTGTCAGCTAGAAACATTTACCTAGGACCCACACAGTGGTATACAAGCAGGAACTTATGTTTATTTTGGAGGCAGCATGGTTGCAGGGAGCTGTCTAACATGACGAGTTTATATTCCTTTGGCTGGATTATCTGGTTCTTTCCACAATGAACACCTTACCTAAGGTGCACAAAAGCACTGAAAACTCCTTGGGTTGTTTCATTGTTGCTGGGTGGGATCTGTTATTTAGAAAGTGTCTAAATTAATGTTCTTACTTCTCAGTTCCAACCTCAGAGACACCATAGACTTATTGTCCAATTTGAAATTCCTAGTGTGGAATAAGAGCTATCTGTGAGTTATTACTAATGGTAAGTCATTATGGCCCCCATAAAGAAGTGGTTAATGCAACACTAACAGTGAATAGCACTGGTGGTCAGGGTGGGCCATATTCAGAGACCCCTGTGGACAACAGAAACCTGACAATGCAACCACTCAGACTGTACTGCTTTATGGAACTGAGGGATCCCTCATGCATAAAGTGCAGCAGTATATTCAATGGTTTCAGCAGTGCTAAACATCTGCCATCACAGCACTGTTTAATGCTGCTGAAACCCTGCCTTTAGCTCAGCACATCGCCTGTGCCCCCATCCTGATCAACAGTTCCATGTTATTTAAACCCTCCCAGGTAGTTCAGTGAATTCCCCCAACCCCTGATCACCTATTCCCTCTGTTGTAACATATTCATTGGTGTCTAGTGGATCCCCCACCACCTCATAACCAGTTTTATGTTGTTTGAACCCTCCCTGGTAGTCTATTGAACCCCCAAAACCCCCATCACCAGTTCTAATGTGATCAGATCTATCCTCTGTAGTCTAGTGGACCCTCCACCCCTTCCCCGAATGGTTGCCAGACCCAGCCGACCTGCCCCTCCAGACACACCGCCTCTTTAACGCCTCTCACCCTGGACACTGGTCCGTACTCACTGGTATCAATGGTAACCAGCACAGCCCTCCACTAACCTCATCAGCCGATTGCTCTCTGACTGTCAGTGAGCTATCGCAGGTACAGTCTTGTGATGTCTCACAGACAGATTGTGGTCACCCATGGAGATGAGCAGAGGGCTGTGCCAGTCACTGTCTGTGCTGGTAAGTACTGGCCAGTATTTGGGGTGAAGGGGTGTGAGGGTGATAGATCCAGAGTGGGTGGGTCAGGTGGGTCGGCAACCATTCAGAGGGACAGGGATCCACTAGACTACCAGGGATAGGTTAGATCACATTAAGACTAACAATTGAAGATGGGGTCCACTAGACTATCAGGGAGGTTCAAACAACATGAAACCGATGATCAGAGGTGGGGTCCACTTGACATCGGGGATTATGTTACAAAAGAGGGAATGGGCAAGTGGCAGGTGGTAAATCGTTAGACACCAGGAAATATGTCACAACAAAGGAAAGAGGTGATCAAAGGGTGGGACCACTGGGCCTTGAGGACTCATGGCTACAGTGGTTACAGTGGCAATTGTGGGCTACTGCCCTGTCCATGATCCCCTACTGACTGTGTGTGTTGAGCAGCTGAAGAAGAGTGGGGCTGTATCACGAGTGTGCAGGGTGAGACTGCCACCTGCATTGACACTCCAGAGCTGCACAGTCGGCCAGCAAGTAGTGGATCGGGACTGGTATTAATGCAGTAAATGTTTTATGGAATCAGCTATTGGGAGGGCTAAATCCCATTGAAATCTCTGCACTGCTTGCTAGCATGAGCATAGTGACTGGTTGAGCCCACTCCTAGAAGAAAGCATTTAATTTAGTTACAAGTTTGGGTGCTATCTGATACAGGGATTTTGCCTGTATATGATTGCTTTCTCTAGGTATATACCATGTTTAGATTAAAGGACCTAGGGACTTTATTATTCTGCTACTTATGGTGCTTGGTAAGTCAGAAATGTAATAAGAGGGATATTATTTTATGTTCAATGGTTTTATCGATGCTTATAGTCTCTCCCTTTTTGGTTGAGTAATTTATTGCCAGGATTACTGTATGTCTGATATTCAATAAGTTTAATTATTGTATGGTATAGATAGGAGGTTTTGTAGTTTAAAGCTTAAATATCTCTGATGTGTAGGGATTGTCTTGGGGGGGCATGGGAGTGCTAGAATTGTGTATGGGTCATCCCTTCTGCGTGATCTCTGGCCTTTCACCTGTCTCCCAGTTTTGGATACCACGGTAAGACATTGCGGAGGTGGGGATTTGGAGATGCTGAGGGGATGCCCGTGCACGCATGGAAGGTTGTAAGATCTAGATTGTCAGGGTCCAGGAGCGCCCTGGATGATGGGCACAAGAGGCCAGACTTGTTTGGTGTCTGTCCCAGGGTTTCCACGGACCGAGTAGTCAGGTAACCCTAGGGGCTACCTTTCCCACTAATCCCCTGAGGGCAGTGCTGTGCAATGCCAGGTCAATTAGGAACAAGACCTCAATTATTGTGGATCTGGTTTCCTCTGTCAACCTGGCTTGCATTACAGAGACCTGGGTTGGGGACGATGCAGGTCCAGTTTTTGAGGCTGCTGTTCCCCCCGGGTATGCTGTAGTGCACTGCCCCAGAGAGGAGTGTAAGGGTGGTGGTGTAGCCATCTGTTTTAGATCTGACTTGGGCTTCACCGTGCACCCAGTGGGAACCCCAGATTCTTTTGAATGTGTGGCCATTCGTGGGGATCCAGGTGCAGGGTACAGAATTTTCCTAGTTTATCACCCTCCTGGGATGGCGGGGAATTTTATGCAGGAGATTGCCGAATTTGTCGCCAGTGAAACACTGGAGGCCCCCAGATGTATTATTCTGGGAGACTTCAATGCTTGGGCCGATGACAAATTGTCTCAGCCTGGTTACAACCTCCTCCAAATTATGTCTTCTTTGGGCCCGTCACAAGCTTTTTCTGCTGCGACCCATCAGGGGGCCCCACATTGGATCTGGTGTTCTCACATGGGCTTGAGATAGATAATCTCGGGATTGATCAGGTGGTTTGGTCCAATCATTGCACGGTGCAGTTCATGTTCAGGGCTCCCACCGGATGCCCTCCCCCTACTGAGATGATGAGCTGCCGCTCTTTACGGGTTTGATCCCAGAGGGTTTTCTGGTGGAAGACAATCTATCTGATGTGGGAAATGTATGTGACGGAGACGTTGGTTCTTTGGTAGACTCTTATAATTGGGTTTTATCTGACGCCATTGACTCCCTTGTACCTGTCAGTGTACATCACAAATCTTCATACCTGAGATGTTCTTAGTTTGATGGGGACCTCAGGGAGATGAAGGGAATGGGTCGGAGACTAGAGCACTGCTGGAGAAATCCAGCCTGGATGCGGACAAACTGGCCATATGTGTGCATTATAATGCATACCAGGGGCAATCAACCATAAGAAAGCAGTATTTTGTCCAGGAGATTGCTGCTGGGAAGAGCTGACCAACTATACTTTTTGGACTGTTGACAGGTTACTCCATCCTGCCTGTCTGCAGCCAAAGAAGGTTTTCAGACCTTGAATATGAAGAGTTTGCTCAGTTCTTCTCGGACAGAGTGTCCAGCATTCGGTGGGTGTTCTTCCAGTCAGCAATGTCATAGCTGGCAGTGGTTGCCAGAGGTATCCTAAGTGCACTCTGCATGGTTGGGGAGTTTAAACCAGTGGATGCCAGTGAGGTTATTGGTGGCGACCAATCTGAAGCACACTTTTTGTGAACTGGATCTGGTGCCAACGCATTTCTTGATAAGATGCAATGGCTCCGTTGGCACGGTGTTTGCTCTGATTGTCCGGTGTTCCTTATCTGAGGGGGTCTTTCCTGATGCCTTGAAGGAGGCACTGGTGAGACCACTCTTAAAGAAATCATCTTTGGACCTGGAGATCTGGGCAAATTACTGACCTATCTCCAATCTTCCATTTTTAGCGAAGGTTGTGGAGAAGGTAGTGGCGCTTCAGTTGGAGGAGCACCTCTTGACCCATGAGTTGTACGAACAATTCCAGTCAGGGTTTTGGGCAAGGCATAGCACAGAAACCACGCTTGTTTGGGTGCAGAATGACCTCCTCAGGGCTAGAGATCAAGGAGACAAGACAGTTCCTGTTCTCCTGGACCTCTCTTCAGCTTTTGACACTGCAGACCACGGTGTGTTGCTCGATCGTCTCAGGAGCTCTGTGTACTCACTGGCACTGTCATCTGCTGGTTTGAGTCCTTTTATCCAATAGGAGGCAGCGGGTTGTGATTGGAATTTCTCCTCCTCCCTATCTCCTTTTCTGCGGAGTACCTCAGGGTTTGGTTCTGGCCCCTATGCTGTTTGCAGTGTATATGCTGCCCCTGTGGGGGGTCATTAGGAAGTATGGCTTGGGTTTTCATTGCTATGCCGATGACACCCAGCTATACTTATCCTTTGCCCCAGGAACATCCAACACGGTGGATGTGCTAAACAGTTACCATGCCGGGATTAATGACTGGATGGCGTCTAATGACTGGATGGCATCTAGCTGGTTGTGACTGAACCCCGATAAGACGGAAGCATTGGTAGTGGAGTCGAATAGACTGCGTGGTAGTTTGGCCTCTGATTCAGAGACTGGACTAGTTCTGGGTTCTGTCTCATTGAAGGCCTCCTCAAGGGTGTGAAATCTTAGTGTTATTTTTGATAGGAGTATGACTATGGAGCAGATTTCCTCCATTGTCCACTCCTGTTTTTTCATCTTAGAAATGTCACCAGGATAAAACCCCTTGTTCCGCCTCTGGACCTCCTACTTTGATGCATGCCTTGGTTACTTTGAGGCTTGACTACTGTAATGCGCTGTATCTCGGGGTCACGGGAGGATCTCTCCACAGACTGTAGCTAGTGCAAAATGCAGCTGCCCGGTTACTTACTGGGCAGCCTAAGTTTTGCCATATTACACCAGTGTTGCGTGAGTTGCATTGGCTGCCAGTCAGGTTGAGTATCCTCTTTAAGGTGGGGCTTCTCACCTATAAGTCCCTACATGGTCAGGGCCCTGGTTATCTGTTAGACCTCCTGGTTCCTGTGGTCTCGCCTCACCCCCTCCGTTCCTCCTTTGGGGGCTTCCTAGCAGTTCCAAGGTCGAGGTTGAAATTGGCTGGCGACAGGTCATTTAGTGTCACCGCCCTGGTCTTGTGGAACTCGCTCCCTTTTGTGGTTAAGGAAGCCCCGACTTTGGAGGTTTTCAAGGCCCGCCTTAAGGCCCTCCTTTTCACCCAGGCATTTTCAGATCAAATTGATGACTGAATTAATTCTGGTTTTAATTAAAGTAAGTATAGGTGATTACTTGCTGCAATTTAATGTTTTATAAACTATATATATAACTGTATTATGTTATTTTGTTGTTGCCTTTTGAATATGTGTTAATTTATTGTATGGCACCCAGAGCCTCCGGGAATGGGCATCTTTAAATAAAACTTTAGTTACTTACTTACTTACTCATGAGGACTTATGAAGGATGGGTGCTCCATGGGGGCTTTGCCAGCATACTAATGAGCCTATGATGGGCATGTTAATGGCCCCTTAATGCCTTGCATGCCCAATGGACTCATTGCCATGTAAGGGCTGAATATGGCCCACAGACACCCTGGTGCTATCCTGTTTGGGCAGTACTAGCTCCAGTATGCTCTTGTGTGGGCCATATTCAGCTATGGGGTGTGTTGGCATAGTACATAGTCATATGTTGTGCTGGACAGACTCATATTTAGACAGTTAGCATGCTCCAGTCAGAGTGCTGTCTGAATGTAGAACTGCACTGGCAATACACTCTCCTCAGAACTTCAGACTATGAGGTACAAATGGCTGGCTTTCAATATGGGGCCTACAATCTCTATCAGACATGTGGATGGCTTAAAAGCATGCAAGTCATTTTCAGAAGGAATGCCACTGATAATGAGGTACCAATGGAATTTATTTTAGAAGATCTAAACTTCATCCTAACCACAAGTATTTTGAGTTTGAAGAGGAATATTTTGTGTAGTTATGTTACACCATGATATGGGCCTCCATGACCCCATCATTTGCAAAAAAATGTTCTGGGTCTGTGGGAAACATTATATTCAATCTATTTGTTAACACATACCAGGCAACACTGTCAAGTGGTACAGATTTATTGACAATGTTGTCTGTGTACAAGGGGGTAGAGAAGATGAGGTATCAGATTTCATTAACTGGATTAACCAGAATGAGCTGCAGCATAGATTGACTCACAAAGTAAGCAAAGACCAAATCATCTTCCTGGATGCTTTGCTATCTGAGAATACTTTTGAGAAAGTCAGGAGCTGTGGATATAGAAAAGAAACACCCACTAATAGCTTGTTAAGAGCAGATAGTGCCCAATCCACCCCAAGTCTCTGATAAAATCAATCCCATTTGGGTAATTTCTCAGGATAAGAAGTAATTGTTGAACCATAGAAGACATTGAGATGCACTGGATCTGAAGCTAAGATTTCTGGAGAGGGGCTATGAATTACAACAACAGGAGATGGCTATGGGATACAGAAACACTAGAGCAAGTGATAGGAACAGGCTACTTGTTCCAAAATGCAAAACCAATCCAGTTACACAACCACAGTTACGTTTGTGATTGAATAAAATAGCATGGCTGAACAAGCGGGTAGCACTGTAAAAAGGGCATATCTCGCAGTGTGACCCCCAAACTTGCATCAATATTTGGCAAACTCTAGAATCACTTGTACTAAGGAAATATTGTAATGGATAGACTGGTTCATAGCCAACTTAGTAAAAGTGAGGATGTGTCTTTAAACTGGCTACCAACAAAGCCAAATGGCTTTTACTGATGTAGAACATGTATTGTTTGTAAATTTGCCAGCCAGGATAAAAGTTTACACAGGTTATAATACCTTTATATCAGTCATTAGCCAGGCCACATTTAGACTTCTGCTCACAGTTCTCTTCCCTCCATTTAAAGGGTGGTCTGAGTGCCACAAATGGGTACAACAGAAGTTTACAAAGGCAGTTAGTGGATTAAGGGACAAAAGTTATAAGGGCAGGTTAAAACTCCTGTGTTTAGCTGGTCGCTGGTGCAGCGGCATGGTGTCTGTCTCTGACGTCGACATCCCTGGTTTAAGATTGAACCCAGGAAGTCAGAGGGCCAGCTGGAGGAAGAAGGATTGAGAGTCCCAGGGATGGCTCTCTTTCTTGGGGAGGGTGTCGGTACAAGTCAGATCTTTAGTGGAGGCTGAGATTCAGTGCAACCAGCAGAAGTCCTTGGGAGGCATGTGGATACTGGTGTCATTGCATGTCACACTTCCTTCAGAAGAAAGCATCTGCAAAAGTAGCGGTTGCCATCTATGATGCCCTGCTTCACCCTGACCCGATCGCATGCCGTGGCACTCCTGAGAAGATGACCTATTCTGTCATCCACTGTAACTTGCTAGCTCCGCCCCATGCCCTGGGAGGGGCTAGCCAGGAGGCAATGCCAGGTGTTTCCCTGAGGGCACCCTTCTTCTCGATGCCAAGGGTTTCGTGCTCTTGAGGTGGCTCCACCCTGGGGGGCAGTCCAGGGGGTATTGTCTAAAGGAGGTAAGTCCTGGGGGTGAGGAGGGTGCCAAGGGTGTGGGGGCTGAGCTGTGAGACAGTAAACTGGTAAAAAAGCATACTAAATAAAAAAAACTCCTGGGTTTGCACGGCTTGGAGAGATGACGGATCCAAGGAGATTTGATCCTGATGTATAACTTATAAACAACTAGCACATGGCTGATATGGCTATTGAGTTGAAACAATCAGGCTATGCCCATGGGGGTCACAACAAGCAAGTTGTGACCAAATTATACAGGACTAATAAACAAGGTGCTTTCTTTACAAAGAGAGGTGAGTCTGTGGAATAGGTTGCCACAAGAGGTGGTGGATACACATAACATCAACAGTTTCAAACCACTGCTGGACAGAGAAATGGACAGATGGGTGGATCTATATGATACCAGTGTTTAGTGGGGAGTAGACACATAGTACTGTCAGATACATTTCTACTCTTACTGTATCCAAGTATCTAAGCAAACATGTCAAAGTCAGGGGTCCAGATATTCAAAAGGGTTGCGCCATCCGCAGTAGGGTTGCTCCAGCGCAAGTCCGAAAATGCGCCATTCTGCGATATTCAGCGGGAGGCAGATGTGCCCCCCAAATCACGCTGAGCAAGAGCGCAATGGTAATGAATGCATGCACAACTGAAGGGGTCGGAACCATGCATAAATGGCGCAGTGTGATATTCAACAACATGCGCCATGCGCAATAGAAACAAGCGGAAGTTGCACGATAGTGAAAATGAGCCAAAATAAAAGGAACAAGGAGAGGCGCAAGAATGCAGGGAAGACACATGTGGCTGACTGATGAGCGAGACAAACAGGGCAGGAGGGACACACAGGGCAGGACAGGAAAGGACACCCTGAACCCACAGGCACAGGGAAGGTGAGAGCCACAGCCACAGCTAGTGCAGAAGGAAGTGCCACACAGCACTGAGGCCACCACAGGAAGGTGTTCCCAGTGCAGGGGAAGTAGCAGCCAGGACAGCGTGGGGAACACAGAAACAGCTGCCGGGGGGGGACACAAGCCAGGGACGTGGTCAGTGCCACCATCCAGATGGAGGCAGTAATGAGGGGGGTGAGAAGGCAGGCAGCAGGGAGTCACGGCCGTGGAAGGGCCTGTCAGCAGTATGCCCCCAACAGGCAGTACTGAGCCCACACCAGCTTCAAGCTGTACAGCGATACCGAGGTTGTGGGCCGGTACCTCCTGAATCGGGCAATTCTGAGGCAGCTCTGTGAGCTGTGCAGTGATGTGATGCAGGCACCAACACGATGGAGCCATACTCTGTCAGTGGAGACTAAAGTGACAGCTTGTATGTGCTTGCTCACCACGGGTACCTTCCAGAGACCAACAGGGGACACCACAGGCATAACCCAGTCGGCCGCGTCACGCCACCTCACCCAGTTCCTCAGTGCACTGCTGCCACATGCTGCGGAGTACATCCATTTCCCCAGCACACTGGCGGAGAGCACAGCAAACATACAGGAGTTCCACAGGGTAGCACGTATGCCTGGCATGCTAGGGGCAATAGACTGCACCCATGTGGCCATCCACACACCACCTGGCCCCGAGGGAGCTGCATATATCAATTGGAAGGGCTATGCAAGCATCAACTGCCAGGTGGTGTGCGATGCCAGGGGGCGCATAATCAATGTCTGTGCCACGCACCCTGGGGAAGCACATGATGCCTTCATCTGGCACCAGTCAGCACTGTGCCACAGATTCGAGAGTAGGGACATCCCCACTGGCCACTTAGTGGGTGAGTATGCAAACCACACGGACAGACATAGAGCTTGGGGGGGCATTGTCAGAGGTGACATGAGTAGTGGCCTACATGGCCCAAGGCAGGGTGATGCTGATCACCAAACTAACCTCCACCCTCTACACACAGGTGACAGTGGATACCCACTCAGTCCCTGGCTGCTCACACCATACCAGTGGCCCATGACCCCATCGCATCAATGCTACAGTGAGGCACATGCCACCACATGCAATATCATAGAGTGGGTGTTCAGGATGCTGAAGGCATGTTTCTGTTGCCTGGACACCTCCGGTGGTGCCCTACAGTACAGCCCCTCAAAGGCCTGTGGGCTATTCCTGGCCTGTTGCATCCTGCACAACATGGCCAATGACTGTGGGATAGCCGTACAGGTCAAAGAGGGGGACAGCGATGGGGACAATGAGGATGCTGGTGACGATGGTGATGGGCAGCACCCCCCTTGGGCGAAGGGACCGACTGATCCGGCTGGCACAGCTGCACGGGACACCATCAGAAGAGCACTTCCAGCCAACCCAGGTAAGTCATGGGGCTATGTGCAACCACCAGTGGCAAAGGCACAACCCACAAACACGCATGGACACACACCAGGGGTGCATGCTGTCAAGGGAAGTGGCCAAGCATGAAGCCTCCACACACCGCCAGGGATGGGCGAGGTCTAACATGGCACACAGTCATACACACACACACACCTCACAAGACATGCACAAAGGGTAGGATGCACGCCGACCCAGACCGCCACCCCAGCCACACACATGTCCACAGACCACCACGCCCACTGCCTGTCATTGTGTATGTGTCAGACGCTGGGCACCATTGCACACTGGTGTACAGCGCAATGCAGACATCATCATGCACACATAACAGTGGACAGCAGCCGGGAGGGTGTGCATATGGAACGTGTGTGTGCGTGCAGGGCCGGGTACCCCACCTGTGCATTGTCCGCTGAACGACACAATGCACACAGGGCAGCATCAGACAGTAGTCATGCTGGAAGACAGGTCAGTCATGTGCCACAGTGCCACGGCTGCCACAGATGCATGGGCGGCCCCGCCGAGACCCACCAGCAGTGACAGGCTGACCACTGGCCTCATGGGGTGGCACCGATGGTCCCCTAGGGGTTCCACTGCGTGAATGCGACTGTGCTCGTGCAGGAGTCTGCAGCACACCGAACATGCCTGCGCCAGGCATGCTCGAGATGTCCACAGCTGAACCCGGTGTTGACAAGGATGGTGTCGCATGACACCGGGAACGGGCGGGGGACATTGCACTGCGTGGTGTCTGCAACACATGGGCAAATAACTGTGTGCCCATTGTGGCCATGACAGCTGTGAATGCCTGTGTCTGCCTGTCAATGGCACCGGTCACATCCTTCTGCAACCGGTTCATCCCTGCCAGGATCCGAGTGGTGTCTCTGCTGCACCGCTCCTCTGCCTGGTGCAGAGCCGCACTCAATGCATCCACCACCGTCACAAGCCACATCTGCTGATTGACTGATGCTTGCAGTATGTGGGTGTGCTCATCTAAGAGGTCATCTGCCTGATCGGCATGCTGTCCCTCAGGGTGTTCGCGGCCCTGATGCTCATCACCCCTTGAGGGTGGGCGCTGCACACCAGGACCAGGCCTGGGCATGTCCACAGATGGTGCACTAATGCTGCCCCCTGACACTGTACCCCCATGGCCATTGGCTGACTGCTGATGCTGCCCCTCCGGCTGCCGCTCTCCAGGGCTTAATGGTGCCGCCGCAGTGGCTGCAACAGTCCCACTGTCCTGGACACACACCAGTGCTGCCCCACTGGTGCAGACAGGCACAGGCTGGGACTGTGATGACACGCAGACCTCCACGGCAGCACCACCCACAGCCATGGCCGTGATGTCACCTGCTGTGTGGCCATCCTGTGGCACACACGTGTCACTGCCCATGACGTTAGCTCCATCATCATCGGTGACGGATCCGGCACCAGCCCGAGCCTCAGCATGCTGGCATCCATGGACGCTGGCATGCTGGGACACGAGCAGGGCCTCCTCACACCTGCTCCACCAACATCAGTCCAGGCGTCCGGGCGGGCCACTGTCACCCTGACCCCCGTATTCCTGTGGAGGTGGATGGGCCCTCCTCCATCTCCATGTTACTGGCCTCAGTGGAGAAGCCCACCACCACTGACCCATGCAGATGCTCAGGAGCTGTAAGGGAAAAAAAGTAGCATTACTGCATGTGACCTACCCTGCCCCCCCAATAGACAGACCATGACCTACCATGCAGTGACGCGCTACCACCCATCTGGAATCCACCACCCAGAACACCCTCAATGGCACAACGCTGCATGCTGCCAGCAACCTGCTCTTCCTGTGGGGTCAGGCGTTGTACCTCCGGCTGTTCCCCACCGGTCGCAGACCGTGCTGCCCTGATGGCAGCCACCTTCTCTTTAATCCTCCACCTGTTTGTGCCCATCTTCTTTTTGCACTCCTGCACGGAGTGCTGGTGGCTGCCATGCAGGTTAACAGCATGCGCCACCTCCTCCCATGCAGCAGAATGGGCCTGTGGTGTTCTCTGGCATCCACTGAGAAGCGGCTCCTGGTCGAGGTAGGCCTCAAACAGGGCATCTGTCTCGGCCTTTGTAAAGTTTGACCTCCTCTTCCTCCCACGACTCTGTTCCTCTTCCTCCACCACATGATCGGTCATAATTCATCCTGTGAGAATGACAGGTGTTACCTGTGACTGTGCAGTCCCATGCATGTCCCGAACACCACAGTCCACACTCCCAAACAGCATGCAACTCACTGCAATAGACTGCAGTAACCGACTATGGCCAGTGCAGCCCAATGTCACATTTTTATAGTGCAACCCATGCAAATGAGGAGAGGCGCATCTGTAAGTGGATGCAGATGCAGTGACTGCAACATTGAATGGCTGATTAGATGATTGACATATGCCGGCTGAATATCGCGCTGTTGCACTTTGCGCAATTGTGTTGAACGTGCTGAGCCAAGGGCACAGTTCTGTGACATGCGCAGTACACACCTAACTGCACATGCCCGGGTTGATGATTCAGGCACCTGCTGCACTGCTGACGTGCTGTGCGTGGGTGGCAATGCGGGGCATGGCCAGCATTATGCCAGTGGCACTACAGGCGCTGTTCACATATGGCACTGTGGCACTGGGGCATCGTAGGTGCACTGGGGCAACAGCGCTGTAGGCCGCTACAGGAGGTGGCACACAGGCACCGAATCACGCTACATGCATTGGGTTCCAATCGAGCTGTGGCTGTCCATGCACCAGAGACCCTTGACCCTGTGCCCGACCTTTTCCCACTAGGCGCCATACGTCAGGCATGGGTGCACCACTATCGCGCTGTTCTGTCACAGCGCGATAGGGAATGGCAGCGCTGTACTGCACAGCATCTGCATGTGGCAGGACCGTGCTGCAGTGTGCCATTTTGATTGAACCAGACAGCAGAGATGGCGCGGAGGCGTGCTGTGGTTTGGAGCCAGGTTGAGCTTGCCAACCTGGTGGCTATAGTTGAGCCCCATGCTGGGGCTTTGTTTGAAGAGGCACCCCTGGACAGGGCCAGGAGTGTGGTCTGGCAGGAGGTGGCTGATGCCATGGAGGAGGCCACCGGTATGGGGCAGACAGCGGAGCAGTGTCGCCACCGTTATGGGGACCTGAGGTGCAGGGACCCTGGACCTGCTTGCCGCCTGCGGGCACATGCCAGGAGGGGCACAGTGCCATGGTCAGGTAGGTGCAACATCCATACACTTTTATCGTCCATACGGGTATCATGGTTGCATGTGTCCGGCACATGGGGGGGCCATCCGGTGTTGGCCATGGTGGTGGTATCGGGGTGTGGGGTGGATGGGTATGGCTGTGTGAGATTGCACACACATGGGGGGGGGGACTTTGCTACCAGATTGTACTGATGTTCCTCTCTCCATGTTTGCACCTTAGGGCCAGAAGAATGGCAGCAGAACAGGGACAGGAGGCGCCGCATGGAGGAGCAGCAGGACAGGAGGGGTGATGGTGCTCCGCGGCCCATGGACCAGCCTGATGATGGTGAGTGCCTTACATCCATGATTACTATTGCATGCTGTATAACTGGGTGGGCAGTGGGGCATGGCCACCATCCACTGACACCACTGCCATGCACGCAACTTGTTACAGTCAGCACTGTCCAGTGGCACTGCATGTCTAGGAGTGCATCAATGGTGGTCCATGCATGCACCAGGCACATGGCTGTGGCACTGCCTTCACACCGCTTGATCAAGTCACTGTACGGCCATGGTGGTGCTGTGCAGGACATGGGTGGTGGGAGTGTGCAGTGGTCCACATGGCTGTGGCTGCCTGGGTGGGCAGGTCTTGTGGACACGGTCACTGTGGGTGGTCGCACACCATCACAGGGGCGTGGCACATGGCTGTATGCCATGCACAATGGGTGGGCTGCAGGGGGATGGACAGTCACACCTATTGACTCAGCTCCCTCGTCCTAGGTGGATGACGACTCCTGCAAATACAGCAGGTATTTATGAGCTGCTCCAGGTGGCGAGGGAGACATTGCAGCTCCTGCAGAAGATACACTGCCACGGGTCAGGAGGAGAAGGAGGAGCACACATCTGCGCCATGAAGAGGAGGACCGGAGGCGCGTTGATGTCCCCATGCCTGACTACCACCTTCCCCCCTTGACCCACCCTCACCCCTTCTTCCCTCTCCCATATGTTCACCCCTCCCCTTACCTGCCCCCGCCTGTTATGTGGCCTTCCCCTTGTAAATAACTGTAAATAGTTTTTCTTTACATCTTTTAAATATATGCATTTTGTTATGACAACTGTGGTGGTCTCTGATTTGCAGCGGGCTACAGGTGCTCAGCTGCAGTGGTGTGCCTGGCATCAGGAGTGGTGCACGCATGGGCGTGTGTTTGTGTGTGTGCAGAGGTGAACCGCCTATGGTGTGGGCAGGGGGATCAGTCACTGTCTGTGGTTTGTGTGTTGTACTTTGTGCACTGGGTGCCTGTGTGCAGTGGTCCACGGGGCCTGCACTGTGTGCATGGCACCCCTGTCAGACCATCCATGGCCTGTGCAGCTGACACCCTTGCATGTCTGTGATATGCATGGTCTGCTGGCATGTCAGTGGTGGCTGTCCATGCTGGATAACAACTGTACCCGGCACAATGCCAGGTTGTCTGCCATCACCAGTATGGTGCACGTCTGCCTCCAGTGGCACTGTGGCCTCCGCTGTTGTTGTCCCCCCTCCATGCTGTCACTTGTGTCTGTTGCAGGGGATGTGCTCCAGTGTCTGTCACTTGTGCTCCGGCAGCATGCTGGTGGCATACAGTTTCATGGTGCCTGTGCAGAGTGGCTGGCACACCTGTGCAATGTAGGGGTGCTGGCTGTGTGTACACGTCAGCCGTGGCCACACACCAGTGGCTTGGTTGACCCGCTACTGTGTCCCTGTGTTGGTGTGCCCTTGGGTATGGGTGGGTGTTTGCCCATGCACTGTGTTGCATCCTGTGTGGTGCATGCCTCCATGCTACACTGTGCATGTCTGTGCTGGCTGTTGTGGCCAGTGCTGGGACGGGATGTGTCCTTGGGAGGGTGTGCAGGGTGCTGTACTGCTGGAGGTGGGGTCTGGGGCATGCCATGTCGCATGTGGGGTACTTCGTGTGCTAACGCATGGTCAGTCTCTTAACTGTACCTCGGGAGGGCGTGCAGGTGGCACTGTGTATACATCTGTTGCATCACTGTCTGCCGCCGCTGCAGGGTGCTCATGGTGGGCTGCCTTGCATGGCTCCATGGTGCACAGGGTTGCATTGTCACAGTAGGGGTGGTGGCATGCATGGGGTACCCTGCACTGTTGGGCGATACTCCTGGGCAGGGTGTATGGGGATCTTGGTGTAGGGTGTGTTCTGCATTGGTGGGATGGTGTGGAACGGGGTGGTCGGCCCTCCTTGTGTGCCGGTCACAGCTTACCAGGGAGTGTGCTGGGGAACCATGGCTTGGCTGTGGGTTGGTTGCTGGTATCCATGGGCCAGTGGTTATTCCAGCTCTCCCCCAGTTGTGCAGTGCATGGGGTGTGGGGGGGACGAGGTCTGTTCTGCTGTGTGTTCCTCTGCTCATCTGTGGCATGGATGGTGGGCCCTTGCATCCCTGGTTTTGCTGTTGCATTGCTGCCCTGCTGCAGGGGGCGTCCCTGGTTGTGCTATGGTGCATCTGGACTGCTCCACTGAGCATCCCTTGTTGCGCTGTGGAGCAGGTGGTGTGATATTCAGTTGTCGGCCTTAGATGCATCTTGGCCTGCGTAGTTTTTGAATATCGCGCTTCTTGCGCATGGGTGCAGTGGACTTGCGCTTGCTCCTGTTGTTGCACACTTTTTGGGCGCAGTTTGAATATCTAGGCCAGGGAGTTTATATGTTGTATCACATTTTTATGGTGTGTATTTTGTGGTGTGGTTGTGGGCAGATGTTACACTGAAAGGACTGTGTGACAGTTAAAAGTGTGTATTCAGGTGCATGTGAGAGTAATCAGATGTGAAAATAGACTTGCCCTTGGGTGTGCACTTCTATGAAGCACATACTTTCAATCCTTTGATTTTCACCATATGGAACTGGAATAGGTAACGCCCCTATGAGCACCCTATGAAGGGTGGAAATTGACTTAGACTTCTGCAAGGAAAGTAAATGGATTCATTATTTTAACAGTTTGAAGCCATTTAGCTTAAATGATGACACGGACTACAAAACATTTCTGTAGAATGTGTGTTGTTGTTATATTAGCATTATGGAGTTTATTATAGCACATGTTATTTACTTAATACTTAATATTTACGTATTGCATTTAATATGATATATTTAGTACTATCAGAATGCATTAACTAACTTCATTGGTGTACAGTATCTCTCATTATCTTGTTTTAGTTCTCTTTCCAATAACCTTTGATCTTTTTATACTCTGAGTTGAACTGAGCTTGGATTCCCTTTTTGTGTAAGATTATGTTCCTGCAAGGATGATCATCTGTTCTGTATATTAACACTAAGTTGTTCTTATTGATATAATTAAAGTTAAAATAAAGGTTTGCACATTATATTGCCTTTAACGTCTAGGCTAGTGAGATTGTGAAGTTTCAATTTGCAGGTGAAGTTCTGGCGAAGTGACCAAATTAGCATTCGCAAATCACTTGAGTTTTGAGACAATTCACGGGGAAAATTCATACCTCTTTGCCCCTTAGCCCTGATCTTTGCATTACAAATTTAACCATAGTTAGTGAAGTTAAGGGATCTTTTGTGAAAGAATCTTAAAGAGGCTCTTGACAAACAAAATGTTGCTTTGGTCACATGGTGAAGCATAAATTTCATGTCTCCTTAATTCTCTGTATCTCTGTACCAGCTCTGCACTTTCAGCCTCCCAGTATATATAATTGGTTGTACTGCTAATCACTTTGGTATCCAGTGCACATAAAAAATATAGCATAAATATCAAGTCTCCTTAACTTTCCACATTCCTACGCCCACGGTGCACTTTCAGTCTCCCAGTATATAGAACTGGTTTTATTGTTAACCACTTTGACATACAATGTGCATAAGAAGTGCAGCATTGATGTCAAATCTCCTTAATTCTTCTCATTTCTGCACCATCCCAGCACTTTCAGTCTCCCACTCCCAGTATATAGAACTGGTTGTACTGTTGCACTTTGGTATACAGTATGCATAAAAAGTGCAGCATTACAGAAGTCTCCTCAGTTCTCTCCATTTCTGCATCATCACTGCACTTTCAGCTTCCCAGTATATAGAACTGGCTGTATTGTATATCACTTTGGTATCCAGTGTGGCTAAAAAGTGCAGCATAAATGTCAACATTCCTTAATTCTCTGCATTCCTGCACTCTCTCTGCACTTTCAGCCTCCCAGTATATTGAACTGGTTTCATTGTTAACCACTTTGGTATACATTGTGCATTAAAAGCACAGCATCAATGTTTAGTCTTCTTAATTCTCACCATTTCTGCACCATCCTTGAGCTTTCAGTACCAGTATATAGAACTGGTTTATTGTTAACTACTTTTTGGTGCGTGTGCATAAAAAGCACTGCATAAATGACAACTCTCCTTAATTCTCCCCATTTCTGCACCATCCCTGCACTTGTAATCTCCCAGTGTATAGATCTGGTTGTATTGTTAATCACTTTGGTATACAGTGCACATAAAAAGCATAGTATAAATGTCAAGTCGCCTTAATTTTCCCAATTTTTGCACCATCCCTGCACATTCAGGCTCATACTAAAGTTCATACTAAGGAGGCATAGGAAGCCAAAGACAACAATGCCCATAGATAGCTTACATCTTCATAGCCCATAAAAACACACCTTCCCCTTTTCCAAGATCCATGAATCCAATTTGTGCTTAAAGATGGGCTTATTTTTGTTAAGTATTATCTTGAATGGGCGAGCACTCCAGGGGTTTACCACCCTTTGGGAGAAATAACATTTCCTCCTAATACTGGTGTACTTAGTGCAGTGGTTCTCAAATGGTGAGGCCAGCCTTCCAAGGGAGGCCTCAAACAGTTCAGAGGAGGCTTAGTCAAGTCTGAGAATGTACAGTATTTAAATGTTAAGCTTTGGTTATTTTGTGTGAAAGGATGAAGCAAATAAATATGGATAACCGAGGTGAACTTCTTTACTTATGCAAAATGTGTGATCAGGAAGGGCCAATTGAGTCAGAGCTTATTTATAGATGTGTATTTATATGTAATTTAATGTCTGGGAAAGGCATGCTGAGTCAAGGCTTGTTCCTACAGTGGGTAATTATATGCAAATTAGCGACTGGGAAAGGCACACTGAGGCAAGGCTTGTTTTCTATATTAGGCGTTTTTATGTAAGTTGGTAACTTTAAGGCACACTGAGCCAGTACATGTTGGCAGGTGTGACCTGAGGTAAGGGTGTAGGAAGTTGCTTAACAACAGGGTAAGAGGGGGAGAGATGAAGTGGCTAGGTTAATTGTCCCAGATAGAGATGAAATAGAGTAGCTAGGGTCCAGGAGTCAGAAAAGTGGAGTGACAAGGATAACCTGGGATGCAGGATTGGGGGAGGAGAGCAATAAATTGAATAAAAAGAGAATATACTCAGTCAACTTTATTCATTTCACTTTATTCTTGATGTACTGTGCAAAGTAGGATATTTTTTTTTCTGTAGGGAGGCCAAAGATTTTTCCCAAATATGAGGGAGGCTCTAAATCTTTTCCATGGCTTGGGGAGGCTATTATCGCAAAGTGTGAGAACTAATGATTGCAACGTAATTGAAGCGGATGACCTCTAGGTTTTGCTTTCTCTTGCTTACATTTAAAGCCTTTTTCAGTAAATAAATATAAATTATTAATAATGTCCTAATGTAGAAGTAGGCCACCCCGACCTTCTTTTTCAAGTGACATAAGGTGTAGTCTACTCAATCTTTAATTTATAATGTAATTTATGCTACCCTTTTGCTTGCTTAGTAATTTTCTTTGTATCCTTTCTATTTGATTTATATCATTCTTCTTGTATGGGCACAGAACTGAGAACAATAGTCCAGATGTGGGCAGACATATGATCTGTACAAAGGTACAAGGACCTCTGGGGCTCTGGACCTAATATTATTTCTAATGGTCCACAATATTTTATTTGCTTTACTATTGTCTTATTTGTTTGCCTTGAGCAGGTTAAACCACTTGTTATGTAGGTCCCCAGATCTTTTTCAAGTGTTGTTATCATCAACTGCTGTCTACATAAATAGTAGTTATAATTACTATTTTTGAAGCTCAGATGCATAATCTTGCATTTCTCCAGATTAAAACACATTCTCCACGAGCCAGCCCATTCAGTAATGGTGTTGAGATCATTTTGAATTTGCATGAATTCATCTTGTGTTGCACAAGTGCTTCCTATTTTTGAGTTGTCTGCATATTTAACCAACCAGCTATTTAAACCTTGAGTTAGGTCGGCTATAAATATATGGAAAATAAATGGACCGAGCACCGACCCCTGAGAAACTCTGCTGGGCACAACATCCTCATGTGAAGAAACACCATTTATTACCATTATCTGTGTCCTGTGATCCAGCCACTTTGATATCCAATTTATCATCCTAAGGTTTACTAGGGTTACTAGGGGTTATTAGGGGTTAAAGGACATAAGGGGGCACAGGGCCCATCGAGAATGTCCCCCATCTGAGTGGGATATTTATATCAAAAGTTGATTATTATAGTAGAGTCTATGTAAAGTAATTTAAAATTAGTGAGACTTGTGCATTCTACGACAGCCTGTGATAGTCTATTCCATGCCATTGCAGCTCGAAGTGTGAAAAAATTATCCCTTTAAACTGTTTGTGCTAGTTGTATAAATATTTTTTTATTATGTGATCTTAGATTGCTTCTAATATTGCTAAAATGTATTCCACAATCAAACATAAGTTCTTGATTCTGTATTAATTTATACAGTAGCAACAAGTCTCCCCTTTGTCTTCTAGCTTCAAGTGAATGTAGACTAGTTTCCAAAGATCTAGTTTGGTAATTGAACTGTATAAGTCTAGGAATGTATTTGGTTAAAGATCTTTGTACACCTTCTATTGTTTTAATATCTCTAAGTAAGTACGGGGACCAAACCTGAGATCCATGATCTAATTAAGGATGAACATATGTTTTGTAAATAGGAATAATGAGTTGTTCTGTTTTGCTCACAAACGAGCATTTAATTCTGGTTACCATTGACCTAGCAGTTCTAGCAACTGTCATACAATGATCAGCAGAAGACAGGGAGTTGTTTATAGTTATACCTAAGTCTTGTACCTTATGTGAGGATTTCAGTATTGTTTGATTTAAACTATAAGAATACTTTGGATTGTTTTTACCAAGGTGAAGTACAGCACATTTAGCAGTGTTACGGATCATACCATTTTGATTTGCCCATAACTCAAGTCTAGTTAGGTCAGCAACCAGAGATAGATGCTTGTTAACAGTATTAACCTCTCCACCTAATTTAGTATTGTCAGCAAATTTAACAATCAAGTTATTAATATTTTTATCCATTTCCTGGATGTATATATTGAAAAGTATATGCTCAAGTACTGACCCCTGCGGGACACCGCTGCTAACAACTTGCCCCTACCACCAATTCCCCAAAGGTGTTTCACCATCGAGCTCCTGCCTAAGATGATTTTCCTACCACAACCTAGTCCAGTCTCTCAAATGAATGCTCCCAAGGGTATCTGTTTCCTCCCTCCCCCTCACAAAGCTCTCCTGTCTCTCCTCATCCTGGGTCTTATGTCCCTCCACTCTGACACTGCCCCAGGCCTGGGAAGTGGCAGTGACAGGTCCTCCCCCCACTGCTCAGCGACCGACTTTAAGTTCTCAAACCTCATGGCCAAAGCAGTGGGCCCACGCTATCCCCCTTGCGGACTATTGCCCAAACTCATCCTGTTCCAAATCTGGACAGCATGTCGCAGGGTCCGTAGGTTTAAAATAAAAAGGTCCCTCCCTAGTGGACTTCTCCGGTGGTTACTCTTATTGATCCTTGCCTTATCTGGTGACATCGAACTGAATCCCGGCCTCCCCTCCTCCGACTCTCCTCAGAACTGGTGGACGGGCAAGGGTTTGAAAGTAGCCCACCTTAACATTCGGAGTTTACTTCCTAACATCGATGAGCTCACAGCATGGGCCTCTCTCTACAAGCCTGACATCTTGGGGATAACTGAGACCTGGTTCAAACTCCAAATTCCTGACTCTGTCTGTGGGCTCCCTGGTTGCAAGTTCAAACGGCTGGACAGAACTGGGTGTAAAAGGGGTGGAGGTATCCTGATTTACTACAGGAGCTATCTCAACGTTTCCCTCATAAACCACACCTCCTTGTTGCCGACATCATGTGAATTCCTCCACTCCGTGCTACTACTTGGCAACACCAAGAAATTGCACATGGTATCCACCTATAACCCACCCAAGGGAGGGCTCCAGGGCCTCACCCATCTCCTTGATACTGTCTGTCCCAGCACCGGGGTCAACGAACTTCTAATCCTGGGGGATGTAAACCTAGACTGGGCAGGGGAAAACGTCAAGCAGTTTGAGGCCTTGCTTGCCACCCAGTCCTTGACTCAACTTGTAAAGGATCCCACTCGTCGGAAGGCTAACGGGACTTCCTGCCCCCTTCTGGACTGGATCATGTCAAACCAACCCGAGAGGATCTCCTCTGTAGGGACTTTACCCGACGCCATCTCTGACCACTCTCCTGTCCTCTGTAATTGGAAAATCCCCTCCCTTAAGGTCCCCCATAACATTATCCAGGTCTGAAACTTTGCCAGTTTCAACCCGGACCTGTTCTTGGAGGAACTAAGGCTCACGAACTGGTCAGAAGTCCATCAAGCTCAGGACCCCTCCTCTGCTGTTTCCGCGTTCCACAACATCTTTGCAGACCTGCAAGATAGGCATGCCCCTATCACTAGATGAAGGGTCCATGGGACAGCCACCCAGTGGCTAAATGGGGGTCTCCTCTCTCTTATGCGAGCGAGAGACAAGTGCTGGACACGGTACAAACGCTCACTCTACACTGCCCTGTTCCAACAATACAGAAAACTCAGAAATGAGTGTAAGAAAACCATCAGGGGGGCCAAAAGCGATTTCTGCAAGGCCGCCCTTCTCAGCTCTGCAAACGACCCCAGATGGTTCTGGAGTACCATCCAAACACTGGTCAGTGGTCGCTCCAACTCCAGGGTCACTGACATGCTCATCGGAGGTGTCTCCTGCAATAATCCCCACATGATTGCCAATGCACTAAATTCTTACTTCTCCGATCTCCCTACCATCCTCCCCCCAGGGTCTATGGCCTGGAGCACTAACCATTATGTTTCCACGACCCAGCGGGAGTCTGGCCCGGCCTACCCTCCTTTCTACCTAAAGGTAGTATCGGAAAATGAAGTGCGGTCTCTTCTTCTAGGCCTCTCCCAGAATGCAAGCCCTGGCCTGGATAACCTGGAGCCAAAGCTCCTCAAACTTGGTGCCCCCCTCATAGCCTCCCCAGTGGCCCACATCTTCAACCTATCCCTCACCCAGGGACGGATCCCTGACATCTGGAAGGTTGCCAAGGTCATCCCTGTCCTTAAGCAGGGCGACCCCAAAATCCTGGACAACTACCGTCCTATAGCCATCCTCTCGGCTGTCAGTAAGCTCCTGGAAAAGGTGGTAGCCAATCAACTCTCGGAGTACATCCACACCCATGGCCTGCTGTCCCCTGCCCAACACGGCTTTCGAAAAGGGCACAGCACTACCACGGCACTCATCTCTGTCTCCTCCAGCATCAGAGCTGC
This sequence comes from Neoceratodus forsteri, assembly GCA_016271365.2. NCBI lineage: Eukaryota > Metazoa > Chordata > Ceratodontiformes > Ceratodontidae > Neoceratodus > Neoceratodus forsteri. The sequence continues at coordinate 437,085,520 of CM028129.1, read as the reverse complement.
AATGGATCTGGGGCAACTCTCAGGCGCCGTGTCAATTGACTTATCCAAGGCCTTCGACCTCGTTGACCACAACATGCTTACCTCGCAGATGAGGTCCCTTGGTTTGTCCTCTTCTGCTCTAAACTGGGTCTCTGACTATCTGCATGGCAGAGAACAGCTAACTAAATTCAACAAAGTCCTCTCTGGCCCCCTGCCTGTAACCTCCGGTGTCCCACAGGGTTCAGTGCTGGGTCCCCTACTCTTCTCCTGTTTATTAACAATCTCCTGCCGTGATCACCAGATGCCGAGAGTTACCATGTCAGCGGATGATCTGGTTCTCCTGGCTCACTCATGATACAGCCACTCTAAATTGTCACCTATCAGAGGACCTCTGGAACATCAAGCCTGGCTCTCCAACCACAAGCTGGTCCTTAACCAAAAAAACCAGGCCATGCTATTTGGCTCCACAGCCAAGATTCAGGCCTCCCCAACTCCCCTGCAAATCAACTACAACGATGGTATTCCCCTTCCTACAGTGACCTCCCTTAAATATCTTGGTGTGACGCTCGATCCCCAACTGGACCTGGGAAATCATATCCACAATGCCTGCAGCGGGGTAAACCGTAAGCTGGGGCTGGCCTACAGGGCTCGGTACAACCTCACCCCTGCGGGCACGTCTAGCTATTGCCAGAGGAGTACTACTCCCTTCCCTTAGCTATGGTTCCCTCCTATTTGCACATACTTCCAAGGTCCTCCTAAGCAAGTGGAGCACGGCATACAACAACATCTGTCGGTTTGCCCTGGCTGCTCCCCCGTCTCACCCATCACTGTGAACTCTATGATAAGCTTGGTTGGCTATCCCTGGTCAATCACCTCTTCTTTAGCACTGGGTGCCTCACGAGCAAAGTAATCAGCTCCGGCACCCCTCCGGAACTGCCGGTTTCTTGCCCCAGCTGATATCTCCCCCTTCCCTCTTAGATCCCAGGGCCCTGGCCTACTGAATATACCTACCACCCGCACCGTCATGGGGACGGAGTTTGCGTTCAAGCTCCCAAGCTTTGGAACTCCTTCCTGAAAATGTCAGCACTACCTTCTCACAAACTTTTCCGGACCTCCCTGTGGGAACATCTAAAGCTGGCCTCTCGCTGCGATTGCCCAAAGCCTCCCTAGAACACCTCTCTGGTGTCCACTGGATAGCTGGTTTCACCTTGCCCGTGCTTATACCGCCAGCCCTGCTGGTCATTGCACTCTTATTTCACAAACTGTGTGTACCTTTCCAATCCAATGTAAATTGTAAACTGTCTTTCTCTACTGTTTGCTGTATTTGATGTACTTACTATACCCTATCACTGTTAACTGTTGAACCTGTTATACCTTCGCTGTACTCTCCCGGGTCGTTCCTGAAAATAGGCATATAACTTGTCTAGTGTTCCTACCCGGTAAACAAAAACTAACTAAATGAATAAATAAATAAACTAAGCTCACTGGAGACTATATTATTAATAGGTACTCACTGGATTCTATTAAGGAGCCAATTTTGAATCCATCTAATTATATCATTATTTACCTTTAGCTTGTTTAATTTGTCAATAAGTTTATGATGGTCTACTTTATCGAACGCTTTTGAAAAATTTAATAATAGTACATCGGATGGAATACCATTATCGAGACTTTTACTAATGTTGTTATAAAACACAGTTAAATTTGTGGAGACCTTCCCTTTTTAAAGCCATGCTGGTTCCTGTCATCAATGCCAGAAAGTTCCAAGTGAAGTTCGAGCTAAGTTTTAATAAGTCATTTATAACAGTGTGAGGTAACTTGGTTTACTCCTCATGTTTTTAATTTTTTTGCTATGAATCCATGTGGAACAAGGTCAAAGGACTTACTAAAATCCAAGAAGATCACATCGCATGGTGTTTTCTTATCTAGCTGCAGTGGCAGAGGACTAGCTGGGGCAGCCAACGCAGTTGCACAGGGTCCCATGCACTTAGAGGGCCCTGGCAGGCTCATAAGTTTATATCAGTTATGTAATTAGTGTGTTCATTTACAGGGCCTGCCACCTGTTGTGTAACAGCTATGGTGAATTTGGGCAGTTTGCCCTTCTTGATTCTCCCTTCTGCATCCCACTGCTACCAGGAAGATCTGTACCATGGTACCTGTCGATTTAAGCTCCATGTCCCCCGGCCAGCTCACTCTGTGAGATCATCTTGTGCTGCACCTGCTCTCCTCCTGCCCACCTATCCCACCCACCCATTGATTAGGACAGAAACATCTGTGTATCTCAACTGACCAAATATGGCATCCATCCAAGTTCGGAGGGGTATACAGAGCTCCTTTGGACATCGGAAGGTGTGGAGCATCAAGAGCCCAATTGAGGATGGTGTTAAGGCAGGCAGAGAATTGAGATAGTGGAATCAGAGAGGGATTGCAGTAGCAGCAGCAGCAGCACATGAGGGAGCCCAGTTTACACTACAGGCTGTGTGCCACAGCAGCCCATCAGAGGACAGGATGGATTTTTTTTTAACGTGTGGATCTGGCTGTCTGTCAGCAGCATTTGGCTGTTGTTTGCTGAACACTGTGAGTAACTTTCTTTCTTTTTTTTTGTTTGTTTCTTTTCTTTCTGTTCCGTTAAGTGTTAGGAGAATGACTTTCCCTTCTGCAGGCCAGCTGAGAGGTTAAACTATAACTGCTGTGGCATTATCACTTTTTTATTGCGAATATGTTGCACCTTAGAAAAAGTTTTCATAAAGTAGCAACGGCGGTTTTGTTTGTGCAGAAAGAAATTCGTCCTCCAGCGCCTCTTCCTCTACTCTGCTTGGAGACATTTTCAGCCAATTTTTTTTTTGTATAATCTTTTTATTAAAACTTTTTTGCAAGTACATCATTTACATTCAGATAACCACAATTGCCATACACACTTTAACACACATGTCCTTAATAAAACAAAACAAGTTTAGCAACTGAAACCATCTCATTGTTAAGACTATTAAAACTACATAACAAATACAACAAAGCAAAAAACAAAAATTCTTTGTATCACTGCTCACCATAGCCAACCCTTAGTGATGGTAAAAAACATTATTCATGATACCAATCTCCCTTTTTCCATCTCCCCACAACCCACCTAACATAGTGAACCTGAATAGGGCCCTCTCTGGTCTATTCCATCTTACTCCAATGCTTCGTGTAAGATCTACACCTCTGCCGAAGATAATGTTACCATAAAGGGGTCCCATGTCCAGAAGAAACTTCCCCCCAGCCCTTCACTTTAATGGATAACTGTTCTAGTGCCAAAATCTGGATGGACAGAGCATACCACTGGGTCACCATTGGGGCTGCACTTAACACACAAGTGTTCTGAATGCAGTGATGGGCCAGAATTAAGAGGTCCCTAGCCCATCGGGGAAGAGGGATGCAATCATCTCCTTCAAGGTTCTTGACTCCAAACAAACTCAGGAGAGGGACCACCGGGAGTTGTCTTCCCATCATCCTTTCCACCTTCTCCAGCACCCCCCCATAACAGTTCTAGAACTGGGCAGGACCAAAACCAGTGAAAAAAAGTGCCCACATCCACCCTACACCTTCCACAGATCGGGGACACAGCTGAGTGAAGCTTATGTACAATTTGGTGGGGGAGCAGTACAGGCAATGCACAAATTTTAAAAAAAGATTCCTTAAACCTAATGCAGATGAGGATCCCCATAGGCAGTGTCAACAACAACCTCCAATCATCTTCCCCCATCTGCACACCCAAATCTCGCTCCCATAGTGACTTTGGTTTCCCTGTAAGGTTGGGAAAAAATTGTCATCCCAACTTGCTGCCTTATGAATGAGACCCCTCCCATCCCATCTGGCACTGTAGATTAAATGTTCAACCTGCACCACTGGAGAAGTGTCACTGCAAGTTCTTTCTAAGTTCCAAACATAGGCCCTTAGCTGCATATATCTAAAAAGGTGGGGGTTGTGTAGGTCTATGCTCCCCTGCAGGGTTTCAGAGGAACATAGTCCCTCCTTGGTGAGCAGATACCCTATACTTTTTATGCCCTTCCACTCCCATTCCTGTAATCTGGGTCCTCCAGGCCCCGCAGAAAGAAGGTTTTTTTGACCACTGGGACTAGTGATGTCTCCTGTTCTCCTGCACCCCTTGTACACAAAATATGTGTCCAGTGCTCCAGCACTGCCACCACCAGAGGGTCGACACTCTCTTGTTGTTCATGTAGGATCTGCGACCCTGCCTGACCAGATATGCTGATAACCAGATGGGGCAGCCCTACTCCTCTAGATCCACCCAGCTCACTTCCATAGACCAGTTTACCCAGTCCTGGATGTAACGGTGCTGAATCGCCAAGTGGTAATTACACAGGTCTGGGAATCCTAAGCCCCCTTCCTCCACACCCATCTTCAGACACTGCAGACAGGCCCTAGGCTGCCTTCCTTGTCAAATAAAGGCTGGAAAGGCTTCTTCCATTCTTTTAACATCTCCTTGTGACAAGTCTACATGCACCATCTGCATGGTGTACAAGACTCATGGCAGAACATTCATTTTAATTAAATTAATCCTGTGCAGCCAAGAAATGGGTAGGGACCACCACCTGTGCAGATCTGCCTTCTACCATTTTAAGGAGAGGGGTATAATTAAGCTCATATAAAGATCCCAAGCTTTCACTCACCTGGATTCCCAGATTAATGAACAACCTAGTCACTTCTCTGAATTCCCAGGGTCCCCCCATTCCCAAACTTCCCTCGCCCTGCAGGTGCATGATTTCTGATTTTCCTAAGTTTATCTTATACCCTGAAAAATGGGCAAAAGCAGATATAACCCACAACAAGGGGGGCATCGGCTTCCGTGGCTCCATAATAAACAACAGCATGTCATCCGCATAAAGTGTGATGTTATGCATCTGGCCCGATGAACCCCGTAGTCCCCACTATTTCCTGGTCCTGCCAAATGGCCATGGCCAGTGGCTCCAACACCAGTGCAAACAGCAGGGGGTGAGAGGAGGCACCCTTGCCTAGTTCCCCTGAACAAGGGGAATTTATCCGATAGCCTACTGGGTCAAAATGTTGCACGCCCTATAGTGCATGACATGACTGCAAGGTAGGAACAGTGCAGTAGGTAAGAGCAAGAGGGTACAAAACCATGAAATAAAGTATGCATGGTAGTGCACCCTCTCACTCTTCCCAGTGCAGGATAAGAATCCTGCTGGGACAGAAGTCCTCTGAGCAGCTGCTGTGGCTTGATGAGATGAGCCACTGGCAGCAAGAGAGGCAAGCAGTGCGCTTGGGACTGGGTTTCGATTCCCAGTCCCAGAAGCATGGAATTTTTTCTTTTATAACACTTTGGGCAATATTAAGTGTTACTCCCCCAAGTTAATTATATTAGTTGGGGGGGTTTGGGGGTGCGGGGGCATAGCCGCCCGAAAAAACAAGAATGGTGCTGTTTGCAATATATCACACTGTATTGGCAGCGCGGTATATTGTTATGGCATAATGTCATGCGACATTATGACTATGTGCCATCAGATAGGGACCAATTGGTCAGGACTTACACCTTAGGGGAACTATACATTGCCCTAACCACCCCCACAAATTCTTCACCCAGACCAAACCGTGTCAAGAACTCAAACTGGTATTCCCACTCAATATGATCAAATACCTTCTCAGTGTCCATAAATAGCACACAGGTATCCCCTCTGGCTCGGGAAGGTCCCCACACCACATTCCACAACCTACAGACATTGTGATAAGAGAGGTACCCCTTGATAAACCCGGTTTGGTCTGGGTGAATTAGACTCGGCAATACCTTTTATTTTATTGCTTTTGCTGAAAGGTTTTTGGTTTGGTCTCAAAGGTGTTACAGTCTCCTTCTCACATCGCAGGAGCTAATTGCTTTCCTCCCATAGCTCTTCCAGAGGATTAGGTGTGTAATTGGGGGGTGGAGCTGACAAATTCTTAGTAACTTCCAACAGAAGGAAAAGTTAAAAGGTCAGGTTAGTTGGTGCTTTTGAGGTGGAAGACTAGGTCTGCTGGCAAAGGCACCTAGCTTCACCTGAGCTCTTTTCTTCTAGGTTTGCTTGTAAGGACAGGGTAAGGAACATTATCAGAGCAAAGAAAAAGATTAAGGCTTCTTTTGGCTAGGCAGATTTACAGTGTGATATTATTTTCTTTTGTACTCATAGGGTTTGTTACTGTCTTTTACTAACATTTTACTGCTCTATTGTTCTCTGATTCAAATTGCTGTTGCAGGGTATACTTTCTGCTGCATTATTACAGCGTGTGCCTACAGGTTTGTTACTGTTTTGTGCTTATAGCTTACTGTTGTAATCTTCTCTGATTCAAATTGTTTTTTGCAAGGTATATCTTCTGTTACTGCTTTATTTTTCGCTGTAGCAAAGTGTTTTTTGCAGGGTATATCTTCTGTGAAATTATTACAGGTGGTGCTTTACCAGTTTTACAGTTTTGTCTATCATTAGGCTAAGCTTTCAGGGTTACTGCATTTGTTGTTGGTTGATTGTTTCTGTTCTTACCTCCTTGTTTCTTTCATTTGTGGTTCTTCTTTTTTTAGCAGGGGAAGGGCCCAGCCACCCACCCCATCCCCAATGACCCCATGCTACACTCCGTTTATAGGGTAGCACAGTCATGACATTTCCTTTCACACAGCAGGAAGGGGAAGATCAGAGGGGCGTCTACACAGTGACCTTGCTTACAGGGGCACAGGTAAGTTAAATTGTTATAACAAGTTATACAAAAACAAACAAACAAATCAAAAAATTAAACTTTTGCTTTCATTTTCCTCCTTCTAATTACTCAGGCCAGTTTATAAACTTGGCAGTTCATCTGGAATGGATATTATTAACTGCAGGTACTGCGGGACACTTTTCCAAAGGGCAGTTATACAGGATTTAGGATGCTGTCTTACATGCTGAACCATTGGAGATCTAAGGGCTCAGATCTAGGCAGCATGGGCAGAGATTATGTGCCTCAAATCACATATTCAGGAGGAAATATATTATTTTTTTTAATTTTTAAGCTCTTTATTGATTTCAACACCAATATGCAATACCAACAGCAATATCAGTCAGACATATACATTTGAAAATATCAATCAGACATATACATTTGAGAATATTTGGTGCTTCTTTTATATCAGTAAACAAAGAAAAGAGGAAGAGAGAAAGAAAGAATGGAAAGAAAAGAAAGCCCCAACCCCCTACCCCACTCCCACACCACAGACTGCACATTGTTATCACTACTGTAACTATAGCTACAATTATAACCCAACTAACGCTGTGATTCTCATATCATCATAATGGCCTCTAAAATTCCCCACCGTGAGTTAAAAAGCTTTGTCTCTATTTCGCATAAGTGCAATATGCTTTTCTAATTGCAAAGCCAGTACACATTCTTTATACCATTCCACTACTTTCTCTTCCATCCAATGCCTCACTATAATTAATTTGGCAGTAGCCGCTACCAAAGCCATATGTGCTTTACTAGTATTTGGAACACCTACCAGGAAAAAATTCACTAGGCACACTTCCGGGGTAAACAGCTCTCTCAAACCAAGAATAGGGTCCAGGTAGTTATTTATGGCCTTCCAGAATACTTTAATGTGCGGGCACGCCCATAACATATGATAAAGGGACCCCTCATCCATCTTGCATCTATTACACATTGGTACTTGCGACAGTCTAAATCTGCACAACTTGGATGGTGTCAAGTACAAGTTATGCATGATATTGTAATGCACTAATCTGAGTCTATCCTACTTGACATACTTATATAAAGAGATCCAAAGTTTTTTCCATACATTAACATCCTCAGGAAGACCTAGTTCCCTTACCCAATAGAAACACACGAGGAAATATATTATAAGAACCACCCACCATTTCCCCAACATCCAACTGAAGCACCTCAACCACAGAGGGTGGTTCATCTGGGAGGTTGGCAGGTGGTTAGGTGGGGCAAATCGGGTGCCCCATCACTCAATGCTCTCCAATGTATCACCTCTACAAACCATATAAAAACCACAAACAGGTATCTGCCTCTATCTCCAAAATCAAACAAAGTGGCAGAGGACACTGCACAGCAGGACACTGCAGCACAGGAGCTAGCACAACAAAACTTGACTGAAACAGGGACCAAAACAAAAAAAGTAAAAAGGAAATCCAAAACACTTCTGACCATAGGAGACTCCATGATTTGGGGTGTTGATACCTACCTCCAGCCAGGGGTAATGGTCAGATGTCTCCCAGGTACATCAGCGTGGAGAGACACTGACCGCATTGATAAAACTGTGCAGGAAGCAGGAGAAAACATCAATGTCCTGATACACATAAGGACTAATGATCTCACCAGCCGGTCAGCTGTGGAGACCAAGGAACATCTAACCAGGCTGGAAGACAAATGGTCATCAATTTCATCCGGCATCTCCTTCTCTGAGATCCTGACATTCTGGGAGAGAGGGGTAGATGGATGAAAGGTCAGAGAAGTGGAGATAGGGGAGCTAAACATGTGGCTCAAGGGCTGGTGCCAGGAAAAAGGACACAAATTTGTAGGTAACTGGCAACAGTTTTGGGAGCTAAAGTTCTTTAAATTCGATGGACTGCATCTGACTAAGGAGGGAGTCAGTGCATTGGGGCAGAAGTTTGACGTCTTTTCAGAATATTTAAATGAGCAAATGGGGAGGGGGTGCAGCACCTGATACATCGAATGGGAAGAATACCCCCTCCTGCCTCAGCTAGTGATCAAACAGGAGTTCAGCGTCTCCCCATATGATGTGCAGGGGAAACGCTGAATCTTGCCCAACAACTAACACACCAAAATCTGGCTAATGGAAATCATGTACACAAATGCCCACAGTCTTGGAAACAAGATCCCAAGACCTGCAGGAAACAATGACAGAGGCTAAACTGGACATAGTAGCCATTAGCAAGACATGGTTCACCAGTAACCACACTTGGGAGACTTCAGTACCCAGCTATGTACTGTTGGGAAGACACCGAGGTGCAAAAAGGAGGGGTGGTGGAGTGGTCCTTTATGTCAATGAAAATATCAAAGCTATAGAAATTCAGAATACACATAAGGAGCCAGAAGAACTGTGGGTCACCCTGGAAACAGGAAATGGGACAACCATACGAACTGGGGTGTCTGCAGGCCTCCAGACCAGGGGGAGAACATAGATGCATTACTGTTAGAAGATATACAAAACATGACAACTAAAGGGGAGGTTCTGATAATGGGAGACTTCAACATGCCAGATACAGATTGGTCAATACCAGCAAGAACATCCGCCAGAACTAGACACATGTTGGATTCACTGCAGGGGAAGGGCCTCAAAAAACTGGTACAACAACCCACAAGAGACAGGGCTATCCTAGATCTAGTACTGACTAAAGGGGAAAGGATCACAGATCTCCAGGAGCCTGTGACCATCTCATGGTATGGTTCAATTTGGCCACTAGAACTAAATCATCCCATTCCAAGGCAAAAATATGGGACTTCAGAGGAGCTGACTTTGATAAGATGGCCAACAGAGTTAAGCTAGCCCTGCTAAGAAGAAATACAGGAGAGGGAGTACAGGCAAAGTGGGCAAGCATTAAGGATGCAATATTTGAAGCAACATCCCATTGTGTTAGAGAGAAAAGCAAGAGCAAAAGAAGGCAGAAACCGCTTTGGTTCTCAAAAACAGAAGCAGAAAACGCCAGAGTCAAAAGGCTGGCCTTCAGAAAATATAAGGGAACACAGCAGGATGAAGATAGGGAAGCATACCAAACTTCTCTAAGGGAAGCAGGGAAGGCAGTAAGGCAGGCAAAGGCCGAAACCGAGGAAACACTAGCATGGACAGTAAAAGAAGGGAACAAGACTTTCTATGGATACATTAGTGAAAGGAGAAAGTCCAGAGGGGGTATTGCTAAGATCAAAGGGGATAAGGGGGAAAAGCATCTATCCTAAATAGATACTTCTGCCCAGTATTTACTGAGGAGAAGGTAGGACAGGGCACACAGCTCAGCACCATGGACACGGGGTAGGGGGAGGGAGATGTGCACTAGTCCCTTCACAAAAGAAAGGGTCCTACAGGAGCTCACTAAGCTCAGAGTGGACAAAGCAATGGGACCTGATGGCATACATCCCAGGGTACTAAAGGAGCTAAGGGTAGAACTAGCAGAGCCATTAGCAGAACTGTTTAGTGAGTCTTGAGCACAGGAGATGTCCTAGAAGACTGGAGAAGGGCTCATGTGATCCCAATCCAGAAGTGTGGTAGCAGGGAGGATGCAGGGAACTACAGACCAGTCAGTCTTACCTCAGTAGTAGGCAAGATTATGGAGGCACTCCTTAAGGAAAAGATAGTGCAACACCTGGAATACATAGGAGCACAGGATCCAAGACAGCATAGGTTTACAACAGGAAGGTCCTGTCAAACTAATCTCATAGATTTTTTTTTTGACTGGGTAACCAGAGTGGTGGACCAAGGGGTTGCAGTTGATGTCACCTACCTTGACTTCAGCAAAGCTTTCGATACTGTTCTACACTGACGATTGATAAATAAGCTGGGTAGGCTCAGGGTGGGTCAGAAGCTGGTCAACTGGGTGGCAAACTGGTTGATGGGCAGAAAACAGAGAGTGGTGGTAAATGGTATACAGTCAGAAGAGATGCAAGTCACAAGTGGGGGTACCTCAGGGATCAGTCCTGGGGCCAGTCCTCTTCAATATCTTCATCAGTGACATTGCAGATGGACTGGAGGGTAAGGTTTGTCTGCAAATGACACCAAGATCTGCAACAGAGTAGATGATCCAGCTGGGGTGGGCAGAATGAGAAGAGATCTGGATAAACTGGCAAAATGGTCAGAAGAGTGGCAACTGGGGTTTAATGCAAAGAAGTGCAAGGTCATGCACATAGGAAAGAGAAACCCTGAAGCCACCTATGGGTTGGGAGGGGAGTTGCTGGCAATCAGAAGGGAAGAAAAAGACTTGGGCATTATCATCACAGATGACCTGAAATCATCCAAGCAGACCACTAAAGCAATAGGTAAGGCTAGAGAGATGTTGGGGTGTATTAGTAGGGGCATCCAAGTTGTAAGAGGGAGGTAGTAATCCCTCTTTACAAGACACTGTTTAGGCCCCATCTGGAGTACTGCGTGCAGTATTGGAGGCTGCACCTGCACAGGGACATTACCAAGATGGAGACAGTCTAGAGAAGGGCAACCAAAATGGTGCAGGGACTGCATCAGAAAACATTTGAGGACAGATTAATGGAGCTCAATATGTATACGCTAGAGCAAAGGAGGGAGAGAGAGGTGATATGATCGAAACATTCAAACATCTTAAGGGCATTAACAAGGTGAAAGAGTCTAACATGTTTCAATATAAGAAAACTAGCAGGACAAGAGGACACAGCATGAGAATAGAGAGAGGCCGATTAAGGGGTAATGTAAGGAAGTTCTTTTTCATAGAAAGGGTGGTGGATGCATGGAATGGCCTACCTCTTGAAGTTTTGGATATGAATACAGTGCAGGGCTTCAAACAGACATGGGATGGGCATAAGGGAGCAATACAGATGAGTATGAATAGATAGGCCATTGACAGAGTAAAGGCCTATGGCACATTCATAAGGTAGAAAAACTGGGCAGACTGGATGGGTCTTGGTGTTCTTCTCTGCTGTCAACTTCTATGTTTCCATGTGACCTGTTCACCATGATCTTCACCAAGATCTTCAAATCACAGTTCAGGAGGGATATGGGCCGATACAACGCACACTCCCCGGGGTCCTTACCTGGATAGGGAATAAGACAAGTAATTGCATCAAAAAAGGTTGCCTGGAGTCTCCCACCCTCTTCTTCCAATCCCTAAAATACCTCACACAGTGGCCCACTTAAGTGTTCCACCATATGCCTATAGTATTCCACCGGGAAACCATCCGAGCCACTTGCTTTGCCTAGATGGAGCCACTGTACCGTCCTTCGTGCCTCCTCAGGGGATATGGATGCATCTAACTTCTCTTGCTGTGCCTCCGATACTTTACATAGTTTAATTCAGTCCAGGAAACCCCTAGCCAATTACAGTGTTCCGCCACACTCTGTCTGGTGTAGTTGCTGATAAAACTGCCTGAACCTGTCTGAGATCTGCTGTTTATTCCCTATCATCCTCCCACCCTCATCCTTAATGCCAGATATCAATGTCTGCCTCCCCCCCTCATCAGTTTAACCAATAAAGGCCCTGGTTTATTACCCCACTCAAGCAGGTTTTTTTCACAAACATCCAGAACTTCTGAGTCTCCTTCATATGGAGGGCATTCAAAGCTCCCCTACAAGTCTCCAACAAGATCTTCATCTCCCCTGTCTCTCCTTCCACCACCCTCCATTTGAGGTCCTTTAAATGGCCTTCCAGAGCCAGTTGTTATTCCTGCCACTGTTTTTTTATATACAGCTACAAAGCTAATTATAGCTCCTCCCATGTAGGCCTTTCTTGCATCCCATATGACATGTTTATGAGGGGTTGTACCCCCATTAGTGGCCATGTAAAACTTCCACTGGTCTACCAGATATGTTTTAAAGTCCTTATTCCCTTAAAGGTAACTCTGAAACTTCCAGGGGGGTGGACCCTCCCTTGGTTCATTCATTGTGAGGACCAGGTGGACCACAGCCTGGTCTGAAATTTATATAGGGCTACGGGATATATTCCGCAATCACAGGAACCAATGACAAGGAGCATAGACATAATCAATACGGGACCAGGATTTATGGGACCTTGAATAAAACGCGTACTCTCTAGCCCCCAGATTCACCACGCGCCAACAGTCTACCAAATCCAGATCATAGAGTCCCACCTGCCATTGTCGCACTGCTCACCTAATGCACCCCTTTCCCTCTGAGTGATCCAACTGCACATCCATGATACAGTTTAAATCCCCACCCATGACCAAACCCTGAAATTGTTTCATGATTAAGAGGTCACACATTGTCTGATAGAAGATTTAGTCAAACACCAAAGGAGCATAGATAGACTCAAATGTGATGTTTTCCCCATACAGCTCCCCTGTTACAGAGATGTATCTACCCTCCTACGGGTCCTTCACCACACTGTTGACTTGAAAGGGAAGATTTTTATGCAGCAGAACAGCTACCCCCCCCAACTTATGGGAGGAAAAGGATGCCGCATAACATGCTCCCACCCAGCCCCTTACTAATTTAGCATGTTCCAGATCAGTCAGATGGGTTTCCTGCAACAGGGCTACCTGCGCCCCCTGTCATTTCAGCACGGTCATCAAACTTGTTCATTTAACAGGGGAGGCAAGACCGCGAACATTCCAGGACACCACTGCTATTTTCTTAGCCTTAGTCATGGCACACAATGAACACAATTCCCCTTTCACCTTGCATTCCATCACACCTCTCAAGACTCCCTCCACTTTCACCCTAGCATGTACATTCAATTGTCCCCAGATATTCACATTCAAGCCTTTGCAGTGTGCACATCAAACATAGAACATAAAAAACACAATAATAAACATCTGAAACAAGAACTACAGTATATTACAGGAACATTCCCTCACTCCCCCCCCCCATACCACCCATCACCCTTATCGGTGCATAGTTAGACATTCTCCAACTGGTGATTTAAATCTACCCGAATTGTAGACCTGTCCCTCCCACCCCACTCCACTTTGACAGCTTAGACATGGCCCCCTTTTTCAGCATCAGATATCCATTACCCTTAAGCCACTGGTGAACCTCAGTGGTCTCGGGGACCTCCCTTCTTCCTTTCTAGCCAGGATAGCTAATCCTTCCACCTTGACTCTCCTCCCACATGTCACCAGTGACCCTGTACCCCAAACTGCATAGTTCTCTCTTATCAATGAGAGATAATATAAGAAAAAAACCAAACACCATGTCCTTCAACTATGTATTCCTTGGCAATAGGATGTCGGCCCGAAGAGAGGTTCCCCCCCTTTGTGGTTTCCAGACTCCCCCCCCATCAGGTAAATCCCTCAGAAACACCTCCCATTCTGCCCCAATGGCTTTTCTTTGTACCACCCTCTTCCCTAGGACCCCCATAGTCTTCACCCATGCCCCCATGAAGACAAGTCCAATAAAAAATTAGCAGTCCAGGCACTGAGTCCCATACTATCCCAGATTCAATGCCATGCCACCATAACACCCCAGGCTTTATGGAGTGCACCTCTCACTTCCTCAACAGGGCTGGGGTAGAGCAGCGCTAGTCAAATATTATGTGCGGTGCTCCCCCCCACCTACCTGAGCACAAGGTCGCATCTCATACAGTCTTAGGCCAATAGGCCTTCCCTCCGAGAAGTCCTTTGGGTTGCAGAGGACAGTAACTCCTCCTTCCATTCCCTTTGCCACTGGTGACCATTGTCCAGGTGTCAGCACACCTAGAGGGCCAGAAAAATGTTGCCATCAGCTCACATTTCTATGCATAGTTCCTTCAGTCCTGTTATCCAAAGCCAGGGTTAGGGTATAGTCCAGTCCTAGAGTTCCCAATTTGAAATAACATGCAAGGTTCCAGGTCGCCACCCCATAGGTTGCACATCCAGTCAGAGAAAGAGAAGAAGAAAAAACGGTAGATCCAGCAATAATCCATCAAGTAGCACTCTCAGCTCAGCTTATGCTTCAGTTCCTGCATGAAGGTCGCTGCCTTGTTGACCTCCCAGAAAGAATAGGTGGCATCTTCGTTCTTGATTTTAAGTGTGGCTAGGTAGACCATAACATTTTCTACCTTGAGCTCCCTGAACTGCACCATCACTACATTGAACTGATGCTGTCTTTTCAAGAGCCGCAGAGAATAACCTTGGATGAAAAAGAGGTGCACCCCTTCAAACTTCAGTGGCCCATTAACTCTATACGCTGCCAAGACAGCCTCCTGATCTTGGACATTATGGAAATCTGGTATGGAGGTTGGTCAGCTGCAGGCTGCGGCATGGCTGCACAGTGTACCCTCTCTAGTTTATAGTGGCTGTTCTTTGGAGACATTCCCAATAGCTTAGGGAGTTTAACAGCACAGAAGTCCATCGCATTTTGCCCCTCTTTTCCCTCTGACAAACCCCTGAGATGGAGGTTCAGCCGGCGATGATAATTTTCCTGATAGTTGAATAGATCTTTAAATTCCTCCAGCTCTTGTTTTAAGGAGGCCAGCTGCTCTGACATCAGATTAACTGGGTCCTCGAGTGTGGAAATGCAGTCTTCAGCCTCCACAAGCCTTGCTGTTTGGGTGGATTGGAAGTCCAGAACCTCCTGTAATTTACTGTTGAACTTCTTTTCCATCACCTTGTGGCCCAAGGCACTCATTTCTGCCACTGAGAGGAGGTAGGGCCTGCACTTTCCAACTGGGCCCCCTGCATCTGTTTCTTGTTGTTTTTTACTACCAGTACACACTGATTTCCCCGTATTTTGGGAAAGATACTTGTTCATCCTTGCCTAAGGTATGCTTTCCAATCCTTTGAACATATTTCTTTGCAAATGTCACATATGTAATTATTTTAACATATTTAATTTTAATGTATTTAATTATGATTTTTACGACTGTGGGCGGAGCCAACAGGAGTATTGCATGTACAAAAGGAGTGATGTCATGTTTTCTGTCCATGGAACTGACTGAAGGTGTAAATAGTCTCCTCCGACTTACCCTCCTCCAAGAAATGTTTTTCGCCCTCAAATAAATACGCTTTCATGTTAGTCAATGGTTGCAGGGTACTATTTTCTTTCTTATATGGGTGGTACAAGAACTGGAACCTGAGTAGTGGGAGGCAGCATTGTTTTTTGGGGGGAAGTAAGATCACCCCACCTCCACCCAAGAAACTCCAAAAGGTCCATCCCACCTTTTTTTTTATTCATGTGGGAGGGGCATGAGGTGGATCTATCATGCTGAAAGAAGATTCACTAGTTTGGGGTGTGGACCAATGAACAACAAGTCTGTGGAGTCTCTGCATTTTGTTAAGGACTAGAAGAACAGAAGATACTTAAAATGCCTTCAAACTGACTTAAAAACCCTTGGAACAAATGATTATCAGAGTCACCTGGTGCCTCAAAAGGAAAGACTAAGAAGTGTCTAAAAACTAAGGAAAATAGACAGCTTTCAGGTATTTCTTAAACATTTATATACTAAAAACAAAGTTCAGCTTTAGGGATTAACAATATTTGTTTACCATATTCTACCTATCTCTCTCTCTATATATATATAGTTTGTCTTTTTAGTAGTTTCAAAACCTTGAAAGCATTGATGTTAGTAATGCATTTAGAAATACATTTTTTAATTGTCTTTACAGATAAATCATGCATGTTCATGTGAGGGTACATTTATTGGGGGATAGGGTTCAAATAATTTTAATCATGGGCACAGTACTTGGTAAACACAGTCTGTGATGAAATGTATTTTTCTTTTTAAGTTTGAGAAGTGGAGTTGACTTGCACAAATGATAATATAGACATCATAGAAAGCTATTAGAAATAGAATGAGTTAAACACTTCCTGGAACTTTCTGCATAACTAGTTCCCCTAGGCACCTCACAGCATTTGACACCACCATCCTAAGAGCAGTCAGTGTGTTACTTTGCAGGACATTGCATAGCAAGAGAGTCAGCCTTGCCTTTTTCCAAATAATATACCAACTTCATTCTCAGGCAGGCAGTTATGGGCTACTGTTTATATTCTACTGAATCTTCTTAAAGGAAAACTGCATGTTAAAATCAGGAATATATGTATTACTACCAGTTTTGAGTTCTCACTTCAATCCAGTGTTTTCTTTCTGCCTAGGCTGTGAGAGGATTTTTTTCTAATTTTCCCTGGATATTTTGTGATGTCTTGTGACTGTCATTCAAGTTTGTTTTATTGCATCTTCTCCAAGTTAGTCTTCACAGAGTACTCTTTGGTTTGATGTCCAGTAGTCCCTATAGTAGGCCAGTGTCTTGTTACATTGTTTTGCTTAGCCACAGCAGAGAAAGAACCCTGCAGCCAGGATTCACAGTGCTACACAATATACCATAGAAAGCTACATGTTTAAACACACACACACACACACACACACACACCCAAGCAGAACACAGCTGGATAAGGTACCAGTCTTTAGGAAACTTGCCATACTTACCCAGAGTCTAGCAATGTGAATCCTGGCCGTGACTATAGGTGTTTACAACTGAATGATAATAACCACATTTGCTTCACTTGCAAATAGATAGGCGTTTGTGTCTAATTTCTGTTTGACTTACTGTAGGTTACACATAGAATCTGAAAAATTCATAACATGATGTATTGTGATTCAATGAACTGATAAATGGGGATTTTGGTTTCTTTTACAAATTAATTTTCCTGACCATGGATATACTAAAACAAAAATTTCTCAACAAAATGTTTTTAAATAAAGAGTTTAACTCACAGCAGCAGAAGATGCATGTTGGCATTAAAAGCTTAGTGGTGTGGATGTAGAGGCACCAGTATTTAAGCATGACTTTGGTAGAGGATTAATTGTGACTGGGGGGGTGAGGGAGGGAGTGAGTCTTGGTATTTGTAGCATAATGGTTTTCTGAAACTTCAACCTTCAATGAGTTAGACTCTGCAGCCATCTGTACAGTATATCACTAAGCCATATGCGGTGTGGTATGGGTAAAACCCAGATCACCAGACCAGGACTAGTGCTGTAAAATCTGCACTGGGCACAGCTTGAGCAAATATTGCTGATCCAGTGGATCAAATAAATACATGCAAATAAATAAATAAATAAATAAATACCCACTTTGCCTCGTGCTTCAACTCACCCCAGGAGTAATGTTATTACATGATAACACACACCCTGTCATGCCTTATTGCTTAATATGCCCTTTCTCAATGTACTATACTTTGATTCAGTTAGTGTATGCAACAGCCTTCATGTGAACACTCTGGGCTTCTCTTTGACTTCTGATGTCTATTTGCTTTAGCTATTGTATATTGTTTGAACTTCTTTGGTCTTCTTGATGTGGTGCCTGTGTGCCTAAACTATGTAATCTGTTTATCTACTGTTACCCATGTATCTCCAGTGAATGATTGTTATAACTGTCTGCTCTCCGAGCCATTGTTTTTTAACTTGTTAACTGTGCTGTCTTTGTATTAGTTTCGACGAGATGTCTTTGTAAATGAGTCTCTGACTCAAAGGTTTATAAATCTGATATTTTTTAAATAAATAAATGTTAATGTTTAAGCCCATGAAACACCCTTATCTAGTTAATGCATTCACAGTCGTAGTGGCTCTGCCAGAGCTTGTTTAAACTTGTGGAGCAGAGCCGAGAGAAAACATGTCTTCACACAGTGGTGCTCATCAGTGCTCCCCCCCACCAATTTGTTCTTGGAGAGACCCGAGTTATGAAATTCATGAATGCATTTTTGTACAGAAAGCAGGGCAAGATGTTCTCCACCAATTCCAGTTCTGACACAGTGCAACACCTAGCAACAAAATATTTGTCATTGTGTGCAGCAGTCTTTGTGGGTCCACTGCAGAGCTCAAATATCTACAGAAATTCCTGTATTTTACAGGGAAATTGAGTGATCTACAGGAAGTCATTCCATTAACTTGCATTTGTTAAATGGGAAAAAAAGAGTAATTTGGCTCACATAGGAAATAATGTAATATTCAGGAAAAAAGAATGGTCCCGGAGTTACAGGAACAAAGCTGAATCCATTAGGAAACAGTGGCCAGTTATGTGGTCATTTTTTTCTTCTTTGTTCTTCTCTTTTGCGGAGGTATGGTTCTGCTAGTCATACCTACCTCTGCCTCATGTGCTGTTGGTTTTCAGGAAAGTCCTGATTTTGCATCAACCATTTCTGTTGTCTATAAGATTGATGTTCTGTTACTGATGGGAGAATTTCACAGATGCTAACATTTTTATAAATGAATGTTATAAAGTATTGAACAGTTTAATTGGCATGTTTAATATGTATAAATTATATTCATTAAAATTTGAGGGAAGGGGCCCAGAATAAAAACCTGCACCAAGGCCCATCTTTCTGTTCCTCCACCACTGTCTAGCTGATTGCTGATTTTTTCATAAAAGCACAAAAGATTCTAACACAAGATCTGCCCTTGGTGAAGCCATGTTTTTCACTGTCAATATTTACTAATGATGACATTTTCATAAGCTCTAAACCTGAGTCAACTAATTACAGAGTCCACCAGGCTCAACCACCTCTCACAGAATCACTCACTTTTAGACTGGGTGCTTTCCTCCCATCCCCACTGTATTATCGCTGCAGGTATACTCCCTGGTGTTTTTAGTTACCATCAAATTACCTACTGTGTAATGCCCCAAAGTATGGGGACACTACAGAAAGGGGGGGGTTACTAAATGTATAGTTTGCCCCAGGGTCCCCGTTGATGTTGTGGGCTCAGAGGGCAGTAGATGGGGCCCCTTACAGTGGTCCCCCCTCACTATAGCCAGGCAGGGCACAGTAAAGAAATAAGGAGGTAAAAGTATTTTTTTTTCTTTCTCTGCTGCCTACTTTGCTCACTCCAATCCCCCCTCCCATAACAGGTAGCATGAGAGTGGGTACCCATGCGCTGGGACTGCTGTTCCTGTCCGACGCATGGTCCTATTTTGAAAATCCAGGCTGTTGGCTTGGGCATGGGCTCAGGGTTCGAGAATCAGAACCCCAAGCATCTTTTTCAAAGAAGAGATTTTTTTTGTGGCAGTTTGGGCTGGTCATGGAGTAGAGAGGACACAGGAGTGTGGCGGGGACTTGGCTTACCTTTGGTTGTTGAGGCAGTCTGATGAACTCACCTCCGGTCGCTCCTCCGACTAGCAAAGAGATCTTCAGTGCTGTGGTGCTCTTGTCCTGTGTGGCGGTGTCAGTACAGCGGTCATATCATGAAAGAAAAAAGAAGGCTCATGTTGATCTGCGTGCTGGTGTGGGCTGTTGTTTCCCCATTTATTTTTTTTAATTGCCCTGAGTGTTCTGGTCCCTCCTTGGTGGCATAGAAGAGCCGCACATCATTCCCGAAAGTTGTTGGCCCTCGACAGCCTGTAATTTAAATAAATAGATATTTGGGGCATGGTGATGCCCACAGGGAGGGGCCTGCCTCAGGCCCATAGGGGGAATTAATTATTATTCATAAGGGGGCAGATTAAAGGTGGGGCAAGCCTTGCGTGACTGGCAGCTAGGCCTTGAACAGGCCTATAGAATTAAAGGGGCACTGACCAGCCCAAGGGATTTAAAGGGGTAAAAGCAAGCCCTAGAGAGATTAAAGGGACATCACAGGCCCACGAAAGGTTTGAAGGGGTCCAGCATCACAGGCCCACAAAAGGTTTGAAGGGGCCCAGCAAGGCAGGCCCACAGCTTCAAGGTGCCTAGCAGGCAAAGCCCCACAGAGGGGGCCCAGCAGCATAGGCCAGGTAGCTATAAAGGGGCAACATTAAAGGCCCTAGATATAGAGGGGCCCTAGTAGTAAAGAGGATAAGGGAGGCCCAGTGGAAAGAAGGAGATTTATCCCAAGGTTTTTAGGAGTAGCCAGGTCCTGGTACCAGAAGGGACCCGTAAGTACAGTACTTTGTTAAGGGTCAGTGAGAGAAGGGTGCTTAGCACATAACTGCCATCTAGTGACTGTCAATTGATGAAATGTGTATTTACTAGTATCTGTACTGTTGTGTTGATTGCAAAGTACCAAGACTGTATTGTTACTGGGGATTCTGGTTATTTGCCCCTGCAATGAACAATTGCCCCAGGAATCTGGTAATTTGCCCCTGTTCCTGGTAAATTGCCCCTGCAATGAACAATTGTCCTGGAAATCTGGTAATTTGTCCCTGTTCCTGGCAAATTGCCCCTGCAATGAACAATTGCCCAGAAATCTGGTAATTTGCCCCTGTTCCTGGCAAATTGCCCCAGCAGCCAGCTTTATTATTGCCAAATTATGTGTATGGGCACAATCTTCTGCCACAACACC
This sequence comes from Neoceratodus forsteri, assembly GCA_016271365.2. Lineage (NCBI taxonomy): Eukaryota > Metazoa > Chordata > Ceratodontiformes > Ceratodontidae > Neoceratodus > Neoceratodus forsteri. The sequence continues at coordinate 437,064,623 of CM028129.1, read as the reverse complement.
CCTGGTGGGGTTGTTCATAGCCAATCCTTCACTGAAGCAGTCCCCAGCCAATGAAGAACTTCACAGCAACACTCCTTCCTGTCATTCGCCGCTGGTCAAAACTGATGTAACCTTGTGTGACTCGCGACCGCCAGCTCCTGCTCTTCTTGTGGTTTGGTCAGCCTGGAAGTGGAACGTCCTGGAAGAAGCCTTGTCTGTCACTCCCAGTCATTCATTGATAGTCGAGTCTGACGTGGCCAGTGTGTATCCGCATCCACCGGTTTGTTGTTTTTTCTGGTTCTGGACATTACAGGATTCTAATCTTCATCCTGCATCCTACTGTTCCTGCTTGCACCATTTTGTCTTCTGGGATCCAGCTTGTTCTTTGTGATCCTCTTGTGGATCTTTTGTCAAAGAAGCTGCAACGTGTCTTCATCCTTGGCAGCCCTGGTCGATGGTGCTGGGAAATTGTAGCAAATCTTCATCCTTGGCAATCCTTGCAAGTGAATTCAATGCCAAGTACTTGTTCCTTCATCCTTGGCAGCCCTGGTCACGGTTGGTGCTGGGGAAATTGCAGCAAATCTTCATCCTTGGCAATCCTTTCAAGTGGATTGAACGCCAAGTCCTTGTTCCTTCAGCCTTGGCAGCCCTGGTCGAGGGTTTGTGCCAGAGAAGAGTTCAGCAGATTTCAGTTCTCTTGTGCTAAGTTATTCTGGCAACCTTAGAGAGTGGGTTGGCTGAAGAATCAGGGTCTGTTTAAAAATCTCTCACATTCCCTCCAACCTCTCCTAGGTTCTCACTAATGTGTTAGTTTGGTACCAAGTAGGAACCCCATTTCCCTTTTGCCCCGTTGCTTTCTTCATTCATCAGCTGTGTGCACGAAGACATCAGGAAAATGTTGGACTTCCTTTAGCACCAATAGACTTTTGGAGGTGGTTACTCCACTCAGCCCTGGGGTCTGCAACTGTTTCAATCTTCTAATAGAGTAATAGCTGTTCTGGAATTGTTTACCCAATTGTTTAGAGTATGCATAGTATAGAGCTCGACAGATAGTGGCCTTAGGTTGAGGTGCACCTCTTAGGGACATTATAGAATGTTTACATACTGTGTATGTTTAGTTTTTGGTTCCCCTCTTCCTTTGTGACTGTGTCTATCTTTCCCTGTGGCATGAATAAAGCCTGCCGGACATCAAACTTATAGATTGTCTCCTGCCTCTCCTTACCGGGTGCATTCATCTACCCACCCCATTCAAACCACAACATTGTGTCACCATCCCACATGCTTGAGGCGACGCTGGTGGTGCAGCTGAGAATAGATGATCTTTATGGTCAGCACTCAGTCAGTTCACCTCATAAAGAAAAAGGGTTGGCATAGATGGCAGGATCACTTTTAAGGAGTCCAAAGCCAGAGCTTCTAAAGTAAGATGCAAGCAGTACCAGGTTGCAACAGTGGATTGTCTGGAGGGGATAACGAATTTGTAGGTAATGAATCCATAGAGACTGTGATGAAAGATCATGAGAACATAACCCCCTCACCTCTAACAATGCCATATTACTTTGGGGTGCCCTGGCTTCCCCAATTCACAGGAGAAAGGGAAGGAAGTGGGACTAGTAACTTGGGTGAGTTCCGCTCTAACATGCAAGCCATGTTTCAGCTATATCAATTCCTGGAACAACAGAAAGTAGAAATACTTATTGGGCAACTTAAAGGTGCAGCCCACAGAGAAGTCCAGTCCTGGCCTGCAGGTGCAAAGACCACGGCTGACCAGATACTGCAAAGGCTACAACAGATATTTGATACTCACATGGTATCCAGTCTGAAAATGAAATTCTTTTCACGTACACAGAGGCCTCAAGAAACTCTCCAAGAGTATGCATTGAGTCTTCAAGAGCTGTTGAGGGCAAATGAGAGAGTGGATGCCAGAGAAATTACAGATCCAGACCACATCTTAGCAGAGAAATTTGTGGAAGGGGCACATAGTGAAGCCCTAAGGATGGAGCTCCATATGTTACAGCTCCAGGACACTGACGCAGATTTCCTGGACTTGAAGGAGAAAGCCATCAAGGTGTTGGGACCAGGATGAGTGGGAGAAGAAATTGTGACCTACCCCCAAATGGCGACACCTCTAGGTTCAGCATGGCCAGGGTATCCAATGGAAGAATTGGCACAAGAAGACCCATGGTGCAGGTGACCATTGGGTGAGGGATTGTCCAATGAAGAAAGAGCATATGGTCGAGAACTGATGGGTGGATACCCAGGTTATCTCCCAGACTCCAGACCCATGTGCGGTCAGATGGCTTAGGCGCCTGTCCATTCCAATTAGACCAACTACGGCCTGAACACGGAACTGGTGAAACAGATAGCTACCCTGACTCAGAAGATTACAGAGGTCTGTCAGGAAGTGAAAGGACTTAAAGAAGATTGGAGGAGAGACACACCCCTGATTCAGGTCAAACGAGGAAGGTGGGTCAGTGATCCTCAGACCTGATCCAGAAGAGGAGAAGGAATGTGTCCAGCCAACCAGTACAATAGTCAAGGAAGGCCAATTTGTCAGAGATGTGGTATCAGTGGTCATATCGAGAGACAATGCCAACAGCCTTCAGAACACACAGTGACGTTAAACAGGGAGTCTTCATGGAGGGGGCCGATTCTTGAAGACTGGTCTGCCAGGTCCACCCACAGTAATAGATCAATCTTGTTTCATAGTAGGAGTCTGACAGTCCCAGTCAAAGTAGAGGGAGCAGAATTAATGGCATTTTTGGATACAGGGTCCCAGGTTATGTCCATGCAAGGGCGATATTTCCGGCAGCATTGGACAATTGAAGATCTTCAGCCACCTCCAAAGTCTTGGATTACTTTGATCACCAGCAATAGAGCCAAGGTTCCATACTTAGGGTATTTGTGAGTGAGCATCCAGTTGGGAAAGAGTGTACAAGACTGTCAAGGTATAATCATCAGTGACACGGAAAGTGACAACTTGCCGCTACTTATTCTCAGATTGAACTTACTCCAGCACTGCTTTGAGGATTTGGTGCAGATCCTGCAGACCCAAGTGAAAAGGTCTCCTTGTGTAGGCAAATGAGCATTGCAACAGACTATCCATCTTCTACAGTGACACCAACACTTTGCGAGTGCAACTGGTAAGAGTGGAAAGATCCAAGTTCTGACGCCCAACCTATAACTCTGAAATTGGGAGCGGAAATCACCTTGTGGTGCAAGGTCAAGGTGGGCCCTCATGGTCAGGATTATGATGCCCTCATTGAACCCTACCCTAGTGAGAAGGAAAAAACTATTTTAGTGGCCAGAAGCATTGCCACGGTCATGAAGGGAAGGATCTCTGTCTGGGTTATTAGTTATGGGAATGATGAAGTGTGACTCCATCGCAACCAGCCAGTTGCCCAGTTACACACCGTGTCTCTCCAGGACATTTTGGAACTAGAAGAACAGATCCAGAAAGACCAAAGAACACAGGCCATTGGGGTAAAAGAGACTGGGAACCACTGTAACCCCAGTGTACCAGTACGGATACGGGAGATCAACCTGGGTACCCCCGAGACTACAGAACAACAGAAGGAAGATGTCATCCAAGTAGTGATAAAGAATCAAGAGGCTTTCAGTTGACATCCACTAGATTTTGGGTTAGCTCGAGAGGTGCAGCACTGCATTCTTACCAATCAGCACCCGCCAATAAGAGAAAGATTCAGACCAATTTCCCCGGCAATGTACCAGCCTGTGAAAAAGATGATCAGAGAGATAAAAGAAGCCAAAATTAATAAAGAAAGTCACAGCCCTTGGGCTGCTCCTATCACTCTAGTCAAGAAAAAAAAGAGGAAAATTTGGTTCTATGTAGACTATAGAAAACTGAACAATATCACTCACAAAGATACCTACATTTTACCCAGAATTGAGGATTCTCTTACAGCCCTACAGTCTGCCAGAATATTTTCCACTCTCGACTTGACAAGTGGGTATTGGCAAGTGCCAATGGCTCCGGAAGATCAGGAAAAAAACACCTTTATAACACCTATGGGCCTGTTTGAATTCACCCACATGCCCTTTGGCCTATGCAATGCCCCAGGGACTTTTCAAAGATTAGTGGAGCGCTGTTTAGGAAGTCAAAACTTTGACATTTTGCTGTTATACCTGGATGACATTATTATATATTCTAAAAACCAGAAAGAGCACCTGTTGCATCTAGATGAAGTCTTTGCTTGACTGATCCAGTATGGTCTGAAGATAAAGCCATCCAAGTGCCATCTTCTCAAATCACAAGTGAATTACCTGGACCACATAGTGTCAGCCACCGGTGTGTCGCCTGACCGTGAAAAGCTGGAAGCTGTGTGAGAATGGCCAGTCCCCGTAACAGTTCAGTATGCCCAAAGATTCCTGGGTTTTGTTGGATACTATTGGCAGTTTGTCAAAGATTTCTCCAAGATAGCTTTGCCATTAAATGAACTTCTCTGAGGAACAAAAGCAGGGTGTATACCCAAAAATCGGCCTGTCAAGTGGGCTGCAGAGCAACAAGAGGCATTCGACAAGCTGAGGCAGATTTTAATTCAAGCACCTGAACTAGCATACCCAGACTACTCTAAACAATTCCGGCTATACACTGATGAGAGCAGTAAAGGACTGGGCACAGTGTTGGCACAAGAAGAAGGGGACATGGAGCTTGTGATAGCATATGCAAGTCATGGTTTGAGAGGGTTGGAGCAGAATGATGCCTGCTACTGCTCCTTTTAGTTGGAGTTTTTGGCCTTGATCTGGGCAGTCACTGAAAATTTAGGCATTACTTAGCAGCTACCCCCTTCACCATTTTCACAGACAATAATCCTCTGGGACATCTAAACACTGTAAGGCTGGAAGCTCTTGAACAAAGATGGGCGTCGAGATTGGCCAACTACCAATTTTCACTGAAGTATCAGTCAGGCAAGACCAATGCCAGTGCAGATGCACTACCTAGAGTACCAAATAAAAACAGAAAGTGAGACTGATGATACGCCTTTGAAAAATGTGAAGATGCCACCTTTCCTTCAGGTACTGACAGAGATAGTACAGGCCTGTTGTCAAACCAGTGCAGTTGTGTGTACAGAAGTGGAACAAAAACCAGAATTTTTAGACAAATTTGCAGAACAAAACAACTTATGGGTGCAGTTACAAGATCAAGACCCAGTGGTCAAACAGATAAAGACATATACTTTGACAGGACAGAGTCTGGCCCCCAAGAATGCAAAAGGATGGATCCTGAAGCAGTGAAACTGTGGAGGCACAGAACATGCCTGATGGTGAAAAACTTTAAACTCATTCAACAAAGCTGAGATCCGATTACCCATTGCTAGGTGTCTCAGACAATTATTCCTAGAGGAAGTGCTCCAGTGGTACTTGAGGCCTACCATGATCACTCTGGACATTTTGGTCACTAAAAAACAGCACGGGGTCAAAACCACGTACGGCAGAATGCTGTGCAGCATAAGCGGATTGCGTGCTTCACTTGTAAGTTTTCTGCTGTGGGAGGGCTCTGCCCCCCACACCCCCATTACAGGGGGGCTGCACCCCAGGACCCCCCCACTAAGGATTCTAACTACGGGAGGTGTCTAATACAGAGAGTGCACACGTCCTGGATTCGGCAAAATGTCATGCGCTATTATGCATATGACAGTATGACCCAGTACACAAAAAAATAGAGGCCATCATTCAAAAGAGATTTTATTGGATTGGGATGAGAACTGATATCATAAAATGGTGTGAAGAATGCCCGGCTTGCAGTCTAAAGTGTCCTGGAAAGATAAATCAGTGAGCTCCCCTCCATCCCATAATCAGCAAAGCATCTCTGGAATTAGTCACATTAGAACCCAGTGCCAATGGTCAAATGCATGTCCTGACAATGGTGGACCATTACTCCAAATTTATGGTTGTCAATGCTGTCAAAGATCTGTCTGCTCGAATCACAGCTGAAACATTTTTGAAACTCTTTGTTCATCCACACGGATATCCAACCAAGATCTTGACCGATCAGGGACCTGCTTTTGAATCCCAGCTCTTTAGAGAACTCTGTGTCCTGTATGGCAGTCATAATCTAAAAACCACTGCCTATCATCTTCAGTGCAGTGGACCATGTGAAAGAATGAATCAGACACTCCTGGGTATGTTAAGAGCCCTACCTGAATACAAACTCCCATATTGGCCAATCATACTTCTGGAACTTGCCTACTTGTACAACAACACTGTCCACTGTTCGACTGTATATACCGCGCTACCTGATGTTTGGTCGCTATGGTAGACTCCCTATGGATCTAGTGCTTGAAGTCCAACTGGATGACCCACCTGTTACAGATTGGGTCCAAGCACACAGCAAAAGATTGCAGAAAGCTGGCCAAATTGTAAGCCAACATATGGATCAGGTGCAACAGAAGCAAAAGATGACATATGATGCCAAAGCCAATGCAACCTCACTGCAGATAGAAGAATGGGTATTGCTAAGAAGGACCCAGAAATGTCACAAGTTTGCTACCAGATGGGAAACAGAACCTTTCTGTGTTGTTGAAATCCTGTACCCTGGCTTACCTGTGCACGAGATTCAAAAAGAAACTGATAGTGGCGCGAAGATTGTGCATTTAAATCTTCTTAAACCTTGTACCTTCAGAAACATTACTTCAACCATGACTAAAAGAGACGTTATGCCAGAGGAGAAGCAGGAGAACCCTACTCATAGAATGATGGAACTGGAATCACCAGCAAAGTGGTGTATAGATCCTGGGTTAGGTCCTCCAGGTGCACTCAGTTAATCGCCCTGTAGCTGAACCAGTAGTAAATCTAGAACCTCAAGATTTGCCAGAACTAAAAGGTATTCCATTAGAACTAGAGTGCATTCCTGTAGGACCAGTAGCTTTTCAGCCTAGTAGGTCCCAGAAGTCCACTTTTAGTATTCCTCCTAGGAGATACATATTATAATTCCCCAAAGTATGGGGGCACTACAGAAATTTTTTTTTTATTAAATGTATATTGTGCCCCGAGGTCCCCATTGACATTGTGGGCTCAGAGGGCAGTAGATAGGGCCCCTTGCAGTGGTTTTCCCCCCTCACTATAGCCAGGCAGCACACAGTAAAGAAATACTGTAAGGAGGTAAAAGCTTTTTTTTCCCTTTCTTTGCTGTCTGCTTTGCTTACTCCAATCCCCTTCCCATAGCAGGCAGCACGAGAGTGGGCACCCATGCACTGGGACTGCTGTCCCTGTCTGGAATGCAGTGCCTGTTTTGAAAATCCAGGCTATTGGCTTGGACACAGGCTTGGGGTTCGAGAATCAGAACCCTGAGCACCTTTTTCAAAGAAGAGACTTTTTTTTTGTGGCAGTTCGGGCTGCTCGTGGAGTAGAGAGGACATGGGAGTGCGACGGAGACTTGGCTTACCTTTTTTTGTTGAAGAAGTCCCATCTACTCCTCTGGTGTCTCTCCTCCGACCAGCAAAGAGGTCTTCAGTGCTGTGGTGCTCCTGTCCTGTGTGGTGGCGTCAGTCCAGCAGTCATACCACGGAAGAAAAAAAGAAGGCTCCTGTTCCCTGCTTACCGGTGTGGGCTTTTGTTGCCCCATTTGTTTCAGTCCCTCATTGGCAGCATAGAAGAGCTGTGCATCGCTCCCAAAAGTCGCTGGCCCTTGAGAGGCCCCCTGCTGTCCACCTTTTGCCTGTTGCTCCTACTATGGTCCCTCCCACTGTCTGAACACCTCCCGCCTTCCTCAAGCAGCTCCTTCACCCTGGGCCCAGGGTGGTGAGTCAGCAGCAACACAAAGAATAGTGCTGACCACCAGAAATAATTAAAAATAAAAGTTTTGGTTATTGAGTGCTGAAAGTGCTATCAGAGGACTCGGAGGGAGGGCCATCCTGTATTTTAAAGAGGTAGTCTGGCCAAAATTTCTAGCATCAGTAAATTCAGAATTTGGATCAGCATATCCCCAGTCAGTCGCATGCCAAAAATGAGATCTTTAAGTTACTTTGTTTAAAAGTTATAAGTAATTTTGTAACCCTAAATTTACTGCCTGTTCAAAAAAGCCAGTTTCAGTAAAGAGCTACTGATGATGTCACGACCAGAACTTACAGCCTAGTCCTTCTTGCAAACTACCTTACAGGACTTATTTCTCCCATATTACATAAAACTACAGTGGTATTAAACATCTAGAAAAGGAAAACTGACAGTGGGTGAGTCAGGGCATGCATTTCCATAATGTGCAGATGCAAGGTACAGTACTTAAGAATGTGACAGGGGGGTTGGAATACAGCGGCAAACACGGCTTTAGAATGACAAAAATATGTGCAATTTTTATAATAGTGCAGGGATGAGATTTTGAAATGTTACCAGATTGCAACTGTGGAATGCAGCAATGACACAATCTCAGAAAGTAGGTGGGACACACAGTTTTGGAAAGTGACAGGGATGCTAAAATTCTTAAAGTGGTGGTGTCATATAGTTTTAGAATGTGGCAGAGATACACAATTTTGAAATGTGGGAAACATAGTTGTGGAAGGTGGTAGAGATATGTCATTTTGCAATGTGTCTTGGATGGATTAAGTTGGTATGTGGTGTAGTGATGCAAAATTTCAAAAATGTGATTGGTATGCTTGATTCCAGATTGTGGTAGCAACATTCAATTTCAGAATGTGGCATGGACACAAAATCTCAGAAAGTGGCAGTGATGCAGTTTCAGAATCTGGTAGCCACATGGAATTTTGGAATGAGGTAGGGATGCATAATTTTAGAATGTAACTTGAGCATGACTTTGGAATGTGGTAGTGATGCATGACTTCAGAATGTGGCAGTGACACACGACTTCAGAATGTGGTGCTGCCGCACAACTTCGGAATGTGGCAGTGACGCACAGTTTTTGGAATGCGGCAGTGATGCACAGTTTTGGAATGTGGTGGTGATGTACAGTTTTAGAATCTGGTGGTGTCACTCAGTTTCAGAATGTGGCAGTGATGCACAATTTTGGAATGTGGCAGTGATGTGCAGTTTCGGAATGTGGTGGTGATGCACAGTGTCAGAATGTGGCAATGACACAATTTTGGAATGTGATGGTGACAGTTTCAGAATATGGCAGTGAAACACAACTTTAGAACATGGTGTGGATGTGCAATTTTAGAATGTGGTGAGGATGTGCTGTTTTGGAATATAGCGGGGACACAGAATGTTGGATTGTGGTGGGGATGTGATGCACAATTTTAAAATGTAGTGGAAGCATACAATCCTGGAATGTGGCAAGGACATGCAGTTTCAAAATAAAACGGTGTGTCCTGCCATATTCCAACAGTGTACATCCTTACTTATATTCCAGAATTGCCAGTCTCCACCAAATTCTTCAATGTGTTTCCCTGTCACATTCTGAGATTGAGTGTCCCACCACAGTGCGAGATTGCACATCTCTGCCACATGCTGAGATTACATGTCCCCCCAACATTCTAAAATTGTGCACCACTTTGACAGTCTATACCTTTGTTCAGCGTTGCATTCCAAAACCACCTCCTGATGCGTTCTTAAGTACAGTACCATGCATCTGAACATTCTGGAAATGCAAGCACTGCAGGCAACCTTGTGTCAGTTTTTGTTTTTTAAATAAACACTACAGCCAAAGTTTCGATAACTTTGAAGAAATAGGTCCTTTAAGGTTGCTGAGGAAGGCCCAGTGAAAAGAAGGGCATTTACCCCAAGGTTTTCAGGGGTAGCCAGGTTCTGATACCAGAAGGGCCCCTCAAGTGCAGTACTTTGTTGAGGGTCAGTGAGAGAAGGGTGCTTAACACACAACTGCCATCTAGTGACTGTCAGTTGACGAAATGTGTATTTACTAGTGTCTGAACTGTTTTGTTGATTGCAAAGTACCAAGACTGTATTGTTACTGGGATTCTGGTTATTTGCCCCTGCAATGACCAGTTGCCCCAGAAATCTGGTAATTTGGCCCTATTCCTGGCAAATTGCCCCTGCAATGAACAATTGCCCCTGCAATGAACAATTGCCCTGGAAATCTGGTAATTTGTCCCTGTTCCTGGTGAATTGCCCCTGCAATGAACAATTGCCCCCAAAATGAACAATTGCCCAGAAATCTGGTAATTTGCCCCTGTTCCTGGCAGATTGCCCCAGCAACAAACAAATACCTTGGTGCAGTGGAAAAAGTGTATTTACCAGCTTTATTATTGCCAACTTATGTGTATGGACTCAATCTTCTGCCGCAACACCCCTGGTGGGGTTGTTCACAGTCAGTCTTTCACCGAAGCAGTCTCCAGCCAGCGAAGAACTTCACAGCAACACTTCTCCCTGTTACTCACCACTTGTTGAAACCGATGTAACCCTGTGTGACTCGTAACCACTGGCTCCTGGTCTTCTTGTGGTTTGGTCAGCTTGGAAGTGAAACGTCCTGGAAGAAGCCTTGTCTGTCACTCCCAGTTGTTTGCTGATAGCTGAGTCCGACGTGGCCAGTGTGTATCTGCATCCACCGGTTTGTTGTTTTTTCTGGCTCTGGACATTACAGGATTCTGATCTTTGTCCTGCATCCTACTCTTCCTGCTTGCACCGTTTTGTCTTCTGGGATCCAGCTTGTTCTTGGTGATCTTCTCGTGGATCCTTCGCCAAAGAAGTTTCAACGTGTCTTCATCCTTGGCAGCCCTGGTCGATGGTTAGTGCTGGGAACTGCAGCAGATATTCATCCTTGGCAATCCTTGCAAGTGGATTTGATGCCAAGTACTTATTCCTTCATCCTTGGTAGCCCTGGTCACAGGTTTGTGCTGGGGAAACTTCAGCAAGTCTTTGTTTCTTCATCCTTGGCAGCTTAGGTCAAGGGTTTGGGCCGGGGAGATTGCAATGAATCTTCATCCTTGGCAATCCTTTCAAGTGGATTGAATGCCAAGTTCTTGTTCCTTCATCCTTAGCAGCCCTGGTTGAGGGTTTGTGCTGGAGAAGAATTCAGCAGATTTCAGTTCTCTTGTGCTAAATTATTCCAGCAACCTTAGAGAGTGGGTTGGCTGAAGAATCAGGGTCTGTTTAAAAATCTCTCATGTCCCCTCCAGCCTCTGCTAGGTTCTCACTAAGGTGTTAGCTTAGTACCAAGTAGAAACCCTGTTTCCCTTTTGCCCCATTGCTTTCTTCATTCATCAGCTGTGCACATGAAGATGTCAGGAAAAAGTTGGACTTCCTTCAGCACCAATAGACTTTTAGAGGTGGTTATTCCACTCAGCCACGGGGTCTGCAACTGTTTCATTCTTCTAATAGAGTAATAGCTGTTCTAGACATGTTTACCCAGTTGTTTAGTGTATGCGTAGAATAGAGCTCAACAGATAGTGGCCTTAGGCTGAAGTGCACCTCTTAGGGAAATCATAGAATGTTTACATACTGTTTATGTTGGTTTTTGGTTCCCCATTTCCCTTGTGACCATGTCTATCTCTTCCTGTGGCATGAATAAAGCCCGTTGGGCATCACATTTATAAATTGTCTCCTGCTTTTCCTTACCTGGTGTCTCCATCCATCCACCCCATTTGAACCACAGCGTTGTCTTGCCATCACATCTGCTTGAGGTGCTCTGGTGGTACAGCTGAGAATAGGCGATCTTCGTGATAAGCACTCAGTTAGTTCACCACATACTGTGTACTTAAAATATGTATGCCCCACTCCCCTCTAAACTACTGCTGGCTCAGATCCTACAAGTCACTCTACACCAGTGCCCTCCTCCAGGACCTTCACTCTGTTAACTGGTCTCTAATGTACTCAGCTCCAGACACTGACTCTGCCCTCTCTCAATTCTCTTGTTTCCTCCAAAAAACTTGGTACACCCATACCTCACTCAGGAGGTGAAGAGTCAAGCACTCACATCATCCCTGGATCTCAGCAGAAATCATTCATCTTTGCTTCTTTGCAAAGCTCGTGGTCTTGCCTAGGCTCATTTCAAATCCTCATATGCCCCTTCTGATCCCCATTCCTATAGGACCATAAGAAACATCTCCATCAAAGCCATTAGAGATGAAAAAGTAAAGTACTTCAAATCAGCTCTTCAACAAAACCATAACTCCCCCTCCAACTTCTGGCATATTCCACTCCCTCTTCTATCCACCTTCCAAATCCTCTCCCCTTAAACTAATCTTTGATGGATCTCCTGTCTCTGACCCAGTCTCAGTGGCCTCCCTTCTCAACTCCTTTTTCACCACCTGCGCCCTCCCTCCTAACCCGCCCTTCCTCCCATGTCCCTTCCCCTGCTCCTTCTTCCCAGGGCTTCTTCTTCCCTCTTGTCTCCCACCTCAAAGTCTATTATGACCTCCTTTCGCTAAACCCCTGCAAGTCACAGTCCTGGTGGTCTGAACCCCTATCTTCTCCGTATCTCTGCCCCCACCATAGCTCTTCCCCCTTACCCACCTGTTTAACCTCTCCTTCAACCTTTGCTCTGTTCCCAAGGCTTGGAAGAATGCCAATGTGATTTCCCTGAACAAAGGGGGTGATCCTTCCTCTCCCGGGAATGACAGACCATTGTCCCTCCTTCCCTCCCTGGTTAAACTGCAGGAATCCCAGGTGTTCTCCCACCTAACTACCTTTCTCAATTTGTCCAAGTTTCTCTCTCTCTCTCTCTCTCTCTCTTCCAATCCGGGTTTAGGACTAATCACTGAACCACTACCTCTTTCCTTCATGTTACTAACTCTGTCTTCAACAGCATGGATAAAGGTCACATTGCAGTGGCCATCTTCATTGACATAGCTAAGATCTTTGACTCTGTATCTCATCCCCTACTCCTTAACAAGCTCTGTTCTGCTGGACTGTCTTCCTCTACTGAAAGCTGGTTCAACTCCTACCTCTCTGGTTATACTCAGTGTGTCCTTTCTGGTGACAACCATTCCCCTTCCCTACCCATCCAGGAAGGGGTTCCCCAGGACTTCATCCTGGGCCCTGTCCTCTTCTCCATATTTTTTAATGACCTCCCCTCTGCCTGCTCCTTCTCTAATACACACACATGTATGTAGACAACACCGTCCTGTACATCTCAGGTCCTTCTGCCCCAGTCGTCGAGCTTCAGTTTCAATCCAATTTCCAGTCAGTCCTTTGCTGGTTTCAAATTAACCAGCTCGCTGCCAATGCCAAGAAAACCATATTGCTGACCTTTGGGACTCCTCATAAATTAGCCAAACTCTCTGCTCTCCTCTTCTTCTCCACCCTCAATGGTACCATTCTTGATGAGGTTCATACTTTTAAATACATGATCTGTGAATGACTGTGTACAGTACACACTGCAAGCCCATTGGTCAGCTGGATCCACCAATGGGCTTCCAGATGCACAGTAGCTGTCATTCACAGACAGCTCTGTTGGTGGGTGGCCATGGCAGCATGTGGGTGGGTTTGAGCTGCCTGCCGATGTTAGGACCATGCCAGGACAGGGGGAGCGGGGTGGGACCGGGGTGCCTGTGTGGGCAGGGGGTCCACTGGACCACCAGGGTGCTTTGGGGAGTACGGGGACCTTGAAATCAGGTCAGCAGGGGGATTTGACTCTTACTGCAATACCGCTGCAGTGTGCGGCCTGCTATCATGGTTTGGGGCATGGGGGGGGTTCAGCACTACATTCTGTAACACAGCAGTGTGCAGCATGCTATCAGTGTGTCAGGCAGGGAGGGAAGGGTTCAGCACTTCATACTGGAATGCCACAATGTGCGGCATACACTCAGGGATCCAGGAGGGGGGATCACTGGACTGCCAGGGAGGGTAGACTGCCATGCTGCTGTGTGGTTTACATCAGCCTGCCTGTGGGTGATCACCCACTCTAGTCTACTTGAAGTAGACTTATCTCTTGGAGGTGCATCTCTGGACTTGCTCTGGGGATGTGCCTCCAGGATGGGCTGGCAATATTGCCTAGAGGTTAGAGTAACGAGCTATGAATGAGCTTGATACATCCAGCAGACCAGACTTGGGTTTGATTCTCACAACCTACACTTGCATACTGTGTGACTCTGAGCAAGTCACTTAACCGCCTAGTGCTCCCAGGTCACCCCTGAAAACAGGTACTTGTGCCTAGTGGGCCTTACTCGGTTACCAAAGACTAAAATAAATAAATAAATGGATTGTGAATGGGGCTGTGCACCATATGCAAGTGCATGCCTTCTTCACAACCCCTCCAGGTGCCACATATTATTTATGTGTGGTGTGCGGCGTATCTGCGGTGTGTTGGCACATCTGGGATGTGCTGGCACATCAGACCCCTTCCAGAATTGCACCAGTGCGCAAGTTGGGGATGTGCCGGTGCATCTCGGTTGCGCTGGGCGCATCCCTTTTGTGAATCCTGTCCTTTATATTTTTTTTTATTAATTTATTTTTTAACCTTTTTATTTAGCCATCTGTGTCTTCTTTTATAGTTATTTTTAGTTTTCTTATATTTCAGAATAAATTTGTTACTAATGACAAACATAACAGATTTAATTTTATTCCACGTCACCTCTGCATTGCAGTTTGATACTAGTAAAATTCTAATTTATCATTGATAATCAAAATAAAAAAAAATCTAAATCTTTATTTAACCAGGTGAAACACCACTGAGTAAGACTTATTTATGAAGTGGGCCTGGTCAGCGCCGCAACGCTGAGATATGACAGTTAAGACAATACAAAACAAGGTAATAACAACAGTGTAAATATACAAACTGTTTACAGTATTTACAGAATATATATTTCATATTTGCCTATGGCAACTGTGCCCTAAAGTAATAAGGGGCAAATAAGTTAGGTATGTTGAGGGATAACAACACACCAGCATATGGTAATAGGAGGGTCAGGGAAGGGATGGGAGGAGAAGGGAAGCAGTGGGGTAGAGATGGTAGTAGTAATATGAGGATGCTGGTTGTGTTAACAGTAGTGTAGATGGGAGAGGGAGTAGGCAACATATCAGCTGAGGACTAAATGTAATCACCTGGAAGGCTAAGCGGGGACTTATGAGTAACAGTTGCAGGAATCTGTGATATAATGTCTTATCAAAGATTTAAAGGTTGCCAGTTTAACAAGAGTAGACAGCTTTAGTACTTTCTGGAGGTTGTTCCATAGGGCTGGTAAGGCATAGCTTAGGGATGAAAGCCCAAAACTAGATTTATATCTAGGGATGTCAAGTGAAAGGTAGGAATGTTTTCTAAGTGAATAACATCCTGGAGTACTAGTTAACAGGTTCACAGTGTACTGTCGGAGATTTCCAACTAAGGCTCAATAAGTCCATGTGACTGCATTTATGGTTCACCTAGTTTTTAGAGGGCGCCAGCCTATCATCGCAAAAAGAGAGAGCAGTGGTGTGACTTTTCCACTGGTAGACTATATCTTTTAGCCACTAGAGGGCCCAGTTATAAGCACACTTACCCAATCCAACACAATGCAGTTCCTTTCTCATCTCAGTTATTGTGTGGTCAGTCTATCACTATTCATCAGTCTTTGCCCCCTCCCTCTTCTACTGATTGATACTGATTTTTCCCATTTGCAGCTTATACTCTTTGCCCACTAGAGGGGTTTTCCCCCAACTGTGCAAAAGCTGCTCTACATCTCCTTACTCTCTTCTACTCCTGGACACTCTTCCTTTACTGCTCAGCTGCTATGGGTACCTACACTCCACTACTAAGTCTGCTCTCCTTCACCCTCTTGGTACAGACCTCACACCAACCGGAGCATCTTTCCTCCACACTAGGCACTTCATCCCCAGACTATCCCACAGTGACTCGGCCCTCCCCCACCCTCGACATACCTGTGACCCCCCAACACCCCCACCCTGCCAACACCCCCACTCCCTCCACCCTCCAAGGCCCAACCTGGACCCAGCTCTCCCCTGCCATTCCCACCCTTCACACTTTATCTATCCCATGCACCCTGATTGTAAAGTCCTCAGCTGGGTGTCGACCCAAGGGTCTCCATTGCCACCGGCCACTAACCAGAATAATTACACTGCTATTATTATTATCTGATAATGTACACCCAAACCCAGGACCTATGGCTTCCAGCCCTTCTAAACCCTGAACTGCAACTGGCCTCCGCTTTGCATCCTTAAACATTTGCAGTCTCCTAAAGAAATCTGCTGCCCTCCAGTGCTGGGTCATTCAACATCAACCTGATATAATTGCACTGGTAGAGACTTGGCTCTCCATATCCACCCCTGACTCTGCTATCACCCTCCCTAAATATACCATCTACAGGGAAGACCGAGTAGGCAACTGTGGTGGTGGTTGCGCACTACTTGTACGGGACTCCCTTATAGGTCAGGCACTCCCAGCTCCTAAACTTGATTATGGAGCCCAAGCCCTCACCTTAAAAATCACACCTGACCCTGCCTGAGGCCCTCTCTTCCTCACGGTCTCCTACGTACCCCCAAGGAATCAAAGCCAAGCGGTCCAGTCCCTCATTGACTACCTCACATCTCTCCCTCATAAAGTGGAGCAAGTCATCCTAGGTGATGTCAGTGTTAACTGGCTTGCCTCCACTGCCTCCCATATAAGGAACTCCTTTGTTGCCTTGAATATGTCCCAGTTAGTCACTCAGCCCACCAGATTCAACCACTCTACTGGCACCAGCACTCTCCTAAGATGTTGTTATATCTAACTGCCCCTACAAAATCCAGGATGTCACTGTCCTCCCCGACTCTCTTAGCAATCACTCCTCAGTCCTCTGTCTCTGGTCATCCTCCACTCTGAAGCCAATGTCCCAGGCCACTCTACGATGCCGTTTACACCCTGGTGGCCTCAGAAAATTAAAACAATACCTAGCCCAGCTAGTCTGGTCCCCAATCCAGTGCACCCCTGACATTGACTCAGCTCTTGACCACTTCACAAATGCCTTCTGTAAGGCTTGTGATCTTTTTGCGCCCCTCACCAGGATCCACTCCAAAAAATGCAATGCCCAATGGATCACCCCACCCCTCCTCCAGAGACTCAAAAACAGAGATAATGTCTGGCACATTGCTGTAAAATTTGGAAAGGCATCTGATAGACAGACCTACAATGCAGAATGCAATAAGTGCACTTGGGCCATTAGGCGGGTCAAGGCAGAGCACTACCAGACCACTACCAGACCACCCTCGCTTCCACTTGGGGTTCAGCCCAGACCTTCTGGGATAATATGAAAGAGTTAAATGGGAAGTCTCGCTCCCCCCCACCATCTCAGCTCTCCATCAATGGCACCCCCACCACAGATCCACTCCTTATAGCCGATTGCCTTAACACTGCCTTCTCTGACCTAAGCTCGGTCCTCCCCGGCAGCTTCTTTGACCCAATCCCCACCTCTCTCCCTCCAGTCCTGCATCACCCATCATTCTACCTGCACACCCTTTCTTCCCAAGAAGCCAAGCCACACCTGCTAAAAGCCTTAAGCAGCAATAACCCCAGCAGTGACCCCCTCGACTCCAGGATCCTCTGTATGGTCTTAGGCAAAGTCCTAGTCCCCCTGACTGGCCTTCCAAACCAGTCGCTATGCCAGGGTCAGTGCCCAAGTGCTTGGAAAATTGCTGAAATCACACCCATACATACGAGTGGGGACCAGTTCACCCCCAACAATTACCGTCCGATCTCCATCCTCTCCCCACTCTCTAAAGCCCTTGAAAAAGTGGTGTTAATCCAGCTCTCTGAATACCTAACCAAGTATGACATTATGTGCCCAGAGCAGCACGGTTTCCGCCCAGGACACAGCACAACCACAGCTCTCCTGGAATTCTCCCAACACGTGCATGCTGCTGTCGACTCTGGCAGCCTTGCAGGAGCAATCTTCATTGACCTTTCCAAGGCCTTTGACACTGTCTGTCATCCCCTTCTACTTGACTCTCTCCACCAACTTGGCTTCTCTGGCGATCCCATTTCCTGGTTCTCTAGCTACCTCTCTGCTAGATCCCAGCATGTCAAGATCAGCGGCTCCCTCTCCAGCACTCTTCCCGTTTGCTCTGGGGTCCCTCAGGGCTCCATCCTGGGTCCAATGCTTTTTAGCCTCTACCTAAACACCCTTCCCAGCTCATATACCAGTAAAATGCTCCTCTATGCTGATGATGCAGTCCTCATTGCCTCACATCCCAATCCCACCTCCTTTCAATTACCCCTCCAGCAAGCTTACAACCAAGCCGAAAGGTGGTTCAGCGACAACAGACTGGTCAGTAACCTAAAGAAAACCAAATCAATGCTCTTCTCCCTCCACCAAAATAAGGCTAAAAATACCCTCCTCTTGATTATCTCCAGCACTCTGCACCCGCTAGAACAAGTTACTACATACAAGTACCCAGGCATCACGTTCGATACTGCCCTCTCCTCTCTCTTTAATCTGTTTTCCTAAAGACAGTAGGTCATATGGAATTCACTTAAATTATGCAGGGGTAAGGGTTATGAGTAAAAAAGTTTTGGAGGTCATGAGGTTTCATTTAAACTGGTATGGGGGGGCGTAGTTGAAAGTAACTTGATAGGTCCCTTATCGGCTACACAAAACACCCCTGGATGGAAAGTAATTTTACTAAATGCCCGCAGTTTGCAGAACAAATATGATGAGTTCAAATTTTTGCTACATAAAAATAAAATACATATTTCCCTCATTACTGAGACATGGTGGAACGAAAATGATAGTTGGGAAAAAGAAATTGAGGGCTATAAGCTGTATTCCCATTGTAGAAATATAGAAGAGTGGGGGTGTAATTTATGTACCACGAAGATATACCTTGGAAGATATTAAATGGGAAACAGGTAAACTTGAGCTCCTATGGGTTAAACTATTGCTCAATAATAGTCCCAAAATTATTTTGGGACTTCTATATAAGCCCCATCCATGTCACAGGAAAGCGATAAGGCCTTGTTGGATATTTTGGAAATCTTGATCCTACCGACAGGTTATTGATTACTAGGGACTTTAATTTACCAGTATAGACTGGGGTAAAGGGCTAGGCTCATCTCCTTTTGAGAGGCAGTTTATAGATGTTATGGATCATGGGGGATTTAAACAGATGGTAATTAACAATACAAGGGGCCATAATATTCTGGACTTGTTGTTTTCTAATATGGGTGAGACAATCAACTCAGTTGAAATAAGTGTACCCCTGGGAAACAGCGATCATAGTTCGGTCTTATTTAATATAAGTGAATCTCAAACGTCCAAACCCACTGGTACAACCACAATGTATAACTTTGGTAAGGCAGAATTTCATAAAATGAAAATAAAATTAAGTTGCTGGGATTGGGAAACTGATTTTGCTAATAAATCTATACATAATATGTGGGAATCCCTTAAAACTAAAATTGATAATTTAACTACCGAGTTTATCCCCGTCATTAAAAAATACAATAGTATTAGGGCCTTGAAACCTATTTGGCTTTCACCTACAATAAAAAAATTAATTAACAAGAAGAATAGATTATATAAAAAAACAAAATTATCTAAATCACCAAAAATACATGCTGAATATAAAGAATGCCTCAAGAAAATAAAAATAAACATCAGGAAGGCCAAAGCCCAATGTGAGGTCAACCTTGCAGATAGGGTAAAGGATAATAAAAAATCCTTTTTTTCATTTATCAATAAACAGAGGAGTGTCCCCAGTAATATAGGACCATTTACTACCGAGTCAGGACTTATTTCATCTAACCAACAAATGGCTACCATCCAGAATCATTATTTTTGTTCAGTATACAATACCACTGATGAAGATTTATATGAAACTACTAGATTTCCAGTTCCAGGTTCAATTATCTTTAACCCCAATAATATATATAAACAATTGGCTAGCCTTGATGTCAACAAATCCCCAGGACCAGATGGAATGCACCCAAGGATTTTGAAGGAGCTGGCAGAGGAATTGGCCCAACCAATAACTTATCTTTTCCAAGCATCTATGGATGTGGGATTGGTTCCTAGGGATTGGAGACTGGCTATTATTGTCCCTATCCTAAAAAAAGGGTCTAGAACTAAGCCTGAAAACTTTAGACCAATTAGCCTAACTTCAATATTGGGTAAGATAATGGAGGGATTAATCAAGGAAATCATAATAGAACATCAGGAGAGACAGGATATAATTGATCTTAAACAACATGGATTCACCAAAAATAGATCATGTCAGACAAATTTATTGTCCTTCATGAAAAAGTGAATCGAGAAATGGATGTGTGAAATTGAGTGGATGTGGTTTTCTTGATTTCGCCAAGGCTTTTGATAAATTACCCCACAATGATTTACTGACAGTTTTGGAGGCCATTAATGTGCCTAGTAATATTTGTAAATGGGTTTCAAATTGGATTCAGGAAAGAAGGCAGCGAGTGGCTATTAACGGAGAATATTCTGATTGGGTTCCGGTGAATAGTGGGGTCCCCCAGGGCTCTGTTTTGGGCCCTTGTTTATTTAATATATACATCGCTTCATTAGCAATAAGTAATAATAACATCTGGATGTATAAATTTGCAGATGACTGTAGATTGGGCTTAGTGGTTAATGATGTTCAACAAAAAGCTACCCTGCAGCATGCCTTGGATTTAATATACAACTGGACAATCTTAAATAAGTTAGAATTAAACAAAAACAAATGTAAGGCAATGCACTTTGGTAAGAATAATAAGAGAGAATTATATTTTCTGGATAATAACATCTTGGGGGAAGTAACAGAGGAAAGGGATTTGGGTATTACAGTTACTAATGATATGAAATTTAGATTACACTGTAGGAATCAAATTAGGAAAGCAATCCATAACCTTAATTGCATTCTCAAACATATTGTAAGTAGGGATGAAAGGTATTGATCCCACTTTACAGTGCATTGGTGAGACCTCACCTTGAATATTGTGCTCAGGTTTGGTCTCCTCAAAATAAGGCAGATATTTTATCAATAGAAGGGTTCAGAGAAAATTAACTAGGCATATAAAAGGAATAAAGAACAAAACTTACTATGAAAGATTACTCAGTCTAAATCTTTATTCATTATCCTATCGCAGATTAAGAGTGATCTGTGTTTTTATATAAAAGTATGAATGATGAAAATTTAATGGGAGAATGGGGTCACAAGAAACCGTGGAAGAACTAGTACTAGGAAACATGCTAAACAACTATATCAACATGCATGGGAGCATAATTTACGCAAACAATGGTATAGTTGTAGAGTTGTAGGGGTTTGGAATGCTTTGCCAATAGAACTGGTAGATAGTATTACTATGACCGAATTTAAGAATGGGATCGACCGTTATTTTGGTAATAGAAAATTCTTAATTTAATTATGTTTGGCAAGCCTTATAGGGTAGTATACTATCTTTTGGCTTGTAATTACCTATGATACCTATGATATCTGTCAGCTGAGCTGGTGGGTGTGAAAACAGTCAAGGGATTTAAGCAGGGCTTGGACATAATGAAAGGAGTAGTGGTTATCAGGGACAACAGGACCAGGAATGAGAATACAGAGATTACAGGGAGGGTTAGTACCCTGGAGGAACAGTTGTTTTTCAGGGATTATAGGGAAACTGGGCAGACTGGATGGACCTCTGGTCTTTTTCTACCATTATTATCTATGCTTCTATATGTCTTTTTCGTGTTGCCTACCCACATCATTTGTACCAATATGTAAAACAACTGAATAATTTTTTTTGCATTATCTGTTTTGTCCGCTGCATGCTCTAGTACCCGCCACTCCTTTGAGTCGTCATGGTCCCTGACATAGCTTCTACTATCCTCCTCTCGAGCCTCCAACCTCATATAGCAGCCCTCCCTGGGGTAACCCAGCGTAACCCTTTGCCGGATGGGTCCCTCTCCTCCGAGGGGGAAGGCACCAGTATGGAACTGGCCAGCACACTCTACTTTTGGCTCCAGGGTGCTGCTGAGGTTGACATGACTCCTTTGGAGGGCTTCAGTGGTGTCGGCAGACCGGCAGCCATCATCCAGCTGATCCTGGAGCTATTTCCATTTTTTCTTGTTCCCCTGTGTTGTGCTGCCCGTTGTAGTGCTCCTGGTCTCCACCGAGGGCTGCTACAGAGCAAGGCTACCCCCACAACCCACCCCAGGAGAGGAGAGCAGTCCTACAGATGCTCAATCCTCTCCGTCCCCTGCCAACCCCCGGCATCTCAAGTCCATTCCCGAACCTTGGTCGACGGCATGGCACGACGTGTGTTGTCCAGCACCTCAACTCTCAGCACCACCAGGCCAGCAGAATTTTTGTTTTTGATTAGTTTATCAATTATTTTTTGTATGTCAGATATTTAGCTCCTGGGAGACAAGTAACTGTGGTGCTACATGTATTATATTTGCAGATATGTGAATAACAGTACTTTTCATTGTAAAAACCCAATTTGATTTGTTAGATATCTTGCCTGCAGTGCAAACTTCAGGTGTGGCCATGCATTCCGAATCAGTAGTAAGTGGAGAAAATCTATTTGACATAGTCAGTTCGTTGTGACTTATTACTCTTCTACCTTTCCTATGTGACTTGTTAGTAATAAGACACTTGTCTTCAGCCTGACCATCTGTTGTAACTCCTCCACCTCTTTTGGGATAGTGTTCAAATTTATCAGAACAGTCTAGGTCTCCACTGCACTCTCTAGTCCTTTTCCTATTTTCTATAAAAGTTTTTGGTGCTGGTTCAGGTGTAGTAAGGCTGCAATTCTTGATTTCGTGCAGCTTTTCTATAATGTGCTCCAGCTCTATTAAGCATTTCATGTGTTCTGTACATTTTTGACGTACAAAACTTATATCATTGGTGACATTGGTGTCATTATTATCAATGGAAACAAGTGCATACATATGACAAACCTTGCATTTTGTTACTTAGCCTTCCTTACAAAGAAGCTCTAAAAAATCTTCTGAGGGGTTTATTAATTCCATTTTAGCAGACTTCAAAAGAAAATCAGGAATTTTGGAAAGCATTTCTCAATTACAATAAATAAAAAGAAAATGGGGATAGGCCACCTCCCTCGGCAGACACAGGCAGACGCACTTGCCTCTGCCTGCATGTCACCTCCACTCAGTGCTTGCCTCCACTCACAGAGGCACTCCTTATAACAGGTTAGGAGGTGAGAGTAGCAGTGGGGGGAGAGTGAGAGTAGTATCACACTGTTCTGTGGAGCACAGTACACACAGGAGCTTGTTGTATGTGCTTTAAAATCCTAGAACAGGTATGCCATTGTTGCCTGGTTCTTGGACCTTCCAAGCTCTTTCCAGACAAACTTCTAGCTACCTGGATTAGTCTGCAACTTTTGCTGTTAAACTAAACCCAAGTGGTGTAGACTTGGAGTCTAAATGCTGGCAGAGCCTGTCTTCCATGCTTGGATTTACTGAGCCCTGCGGAGGGTGTATAGCAATTGCTGTTGAGGAGGTTTTTCAAAAGAAAATCGGATTTCACTGAGCCCATTTCAGTCTCTCTCTCTCTCTCTCTCTGTTATATTGTCCTCATATACTGTCCCACTAACTAGAATGAAACGAATGAATGACATTTTTATTTTTAGCGCTGCTTTAGATGCTTGCATAAGAAGTTGGAGGATCATAGTGTGCAGCAGACTACTTGTTTTTATTACAGTTTTAACTTTTTAAGTTTCCAAAATGCATTACGAAGTAAGCACAGTAATAAGTGAATTTTATTTAGGTTTTGACTATTTTTAATAAGTAACTACACATTTGTAGTTTGAAAATTCACGGTGTAGTAGCATCACATGACCACAAGCCCGTAGGCTACTAAAGTGCATGTGTGGTGTTTCAAAGCTAGATGCGCTATTGCAGACTAAAGTTAGCTGACTACTGTGATCTTGAAAATCACAAGAGTTTATTATTTGCAGTAGAAATTCCTACCACAGCACTAACAAGTGAGTCTGTTTTACAAACTCTCTGATAAGCATAGAGTCAAAGGCTTTTTACTAAAGGGTGGTAACTAGAAGCAGTTTAGGGGGGTTACTAGATGTTAACAAGAGATATGTTGCCTGTGATAAACCTGTGAACTCGGTCTGTAGCTACAACATACAGTATAGTGTGCCTAAGCTTGTTAAGCTTCTTGTACTGTTATTACAGAATTACAGTGGCATCCTCCAGGGTGAAACGCACTTTTAACACACACTCTGCAGTATGCTGCAGCAGACCTACTGAATAAAACAATGTAATTTCAATGGAAATTAGTCCCTTTTGTCATGCAGGAAACTGTGGCATTCACTTCATCCTGGCAGTATCACATTTTCCTGAATGACAAAGGGGACTAATTACCATTGAAATTACATTGCTTTGTTCAGTAGGTCTTCTGCAGCATTCTGCAGAGTGCTGCAAAATGCTGCAGAATTGCATTTCATCCTGGGGGATACCATTGTATATTAGTAGCTATCCTGTGTTACTGTGCTACTGAGTTGCTTTGGGTGCTTTAGGTGTGTGTCAGTGGATGTCCCTGCCTCTGAATTTGGACCATCCTTTCCTCTATCTTGGTTGCAACCACTCTATCTTTACTGTCACTATCCTTTCATTTCCTAGTCCAGAAGGCAGGCCACCTTTGGGCAATGTTTTTCCCTCTCTTTCTTAAGCTATCCCTTTCTCTAGCTTTCTTATATCCTCTTGGTCCAGCTATGAAGGGAAGTTTAAAGGCTTAAGACCTACTGTATGCATAACAAAAATGTAATTTAGTGATTTATTTTTGTCTGTGTAGCATCTCAAGATGGGGTACTATATGTACACTAAGTGTAAACTTGTAAGCTGATTAAGGTGTAAAAAGTGTAAAACTTAAAGATATTGATGACAGAAGCAGCACCCCTTTTTGCTTTCTGTTCCCATTCCCCGCTGCCTCCTGTCCACATAAGGAATTTCATGCATTTAAAAAGGTCTGACCCAAGGTGGGATGCATTAAGACAATTACATCCCCTATGATAGTTTATTTGATATTTGATATTTGTTTATAAGCCCCTGGCACCTCCGAGTGAGTGGTGATTGCCACATAAGTAATTATTGAACAAAACTCACTGGCCAAGCCGCTAGATGTAGATGTGGCTGTAGTTTTTCTCACCCCTTCTCTGCTGTAAAATGTAATAAACTGAGAGGAGAGGATTTTTGCTGTGATATAAGCCATACCCTCTCCCTCTCAGTCCCACCTAGATGTTCCAGGCATCTGTTTCCCTGTCCAAAGAGCCACCCTGTCCTCCCTTAGCAGCTTCCCTGGTTATTTGGGTAGCTTTTGCCATAAGCGTGCACTTCGCTTGTAGCCCCCTGTTCCCCAGAGGAGCTGTCTAAAATACAGCTCAGGACACTCTCGCTCTCTGCTTTATCTTACTTTAGTTCTTCTTTGTTGCAGTCTGGCATGTTCTAAAAGCCCCTCCCAAAGTCAGGTTGCCTAAAACAAAATGTTTGTAGAAAGTAAGTACTGCTCCCCCCAGAATGACAGTTTGGAGAGCAGTATGTGCTATAAAAAACATCCTTTTGGATCCATTCACATTTCTGGACTGTGTAGTACGGTACTGGCTGCATGCCCATTGGCTGACGCTGTGGACCAATGGGCGTACAGCCCTACCCTACGGAGTCAGTCGGCGGGTGGCGGGGCAGCAAGCGGCTGGGGAGATGCCACCTGCCGCTGACCGGGGGGGAGAGAGGTGGGGCCAATGGGCGGTGGGGAGGGGTGCCACTGGACCACCAGGGTTGGATTGGTGTGACATATTTATTACTGACACCCATGATTGGGCTGCGAGCAGTCCACTGGACCACCAGGGATATTGGACTATTATAATACAACATATGCCCACGATCGGGCTGTGAGTGGTCCACTGGACCATCAGGGATATGGGACTATTATAATACAACATATGCCCGCAATTGGGTTGCAAGCGGTTCACTGGACCACCAGGGATATGGGACTATTATATTACAACATATGCCGGTGATCGGGCTGCGAGCATGTTGCCGCTTGTTCAGGGGGTGTCGGTCCACGATGGCTGCAGCCTGGCAGGGTGCCAGGTGCAAGTCAATGGGGATTGGCACACCTGCATGCAAATGGGGCCATAATGACATGCAAATGGCCCCATTTGCGCCTTGCATACATTATGGACCCATTTGCATGTGCACTTTTGAATATCGCTGTGGTTGCATCTATCACAACGGCACTTGCACTTGTGCATCCCCCTGCTCCACTCTGACCACTTTTGCTGGCGCAATGCCACTGCACCATGTGCACTGCAGGTGGCCAAGGTGCGATATTCAACTATGCTGTGCCATGGCGCAGCTCCGTTGAATATCACCCTGTCAACGCCCCTGTGCATCCAAGTTGCACTGCACCCAGGCTTGCGCCACAGCCTGGCACAGTCTGAATATCCCACCCAGGATGTACAGCTTACCCCACTTCATATCAAAAAGCCAAGGTTTGTGATGTAAGCTGGCAGTCATGTGTTCAGCTCTAAGACTAAACAATAATTTTTGTAGCCATTCCTGATAAGAGAGGAGGGCCTGATCGAGCCAATGTCTGAGAACCATTTCTAGACCATTTTATTTGATTCTAATGGTCTGTCTGTATGAGGGCTGTTGGATTAAAGTCCTGTGCCATTTTGTAACTAAAAACAAAGGTTTATAATCCAAAATAATGTGTTATACTGTGATGTTTTAGTCACCTGACCTAGGGGAGTGGGTATAAAAAGGCTTTACCATTCCTTCATTTTTACGGCTGCAGTGGGTGTAGCCCTGCAGACATATTGCTTTGAGAAAAGGACAAAATGCATAATTTCCTTCTGTGGAACCATGCAGAGGTGTAAAAAGTATCCTCCACCTTCCTGCCCTTAAAACAGTGAACTCCACCCTGAAATAAATATGCTCCCATTTTGAGAATGTATTTTTCCTTTGGGGGCTTTCTTTTTGTTGCCGAAGTGGGTGGGAGTTTTGCCGGATCTTGCAAAGTGGGAGGGAGCATGTCTTACTGTGACTCCTGTGTTGCTGATGATGTGGGCAAGGCAAGAGGTGGAACACTGATGTTGGTGGTGGGTTTGTATTGGCTGGTGGTGAGAGGGGTAAGAGCTGAAACTCCCATGGAGGAGGTGGTGGAGTGTGTGTTGAGTTAATTATGGAAGTTAGGATTTCATTTGTCTTTTGTATGTTTAAGAGTAGTGGTTGTTACCTGATCTTTTAGGGATGTAAGTTTGTCATGGCAATCATACACGTCATTGATTCCATGACGTTTGATCTTTATTCAGGACTTCCATGACTTTCACTAGTGTCATCAGAATGTAGCAATGATGACAGTGCCACAACATTTACTACTGTTTACTAATGATTTCATGAACAAACAATGAGTCATTAAAACCTCATCCATGACAAACTTACATCCCTATGACTATCATGTATACTTTAGGAGTTATTCACATTTGTTTAAGGTATGGTGTGCATGGCTGACATTTGTATCTCAAGCCTCAACTAAGCACCTTGAAAAAATCTGAAAAAAATACACAGTTGTTTTTCATTTCAGCTAGTATAAAATAAAAACAAAATTGATTACAGTTGATTGCATAACACAATTGGAAAGATAATGTTGTGCTGAACAACTTTGCCACTCGTACTTTCTGTGTAGCACTTATGGTTCAAGAGATGCTCACATTTGTTTGTGACATGCTGATTATGGCTTTATTTTGCTTAGAAAGGTCCAGGATGCAGTGCTTAGATTATACAGAGCACAAGTGGTGGAAGTCTCAAAGAGCTCTTGTGGTGTGAATGAGTTAATGGAAGAAAGAACATCATTACAGTGAGATTTTCTTCTCCCATTACAATGCGGTTTTAAAGGTTGTACATAAAAAAAGATGTTAGATGATTTTCCAGACGATTCTTCAAAGCTCCGATTAGAAATGCAGTCATCGACTGATGTTTTGCAGGGTTAACGTCTTTGACCTTTTGCAAGGATTGGTGATCTCCCTAACCCCAGTAACATGGGTACAAGAGTGTGTACTATAGGTGCCTTGATATTTTTTTTTGTTTTGGTAATCAGATTACTGTCTTATGTAAAGGCCAATAAAAGCAAAACTGTTGTGACCAATGTGAATCCTTTCTAGCCCTCCTGGAATCTCAGAAACAATAAAAAAAAAACTACTAAAGTGTGAACATAGCCCTTGAGGTTGTAAAGGTGCCATGTGAATGTTTTTAAACATTATAAATACATTTGCAAGTACCTAGATAATGACATTAATGTGTCTGAGTAGTACATGAATAAAAATGTAATTATCTCCAATGTGTAATAATTACATGAGCTTGAATTTATTTTTGCTGCTCTGTAAATTTGGTATCTTGGGGTGCCCTGTGACAAAAAACAGTATTTGGAGGTTTAAAGTCAAGGTATAACGTTAGCAAAGGGTGCTTAATAAATGAAGGTCCAACTTAATGTTTGCCAGATAGTTTCTTCATGTAATGGTCGCAGCAAACATTGCATGCCCCGCTGATCTTTTCAGTAGTTGCTAATATTTTAAAAAAAAGGTGTTGCGTTCCATATGTGTTGTGGTCCCTAGCATATCTGAACATGTAGAAACTGAATACTAAATCAATCTATCCTCATGGCAAGGTACAACATTATTATTGCATATGAAATAGCAGCTATCTTATGAATAGATAAGCAGAGGAAGAACAGCTCCTGGAAAAATCACACCCACACACACCCATATATATATATATATATATATATATATATATATATATAAATATATATATATATATTTATATATATTTATTTATGCAATGGGGTGGATATATATTCAGTGTGATAAATGCATTTATCTGAGTCACTGTATGTATAAATAAATTTATACATACAGTGACCATTTATACGCACAGTTACTATGTCACAAATCTCTTTAGAATTAATTTAGAATGTTCGGCCTCAGAAGCAGTACTAACCATATTCAAATTTGAATAACTTTAAAATGGAAAAAGATAGCATGGTACTATGAGTACGAAAATTGTTCAGCACAAAATTATCTACAAAATGAGTGGTGTTTCATGTATGGATACCTTATAGATTTTGTACAATTAGCAAAAAAGCAGAAGAAAATTTAATTTTTTGTTCACTTTTTTGACAAACAAATGTGAATAACTTTAAAACAAAAAATGATAGCATGGCACTATGAGCACGAAAAATGTTTAGCACAAAAATATTTACAAAATGAGTGGTGTTTCATTTATAGATACCTTTTAGTTTTTTTTATAATTAGCAAAAAACAGCATAAAATTCAATTTTCTTTTCCCTTTTTTGACAAACAAATGTGAATAACTTTAAAATGAAAAAGGTAGCATAGTACTGTGAGCATGACATTTGTTCAGCAAGAAGTTTTCTACAAAATGATAGATGTTTCATTTAATAGCAACCACTATGCTAGGCAGACATACTCTAGGAAAATTAATCAAAACTCCCAGAAGTTATCATTTAAAATAAAGATAAACAGTCAAAAACAAATGTTCCTGCACTGATGGAAAGCATCCTTATTGCATAAATGAAATATAGAATGGTGAGCTGTCAGATAAATGATTTATAATGTATGGTAGAACGCTGTTAACCTTAGGAAATCATCATTTCCTAAGGTTGTTAACCTATCGATGTGACGTAGAAATGTTGTTAACCTATCGATGCTACGTCACATCGATAGGTTAACAACAGCAATCGGTCTGCGCATGTGCACGCCTTTTTTTTACAGGGGAAACCGATGGATGAAGGCAACACTTAGGGAAGGACTGAACGGCCGCGGCGGTGACTATTTTTC